>JAFFJZ010000009.1:0-1357500 GCA_018340375.1 Gonatopus flavifemur | reverse complement strand
CAAATATCCAAAAAAATATTTCTATTCCGACACATCTCTGTTCTTGAGTATCTCTGTTTCCAAACATTTCTATCTGTATCTTCCCTGGATATATCTCCATTCTCATCCATCTCTATTCATTAAAATTTTCGGGACAAAAGAAACATGTCCAATCTGATATATCTTCATTCTTGAGTTATTGTGAGTCGATGGAAATGACAATCTCTGATAAAGACTGCTTGTTGTGTCTATGATATATCCCAATTCAGTCCATGATAACATGAGAGAAAATGAACAAGTGATCCGATTTTCTTCCATGTTTCAATCCAAATGCATAGATCATGAACGACAATGTGAACCACTTTGGGTTCCTCAATTACTCCGAATTGATCAATATTGAATTAAATTGATTAACTTTAGACATAGCAACTGGATGTAAGTTTTGAGCGATGGAGAAGAAGAGTATTGAAAAGTGAAGTACCCTGAGCTGAAAGATAGCATTGCTCTTATCCGATAATACTATCTATCTCCTCCTGGATGGAGGGGTTCGGGGTACGCGGGATGGGAGTTGTTGAATGGGAATGGGACAGCGTGGGAACGAGGGGCTAGGGCGGGAATTCAAGTATGTGTTGTATGGGGGAGGAGGATCTCGGAGATGTGACGGTAGGTGGTGGGGACCAGGCGATGGATCAGCGCCGTCGGAAAACCCCGACCACCGCGGAGCCTCCCTGCCATCACCCGGGGGCGATGGGGCGAATCCCACACGGTGATCAGTTCGTCCTCTGGCGCTGGCACACCTCCCTGCGGGGCAGATTCACCAGTTTGTGGTGGCATTTTTTTTCTTTCCCGTATCGATATCTGTAACAAGCAAAAGGCAGTCATAAGCGGCATGCCAAGCGTGCGAGTGGTAACTTCAGTCGAGCAATACATCAGCCTGTCGCATGCGAGTGCCACGGATGTCCGGCCTGTCACCGGGGCTGCTGTGGTCTTGAGCCATGCTGTGCAGGGGGAAGAACGAGGGATGTCGTGGGAGCGCATAGCAAGAAGCACGATAGGTTATAATCGCACTCACCGTGGGGCCCAATGCTGAAACGAAAAATCGGATCGAGACATCACAACCGCCCGAAATCACCACCGGTTACTCGAACCGGACTACACCTCAGGGTTGAATTTCATCCCAATTTTGAGGCGGAACACCATTCGAGAGTGGATTCAGCCTCAGGGGAACCGGTCGTTCCGGGAATGAGAACTCAAAGCGCTGTCATCGGCCGTTCCTCGTAGTCGGGCCGAGTTCGGATGACAAGTGGAGATAAACAATGGTGACCTATCGCGTTGTACAAGACAGTCGACCTGAGACAACACGAATAGTATCTTCCCATTTCCCCGATCCAGACCATGGGCTATCATTCCACGGAGTGAGAGGGAGAGACGTATAGGGGAGAGAGGGTCATTCTGTAGGGTTTCACGGTTCTCGGGATCGTTGAGTTATGGGGTGGATTCTTTTCTGGGTTTCTGAGGGGAATCATCCGGGTTTTCCGGGGCTTGGGTTTGGGAAGGGACTCCACCGGGCGGGTAGTAAGGTTTCAAATCTACTATCGAAAACCGACCAGCCACCTGTCCCTGTTCGTCAGCCAACTCGTACACGCCAGGGGAGCAGACATTGGTTATCGTATTGGGGCCTTTATATTTCTTAGCCAATCTCGCGGCAAAATGTTGCAAAGCGTCCGATAGGATGAAATTCCGTTTCATCACCTTGCCCTCTATCTGATAGACAACGTCCGTTCTCCCGCTGTTGTAATAGCGAGACTGACGTTCAAAAGCTTCGTCCAGGTGTTGGCTGACAATATCCCGCAGGGCGGACATCCTGGGCATGTGGTCTTTCCATTTTCTCAGATCGGTACGGTTGGGCAGGTCTGCAAGGGCATTCTGAGGACCTTCCACGACTCGACGGTAGGACTGGGAAGGACGTGGGTTGAAACCATAATCAAGGAGGGCAGGACTTACGTGGGTGGAAGGGCGAACCGCAGTATTGTACGCCATGCGAAATTCTGGGAGATACTTGTCCCATTCCCGGTGGTCTTGGTCTAGGTGAGCTCTGAACATGATCTTCCATCCTCGGTTCACCCTTTCCACCGGATTCGCTTGCGGGTAATATACAGGGGTGAGGGACTGCCGAATGCCATGATACGTCAGATACTGGGTAACATCTCGGTTGGCAAATTCAGTTCCATTATCGATGAAGAGGACTTCCGGAGCACCGTGACGGTTCACGACCATGTCGTTGAATCTCGCCAAGATCACATTCGCAGTGGCGTTTCGCATGACGGCAACTTCAATCGCTTTGGTCAATAGGTCCATACACACTAGGAGGTACCTATTGCCGAGCTTGCTCATGGGCAAAGGGCCCATGATATCCGCTGCTACCACGCTCCACGCTTGCGTACTCTTCCGGAAGCCCATCATACCAGGTGGTGCCTGTTGCGAGACTTTCGCCTCTTGGCAAATCTCGCAACTTCGGATATACCGTTCAATACCTCCGAACTTGCCTGGCCAATAGTATTCCCGGGCGACTCGTTTGTACGTCTTCTCGACGCTGAAGTGACCTGCATCTGGGGCATCGTGGCACTCGTGTATCATGGAGTCCCTGGAGGCATCGGGAACGACCAGTTTCCATTCGTTCAAGTCGTCCATGACTTGACTGACCAGTAGGTCGGGACGCTTGACGTAGATCCGACCATCCACGATCCTCCAGTTGAGGTAGTGTCTGGGGTGTGACTGCAGGGTGTTCAATCTTCTGGTGTACTAATCCACGGGGATATCCCTTTGTGGCAGGGTAATTTGTGGGTCAGGGACTTGGGAAGTGGAAGGTTTAAGGGCAGATGCCGTGGGGGGATTTTCTTCGTACATCCGTGACAGGGCATCGGGGACATGGTGGAGGGCGCCTTGTCTATGGACTATATCAAAATCATACTCTAGGAGTTCCAGAGCCCATCTGGCTAGTCTCCCTGTTGGGTTATGAAGTTGATATAGCCACTCCAAACTTGCGTGGTCGGTTATCACGGTGAAGTGGTAACCTTCCAAGTATTCTCGGAATTCCTCAATGGCCCAGAGAACGGCCAGGCATTCTCGCTGTGTCACGGAGTGATTTTTCTCAGCGCTGTTTAGAGTTCTGCTTGCGAAAGCAATAACTCTCTCCTCCCGCTCTGAAGACTGGGTGAGGACAGCGCCGAGACCAGTGTTACTGGCGTCTGTTTGGAGGGCGGAGGGTTGGGAGAAATCGGGGCAACCCAGGATAGGGGCTGAAGCTATGGACTTCTTCAGAGATTCGGAGGCCTCTTGTTCCGCGTTTTCCCACTTCCACGCTGAACCTTTCTTGGTTAACTTATGAAGCGGGGCGGCGATCGTGGCAAAATGTTCGATAAAACGTCGGTACCACGATACCATACCAAGGAGTCTCTGAAGTCTCCTTAGATTAGTGGGTGGAGGGTAGTTCAATACGGGCCCGATTTCACGAGGATCCATTCAAAGACCATTTTGGTTGACCAGAAAGCCGAGGTACCTCACCTCCGACTCACACCATTCACATTCTCCCGGATTGATGGCCAACCCAGCTTCTCTTATCCTGTCTAATATTTCCTTCAGCCAGATTAGATGGTCCTCAAATGTCTCCGTGATGATAATGATATCGTCCAAATACGCAAATGCGTGGGGCTCTAGGGAGGGACCAATTAGTTTGTCCATGAGTCGTTGGAGGGTGGCAGGGGCATTAGTCAAGCCATAGGGCATACGGGTGAATTGAAATAAACCACGGCCAGGGACCGTAAAAGCCGTGAGTCCTTTCGAGCGAGGGTCCATGGGAATCTGGTGATGGGCTTGACTAAGATCAATGGTGGAGATGTACCGGGCCGAACGTAATTTGTCCAGAATACTTCTGTATGTAGGGAAGGGGATAGGCGTCCTTTCTGGTTACCTCGTTGACTTCACGGTAATCCACGCAGAACCTGTACTCGCTTTTGGGTTTGATCTCCCTCCCCCGAGCGATCATGCGTTGTAGTTCCTCGTCTTGAGGTTTCTTCTTCCTGGGCAGGGACTTCTGGGGGATTCTGGGAAGGGTTATTTCTCTCGATTGGTTTCGGTTTGTGGGATAGATTGGACAACAGGTCATTGAGGAGGGTGTTTTCTACGAAGTTCTGAACGTCCGGGGTCGGGTGGAAGGGTAGGTGTTTTCGAAGCACGATCGCTTCGGAATTATTCGGGTCAGGGGTGGTTTTGGGGAATGAATCGAAAAAATCCAAGGGATTTGGGGTAGGGGGTGGAACCAATGATCATTCCCTAGGAGTATCATCTGGGGTGGTCTGGTATAACTCTCGTTCGGGTAGAGGTGGGTTTTCATCCCAGTGGAATCCCGAAAGTGTAGAGGGTTGGGGTGAATTTCCCATATCTGTACTCTGTTGGGGTTGGTGGGCGAGTACCCCATGTCCGGGGGTAGAGTGGTGTTCTAGGGTCGACCAGGGCATGCTACCAGAGATTGGGTGGACCCTAGTCACCGTTCCTCTGTTCAGTTTCCCTCGTCCTTCCTTTTGGGGGAGTAATTGAAGCCACGAGGGGTGGCACATCGTTTAAAAACATTCCCACGTCCCCCGCAGCGCCAACATTCTATTGATTCGTTCGGGGTTGAGTCCGGAACCCTCCGGGTGGGTTGTGGGGAATTGTGTGGGGAATTCCTGCGGGAACTATGGGGTGCATAGCCTGGGGGCACGGGAATAGTCATCAATGATTGGGGTTTGGCAGAGGATGGTGATGGTAAGGTCTGATTGGCTCAGGCGAATCGTCGGGGATTGGGTGGAGGAGAGGCAGGTAGGGCAGCTTTTGCTGCATATGTAGGTTGTGGCGTAGGAATCTCGGGAGGTGGTGGCTCGGGTGCTTGTTTTTTCTTGGGGTCCTTCCGTTGAGGGGAATTTGGGATCCCTCGGGACGTTGATGCGGCAGGAGGAGTCTCTAGGGAGGCTGGGGATTGGAAATTTTTCGGTGGGGTCTTCTTTGGCTCATAAGCCAATTCCGGGAGGGCTAGTTGGGATGTGGGGAGTTGTATGGGGATTTCCTGGGTCCTGAGTGATCGCTCGACTTCAAGGGCCCGCATTTCTATTTGCTCGTATGTATTAAATGATGCCCTCATCATCTGGCAGCGATACCTCGGGCGCATGTGATCTAGCGCCAGAGAAAGCTGTTCCTCCAGAGAATGAGGTCTGCGCATGCTCGACCATGAAGGCTGCACACAATTGATGTAATTTGCGGGTGGTTCATCTGGTCCTTGAAATCGAGTGAGCAACTGTAGGCGCAGTTTTCCTTCGTAATCCGCAGAACCGAATCTATATCGGAAGGAACTATGAAAGGAATCTAGGGAAGTGAAGGAACTCCTCTTGATACGGAACCATTGTAGGGCAATTTCCTTTAGAACGGTGGGCATTAAGTTGAGGACTTCCAAATCCGACAAATTTGTCATAGCCCGGCATTCATTCAATCTTTATAGGAATTCCTCGGGATCGCCGTCTAGTCCAGAGAAGGGCAGACGTCAATCCCGGGCGATAGCAGCTGGAGTGCTGCGATGAGCTCCGGCCGGGACATATGGGGTCATATGGGATGGGGGCTGGGTACTGGGCCATATGGTAATACTGGTAGGTTGGTAGTGAGGGAGCAAGGAATAGGAGGGCTGGGTCAGGGCATACTGGGAAGTAACCGGAGGTAGCAAATGGGCTTGTTGTTCTCAATGAAGAGTGACGTGTAGGTTGTTCGGGGCTGGGGACGTTGTTATCGGGGGAAAGTCTACTGGCGGTTGAGGATACAAGGGCTGAGTGGAGATCGACGCTACTGTCGTGGGAGTCGGGGCATGGGAGTATAAGTGCTGGGTCACGGGTACCGAACTGCTGGGATTATTGATGCACCCATAGGGTTGGGCCAATTGAGGGCCGGGATTGCTTTAAATTCCATGAGTAGGGGCAGTCGTGGGGATTTTTGGGGCGCTATGACTCACTTTTGTGGCCATCGGTTGGGAGATGTAGGTTGTTGGCGTGATTTGCGCCGTATAGTGTCCTCCTGAGCCATATCCGGTGGTTCTTGGGGCAGACGGGGGAAAATCACTAAAATTCACCGTGTGATTGGGGAGGATGGTCGAGAAATATTGGGGATGGGTGACCAGGGGTAAGCTTTCAGCACGATAGCTGACCCAAAGCCACCGATATTGGCGGGATTAATTCGCCTCCGAGGAACAGAAGTGATTGGGGCCGTTATGGGGACGCGGGTGTCGACGTTCACAATGGTTGTCGGCGTAGTGAATGTGGTGGACGATACAGCATGGGACGTGGGAATATGTTGGGAGTTGCGGGCTGATTCGATATGGGTGGACTCGTGGGTGTGTCCCGATGAGGGCTCAAAAAGAGAGTTAGTATCTCCGGATGTGTCTCGAACGGGTTCGGGGGTGCGGGATTCGAGAAAGATCCGGGCTCAGAGGGCCTGAATTCCGGGGACAAATCATCCATTGTCCAACGGATGGTTCTGTCCCCTTGTGCCCGTCGGTAATAACGATGAGCCCGATCTCGCTTCTCATCTACTGTTCCCACGCAGTTTAGGGAATGGCCCACTAGGAGGGCTACTAATTGTTCCGGGGCAAGGACGTCAATCCACGAATGATCATTGGGGTCTTCCGCGTACGATGAAACGCGCGATAGGGGTCGATTATCGAGGGGGTTATTGGGATCTTCGAAGAGTCCCGAAATTCCGGGTAGGGTGCCCAAGAGGGTCGATTGTGAAGTGACTGGAGGGTCGATCATAGGGGTCAGATGAGCTCGTAGCCGCTCACGCAATTTCCTCTCATCTCCCTCCGTGGAAAGCCCAAGACCGCGAAGCCGGCTTATAATTTCCTCTAGGGAGAGTTCAGAGTTGCTTCATGGGTCCATTTTTGTTCAAAACTCGTGGAGAATTTCGGACAATTCGGTATTAGCTCTTTAATTTTCCCAGACAAGATGGGAATACTATTCAGGAAAGGGAAAAAAACCAATTCTCGAAACCGTTCTCGAATTTTCCACCTTATTACAAAAAAATAAAACGGGTGACGTATCCTCAATCTCTTTCCGATAAATAAGTTTGATAAAGGAACCAATGAAGAAAAAAAAACACTCGGGATTTCCCAAATAATAGTTCTCTGTCGACAATAATTGATTATGAAGGTAACGAAGATATATTCCGAACTATGTGACCTCCCGAATGAAACTCGATCACGCCACGAAATTGTTGGATAAACAAAAAGAATTCCCGGAACTTTGCTTAGAATAGAAAAAAAATCGAAGATTCTCCACTTAATCGATCAAAATTCCCTAGCGGAAAAGAATAAATAACTCCGAAGGCTATGAGGGAATTTTAATTAATCCCTCCGATTCTATATATTGAATCGAATTCAAAGTCCTGTTGGGGTACGCGTTGAGGAACAGGGAAATGATCCGGTTATTCCAGGGAGTTCAATCAAAAACAATGGTTTCTTCCATATTCGTTACGGTTTGTGGGGTTCAATGGGCGCCACAAGCTGAAAACAACAAATAGACAAAACGGCCAATTGCAAAAAAATTTTTCCAAGATATGTATATATATATATATACATATATCTGTGTCAATTGATTAGTTTGAGGACATTTCGTGCTTTCAATCGATCAGTTCGGGGACATCTCATCACTTTGGGGACGATCTCCAAACTTTTTTAACACAAATCGATTACTTCGGGGACGGTCCTCGAAATATGACAATTTGGAGAATCGATGATCTCAAGGACTAGATATTTCCACATCTCCCAACCTCTCTCCGCAGCGGGTATAATCTCTTGAGAGCAAGTCACTGAACATTTCAACACAACCAGTATGCATTTTCAAGCATCTTTCCCGATAATTTCCCATTGAGAAATATTTATCGCCTACTCAATGTCTAGGAACAACGATTTTAAAAATTTTATGTAAATATAGTTTCGTAAATCGAACATTTCAGGGACTTTGATACAATTCCGTTAACGTGTGAGCTACCTCTTCAAGTTACATATTTAGTCAATCCACGAGACATCTCCTAGCATTTCCTGGGAGAGTGATTGGAAATTGTGATCTGAGCCTTCTCAGAAGCTCCGTCGTTCCGTTCGAATATTAAAATTCAATTGACTTAACATACATAATGGATTCAACACGAACAGACTAATCTGAGGACATATACATGAGTAACTGATTGCTTTGGGGACATCATCAAAACATATATCATTGTTTATATGAAACAATCGATTTGTTCAGAAGCACGTTGTGGATTCTTTTCAAATATTACGATTTCAGGAGAGTTTATGATGCATCGAGAGGATTTGGTTAAGAAATATTTCAGAATACCAGACACTTATATAATACAGCTGAAGAGTCAGGATAGCAGTTCAGAGGAATCTAAAATATTTTGAATATACCTTATGATGTATAATCTATGAACAAATAGGCCAACTTAAAGCATTTCTCGTGAGAATAATTAGAATTTCGATGTTGAGCTCTTCTGGAGTATAATCAATTCTTCTGGAATTTACAATGGATTCCTTGTAAACAATGGATCCAGTACGGATAGACTGATATGGAGACATATTCATGAGGGAATGATTCATTTGGGGACATCAATAAAGGTGCATCATTGATTATTCGGGACAACGGATTTGTTCAAAAGCTCGTTCTGCATTCATTTTAATTATGACTATATCGAGAAGTTTTTGATGAATTCGTCGAATTGATTGAGAATTACTTAAGAATACCAGAAGCTTTTATAAAGAAGTTGAAGAGTTAGATTAGCAGTTCTTTCAAAACTAAGATATTTCGGGGACAGCACGGTCTCTTGGCAAAAAGGGGTCCGGGGCTGAATTTTACCGGTGGCCCCTTTGGAGAATTCAAAAATTCAAATTATCTGAAAACTTTTTTTTATGCGCCCCTATGTTTTAGGATCAGAATGTAGAAGTGGATCAACATTTTTCTAACCAATGTTATCGATTATACATGAGAAATACAAAAATTAGGCATACCATCACACATTTTTTCCACTAATTTTACTCAAACAATCTTTTTCTACATTTCGGAGCTGCAAAATCATTCATAAAGTAATTGAACATGAAGAATGTAGCATCCGATGTCCTTCAGAAATCTAAACGAAATCTTTCCGATGTATGGGAAATTTGGCTTCCCAGGTGATCAGTGATAACTTTAGAGTGTTATAATAGGGTTTTTCTCATTCGCAAGAAACACTTTTACGCATCCACGAGCTATGAACGCTGAAATTATGTGAAGGATTATAACTAAATGGAGCCATCTCAGAAGCTAATAATAATATCGGAGATAAAATAATCAACGATGTTTGGCACGGGATTTTCGTGAGGGATTCCTAGTAGGTAAATTCAGGAGTTATAAAATCACAGACAGCATCGTAAGCTCTCGGAATCTCTCGAACACGTGTCCGTTATTTCGTGACCTTTCATTGCAACAACTACGTTCTCGAAACATTCCTGAAATGTCCATTGCCAAAACATACTTATGATGCATGAAGACCCGCCGTTTCGTTGCTAACCTACGCGAACCTATAAATTACCATATTGCTTCCCAAAGTTTGATACGTGGTGATTTATTCAAACGATAGTGAAACCACATTGTTTTCTAAAAACGTTAAATAATCCTCATCGGGCAACATGAATAACAATGAAAATACATGTATTGTGAAGAGTGAAGCGAAGATAGAGTGCACCTTGGAGTCGAACTATTTTCCACTGAAATGAGCTTATACATGAACCTGAGTCCACATACGGATATGGGAATCCCGCCCGCCCGGGAATTTTTTTCTACAGTGACTCAACTAAGGACGATGTTCAAGGTCCCCAAATAGATCAATTCCTCTTATGATTATACGCGGGTCCTCGAACTAATCAATTCGTCGCGTAGAAGATCTCCAGAATAATCGTTTCGTCGTGTTTGTGCATTGATACCAGGTCCTCATAGTGATCAATCCCCTTCGAGGAATACTCTGGAGACTTATCATTCATAACAAGCACTTTCACGCATTCACGAGCCAGGTATGCGAAAATTATGTGATTGATCGTAATTGAATGTACCTAATAATAATACAGGGAATGCAATAATCAACGATGTTTGGCACAGGAGTTGCGTGAGACATTCCTAGTAAATAAATTCAAGAATTGTGAAGTAAAGGTAGTATGCAAGAAGTCCGACCGGTGATAAGCCCGACTCCACCAATAGCTAAGTTCGTTTAGTAGTGTCCCAAGTTACCCCAACTTGCTCCAAATATTTTGCATTCGTTATTTCCAATTATGTGAACGAAATGATTGGTTTGTTACAAGTTAGAGCAACCCAGAACACGTAGAACGAACGAACCTAATATTGATTGATCGCTAGGAATGTTTAGTGAATTCAAGGGAATCACCAGTTTTCAATCAATGACAAGCAGTCGGGCTTATGAACGGTCAGGCTCCTTGCATACTACTGTTATGAAACACCAGGTAGCATGGAAGCTATGGGAGGGTTCTTCGACAATACATCGTTCTTCTCATGAAGAACATGCCATCCGGGATGTGGGGACATCATTTGGAATCAGGTTTATGAAAGTGCATCGATATCCGGATTCGTATGAGGACTTTTGATATCCTCAGGTGTAGCAATCCTCGGACATAATTCTAGATACATTATCTTAGAGAGCCTCCAGGGAAAGAGTCACCAACTTGCTGTGCTCTGATTGGCGTAATCGCGAAGGGCTTCGTAGAGAGTTGCCATATTGGAAATTTGACGTCACCGCAGTGCTGTAGTTGATAATTTGTTTTAGGTTGTCAGAACAAAAACATCAGTACTCAGTCATACTAATGTTATTCGACCCTAAATATTGAAGAAGATGAATTTGTAGTTCACAAACCGAAATGAAGAAGCTTATAATCGTCTCGCTCATGTTATTTTCATGACACCCTGGAACAAATCGTACACTACAATACTGCGATGACGTCAAATTTTCAATATCGAGGCTCCTAACGGGGCTCTCCGCGATTACACCAATCAGAGCACAGCAAGTTGGCGACTCTCTTCCTTGAGGCTCTCTACATTATCTATTCGAGTTTCTGATGAACTTCTATGTTTTCTCACACCCACCTGAAAATTCAACTCGCACAGTGACTAGAACTTGAGACAGTGTTCAAGGTCTCCAAACAGATCAATTCCTCTCATGATTATACACGGGTCCTCGAGCTGACCAATTCGTTGCTTAGAAGGTCAACGAAATGATCGTTCCGTCGTGCTTGTGCGTTTATACCAGGTCCTCATATTGATCAATCCCCTTCGAGGAATGCTCTGGAGACTTATCTATCCGTAGAAGCGCTGTAATAAATTTGCAAGCCAGATACGCTGAAATTATGTGATCGAACCTAATTGAAAGTAGCCATCGCAAAACTCAATGATAATAACGGAAATGCAATAATCAAGAATGTTTGCCACGGGAGTTTCGTCAGGGATTCCTAGTAGGTAAATTCAGGAGTGATAGGATCCCAGGTCGCACGGGAGTTCTTGAAGAATATATGGTATTTCTCATGAACTCTTTTAGAACTCTTGTGCCATCCGGGACCTGGGGACATCATTTAGCATCGGTTTTATGGAAACACATCGTTTTCCGAATTCGTATAAAGCCGTTGAGCTCTATACAAACTGGAGAGCGCACTGAGCCGATAAAAGCGAGACCTACAGAGACACCGCAGGGGGACCTGATCTCTTTTTCTGTCACTGTTACTATCTGAGTTCATAACAGTGGGCATGTGCACAAAATGACGCAATACAGAAAATGTGATTCATTTCTGAAATAAGGACGTGATTTGTCAAGATTCAGTTCTATGTGTGAATAAATTGAAATGGGAAGGAAGGAATTATAATAAAACATCAAAAGGTCCAATGTTTTGACAGAGATAGTAGCGAGATCTATAGTTTTGACGCTAATGAGTGAGACAAGGAAATCGTGTCCCCCCAGCTTTCTCTCTTTCTAGCTACCTGGTCTTGGCAGATACCATAGAAAAATACGGCTAGTGCGCACTCCAGTATGTATAGAGCTCAATGTATAAGCCCTCTTAATATCCTCAGGGGTTACAGACCTTAGACATAATTCTTGATAAGTCATTTATTTGTGTGTTTGAAGAACTTCCATGTTTCCCACTTTCCACGTGAAAATCCCACTCACAGAGTGACTGAAAATCAAGATGATGTTCAAGGTCCCCGAACAGATCAATTCCTTCTGTGATTATACACGGGTCCTCGAACTGATCAGTTCGTTGCCTAGAAGGTCTCCAAAATGATCGTTTCGTCGTGCTTGGGCGTTTATACCGAGTCCTCGTATTGATCAATCCCCTTCGAGGAATGCTCTGAAGACTTATCTATTCGCAAGAGCACACTCACGCATTTGCGAGCCAGATACGCTGGAATTGTGTGATTGATCATAATTGAGTGTAGCCCTCGAGAAACCTAATAATAATACCGGAAATGCAATAATCAACTATGTTTGCCACTGGAGTTTCGTGACGGATTCGTAGCGGGTAAATTCAGGAGTTATAAGATCCCAGGTAGCACAGAGGCTCTGGAAGAGTTCTGCAAGAATATATCGTATTCCTTATGAACTCTTCCAGAACTCTTGTGCCATCCGAGATGTGAGGACATCATTTGGAATCGGTTTTATGAAAGGGCATCGATATTCGGATTCGTGTAAAACCCACAAAGGAAGATAGGAGGAGACCAAGCTCTCAAGGGATTCTATCAAAAAATTGGCACATTTTTCTGTAAATAATTACTAGTTAAAATATCGTCACTCGTGGCACTGTTGTTCCAAATGACCCGTTTCGTCGGGTCACTTGAAACAACAGCGCCACGAGTGGTGATATTTAAACTAGTGATTACTCAAACAAAAAATGTGCCTATTCAATTCCACGAGGTGAGTCTCCTTTTATCTCACTTCCTGATGAAGCCTCTTGATATCCTCAGGAGTTGCAAACTTCAGACACAATTTTTGATACGTTATCTATTCAAGTTTTCGATGAACTCCGACGTTTATTCACCTCCACATAAAAATTCAACCCCCACAGCAGGGATGCCAGACAAGACGGTGTAGACCGAAACATCAGCCTCTCTACTGTCCACACGATGTAACTTTCGCAGGAAGCTTTGGATCGATTTGAAATTTTTCAGGAGGATTTGTTCGATTATTGAGAATCGTTTTGCGGATTTTCGTGAGTTTTTTTTCATTATTTTAGGAATAGGTGTGATACATCTTTTGGAAGTGCTGGAGAACGATCAAATCCCTGTTTCACGCAGTTTCCTTAGGTTAGATATCTACCCCGGTTGATAGTTCGGGGGTTGAAGAATATCCATTGCACCGTGTATCTCTGAACTCGATTTCGAACAATGTATGAATACTTGACAGTCTCTCAATTAGGCCGTCAGTGTTTCCTCACAGGAATGACGTGAAACATACTGAATCGCTTATGGACCCACATAGCATGGAATATTCCGTATATCTATAAAATATGAATGGGTGATTCCATAAGAAATTCACATTAATTTTTTAAATTGCTGTGGCATATTTTTTCATCATTCTACATCGGAAAATATTCGACACGTCTCTCCCCATTTTTTTTATGGAGCCTACATTTCCGAGTTACGAATCTTTGAATTGTTTGGATTTGAGGATTTCACTGATTTCGCAATGCAAATATCTCGAACAGTGCTGATCGCAGGAAATATCTTCTAAGAGATGAAATGTAGCATTTTGTTCATATTCTCCGGAAAATGGCATAAAATTATTGGATTCATAACCCTGAATCCTGGATGATTGCATTGCCGGTGTTAGGTTCTGGGATGACTGCATTACATTATGATCTATCACGTAATCAGTGCCGGATTCACCAGAAGTGAGGTCCTAGGCAAACTTTGGTGGGGGCCTATGTAAGGGCAGCTTCAACACGATGAGTTGAAAAAATAAAACTCTGAGCTATGAAACAGATTCAACAAAAGCGTAGTATTTTTAAACACAATCAATTCATTTAATATTCTCAGCATAAATATTCTGACAAGAAAAATATGAAGAAAATTTTTTCTCATTGGTGAGGGCCCATAGGCCTGTGCCTAGTAGGCCTATGCCTTAATCCGACACTGCACGAGATTTCAGCGTATCTGGCTCGCAAATGCATGAAAGTGCTTGTTGCGAATAAATGAGTCTCCGGAGAATTCCTCGGAGGGGATTGATCAATACGAGGACTTGATATGAACGCACAAACACGACGGAACGATCATTTCGGAGACCTTCTAAGCAACGAATTGATCAGTTCGAGGACCCGTGTATAATCATAAGAGGAATTGATCTGTTTGGGGACCTTGAACACTCCCGTACGGAAATATTCCACTGAAATAACTATGAGAAAACTCTGAGAATCTCTGAAAAAATTCTGAAAAATCTAATATTTCTTAAACATCCTGAACAGACTTTTTTTAGAGCTTTTTCATAGTTTTTTCAAAGAGTAAGGACGAAATAACGCTCTGAAAAAATTCTGGCAAAACTCTGAACAATTTTTGAGATTTTTCTGACTACTAAAAAATGTAAAACCCTATGAATAGATTCACACGGTATATTCAGATATCCTATGGGAAAAAAGTGTTTGAAAATTGAGAGAATTTCTTCAATAGTCAGAATAATCTCAGGAATTTTTCAGTTTTGTGGGAATTTTTTCGGAGCGCAGTTTCGTCCTCGCTATCTGAAAAACTCTGAAAAAACTCTGATGAAGTCTGAAAAAAGTCTTTACAGGATGTTCCAAAAATATTCGATTTTTCAGAGATTTGTCATAGTAATTTCAGTGAAATATTTCCATATGAGCCGTCTCAAGTTCTAGTCACTATGGTAGTTGAATTTCCACGTGGAAGTGAGAAAACGTGAAAGTTCACCAAACACTCGAATAGATAACGTATCAAGAATTATGTCCGAGGTTTGCAACTCCTGAGGATTTCAAGAGTCTTAATACGAATCCGGATATCGATGCACTTTCATGTAACCGATTCCACATGATGTCTCCACACCCCGGATGGCACAAGAGTTCTGAACAGTTCATAAGAAGTACGATATATTCTTGAAGAACTATTTCAGAGCTTTTGGGATTTTATAACTCCTGAGATTTTATAACTCCTGAATTCACCTACTAGAAATCCCTCACGAAAACCCCGTGCCCAACATCCTTGATTATTGCATTTCCGGTATTACTACCAGATTCTTCGATGGCTACTTTCGAGTATAATCAATCATATAATTTCAGCTTATCTGCCTCGCGAATACATGAAAGTCCGTTTTGCGAATAGGTAAATCTCCAGAGCATTCCTTGAAGGGGATTGATCACTACGAGGACTTGGTATGAACTCACAAATACGACGAAACGATCATTTCGGAGACCTTCTAAGCAACGAATTGATCAGTTCGAGGACCCGTGGATAATCATAAGAGGAATTGATCTGTTTGGGGACCTTGAACACTCCCGTACGGAAATATTTCACTGAAGTAACTATGAAAAATCTCTGAAAAAACTCTGAAAACCTCTGAAAAAACTTTGATGAAGTCTGAAAAAAGTCTTCACAGAATGTTCCAAAAATATTTGATTTTTCAGAGTTTTTTCAGAGATTATCAGAGTTTCCCAGAGTTTTTTTTTCCAGAGATTCGTCATTGGTATTTCTGTGGAATATTTCCATACGAGCGGTCTCAAGTTCTAGTCACTATTGTCACGTCCAGGGATTTCGCCGGAACAAAATACCTTGCTATTGACATTAGTCTGAAATTCATAAGAATTTCTCCACCGACTAAAATAGAGGGTTTTCAATGCATGGACTGGGAGGAAAAGGAAAGTGAGACAATTTTTTGTTTGGTCCTGTATAGAGCCTTTTTATTTAGTTTGTTCTCGAGTGTGTTAATTAATTTTGATTTGATGTTCAATGATTAGGAATTCAATCTAAGGTTCGCAACTCCTGAGGATATCAAGAGTCTTCATGTGACTATGTGAATAGCATATAAAAACACGATTCTCAGTTCGATAGAAAATGTTTCTAGTGAGAGGGCGCAATGATCGTACCGACTCGGCAATAAAAATGATCATTGACAATGATGGATGTTTATTGGGTGGTTAATAGATTGCGTCACGAAAAAATGTTTTTTTTCTCGAGTGAATGCATCTTAGAAGTTTGATTGGCAAAAAAGAATCTCTCAATATATGCTCTGTCTATATGCTGAACAATTATTTTCTGATGCTGCAAAGTGAAATATACACATGTTCGAGGAGATATACAGGGTGGGGCATTTAAAGTGTCGCGGGCGTTTTTTCCAAAAATAAAATGAGATACGAGAAAATTTTTCCGACAAAAATTGTAGGGTATCGAGGGGGACATCCGATGGTGGCCTTGGCTTTGACCTCAAATCTCATCTTCAAGGGCATGCTGAGGTCAACTTCTGTTTTTTAAATAGCATCTCATATTTTTAACTGCAGATTTGGATTCTAGGTCAAAAACCAAGAAACTTTTATCTGAACCATTTTCCTGAAATCCGCAAAGATAGCGCTCTAATCGATATTGTTCCATACTGAATCTGACATTAGAATAACTCGAAAACGAAGGGTCTTGGAGGAGAATGTTTCGGACAAAAGTTGTCTGATTCCAAGGGGGACCCCTTGAACTGAAACGGAGGTGATGGGGTATAACAGACAAAACACAACACATTTCAATCGTCTACATCACTTGGATAATTTTAATGCAGTAGATGCTCAAAATGATGGCCTTCGACTTCAATACACATTTCAAAACGTTTTACAAAAGATTGCTGAACTCGTGCTAAAATATCTTCATTGATGCTCGCGCATGCAGTGATGATTCGTTGACGCATATTCTCAGGTGTAGTCGGTGCTTGTTGATAAACTGTATCTTTTATGTATCTCCATAAAAAAAAATCTGGAGAAGTAAGATCCGGAGAACGGGCAGGCCAATGAACTGGTCCACGACGTGCTATCCATCGTCCAGGATAATCTCTGTCCAATATTTCTCGAGCTGTGACTGCATAATGGGATGGACAACCGTCGTGTTGATACCACATATTCAATCGTTCCTGAATAGGTATGTCTTCAAGTAATGTTGGAAGTACTTGATCTAAGAAATGTCTGTACTTCTCTCCATTTAGCGTATCTGCAATGGAGTACGGTCCAATTACTCGAGATCGAAAAATACCACACCAAACATTCACAGCCCATTGTCTTTGATGCTCTACTTGACGTAACCATCTTGGATTTTCTGTCGCCCAGTAATGCATATTATGTCGATTTACTTGACCATGATTGGTGAACGTCGACTCATCAGAAAATAATATGTTGATGAAGTTGTTATTGTGCATTTGCGCTAGACCCCATCGACAAAACTGTACACGATTTTCGAAATCATCACCGTGAAGGTCTTGATGCAAACAAATGTGATACGGATGGGATTTGTGACGTTTCAGTATTCGAAGAACACTTCTTCGAGAAATTCCCGAATGGAGTTCAATTTCACGAGAGCTCACGTGTGGATTATTGGCTACTGCAGCTAGTACATTAACTTCCGCATTTTCTCCGCTAACAGTTCTCATTCGATGTCGTTTTTCCCTTGTAACACTTCCCGTTTCTGAGAATAATTTTGTAATGCGTTGGAAATACCTAATGGATGGCGTTGTTCTTTCTGGAAATCGTTCTGCATACAAGTCATATGCTTGTCTGGGGTTCTTATGCACTTCACCGTAAATGTAGATCATATCGATCTTTTCAGAAACCGTGTATCGGATATCCATGATTTTCAATTTGTCATAAACCAAGTAATAATCAAATGTAACTGACAAACTGGCTTTCAAAATCGTGAATTTTCACTGAACCCCGTCGTTTGTTTACATCGCGTGAGCTCTGAATGGTGGTAATGTAGACGATTGAAATGTGTTGTGTATTGACAACTTTTGTACGAAACATTCTTTTGCAAGACCCTTCGTTTTCGAGTTATTCGAATGTCAGATTCAAAATGGAACAATATCGATTAGAGCGCCATTTTTGCGGATTTCAGGAAAATGGTTCAGACAAAAGTTTCTTGGTTTTTGACCTAGAATCCAAATCTGCAGTAAAAAATATGAGATGCTATTTAAAAAACAAGAGTTGATCTCAGAATGCCCTTGAAGATGAGATTTGAGGTCAAAGCCAAGGCCACCATCGGATGTCCCCCTCGGTACCCTACAACTTTTGTCCGAAAAATTTTCTCGTATCTCACTTTATTTTTGGAAAAAACGCCCGCGACAATTTAAATGCCCCACCCTGTATGTTATTCATCGAAAATTGTCAAAGTTGAGAAATTTCAAAGTAGATGCGCCAAGGCACATCTTGACCGATCTGAATTTTTCTTCTTGAGTTCGATCTGTATTTCTCCAAGGCAACTTTTCCGCGCCATTAGATTCCGGAATTCGAAAATTCGGGTTTTTCGGTCCACCCTAGTTACCAAGAGTCCTCATAAGAATCCGGATATCAATGCACTTTCATAGAACCGATTCCAAATAATGTCTCCACATCCCGGATAGCACAAGAGTTTAAAAGAAATACAATATGTTCTTGAAGAACTCTTTCAGAGCTTTTGTGCTTTCTGGGATATTATGACTCCTAAGCTCACCTACTAGGAATCCCTCACGAGAATCCCGTGCCGAACATCGTCAATTATCGAATTTCCGGTATTCAAATTAGGTTCTGCGATGACTACATTCAATCTTGATCAATCACATGATTTCAGGGTATTTAGCTCGCAAACGCGTAAAAGTGCTTGTTGCGAATTGATAAGTCTCGATAGCCTTCCTCGAAGGGGTTTGATCAATATGAGGACTCGGTATAAACACACAAACACGACGAAACGATGTTGAAGACCTTCTGGGCAACCAATTGATCAGTTCGAGGACCCGTGTAAGATCATAACAGGGATTGACCTGTTTGGGGACCTTGAACACCGTCTCAAGTTTTAGTCACTTTTGAAATTGAATTTTCACGTGGAAGTGAGGAAACGTAGAAGTTCATCAAATCCTTGAATAGATAACGTATCAAGAATTATGTCTAAGGTTTGCAACTCCTGAGGATATCAAGAGTCCCCATACGAATCTGGATATCAATGCACTTGCACAGGACCAATTCTAAATGATGTCCCCACATCCCGGTTGGCACACAATTTCTCAAACAGTTCATAAGGAATACGTTTCGTTCACGAAGAACTCTTTCAGAGCTCTTGTGCTACTCACTCTCTAAATCAGAATCAGTGGGATTCGACTGATTCCGCAGTTATAAGTATACCACTGATTTCAATCAGTTGAATTCCACTGCATAATCAGTGAATGGTCGCTGATTCTGAATTACCAAAAGTTTTCTGATATTTTCACATCTACGAATCCAAATTCAAATATGTAAGTGGACAAATATCAGCTCAAATTGCAGTTTTTCAGATATAATAAGATCTGACCAGATCTGGTCAAAATTCGGATCCAGTCAAATCTCAACTGTTTCCCAGGGAATTTCACGAGAACAGTTAGAATAAAAGACAAAAATTGATACAGAATCAAGTCAGACTCATAACGATCCTTCAGGGGAAATAGAAAATTTGGTGTTCTAATATTCTTGTTGATTTCATGCGTTGACATATTTTTCGAGGACGACTTGGGAAAATGAAAAAGGTAAATACCCTCAAATCTCGTCTCAGTCGACTCTAGGATTCTCGAAATCGGAGCAAAGATCAGACTTGCTTATCGATTTTTCAAAATCACACTGAGTCAAAATGAAGTCACGATGATGTCAAGATACAATCATGAAATCAGACTTGAGTACGCTCTGACAAAAACCTGTCAAAAATGACATCATTTTGAGGTCATCTTGATCAATCTGTTCTCATTGGGCAGCATCTTATAATAGTTCTAGGTCCCCAAAGTGTTCGTTTCCTGAAGAATGAGACTTCTAAATTATCCTATGTATTGCGTATGTACATAGTTCTGATAATTCATGGGATTGCTTATTATCATATCAATTGAAATGCTAATGTGGAAATAAAATTTAATTTTCAACGTGCCTCTACTCTCCATTTCATCCTCTTCGTTCACTCATTACCGTGAACAGAATATGCATATGGAGAAAGTAGATTCCAGTTCCTGAGATAATCATTTCCTCTCCAATAAGTCCTCAACACAGTCGAATTGTTTGGAATGCACTGTTTCCCATGGATCAATCAAGATTTCTCACTGCTGATGACAGCATACAACTTAGAAGAGATTTGTAAATCTTCCGTTTTTGGTTATTGATGGGTTCACATGCGTAATTTGTTGAAATAGAACGGATATTTGAGGGGAGTCCTCAAAATGATCAATTACTAGCGGAGTAGTCTCCAAAATGATCTATTACTGGCGCTGAAGTCCCCGGAATAATCCTTTCATACGGAAATCGATGTATCTCAGGAATTTATCATGATATTTGGCTGGAAGTTCTCATGTACACCACGAAAACGGTTTGTGAAGCAAATTCAATAATAAAAAATATACCTCATGTGAAGTCCCCAAACTGATCGATTGACGAATATATATATATATATATATATATATATATATATATATATATATATATATATACTACTGTGGGCAAGAAGTAAGGTGAATTCTCAATTTAAACTTCGCGGGCTTGACATTTCAGACCAGTTATTTTTTTCTCAAGTTGGCAGGACTGTTGATGAGATCTGTGCCAAATTTCATGTCAATGTCATTATCAGTAATATACAGGGTGGGGCATTTAAAGTGTCGCGGGCGTTTTTTCCAAAAATAGAGTGAGATACGAGAAAATTTTTCGGACAAAACTTGTAGGGTACCGAGGGGGACATCCGATGGTGGCCTTGGCTTTGACCTCAAATCTCATCTTCAAGGGCATTCTGAGATCAACTCTTGTTTTTTAGATAGCATCTCACATTTTTTACTGCAGATTTGGATTCTAGGTCAAAAACCAAGAAACTTTTGTCTGAACCATTTTCCTGAAATCCGCAAAAATGGCGCTCTAATCGATATTGTTCCATTTTGAATCTGACATTCGAATAACTCGAAAACGAAGGGTCTTGCAAAAGAATGTTTCGTACAAAAGTTGTCAATACACAACACATTTCAATCGTCTACATTACCACCATTCAGAGCTCACGTGATGTAAACAAACGACGGGGTTCAGTGGAAATTCACGATTTTGGAAGTCAGTTTGTCAGTTACATTTGATTATTACTTGGTTTATGACAAATTGAAAATCATGGATATCCGATACACGGTTTCTGAAAAGATCGATATGATCTCCATTTACGGTGAAGTGCATAAGAACCCCAGACAAGCATATGACTTGTATGCAGAACGATTTCCTGAAAGGACAACGCCATCCATTAGGTATTTTCAACGCATTACAAAATTATTCTCAGAAACGGGAAGTGTTACAAGGGGGAAAACGACATCGAATGAGAACTGTTAGCGGAAAAAATGCGGAAGTTAATGTACTAGCTGCAGTAGCCAATAATCCACACGTGAGCTCTCGTGAAATTGAACTCCATTCGGGAATTTGTCGAAGAAGTGTTCTTCGAATACTGAAACGTCACAAATTCCATCCGTATCACATTTGTTTGCATCAAGACCTTCACGGTGATGATTTCGAAAATCGTGTACAGTTTTGTCGATGGGGTCTAGCGCAAATGCACAATAACAACTTCATCAACATATTATTTTCTGATGAGTCGACGTTCACCAATCATGGTCAAGTAAATCGACACATAATATGCATTACTGGGTGACAGAGAATCCAAGATGGTTACGTCAAGTAGAGCATCAAAGACAATGGGCTGTGAATGTTTGGTGTGGTATTTTTCGATCTCGAGTAATTGGACCGTACTTCATTGCAGATACGCTAAATGGAGAGAAGTACAGACATTTCTTAGATCAAGTACTTCCAACATTACTTGAAGACATACCTATTCAGGAACGATTGAATATGTGGTATCAACACGATGGTTGTCCATCCCATCATGCAGTCACAGCTCGAGAAATATTGGACAGAGATTATCCTGGACGATGGATAGGACGTCGTGGACCAGTTCATTGGCCTGCCCGTTCTCCGGATCTTACTTCTCCAGATTTTTTTTTATGGGGATACATAAAAGATACAGTTTATCAACAAGCACCGACTACACCTGAGAATATGCGTCAACGAATCATCAATGCATGCGCGAGCATCAATGAAGATATTTTAGAACGAGTTCAGCAATCTTTTGTAAAACGTTTTGAAATGTGTATTGAAGTCGGAGGCCATCATTTTGAGCATCTACTGCATTAAAATTATCCAAGTAATGTAGACGATTGAAATGTGTTGTGTTTTGTCTATTATACCCCATCACCTTCGTTTCAGTTCAAGGGGTCCCCCTTGGAATCAGACAACTTTTGTCCGAAACATTCTCCTCCAAGACCCTTCGTTTGCGAGTTATTCTGATGTCAGATTCAGTATGGAACAATATCGATTAGAGCGCCATCTTTGCGGATTTCAGGAAAATGGTCCAGACAAAAGTTTCTTGGTTTTTGACCTAGAATCCAAATCTGCAGTAAGAAATATGAGATGCTATTTAAAAAACAAGAGTTGACCTCAGAATGCCCTTGAAGATGAGATTTGAGGTCAAAGCCAAGGCCACCATCGGATGTCCCCCTCGATACTCTACAATTTTTGTCCGAACAATTTTCTCGTATCTCATTTTATTTTTGGAAAAAACGCCCGCGACACTTCAAATGCCCCACCCTGTATTTACGCTTGTGCTTACCAAACAACCAAGAGTGCATTTTTCGATTTTTACAATGTTTGATTCAATTGAGCAGAGAAGTGCAATCAAATTTCGTTTGCGGAATGAAATTTTGGCTGCGGAAGGCCTTTGGTGATTCTACCATGTCGCAGAAGAATGTTTATAAGTGGTACAAAGACTTCAAAGAGGGTCGAGAACGTGTTGATGACTTGGAGCGCTCCGGACGACCATCGACGTCAACAGATGACCAACACGTCGATGAAGTGGAGGAATTAGTGCTCAAAAATCGTCGATTGACTGTTAGAGACCTTACTGATATGATGCGTGAAGCAATTCGTCTAAAAAGACCAGAATCATGGGCCAACAACTCTCGGTTTCTGCATCACGATAATGCACCATCTCATACTGCACTCGTTCTTCGTGACCATTTCGCCAAAACCTCAACGCATATCGTTCCGCAATCACCGTATTCACCTGATTTGGTTCCGTGTGACTTCTGGCTATTCCCAAAGCTCAAGAGACCACTACGGGGAAAGCGTTTCGAGTCGATTGAGAAGATGGAAGCTGAATCGAAGAAGGCACTGATGGCTATACCGGAAAGGGACTACGAGGGTGGATTGATAAGTTTCCGGCCTGACCAAGAAAAACAACGTTTTTAAGAATTCTTTTTTTTTTATTTCTCAACATAATCTCCTCCAAGGCTGATGCATTTCTCATAGCGGTGTTCTAGTCAAGTAATGCCATCTCTATAGACTGATTCGTCAAGCTCCTCAAAATACCCATTTACAGCTTCGATTACTTCTTCATTGTCCGCAAATCTCTTACCGCCAAGCCATTTTTTGAGGTTAGGAAACAGATAATAGTCACTCGGGGCTAGGTGTGGAGAGTAGGGAGGGTGCGGCATTAATTCAAACTTCAGATCGTTGATTTTAGTCATCGCAACGATTGACGTGTGCGCTGGTGCGTTATCGTGATGAAACAAGATTTTTTTCTTCGCCAGAAGAGGTCGTTTAATTTTCACTTCGTAGCTCAAACGTTGCAATAAGTCTGCGTAGTATTGACCAGTGATAGTTTTACCCTTCTCAAGGTAATCAATGTATATAATACCTCTTGCATCCCAAAAAACAGTAGCCATAACCTTGTTCGCCGAAAAAATTGTTTTTGCCTTCTTTGGAGTTGGTTCCCCTGGTCCAATCCACTGTTTAGACTGTTCTTTGGTTTTCAGGAGTGTAGTGGTGGACCCAAGTTTCGTCAACCGTTACGAATCGACGCAAAAAATTCGCTTGGATTACGTTTATACAACGCCAAATTGGCGGTAGAAATGTTCTTTCGAATCAATTTTTGGTCGACTGTTAGCAAACGCGGCACCCATCTTGCACAGAGCTTCTCCATATACAAATGTTGGTGCAAAATATTTTGTACACGTTCATATGACATCTTACAGTTCTCAGCTATCTCACGAACTTTTAATCTGCGATCTTTCAGCACTATTTGATGGATTTTTTCGATCATATCCGGAGTTGTGACCTCAATGGGGCGTCCTGAGCGAGGCTCATCAGAGGTGCTCACACGACCCTTTTTAAACTCGGAAACCCACTGCTCAACGGTTGAATATGATGGGGAGGATGTCCCCAGTGTTGAGTCCATCTCTTCTTTGATTTCCTTCGGCGTTAACCCCTTCAAATAAAAGTATTTGATGACAGCACGATTTTCCAGCTTTTCCATTTTTACGGAAAACACAGAGGCGTCTTGGTCAGCGTGCTCTCAAAACTCAACTAACATGGCGATCGGACTGGAACTATAGCTACAAGCTATCTAAGGATGGTACTATAGAACGCCACCTCAAGGTAGGCCTAGTGGCGCCATCTCTTGGTCAGGCCGGAAACTTATCAATCCACCCTCGTATTTAGCATGTTCCGATGATTGGGAAAAACGTTGACAAAAGTGTATTTTATCGAGAGGGGATTACTTTGAAGGGGATGAAATTGAGTTAGAAGAATAATTGAAGATTTTTCATTTTACAAACAAATTCACCTCACTTTTTGCCCACAGTAGTATATATACAGAACGTCCCATTCAAAACAGGACAGCTGAATAACTCTTCAGGGAATGGAGGGGGAAAAAATTGTTCAGATAAAAGTTGTAGGGTTCGAAGGGGGCCATAAGATGGTGACCTTGAATTTGACCTTGAGGTCAATTTTGAGCATAATTGATGGTCAAAGTATGTTTTTTCAAATGGAAAACCCTACGTTCGACCTCAGAAATGGAACGAGCGGAAAATTTTACGTCCAAATATGTTAACATATCAGGTCATTTGGAGGTCATTTGAAGGTCAAAAAACCATTTTCTATGGATTTTCACGGAAAAGCCTCAAACGAGTTGTTTCTCTGACCAATGTTATTAAAGTTAAAGTGAAACCCCACGTTTCGACCTTGAATTGAAAGTAAACAGAACTAACCTTCAGAGTTTATTCTTCATATCAGTACGAAAATGATCATTAAGAAGTTTTCATCGTTTACGGTGTAAGTGCGGGTTCAAAATGGTTTATTCACCTAACGAATGTGTTGATATTTTAATGATCTTGGGTGAGTGTCGCGGAGTGTATCAAAGAGCGTCACGATTGTACAGAGAGCGGTTTGGAGATCGGCAACATCATCCTCCTCCAGAAGTCATTCGCCAAGTTGAAAGAAATTGTCGACAAGGAAGGATTGGTCAACGCCGAAACAATCAAGGTTTCAACTTTAACGACCCTCGATGCGTTGCTGTTTTAGCAATGATACACATGAATCCTCATGTTAGTTTACGTGGTATTGAACGCGATTTGGGTATTCCACGCAGTACGGCACACAGAATTCTACAAGCTGCTCAATATCATCCGTACCACATCACACTGACCCAAGAATTATCTCAACAAGATATGCAGAATCGGGTTGGCTTTTGCCATTGGGCTTTACAGAGGTTTAACGAAGCGCCCGATTCCTTTCGATATGTTCTTTTCAGTGATGAATCAACGTTTCAAAGTACTGGCTTGTTAAATCGTCACAATCGCCACTATTGGTCAGCGCGAAACCCGCACTGGACTCAACAAGTTGATCATCAGCATCGGTGGAGTATGAATGTTTGGTGTGGAATTCTAGACAATCAAGTTATTGGGCCGTATTTTTTTGATGGAACTGTTAACGGTCCTAATTATCTCCAGTTTTTACAGAATGAATTACCAGTTCTGATGGAAGATGTGACATCAGCAACTAGGCAGAGGATATGGTATCAGCAAGACGGTGCCCCACCACACTTTGCTCGATGTGTGAGGGATTATCTAAATATCCTTTTCCCCAATCGTTGGATTGGTCGAGGTGGATTCGTACTGTGGCCGGCAAGATCTCCTGATCTCACCCCTCTAGATTTTTATTTGTGGGGTTACGTAAAAAATGTCGTTTTTACCAACCGACCAACAACACCTGTGGATCTACAACAACGCATCAGATCCGCAATTGCGAATATTCGTGCAGAAGGTTTTCAGTCTGTTCTTGGAAACTTTCGACGCCGGCTGGAGTTATGTATTGAAGTAAATGGCGGTCAATTCGAACATCTCCTGCAATAAGTGTGTCTTACCCGTCAACGGATTTGTGCCATCTGTAATTATAAAACGACGAACTGGAAAAATAAATAATTTTTTAATTATTGTTTCAAATTTGGCATTCATTATCGTTCTCAAGGTCGAATTCAAGGTCGAAACGTGGGGTTTCACTTTAACTTTCATAACTTTGGTCAGAGAAACAACTCGTTTGAGTCTTTTCCGTGGAAATCCATAGAAAAGGGTTTCTTGACCTTTAAATGACCTCTAAATGACCTGATATGTTAACATAATCGGACGTAAAATTTTCCGCTCTTTCCATTTCTGAGGTCGAACGTAGGGTTTTCCATTAGAAAAAACATACTTTGACCATCAATTATGCTCAAAATTGACCTCAAGGTCAAATTCAAGGTCACCATCTTATGGCCCCCTTCGAACCCTACAACTTTTATCTGAACAATTTTCCCCCCTCCATTCCCTGAAGAGTTATTCAGCTGTCCTGTTTCAAATGGGACGCCCTGTATATACATATATACTACTGTGCACAGTGGGCCAGATCACACTAAAAACTGGCCAAAATCCAAATTCTCGGTAGAATCGTTTGTAACTCAGTGTATAGTGGTTTTTGGGGTCGCTGATTACGAACCTGGAATCGAATTTGGGAAATTCAAGATGGCGGATCCAATATGGCGGATAAAAATTCCAGAATACTCCGAATTTCCTTGAAACTCTTCATTCGGGGGTTTTTGGGGTCACTGATCACGAATCTGGAATCAAATTGTGAAAATTCAAGATGGCGTATGCGATATGGTGGATAAAGAATTCAGAATTGGTCGAATTCCCTTGAAACTCCCCAATCAGGGATTGTTAGGATGGCTGATTACTAATTGGGAGTGAAAAATATTCAAATCAAGGATGGTGATCGAAAATTCACACACATGATTATAAGTTAACAAACATCCATCAGAATCCCCTGAAATTCACCACTTGAAGGTTCTTAGAGTGATTGATTTTCGGATTTCAAAATTCAGATGCATATCCTCTACTTTTTGCATCACCCAGCAGCAACGACGTGGACGTAGTAGATTTCTGCTTCCTTTGAGGTGCTTGATAAACGTGAGTCCCCTTGCCTCTCATGAATCGGGGTGCTTGATTAACGTGAGTCCCTTTACCTCTCACGAATCGGGGTGCTTGATTATCGTGAGGCCCCTTGCCTCTCACGAATCAGGCTGCTTGTTCATCGTGAGTCCCCTTGCCTCTCACGAATTGGGCTGCTTGTTTATCGTGAGTCCCCTTGCCTTCCACGAATGATTAATGTTATACTGAAAATATGCTTCCTGTTCGGTAATCAAGTCCAGGTTATTTGAAGATTTGAAAGTTTCTTGAAGACCAGGTATGTCTTCATCGCAAATTTCAGTTTCACTTTCAGCATCGGAGTTCAAAGGGATTTCTAATGAATCAAGTACAGTTTGAGGGAAAGGAAGTTTTTTGGCTCGTTGGATCCTTTTTTCAAGACTCAAACTTGATAAAATTGGATCTTAAGAATCCATTATGCGGGAAAAAATATCTTCCAAATTTGTTAAACGACTACTTTCTCGACTGTGGCATTGTTTATATCTTTTGTAATCTTTATTCCTGCATTCCGATGCCTCCTTGCCCATTGCACCCACAAGAAGTATACTTGTTTCAATAATTTCAGCACCATGCATCAAGATTTTGTGGAGTGTTGCAGGCATCGGGTACCACGAATAATGAGCGATGGGCCCCGAGCTCCTGGAGGGGCTCAAATTTCTCAAAGTTCAAAAGAAAGAGAATACGCTAAAAAATTTCCTCACAAGGGGCCTCGATAACCATCAATCCAGCACTGATCACTACCAATGGAATAATAACAATTGAATTAACTCAATATATCCATTGAACGTAATTGGACTCATTTACCTTATCCCTATACTGATTTTCACGAAATTCCGAAATCGACTTTCAGCCAGCTTCGAAAGTGATATGACTCACTGTGCGCCATATTGAATCTACAAATCCGAATTTGGTTCTCTTAATCCCAAGTGTGCATCAGCACCCTTCAAGATCTCCGAGTGACGAAAATGTTGAGCGAATTCTATGGATTTGGAAATGTCCGTCTAGCATATTAGACCCGCCATTTTGAATTTCAAATTTCAATTACCAAATCCGTAGTGAGTCACTTCGAAAAGCCCCTGAATAATAAGTTGCAAAATGTTCTGCTGCAATTTTTAATTTTTGTGATTTTTTCTTATCATCTACTTCACAGTGAATGGGGTTTACACAACATATTTATACTTTATCGGACGTTTTCTGCAAGGAGCGCAAAAAAAGCGCCGATTGAACTTCTAGTGCACAGCAATAGTAACACATTCATCCTGGTCTGGTGTGAATTGAACGCGGAACGTCGCGGAACGACCTCTTGATAGCGTGGACAAAATGAGAATAACATAGAAAATATTCGTGAAATCATGCACCCATGCCTTGTAACACATCGTTCTCCTCCTTCTGTTCCTTTTCTGATTGTAGTGAAGTTATGAGATGAAGGAACCATGCATATCGTGATGAATTTTCTCAACTGGATTGAAATACTTAGAAATTTTCAACATAGCTTCATCCACTTTTGATATACAATTATTCATTTTCAAATTACCACCAATTGAACACTTATGTTTGGATCCCCTTGAGATATTCACCAAGTGCACTTGAACTCATATACTTCATCCCCATAAACTTGTTTTTGAAAAATCTGGACTCGACTTCTGGTCAGTTTTTCCAGTCATCTGGCCCACTGTGCTGTGGGCGAAATATTGTGGGCATATACTAATATTCATTATATATATATATACATATGTAACTTCCCAGACTTATATTCTCATACATATATATGTATATTATATTATACATACTATATTTTTTGGTTCACTTATAGGAATTCTTTTATATGAAAAATCAACCATAGCATTTCCTTGTACAATATTAGTACGCCATTGTTTCAGTTCTGACATATTCTTATATGTATAAACGAAGCGCGAATAGGGAAAGTAACTGAGCAGAGTTTCATTGTTCATGGACCATGAGACAATGATTACGTTCTGATCACGTGATTGAATGTTAAAATTATTCTCATACTCCATGTAAAACATTTTGGATATAAACTTCTCCAGCTTTCCAAACTTTTCGAGTTTTTCAACCTTTTTCGAACCTTCCTTATATGAAATAATTTCATTTTCTATTGGAGAAGATCTCAATGTTTCAGATTATTTATCCTCATGATAAATGTATCTGCATTGGAAGCTTTTTCACAGGTTTTTTAGAACTAGGATCTCTGGGTTTTCCCTATACGAACATAAGTATACTGACCCTTGTGAAATGATTCAGTTGATTTCACTGCAAAAAAGTAATACTTCTCGAAACATTGAGCTTATTGGACTTGAAAGACAAATTACATCGTTTCATGATAAAATTTCATAGAACTTTGGATCTGGTCAGTCCAGTAGATTCTATAATAATTTCACCTGTAAAACTGAATCATTTATGAAATTGTTGACAATGCTCAGAGAAATATTACATAGTTTTCTTGCCAAATGAATGATATCTCCATAATACAAATGCTCACGCCTTTGAGAATTGTCAGCACCCGTAAGTACCAAATGTTTATATGATCTCAAATTCCCTATCCTATTTCCTACTCGTTTATGCATTATTATCCCTGCACCTGCTCGACCATTCCTTGATCTTGTATGAATCATTCTATAATCCTCACTCCAAAAATCCCCTTGTTGCGGCCATCTCATCCTTAGTTCTCAGGTCTCATCTCAGTTTTTCCTTCAAATTGAAAAAGAGGGAGGCCAAATTGGGTGAATAGGCATCAAGTTATCAATCAGTTAAGTTTCGTGGTGCGAAGTTGCACCTGTGTGTACACTGAAGGTGTGGGAGGATGTTTCTATTCAAAGGGTTAGGGAGAGAGTTATTTAGGAATAGAGATATTCGGGAAGACAGTAGGGGGTCTTTTGGCTGAACAAGTTTTTGGCTGAATGGATACGATTTGACAATCGCTAGTCACTTCCAGCGAACACTGAGGAATGACTAGCGATTGTCAAATCATGTCCATTCGGCCAAAACTGCTTCGAACACAAGACCCGCTACCATTTAACCAATTAAAGCCCATGGCTAAACCAGCGTAGATATCGGAAATGTCAATATTGGATATAGCACATTGACATAGCAGAAAATTTGGAGTGGGAAAAAAAATGGAAAAATAATTGTTTATAAAAAAATTGTTTGAACAATTTATTGAAAAATTAATTTTGCACAAAAACTGATACCGCCATCCGATTCTACGGGAGAAATCACTAAAGGATCATATATGACACTGTCCGCAACATTTTTCTCATCATTTGAATAAAATCGAATTTTCTGTTTTATCAGAGCGAACTCATTTCTAGGCATTGTTTTTTTGACAACTGAACATCCAAGTATGTTCTTTGTTGACCAACAATCTCGTACTGATTTTCGAGGATTAATTATGGAAAGTAAAATAATGCCTAAGGTCGCATTGAATTTATCGTGCGTCAAATCCAAACCATTCTCTCTAGTAGCTGTGATTATGTGATCTTTCATCTCCGTAGAAAAGAATGTTTCGAACAACTCCCGAACACTTTTGTTGTGTATAGTTCGACGAAAATCCTCATCCAAATCATTATCCAGTGCATATTCGTTCCCTTCGGAGATACCTTGTGTCCATTCATACACGTGATGAGATTCTAATAATTTTTGTATAGTTGTATAACTACTTCGGACTTGTTCATAAGATCCATATGGTGAGAACGTATTTTCATCAATGGCTTTTTCGGTTTCAAATTCAGTATCACTATTATTTTCAGTATCTTCAGATGGAATGAACGCAACGTCGATGTGATGTTCATCCTCTGAAAATTCTTCATCCGCGAAATTTGCGATCCGACACATAGATTCACGTTTTCGAGGCATAATGAAATTGATGAAGAACTCACAAACTTTATTTGTCCGGATCACAAACACTCCTTTTCGGGATGAAAATAAGTATCGATGGATTTTTCACAAAATTCAATATGACGCTGCAACACTGCTATCACTGACAATTGATGGCTGACTTAGATAACCCACAACGAGAAATGGCGCGTTTCGTCACGAACAAAAGAATTAGAAAAACAATTGAAGAACGTTCGGCAGCATGTTCATTTATCGTAAATTGATCGGAAGCTTAGATAAATTAAATAACAGATGAATGCTCCGAACATACTGCCGAACGTTCTTCAATTCTTTTTTGTTCATGAGGACTGACGTCATTTCTCATTGTTGAGTCGTTTGGAACATTTTTTTCTACGGAGATCAAAGATCACATAATCATGGCTACTAAAGAGATCGATGTGGATTGGATAAATGATGGATTCAATGTGTTTTTGGGCATTATTTTACTTTCCTAAGTCCAGTCTCGGAAATCAGTACGAAATTATTGATCAACGAAGACCATGCTTGGATGTTTAGTTGTCAAAGAAACAGTGCCTAGAAATGAATTCGCTCTGATAAAACAAAAAATTCGAACTTATTCAAATTATGAGAAGAATGTTGTGGACAGGAATTGGAAACCCTTTACAATATGTTCCAACATAATATATTCAAATGCAGGTGGTTTAGCAAGAAACCATCAATCAATTATCAACTATCAATTCATGAAATCATGGTCAAATATTTCAGAAGATTCGGGAACAGACAATGTATTCGAAATAAACCAATCCGACTTGTTCTTTAGGAGGGGTGATTTTTGATCTCGATAATTATACTGGAAAATCAGAAAACAATGGAGCGGATCAGTTACAGGAAATCGGTTTGAATTCGAGGATGGTTATAAAAATGATATACGCTCTTATGCTGCACTCCTAGAGAACATCTGAGTAATTATGACATTCATTTTGATAATTTTGTCACAACCTCTGACTTACTTGGACATTTGGAAGACTTGGGTTTTGGCGGGGAAAACCTGCAAGCGTAGATCCTCGCCGCAATCTGAACAAGTAATTCGGCATGAAATGATCATGAGCGTACAAAAAAATGGTACATGAGACCCCTTTTTTAGAAACAACTGTGGAAAGAGGACTGCGAAAGTCTGCAAAAAGTGTGAAACTAGATTTATGTCGAGTTCATATACCTAAACCTTTGTCAGGCGAATGAAGATATCAGCTACGACCTGTTGTGATGATGCCCTTCACCAGGGCCATTTCATTTTTATAATAAAAGGCATGACATTGGAAAGAGTGTGATATATGATCATTCAGTGATTTCTTTCGTAGAATCGAATGGCCGCATCAATTTTTGTGCGAAATCAATTTTTCAACAAATTGTTTGAACAATTTTTTTATAAACAATTATTTGTCCAACTTTTTTTGCACCTTCAATTTTCTGCTATGTCAATGTGCTATATCCAATATTGACCCTCTCGATATCCACGCTGGTTTAGGAGTGGGTCATAAGGTATGCAGTTTGCGATAATTTGTTTATAATTTTTCTATAATAAAATGCATGACATTTGAGAAACTGTCATGTATGATCCTTTAGTGGTTTCTCCCGTAGGATCGAATGGTGGCATCAATTTTCGTGCAAAATCAATTTCTCAATGAATTGTTTGAACAATTTTTTTACAAACAATTATTTTTCCAACTTTTTTTCTACCTTCAATTTTCTGCTATGTCAATGTGCTATATCCAATTTTGATCCTTCCGATATCTACGCTGGTGTTGGCGTGAGTCATGAGGTATGCAGTTTGCGAGAATTTGTTTATAATTTTTTTATAATAAAATGCATGACATTTGAGAAACTGTCATGTATGATCCTTCAGTGATTTCTCCTGTAGAATCGGATGGTGGTATCAGTTTTTGTGCAAAATCAATTTTTCAATGAATTGTTTGAACAATTTTTTTATAAACAATTATTTTTCCAACTTTTTTTCCACCTTCAATTTTCTGCTATGTCAATGTGCTATATACAATTTTGATCCTCCCGATATCTACGCTGGTGTTGGCGTGGGTCATGAGGTATGCAGTTTGCGAGAATTTGTTTATAATTTTTTTATAATAAAATACATGACATTTGAGAAAGTGTCATATATGATCCTTCAGTGATTTCCTCTGTAGAATCGGATGGTGGTATCAGTTTCTGTGCAAAATCAATTTTTCAATGAATTGTTTGAACAATTTTTTTATAAACAATTATTTTTCCAACTTTTTTTCCACCTAGACTCTTCTGCTATGTCAATGTGCTATATCCAATATTGACCCTTCCGATATCTACGCTGGTGTTGGCGTGAGTCATGAGGTATGCAGTTTGCGAGAATTTGTTTATAATTTTTTAATAATAAAATGCATGACATTTGAGAAACTGTCATGTATGATCCTTTAGTGATTTCTCCTGTAGAATCGGATGGTGGTATCAGTTTTTGTGCAAAATCAATTTTTCAATGAATTGTTTGAACAATTTTTTTATAAACAATTATTTTTCCAACTTTTTTTCCACCTTCAATTTTCTGCTATGTCATTGTGCTATATACAATTTTGATCCTTCCGATATCTACGCTGGTGTTGGCGTGGGTCATGAGGTATGCAGTTTGCGAGAATTTGTTTATAATTTTTTTATAATAAAGTGCATGACATTTGAAAAAGTGTCATATATGATCCTTCAGTGATTTCCTCTGTAGAATCGGATGGCGGTATCAGTTTTTGTGCAAAATCAATTGTTCAATAAATTGTTTGAACAATTTTTTAGAAACAATTATTTTTCCAACTTTTTTTCCACCTCAAATTTTCTGCTATGTCAATGTGTTATATCCAATATTGACCTTTCCGATATCTACGCTGGTTCAGCCATGGGCTTCAATGGGTTAATAACAGAGAAATAGAGAATAGGGTTGCTGTCCTGGGGGGTCTTTGAACGTGCTGAATTCAATCTGGAGTCAGAGGGCCAATTCAACATCGCAGATTCAATATGGCGGACGTGATTCCAGTCATTTCCGCATATGTGCGTAGATTCATATTAAACATGGTTTTTGGGAGTCTTCGTGGGCGCTGCATCGGATCTGCAGGCAGGAAACGAATCCAAGATGCCGGACGTGAAATTAGTCATTTTCGTACTTGTAGACGGGGTTATATGAAACATGGGTCTCAGAGGATTCGTAGGGTGCTGTATCCAAATTTGTAGTCAGAAAACAAATCCAAGATGGCGTGACTCCCCAATTCCAAAGACGCAAAAACAAGTCAGGCTAGTCTCCCATGCAACTGGATTGTCCGGAATGGAACGCTAATAATTGGTGGATCCCTAGTATTGGTTTAGTTATATCCAACGCCGATGATAACACACGGTGTTTTCGATTAATTTATGCGAGTGATCTGTTCGATTAAATCATTCGATACAAAAACTTATCAACAAATCCGACCGGTGCTCGATTCGCACATGATTCATAATAAACTTCCCACATTGTAATGAGGGATCAAATTCGACAAAACGTCGAACTGAATTACATCTCGAAGTTATTCATTTGTAGTCATTTCTCACTTTGATCTGATCGAAGAATAAATCAAGAGGAGTAAAACCCTCATAGTTTCCGTTCTCAGCGAATACCCTTGACTCTCTGTCATTACGACATTGATGTATAGAGTTATTCCGAATTTTTCATTCGGTACCAGTGTCGGACTGGCTCATTTCAGGGCCCCCGGCGGTCGACCGTGCCGGGGCCCCTATGAAGGGGATGGAATAATTGTTGACTTTCAAAAAAAGAAGGGAGAGAATCATACTGATTACAAATCCCTGTGATTCATTTTGATTTCAATGATTCATTTCAGTGAATTCGAATTCAAGGAAGAATATATTTGTTATAATTTTTTCCATTGGAAAAACAATTCATTACAATGAAGGCAAAGAAAATTTTCTGTCAGTCTAAGAAATTGGGTCCTCAGTATATGAGGTTAATTATTATTCCAACTAACTGGATAGTTGTTTTGACTCATGAGTGGGTCAGAAAAACAACATGCATAGTTGAAACAACTAACCAGTTGGTTGAAATGATAATTAATTTTGACAAGCGCATATGTACCTATTTTGTTCACTTGTTCCGACCAATTACTAATTTTTTTGTATAAGATTGGGCTCCAAACATCAATGTGGGGTACTTCATGGTTTTTAGATTTTGAGGAACGAAATTGTAAAGAATTTTTGTCAGTTAGAGGTTATTACTTTTGTCATCTTCTTATACCCACCAGGAAATCAATAAACGACTGAAACTCCCAGATAGCACACGAAGAATTCTTTTCCAAGAACAGAAATAGAGCTTTTCAAGAAGTCTTTTCGAACTAATGAATTCCTATGGAGTTTTAGAAAAGTGAAATGTTTAGGACATTAACGAGTTCTTTGAGAATACCGAAAGTATTATTCCAGTACTCTCAAAGAATTCTTTAATGTCCGAAACATTGAATTCTTGCTGAACCTTATATGAATTCATTAGCTTGAAAAGAATTTTTGAAGAATTCTATTCCTGCTCTGGAATAAGGATTCTTCGTTTGTTGTCTGGGCCTTTATCTAAAAATCAATCCTGGTCATAGATTCCATGATTATCACTTTGGAATGATTTTTACATTGAATTTGATCCAAATTCTGATGAAATTTGTCATGAAGCAATGTGTTTTGCGGTATTTTTTGAACTTATGCAATTTATTTCTTCCATGTGACAAATTGAGGATTAAGGGAGTTTTAAATCCGTTCATTTGAACTGTTAGAAAATCCATTGAAAATGTCTTTTTTCCATCGTGCGACTTGAGAATGATGCCAGAAGCGCGGAAACCCTAGTAGAAATCACTCTAGTCGTTCTCTAGTCATTCTCTGAGCCTCACCAGGTGCTTCCGAGTAACTTTGTAGTTATCAAAATTTCGATTTTTTTTGCGCATGTTGGAACAAATGAGGCATTGAAACGTTCCAATTACCGCTCTTTTCACACTTGAACACTGTTTTGGTTACCCTTCCGTGTCATTCTAAACACACCATTTTCACCCGGGTATCTTGCAAGTAAGACTTTTTCAAAAATACCTGATAGATTTCTAAAACATGTCTTATGTAACGCAATCAGCACACTTAAGGAACATCGGTTTCATTCAAGAAAAACATAGTTTCCAGATCGTTCTCATTGTGTTGCATACACTGAGAGAAATTCATCAGCAAGAATGACTGATTTTTGTGATCAAATGGGGGATATATTAGACATGAGATTACAAATTGATGGGAAATCCCAGAAATTTTTCATTATTTATTCATTTATTTATTTTGTTTATACGGGTATAAAAGACCCTTTGGTACATAGAATATACATTATTCGAACCACATTATATATATATCATGCATCAAAGCATTAAGCATCATGTTGAGCTCGACTACATGCATCTTATATTACAACAACAGTTAACGTGTATAATTATAGGTGAAAAGGACAATTAGATATCAAATTTGACAAATAAGAGAAAGAGAATTTCTAAGATCAGAATGAGATGAAAATAATTCAAGCACATCACTGTAAGAATTAGCTAGGATAGATATATTATGTTATTTGAATCCAAAAAATGTTATTCTATCTGAAATTTTAATTCTATTGGAAACTTTTGAATGCAAAGTCATTGATGGAAATGTATTCGCAAAAACGAACGCAAAGAAATTAAATGGCTGTGGCAGCTACTCACTTTTTCAGCTCTCTTGTTTTCATTGCGATAGCTAAAATAATTACACCCACAGCGATTTCTTAGTTACTACAGTAAAAAATCGTAGCTGTGACTGCATAGGTTTCCTGATAGATATGAAATTTTTGCTGTGGAAGCTACATTTCTTGCTTCTAACGCTGAGTGAGCAGCTGTGACAGCTGCAAAGTACCCCAGATTGCTAATTGTTAGGTAACCAAATAATGACTCATTATTTTCTTTTTGTGCGATGCAACAAAACATTCAGAATCTTCCCGACTACACGGAAAAAAATTCTGGAACAGGGACAAAATTCTGTTATCTTTTAGAACACATTGTGGTAATTCCAACTAAATTGGAGTAGATTTGATGGAAATTGCAGTAAAGTATACTCCAAAATTGTCCCAATCCCAAATTTCATTGCAAATTGTGGTAAATATGACAAGTAATTTTTTTGCCTGTATGAAATTTAGTGGGACTGTTTGTTGCAAAATTCAATACCGATTTTTGTATAAATTTTCGTAATATCCCTACGATTGTGATGATCCACAGGAACTATTTCCTTGGCTTCAAATCATTCATCATGTATAATTACATGAATACATCCCATAGTGAAGTGTAAAATTGTAAGGAACTTATAGAAGATATTATTGAATTGTGGTCGCTACCGAGATTGATGCAAATTTTGCAAACTCAATAAGAAGCTGAAGGACATCATACTATCATAGTATTAAAGTTTGCACAATTTGTGATTATTGAGAATCTGTAATTATTGAAAATTTATCCCTTTCTCTGCAAAATATTTTCTGAAATTCATCATTTTGCCACGGGCCCCCAAGAGCGGAGGGTACCCGGCGATCGGCGGGCCAGTTTGGCACTGCTCGGTACATATCCTCACCTAGATGAACCCACACAACACTTATTGCAAGTTGTGTCTCGGGTGGTCTACGTGGGACGAGAGATGTTCTTCACGTTCCTCAATTAAAATCAATAATTCAACTTACTCGTACATTGAATGACGCGTTGAAGATCTTGTTCGAAACTATTTCTAAGAAACATATTCTTGCGTTACATGTTTCAGGCGTTCGTACGTAAATCGCCACCGCCGGAGGAGGAAGAATCTTAGAAAAAAAGACGAATTGTATTTACTCATATAGAGAATATAATTTTTCCTCCAATATGATCAAGAATACTCATTTCAATTGCATCTTAAATAAACATCACTATCCCTCTCGATAATTAACTATTAGTGCTTTCGATTTTTTATTCGGGTTGATTTTCCAACCAATCTTCAAGGGGAGTGGCAAGTGTGGTCTATGATAGGAAGGCACAAATCATTCCAATGATCTTGGACGTTGAATAATCTCTTCCGATACATCAGAAATTTAGAAAATTCCTCAACGCAAAAAAGTACATTACATACTGAAGGATATTATCGTTGATCAAAAAGAAAATAAAACCTGCAACACCAAAAGGTTAGAATGATGAAGGAGAACAATATATACTATAAGGAAATCGAAACTGGAGGGGAAATAATACCAACAGGCGAATTCAGTAAGGAATTTATGAGGAGAATACATGAGGATTATTGCCACATAGGGATAGAACAAATGTAGAATAACATTACACCGCACTGAATAGCAGCGAGACTGACACAAAACATCAAACAAATCTGTGAAAATTGTAGAGTGTGTATCAAGAACAAGTCAAGAGGACAAACAAAATATGGATTGATGTCACAACTGGGCCCTACGGAAGAACCGTTCGAAATCATGTCTGTGGTTACAATTGGAGGATTTGGTGGCTCTAGATCAACAAAGGAGTATTGACATCTTTCAGTGGACCATTTTACAAGGTGTGCATACGATCTGACATCAGAAAGGCAGAATGCGGACGACTTTATAAAACCCATTGAGAGGCTCACAGGAAACAACAAGATTAGTTTGATCTTTTCAGATCAGTATCTGGGTATAAACTCCAGGCAATTTAAAACATTCCTAGAGGAAGAAGATATACTGCTGATGTTTACTGCAACAAACTCGCCATTTTGTAACGGACTCAATGAAGGATTGAACCAAATTCCAGTTAATAAAATAAGGTGCACAATTGACGGAGGAAAAAGAAAACGGGCATGGACGACACTAGCACAGGAATGTATGGAAAAGTATAACGAGACGGAACATACAATAACAGGATTCACATGAACTATTGTATGGGAGGAAAAAACATACCAATTTTACCCAGAGAAATTCACGAAGGAACGGAAAACAATTCAAGTCAAGATAGAGAACTTGCTTTAGGAAGGATTATTGAATCACATAATCACAATCAAATATTGTTCGATAACAATGGAAAACAAAGGGAAGTCAATGTTGGAGATGTAGTACACTAGCAGAAACCGACGCGCTTCACGCGCGTTCCTCTTTCACCATGCCATGAGACCTCAGCTCCGTGGATAAAAATTCCGAAAACTTATGCAGGTTTTCATGAGCATATTCAAACTTATGGCGCATATATCAATCCGCCCATAATACAACCAAAGACTGGAATGGATTTACAAAATATCGTAAGTTGTTCACTAATTTTTTCTGAAGTGCATGTCTTCGGGATCAATACGATTTGCGAAATTCCTGTAAGACTTTTTTCATGCAGGGCTATGACACTTCTGGAGTATTCATTGCACAATCATGAGCTGGAATAACAAGGGAACAACTGCTAGTTCATTCATTTCTTGTATACAGGATTGTGGAAATAATTTTCCAGTGGAAAATACAAAATGATAAATTCAACGCAAAATGTCACCATATTACTAAATAAAAACATCAAATTATCGCTGCCATGAATCTCAATCAATGAATCAATCCATTTCAATACGGTTTTGAATACAAGGCGCTCTCCGAATAGTGCCGAATGGTGTCTCACTTACTCTATCGAGAGTAGGAATTTGAACGAGGAAGATGACCGTCGCACTATTCAGAAACCACACTGTGTTGACTAACTGGATGAGCCTTCAGTTGAAGGCAAAAAAGAACCAATTCCAGCAGTAACCCATGCAGGTATTGCCAGAACTGAAAACAAACCCGAGCTTGTCCCAAGGTTGGCATATGTGTCAGGAACAAACCTCACCGAAGAAGAATTGGCCTAATATTGTTCCATAATTGTCCCTTTGTTCCCAATGGATAGTCAGTCATGGTACATTTATGAATATTTTTGGAATGGCCACTACATTTGGTACATGCTTGGCACAAGTGTAAAAATCGAGCATTCGTTGAGAATAATTGTGTCAATATTGCCCACGTGAGTGGCACAATGTTTATGAACCTTATTGGTTTAGTTTGAGCATAATTCAAGATGGAATCGAAATTGATTGAAATATCAGAGAAGGCAAATTTTCAAATGATCATACAAGCTCGTCCCAGTCTTGTCACATTTTTTCTATCGTTTTGAGATCATTCATGTGTGATAGTAATATACGTGGGGGTATGGAGAACCCCTTCCACTCGCCTTTTCGGGGGCCTACCCATACCCCCCACAGGGAGTGGTCCAGAACTCGAGTCAAGTGAGATAGAGTAGGAACATCACGAACCTCAGAGATGAGTTCCTAAGATAATGGAGAAGGAATGTTCACAGAACTTGATGTCAGATGAGAGGATTGACTGATCATACGAAAATAATTCTTCAAAGTTTTCTAAGTGAACGAATAAATGGAATCGATAAACCTTCCGAAAAGCGATTCTTCTCCTTGTATCAAAGCCGAAGGTCTCTCCTAAGACGTATGAAAGAATGTCTCGGGAAGTATACGAATATACTTCGCAAAGGGAACAGAAGAATGTTCCAACACGTGGAATCATTCTTCCTCGCATAGTAGATCAGCAAACTTGACAAGATTGGTCGGTCCCTTTCATTGAGTACAAGATCAGGTATGGAGGTCTCAAAGATGACACTCTGAGGTATGAGAGAAACTGTAGTTATTGGAAGTAAAAATGAGTTCGGTCCGGTTTGAGAAGATGACTTTCGCTCTCATGAATGTTTCATAGTCACAACCGATTTCAATTGTTTCAGAGAGGTTAGACACCTGTGAATAATATTCAGTTGATATCACTCCGAGTCCCTTCTAGAATCCCGATTCTTACTCAGTGAAGTATATCAAATTTCGTTTTAACTAAGCAGCATTTGCGGGAGGTGCTAGTTTTCTGTTTTAATTGGAAAAAAGTGCAGCTAAAGCCCATCGAATGCTTGTGGGAGTTTATGGTGACAATGCTCCAACTGATGAATCATGTAGGGAATGGTTCCGACGTTTTAAGAATGGCGATTTCAGTGTCGAAGACAAGCCTCGCTCAGGACAACCACAAAAATTCGAAAACGAGGAATTGGAGGCTTCACTCGGCGAAGATCCGAGTCAAACGCAACAGGAGCTTGCGAATTCATTAGGAGTTACGCAACAAGCAGCTCCCGATGATCACAATTCATGGGCATGATTCAGAAGCAAGGCAATTGGGTGCCTTATGACTTGAAGCCTAGATACATTGAACGGCGATTTTTCACTTGCGAGCAGCTGATTCAAAGACAAAGAAGAAAGGGGTTCTTACATCGGATTGTGACAGGAGATGAGAAATGGATATTCTACGATAACCCCAAGGAGAGAAAATACTACGCTATGCCCGGTCAATCGTTGCTATCGACTCCAACATCGACACCAAAGAGGAATATTCATGGTTTAAAGATCATGCTGGGTATCTGGTGGGACCAAAAGGGTGTTATATACTATGAGTTGCTAAAACCTGGTGATTCTATTACGGGTGATCGGTATAGGCTACAATTGATTCGTTCGAGTCGTGCGTTACGAGAAAAACATTCGGAATACAAGAAAAGACATGACAAAGTTATTCTTTTACACGATAACGCTCGGCCCCATGTCGCGAAAGTAGTAAAAAATTATCTACAAACGTTGAAGTGGGATATTCTACCGCACCCGCCGTACTCGCCGGACATTGCTCCTTCTGATTACTGGTTATTCCGACAGATGCAGCACGATTTGGCAGGCCACCGGTTCACTTCCTTCGAAGAAATCGAAAATTGGCTCCTAACTTGGATCGCCTCGAAAGACGAGACGTTTTTCCGTAACGGGATTCGAAAATCATCCGAAAGATGGGGAAAAGTGATAGCCAGCGATGGACAATACTCTGATCAATTTGATGATTCATGTTCTTCTGAAATAAACGCATCTTTAACTGTAAAAAAAACGAACCGAATCAATTTGTACTCCCAATAGTATTTGAGATGGAAATGATCTAACATCAATCCAATTATGTCCGGATTTGCAATAGGATACAAGAGTTCCACATCCATCCTGTATAACCCTGAGTATAATTCATTTCATCATTTATGTATAACAGTACTTCATTTTCCTGAGGGTTTTCTGTACACGTTTGAATCACTACATTCCTTCACCTATTCCACTTAAGAATGATTCAATAAAACAAGAAGAATTAGCTAGCCAGACTTTCTGTTCATAAGCATTAAGGCATGTCTATTCAATTTTTCAACAAAACAGTGTTAGTATAATATTCCCTGGGATCACTATTGAATCATGAAGAAATAAGTGATAACGTGGAATGTTTAAACACTTTCGAAAACGATCAGATTTGTCAGACATTTGTGGCATTTTTCAAAATCTCGAACAATTTCAAAGTTCTAAAAGAGATCAAGGAGAATTAGTTATTTTTTCAAAAATAATTACTGACCTTCGTATTTTATCTGGGTATCGTATTGGAATAATCTTTTATAGAACTTATTATTCTATCAAAATTCACGATTATTCAAAATACTGATCCTAAAACGACTCATGCTCCAACAATTCTTCACATTCAAGTTTCAAGTTAGACGGTTTACTATCGATCAGAAGATCTGAGCAGAGGCTTCATTTTGATAATCACGGTCGTGTTACAATTTGCTGTACAAATTATTCAATCTGCCCAGTCCTTCAACATTTACTCAGAAGAGTGCCCTTGAGAAGCGAAGTTTGTCCTATTCTTATAAACCACTTGAAGAAACAAGTGGAAAAAATGCATGATCCGAGAGACAAACTGTGCGTCCTTAGTTAGGATGGAATGAAATTAACTCCCAAAGTCCAATATGACGCGAATATGGACCAAATTATTGGATTTGAAGATTTTGAATTCAAAAGAACCAAGAAATTCGCTGATCATGCAATAGTTCTGATGGTTAGAGGAATCTTTTCAGGATGGAAACTTTCAGTATGTTATGGCTCTTGCGATGAGGAAACGAAATCTCAACACCTAGTATTGTGCATAAAAGCAATAGTTGATACATTATCGGAAACGGGAATGAAAATAGTAGCCACGGTTTGTGATCAGTTATCTACAAACTCCGCTGCGATTCATGAGTCCATTAGACAGGAGAATAGAGAAGGATTCAGAAAGAACGAAGGACAAGGTGAAAACATGTATTTATATCAAATATTGAATGAAAATTATTTCGCAAAACATGAGATAATCCATGAAAATGACTTCCCAATAAACGTTCCGGGTTTTACGATATCTTTTGGATAAGTTTGGAATGTCTCATGCAATATTTTGAGACATCTAAAACATATCGCAAAACAGAGAATATTTATTCAGTTCATCTTTTTCAACATATAATCTTCAAGTATCTCTCTCTGGCCAAACAAATCTAGGGAGTGCTCATTCTAATTTGTACAGAGTTCTGCCTGGAGGAATGCCTATTCTAGATAGCACAAGAATTCTGAAAGAACTCTCAAAGGATACAATGTATTCATTGGAAACTCTCTCAGAACTCTTGTGCTATTTGGGTATGAATATTCTCAGTATGCTGTACGCAGGGATGAGCATTTTTATACCTCGGAAGTACTTTCAGCGGGCAATACATCTTTCGCCCTCTTACTTTACTTCAAAGACATATTTTACACAAAAAGAGTACTCACTAAAAGTACTCCCAGAGTACAAAAATACCCATCCCTGGCTGTACGCATTCTGTGTTTTCTTGAGGACGTGATCCTTAGTGTATGCAACGAGTTGGGAAATGGATTGTTCCCGGACAGTATATAGGCGCATTTGAAAAATGAAAATGAATCTCTTATTTTCAGATGATACTATGAATATATGTGGTGTACCGATCATTCCTTTGTTTAATCCCCCTCATCTAGTGAAGGGGATGAGGAATAATTAACTTATCAAAGATCTCGTAGATATTTCTGAACCATGGCATGAATCGGATGAACAATATGCACAACGCGTCAAGAACAGAAAATTCTGCTCCTGGAAATTCATCAGGCTGGCACATAATTTAGATATTCACACATACAAATATAGTAGACATCTAAAGGAAATTACTGCAGCACACCTAATTCCCGAAAAATGAATAAGATGGGCGTGAAACATGCGATTCAAGTTTTTAGTAAAACCATGGCTTCTTTTATACAATACAATGCTGATTATAAAGGTAAGATAACGCAATAAACATTTTATGTCTTCAGATAACCTTCAGGTATGTTTTATATCTTGTAAGCCACATTTTCAGATAAATTTTAGATCAATCATTGTCTAATTTTCATTTCAAACGTATAAGATATCTATTTAAGATTGTACAAGACATTTGAGACATCTAAACTTTGAGTAAAAAGCTGCGATTCTCACGGATATGGGTTGGTACTTGGATATGGATTGGTGGTTGGTATGGATATTGTAGTAATATTCACTGTATTGACCGACGCATACAAATCGATCGCATTTATAAAATCATGTGAATATTTTGCTTCGGAATTAATTTTTTATAGAATATTTCAAATATATTCGAAAGATATTTCGAGACATAAAATGTTCATTGGACACATGATATCCCTCTAATGAAGTTCCCTGGTGAAAATGTCCACCCTCCGGAAACGAATATTGGAACAAATGAAGCGTGGAATGTTTCAATGTTCGCTTCTTTTGCGCTTAGATACTGTTTCGTGTACTTTTCCGCATCGTTTCATACCCTTCTTACGCTCCCATTTTCACTAAGGTTTGATTTTCTATTCTCCACCCTTAATCTTTGTGCAATAATATATATTCACCTTCACGGATGAAATGATTAAGTAAGATATGTTTTTTTCAACTAATGTATGCTGTTTGCCCATATCCAAAGCGACTGCGAAAATCTTTTCCACGAAACGTCAAAGATATTTCAGGATATAAATAATCATACGTTGTTTGTAGAACATAGAGTAAAAGTGAAAGTTCCAGATTTTTTGAGTATTATTTTATCTGAAAAAAAAACATATCCTAGAAATTCCGATAAATTATCAAAAATCGAAATGAACAGAGCGTGACAATAATCAATCATTCACTTGGGAACACTTTGGGAATACAATCAATGTTCTCTGAATAGCCTTATTTACTGCTGACTATTTTTGATTTTGGATAAGCCATCGCATTTTTTCTTGTCTAAAAAGGAATATTTGCAATATGCCACAATTTATATGTTTCTTCAACATTTGTAGCAAGCATTCGTTGACAGTGAACGTTAAACCTCCACGGTAACAAAACATTGAACTCATCACTTCACTTGACTGAAATTATGAAATTTTATCCACACCATTAGAATCTGTACAGTTTCATGATCGTTCATATTTCCCTCAGAATCAATAAGACTTCATATTCTTTTCAATTGAATTGCGTTCAGTACTATATCAATGTTTCACGTTTACTGCTGAAAAAGATACTGAGAATGTTTTAATTTTCCTTTGTATTCTACATTTATTTTTCTACCAGCGGATTTTGTTACTGTATTGAAACGGCACATCGCTGAATTGCTCACCAAATAATCCACCTAATCCAAATTGTTATAATTTTATGAATCAAAAAAGATTAGCGCAAGACATTACTTTTTGATTTTCGATTAAATTTTGAATTTAAGGATACGTCGAGACAAGAATTGGCCCCATGCCAGTCGAGGGAGATGTTACAGCAGAAATGTTGGAGTTCTTCAATGATCTTATGGATTCTGTCGACGGTCACACGATTTCTGTTGATTTTGATGCCCCTCATCGTATCGCAATCAGTGAAAATAGTCCCCACCACAAGTTTTGGAATGAAGCCGAAAGAAAATTGAAAAAAATGAAACTTGTACACATTTCCTCAAACAAAATTATCAACTCCATTCCAACTTTGAAAAACTGGATAACCACTATCTGAGGGCTCCAGGAATTGTGAGAAACCGTTAAAAACCAAGCATTTGAATATTCAATTCCTCGATACGTTAATCAAAATGTGTTATAGAACCTATTCGGACAAATACGTAGTCACAGTTTTCGCAATGATGATCTCAAGTGTTGGCAATTTTCTTGCTCATTCAAAATCCTATTTCTGAACAAGTTGTCAACAAAAGGAGTTAAAACAAATTGTGAAGATGTTTGTGAAGGAAATGTATTATTTACATCACGGCAAGTACTTCTACAAGACTGTCAGCGTCCATCAAGCGCACAAGTTCACCTTGTAAGTGAAGATTCTACAAATAAGCCGGTCAACAACCAATCAAGCCAAAATAAAACTTTGAAGAATCAAATTTATAGCGTAAAAATGATTGTGAGCGACGCGTTTAAAGTACCTCTGTATAAAAATTGTTCTAAGTGTGAGAAGAGTCTGAAATCCGGAATGATTGGGAACAAGCAATCTTCTTTTCAAGATATGTATGCCGAAATCAAGGTGATGTTACCACTGTTGATAGGCAAATTTGGTTCATGTGCTCAACATCGGATTCTTTTGCATGAGTATGTTGATCGAATTGTACATTCGCATCTTTTGGAATGGTGTACAAATATTGATACAGTACTATGTGGGGAAGAAGATCATCTGAGAAGTTGCAGTGATTCGTTTAACAGAGCATTCAATGAACATAATAAGAGCAGAAGAAAAGTACATCGTCAAGTAAGTTCCATTCTTTGGGAAGTTATCCTTATTTTTGTACAGTTTTCTTGTCTTTTTGAATATTTCTTCCTCATGTTTTTCCTTACTCGATTCTGTAAATATAGAAGAAGTAGAGGGAAATATGGAACGAAATTATATTCAATTATTAGACACTTGGATTATACTTGAAAATTCAACAAATCTGGTTTATAAATTGTCTACAAGTTTATAAGTTGATTTTGATTTCAAAATATGTACAAGTCAATGTTTTTTTTTATTCATAGAATCTAAGTGTTGCTTTTGCTCGGTCGAATCAAATTATTCATGTGGATATGTATCTAAAACTCCCATACTTGTTCAGACTGTTTTAAACGAGTATAACACTTTTGGGACTCTCAACGCTCTAAACTATGAATTTTGCGAGTTTTTAACACGCGTTTCTCCATTTTATCGAATGATCTTTGATTATTTTGGATAAACAAAGGTACTGTCCCTAGGATCTACGGGATCCCAAGTAACTTTTGCAAATAGTCGTCAACTAGTAACGAACAAGTTTTTCTATTTGACTGGCTAGTCCTTGTCTTGCAAACTAGGTAGTCACTGGCTCAAATGTAACGCTTGGTTAGCTAGGTTCTGACAAGATTCGAATGACTAGCTACTAACTAGTATTGAATAATCCATTAGCTAGGAATCAGCTAGGGGCTCGTGAATACTCAGTGAGGAACTGGTAAGCAGTAATGGCAGAAAACTAGCGATACACCGGAATTACCACCTCTATGAATCCATCGCATAATACGTATACTGTAACTACGTACATACGTACTTATAGCATGCGTGTTATGTGAAAGATTCATACACCCTATAGCATAAAATTTTTTGGACGTTTCCAAAGCGTCCTGGAAATGTTTGAAATGCATTGAGACGTTCTTAAACGTTTCAACAACTTCTGAGTGGAAGACAGGGGGTAATTTCGGTTTTTCGGTAGTTTTTTGGCATAACTGCTGTTGAGAAGCCAAATGGTGTGATACGATACACGTAATATTTGAATTGACTGAATATCTGAAAATTCTAAAGTTGATTCCGAATAATCAGTTTTTAATACGTAAGTTATGGAATTGAACAACCGTTTATACGGTGTGATTAAAAATAGTTGTTTATACTAATGGCCAGTTGAGCTCGGATTTTTCCATATTTCCAATTATTTCCAATATTTCCACGTATTTCACAACTTTCATGAAGTTGATTAGGTCAAACAACAAACAATAACATATTCATAATTAGTCAATAAATTTATTTGCGTTTTTATTCAAGTGCGTTCTTATTCATCTCCTCCATTCTTTTGATTGTCATTTTCTTTATTTTTATTTTTTGTGGAACGATGACCATCCCAATCCTTAACATTTGGTAATATATTTCCGAGAGCCTTTTCATAATCAGCATTACTCAACACAGATTTTCCCTCATTCATCGTTTTTTCTGATATAAATCCTGAAACCCACAATACGTTTACACATTTTGATTGCAATATTGTTTTCTACTCAAGTTGGATGATTGTTTTTCTCGATATTTTTTTGTTATCAGTACATAATTATATTGTGTTTCTGAACAAATGTGAGCAAATGAATTATTCAAATAAATGTGAACTGTACTTACGGAAAATACATTGACTCATTTTAGTACTTGTAAAAATTAGTTTGTCCCCAGTCTTTTTTTTAGTAGTATATCGAAGAGCGACTTCGCGATCCATGAATGCCTTCAATATATATGCGATGTTTTTTGTTAGCGAATCACCTTTCTCAAATAAGGAATGTAGGGATAAGCACTGAAAATGTAATGCAAAAAATGATGTCAATCAAAAAAATGTGATTTACGAGGAGCTGAATAAAAAAAGGATTATAAACAGTTGAAAATTCAATCCAGCTTCAACCGCAATATATTGGAGTGTGCACTGCGCGAAAATTTTTTCAGCAGGGAAAGAAGTCGAATGCATTGTATGAGAAAGAAAAACAACGACACACTGAAAGAAACACAAAATCTAAATTGAATTGAACAAACTGTCTTTCTCTCTCTTTCTCTCTCTCTCTCTCTTTCTATTCTACAGCAGATTGGGACAGCATGCATTCCAATAGATTAGGAAGCTCAATGGTTTCAACCATCAGATTCAAACAAGTTTACACAAGATTCTGATGAAAATTGGTTGAAAAATTCTGACAGCCCGTAAAAAAATTCTTTTTGTTCATTTCCATGAACTTGCCAATTTTGCATAGCTTCTTTCATGTTTTGAGAAAAAATGGAGGAAAAAGTGAGGAAATTTGGCAAGAATGAAGGGAACTTCCCTAAGGGAAGCAAGAACATATTTTTTGAACCCATACAGCATAAAATTTCAACACGTGTACATTGAAAAAGATTCATTTACGCCGAATGAATATTCATTTGCCTCCTGTTCAATGAATATAAATTCGAATAAGTGAAATACATAATTGAATTCAGAACTTGTTCATTCATCTCAACCCAGACAGCATTAGAAGAGCACCCGGAGAATTATTAAAAAAGAATTCTCTCTGAATTCTAGAATTCGTTAAGAATTCGAAAAGAGTTATATTTCATGAACATTTGAGAATTCTTTCGCAATTCTAGAAGAACTCTTGAACACTTCTTTGAAAATTTTGAAAGAACTCTCAAATGTTCATCGAATAAAACTGTTTTCGAATTCTTCAAGAATTCTTGAAAAAGAATTCGTCAGATACTTTTCCATTGCTGTTTGGGAAATGAAGGGATTTGATGGAAATTAACATGTAATTGAAACAACTAAATATTTATCGGAGGAAGGATAAATTAATGTATATTCATTTGATTTTTTTCAGTACAGTGAATTTTTAAAACGCGGTATGAATTCTTCTGAACTGTTTCTAAACTCACGGGCAGGGTTGGCTAATGGCGCGTCACTGGGGTTTTGTTGCATTTACTACGCGAGTATGATTATCAATACATAAATTACATATCGATACCTACTTTCCAATACGTCGTATCCCACTGTTAGAAAATTTTTCAGGAAACTTGACCGACAGGTGCACAAGATGTGTATGATAACATACATGAAAAAAATGGTTTCCTGAAATTTGGTAGGATACGACGTATTATAACGTGGATATCGATATATTACGTGAGAAGACCCTGTAAGAGGGGTTTGTTACGTGGTATGATACGTAACATTCATTACGTATTATACATTAAGTATGATACCTACCAAATCCTGCTCGCGGGTTATAAAGGAATATGTTTAATCAAGGGGAGAACCTCGTGTGAAAATCATTTTTCTACGATCTGGTTCGAAGGTTTTAGTGGAACAAAGTGGGAATATTTATGAAATCAAATATAATACAATGTAATATTCAAGTTCAAATGTACGAGAAAAAATTCTTCTGTTGTAAGAGAGAAAAACGAAATGACGGCGCTACAGCTGCTTGAAATTGACTCCTCGAGTTTTCCCGCCGGGCAGTATAACCCAAAAAGTTGATGGCCAATTGATTTGAAATTTTGTATAGATATTTGCATATGTATCGTATACTGCATGAACCTAAAAGCATATGAAAAGTTTTATAATAAATATTGTTTCGAAAAATTTTTTTGGGAACAAAAAAATTGTATTTTCTTTGAAAACGCTTTCAATTTTTCATTTCTTTGTTGCTTTGGCTGAATTTAGGTTCATGCGGTACAAAATTGTTTGTTTTTATGGAAAAAGTTCAGTTCGTTGATTTTAGATAATTACAAGGACCTGTGTGCTGTCCGGCGCAAATTCGAGCAGCCAAATTAAAGCCACTGTAACGCCGCCATTTTGTTTTTTTCACAATGAAAAAAATTTTTTTTGTAGATTCGAACTTGAATATTATGATGTATTAAATTCCAATCTACTAAATATTCCCGCTTGTTCGTAATAAAATCTTGAAAAACGTGCAGTTTACATGAGTTTCTCCCCTAAATTGCAGTTTTCTTAATTTAATGATAAGATACGAAATTGAAGCTTACGAAATCGCTGTTGAAATTTGCATTCTTCAATTTTTCATTGAAAACGTCAAAAGCTTCAAGTGATTTTACTGGGATTTCAATGTCATACTTATCCGTGAAAGCATCTACATTCACGACTCGAATTTGTCGGTTATTTTCATTTGAAATCTGCTGAGAATCGAGTTTTTCTTTTATAATTTCCAAATCATCAATTAATGGTGATAAATTTATTCTGATGAGAGCGTGAATTCCATTTAGAAAAGTCGTCATAAAATCTGAAAAATTATAATTGTAAAGAATTTCAATGATAATATTTTTATGTGGTTCAAATCCAATCTCACCTTTGGAACTGGGATTTACATTGGTGAATTTACTTCGAAGAAAGGGAACCGATGAACATGAAGCTTGAGAATTTTCATAATCTGTGGCTTCATTCGATATTCCAAGTGACGAGAGATGAACATTTTCAATACAATAGGTCGAAAATCATTTATTCGGAAATTTGTTATTCCGAAAACTTTTGATTGGTTCTTCCAGTTTAGTGATATGCGAGTAAGGAACACTAGTTATTTGTCTATTAACAATCCGGGATTTTAAACTTTCGAAGTAATAAATTTTCCAACAAATGATTTTCGAGCTATTGTTAGTTCGGCATATTAAGTTTTCGACCTATTGTGGGGTTACCGGTCCAGTAATGCGAATGCTTTCAATCCCGAAGGTCAGTAATACCGAATAACCACTATGAGTTACCAGTCAACCACCAAACACATCAAAAGTTCCTACTCAGATAGCACAGGAGTTATGAAACAGTTCATAGTTAATATAATGTATTAATAAAGGACTCCTTTAGAGCTCTTGTGTTACCTAAGTAAGATCTATTCCAATCTCTTTCTATTAGGTTCCATCAAATTCGATATTACTGACCTTCGGGATTGAATCATTCGGCATTACTGGACCCTACCCTTTCATGGATATATACAGGGTGTCCCAGAAAACACTCCGACCCTTTTAAGGGTAGATTCCTCAGACAAAACTGAACAATTTGTTCTTCGACATTCTTCGATCCAACGCTTAGTTTTTGAGTTATAGACAAAATAAGTTGACCATTCGGGTGGCGAGTACATCGGTTACTCGACGGTCGAAGTACTCGGCTTCGAATGGTCGAAGAGTATACTTATGTAGCTTCCACTTGATTGGTCGAAGTCAACTCTGAAACTAAACGTCGGATTAAAAAATGGTGAAGAGAAAAGTGTTTATTTTTGTCTCAGAAATCTACTCTCAAAAGGGTCGGAGTGTTTCCTCGGACACTCTGTATAGTTTTCTAAAAAACTACGGCGGAACACGTTCGGCGAGCTACACACTATTCAGGGGCGGATCCAGAGACTTGTCTTGGGGGGGGGGGGGGGGTGGAGCCAAAAAGTCCTTACGATGACTAGAAAAAAAAAAAGGCCACCCCACATAACCAGGGCATTCTCGAATTTCGCATAACCCATACTGCGGGGGCATATCCTGAAGAGCGAAAGAAAAAGATAAACTGTACAGTGGGTGTACAGAGTTCGTTTCCATCTTTCTGCACGGAGGAAAATAATGTTTCAAATATTACTACATTTTTGTACTAAATTAGCAGGATAAGTGAAATAGTATGATTTTCACAACACAGTGTAGTGAAAATTCATGCTTCATGATGTGAAGTTGCGTCGAATTGTACAGTTTTTCAAATCATTGAGCATACATTTTTACTGCACTGTGTTGTGAAAATTATACTATTTCACTTATCCTGCTAATTTAGTACAAAATGTAGTAATATCTAAAACATTACTTTTCTCTGTGTGGTAGATCCTTGTTGACACTCTCAGATTGAGTTCACGGTGAAATAATATCACAGAATTTGAGATTCATATTCTCCAATGTTGCAATGTTTTTTCACACAGTTCAAGATGAAAGAAACACCCAATCGCGAGAAAAAACATCATGGAAAGGTGAAGTGATATAATATCTTGTGAGCGCTCTCCGTATATGTATGAAAAATTTGCTTTTAAAATGCAGTTAAGGGCCCGTTCCATGGGAGCGTCAGCATTAAGCGTCAACATTGCAAGGGAAGAGAGGTCACACAGTTCCTCTTTTTTCTTTCAATGTTAACGCTTGATGCTTCATGAAATAGTACCTTTATAATTTGTAATCACAACATATAATGTATGCACGGAAAGAAGAAAATGGATGAATTTACCATGTAGGATGACAACGCGTCGCTTCGAGTCTTCAAAAGGGAATTTTTACAAAATATATTGTCAAATAATTCGCATCATAAGAGAAAAATCTGTTTTTGTCTGATAATGTGAGTTATTTGCAATATATTTTGTAAAAATTCCCTCTTAAAGACTCGAAGCGACGCGTTGTCATCTTACATGGTAATTGTATCCATTTTTTTCCGTGTGTTTAAAATGGAATAGAACTGTACAAAATTTAGTGAAAATTCATATTTCAAATTTGTATTCTTGAATCTCTTATTATTTGATAATTACTTTCTAAATACGGAAGATGAAAATTTCACTCAAACGGAAAGATAGATTCCGGATAGATGAGAGGAGTGAATTTCCACTCTATTGGAGTGCGAATTCACTCTTTAGACAGCCATAAGGGAACCTATTTTCCCGTTTGAGTAAAAAATTTCACTCTTACGTATTCAGAGAATGTAAGCTTACAATAAAACTTAATATATTTTTTGATTTATTTATTCACTTTGATTTTGGTGCACTGGGTTATGTGATTATACGAGAATCAGTAGCTTGAGTTAAAGTTTACTCACGCTCAAACGGTTGATTCTTCGTTAATTTTTATTTATTTATTTATTTGAGTATTGGGTTATGTGGATTTAGGTCGTTTGGCGTTTGAGGTATTCCGGGTTATATGGTTTTGGTTGGCTTGGAGGGGGGGGGCGATCGCCCCTACCGCCCCCCCCCCCCTCGGATCCGCCACTGACACTATTCAGTATATACTACCCACACAGCACCACAGTTCAGAAAGAGTTCTTTAATTCTAAAGAGTTATCTGAATTCTCATAATTCAAAATGAATTCTTCCAGAACTGAGATAATGGGAGTTCATTTGCTTCCCTAGCGAAAAAAATTTTGTTGAATTTTGTTCACTTTTGGCAAAGCGATGTTTCATTAAAATTCAATAAAAATCCTGAAACTTCGCCTAACTTCCATGGAAATCGATAAATTTCACTGAAAATTATTGAATTCTTTGGAAAATCATTGAATTTTACCGAAGTTTCGTCGAATTCAGTTGAATTATGCTGATTTTTAATGGAAACCAGGTTTGCTAAAAGTGAACAAAATTGAACAAAATTTTTTCATAAGGGTTGTGCTGTGTGGGGAGGTTTAGACTCCGGGTGGAAAATATAAATTTGTTGGAATTTCGCAAAATTCTAGAAATTATTTGATCCATGATTTTTGATACTTGGAACAAAGTATGAAACCATCAGCCATCCAAAGGAACTCATCATCTAGATTCTGAGATATTCAAAGTGGCACTCAGTATATGTATTTCTATATTATATCCCAATTGTAAGTCTTGATACTTCCAAAATCAAATGGTGGGACGTTTTAGGGAGTATGCAACATGCCCGACTGGCAATAAGCCCGACTCCTTATCATTGGCTGAAAACTGGTGATTTTTAATGAAATCACTAAATATTACTGGTGATCCACAAATGATGACGGAGTCGGGCTTATTACCAGTCGGGCATGTTGCATACTACCATGTTTTATACTTCGAATCAGAAACTGAAAGTACTTAGTGGAACGATCTATTCAATTTTGCAAAAGTTCATCACATTTTCAATTTTCAACCCTTGAAGAGAATCACCTCACCTAAGCTGCACAATAGTTCAGGATCCAGGCATAACGAACACTTCTTGAACTATGAGAATTCATAAAGAATGCTTCACGATTACATCAAGGACTATTATTTTACTGTCTAGATATTTTGAGCAAAATGATATTCATTTATTCAACTATTTCCAGAAAATATGAGGCATTGTGGCTGAAACGGAATAAATTCTCTTGAACAGATAAGCAAGCCAGAAAGTTTTAACTCTTATACTTTTGGCTATATAATCAGTGACAGCCCAAACAGACACGAAGATATCTTTTAGAATTCTAAAAAGATCTCTCAATTGAGTATTCTTTTAGATATTTTCAAGAACTGCGTGCTGTGTGGGAGATCGACGATAATGTGATGTACGATTTCATTAATTAAAATGACATCAATAATCTTAAATACATCTGAAGTAATAGAGTACTACATATAATGTGAAAAATGTATTTTCGAAATGAACAAGAAATTGTTCAGTGATATAACAAGGGCATTGTATACAATTTTCGTATAGAATTTTCTGAATCCTGAATATATAGATTGAAGAGTTTTTGTACAATATCATTATCGAATACAGTTACTATTTCTGGAGAGAGTTCGTCGCAAAGTTCCCACATATTCAAATGTTTGGAATTGAAAGGATATAAAAAGATAGGCCTAATACATTACATTATTTTTCCTACAATTTTTACTGCATCCCTTTCGTTAACCGATTGAAAAATGTTTTGAATTTCAATGTATGTACCATCTCGTAATAAGACTGTATTGTTCGGATATGAACTACTCAAAATTGATCCTTTGAATTTCAATTTTTTTATAATAGTCAATTCTTCATCCTTATCAGTTTTTTGTTTCGAGATGATATTCCTCACAGGGTTGATGCTTCCACGTTGTATAAAATATTGTTCGGGCAAACGGCGACATAATTGAGCAAGAGGTCGGTTGCCTGATCTTAGTAAAATTTTTAACTGTCCAAGAAAGCTTTCAAATGGAAAAGCTGATATACGACTCAAATTACATTTCATGTTCTTAGCATCATCAGCAAGAAGGCACAAATTATGCACATTTATAGTTTGAAAATCGAAATCATAAACTTGTGCAGAGAGAATAAAGAACTTCGTCAAATAATCTTGAGCTTGAGCATTTTTCGTCACACAAAAATCTACATGCAGCATGCAGTAACAAAAAATGTTCATACATAGAGTCAGAAAGAGTACCTTTCAGAACTATGGGACCACTATATAAAAGAGAAAAACGGAATTCAGTGGCTTTCCACTTTGCTATATATTTCGTTCCGCGAGGTTTTCTCTGAAATTCACTTGGAACTTGTGATTTCATGTTGTCTAGTCGTTTTAAAAGTAGTAACCTTTTGTCTGGGCTCAATTTATACCTCAAATCATCTAACCAATATGGAAGTAATTTCTTCATAGTGCCAAGGCAACACAAATGCATAAAATCAAGAGTCTGGATAAATCCTCCTTTTCTTCAAAATCACCCCATGCACGGTACACTCTCACACGTTTCGAAAGCTGTATGTGTTTTAGTGCATCTTATTAACGCTTGCGCTAATGTATCGGCGATGAAGCATTTGATTTTTACTTCCAATACTTTCTGATTAATTTCAACACCTTCTTGAAAACTATTGAATTCGTCGATGAACTGCTGAAAAAATATTTCTAAATCCTGTGGTTTGCTATCTCCGACGAAAATAGCCACTGGGAAGGGTTTGTAAATATCTGCATCAGAGTCTATTTTGCACAATATTGGTCACAAATTCTTGTAACTAGATTTATATAAGGTTAACCCATCTGTGAAAATTTGTAGTTCTATAACTGTTGCATGATGTTCACGGCTCAAGCAAGCTGCCAATCCTTTTAAAATGCCAAAATATACAAATTCGCCATCACCCAGTGATTGTATTTCGTATTCAGCTGAAGATGTATTTAGAAATGCCGCCGCCGTCTTCGGTAATTGGGGAAGAAAACGTGTTTTCAAAATAGGAAGTAATACATTCAAGTGAGCTTGACGTATATTGCATTTGACTGCCCATTCTGTTAATTGTTTTATTTCAACGATTTCTTCTTCATTTGGTAAATCTTTAGCAATATTTATAACCTCTGCATCATCTTCAAAAGTTGCTTCACTAGATTCATCCACGAAGTCTTGCTCATCCATACTATAATATTTTTCATCAGATACAATAATGTCATTTGGCGTTTCTAAGATGTCCTGAGGATTAGACATTGATTGTATAAACTCCAAATTATTGGAAACAGCGATTTCTTCTTCGGGAAGTTCAAATACGTTCGACTCTGGTGTATGTAAATTTTGGAATGAAGCATGGCCATTCTTACTCCATTGTCCAGGTTCATCAATTCCTAGACGTTTATGGAAACTTATTGCTCTTCAAGGGCATATGAATTGGTCAATTAAATAGCACCCTAACGTCATAAACGTACTATGCACATATCCACACAGCATAAAATATTTAATGTATTCATAAAATATGTATACTATATTATTTACGTGTATATTATATCTATAACATACTCAAATATGAAAATATGTTGTATGTACAGGGTGAGGCATTTAAAGTGTCGCAGATGTTTTTCCCAAAAAAAAGTGACACATCTTCTCGTATCTCACTTCATTTTTGAGAAAAACGCCTCCCAGATAACATCAGAAGTCTTCTGAACGTTTTAGCAACATAACCTAAGTTCTGCGCGTCTTGATGTCCGGGGAGTAGGTTTTGATATGTTCAGAGAACCTCCATTTTTAGTGCACCCGAATACGCTCCCTGTACGTTCTTTTCATCTCACACGGAACGTCCTTATTATGTTTTCCAAACGTACTTTCATGGAAACTAACCTTTACAAACATATGTGTAGCATCGCAGAACGTCATTGACACCTTTATTGAACACGTCCCCAAAACGTCGCTTGATGAAGATGAATAGAACATTACGGAACATTTGCATGTCCCTGCGACGTACATGCAACGTTCCTAGAACGTCCTGGGATCTCATTTGGACGTTCTCTGCGTGAGCGAGTACGTTTTGTGAATGTTTAGAGAACCTCCCGATGCTATTCAGGCTGCCACACTTTAAATGCCTCTCCCTGTATATACATCAGATATATGATGCTGTTTGGGTAGCCATAAGGTATCTACCCGCACAGCATCCTGGTCCCGATGAATTCATAAAGAATTCTATATGAATTCATCGTGGGATTCTTTGAGAGTCCCCGTTGTGTCAGTTCAGAAATAATTATTTATGGATCAATAACAGCTCTATGGGCGCCTTCATTGCAAACACATATCAGATACTTTTCAATCACGCATTTGCTACTAATTTATTGCAGATACGTAACCGAAATGTATCTGATACGTGTTTGCAACGAGGTTGCTTATAAGGAGTTTTTTATTGTACGCCCTGGGCGCCTAGACCAGACATTGCAAGTCTGGTGTAATCTGTTCCTCACCTTTTCAAACAGTGAAAATTGAATTCGAAGATGAATTGAGCCATAAAAAATGATTCCAGGCATGAATAAACGAAAAACAGTTCTCATTTATATCACAAGAAGATCAGAGTATTGACAAGTTTTTTATTGATGAAAACCCCAAAAATGTTTGGGTTTTATAGTTTAGCATCCCATTTCCTTCAACCAACACGAATTAATCCAAATTCCATTAAGATGAAGTTAAAATCTATTATTAACTTTGAAACCCGGAACTCGTTGATTACAACACCATGTCGCATTGATCAAAAGGTTCCCAATAAACATTTCGTGTCTTGCGATGTCTTTTAGACAAGTCTAAGATTCCTTGCGTAACACTTCCAGATATCTAAAACTCTGATCCAAAAAATATCTAAAGATTCCTAACAGATATCTTCCAAGATATCCTTGCATATTTTTCGAAAGACCTCTTTTAGAGGTTTTTTATATATTCTTTAGACCAAACAAGTTTTAGACATATAAAATATATCTAAAAGTGTTGCGCAAGACATCTTACACTTATCTAAAAGACATCGCAAGACACGAAATCTTTATTGGGTATTTGTCGTTTCCAACCAATGTGATGTAGTGTCAAAATACATGAGTTTCCTGGTCCTTCCACGAATCTGATTAATTTTAATACTGACCCTGTAAGAATGGAATAATAAAAATCGTTTGTTTCCATGAAAAAAACTTTTTTTGCAATGAGAAATGTGCGGATTCCGAACTAGCTGTCTGGAAATTGAATGATTCTGGATGAGGTTGAACCATTTTCAATCAGAGATTTGCATTGTCAATCAACAATTCATTAGAATCATTTTGTTTCCAGAATGAGATTTTGGAATGTACACTAGACCGTACAGCACAACCAGCAATCCTTCACTTGGAACTTATGTGGGATAAAGGTGGGAGAGAAGGTGCAATAGTGAAGAAATATTTCCACAGCAGCTATGGAAATAAGTAAGTTTCTGATATCCGGATTCGAATGTCTATCAGCGACCCCAAAAATCTCAGTATGACATTGTTTCCACAAATTCAAGAGATTGATAATTCCTCCAACCGCCATATTGGATTACCCATCTGCTATTTCGGAATTCCAAGTCCGGATTCTTGATCAACGACCCCAAAAACCTCAGTATGACAATGTTTCCACGAATTCGAGCGATGTTCAATCCTTCCGACCGCCATGTTGGATTAGCCATTCGCTATTCCGGGAATTCGAGTCCGAATTCTTGATCAGCGACCCCAAAAACTTCAGTATGCCAATGTTCCCGCAAATTTGAGCGATTTATAATTCTTCCGAGCGCCATATTGGATCCGCTATCTGTAATTGCGGAAATCTGAGTTTGGATTCGTCATCAGCGACCCAAAAAACCCCCTTCCCGAATGTTTCAGAAAATTCGAAGCAATATTTTAATTTCCAGCCGCCATATTGGATTCGCCATTTGCAATTCCGGAAATCTGGGTTTGGATTCTTGTCTCGCGACCCCAAAGACCTCATTATGACAATGTTTGCACAAATCCAAGGGATTTATGATTTTACCGACCGTCATATTGGATTCGCCATCTGTTATTCCGGAAATCTGAGTTCGGACTCGTCATCAGCAACCCGAAAAACCCCCTTTCCCCATGTTTCAAAAAATTCGAAGCAATTTTGAATTCCCGGCCGCCATATTGGATCCGCCATTTGCAATTCCAGTATTCCAATCGCATGCAATCAATCCGGGAGGCCCGAATTACATGCCCCAGTCCACAGAACTATCCAACACTAACGTATCATATTTCTAGGACTGGTTTTGATTATTCTCAACACGTTTCCCCTTCGTTTCAGTCGCCATATTGGCGAAATGGCTGTCATGTTCAAAAAACACCATACGGCAATGAAAAGTAGACACTTCAACGAAAATTTTGATTGGTCTCCGAGATCTCTGTCTTCAAAATTGAGATGTGCAGGGGGGGGGGTGGCCGATTCCTCAAAGAATGCCCCATATATATAATATGCTAAAATTAAACGTAGAACAATGAACAAGTTCTATATCACCAAACATCATAGAAACCATCTTCAATTTTGGTTAGAGCAGTATTCACTATCTGTAATATATTCATTTCAAATTGGAATCTTCGTTTGAAAAGTATTTTGTTTAACGCTTCCCCTAAGAAGATAAAGCATCCATCCACGGGGTTTGTTGTGACAGGTGGCTCTTGCAAAGTTTGAATAAAAATGTCTTCCACTTTGGTTTTAGCAGTCTTCCGTTCTGTGAAATAAGAATATTTGTTCCTCATTAATGATATTCGAATTTGAGTCATTTGCCGACATTAATTTTTGTTTGAATACAAATGTATTACAACATCCATAAGTTCACTATCCGTGAACAATGTTGAACTACAAGGTTATTATCGTAAATCATCGAGACTTGAACATTATCATCGTTTTCAAATTATATTTTGGCTCATATAAAACATGCTACATCCGTTTCGATCAACCATTGAATTAATGAAAAGTACTTTTTGAAAAATTATTATATCTCATAGTATAATATAGTAACATAGTATAATATATAACATAGTAAAATAAAATGAAACTTGGACAATTGGAAAAGCTGATCAACGAAGACTTGAAGCTTTTAAAATGTGGTGTTATAAAAGAATGCTCAGAATGAAGTGGACAGAGGAAGTGAAAAATGAAGAAGTACTTGAGGAGATTGGTGAAAAAAGTAATCTTTTGAAACATGTCGTTGAAAGAAGAATTAATTCGATAGGACATACATTAAGGCATGATAGTTTATTGAAAACGATATCGGAAGGAAAAATGAATGATCAAACTGGTCAAGGTGGGCCTTGAGTTAAATGAAATAGATTATGCAAGACAAGGGATGTCGTAGATATGTAGAAATTCAACGTTTGGCGGATAATAGACAGGGTTGGAAGATTTCATCAAACCAGTCTAAAGACTGATTACTTTATGATGATGAGTATAATATAGAAGAATCTTTCTATATTCTACCGTGAGGTGTAGTGATTCCTCAAAAAGCAGTCAAGTAAATTAAAAATTCCGGAAAATTCTTTTACCAAAAACTTGCTTCGTCTCAGAAAAAATAAATCCAACAGCCACAGCCACCTGTTGGATTGTGATCTTTGAATTCTATTATAAAATATTTGATTGAAAAATTATTCAAATTTCATACTTTTAATGAACGGCTCTTCTGTACGTTCTGGTTCTTTGGAAGGCCCTGGAACGCCTATACTAAAGTCTGCTCCCTGACCTTGACTCACACTTCCGAACAATGGTTCCTCGAGATTGCTGACAGTTCTGTGAGCCAATGTAAAACATTTAGAATGAAATTTCGTTACAGTTTCATGCTTTGATTACTTTTTTGCTTCGATTGTTCTTTTTTACAACTCTACTATTCAACTTTTTTCAATCTGAATCTCAGTTTTTTTTTGTAAACAAAATAAGTTGACCATTCAGGTGGCAAGTACATCAGGTATTTCAATGATCGGAGTATGTACTCATGTAGTATCCACTCGATTGATTCAAGTTGACTCTAACACTGAAATTCGGATGAAAAAATATTAAATGAAAAAGTTGTTGAGTTTTCTCTCAGGAATACGCTAGTGGAAGGTTGATACTTTGTTCTGGGATACCCTATATATAAGCAACATGTGGACAAAAATGAATAATACGCGTTATCTTGAACTGAATGTGGATATTACTTACTTTTTGTGGGTGAAGACGTCATCTAGAAATTTCATATCGTTGTAGAATCTGAACGTACACTTTCGAATAGGCTTTGCTGGTGAACCGGAAGGAATGTACGAATTTTCTTGGTTTTTAGCCTCACGGTAGCAATCTCTTAAATAACTCCATCGTTCCTTAGCTTCGACGTCGGATAAGAATCCTGAAATTTGCATATAATTGATAATTCAAACAATATTATATATATGTATCATGAAAATTTTAACTAAAATCTCGAGTTAGGAACTGTTCTTAAACTACGTGGCCCCGTTTTTGCGACTTTTTTACCTCCCCCTCCTCCCCCCCCCTCACGTATAGGGTCACTACTATTATCAAAAAATCTGATCCCAGGACTTTTCCAGGGGTTTCCTATCGAAATTCAGGCCCAAATTTGAAAAATTATTGTCAAGTAGAGAGCCGAGGTGGAAGGGAGTTGATAATTATGGTTGTTGGCGCTAATATTCTTATTCATGACCAAAAAAGAACCAACTCGAAATATTTTATTGTTGTTTTCTAGAAAAATTCTCATGTTCAATCTGTTCATAACGTATGTGGGTTTATTTGATTCCTTGTGAGATTTGAAATACCTTCATCGCGGGGATCTGTGATATATGTCTTTATGATCCTATATCACACGCTTTTATTTATAAGAATGTATTTGACTATAAATGAACAAATAAGAGTAATTATTGTAAAAAATTGCCCGATGAAGATTTTTGACCATGAAGTTTTTCAAAATTCCATAACAAAATGAACCGTTATGTGCCAACAATGGATTGAGAATAAAAGTTTTTGAAGAAAAAAACCCTGAAAAATTTAATTCGATTGTTACAAAGCTGTTTGTTTACATTTAGAATTGGTTCTTTTTTTGTCATAAATAAGAATATAAGCCCCAGCGAATCAAGAGACGCGGTAGCGTCTCGACGCCAATATGATTATGGATTCTCGTCGACGTTGGTCCTCTTATCTGACGATAAGTTCTTGAATTTGGGCCTGAAAATCATATTATTGAAAAGAGAAGTCCTAGGGACTTTTTCAGTCTTCAAATGCTCTATCTCATCCGGATTCAGGGTACAAACGATGATACTGGGTGAAATCATACTTTGGCATGTGAGGATGATTGTCATCCACGCAGAATTTTTGCCGGAATCTCCTAAGTCATTTTATCGCTCCCGAAAGTTGAAAAGTTACAGGATTAGGAGTTTCAAAATGCTCCATCTCATCCGGATACAGGGTACAATCGATGGTACTGGGTGAAATCATACTCTGGCATGTGGGGATCATTCTCATCCAGGCAGAATTTATGCCGGAATCTCCTCAGTCATTTTATAGCTCCCGAAAGTTACGAAATTACAACTTTTTTGTCTTCAAATGCTCTATCTCATCCGGATTTAGGGTACAAACGATGATACTAGGTGAAATCATACCCTGGCATGTAGGGATCATTTTTATCCACGCAGAATTTTTGCCGGAATCCCCTAAGTCATTTTATAGCTCCCCATAGTTCTGGAACTACAAGTTTCTCAGTTCGAAAATTCCACAGCTCCCCCGGATTTAGGGTTCAGACCACATCACTCAGTAAAATCATCCCGTGGCATGTAGGGGACATACTGATCCATGTGAAATTCCATGTTTGTGACAGTGTTAGCAAAACTTTGTCCATCAATATTCCAGCATTCCGTTATTCTCCTCACACATCACCTCTCATTCCCGGAGATATGTTCATTCACCCTATTGAACCGACTGCGTTGGAATCGAAAAATCTTATGTGATTCGAATGATGACCTCTCCGTAATCAGTTCCCGTAGTCGGAATACTCCTATCGCATTCCCGATCGAAGCGATCTCCTCTCTCTTCAAACTGGAAACAGTGCTGCCAGAAATGAAGGAGCTCCAGCGTTTCACCCCCTCCATGTACCATCGCAGAGCACGCACGCTATAACTATATATATGACATCTATAGTTATAGCGTGCGTGCTTTGCAATGGTATATGGAGAGGGTAAAACGCTGGAGCTCCTTCATTTCTGGCAGCACTGACTGGAAACTGTTCGTAAGACAATCTCCCACTTCTCCATTCCCATCCTCCGTGATGCACTGGCCACATGACCCGTAATCGTCGTATGGCGCTCTCCTTGGAATCAGGTTTTGCGTAAGGGTACTCCCGTCAAGCTTCGGAACAAATCACCCCCCCCCCTCCCCACCCAATTCCCCGCTGGTTGATGAAACGTGGGTACATGAATTGTGATTGTTGAATGGCGCCTCCTCCGAAGTCAGATTGCGCTCTTGGGATGCCTTTGTTATGCTTTGGAATCAAATTACCCCCCCCCTGATTCTCCCCCTTCGTGTTAAAATGGGCATATGACCTATGATTCTTGAATGGCGCCCGCCCCGGAATCGGATTCCACAGTCAAAATTATTCCATCTCCCTTCAAAACGGAAATATCGCCCCTAACTTTTTTCCCTGGGGTTAAAATCAAAAATCCTTATCGGTACAAACATCTACGCGTCATCCTCTTCCCAATGAGCCCAGGATCATTAAAATCGGAAAAAGTCGCCGGCAAACTTTTTTTTCAACCCCCTATAACTTATTTTCCTTTGGGGTACAAACAAAAATCGTTACGGTACACTGGGGTACAAACGATGGACTACATTTTGGCATGGAAAAAAAAATTTTCCCTCAAAGTCGCCGGCTAAGTTCACAGGGGTTAATTCAACACCAAAAAAAATAATTCATTTGATCGAATGAACTGAAGTTAGTTGTGGAAATGAGTTCTGAGTAATGAAAGAATAGAAGCCGGTCATAAAAGCTGTAGTGAAGGCAACTTCAAATTAGTAAAAGCAACTGAAGTCAGAGAAATTAAATTTGAATGTAGTTGAGCCAACGCCCGTTTCACTTATCCAAATATCAATAGCTGTATCCAGTTGCTGGAACTGATTTGGAGTAAGGGTAACTAATGAGTTTTTTCGGTGAATGGATATTCACCAATGCAGTGCATTGGAGTGAAATACTAATAATCGCGATCCTGTGGAATTCCACTGATCTAAATACAGGAAGTTATTTAATTGAGATTTGTTCAAATGTTGCTCGAATACCGTTGGAAGACTTATTCTTTAAAGTGTGATTTTTTTTATGAAAACGAATCCGTAAAAATTGCCCAGAACTTTTCATGCGTATGTGGTACAACTAGCCATTGTTTTGGATCGGTGTTTTGTATTCTTGAAACCTTCCAAAGCATTGCCTAGCCAGATTATAAACGCTTGAGGAATGTTGAAAAATTTCAAAAAACACGTTTCCACTAGAAACCACACCTCCACTTATTAGGCAATAGAATGTGATAACTTCCTTCAAGTATAGAAAAATATGGGGGATAAACATTGGTAATTAAAAATGAATTCAATGGAAAACAATTTGTACAATGTAGATTTTAATTATGACGAGACAGCATTTAATATGATTCAATAAAAGAGCATAAAATTATAATTTGAATATGAATGTTCATATTTCGGTAAAAATACAACGGTACATATTCATTCCTAATTTCTACATAATAAATGAGTTTGATAACTCTATTTGTTTATTTTTTATACACTGAGGGGAGGAATTCATTGGGACAAAAAAATATTACATCCAATGGTATCTATAAAATATTTCTTGAGATCAATGAAATTTTACTCCAATGGATGGAATGGTTTTCCAGTTGATGAAATACTTCATGCGGTCAAAAACCATTCCATTCATTTGAATAATATTCAATTGGTTCAAAGAAATATTTTATAGATACCATTGGATGGAATATTTTCTTGCCTCAATGACTTTTTTCCCTCAGTGTACTAATATAGGGTTTTTGTATTTTTTTTATTCAAAAAAAATATCACAATAAAAATGAGGGTGAACTACCTAGTAAATGAACGATGGCCTAATGGAATAAAGATTCATAAAAGAAGTAACTATTAAAAATTCCTACCACGTTAAAATAATTCGGTTGTCTTCAAAATAGTAACAACTTCTTATGAACACAATCGAATTACTTTAATGTAGCAGAAATTTTTCACAATTACTTCTTTTATAAATCGTTCATCTACTGGGTAGTTCACCCTATTTTAGAAAGTCTTAGTTGTAGTTAATCATCGTGTTGTTCATTTTGATAAAATTCATATAGTTTGACTAATTTAGTGGCCCTTCCTTCATCTAGTCTATTCCTCAGACTATTTTAAATATGCACGAATGAAGGAAAAATTCTCCCAATCCCAGCACTGCTAGGTGGACACCTTAACAATTTGGCAAGGAACATGCAAAACCACTTGGTAGATTGTCTTGATGTGCAGTGTGGTCTTGCATCAAAATTAGAATGGACACAAAATACAAGGATTTGTAACGTCCAATTTGAATTGTGGCGATGCTGATCGAATTGCAGTGAAGTGCGTTGACGGTTGGAGTGAATTGCACATGGAAATTTCACTAGTTTCAAACTTGATTCCAGCTCATGTGAACACAAATCTTGGTCCAATTTCAATCTGATCGAGGCCCAAACAAAAATTGATCCCAGATTGATGCTCACATGAGAGATCAAATGAAAAGTAACTTTTCAGTTTATTCGGTATTTCTTGGTGACAATATAAAGTCATATGGAATATGGAGGGAGTCTTTTGGCAGAATCGACATAATTTGACAATCACTAGTCGCTTTCAGAGAACACTAGGGAATGACTAGCGATTGTCAAATCATGTTCATTCGGCCAAAAACTTCTTCGGCCAAAAGACCCCTTACCATGGAATATACATATATAAATATATTATTCTATATCAACATATACGAAAAATGATAACATAGTACGATGAAAATGAAGATTAGTAGGTCATACTAAGAATCATCAGAGGAAACCAATGCCAATCAGCGTTGCCAGTATTCCCTAGAAAAATCTTCAGCATCTGATGATTGGTCATTTCTTGTACAACAGGCCAATCATATTTTCAATTTGGAAAGAAATGACCAATGACAAAAAATTTGAAGATTTCTCTAGGAAATACTGGCATCACTGATGCCAATTTGATAAAACCCGAAAAAACCCGAGAAAGCCCGAAGAAACTCGAAAAAACTCGAAAAAACCTGATTGTACCCAGTGGGGCGGGTTTTAAAGGAAAAACCCGGGTTTTTTCCAACCCTACCTCAGGCACCTGCGGTGCTTTGGGATTCGGCAACCCACTTTTTCATCGCCTATGGACAGGTCGTTGAACTTCTCCTGCCTCCGATTCTTCTCCGGAAGGAGAGTCGGTCGGTTTTTCTTCTCGAGAGGTAGAAGGAACGATTGTCCGAATGTTTGATTTTGCTTTTTGAATTTTCAATTTTGCTCGTGTCTGGCTGGCTATTGGACTCGAATTTAGATACCTAGGTAATCTAGGATTCTTCTTGCGCAAAAGATCTGGTTTAGGAGAAGAAGAAGTAGTAGGCACGCTATGAATTCGCTCACGCGGTCCTGTTTCTCTTGATTCATTTTTCCTTTTCAATTTCGATACATCTGAATTATCTTCGGGTGGTTTCCCCGCTTCATCCGTTTTTGAAGCTATTTTAAATTTCTTTTCCATCATCAAAATTTTATCTGAAGTCTCCATATCACTTTGTATAGAGGAACTATCTTCCGTAGTGGATTTCAAATCAATTTCATCGGAGCTATATGCATTTTCTTCATTTATAGGATTCCTTGATCATGCATCGGCATTGATATTCAATTCTCCAGATTTATAGATGGAATTATATTCGTGATCACGTAATTTGAATCTCCAACGGACGAGTCGTTGACCGGAATCTTTAATCGAATCTATCCATTTTAGTGGCTTATGATCGCTGAATAAAGTGGATTTGAGTCCAAATAAATACGGTCTGAAATTAACTATTGCATATAGAACTGCCAAACACTCCTTTTCGGTAGTTGAATAGTTTTGTTCGGGTTTCGTTAAAGTGCGAGACAAATACGCCACGGGTAAATCAGAAGCATCTACATTTTGGCTGAGTACAGCGCCTATCGCGAAATCAGAAGCATCGGTTGCGAGTGTAAATTCTTTATCGAAATTAGGGTATTGTAGGATTGGTTTCTTGCATAATGTTTTCCTTAGTTTTTTGAAACTTCCAGTATGCTCTTTTGTCCAGGTGAATTTTGCATTCTTTTTCGATAATTCCGTCCGTGGTTTTGCTATTTGCGCGAAATTCTCGGATCTAGTTTTACACCATCCCGTGTGATTATATGACCCAAATATACGACTTCTTTCCTCAAGAATTGACATTTGTCAGGCTGCAAACTAATTCGAGACTCTTCTAATCTCTCGAATAATCTATGAATTTTTTGTTTTTGTTCTTCCAAGGGTCTAACGAAAATTACTATGTCGTCAAGGTGAACGAATAATTCTATACCTTGTAAACCACGCAAGATAGCGTCCATCATTCTCTGAAATGTAGCTGTTGCATTTTCCACGCATTCAGGCATCCTAATAAATTCATAATGGTGATGAGGAGTTGTAAAAGCAGTTTTATGACGATCTTCTGGATCCATCATTATTTGTAGAAAACGGCTTGCGGAATCTATAACCGTGAAATATTTCACATCGCCTAATTGGTCAAGAATTTCCTTGATGTTTGGAAGCGGATAAACATCTCCTATAGTTTGTGAATTCAATTTACGGAAATCAATTACCATCCTCCATCGCGGATTATCTTGAGAGTCTGCTTTTTTCGGGACAATCCAAATTGGAGAATTGAAAGGAGAGGTTGATGGTTTCATAATACTGTTTTGGAGTTCAATTTGGGTCTGACGTTCAATTCCTTCTTTGTGAATAAGGGGAAATCTATATTGTCTGGTATTCACTGGCTTATTTCCATCGAAAATTCTATGCTTGCTATAGGGAATATATATCTCAATTCATCACCAGGCGAAAGAAAATTGTAAGAATATTCTTCTACCATGTCAATTACGTGCTGAATTTCTTCTCCGTTCAAGCCTTCCAAATTCGATTTATTTGATATCAAATTCGATCTGTTTACTCTATCTTCAATTGTTGAAGATTTTTCTTCCATGTCATATTCCGATGATCCATCATCTAAACGACGATACTCAAAGGCAACTATTTCTTGCGCAGGAATTTCGATTTTAATATCATGTTCTAAGGTATTGATTGCTAATACGTGACAAATCCGTTCTTCATTTGTAGAAACTAATGCTTCCCCTATATAAATTCCATCTGGAGTGTCCAACCTTGGTAAATAACCTTCATGCAAATGTGGATTGATAATATCTATGGGAATAGATTGTCTCATTCAGGCCTGTAAAAATATAACACTCCCGGTTTCAAATTTCGTCATTCAAAAATTGGATTTTCGCCTGATTCCCCGAGAAAATCTATCGGTTTTGACATGATCACTCTGTGTAACCAAGGTATTATGCGCGAATAAAATTCCCGCTTGTTTCTGCTCCAAATATTCTTTTCCCAATATACCCTCACAATTTAATGGAAACGCTGATCTAATTACATGAAATCCCACTGGTTGACCTGATAGTTTTATCATGGCTGTACCTATTGTATCGATTTCATTTGCAGTTATTCCCCTCATCGAGACAGAGTCACTAAGCTCAAGGATTATATCCTCGTTCGATGCATTCAGTTTAATGGCGTTGATATCAGCACCGGTATCTACCAAAAGATTTGCACTTCCGTTGCGTAATTCATCAGAGAACATTTTCACACTAGGAAACTCGAACCTTTCGTTCTCTATTTTTTGGTCTCTAGAAATTCGACTGTCAGACGCTCTGATTTTCAAGTCTGACTCGTCACCGCGTCCGCATGGCGAGTCTGATCGCGTTTAAATGTTTCCGAGTATTGTCATGGGAACCTGTCCCTTGTTCCAAATCTCTAATGGTACTTGTATTTTCTCTCGGATTTCTATCAAAATTTGGACTATCTCCACTCCTATCACTGGGTCTATCCGCGAAATTAGGAAAGCGTACTCTATTCGGAGAATTTTCGCGACTCGATTCCCTAGAAGAAAACCGACGATTTGGCGAATACGAACTTTGGTTTGGGAATCCATTATGCGATGACGAAGGTGATCTGCTGTAATCGTTTCTTTGATAACGATTCTTATTATCATAGGAACCGGTCCTCCTACTATTATGAGCATGCGGAGTTTTATCATTGGAGGTCTGATAAGGATTGTGTGATTGTGGGTATGGTACATACGGGTTCCTAAATTGTGGTGGAAAATATGGATGATATGGATAAGGCATAGGGTACGGCCCATTTGATGCAAAACAAGAATCGTTTCTGGATCGTTTCAAGATTCACGGAGGCTGTATACCAGAAGTTGATGGAACAGGACTCGGTGTTCACGAATTTTCCGGAGAGCTCGCGATATTATACGATCGGCAGTTACGACTTCTACGATCATCACCACCGGAATCGCGACATGAGTTTTCGTGAGAAAAGGTCACACGTTGGGTTCCTCCTCCAAGTATAATGCCACTTCTCATTTTATTTTCTACTCTCACGGCAAACTTGAGTGCCTGTTCCAAATTCCCAGGGTCCCTGATATCTGCAGCCCTGGCTCATCCATCCGGCAATCCTCTCACGAAGAATTCCAACGCGCACTTGGCTACCGGTTTCATCATCCTCTCAATATCTTCGCCACATCTACCCTCCAATGCAATTTCTGTTCTATTCAACAATACATTGAGTCTATCATAATCATCGTTTACGCTTTTGCCACGATTCATTCGGATTCTTCCAATCTCATGCTGATAGTATGGGAAAGTTTTGCCAGGTGCAAACCTTTTTTTCAAATTTTTTATCAATTCGTCTGTTTTGTTGAAAGTTTTACCGTAAGTACTGTCACGAGCTGATACTCGTTATCTAGCCAAAACACCCCTAACATAATTTCGTTCGGCCTCAGGTAACACAAAAGCAGCACCATTCTTAACATCTTGTAAAAAATCCTTCAACAGTATAGTCTTTTCATCAAAGTACGGAATATTCAAGAGGCTTTGTTGTAAAGTCATGCATTCAGCTATTGACTCATAGAATCGGATATGTGGTATTCGCTTGAGTACTCGATACACTTGCTGTTTCGTCAGGCGTTTTATGGCTATCTGTCTATACACTGTATCGGGATGTAAAATCTGTAGAAAATCCTATATCCTCAATGTTCGCAAATGGTTTTTGATAAATTATATAGGGTTTTTTCTAATTGATTCCAATAGGTGAATGGAATATCAAATTCAGTTGTATCAACTGCAGAGGAAAGTCTCATAAGTGATGATAGCATTGACAGTGATTCATACAACTGATTCGAGCATTCAAAAGTCGTAGAATTGTGGCTATGACTTATTATTTATATTATTTTCGGGGAGTACAAGAATATTCTGATCTATTGAATATTCGATGTTCAATTCCCAATTCCCAGTGATTCTATCAGTATTCTGTGGATAAAATACGTATCTAACCTGATCGAAAATGTTTCCAAGAAAAATCCAAGTATTTTTCAAAATTTTAAAATCTTCATCGAAAAGTTTTGACTTTCGTTTTCACTTGACGAGAATATATCACACGTTCTGTATTCAATTTCCTAATTTGAGGAAAATTCGGCCCATATCCAATGACGATTACTGAAAAATTCCTGCATGAAATGTATATAGATAATCTGAGATCATGGACAAATTATGCAACAGAAAACGACAGAGATGGAATGCGACTATGGATTTCCAATGTCATGAATCTTTTATTTTTTTCCCTCAATCAAAATCTCTCCGGATGATAAAATAGTTCGCAAGCAATATTTACAATAGCGAAAAAGGAATATTCACTCTTGATTGCGGTAAATACACACAGAAAATCGGAATTATCGGAGAAATAATGAGTAACTCCCAGGATATTCTTCAACAAATTGATTATTTCAAATCCTATACATTATTTAATCGAAATTTCACATGCAAGACGTATTTTGAACTTCATAATTACGATTTGGTGTGGTCTAAGCAATGTATCGAATAGTCATAGAAATTCTCGAGGAATAATCAATTTCTATCGATGAAACTTGTAACCATAACGCGTTCATAAGAGAATAGAAATATTACTCAACTCAACTAACGATATACTACAGTCAATGGGTCAAACTTGCCACAATTTCATAAGTAATTTCGCAAATTAGGAAGGATGACTCGATTATGTAACTCTGAATAAGAGTGTCTATGACACTGAAAGATCTATGTACTCGAGTTTATACATACAGAATAAAAGGATCAAACTCTTATAAACCGTGATTTATCGTCAATAATCACTCAAAACACAATGTGAAAATTTTGGAGGAAATTTCTATACATCCGCCGTATATATAAAACACGTGATACACGTATACGTGTGGATATATTTACTGATTCGGGAAAATTCCAGCTTAAATTATCCCCAATGTACACATAAAGAGCTACCTTTATGTGTGCTAAACAGAATTCAATTGCCTATGTTCCCTGTTTGGAGAATTTTGGGGTTCTCAGAGAAACCTGTGACGTTTTGTGACGAATGAACACATATACATGGAACCATTTATTCAAAACTGAACTCTGGAAAGCTCTATGGAATAGAAGCTTGACAATTTCTGAATTTTTCTAAATTTTCAACAATTTTATCAATTTATTCCGAAACTATCTCAATAGTGTACAAATTCGCTGATTCTAAAATATATTTGATGAATTTTATTCTGAGTTAGCAATCAATCTCCACCTTGTATATAGATTCTGATTCCAATCGTTCGGATAAGAATGCGAAGAAATTCTGAATTAATCGTCAGTATTGAATAATTCACTTGAAGTTCAATTTTGAAGACACGTAGGTTATAAACATGGGATATGGTATGGAACTTCATACAGATTCAAATATATACATATACATATATTGACAATGTAAAAATCATAAGTATTTATCTGAAACTTCAACTCCAGTGCAATTTGGATTCGAGTATTCTTTAATTTCTCGATAGATTTGAAGTTCCCGTACTTCAACAAGAATTCCTTACAAAATCCTGTACAAATATTCAAGATTCTATACTAAAGAAAACATGAGGATTCCTTCGTTTCGGAATTCTGGAAACTTGTTCGAAGATTAATGGAATTATTGGAGTTTTCCAGATTCAGTACAACATTATATAACTCTCAATTTCATTCAAGTATTACTTCTCTGTAAGGGACAAATACAGACAAAATATGGGATTGAAACCAGAAGAATATATATATATTTTCACGTGAAGAATCAATCTAAGAATTCAACTGTCAATTCGAAGGGAAGAAAGCAAGAAATATTGACTTGAAAATTCTTGAACATTCTTGTGACATTCAAAATCATTAGAACTTTACAAATTCGTCACTTCAAACCCGTGCAAAAGATTTTCCAAAATATAATATAATCAGAAATGTTGCTCTTTGACAGTTCTCAACAATTGCTCAACATTATCGAAAATATATGAAATTTTTCAGAATCACTGAGCATGGAATAATTTTGAAGTATTATAGAAAAATATTGTCTTCCTGTAGAAAATCAATCTAGGTTTGACGGGAATTGCACAGTTCTTATGAGAGAAATTTTGACACTGAGGCTAGGATAATTGATCCCTTAATTCAAAAGCACACATATATAGACACAAATATGAGATGAGATTTTATAACATTCAAATATATATACACTGGCATACACATGGGTTATATCAATTCTGGAAGAATTCAATCCCCCCAAACAAACTTCGAAAAAGTAAAAAAACAACGGCCAGTACATGAAAAAGTATTTCAGTTTATCAATTTTGTTGATAAACTTCATTTTCCTTTCTCATATTATGTGATCAGCCAAAAAAAAACATCAGAGGAAAAAAAAGATCTGGAATCACTATCAAGTACCAAGTACACTTGACTGCATAAATGCTGCTTGAATATATCAATTAATATGTTGAATAAATACCATGAGTCAACAATACATAGATACCACCGATTTGCCATTCCCAAATCAATCTAAAGAAAACAGTCAATACAAATTCTTTTCCAATCATGACAATTTAACATTATCGGACACTTGGCGTGGCCGATAAATGCTTTGGTTTGATACAGATGTTTTCTCAATTGCTAGGTTCAAGCAAACCTTGGATAATCAAAAACCTGAAGAATCGGCCACGCGAAGTGTCCCATGATGGTAAATTGTCATGATTGAAAAAGAATTTGTATTGACTGTTTTCTTTAGATTGATTTGGGAATGGGAAATCGGTGGTATCTATGTATTGTTGACTCATGGTATTTATTCAACATATTAATTGATATATTCAAGCAGCATTTATGCAGTCGAGTGTACTTGGTACTTGGTAGTGATTTCAGATCTTTTTTTTTCCTCTAATGTTTTTTTTTGGCTGATCACATAATATGAGGAAGGAAAATGAAGTTTATCAACAAAATTAATAAACTGAAATACTTTTTCATGTACTTGGCGTTGTTTTTTTACTTTTTTGAGGGATTTCACCCATTTTTTCAAATGCTCCTCAAGGAGTAATTCAATCTTCACATACTGTTTCAGTCCACGGAAAGAAGAAAACAGATAAATTTATCATGTACATCCGAATCAAATACATCCGCTGAGGGGAAGTATAGTGGAGCCAGCTATATATGTAATTGAATATGGTGATCGGCAGTACGTCGTTGAGGGAACTGAATATCTGGTGGACGCAATGAAATATAGTTTAGCCTACCGATTATTCATTTGATTCAACTCCGTACTCCTGTTTGGTACTCCAAACTTCATTTGTAGTTGGTTACACTTCTTCTCTCAGGGTATATTTCATGAGTATATCCTAAACACAGCATAGAAGATCCAAAAGAATTCTGCGGGATTTACATTGAAATCTCCAATGTTCAAATGAGTTCTTTATGAACTCTTTCTGGTCCACTTGCTGTATGAGTTTCACGTGTCAAACTCTGAATGTGAAACATACAATTCTTAACGCTTCCGAATTCTGTGAAACCTTGTGAAGGAAGTATATTGCGTCTGAGAGAATGGAGAAGAAAACATTTTCTCAATATATTTTCTGCATGAAGTATGTATTACCTGGTTCATGTGTTACAGGAAATTGTAAATTCAAACATGGTACTGCATCATCTCTTGTACTGAAAATTTATGACGTCTCTGTGAAATGTCGATGACGAACAAGAAATTTTCTTAACTCTTCCGGAGTTTTCGCGTTTATACACGATGCATTGATAAGAGATTGCCACTCTTTCGCCTTCTCTGCATTTTTGGGAAATACATGCGCGGGTACTGGTAGGGGGTCTTTTTGCCGAAAAAGTTTTTCGCCGAATAAACTTAATTCGACAATCGATAGTCACCTCTAGAAATCACTAAGAGATTTCCTAGTGATCTCTAGAAATGACTCGCGATTGTCGAATTAAGTTTATTTGGCGAAAAACTTTTTCGGCAAAAAGACCCCCTACCGCTGGTACTCCTGTAGATGTTGGGCATCTTTGGACCACGCACATATATCCTCTAAGTTCCATTCTTTTTCAATATTTGCACTTATCATGTAGCATTACTGATGATGACAATTACGAAGGATGTTGCAATATATACAGAATGAAGTGAACCGAGTAATTGATAACATGAGGATAGAACCAGTTACAACATAAATTTGATAAATCTAAAATCATCTCTTTTAGTATCTTCATTTGAATATCAATTTTGAATTGTTCGAGTATACATATATATATAGCAGTCAATTGATTTTTAGTTCACTCCAAAATGAATTCAGTGAGAGGGCGCACGAATACTGGATTCCATTATACTGTATAGTTGCATGTCCCTGGTCAGAATGACAAGTCACACGAGACTCTCGTCTTGAAGTTAAAATCTATATTCTCCATTCTAAAAATTGAGGACATGAAACTTTTGAACGGAATCAAGCTTCTACCTCAGATGTAGACAAAATCACATGGAATTCTGATTTCGTCGCAGAGGATAACGAGGATATTCCCCCAGTTTCGGAACTTGTCTCGGTCTCGGTGTAGGTCTCGTTGCATATTTCTACATATATTTCTGCTGATTTTGTTTGAATGATCAAGGTTCCACCGCATCCCGTTGATTCCATTTGTACTTTCAAATTATCTCAATCATCTTGATATTTGAAGAGATTGGAATAATTATTGGTGATTATTTTATCTCCCTTTGACGCGAGTCTTGTGCGAAGCCCTATTCGACACAATAGATGTTTCCATTCGCAGACATTCGTAGGCCCTGGCTTACACGAAAAAAAATGTTCAGCTGTGTCAGCTAGATATTCCGCTGCAGCAGCTGAAATTTAGCTGCTACAGCTAAACATTTTTTTCCGTGTATGGAATGAATTCTCATCGGTTAATTCAGGGCCCCATTGGCCAAGCGATGTTGCAATCGGGAAGATCTAATATCTTGTGTGGCATGATACTGAATTTTTGTGACATGTGAACAGTGATAGAAGCAGAATAAGAAGTATTTATTCGAAGGAAACGAATCAAACGAAAAGGTAGTAATTCGAAGATCAACAACAACCTCACAATAACAACCAGTAGATCGTTCTTCAATCGCGTTCCAAGAAGAATTTGAAGACTATTTCCAATCCATATTTTCTGATATTCCCCACGCGAGCAAGGTTCTCCATTAGAATAAGATCTCCCTCCCCCCTTCGGATGAGTGGAAACAACAAGTCGGAATATCCCCTTGTTACAAGCAAAGTTACATAATCAACATAATAATAATGAGTGTATCAGATGTAACATGATAGTGAAGGTGTGTGACAATCAGGAATCATCCAAAATTGAGCCGAATGGGCATATAGTAAGCTCTCAGAGAACTGTGCGATTCGATTGGATTCGTTTCACTCGGTTGCAAATGAGAATCCATTGGAATGTTTTTTATCATATCGTCGGTGACAAGACAAAACGTGATAAGTTACTTCAAAAATGTTTCGTTTTTTCTCAATGTTCATAATTGTGAGAGTTGAATAATCATCCGAAATGGATACATGGGGATAGACATGGTTCAGACGAACAATTTGATACTAGACGTGTTAGGAATCACGATCGGAAACATTTATTAACATTGAGTTTGAGTTTCCCCAACAGAAATAATCTAGTCACCTTTTATTCCATGGAATGGCCCTTCCTAATAACTAGGTTCACTGCAAGGACCTTGACAGATGCTAGGTGAATGACATAATGATTCTCACTAGGGTTGAAGTGGAGAACGAGAAATTATAAAACTGTTACTTTTCAGTGGGGAGCCCTTGGTAGATGTGGGTACCTGGACACTGCCCATATATGAAGACGGCTCTGGATGTGTTACAGATGACCAATATGTTCTCACATTGATCGCGTTTCATAGACATACCTCGGAATGTCGGTCGGGGCATGCACAGATGGAAGGAGAAGGGGATGAGAATAACAAAAGCAGACACATAATTATGGGCAGAAGTATGTACATACATTTGAACGGGGGCATAGAAGCGGGAGAAGTGTGAAAGTGCACAGTCGTACATACATGCGATCTCATACAGTCAGATTCTCTGCAAATCCTGGATAGTGAAATATATGGAGCGCAAGATCGTGGTCTCGAACGTGGATGGTCGAATTGTTCGGAAATTTTCATTGGTTTTCTGCCAACTTTTCGTTCCCTTTTCTTTCTCTTGCCCCCCCCCCCCTTTTCCCCATCCATACGTAACGTCAACACGAATACATTAGTTCCACTCCTCGTGCAATCACATACGCATATATATATACTCATATATTTCAATTCACCCTTTCTTCCCTTTTTTCACCCTCCACCTTCCTACTTACCTATCCACGTACCTTCATCGTTACAAACCTCTTCACTCAACTACGTTTGGCGTGAGCAAGTTTTCGAAGCGATTTTGGTAACAGTACTTGTTCCCAGACAGGCAACAGATACAATGTGAAGAACTTGTGCTGTACAGTCGTGTTCAGCGTATATTTACAGAGCACCACCAAGCGAGTCACAAATGCGAGATGTGATGCAAATGTTGAACGGCGCCGTAGCCACCAGCAAATCTCGTTCCTCTGTGGTTTTGCCTATCCTGCTTCTTTTCCTTCGGCTGTTCCTCCTTATTTCTCCTTCCATTCACCAACAGTCTTTCATCTACTTCGACATTTTGGAACACAAGCTGATATAGTTTCATGCGGAGAAAATGAAATGAATTTCAGGAAGCGGCTGCTGCAACAACAGAATGGAGAAATCACACCGGAAAGACACACACACCCATTCTTACGAGAAAGGAGGAGAGAAGAATAAAAGTGGTGGAGAATGAGGTTGAACGGGTATGTAGACATGTCAACAGATTTGATGTATTTCCCACCTAAGACACGTATATCTATAGACAAAAACAAATTCTACCGTGTGTGGAAGGCATACGAAACACGGGTGGTTACGTGTGGATTTGTGTGGAGGATTTGGGATCTCCGAAAAAGGTAAAAAACGAATAGTTCGACCTCAAATGAAATTTCATCGTTGCACGGAGGAAAGTGCCACTGAAAATATAAGAGTGTTTCTTTTTTTTTAGTGAATCAGGAACAGGAAGTTCCCACATGAAAATGTGTAAGATTACGAATACTGTGGGAAAAGTACACTGAGAAAAAGGATTGTGAAGCCAACTACATATGATACGCTAAGAGCAGAAGTGACACTCAAATTGTTGTCAAGCAAAAACAGGACAGGAACTTTTGAGAGCAAGAATGGAACGTCAACAGTTCCGAACGAAAGCGATACACCTATAATTCCAAACGAAAGGGCAACCACAGAAATCTCCGGGCAAAAATGAGAGCAAGAATGGAACGTCAGAAGTTCCGAGCAAAAGCGATACACCCATAATTCCGAACAAAAGAGCAATGGTTCGTTCTTGCTCGAGCTCTTCGAGTGTTTCATTTTTGCCCGGAGATTCCTGTGGTTACTCTTTTGTTCAGAATTATAAGTGTATCGCTTTTGCTTGGAACTTTTGACGTTCCATTCTTCTGCCACTTCTGCTTTTAGCGTATCATATGTGGTTGGATATGGAGGACGACGGTATGTGGCCGAGTTAACAGAATATGCGGTAAATTCCCCAGATAGCACACAGAATTCTGAATGAATGCGTTTCGAATACCACCAATTTCTGTAGAGGTCTTTAAGAATACCTGGAATCATCATCCCCAGTAAAAAACGAACATATATGACCCATACATAATCCATACATAATACATATAAAATTCATATATGATTCATATATGAAAATGCATAGAATCATATACAATCCATATTTATTCCATATGTGATCCATATATGATCATATATAACTCATATATAATCCATATAAAATCCATATACGAAAAATATTTCATATGTGACAGAATTTTTTCACATGTATGAGAAAGTCTTGCATCGAGAGGTCATATATGGATTCTGCCTGGGCAATATATGATCATATACGGATTCAATATGGATTGCCTATGAATTATATATGGTTATATATGACCATTCATGGTTTCTATATGCTTTATGTATGTTCTTATATTATTCATTTTCACTAGGGATACTGAGATCAAATAGAATTCAGTTGTTATGTCCGTTAGGACAGTAAAAATGACAACTCTCAGAGACACAAAATGAAAACGTAACTCATTCACAGGAGTTCTTGACGAACTGAATTATGAATTCCTATATCAATCTGAAGTGAATACAGGTGTAAATCATATATGAATTCTTCTCCAGTTCAAAATTATTGAAAAAGGAGGATAAATCGGTACAGGTTATGTTATACATAATTGAATATCATTATTTTCAAATTATTAATATGCAAACCCCCTTCCCACATAGACAAAGAGATATCTTTTCGAAATCTGAAAGATGTCTTATGCGACAGTTTTAGACATCCAAAACATGTCTTGAGTAAGACATCTTTTAGAACTCTTACTGGATATCTAGAAGCTATATTTTAGACTTATTCGAGACGAGTTTTAGATATGATGCAAAGTTTGAAAAGCACTCTTGAAAAATGTGGATTTCAGGGGGAAAAAAATCTGTCACAGATTTCAGTTATTCTTTCAGAAGAGAATAAAAAGAAATATTTCGTTTTTATCTTTCTACCAACATCCCCAAACTCCGCAACATTTCGTAATTGCTCGTTGTACTGATGAGAAATTATCATGCACCTTCCCACATAGCCCTGAAAGTTCTCTAAACGTTGTCAGAACCTTTAGAGAACTTTGAACGTTTTAGGAACGTTCTCAGAATGTTCTCAAAACTTTCATACTATGTGGGTTCGAGGAATCGAACCGCTGTAAACCAACCTACCTGAACGTAAACCTACATAACCTATTGTAACGTGCACTGAAATTTCCCAAATTTCTTGCCCCTAAAAACATTTTTTCTCCATTACTCCCTTGCAATCAATAAGATAGTCAGACAGGACCTACAACTTACAGAGATCCGTACGCATATGACTAATGAGCGAGAAACCTGTGAGTAACCCTCACCTTCTCGACGCCCTCAACATCGATACAATAGTATTCTTCTCTTCCGACCCAAACCTGTTAGGAAATATAGTTCTCCGCCTTACCAACCTCTCAATGCAATCAAGAAGAAACGAAGTGGAATTGCTACGTGAGAGATATTCGGTAACACGAATCCTCGATCAGTTATCATTGTAAGCAATGGCCGAATCATAAACAACCCCGCATTCCGTAGACGAGTAACTCTACTCTTGTCGCCAAGTCAAATTATTTTCACATTTCAAATACAAGCCTCAATAGCAGTTTTCATCGAAAACTGAATAAAATGAATGATTCCTTTTATATTTATTCCAACTTCCAGGTGGACATCATAGTAATTATAAGAAACACCCTCTTATCTTCTCATACCGCACAACTAATCCCAAGGTATTCCAAAAGAATTCATAATGTATTCACATCATGCCATAGAATTCCGAAAATTAAATACTGAATGAAAACCTGTCCTTCACGAATTCCCCATGGAAAATAATAGAAAGTACCATTTGTTATTCGATACAATCGATTATTTCTTCCATGTATGGAAGACCGTTCGTGTAAGTGCATTCTTGTTGCACATAATGGACTCAACATTTTCAAAATTCAGAGCACGTAAAATGACCACTACACCATTCGATAGAATAAAAAGATTTCGGTGAGGGATTAAATTATCGTGGAATGATTTTATTTCTCTCCCCTAGATAGACTAATAGTTGTAAGAAACATTTTTATCAATGAATGAACAAGGTATTGATGGACATCAAAACTCTCGTTTTGATCAAATTTTAGTTTGTAAACTTCGTTCATTCCTCATAAATACCTGTAAGACAAAAATTTTCAAGTAATGTATATAAGTCAAGTACACGAACGCTCGACGCAGAGCAACGCGAGACATCGAGGGTTGGGTGCAAGATAGAAAAATCAGATGATTTCGAAGATGATTGAGTTCATGATTCAACACCTCGACAGCTTCTAGGAGCAGTGATTTCAATTCCTCATTGGTGTGGACAAGAACTTTTCCCACCAAGAGACCCTTGACCAATCATTGTCTTAGAAGGAAGCTCGAACCCTTTAAATACGGCGAGTTTCTGCTAATGAATTGACAATATTTCTTCGCCTCGCGACAACGCATATAATATTCACTGTTACTACCGCTGATTTTTCAAACTTCTTCTTTCTTCAACCCACTAAACCAGGAACACACGTTCAACCCGTGTATCACCTAACATCATATTTTTTTGAAAAGAAAAGAACATAGTCCTTTTCAGGACTTTTCGAGATTATAAATATTTCCAAAAATTCAATTCTGCGGTCCTGAGTTACGAAAACCAGGTCCACAAGCAGAAAGCGCAATTCGCCCAGAACGAGATTAGTTTCTTTGAGAAACTCTGGGAAAACAACAGTAAGTGGATTTTCTCCACAATTCGGGGGGAAAAGGAACCTTGTTTCCTTTTTTCTATTTTCTTCTTTTTTCTTCTCACCAGTGTTTTTGTGTTTTTTTTGTGCGTGCTTTTATCCTTCCTTGTGAAAAGTAATTTTTTTTGTAATGGAAAGAATTTAATGAAAACCACTCTCCTTTTTCTCTTTTATTAGAATGTTCTTTCAAAATCATCGCAATTCAACTCGAGTCAACTTCAACGTTTTTTTTGGTTTTTTATAGTGAGGGACCGGGTGAACAAAAGGATAACTCAAATTAAAAGATTAATTTGTAGCATTCATCAGCGCATCGCGGAACGGGATGAAAAGGCAGACCGCGGTGATCTTCCCCCTCCGGGACCCAAACTAAGAATTTTTCTGAGAAACGGGGCGCGAGATGACAAAAATCTCGTTCGTTATACAAGAGAGCTAGAAAACTTAAACTTATTCCTAGCATCTCTTGATATTAGAGGCGAACTTTTCGCTCCTAAAGAAAATTGGGATTAACAACCCAGTATTCTACAATCACATGTCCATGAATTCTCCCACAACTCATTCCAAACACTAATTACTATCCCAACCTTGTACTTCTGTCAGCATTAGTGCTCGTCGTACAAGGATTCTTTGAGTAGAGATTTCCTATCCAATTTCTTTTTCCTTATTTCCCTTCGATCGCAATGAAGCTAACTGAGCGATCCTCTTTCCCCTCCTTCTTTCCCCATACTCGACTACACGCGTAAATTTTCATGTATTTCAGGAGGACGGATATCTCTCTCTTTCTATTCGTATATCTCTCTCTTTCTATTCATATATACCTCTCTTTCTATTCGTATATACCTCTCTTTCCATTCGTATACCTCTCTCTTTCTATTCATATATCTCTCTCTTTCTATTCGTATATATCTCGCTCTTTCTATTCGTATATATCTCTCTTTCTCTACGATACTTCCTATTCTTCAATCTTTCTCTCTTACTCCCGTGTTTAAAGGGTATATAAATATGTTTTAACACCTGAAGGAGCAGGAATTGAAGAGTTTGAATCTAATATAAGGTCATGAACACGATAGGAAGAATAATCACTTATAACCACCGAGTAACCCTCGGAGTACAAGCTGATTGCGTTTCCAGAAGAAAACCACGGTTTTCTTTGTGAAATGAGATATTTCTTTCCCTAGATCGTTAATTTTCATTGGGTAACCCCCAAAGGAATATATTGGTCGATCAAAAAATCACAACCAATTCTCGATGTCCTAGAATATTTTCTTCTCATTACATGAATACTAGTTAAACGATTCAATTAAATGTTTTATAAAATATCATATGATTATATTTCCTAGCACCCTAAATATTAAAAATAAACAAACTTTTCATTCTTTTTTCTTTTCTGGAATAAACAGATATTAATTTCAACATATATGAAACGATTTTCATTGAGAAACATCCTACCCTGGTCCTTGTATAGGTCAATCCTATCTAAAGCGGGGTGATCAAAGGGGTTGTCAAACTTGATTTGGCAATTCCTTGAAATAATCGTGCGTTATTGAGAAGTTCACGGACTTTTGACGTAACACTATGCCTCATCGGCCTGAGCTAAAACGACACTTGTGTCTGGGGCAGAAAAAGTTGCAACAAGTGCGTTTCTGGAGTACCTCCGCTGATTTTCTATAGGACCATGTGTTACAATAATGATCCAATTAGACTCGATGAATTTCTGAATCATTATAATATTAGGGATAAATATAGCGAAGTATTGAAAATTCTGTAATGATGTGCCAGTGAATAGAATTTGATTCCGACGTTGACAAATTTCCAATCCATGTAATTTTCTAACCTCAAAATTTTTGAATCACATATACTCATATGATATATGTACTGTGAGAGGTTATATAATTTTCTGAATGAAATGAATTGAACTTACAATTATCGATGTATAATTTCATTTGAAGTGAATTGTGAATTTGGAAGTGAATTTAATTCAATATATATTAAATCGACGCTCAAAGTTTCTATTTTTTGCAATGCTTTGGTCTGAGTCTGTGCCCAAACTTTTGTTTACTTTCAAGATCATTATTTCATTCTCTTGGAAACTTACGGAATTTCCTTATCGAAAGTGATTGTGCTGATCTGGAATACCTTTAGTTCTGTATGATACTAATAATTGATAATCCTAGGTATCATATGAATATTAGTCAACACCGCATATCTGAGTCACTGTGTTCGATACCATGTATTGATAAACAATAGTGAGTATACCCTGTAACAATAAACGATACTGGATATAGTTGATCAATACCATTTATCGATGAACAGTATTGGATGTAGTTGATCGATACCATGTATTCATGAACAATATTGGATACAGTTGATCGATGCCATGGATCGATGAACAAAATTGCATATAGTTGATCGATACTACATATCCTTGTAGAAGATCATATTCAGGTTGTTTGAACTGTATATATGAACCTTAATATTGATTTTATTTATGGGAATTGCAATTGTAGATCTCTTTCAATTCCATAAAACTATTTTTAATTGAATCTTACCAAAGCTTTTCAAATTGATATTTCATTACTGGATGTACTGAAAATCATTTCAGTACTTTGGTGTTACGTCAAAAGTATTGAAACATTCTTTCTTTGTAACATTCGGTAAGTATTTCAGGAAAAATATCAGATCATCGAGTCTGATACTCCCTAGTATAACCCCACTTTAGCTAGAAATATTAATCTAGACAAGGACTGGGGAAAGGATATCGTCAAATGAGAAATTATTTGATTTATGCTTCAAACGCATGAAATATACATTCTGATCAGTGTATTACATAGTTGTAGTGTAAAACTTCAGTTATGTGTCGTGTATATGTGGTGAATCTCTTAATTTGTAGTGTTGAATCAAGATCGATAGAACAAAAGAAAAGAGAAGAACTAACTCAATGAAAATTGAATATAAAAAGGAGGGAAGATTTGGTTATTCTCCCTCTGGGGTTCGCCCAGTAGTGAAAATATAACCTTTTGTCATACAAATGATAAATGTGATTTTTGAAGCCTTATTTAATGTTTTTTCTGATAAGTTTTGATTTGACACTAGAGATTTGTGAGGAGTGATCTATCAGTTTAGGAGCTTTTATCAGTGAAAAAGAAAAGAATTCACATAGCTCTGTTTTCCATCATTCAGATCTGGGAAATGTGAATCGGGTGAGGGTTTCTCATTGATGATTTGTTATTTTTATTTCTTACTGATTTATTATAAATTTCCTATAGATTTAGTTCGTTCCGGGCTTCCAAGGAACTTGTAAACAATTTTAATTTCCCTAACTTGGGGAGAATTTTCTTTAATACTTTTTCGTCATTTTCCCAATTAGAAATAAATTTCTTTCGGAGGGGGCCTTTTGGAGGAAGAGTTTCTGTGCGGATCCTGAGTTGTTTGGTTTTCATTCGTTTTCTACATCCGTCTGCTCGGGCTTGCAGAATTTCGATCTCTCGGTCTAATTGAGTTTTCACTAAAGAGAAAAAAAAAGACAACGATAGAACAGATATTTGATCTGAATTGGAAGAAGGAACAGAGAAAATAAAAATAAAATAGAGGCTTTCGGATGTTTGAGAACTTGTATTCATTTGGAATTGAATTTGTTGAAATTTATATATATATATATATATATATATATTTCAGAATATGAAAGTTAAATTTGATCTTTTTCCAAATTACGTTAACACTAGGGTCCAACAATGCATCTGAAACTGCATTGCTCTAGAGTGACTAGAGTAACGTAAAAGGACTTCTCGAAGTTTTCTTTTTGAGAGAAACAGTTCTCAAGGAAGGAAACACAGTTCTGATTTTCATGACGAGCTTCACTTATAACATCACCTCGGTTTTTTTATGGAAGGGAAAAAACTTTAATAGTGGAGCTGGAGTTGGCTGGAAGTATTGGAAACAGAGGAAATGGAAAATATGCAAACCTTCGAGGAGTGTTATATCTCATGCAGTTCCAGGATTTGTGCTTGCTTATCGAAGAGGGTTGTACTATGAGAAAATTTTCCATTTTCTCTTGTTCAGGTACTGCCTATTTCCCTTTCTACTTGTATCACTATTCATCCTTTTCTATATATATATTCTTTCCCTCTTTATGATGACCTTCAAATTAAAACTGTTCAATTTTCCTTAACTATTGGGTTTTGCATTGACTATTAGTTATTACATTTTATGAATATTCCATTATAATAAGGTATGAATATTCATTCAATTGAGTTTTTCAATCGATTTTCTATGAGTTACGAGGGTGGATTGATAAGTTTCCGGCCTGACCAAGAAAAACAACGTTTTTAAGAATTTTTTTTTTTTTATTTCTCAACATAATCTCCTCCAAGGCTGATACATTTCTCATAGCGGTGTTCTAGTTCAGTAATGCCATCTCTATAGACTGATTCGTCAAGCTCCTCAAAATACCCATTTACAGCTCCGATTACTTCTTCATTGTCCGCAAATCTCTTACCGCCAAGCCATTTTTTGAGGTTAGGAAACAGATAATAGTCACTCGCGGCTAGGTCTGGGAAGTAGGGAGGGTGCGGCATTAATTCAAACTTCAGATCGTTGATTTTAGCCATCGCAACGATTGACGTGTGCGCTGGTGCGTTATCGTGATGAAACAAGATTTTTTTCTTCGCCAGATGAGGTCGTTTAATTTTCACTTCGTGGCTCAAACGTTGCAATAAGTCTGCGTAGTATTGACCAGTGATAGTTTTACCCTTTTCAAGGTAATCAATGTATATAATACCTCTTGCATCCCAAAAAACAGTAGCCATAACCTTGTTCGCTGAAAAAATTGTTTTTGCCTTCTTTGGAGTTGGTTCCCCTGGTCCAATCCACTGTTTAGACTGTTCTTTGGTTTCAGGAGTGTAGTGGTGGACCCAAGTTCCGTCAACGGTTACGAATCGACGCAAAAATCCGCTTGGATTACGCTTGTACAACGCCAAATTGGCGGTAGAAATGTTCTTTCGAATCAATTTTTGGTCGACTGTTAGCAAACGCGGCACCCATCTTGCACAGAGCTTTTCCATATACAAATGTTGGTGCAAAATATTTTGTACACGTTCATATGACATCTTACAGGTCTCAGCTATCTCACGAACTTTTAATCTGCGATCTTTCAGCACTATTTGATGGATTTTTTCGATCATATCTGGAGTTGTGACCTCAATGGGGCGTCCTGAGCGAGGCTCATCAGAGGTGCTCACACGACCCTTTTTAAACTCGGAAACCCACTGCTTAGCGGTTGAATATGATGGGGAGGATGTCCCCAGTGTTGAGTCCATCTCTTCTTTAATTTCCTTCGGCGTTAACCCCTTCAAATAAAAGTATTTGATGACAGCACGATTTTCCAGCTTTTCCATTTTTATGAAAAACACAGAGGCGTCTTGGTCAGCGTGCTCTCAAAACTAAACTAACATGGCGATCGGACTGAAACTATAGCTACGAGCTATCTAAGGATGGTACTATAGAACGCCACCTCAAGGTAGGCCTAGTGGCGCCATCTCTTGGTCAGGCCGGAAACTTATCAATCCACCCTCGTATAATAGAGAAGTTATATTTTAAAAGTCTTCTGAATTAATTATTTGAAGGTGCATAAATAGTTTATTTGTTAATTATCGAAATCTTATGTCGCTACGTGTAGATATTATGCAAATGATTAATTATTCTTGTTACAAGTCGTTTATCTTTGGATTTAGTTATTGAAAAAGATACCTGAAATTCGGTTGAGCCAACCTTGTGCGAATGCTGACCCAATGTATCAAGGTATACATATTATAGGGCTTTGTGGGTCTCTGTAGTTATTTACAGGCAATATAATTATTGTTTGTGGAATTTGAACGACCAATGGTCGAAGATCGGCCCAACGTCGGTTGCCAATGCTGACAACCGGACATCTGTCTATCCTCAATCATTTGATTGTTTCAATCAGATATGTTTCGGACCTTTTACATGCCAATTGCCCAAGATCGGATCAACACTGACAGCCAATGCTGAGCCAACCCTGGTCCAATTGTCATATCGGTAGTCTTGATGACCGATAGTGAGTGCGGTAACAATTTCAGGATTGTGATTGTTCAAAAATTGACGAGGGTTGGCAGCCAATGCTCAGCCTACCTTCCTTTGTTTTTGCAGAATGGGATTATTGATTAAGGGGAGAGAGGAATTTTAGTCAGATGATTTAGAGGATGAATTTTGTGTGAGACATTTCTGTGTGAATAATCATTCTGGAAAGTAGGGATAATTGGTATGCATAGATGTGAATTTCACAATTCAATATGGTAGTTTATCGGTAATATATATTGAGGGATAGGAGAAGAATGTGGTAAGAATACAAAGATCGTTTATTGGAAAAGAAGACTGTATAGAAAATTCATATCTCGATCCACGAAGGGAGCAAATTTTGTACTTGAGTGTACGCATTTATTCCCTCGTGTTTTCGGGTTTTGAATCATTTAGGTTCACCGTTCGTTTTTACAACGGTGTTCGTTTATTAGAGATATGGTTTTTTTTCTTTAGGTGGATCACGAATATACCGTAAGGATTTTCAGTTCTCGGATTAACCTCGTGTCTGCTTCAATATACCTGCAGGCGACATTTCTTTTGGTTCAAAGGTCTATATATTCTTTTATTTGAATCTAAGGGTCTCTTTAATTGTATTTGTAAGAGATAGACGCGTGCAGGCAGAAATTGTCTTTGATAGTATTCGGAGCGCATCGGAAAAAATCGGCATGCTCAAGTATTCATGCAGGGTGTAACGGTGCATCGGGGAGAAGCGACAGCATAACCCTTCTTCCAGACTCATCGCTAAGAATAAGGGAATGAAAGAATGGATGATGATTGATTTACCCTTTAAGGATGGTATTGTGGTATATTTGAGAAGGGCTCTGTTTTACCTTCTAATTTTTGTATAGGGATCGATCACTTTCAGTTTTCTTCCGCGTGAGGGTTAGATTTTGAGGTGTAGTTATGGTAGTATTTTTTTTTTAGGGGTTTGAGGGAAGAAAGAGAAAAGGAGGAGAGAGAGAGAGAGAGAAATTTGATGGGAATTTAACAGTCTCGTTACATTGGTTTGATTTTTTATAAGAGTTTGTTTCTTGTGATTTATCAAGTTATACAAAAAATGTTTACAAAACCCCAGTAATTTTACACTTTTGAATCATGAAACATTTATTCTGATACATAGTTCAACGTGTTTTGTCTTTTTAGATACCCAAGAACGTTTCAAACAAAACATTTTGTTTTAAGTATCTAGATTTCATTGAAAATATATGTCATTCAATGGAATATTTTCATCAAAGTCTCCTTGTATTGTGGGAGTTCCCTTCAGATTCATATACTCTTACTAGAATACATTGAAAATCTAAATTATTCCTTGACTTATTTTTCATGGGCTTTCTTAATGGCTTATGTATATGTTTATCAATCGTATAACACTAATATACAACTATCCAATTTTATTGCTTAATAATAACCTTTTCATGTACCCATCTCATATATCTGTGGCCTGTGGCCTTTATTCTGAAACATTCAGTATATCTTGCTTATGTTAGATTGAATTATGTATAATAATTTCATTAATTGTGATAAATGTTCGAAATATAATGAATGTTTCACAGTAAACGGTACAGATGTATGAGATGTATACATGAAAAGGTGTTATATTTTACAATGAAATTGGACAGTTGTATATTAGTTTTATACGATTGATAGACATATACATAAGCCATCAAAAAAGCCCATGAAAAATAAGTCAAAGAATAATTTAGATTTTCAATGTATTTTAATAAGAGTATATGAATCTGAAGGAAATTCTCACAATACAAGGAGACTTTGATGGAAATATTTCATTGAATGACATATGTTTTCAATGAAATCTAGATACTTAGAACAAAATGTTTTGTTTGAAACGTTCTTGGGTATCTAAAAAGACAAAACACTTTGAACTATGTATCAGAATAAATGTTTCATGATTCAAAAGTGTAAAATTACTGGAGTTTTTCAAACATTTTTTGTATACCTTGATAAATCACAAGAAACAAACTGTTTCATAAAAAATCAAACCAAAGTACTCAAATGATTTTCAGTACATCCAGTACTGAAATATCAATTTGAGAAGCTTTCGTAAGATTTAATTCAAAATAGTTTAATGAAATTGAAAGAGATCTACAATTGCAATTTCCATAAATAAAATCAACATCAAGGTTCATATATACAGTTCAAACAACCTAAATGTGACCTTCCACAAGGATATGTAGTATCGATCAACTATATCCAAATTTGTTCATCGATCCATGGCATCGGTCAACTGTATCCAATATTGTTCATGAATACATGGTATCGATCAACTACATCCAATATTGTTCATCGATACATGGTATTTATCAACTATATCCAATATTGTTCATTGTTACAGGGTATACTCACTATTGTCCATGAATACATGGTATCATCTGAATACATATTCATCTGAATTCAGATCATATAAATACATGATCTGAAAATGTCTTGCGAATTATATATTCCATCCCTGTAACTTCCCCAAGACACAGATCTTTTAGGTGAAATTCACGTTCATTATACGTACATTTATGTTCAAGGAATGTTCGGAACATCCAATGTCCGGACGTTCAATGCATCTCCACTGAATATTCTTTGGACCTTCGTGTTTTTTTGGAATTACAAACTATGACCGTAGAATTTTCTTGTACGCCTGTTCACAATATCTCATTGAACCCACTGATTCCGATGCAGATTCTATTGGTTCAATAAATTTCTTTAAGCAGGAGTACTTGAACGAATTAGGTTTTCAATCCGTGCAATATCAATTGTGGTCCAACGTGATCCAATTTGGTCAGTAGAAACAATGCACACTATGAGATTATAAAAGTTTTTATATTGGAAGTCGCCAATTATTTGATTCTATATCAAAATTGATATTTTTTTCAATTCAGGCCTATAATCATTATCGGTATATTATTATATTAATTATATTGTGATTTTGATTTTCAGGATATCTAAAAGATGTCTTTTATCGAATCTTTAAAGACATCTTTGAAATAAAATCTATCGGACATCTTTAAGATTACTTCAAGAGACTTCTCAAAAATGTCTTCAGTGAGACATCTAAAAGAAGTCTATAAGTTGTCTTTTAGAAATGTCGAAAAGATGTCTTTTCTTAGACATCTTTTAGATGTCTTCAAGATTTGTATGTTTATTGGGAAGTGTGTAATTTTGAGGGGTATCAATGATTCATCTTATTATTTAAGAGAATTCAGCAATATTCAGAAAATATTGTAGGGTATAATAAGGTTACCCGGAAAACAAAATGGGCCAATCATTGTATAATTATGGATGCTTTGAAGTCGTTCACGATTTCACAATCAACTATATAAGAAGTGAACACATCATTGATCAATGATGCATACATTTTAGACTAGAGCATAATGTATCCATCATTGTACCATCTTCAATACATCACGTGCAGTTTCAAGCACACTTTGATTGCATCGTCAAGACTCAATCATATTGTCCAATAATGTATGCATGACGTTAGATATTTGAAGTTGTTTATAATTCATCAATAATTACACAATTATGAATATCAGTATTATGTATGAATATCTTTCCTAGATTTATAGTAAAAAAAATTATATGAAATGAAATTCATGAGGTGAATTACAGGACCAGAGTGAAATTATTCAAAGCAAAATTTATTGAAAAACATTGGAATTTTATTATATCACAAAAATATCAACTTTCATATATATATATACCCACTGAGAATTTCTAGTAGAATCTTATATTTATGCTGCAACGATATAAATGCTATCTTAAAAGGAATTACTATGGGAATATTACAAGATACAATTACAAGTAAATTGCGGCAATATTCTGTTGTCTTGGTTAAAAGTCCATCGAATCCAATCGCTTGATAAAATTCAATACAAAAGTTTCCAAATGTTAATGACCATTAGTACTCATCTAAGTTCATCAGAAACCAGTTTTTGAATGGTTTTAATGGTCACTCACCGTTACCAAGTTGATATTAGTCAATGGGATCCAATGGACGTTTTTTACCAGGGTGTTGAGTGATATTTCAACAATATTTATGCGAATTACTTTTACAATATTGTATTATGAATTGAAAAAGAAGTAATTGTAAGATTGCGTCAATATCGCTGCCATCACAATGCAAGGCTCTAACAGAATCCTTCAATATGTATGGATTTATAGCAAAATTAGGTAATTCCATTTCCACACAATAACTATTTTCGCGAAGTCATCCATGCGATGATAGTTCTTATGCAAGAATGAACTGATCTAATTTCGCTGTAATGCCACGGGTATAAAAACAAAATAAACATCACAAGTATTGAACTTTACAACATTAAGAAATAATTATATTATAAGATCGGCGTTCATACGATTAAGAGTAAAACATTAGAAAAATTTCAAATACTTTTGATGATTTCTTTCATCTTTTAAAATCACATTTGAGATCACTTTATTGTATAAGGAAAATTTAAAACGAAGACTTCTTCTCTTTGGAGGAAAAAAGAAAAATATTCTCACACAAGACTCGCAAACTTGAGTGATTGTTGAAAGGAGTAATAGTGAATAAATTCTTATAAATATTTTACTCTTCAAATATTATACTCTTTTATACTCTTCAAATATTATACTCTTTTATACTCTTCAGTTTTCAACTGCATGATGAAAATTCGCTCAAGTTTTGACGCTACCTTCTATAAATTTTGACCAGAATTACATAATTCCATTCTTGCATAATAAATATTCCCGCATGATTATTTATGCGATGATAATTCATATGGAAGAATAGACTTATTTTATTTTGCTACCCTGCTACGGGTATGGATATTAAATAGTAGCATCACAAGTACTATCACAATATTATAAAAGTAGTAACATTATAACATTGGTGCTTATAAGATTACTTAAATGTAAAACATCAAGAACTTCAAATACTTTCAATGGTTCCTTCCATATTTAAAATCACATTCGAGATCATTTTTACATACGGCAAAAATTTGAAACGAAAACTTATTTTCTTTCGAACTTCAAAGGATACTATTATTCTTGCTAAAGTCTCACTATCTTGAGTAATTGTTGCAATAATAGTTCTGATGCAAAAAAATACTTATATAACTTTGCTTTAATGTTGCGTGTATGGATATTAAATGGTAACATCAGAAGTACTATATTTCGCAATATTATAACAGTAATAATATTATAATCTTGTTGTTTATCATACGATCACTCGAAAGTAAAACATCAAGACTTTAGAATACTATCAATAGAATATTTCACATTTACGATCACGTTTGAGATTACCTACTCAAATTAAGAAAAAAAAACATTACAAAGAGAGCGTTTTTGAACTGGGTCTGGAAGATATGATTTTTCTGTTAAAAAACTCATTGACTGCAGTCATTATCGCAGGAGGTAATGGCAATTGACTTCGGCAAGGAGAAACATATAGGGCGACAATTGGTGATTTCTACCAAACCTGATAATATTCATAAGTTTTTTTACTTTATCAAAAATGAAACGATTCACATTGTTCTTATTTTCACCCGTGAAGAAGGATGAATCATCCATAAAATAGAGAGAGGAACATAAAATTAAGATTTTTGAACTTCGGCTCAGGAATTTCAGTATTTTACTCAGTAACGTTTTCAAGAAATAAAGAGGGGAAACTTTTCTACGCGTTGCTCTTTAAAATGCATGATTTTTCCTTGATTTTTCAGTTGTATTGGGTCAAGGTCAACAGAAAGGTGAACCGTTCGATCTTTGTGGAAAAACTAATGAATCTCAAACAGCACACGGAAGAGTGAGGATCACAGATGTTCTATTCAGAATGCATCAACATTGAAATGTCCGCAAAAGGAACCTTACACAGTCAACGTGGCGATTTGATGTAAAAAAGGCGTCTCAACAACATAATTCCATCATATTGATATCATCGTTACATCAAATCGCCATGTTGACTGTGTAAGATCCCTGTTGCGGACATTTTAATGTACATGGACTCTCAATCAAACATCTGTGATACTTACTCTCCCGTGTGCCGCTTAGTACACCTTCAGATTTCCTCACAAATTACTATAATTTTGAGTCAACTTTCCTGTATATGATAAATGTTTCCATTGGACTTTTATATTGCTTTTCCTGTTTTCAACTACGTGATAATGAATAAGCGAGCCCTCACAACACCATAGTCCCGAAAAAATTCTCAAAGAATTCTCATTAAGAACTCTTTATGAATTTTTCTGGGACTATGGTGCTGTGAGGGGAACCTCATTGCTCATATACATGGATTTCTGGTGAAATCAAATCATTCCGTTCTTACATACTATTTTCGCGTGACTGTTCTTGCCTACCTCTTCTTATGTAACAATGAACTGACGTAGTTTTTTGGTGAAGTCGCTAGTATGAACATCAAGTATCGCGCTTTAGAAAATTATAAAAATAATACCATGACTTCGGCACTTATATCAATACTTGACATAGATTAGGAACTATGAATACGTTTTGATGATTCCAATCCAATTTATGATCAAATTGGACATCACTTCTTGATTTGAAAGAAATGAATGAATAAGTAAATAAACTTCTTTTTTATGTTGAATGAGATTAAATAAGATTTTGCCACAGACTGATGAACTGTGGTAGTGTTGTCGGAACAGAGATGAAATCCGAAAGAATAGTTCACTTTGAGCCTTGTTCTTTCATTCCCAGTTCTTACAGTTTTACTCGGTGCATAAAAATTGAATCTAATTATCAAGTCTCTGTCTTCCATCGTTTCTGTCTCTCTTTCCTCTATTTCTTGGACTGCGATCGCGGTCGGTGTCGTTTCGGCTTTCCTTATTCCTGAACCTCTGCTTTCCATTGGTTAAGGCTTGACTGACAAAAGCTTTGAATTCGGCCTGAGACGGTTTTTCAAATGATTTTCTGCCAGCTAGAGCTTCTAAACAGAGAAATTGGATGTAATGTAAATTGTTCTAATTTCTAAACAAAATCATGCAATCACAAAAAAGACTCTGCACTATCGAATTGCGCTCATAATTTCATATGCATGGAGTTCAGAACACATGCTCTAAAATGTCGCACTGAGAAACCTTTTTACACGGACAAGCAAGGTATATGTAGCAAAGAAGGCGTATGGATTATCAACAACCCATCTTTCGGGTCAAATAAAATGCGTTGATAGGTAACAAACTTTATTTGATTGAAATAAGTTTGGAATATTCTTTGAACTGAAATTTTGTTTATTTTACCATGAACTTTTAGTTGAAGGAACTAATATTCCGTTAAGACCACTAAATTTTGTATTCGAGATTGTATTTCATTAAATTTTTAGTCAGGATAATCAAACCATTTCTTAAGTGCGCGCACGGTTTCGGAATTTAATGCAAATAACCATTATTTATGATACTTTCTTTACTACTGTAATTGTTGTGAGTATTGTATGTATTACCATAAAAAACTGTCGACCATTTAGATCCTTCAAACTTTTTTGTTCTCTCCCATCCTGGCCATGTAATTTTTTTACAAAGTTCATCGGTAAAGGCTTCTTCCACCATGAAATTAATGGCTTCTAAGGGTGTCGTTCCACCCAACCACGTGAGATAAGAGACCTATAATACAAAATTTCATTCATTGATAGTACACCGACATCAAGCATTCATCGCTAAACAATTTGTTACTCACCGTTTGCTTGTAATTAGATTCGTCTATGTCTTGAAATGCTAAATACTCTTCTTCACTGGAAATTGGGAAATTTGACGGTTTCTGAGGCATTTTACGTCCACGTGTAGTGATCACATCTATTTTGTTCTCCATTTTATCGAGTCGAGCAAGTACAGTTCTGTAGAATAGCAGAATAGTTACACAACAAGTTCGTATGTATAAGCATTTTGGAAATGTTCTATGACTTACTCAAAGTTACCAACCATGCGGTCTCTCAGTTCCCTGCAAAAATTTATGGTACCTAATTATTTATCTGAAACTAGTGGGTATGAATAAAAAGAATTCAGAAATTTGATTTTCAACAAGTTACATCCATGTCATGATTCGAAACTTTCAACGAGTAACCCCCCCAGACAGCACAATGTTTCTTGAACGTTTTGAAAACGTTCACAACACATCCGGAAGTTTTCAGAACGTTTCAAAGACCTCCGAATACTATTAGGGCCTGCTGAAAGTTGAAATTGGAGAAAGCGGGAATTAGAACAAATCAAGTGTCAAAATGTTTCAATTTCCTCCTAAATTGCACTTGCATGCTTTTTTGGCTACGCTTGCAGGTCATTTTATACGCTTTATTTTCACCACGGAAACTTTCTTTTCGGATCAAGATATTGTGTTTGATCTAACTTCATCGCTCTCAAACGAAGAATGGGGGGAGAATTGATGTAAGCTAAATCTCAAGTAGCATCTGAATATACTAAGAATATCCTTTCAGTATTCCTTGTTCGGAATAAATAGTTGAATATTCGAGGGAACGTTGATAGAACGAATATCGTATATATGTCATGTATTTTGAATGTACTATAAATATACTAAGTATATTCAAATCAGTCTTGAGAGTATATTCAATGTATATTCAATATACATTTCTCATATCTCATCAGTCGGGTGGAGTGGGAAATGTCAACTATTCCTGTATAGTCGTTTGTTTAGAAATGATTCAACGTGATTCAAAGTGATTTTTAATGTCAGAGACTCCATTTTACATGAGTTGGATCACTCATAAACCCACGACTGTATACCTACAGAAATAGTTTCACATTACTCACCTTACCTGACTTCCCACTTTACCCGACATTCTCCTTTATATTTCAACTGTTTCCATTCGATAATCCATATACTGCTGTTCTAAAGCAAAAGGCCGTATGTCCCGAAAAAAAATTTTTTTTTTTCACATATTTATATTCAAATAAGCTTAGTCCATGTATTTTCATACAGGAAATCCTTGAATTATTGTAAACAATTCAAAAAACTCGAGTCAAAATGACTGCATTTGTATCATTCAACACGTATAAGTTTACATAAAATGCTGAATATCTCGAAACTTCAAAATATGGAGATATGGCCTTTTGGCTTGGGACGGCAGTATAACATTCTCAAATTTTGACCATTGCATTCACTCGCAGTGCATGTAAATTCCAAAATGACCATGAAATGTATATATATTGTACCTACATTGGATGTTCAAAATTGAAAAATGTTACTCTTCTCATGCTACTTCCCGTAGGGAAATTTACTCTATTCTGAACCGAAATACTCTATTTTTACTTCAATTTTTTGCAGTATTTTGGTTCAGAATGTAGTAAATTTCCCTACGGGTTGAGATTGTCCTTTGAAAAAAAATGTCTCAAATAAATATTATTTCACACAGGGAGAAATTCATATTTAAAATTACTATAAAAACGGACCAATGAAGGACCAGAATAACCATATGAGATGAAACCGTATGATCATACTTCAATTCACCATGAGAAATGTCGAAATAAGCAGCAATCTCAGCACTAATAAACATGACCACGGTATTTCATAGCTAATTTTACGTTTCTTTCCATGTTTGTGCGATATGGTCCTTTGTTACAATTTTTTGACAGTAATTTATAACACAATATCCTCTCCGTACACAATTTCTCGAAGACCTTCAGGTAAATTGAGGAAATACTAGGGCCGGGAAAGTAGCCAACGTTTTTGTGCAAGATTCTTTGAAAATACTTCAATGTTTTCAAAATATCGCTATGCACAGCATTTCTGTGGACATTCAAGGAATGCTGTACAGAGCGATATTTTGGAAATATGAAAGTATTTTGAAGAAATCTTACATGAAATATTTGGCCAATGTCCCAGCGCTATAATCTCCTTAAATGGAGTAAGACTTCATATATAATTCCAACTGTTCATAACTCACTTCAATATACCATACAACAATGCATCGGACAATTCCACAGCATTCGAATGGTCGCTGTCATTCATCAAAATATTCTCAGAAGCAGAGGGAGAATGTTGTTGATTGTCAATATGTTCTTGATCAATTAGTTCACCGCCTGTTCCATTATCATCAGCGCCGTCGGTTTCTTCAATGGACACTCCTGTAGGATTATTTTCACACTTCATGTCTGCTCCATCTAATAAATGATGAATCAATATTTTGAAGAAATTGAATAGACTTAATTCTACTAAGTAATTATCAACTTACTGTACAGCGAAATATCACTATAAGATGGAACCTCACATCTTGACATTTGTTGTGAATTTCTAGCCGGAATGATTTGACTTGAAGGTGCCATATCCGTGTATGTTATTTGAGTATTGTCATGTAGTGTTAAGGGATGCGTTGAAATTGTTGGAAAGTTATTTACTTGAGATGATTGTGAGAACTGAGTTGACGTATTTCCATGTTCAAAAAAACCTTCATTCAAAAGAAAGATGTTCTGGTGTTCGGCATTGTTCGATGAGCTGCTAGGGAGTAGATCATTTGCAATCTGCAAGGGATATATATTTTCATTCGCCGTACTTGGAAACTTTGGATCGATAGATTGGATGTTCGAACTGATGTTTTTTTCAAGACCATTTTGTCCCATCAGAACTCTATTCAATGTTTCACTTTCTTTAGAAGATACAGACAACCTCGATGAGGTTTTGGGCTGTAAGTTGGACGTCACAGCACACAGCGGATTTCTTGATGGAATGTGGTTGATTCCAGACATATTTTGAACCCGGCCTTTCATATTCGTGATTTTAGATACTACGCTCTGATGTTCTCTCGGTGGTCGTTTATTTCCCTCTTCGTCCGTCGACCAATACTTTTGGGGTAAACAAATATTTTGCCGTCTACTTCGATGCATCTTTTACTAAACACAAATCAGAAGTTTATTAATTGTGCATTGTACAGGAAATTTTCTTTCCTGATTTTGTCAAAAGATTTTCAAAAGATCAAATTGTATACTTTTTACTGCACAGTAATCTCATCTATATCATGCATTTCACAAGTGCAATTCATAATCAGAAAGCTACATCAACAATTATGAATTTATCAATTGAAAATAAACAGTGAAAATTCAAAGAAGATATTGATTAGATTCTACATAATTTCATGAAGTGACGCCTTCATACCTGCAAGCTGGAGGTAGAATTAGAGTAATATTTGTATTGCTAGTCGTTATCTTACTTCAAGTATTGAATACGAATGCTTTTATTTTGAAGTGTAAATGTCAAGTATCTTTTACAAATTTCATAATGAACGATGATATGTGCATTTCGAATAAAACTCAAAAATAAGTTGGTTTGCCTGACTATTCTTAGAAAGTAAGTGAAATTCAAATTGTCATGACTTATAAATCTGTATAAATACATACACAGTTTAATAAGTCAGGCGTTTCAAAACCCGTTACTTGAAACTGCTGTTCATTAGGGCAAGCGTCCCAGTAACTAAATATGTACCTACTTCTGAACAGCATATATATAACCGATTATTCAGTATTTATTCAAATTATGACCACTATAAGGATAATGAAGGAATGGGGATTCGTCTTTGAGTGGTAGGCATAATTTGAATACATACTGAATGATTGATTATATATATTGACGCTCTTATTAGCAAATTGCCTAACTCCATTTTTTTAATTTTACTGGGGTTTACATTTTTGTGAATTTCACACCTTTTTCTCAACAAAACCATAAAAGAAACGATTTTCGAAAAGGATGGAGTTAGGCAATTTACTAATTGAAGCTTCGATATGCTGTTCGGAAATAGGTACATGTTTGGTTACTGCGACGCTTTACCTTAAAAAGCTAATTGAAAATTTCAGCGATAATGTAGGTTCCTGGAACACGATGACCCCTTTCATAATCGTCATTTTCGTGTGATACTTCAATTATATCCTCGACACCTGGGTAATTCGCTTCCCAATATGGCATTCGGAAGCATTTTGCGCGAACGTTTTCTAGTGGAATCACACTCACCGTATTTGAGAGATCAGAGCATTTGAAAATGCCATTCGACATTGATTCTATTTCAATGCTGTAAAAATTGCCAACATTTTTGAAATGTCGCACAACGAATCGAACATCATCATTTTTCGCGAGGATATTTTCAACTATACAAATAGTATTCGTCTTCAAAATGACGCAGTGATTCGATTGATGAATTGAAACAGTTAAGAGTTTGGATTCATATTTTTCGAATTGTTCATAAGTGGAAAAATCTATCGGTAATGGGCCAGCAGAGTGCTTATGGATTAATTTTAATGATTTTTCAAAAATTTTCTCAGCACGAAGTTTTTTATTCTCAATTCTTCTCCGATAAATTTGTTGCAACTGGTGAGCAGGTTTGTTGGTCATTTTTCGAACATATGCCATGTTACTTTCATACGGGAAAGCTGAATAATTGTCAAGGTTTCCAAAATGCCTAACATCTTCCGGAATGTGTTTTAAACTGTGAATATTATGAGACACAAAAGACGAACCATAGCATTGAATACTCGATGAAATGAATTCTTTCAATGATTCTTCTGCAAATTGTATTTCGATTTCGTGCAGATGTTCTTTCGTAAGACACCGAATAGCCGAATGCAAAAGTAAAAAGTTGAGATAAACATCGCAATCAACAATTCCGTAAAAAGCAACCAATTCGGTGTAAAGAAGCAAGAGTCGAAATTCTGTCGCCTTGAAATTTTTAAACAAACCTAGCGGTTGCGGAGTTCTAGAGAATTCTGAGGGGCAATATGATGTTAGAATTGCAAGCCTATCCGAAATCAAATCGATTTGTCTTGAGCTCAGTTTATGTTTTCTGTTGAATTTACATTCAACCAAAGCAGAGATAATTCTTTTCATAGCACCTAACAAAACCATATGCATATAATCAAAAGGGACTTGCGTGATTATATCATCTAAAATGGAACTCAATGAACTATTTCGTAAATCAGAAAAATGAGAATCCTCGCTTGATCTATTAATGTATTCTTCGTTTGTTCTTGGCGGTGCATCTCTCAAACATGTGTACACTAAATTATTTTGCCCTTCACAATGAACTCCTTCTACTTTGCATTTAGAACAAGGAAACATTGACATATGGCCTTTGTGCCTCAATATGAATGCACGAGCAGGTGCATCACCAATAAAAGCCCGGAAACAAAAGGACAAGATCTGCCCTTCAAATAATGCACCTCCTTTATCGAGTAAAATTCTAGCTTCTGTAATAAGATCTGCTAAAAAATCTTTTTCATCGTCTGGTTTTCCTGAACGAACAGTTTTCTCTTCAAGAATTTTTCGACCGAGAACAGCACGGTAAATTTCAACAACCTCTGGTTTACTGTGACGTATGTTTGCAATTCGGCATTGGATAAGCCACAACTGAACGCGACCAGAACTATCACCCTGGGCACCATCCACGTGTAAACCAAGTTCCAGATTATTAGGAATGTCTTCAATTGGAGTTCGAGATAGAATACTTCCAATAGTTTCTTCTAATCCAAAATGAATGTATTTCCCAGGGCTGACAGTACGCTCAAAAGCACGATTCTGAGGCGTTTCTTTTAGAGTCCTAACATCTTTTGGAAGAGAAGAGAAGCATGAATGGGTCCGCAGCACCTTTAGAATGGCATTTCCTTGCACTTGGAGCACTTTTGTTTCAAGAAAACATTGGCGCAAATCTTCTTGGAATTTAGATCGTGTTCCATCATGATCCGATAATTCGACTTCATCAGAATTCGAATTATCGTTGATATCAAAATTAATGTCAGAATCGGAATTGTCACTTGATTCGTAATCAAAAACTTCACGAGTGTGGAAATCGTCTGCAGTAAGAAAGTTGAGATTTTTTTGTAAAAGAGGGTCAACCAAATCATCAGTCAAATCATGAAAAATCTTACGAGAAGTATTGTCTATATTCCCTTGTTCTGTAATGATCACGTTTGAATACGAGGCATGGTGCAGTTGCACATAATCTGATTCACTCTGAAGTTTTCCGGATTCCTTTTTCATTGATTCGATAATCTTATTTTGAGTTTTTTTCAGAATTCGTTTACGCCGTTCTATTGACAAACTATGAATATTTTTATGCCTAGTTGAATGTTGCCCCTTTTTTGTATAATTTTGCAGAAATTTATCATTTTTTATCCGACCCATTTCACAATATAAATATTAAAGGTTGTAGTCGTGAAGTAGAACACGGGTAGTGATTCTGAAAGAAAAATAGTGGAAATTGTTTGATTGTTTTTCGATAAGGAATGCCAAAAAGGACGCTTCAAAAAACAAATGTAAGCCCGAAGAGAACATGAAGCTTCAGCAAGCGTTCAGATTAGATCTGTATAGATCGGGCCAAAAATTCATAAAAGCTAACTTTTAGATTTACAAACGTTTGACAAAGTTCTAAGAACATTGAAATGAACGCCTCGAAATACTTTCAGGAAACAGATGGAACGTTCATTGAAGGTTCATCGAAAGTTTGAATAATCAATTAAATTATGAACATGAATTAATATAAATTGATATAAGTGTGAATATTTTTGTGATGCTTCATCAAACTTTCGATGAACCTTTAACGTGATACTAGCGCCGGGACATGAGCCAAATTTTTCGTAAAAGATTTCTACGAAACACTTTCATATTTTCCAAATATCGCTCAACACAGCATATCTTGAATGTCTACAGAAATGCTGTATTGAGCGATATTTTGAAAATATGGAAGTGTTTTGGAGAAATCTTACACGAAAAATTTGGCTAACGTCCCGGCGCTAGTATCACGTTGATGAACGTTTTATCTATGTTTCCTGAAAGTATTCTGAGGCGGACGTTGCAATGTTCGTAGGACCTTTGTCAAACGTTTGTGAACTTGAAAATTAGTGTTCATCGGCTAGATCTATACAGATCTAATCAAAACGTTCACTGAAGCTTCATGTTCTCTTCGGGAGACAAAATCCCAAGTTACATATGGTAAAGTCATAGTTCATGTACATTAGATCTTAATTCGGCGTCAAGACGCTATACTGCGTCGCTTGATATTCACAACATCCACAACCACACTGAGAGAAAAAAATTCCAGGAACAATAAAATATTTAGTTGAATAGTCGCAACAAAGTACCTAATTGATTTGAATAAAGTTTTATTGAATCAATTAAATATTTGTTCCCATTAAGGAAATATTTCATAGCTTATTGAATATTTTATTGAGTCAATGAAAGTTTATCTAAATCAATAAAATATTTTGTTGTGACTATTCAATTGAATCATGTTATTATTCCCAGAAATGTTTTCCTCTCAGTGCATACCATACACAACGATCATGGCAATTTGATGTCACAATGATATTAATATCATAAAATTATGTAGTCGAGGTATATCATTATTACATCAAATTGTAATATTCATTGTGTAAGGTTCACCGTTGTGGACATTTCAATGTACACAGACCATGAATGTCACTCCTGTGATCCTTACTTTGCCATACTTGTGGTGACTTAGGATGATGAAGACTTTTGAATAGAAATAGTCAATAATGAAATTAATATAATTTATTTTCTTCATGCGATAATCAACAAGACATTGAGAATGTTCTTTTGAGAAACTCAACATTTATTTACATCGATGTATGAATACGATCGTTGTAAATAGATATGTCGTAAATAAAATCCAGACTACCAAGTGCGAATTCACATCTTTAATGATCACAATTCCTCACTCAGAGTATAAATTGAATCAAGAGAGACGGACTTAGTGTATATTGTGGATGCTTCCGACATTTGTGCAAATTTTGCATACTTAATAACACTGTTAAAAATTTCTTGAAAGTTCATTCGCTTTTCAAGCACACTTGTGGATGAAATTTCCAATTCTTGGGGATTGAATTAGGAATTAAATTGCATGTAATGGAATTTAGAATTTTTACTATATGATATCATCCATAACAATATAGTTTGGCAACTGAATTTCCATTCATATGTGATTGGAATTTCAAGAACTCTTCAAATCATGTGAGTGGACACTGCTTCCATCACGAGTGATTGAAGCTTCATGCAGAAATTTCTAACATTACAGAAGAAAAAGGACACCAGTGATGAAGTTTGCACAGTTGCAAAATTTGCACTAATGTCGAAAGCATCCTGTAACATTAAAATTCTTTTCTCTCTCTTATGTAGAGAAAGCCATATGATTTTTAATGGATTCATATTTCAACAATTAAAGGGGAAATTACTTCATTCACAGTTCACAAGAAATTCAGGATTAAAACTTGAAGCGAGTTTATATTCTCTGCTCTGTTATGAAATTATGAGTCCAAATGCGTATCGTATGGTTTGCTCTGCATGAGGGAGAATGAAAATGCCTGAAGGTACAAACAGTTCATCTCTCTTTATTCAACCTAAACTATAAGTGAGGAGTTGTGATTATTCAAGATATGGATCCGCATGTGGTGGTAATAATTACGTTGAGCGACACACACGAATCAATCGTATTTATCGATCGATATAAATATTTTGCTTCTCAAAGTGACATCCCTACACTGTAAAAAATCATAAATCAAGTTACATGTATGAAATGTATGGTTACAATAATCAAACTGTAATATTACTACTCTGAGAATTGGAGTAATACTAGCTGTCTCTTCTCAATTTAAATTGGAACTGTAAGTGTTCTACTCTGAACATAACCATATTACAACAGCCTGAAAATTTACCATTCGAACTGTAAATATGTTATTTTGAGAGTGGGTAATAAAGTTACCTACTCTGAAAGTGTGAAAATCACCAACGTTTGTAAAATTACATGCGCGAAAAATATTACATTCGAGACTGGAATATTGAATTTTTATTGTGAAATCTTTATTTTATGAGTAAATTTCACAAAAGGAATGTGTGATTCAGCACTCATTTTGTGACATTAAAATACAGTGTCTGTAATGATAATTAGAATTTCATGGAGAATTTGAGAAGTTGGTTTTTCCGTTTTAAAACCGGATGTTTGATTTTGGAAATTATAAACGATTGTGTAGTTAATGTATGTACCCATACAGCACCGAAGTCCCAGAAGAATTCTTAAAGAGTTCTTAAGAATTCTTAAAGAACTCTTAAGAATTCTTTATGAATTCTTCTGGGACTGTGCTGCTGTGTGGGTAATAATGCGCAATATATAGGTGCCCATTAACCACGATTATAAAAGTAATTTTTGATATTGTCTAAATATTGTATTTTTCATAGGATACTCCTGATATTCACGCAAAGGTTACAAAGTTTGTCAATTTCGAAAATAGTATTTTTCTTCTGACTTTTCTGAAATTTTGTTTATGATACGCTATGAATTTGTTTAGAGGAAAATTCCCCTCGTATCGTCACGACTGCGCTTTTCGAAAGATTTTCAGATTTTATAATAATTTTCATCAACAAAGCAAACAACTTTTAATATGCGAAAAAAGTGTTTTGCATTTCTCAAATTTTTATCCATGATTTCACCAATATCCCTGATAGGATGGAATATTGTAAAATATGCTCAAAATATCGACGACGTTTTGACAAAAAGACGTAAGTGCCAAAAAGATACGAAATCGAGTTTTACAAATCAATCGAGCGCTCTTGGAAATAGTTATTGGAAAGACGCTTTTGAATGATATATAAAACTCAACGTCCACGCCTTTTTGTCAAAATGTCATCGATATAATATCAATATTATACTACAATTCAATATTCCTATTATATTTTTATCATATTTAATAATATTTTATAATATCATGTGCTATTGGACGATATTCAGTTTGTGAAGTGATCAATCACAGAAATGTGATAAGTTTGATTCATATACGGCACTTATAAGCAATTCTTTCTAAGCCTATATCAACTGATTTGCCTATGCCTCAGTGGGAAGGTAGTAGAAAAGTGATTGAAAGATCCTATGTTCAATTCTAGTGGAAGGGATAATTTTTCTTTTCTAAACATGAGAATTCATCCTGACCTTTAAAATTACCAACGAATGTAATTTTACAACGTGAAAGTGAATTCACCTAACCTGTACAGTTATTACCCCTTGAATTTGTGAATTCACTATAGTTGGTAAATTTCCCATGTTCAGAGTAGGTAATTTTGTTACCAACTCTCAGAGTGGTAAAATTACAGGAATTTTTTTTTACAGTGTATGTATAAAATAATGAAATCCAATTATTCAGAATCTAAATTATAATAGAGGCAGGATATTTTGTATGGACATATTCCGCTAGAAAGTTTCTGCAAAACAATGCACAGTACATGAAAAATGTGTAATTTTCTTTGAAAGACTCTGAAAAACTATGGAAACGTCTAATACATTTTGAGAATTTATGAAATGTTAATAAAAAATCTCACGGATTTGGAATATCAATTGCAAACTATATTCAGAGCTTTTCCAGAGAATTTTCGTTTCATTTCAAATTGATTAGTACTGATTGTCATAAAAAAGTTACAAGTTTCTCACATTCCATCGTCAGCAAAATATTTGTATACGGGTATGCCAAATCACTCTGCGTCGCATAATTTTTAATCTCTTTCGGAGTGTGAATAAAATATTATACCCTATTTATAATCATCCTAAAAATGAAAATGTTAGACGAGTAAACTTGATGACGTCATTATAACTTTTTCCACACAATCTGGAATGTTTGCCGTTTTCTTTTTAGTGCTATACAAATTTAACCCCAAATTTATAATACTTATACTAAACCTCGTATAAAATGTTTCATTTCAAATATATCTTAGGTATATAAACTTGAAAGGACGTCATGTATGGAAAAAACAGTGAATACTCTGATGAATCGTCAACATACATAAAACAAAAAAAACAAGGCCATATCTAGAAACACGCTAACATGTTTCCAATTTTTCAATTTGAGGCACGATAAATTTCCAAATTCTTGTGAATACCTTGAATTCTTGAAGGAATATCTACAGAAACGCATATTTTGCTGTTTTTCAAGATGAAAATTCGAGGTAGAAGACAGTTAGCACGTGTCTCGATCTGTTAAAATTCGAAATACGGGAAACTTCGCGTGTCTGTGGATAATTCATCAAGGGTTCACTGTACCCACGAGAATTTGGAAATTTCACGGTTTTGCATTTCAAACCTGCAGTCGGGTAAGCGTATTTCAAGACACAGCCGAAAGGCAAATCTCTTAGGAATAACCAAACAGTTTTCAAACTAGAGCGTCGTTTTTTCAAACAACACAATGCTGACATAATGATAATTTTCTACAAAATATATGCATATACTTACAATAAATGTTGCCTCTTTTATGGAATTCTTCTTTTTAAGAATATGCTGATCAAATACACATGAGTACCTGAAAAGTATCGAACAAAACCCCGAGAAACGTTGTTTTTTCGTGAAACGCGTCACCAGGCATCACCACGCGTCACAACTCTCTTGTCTAATGCGACTTAATGGTGTACCCTGATGTATCGCAGAGGGCTAAACCTCAATTCACAATGTTGAGGTCGATTTCAGCGCCGCCGTACGGACTAGTACTTCAACTAAATCCACATGGATACACTAATACTACTTCAAGAACTTTTATGATTTGTTCATCATTCGTGTTAGTGTATCCATGTGAACATTCGAGTATATACCCTTCCGTACAGAGGAGCGTTACCAAAAAATCCTACTGACTGATGACGATTGGTTGATTCTTATAGAGCCACCCTATCCCATTTTCGTCTTCATAGGAATTGATCAATCAGCGAAATCTGGTAGGATTTTGTCGGCCACGCTGGTACAGAGGCGTTCAAATCAATCTCTTAGGGCCGGTTTCACCAACTCAGTTCAAAGTTGAACTTGGTTAAATATTATTCAAACTTGGTTTAATCCTAGTTTAAACTTGGTTTAATTAAGATTTAACCAAGTTCAACTTTGAACTGAGTTGGTGAAACTGGCCCTTATAGAGTGTTTACGATAACTGCTCCAAGCAGAGCAAGAGTAATTTTCAACCAATCAAAAAATCAAAAGAAAAAATTCGAATTTTCTGATTGGTTGAAAATTACTCTGCTCTGCTCGGATCAGTTATCGACAGACCCGTAGAATAAAATCCTCTTTCCTTCTTTTTTTAGATTCTGTGAATGAAAAAGGATAGCAGAGTGATTTTCAAATAAAAGGATCCAATCATTCATCGATAATTGTAACGCGATGATTACAATTCTTCTAAATTAATTAAAAAATTTGATTTAAAGCAATTAATAAAAATCAAGATGAGTACACAGAATTATTATTGCATGAGACATTATCAATTCACCCATAATATGCTACCCATACTGTTTAATTTACATTTGCAATGAATGATAAATATTTTTGAAATATTTGTATACAACAATTTGTGCGATAATCAATAAATTCTGATTGTCCCATTTTTAATACATCCGATTATGCAATGATTCATTTTCCATCTCTCAATCACATCCACAACACAATAGCACATTTTTCTATAAATCAATGTACAATCGCAAATAGATATGAAATTGAACAATTAATAATATGAGAAGTGTACACATTATCGTACAATCATTTATGAATTTCATGCAACGGTTGTGCACCAATAATTGTGCAATAATGAGTAACATTCACGTATTGGTCAATCTAATTGTACCACCATTGGTTGATTGTTTATGCATCAGATTGTGTCCATCAGATTGAACAATCGTGGACTCGTTCGTTTTGCTTTCTGGGTACTTGTTCGGTTAGAAACATCATGTATAATAGCATCCGAGCAAACAAAAAAGGAAAAATATGTTCTTTATTCAAACTCTTCCCTTGTGAGAATTTATGTCATTTTGATCAAAACGCTCCATTTTTCTCTCAAAAAAATTGGAGGAAAAATGAAGCGTTTTAGTCAGAAAGAAGTCAATTTTCCCAAGTGTTATGAAATAAATGAGCTGATGAATTTATCAAATTCTATGTATCGCAGAAGGAATTGTCTCCTCAGTTTGTAAAAAATGAGTCTCTTCTCAAACTTTTTGATATTGTTGATGTAATGGTGGAGAGGAGGTGCAAAATGATCCATATGTTCAAATGTGAGAAACTTTGATGTACCATAGACATGCTTTTCAACCCAACTCCCCAGTGCAGCGTCTCAGATGGTCTCTTGCCTCGTGTGAAATATGATATGTAGTGGTAAGTTCTAAGCATCTGTTCACAGGAACGAAGGAAAATAGTCATATAAAAATATAAGTATACTTCATTCGAACTGTTATGAAATAAATAGGCAGGAAATATATACAATTCCTTGCACGATAGAAAGAATCGTCTCCTAAATTTGGCAGAAATGAGTTTCTACTTAAATTTCCTCATATTATTTTTATACAAGAATTCAAAACTTATAATTGCACTCATATCAAAGTGTTTAAAATACCCTCGGTAATACATTGAATACAAATTGATTCGCAATTTCTGGAAATTATTGACCATGCTGAAGTTCATTGAGATAAGAATAAGTATACGCAATGGAAACTACTGATATCCCATAAATATCAATGATTCACGTACTGAATACCTCCATTTTTCAATCATCAATGATCAAGATCTGTCAAGTGCCAGATGGAATAAATGAAACTGTGCTTCCATACTTTTTCAACAACCAGGTAAATCGAGGTTTTATATGTAGTAATAATATGCATTGTCATGATCCCTTTTCCAATATGAATTAAGAATTGAAAATGATTCTCAAACGATGAACCAACTATAAAGCTATATAACCTATAAATGTCAATAACTCGATATTTTTCATTATGCTTCAGCACCACTTAGGGATCTCAATTTATTTATAAAGTGCAATTTTGGCGACATTTTCATCTATTGAATATTAACAATTCCCAATCATTACCTGATTGTTTAAAAAGTACGTAGTGAAATTTCACTGATTTATTCCCATGCTTGAGCATCCTTATCTAACCTATGAAATTGCCTTGCCAAACAAACTTCTTCCATCTCTTCATCAATTTCTGTTTAATGATTACTCTAAATTATTCATAAAAACACAAGTATTAATTATCTATATTCATATTTTGTGGATATGAAACTTTTAAAAATATATATTATTTACTGTCCATAAAAGAATTCACTGGAATTGATGATGAATGCAAATTATAGAATTTCCTATGAATAACTTTGGATAGAAACAGAATTGTTTACGAATTTGTTTTCGAATTCATATTTACTGTCCTAACGGGCACTCTTATAGAATACGTAATGATTCTGTGACGAAAAGTTGAAGAACTACGATATGCATTCTTTGAGAATTCTTTTGGGTGTGATGTGTCCTAATAGAAATCTTTAGGGAGTCGTAAACATAAATAACATGTGTATTCTTCAACCTGAATTCTTCGGTGAGTCGGAAGGGACTATCGTGCTATCTGGGTCGAATATATTTCATCCACTTCAACGATATCTTATAGAGTCTACCGAATATTCTGTGGACTCAATCACATATCGTTGTTCGCCATATCCAACTGCTCACGTAATTGGCTCCACAATCTTTTTCATCGGTGTAGTAGGTAAAATTGAAATCCTCAACGCTGAACGTTGAAGTGTACAAAACGTATAGTGAAATTTGGCTATTCATTCGCAATCTCCCATATTCTCATATGAAAATCCAGTTGACAAAACTTCCTGTTTCTCATTTCGTAAGAAGAATGAGAACAAGTCTTGTGTTTTGCCTCCGCACTTGAAATTATCAATGATAACCCTCAGTTACCACACGCATGTCCGCGTTCTAAGCAACACGTTCGTCGCACTGGCACCGCAGTTACATAACAGTGACATAGTGCTCGAATCTCAAGTCTTGCACTGAGGAAAATTTCACCGTAGAACATACTTCAAATAATGATGGATCATCCCATCTTTGGCAGCGAATTAGAGACATAACCATGTAATTTGAACAAATGCCATCTACGGTCTTAGTCATTATTGATATGAAGATTCACCATCACAGATACTGACGTATAAAAAAGTTGTCATTGCTAAATTCAAGCAAAAAAAATCAACAAGTTCTATTACCACAGTAATTAGTTACAGCAAACTGTGATTGTGAAAAATGCAAGCAACATTGTTAAAAAGGCCCATCTTGGATTTTTAAACAGGAGGTGAATAAATGAAATTTTCTCTCCGGATGATTCATATTATGTGACACTTTTGTTGCCCGTGCCATTCTTCGATTCACATGATTTTCAGACCAGACCTACTTTGAACCTACCTGATTCTCTGAGAATTCGTTATGGGGAATTTTATCGTATGGTGACGAGATTTGAACTTGTATCTAACCCTTATAGAGCTGAGACTCATTCCACTAAGCCACGATATGCTATTCAAATGGTGGAAAAAAATGAGAGTCATGAGAACATTTGAAATTAAATGGGAAAAATACGGGTGAATTCCAGTTCAATTGTACCTATGTCGTATCAGAGAAAAAAACCAAATCATTGGAGAAGAATGATAGTTCTGCTACAAACAATAAAACTTGCACATGTAAATATAAGAGTAATCCAATGAGGGATTGAAGAAGAAGTAAAGGGATTCAATGAGGGGATAATAATTTGTATGCTCATAGAATATTTCAAATAAAATTTTCCATGATACAAGTTTTGTAATTTGAAATATTAATTAATTTAGTTTTCTAGTTCTGAAATAATGTTCCACCATAAATCATTCATAAAAAAATATTCAATGTTTCCCTTTTGAATTCAAGATGGAAGTTTTTCTTTGGTTGAGGAAATGGAAATGGAACAGTTGAATGATTGTGGGACTGAATCATATGTTATCGAAATAATCTAAAGATATCACTTACACGCTAAGGACTTCGTGAGTATCAATTGAACAATTTTCAGCACTCTCAATTTCACTAATACTCTCCAACAGTGATAGGATTTGCTGATATTCATTCCCTTCAGGTACTAAGTCACCGATCAAAAGAGTGATATTGTTGACCAACAGCAACATTTCAGCACAATACAAAATCCAAATTCCATGTTTCAACTGGTTCTCTATAATTTCAGGAACTTCATTCACGTTGTGTGATTCATCATAATAAAAGCCGCGGCTTTTCGTGCTGAGGACTTCAAAGTTGAAAAATTCCGCTTCATAAATAAAATAATGTAACAACAGAACAATATCGTGACGACGAACGCCTTCAAGAAGGTCATGCATGAGATGAAGACTATAATTTTCAGTACCATGGAAATCTTGCAATTTATGAAACTTGCTCCACAATGCCTGATGATTCAAGATCACTAGCACGACGCAATCGCGCTTCGCCAAATTCGATTTCAGTTTTTTATCTTCATCTCAATTTTCAAATCCATTCAAAAACTTGGAAATTGGAGTAATTCATAATTGCGGGTAAAAAAATAAAGGGCCAGAGTTGGGTTTCAAAATGCGAGTATAGTATTCTCATTTGTCATTTTCATGCTCGTCAGTTAATATCCAAACCACATTGACAGATTTCAAGAATCTCGCGAAGAATTCTCGAGGACATTCAGATTTCCGAAATAATTTTCGAACAACACAAAAAATAATGTTGACAATCCTGATGGAACATATCAGAAGCGCTGCTATAATCAACCAAAGTAGCATTCCTGATGTTATCTCTTGATAATATTGGAACTAATCATGACCTCAATAGGAAACTCTTTAGGATTATTGATATTACAGATGAATCATGAATTATGTTTCAATGAAATCCAATCAAAAATTCTCATGAAGTACCCTAAATTCCAGACGTCGATATTTTCTCACTCATCCTCGAAAAATTCGAATAATGGACAACACAGGTTGTCGTAGAGAACACTTCAATATCTAGCGGTATACTGATCAAATGAGGAGTTCTATTGCAAAAGCCGCCAGGTGCTTGAACAGCGGGAGAAGTATCGTCCAAGCCGTGCCGTCAAATGTCAAAATCGACAGTTCAAATTTCGGATAATGGAAAATACTGGGCGACAGGTCTCGAAAAATCGATATAAATTTCCTCTTACAATTTTTTTTCATGATCAATAGTTTCCGAGTTGAAAAATTGAAACTACAAATTTTTTAGCTCCGAAATTCAATGTTTTCCAACATTGAGCTCGTTCTTACTCAGCTATCTTTCGATGTATCTGAATGCATCTTGCATATCCTCATTCATAAAACTGCCCTGATGACGAAAGTGTTTGAAAAATTCGCGAAAATTGATAGGACGTTAGTGATTTTTTTATCTAAAGTGGGAAGCATGTTCCCTGGATTTCGCGGTGAAAAACGGGGTGGGGGGAATGAGAGGTGCAGAAAATTTCCAGCGACAACGTTGTTCTGCTAATATCAATAGTTGGCCTGCAGACATTTTTCGACCTTCATCCGTACAGATCGGGTCCCTTAGGTCTCGGGAATTACATACGCAGTCTCCCCATATCAATTTATACTCATTATCATCGACCGATTGTTTGTGACATTCATCCTTGCTCACAAGACGTTCGGAAAGTATTATTACAGCTGTTGTTCCAACATGCAGGTGTAGCAGGAGTTGGGATAACAAACAAAGCGACGTAAACGTATAGTTCGGGCCTCCGAGGCCCAAGTAGTTAGAAAGTTGTATGAATAATTGAAACCACAGAAATATTATACCACGCTTGGTGCCTCTCAAGTTTTGAATGTTTTCATAGAACTAGATGAAAATAACTGATTTCATCCAAAATGTTTTCATGTCTTAAACATAACTGTGAGTTGAGTGGGCAAACCACTTCGGATGCCGGTGTCACGTCCAGGGATTTCGTCTCAACGAAATACATTTTCCTCGACACGAGTTAGGATTAAAATTTATAAGAATTTCTTCACCAACTCCAATAATGGGGTTTCAATGCGTGGACCAGGAGTAACGGAAAGGTGAAGGGGAAGTTTTATTTTAACCCGTTAAGGACCAAACGTCCGTTTTTTCAACACCTTTTTCAACGATATTTTACGCTGTCGAATCGATTGTCAAAAAATTTGCGGATAATTATTTTCAATGTAAAATTATCTGAACTCTCAGAATATGGGAGCAGATTCTCGAAAAAATGCGGACTGGGGATGTGATAATCGTTTGCATGGAAGGAAACACGAATTTTCGATTGCAAAAAATTATTATCCGTTTATTTTTGTCTCGAATTAGGGGAGACATACATCCAGGGGATGAAATTTCTGCGTCCATGGACCCTGAGCTTCGAAGTGTGTGAAATGGTTTTTCGAAATTCAAGATGGCGACACTCAATATGGCGGCTAGAAACCAAAATATTTTTGCTTTTTCTTTTTTTTTGTATTTGAGCAATATTCCTGAATGAATTCGATATACACATACGTATTATTAGGTTTTTGGGGTCGTGGATCACGGATCCGGGGTCAGATTTGCCAAATTCAACATGGCGGATCCAAAATGGCGGCCTAAAATTGTTGAAACTGTACGATTCCCATTAAAATCAGTACGTGGGGGTTTTCGGGATCCCTGATGACTAATCGGAGGTCAGATTCCATGGATTCAGAATGGCGGTTCGAATATGGCAGCAAGAAGTCTCAATTTTCGTTCCTCCAGTTTTTTGTCAATTTATCGATATTTTCTCCCTCACATAGATGGATCTGCGTAGCCTTCGGATCACTGAATACAAATTTAGTGTCAGATCTGCTAAACACAATGTGGCAGAGCCAATATGGTTCCGGAAGAGTACTGAAATCGTCTCATTTTTCAAGTGTTTCCTGCCGTCAATGTGTTGATCACCGTTGCCCAACTCTTACCACGTGGGGGTAAACATTTACGTGAGTCATTTTTTTTGTTTCAATTTTTCCTTATTTTATTTATTTTTTTGTGTTTTTCTTTGAAAGTTTGAAGTCTAGTTTCGTCTCCCTTCCTCTGCACTATATATTCATTGCAGTTGCTCAACTGTCACCACATCTTTCGTTCTCTGTTTCTCCAATTATTCAAAGTTTCATCTTTTCCCTCTTGGGTTCTCACAATCCGACAATCTTGGATCCGACAATCGATTCGACAGCGTAAAATATCGTTGAAAAAGGTGTTGAAAAAACGGACGTTTGGTCCTTAACGGGTTAAAATAAAACTTCCCCTTCACCTTTCCGTTACTCCTGGTCCACGCATTGAAACCCCATTATTGGAGTTGGTGAAGAAATTCTTATAAATTTTAATCCTAACTCGTGTCGAGGAAAATGTATTTCGTTGAGACGAAATCCCTGGACGTGACACCGGCATCCAAAGTGGTTTACCCACTCAACTCACAGTTATGTTTAAGACATGAAAACATTTTGGATGGAATCAGTTATTCTCATCTAGTTCTATGAAAACATTCAAAACTTGAGAGGCACCAAGCGTGGTATAATATGTCTGTGGTTTCAATTATTCATACAACTTTCTAACTACTTGGGCCTCGGAGGCCCGAACTATACGTTCACGTCGCTTTGTTTGTTATCCCAACTCCTGCTACACCTGCATGTTGGAACAACAGCTGTAATAATACTTTCCGAACGTCTTGTGAGCAAGGATGAATGTCACAAACAATCGGTCGATGATAATGAGTATAAATTGATATGGGGAGACTGCGTATGTAATTCCCGAGACCTAAGGGACCCGATCTGTACGGATGAAGGTCGAAAAATGTCTGCAGGCCAACTATTGATATTAGCAGAACATATTCGTGTGATTGGCGGAGTGATCTATTTTTGATTTATGTGGTTTCTCTTTTCTTTGTGGTCCGGTTGATGATACGGTGACGGCGTGATTGTAGTTTTTTGGAATTCGATTATATTTCTCCAAATGTTGATGGATCCCTTCATTACCGGTGTATTGGGCTTTCTTCCCCAATTCCTGCCCGCGAGTATTAATTAGTCTTTGCTTGGTCTGGATCCGTCGTTTGATGAGGGCTAATTGTTCGGACAGTTCGCGTACCGTTCGAGTTACTGAAGGGGAGAAAATCGAGGGAAAAAGAAAGAAATTCAACTGATATTCTCGCATGAAGAAATATTTACTATAGGTTTCAATTGAGTCGGTTATCAAAGTGTGAGGTACGGACTCGGATAGGTTGGAATGAGAATAAATGAGAGATTAGAGATATGGTGACTATGCACAGTATCTCGATTCGGAAATTTAGATTAGGATTAGAAAAAGATCAGAGATATGGTAACTATGCACCCTATCTCGTTGAGGATTCCAAAATATGGTGACTATGCACGGTATCTTGGTGAATTTTTGGATACAGTGGCTATGCATAATTATCCAGAATTGTAGGAACCCTTTGATATCACAACATTTGGGGTTCGTTTGTTAAATATACTCACTGGTTGTTTGTTGAATTGTAGTTCGTTGAAAGTGAAGAAAAATTGTTTGTAATATCCAATGGGTGAATCTGGTTGGAAAATATTAAACATATTGAGAATGGTTGGAACACACTTGAGAATGCAGGAATCATAGAAAGATTGGTCGCCTCAGCACGAGTTTTAGAAGAATTGTATTTTGTCACTGTAGACATTTAGAAAATAATGAGTGTCAAAGGGCACGAGCTTGCTCCTTTCATACTCTTCTGAGACCTGCCCTCCAAGTGAACGTCAGTTGTTCAAGGAAACAAGAAATATGTTTACTCGCTTCCTATGTCTTGCGAGTTTTTTTATACGCGTTTCCCTATTTTCTGATACTTTCTTAGGTTCCGAATGGTATTTGGTTGTCGATTCGAGCAAAACATTGTTATAATATTCGGAACTAATGGAAATAATAGATTTCCTTATAATATTAATAGTGGTTTCGGAGGTGCATAATGTTCTTGAAATAAATTTCTTCTTGTTAATATCAATTTGAGATTGTTGAATTATATTCCAAATGTTATTTGAACATCAGTTGTGGCTTGATTCCATATTTGTGATAAATATTTCATGTAATATCGTCAAGAAGTGTAGTTCAAACTATTATAATAATATTGTTTTGCACAATATTCACCAAGAGAGCTTGCAGAATATTATTTAGTGCACCTATTATTTAGTGCACCATAAAAGGGCTTGGAAATATTGTTGACCTAATTCCTTTTTGATATTGTTCCAATCTTAGGCACATTGTGTCAAAACCTTGACGAAGTTTGAATATGGTTTCGAAATATAATGGCATTGTTGTAAGAAGTTCAGTATTTTTTGCAACATTTAAACAATAGTCTGGGGGTGAAAATAATATATGTTATTCAAATATCGCTCGAGGTGGGAAAAATCCTGTTTGTGAAAAATTATTCTATTTGCAATAATATTCAAGAATTCTGATTCGATATTCGTGATGTGATATACATATTGTTTGAAATGAATTCGGTTTGAGTTGACTGTATGTTACAACAGAATAATTCTCAGTGGAACAGTAAATTTGGGGGTCGAGTTATCTTCGTAAGGGAGAACACTTAAAATATTCGATTTCGATTATAGATGGAATTGACTAAAATTATTTGTTAGCCATGATCGTTTCTGAAAGTTGACGTAGACCTGGAATTTCTCTTATATAGAGTTGCGAACGCATAGGTTCGCGTCACGTAGCTCGGTCGCGAAACAACGCTGGCATTGTTCTGGTCTCGGATTTTTTTCATACATGCTCTCCCGGAGAGCAGAAGAGTTTTCTCCAACAAGTAAACCTACCCAAAGGGAACTCCCCGATTTCGATGGGCTTCGAATATGTTGTAGTCTAGGTCAGAATCAGAGACATGTATTCTTTCATAAGGGCCCATACGGCCTTCAAGGGGGTGAATGACCCCCTTGAAAAAAATAGTGTCTTCCATTCCGAAGTAAATACCGCCAAAGCGGGAGGTAATATGGAAAAAAGTTTCAGATGGAAGTTTCATGAGTTTTTATGTACTTCAGAACAGTGCGCTCTGATTTCCAAGAATGTTCATTTTTCCCAAAATATTCGCCCACCCCCCAATTTTTTGAAGAATTAAACATTCTTTTTGTGGCCTAGCTCACAGCGTACTTGATAAGAAATCCAACTATACCTAATCGAAATGTATTGCATCAAAGAATTTTCCAGAAGTAAGCCAAAAACAACGTTTTTATACATGTCTTATGATCTTCTCCACGTATACTCGCATTGGATACTATCGTTCTCCCGCATTACACACTACAGCGTTCGTTCTGCTCAACCGCCGCATATGCTGTATCATCCAATGCGATGTGCAACCCCCTAACATTAGGAATGTCTCACCCCCTCCAAGTATAAGTGTAGCGTGACATCGCCCACACGAGGAAATCTCCCGAAAAACATCCTTACAGTCGCTGAGTCATAGATATGGATGGGGGCCAAATCAACGAAAAGACAAATCAACGAAATCAGTGTTTGAAAAGAGAGAGTGTGACGTATCTCTCTTTTCAACCAACTTTCCGTTGATTTGGTTTTTCGTTAATTTGGCCCCCATCCATACATATCCCAATCATGAACACGACGTTGCAATATAAAGTATCAGGGAAATGTCGATGAACCCGAAAAATGTTTTAAGTTTATTATGTGGATGTTTCGACCAGGAACAATACAACATAGAAATGGTTATTACAAGCGAAGAAATAAATTTTGCGTCGTGTTTAGAGAATTTTATAAAAGATCCTGTTTGAGAATCCCTGAAGTATTTCTGGGACGAAATAATTTTTGATTGCTACTGCTCTCCTCACATATTTAGATAAGCGAGTTCACGGTCATAATGATCTCATGATTCTGGAATGCCCCCTTCCATGTGCCTACCTTACATCACGCTGCCGTGCAAAAATATCTAACACTCTCGTTACATTCTTCTGAGGATTGATATAAATTACCGCTTACTATAGTTTTCACGCGGTCGTCAGCATTTCGTACAATAGAGTCCGCGTGGTTCCTCAGAAGAAGAAGCAATGAACGAAGTGAAGGAGGAAATTCAATCGAAATTACAGATTCAGGGAGAAAATATAAGTATGTTGAGATTCGCGGATGACATAGCTATATTGGCCACGAGTAGTACTGAGTTAGAAAATATTCTCAACACCATGAGAACAATATTATTGGAAAACTATTGTATGAATATAAATAAAGACAAAACAAAATTCATGATGTGTACAGCAGCGAAAACAGCTAGAAGAACGAGAATCAAAATAGATACCGAGACAATTGAACAGGTGAAAGAATTCAAATATCTAGGAAGCATAATTACAGAGAACGGCAAAAGCGAAAGAGATATAAGAGCAAGAATAGCACAAGGGAAACAGGCTTTTTATCAAAAGAGACAGTTATTATGCTCAAAAAATATAAGCTTGGAAGTAAGGAAGAAATTCTTGAAAAATTACGTTTGGAGCACAGCACTATATGGTTGCGAAACTTGGACAATGGGGGAAACTGATCAACGAAGACTTGAAGCTTTTGAAATGTGGTGTTATAGGAGGATGCTCAGAATAAAATGGATAGACAAAGTCAAAAATGAAGAAGTACTCGAGCAGATAAATGAAGAAAGAAATCTTTTGAAACACATCGTGAAAAGGAGAAGCAATCTTATAGGACACACATTACGGCATGAGAGTTTATTGAAAACAATATTGGAAGGGAAAATGAATGGTAAAACTGGTAAAGGTAGACCTAGAGCAAGTTATATGAAGCAAATCGTACAAGACAAGGGATGTAGTAGATATGTAGAAATTAAACGTTTGGCGGATAATAGACAGGGGTGGAGGGTTTCATCAAACCAGTCGTAAGACTGATTACTTCATGATGATGTGGTTCCTCAATACTGATGCAATAATCAACATCCTATCGCTATAAACATATATTATAACCGTGTTCATTGTGATACAGTGATTCATTTATTCAAACATTCCCTGAACCAACATCCCAACAGGAACCGGTTCCTGTTCACTGAAGGAATTTTTTGGTTCCGACTCGTGAACATAATTAATGTATTGCAAGTTTCGCATACATTAAGTTATGGTCCTTCGACCCGGATTCGTGGATGTTGGTTTATTCAATAGTGTCGCAAATCACACGGTAGAATTGCATGAACACTGGAGAAATTGCATGAACACACAATGGGTGGTGTTATATCCGAACAGCTTTGTTGTATTCATGAGTGAAGAAGAAAAATAAGAAGAAAACAGAAGGCAACGAAAATTCGTAGTGTAACTTCGTTCAATGAGTCAATATATGAAATATTCGGATTCATCAGTCAAGAAAATACTTTTCGAACGTCGTGACAAAAATACTTTTTGAGTCTTCGGAACAAAAATTTGAGTTTTGTGAGAAATGTTTCCAATTTCATTGTGTTTCTCGCATCAATTTAATATTATCCAAGTGTTGGCGTGCTCAAGAGCGTGAATAACCATTGCTACAATACGAATAGACTGTACGAGTGTATTGTGCGAACATTCTGGTCAGAATACAAGTACAAAATCTTATGTACTTTGTGTTTGTATTTGCCGCCACATCAATATGGCTATCTTGATTGTAAATACTTTTTGAATCTACTTTTCGTCATTTCCGTCTGTGCTTCGTTTGTGTTATTAAGTGCAGGAAAAAACAAATGGCATAATCATGTCTACGTTGAATGATTTGATCATTCAACAACGTTCACTGATACAACGCCTCAACAGAGTTATACCTAATCATAAGAAATTAGGAAAAGAGAACTTTACTGCAGTCCGTACTAGAAACCGCATTGAGTCCCAGCGATCATTATGGGATGAGTGTATAAAAGTACACGTGCTCATATATCACACAGCTACCTCGGAAGAAGAGAAAACGGACAGTTACTTCTTGGACGACGAATTTGAAAAGGCAGAGGAAGAATTTACCATAGCTCTGGATACGCTCACTGAATTATTGGAGCCACCGATTCCCAGATAGTCATCATTCGCAGGAGAAACATTTCTTTCTTCGGATACTACTGGAACTCCCGCACTACCCATGCCAAAGATTCAGTTACCCACTTTCTCAGGTCACCCTACGGAGTGGGACCGATTTCGAGATTCATTTGATTCGTTGATAATACAACGGGTAAGTTTGTCCAAGGCTAAAAAATTAAATTATTTGAAATCTGCAGTTCATGGTTGGGCTAGTTTACTTATTGATGATATTAAAATTTCTGATACAAACTTTGATAGAGCCTGGGGTATACTGATGAAAGAATATGAGTATCCGCGCGTTTTGATTCATGCTCATATTCAATCTTTTGCCGAGCTACCGGTCATGGAATCAGGAAATAAATCCGAGCTTCAATATCTTCGTGATATGGTTAGCTCTGCATTGTCCGTGCCATCTAACTTGGGACGTCCGATTGATGATTAGGACGATTGGTTGGCGTATGTAATATCTCAGCAATTTTGTGACCGTACTCGCCATGAATGGAACCTCCATTTCGGAGCTTCTACAAACCCCCCTACGTACAACCAAATTCCTGAATCCATGACCATTAGAATACGTGGCTTGACTGACAAAAATAATGACTCTGGGAAATTAACTTCTGAGTCTCATCAGAATTTTACAGAATCTAATATTCCTGTACATGACACGACCAATGGTGTCAACTGTATATTATGTAACCATCCGCATCCGATTTGGAAATGTGATAGATTTAAGAAACAAAATCTCGATACACGGATTCGAACTGTGAAGCAGGTCAAACTTTGTTTTAACTGCTTAAGATCCGGGCATTCTCCTAATAACTGCCCATCAGAACGACGTTGTTTGAGATGTCAGAGGGTACATCACACACTGCTACATCGTGATAATCCTTCTGGTGACAGTAATCTTGCTAGCTGTAGTAGTGGTCATCAAAACTTAGCTCATTCATCCGTGGTTCGTACGACATCAGCACCATCCGCATCACCCACGATCCAAGAACATCCTGAATGTTCTGGTTCAACTTTGAATCCGTTACACGTATCGGTTTCTTCGGTACCTACCGTGAACACAGCTACGTCCATTTGTCATTCTAAGCCGGACAGAGCCGCAAATATATCATTGTCAACTGCGAGGGTACTATTACGGACAGGAAGACGTATCATTCGAGTACGAGCCCTGCTCGATCGGGGCTCTATTTATAGTTTCATTTCGGAGTCCTTATCTCAGCTTCTTCATACCAAAAGGTACAAGACTGACCTCCATACAACCGGTTCCGGGGAGTTAGACTCTGGTTCAGTTAATTCTTGCGTACATCTGACCTTGGAGCCATGTCATGGCAGAGGCCCACGTATTCCCATGAGAGCTCACATTTTCCAAAAGATCACTGTTACGCCTCTCCCAAGTTACGATCCATTTGTTCATGGCCACATTTACAAGGCCTACCCTCAGCTGACCCATATCCAGAGGACAATGAACCCATTCATTCACTAATTGGGGCTGACCTTTATGGTCATTTATTAATCAATGAATTGAGACAGGGCTCATTGGGTACCCCCACAGCTCAGTTGACCATTTTTGATTGGATACTTTCCGGACCCACTAGTGAATCTGAAATGCCAATTCCCGCCTCTAATGCATCACTGATGTGCGTCATGGCCCAATACTCGAATGGGCTATTACGTCAGTTCTGGGAGATTGAGGTAATCTCTCCTATTCCTCGTTGGTCATTGGAGGATCAGCAATGCGAACGACATTTTGTCGAGACACACTCCTGCGATGCATCGGGGCGATACATTGTGCGTTTATCATTCCTCACGGATCCACCTATAGATATTGGAGAGTCTTTCACTACAGCTCAAGTTTCACATAACAAATTCGAGAAACGATTGACCAAGAACCCTGCACTCACAACTGATTATCATTCGTTTTTGAGGGAGTACGGAATGTTAGATCATATGTGTCTTATCCCTCCCCCAGACGACTTCTAGGATACGCCCCGGCTACATTCCTCATCACCCAGTAACAAGAGATGCCAGTACGACTACTCGACTGCGCGTGGTTTTCAACGCGTCGAGTATAACATCTAACGGTACTACCCTGAACCATCATCTACTGGCTGGCTCAAAATTACAAGATGATTTGGCGGTGATGATCATGCGTTGGTGTCAGGGTCGATATGCTTATACCGCAGATATTGGGAAGATGTTTCGCCAGATTCTCGTTCACCCCGATGATACTGACTATCAGAGGATATTGTGGCGCCCTGATCCATCAGGGCCTGTTAACTCATATCGATTACTGACCGTTACTTATGGGACTGCTCCTGCTCCTTATTGAACGATGCGCGTTTTGAAACTACTCATTTCCGAGAAAGGATCTGCTTTTCCTGCAGCAGTCCCAGTTCTCCAAAGTTCAATCTCTGTCGATGACATCTTATTTGGCGGTGATGACATTCCGACGATCCTGGAACCCCAGAGACAGTTGAATCTGCTACTGTCTTGTGCGGGTTTTCATCTACGTGAATGGACTTCTAATTCCACCGATTCACTTCATGATATTCCAAAGGTACATCTAAATAATCTTGAAGGTAGATGAATTATCTATCGACCGTTCATTTTGAGATTCTTTGACGTTGAATACATTGGGATTGGTGTGGGTACCACGAGATGATCATTTTCGATTCAAGATCAGTACACCACCTACAAGTCATCATACCAAAAGATCGGTATCGTCCTTTGTAGCTGAATTATTCGACCCACTCGGTTGGACTGCTCCAGTGGTAATAGTAGCGAAGATCTTCATGCAGGATCTGTGGATCAAACAAATTGATTGGGATGATCCAATTCTGCAGGACTTATTATCCCACTTGGAGCGTTACTACGTTCGATTACAGAATTTGGGTAAGATTGTTATTCCTTGATGGACTGGTTACAGACGTGATACCTTAGTGTGCGAATTGCATGGTTTCTCTGATGCTTCGGCCAGGGCATATTTTGCTGTGATATATTCACGTATATCATATTTATTCGACGAAATTCAAGTGTCCCTACTGACGGCCAAGACGAAAGTCGCACCGGTAAAGATCCTTAGTATACCGAGGTTAGAACTGAGCGGTGCATTTCTACTCGCTGAGCTCATACAGTTTGTGCGAATCACACTTGGATCATCGCACATACCTGTGTACGGCTGGATTGATAGCACGGTAGTTTTATCGTGGCTTCGACAACATCCCTTCAAGTGGGCTACGTTCGTCGCCAATCGTGTCTCTGATATCCAGACCCGAGTCCTGATATTAGGTGGCGTCACGTGTCTACTTCTTCCAACCCTGTCGACTGTGCGTCTAGGGGTATATCTGCTGGTGAGTTATTTCAGCATCCCCACTGGTGGTCAGGACCTTCATAGTTGAAACAATATTCCACTAGCTGGCCTCCCAATTATGTATATAATAATGGAACGAATTCATCGACTCGTGACGTTGTCCTATCTGAGATGAAAAAGACGACAGTTTGCCATGTCAAAATGATACATTCTTGGGATCTACCCGATCGCGTTTCTACCTGGCCTGAACTCCCACGAGTAACTGCCTCTCTTCTCCGATTTTTTTATTCTAAATTCCCTGTACGAGGATTTCTCTTGCGTGCTACTGGCCCCCTTACTAGAAGTGATTCGACTGAAGCACGTAATTTTTGGTTGAGATATGTACAACGGCTTCCCTTTTCCTCCGAATTCAACTGCTCATGCAAGGAAAACCTTTCAGAAAACAACAGTTCGTTACTACGATCAAACCCATTTTGAGGAACGGATAACTTACTACGTCTAGGTGGGCGGTTACGACATTCATGTTTGTCTTATGACGAACGTTCCCTACTTATCTCACCACGACATCGTATCAGCGAGTTAATAGTACTGCAAGCTCACCAGAGAGCCTTGGAGTTACCCAACTTACGTTACGGGTCTTCAGACAGAATTATTGGGTATTGGGCTCTCTCATTAGGTCCTGAAGTTATAGATGTATTCCATGCGTACGAGAGCGCGCATTGACCAGAACTCAGTTGATGGGTGATCTATCCCCAGCCCGCATTACGCCTTTTCCCCCATTCAGTAATTCCGGCGTTGATTATGTGGAGTTCCCTGTCCCATTTCTTTTCCCCTTCCCGTTCTAACTCTTCGACCCCCCCCCCCTAATATCTCTCCAAAATACTTCCTCCAATCACTCATACTTATATCTTTACTCATCTCCTCTCTCTTTTTCCTTCCCCTGTTTATAATATCCCACACTTCTTATCCAACTTAAATGCCCCTATTTCCCCCGGATATCTTATTTCTTCTTCTTCTTTTCTCCTATCACACATTTCTCTGTACTTCAACTTCCCTAAATACTCCCACCTATCAATTTTCCCTCTTCTCCATTTCCTAAGCTCTTTCCTCACTTCTTTCTTCAATTATTCACATTCATCATCCCACCATCGCCCTTTTAAACCATTTTCCCCTTATTTTACTCTTTTCCCATATGACCACTCCTTTGATTTCCTTTTCTAATTCTCTCATTATTTCTCCTGCGCTCCCATCCTTTGGTTCCACCCCTCCATACCCTTTTTGAAAACTTCTATCCCGTTTTCTGACCAATCCATCTTCTCTTCCTTCTCCCGCACCCGTTCTTTATCCCAGTTCCTTCTTGCATCCTCCAGATGAACCGTTATTGACCTGTGGTCAGACTCTATCTCCTCTCCCACTTCTACTTTTCTCACCTCGTCCCCCGTCCCTCTATCTCCTATCACATAATCTATCACTGTGTCTCTTCTTGCTCCACTATATGTTCATTCCACCAATTCATCCCCATCTTCCGCCCCATTCATTATTTCTCATGCCTCTTCTGCTATCTCTTTGAGTAGCCGTCTGCCTTCTTTATTTATCTTATCATCCTTCGATTTCCTTCCCTCAAAGCTTCCTTCACTTCCTGTTCTTGCATTAAAATCCCCTATTAACAATTGCTTGATGTGGAAGCGCGATATTCCAAGTTTTCCTCAGTGGACGATTATAAAAATGAAGCAGCAATTCTAACAAGAATTACCAAAGAATCTACGAAAAAACAAAGAAATTTCAGAAAAAAGACAAAAAAATTCGTCTTTTTTTTGTTGAAATTAACAAATTTTTCCAAATGCGTTTTTTCAGAAAATAATGACTCTACCAACAATTCAAGACACATCTGATCAATTATTCCAATTGTTACCTAATGTTCATGAACAATCCACTTTGGCTAGCGGCTATGTAATGTGTACAATCCTTCTACGCTTATTTCTTACTTATCTTGATTTGTTGATAGATCCATTGTTATTCATTATTCCCGATTGTTTTCGGGAATCCACTTCCCTAGAATGATACATCATGTGCTCACCCCCCCCCCCCTCCCATTTGGTTGAAAAGAAACATCCAAAGATCTTCATCCGATGGAGAGTTACGAAGGTTTACAACGGCTTTGACTGCTCCCAGAACAATCTTCAAGTGGTCATAATTCGACGACAAATTGACCGATTCCAGGAAATAAAACACGGCTGTATTCGGGCTGGAAATCCCCATCAAATGAGCCATCGCAAGCCTCCCCGCCTCTTCCAAGATTCTCACCCCCTCGCCCCCCCCCCATCACCCCTCCAAGATTGAGGACTTCTCACCCTTCTAGTATGGTAGATTCCGTTCCCCCGTTGAATTGAAAAGAAAATTATTCCATTATCTCCACCCGTCCAGCAGTTATTAGGGTGTATCCAGACTTTTGCACCACCCTGTATATAATAATATCCTTCAATTTCCTATACAGCACCGAATACTCCAGTAATGTATCAGAAACGTCTCTGTTACAAAAGCGGACCTAGAAACGTGTTTGGAAGGTATTTGAAGACCTTCTGGAATGTTCCCATGTCCGCTTTTGTAACAGACACGTTTCTAACAATAACTGAGGTATTCGGTGCTGTATGGGTCAGAACACATATGTGGAGGTCAACACGGGATATTGAAATAGATCGCTGCACATTTGAGAATACATTCATGACTACCAAGAGCATTATTGTTTTCACAATCATCATAAAAAAGAAACAAAGGCAAAACAATTCCATTCTTATAGCATTCTGTTTTTTTCCATAAAGGACTTCGAATGAAATTTGAAATGATGTATTCATTCGATTCAAAATAATTAATATATCTGAATACTTGATCAAACACTCCTGGTGATTCAAAAAGCTGCTTGAATACTTTTCGTATGGAGATAAGCTGAGCAGTTACCGGTGCAAAATCAAGCCTGTATACTCCTATTCCGGCTTTGAATTTTGGTCTCTCGCCTATTACATGGTTTCCTGGTGGGATATATGTAACTTATCTAGGAAGAATGAAAAACGCTGATGTTCTGTACACATATTCTCGGAGGATTCTGAAAATTTCTTGAAGGCATCCCCAACTCTGGTTAAATGTCCTTCATCAATCCTCAAATTCTTTAAACAGTCAAAAATTCCATGTTTCTTGGAAAATACAGTACTCTCCAATAGTTTTGTTTCACATATGGTATTGTGCAATCTTTTTCTCGGTGAATCACAGAAGGAATACAATTCGGCGGGAAATGATGCGGATATTCTTATTAGATGCACGTTCATCTTGATTTTCAGATATTTCCTCTTGGAATATACTCTCCGAATCTGAATCATCTGATTCCAGTATAGAATATGAAGAATCTGATATATTACATCAATCATCATCAATCGAGTCAGAATCATTTTCAGTTTTGAAATCACTTGAATTGATCTCATTCGTGTCAAGTTCAATTTTTTTTAATATCTGAATGTGTTTCATCCCAATGTTTAACATGTGGATCGAATGATGAAAACCAGTGAGAAGAGTCATGTTCTTCAGGAGAAAAATGATGTGAACAAGAAGTTCTATGAGGATTTGGAGAGAATTACGAATGCTCAAAAAGAATTCTTCGAGACTATTGAAAGTATTCAAACGGATACTTACAGAGTACTTAGAGAACTCGCAAATATCCGAAGAATATACCCATGCAGCGCCGGGAGGTCTTTGAAACGTTCAGAAACGTGCTTGGTCACACACAGGACGTGTAAATTACGTCTGAGGATGTTCCAAGGACGTCACATGTATGTCCCAGGTGAGTGCAAATGTCCCGGTCAACTCTATTCATGTGCACCTTGCGACGTCCTGGGTAGGGTTCAATAAAGGTTTCCATAACGTTGTGTGAAGCTGCGCACATGTTTTCAGACGTTAATTCTCATGAAAATACGCTAGGGAAACATTATAAGAATGGCCCGTAGTAGATGAAAGGAATGTGTTGAGAACGTATTCAAGGGCATCCAAAATGCTGGTACTCTCAACATTTGGAAAATCTACTCCTCAGGGACCAAGACACGCAGAACCGAGTGCACGTGTTCAAAACGTTCAGAGAACATCCTGTGCTGTCTAGGTAGCTCTTTGAGAATTCTTCTCTCGATCGGATTGTCATACTTTTGGAAGTTATTGCAGAATTCTTGGAGATTTCTCTGATACTGGAAAACGGTCCAATACCCAAAGAACACAGGAGGTTGAAAGAGCTGAGAACGTGTTTGAAAAATCCTACGAACATGCTTAGAACTTCCAAATGAGACTATTTTGAATAATTATGTGTTATGCACCTCCATAGAATATCTGGACGAATTTATCTAGAATAATCGCATTTGCACATTCTTTGCATATCCACTGTATCATTACAGCATATTTGAAAAGTTCTTGTGTTACTTGGGTAGCGGACCAAAATCTTCAGTGTTCAGCGATGGCCCACACGACACGAGCATGTTGCAAATGAACTCCCATAATGTCAGTTCCCAGAGAATTCGTGATGAACTGTTGAGAATTCTTCAAGAATTCTTTTTAAAGACCAGAAATTCATGAAGAATTCATTTTGAACTGGAATAACGCGGACTCTTGAAGAATCCCACGATGAATTTATAAAGAATTATTCATGAACACATCAGGACCAGGGGGTTGTATGGGATTGCTTCTAGTTGAAACCACCTTGTTGAAAATTATGAGAAGTGTTATATTTGTTGAATTGGTTTTGGTCTGACGATTTTCATCACGCGGTTCCCGGACTCTGTACATGCACGCAGGGAATCTGTGAGATATTACATCAACCAACCTTCCCGCGACTTCCCATCTCGCGATTGTGTGATTTTTTATCCGGACTGCGTAGAAAAAAAATTACAACATCGCAAAACATAAATCTCGAATGTCAGTGATATTATTTTACCGTGAAGTTGGAGATCTCAAACCAAGAAATTTAGTGATGAAAAATCATCAATCGGTTGATGTTGTCTTACGTCAATTGCGAGATGGAAAGTCACGAAAGGTTAGGTGATGAATATTTCGCGGGTTTCCTGTGTGTGTATTTTCAGCATTATTTTTCATCTCGAACAGCACCACACAACAGCACACAAGTTTAGGATGAATTCATAATGGATCCTTTAGGGACTATAAGAATGCAATTTTTCCCAATTAAAATTCATGGTATTCTGGTTTGATCGTTACGAAACGATACAAATGCTTCCGTTTATGTTTCCTTGATGACAGCATCAGTAGTATGCTGCCGGGTCTGGGCCGTCACAATAAACTGCACCTGTATAGATAAGATAAGATAGTTTGTCTGAGATAAGATAATCCACCTGTATAGATCAGATAAGTGGTCTGAGATAACAGGTGTTAGGTGGAACAGGTGTATCAGAGTTTGGAAGGGGGGCTGAGAGGGTGGTGGGTGGTGGTGAGTGGATATGGAATGTTGGGTGATTGGGTGGTAGGTGGTGGTGGTGGTGGGTGGTGATGGGGGTGGAGGTGGTGTGGGTGGTGGTGGGTGACGATGACTTGGTGGGAGGTAGGTTTCTTCTCAGGCGTAATATATGGCCACTTCTATCGTCGTTCAACGTGAGAAATTTCACCTATGTAATTTTCATGTGTGTGTGTGAGAGAGAGAGAGAGAGAGAGAGAGAGAGAGAGAGAGAGAGGGGTAATGAGAGAGAATGTAAAATGTATTAATGATTCCTTAACGTATTTTGAGGATTCAAACGGAAGAGTCAGAGGTGAGTATTTTGAAAATAAACCTTTCACACATTATGTAAGATTACACAATAAGATATTCATTCAATTTCCACTACAGATTCGTTGTTTTGCAAGAGCAAATTGCAAGATGGTACAATTTTTCATTACTCAATACAATATGTATATGATTTTAATAACATGGACAATAGCCTGGCCATTATTGTAACATGATTTAATATCAATCATTGCCGGGCTGAAAAAGTTTCTTTTTTGTCTACAAAAAACACCTGCAAAACTTGAAGACGATCTGAGAATATTTGATGGGCCCAAAAGTGAATTGAAGTCAGATAAAATTTGGATTTCATTGGAATTTTGCGTGTTTTTTGGTTCTTTATAAGTAAGAAATGTCAATCGTGTGTAGGAATACTTTTGAATTCTCATTTTCAAACCATTTTCAATAACAAAAAAATGACAACGTTCGAGCATGCGCAATACGCGCATGGTTATTTAAACAAATGACGATCCTCCACATGTTTAGATGCCACCATATGTATGAGATTGTGTTCAAGAATGTTACCACATATTTACTCATTTGCGAACTAATTTCAAGTGCAATTAGTAAGTGATTCAATTCATTTAGTATTTATTTTACGCATTAGTAAGTTATTTTATTCATTTCGCTTCGAGAATGGCGAAAGTGTTCGATTCGGCTGTTTCATCAGTGAAAACACGCAGAGCTGATGAAAAACAACGACGGATTGTTCTAATTGGACATGTATCGCATCAAATTGTGGGAGCTAAATTGCCATCAAATAGACAAGTTTTAGAAGTATTTTTTTACAATATGCGTTTTGTGAAACTAACCTCAAAGGAAAGTGCAAGACTAACAATTGACGCCGTTTTAATATTTTGGCAACAAGCGCGTATTCCAACTCGCGAATCCCATAAATGTGCTGGCAAGCTTCTCAAAATATACGAGGATTGGAAAACTTTAAACAAAGTAAAGGTGGAGAAAATGGTAGCCGGAATGAAAACAAAATTTGATAGTTTCATGGATATGTTGGATGATCTTTTCGATATTGCGGCTGTTGATGCATTGACGACGATGAGAAACGAGGAGGACAAAGAATTTTTGAAGAAACAGCGACAGAAAGGACGGCCTGGTTCAATGTTGGGCATTGATATGAAATTAGCCTCTCAAGAAGAGAGGTCTAAATTACGGAAACAAAAGGAAGAAGCACGGAAATTAAGACATGAACAAACATCGACATTACAAAAATCCGGTGAGTGATTTGATTACATTGAGACGAATTCACCAAGAGAACCTGAAGGTTCAAGGAATGTTCAATAGAGGTGCATTGAACTCCTGGCCATTGGACTCTTTTTTTCATAATACGAGCCAGTCGTATTGGGCAAGTACTCACTAATGGTTCATTTTATCTGTATGGGTTTTGCATTATAATTTCACGATGGGATTATAGGAATGGAAGAACTGACTGCCTTTCTAAAGAAATTTACTGTGAAACATTTAAAACTAGATAAAAAATTTTATCCGGTATCTATTATCACGTCATATCATAGTAAATTTTATGATGAAGTCAGTCTGTTTCTTAGTTACAAAGCACCATTGTAAATTCAACTATAAATGTCTTTCAGTATGGTGCAGCTGTGGATTTTGATTATACAATGCAACCTTACCCATTCCCGATCACACATCTGAATCCAACTCTTTTATATTGAAAAATTAATCGCACGCGTTTGTATTCAATGAACAAGGGGAAATACATGAACATCTAGTTTGCACATTACAAGTAAATCCGATTCGTTCAGACATATGTTGGGGAAACCGGGGTAAATCCACCAATCACTGCGATTGTAAACAATAACTTTGAGCATTGTTAAATTATCTGTGTCTGTTGGTATTATCACATCAGAAATTTTAACAGTTACATAGGGATAGGTATTCGAGGATTTTTCAATAATAAAGATCATGAAGAAAAGCTCATAGATTCATAGATACACTGAAAAAAAAGTCTGGTGCGTAGAGCGATAGTATGGCTGTCAGACCAAAACTGAGGTTATATTGTATTGTATTATAACCTCAGTTTGGGTCTGCCAGCCATACTATCGCTTTACGCACCAGACTTTTTTTTCAGTGTAGGTGACTATAGAAAAAAGTTGCACATTTAGGTTCTATGTTCAACGGTATCTCCAACATTGTGATAGCTTCGCATATAAAGAAGTGTATAGTTTTACAGTTTTAAAGACAAAGGGTGGTGATTTTACCCCCGGCTCCCCTACATGAATAATTATTCGAAAAAATATGAGACAGTCAGAAGGTTTGGATGAAACGGTCGGAAACGAGTTATTTTGCTCCACAATTATTATTCTTCCTTCATATTTCCTTTTCCTTTATTCATAAGTCCTCTCTCCTCTAAAGTTTGCTATGAAAGTGAAACCGAAATCGATGCTGAGCTCATGGAAGTAGATGTTGGTTTCGACGATACATTTGAAGTACTCCAACCCCAAGAACGTCGTTTCATTTCGAAAAAACAATGGATTACGCCACGGTTATGCGCTGCACTTGATAAAGCAAAGGTAAAAAGAATGATATAGAAGAATTGAGATTATTTCAAATCATCCTTTCTTCCTTCTTTACGTTTAGATATCGGACAGAATGGCAATGCATATTTTGATGGCAACGATAGAAGCTTTGGAAATTCCTGCCGATAATTTGGTTTTGAATCGTACTTCCTTACAGCAACTGCGTGAAAACAATCGACACTATCAGTTTGATGAAGCAAAATCTGAATTCATTCATAACGTACGGATCAAACATTCATTATATATATTGCGGAAGTTTGAATCGTTTGTTGAAACGAATTGGCAATCGAATAACGAAATATTTTGTTGTTAAATCTCTAAAATTTTGCAGTCTCTTCTTTGAGGGATTTTTTTAGTTCTAAGGAGTTGATTTAGGAGTTCGAAGCAAGATAATTCATCAGATTCTATGAGTTTGAATTTTCGTTTCGTTTTTATAAACGATTCAAACTTCAGCAACATCATTATATATATTATGTTGTATAATGTATAATTGTATATTACTTAATTTATTTTTTATTTCTTCACTATCAAATAGCTTAGTACCAACGATCGTTTGGTGGTCCACTGGGATGGAAAAATTTTGGCTGATTTAGTCGGCAGATCCAGTGTAGATCGTATAGCGGTTCTAGTGAGCTACAATGGAACGGCTAAGTTTTTGGGAGCTCCAAAAATTGAATCAGGTACCGGCAAAAACATTGCTGAAGCTGTCTATAATACTTTAGTCGAATGGGAAATTTCTGAGAAAGTTGTAGCATCGAGCTTCGATACTACTTCTTCGAACACTGGTCTTGAACGAGGTGCTTGTATTCTCTTGGATGACCTTCTCGGTCGGAAACTCATCAAGTTAGGATGCCGGCATCATATCTATGAGATAGTCCTCAGAAATGTCTTCGAGAAGAAGTACCAGAACAGCAGTGCACCTGAAACTCTCATTTTCAATCGATTCGCTGACATATGGCCCAATGTCAAACGAGATCAATTTAATTACGGCCTTGATGATCCAATTGTTCGCTCGAAAATTTCCGATGACGAATGTGAGCAAATCAAGCAGTTCTGCCGGAACCAGCTCAAACATACTCAAATACGCGGATATTATAAAGAACTTTTAGAGCTCACGATCACATTTCTTGGTGATGACGGTGGGGCTTTTCGCACATGTGGTGCAACATCTCACGCCAGATTTATGTCGAAGGCAATTTACTGTCTTAAAATTTTCATGTTCCGTACCCAATTCAATTTAACTCCGAGAGAGCTCAATTGTATTCGAGATATCTCAATTTTTGTAGTTAAACTTTACATCAAAGTCTGGTACGGATGCACGTATTCGATCGAATGTCCCAATCAGGATTTAAATTTTTTGCGTGCCGCTTTCGAGTTTTCTGAAATCGATGAAGTTGTATCTAACGCGGTAATTGAAAAGATGAAGAATCACTTGTGGTATTTGAGTCCAGAAATGGTAGGGTTGGCATTTTTGGATCCGAACGTTTCACTCGAAATCAAACGAAAAATGGTGGATCGTTTGAAAGCAAAGGATCCTGCTGTACCTTTTGTCAAACACCGCACATATCCAAATGTACAGCATCTGTTAAAATGCGATTTATCTGATTTCGTGTCGTATATAACGAAAACTTTGTTTTCCAATTTCAACCTTGAAACTGATTTTCTCGAGCTCGAACCATCCATATGGAAAGACAATGAGGAATATCAAACTGCTTCGGAATTCTTCAAAAACTTATTCGTTGTTAACGACGCTGCGGAGCGTGGGGTTAAATTTATGAAAGATTATAACCGTATTTTAACACGCGACGAAGACGAAGCTCAGTTTATATTACAAGTTGTCGACTCATACCGGAAAAAATATCCGTCGCATACGAAATCGGCGTTAATTAACCAATCTCAAACATTGTAATTGGTTCCTTACTTTAATTGAAATATTGAATACAAAATTCTGTATTAATATCAGCATATTTCAATAATTTGTAAAATAAATACAACTAAAAAAATGCAAAATTTCAATAAAATTCCCTTTTTTCAACTGTAATTGATTTTTGGGTCCATCAATTATTATCAGATCGGTCTCAAACTTTTCAGATATTCTTTTCAGGTCTAAAAGAAACTTTTTTTGCCCGGCAATCATTCATATCGCCATTTTGGGAAATTCCCTCCGAATCGCGGCCAGGCTAATAGACACAATACATTCATTCTGCAATATGACAATGCCAAACCGCACACCGCACGAGTCGTGAAAAAGTATTCAGATGGACAGGACTGGGAAGCACTTTTTCACCTGCTATATTCGCCAGACATAGCTCCGTCGGATTACCACTTATTTCGAACAATGCAGTTAGATCTTACAGGAAAACGGTCCACTTCATACGGAAGCATCAAAATTTGGCTTGACAATTGGATCAGCTCAAAAGATCAGGATTTCCTCAAGCAAGAAATACGTGCATTACCTGGAAGATGGGCGAAGGTTGTAGCTGCAGATGGAGCATACTTCGGATAAACTGTTCTTCAATTTGCTGAACAAGCAAATGTGTTTTATTTAAGAAAAGAAGGGTGGAGTTATATTCACAAACCCAATAATATATTCAAACAGTAAGAAGTAGACAACTGTGATCTCGAATAGTACTCACTTTGAAGTTTGTATCATCAATCTTGATTCCTTCATAGGGAAGCAATCTGTTGAGAGCGTCAAAAATGTCATTCATGGTTTTAGTGAAAATAATTGTGCTCTCACAATCAGCAAGTTGTGGGACATTACGCTTTTTATGAAATTCCATTCCTCCAACTACAGAATGGCTGAATACCTGCCAACGAACAAACGTACATAAGAAACAAATAAATCAACATTGTCACTAAATCAATCCAGACGAATAACTATATGAACCAATAAAAAAGCAGGAAATGAACAGAATTTCATGAGCAAATTTTCAACACTTTGCACATTGATTTTGAGAAGAATTGATATTCCAAGAGCGTAAGATAGATTGTTTGGGGCACAAAATCAAAATACTTCTACTTCCCTGGTCGAAGAGACCTATTGATCCTCGCCAAATCGCATGGAAAATGGACGAAGATCTGATTGATCAATCAGACCTTGTCCCACTCTTCATGAGATTCTCTTACAACCAGAGTTCCTTTCATATGAAGACACGGAAGTGATATAGTGAATAATTAAAATGAATGATTTTCAGTACAGAATTATTGATGAATATTTGAAATTACAACCATGCAGAGACGAGTTGCCCAGGAGTGTTCTTGTGTTCCCCTGTTTAGTGAAGAGTGCTCCCATACAGCACAGAACCCAGATAGCAAAAGTTCCAAAAATGAGATCGTATTGAATCCTTTCGGAACTACCAGAAGAATCACTGAGATGTCAGCAGAATTGAATTCTCTGAGGACTCTATTCTGTTGACATTTCAGTAATTCTTCTAATAGTTCCGAAAGGATTCAATACGATCTAATTTTAGGAACTTTTGCTATCTGGGGAAGTTCAGAAAGAATTCTTCAGAACTCATAATGAATTCTTTGAGCCCAAATTGAACTCTTCATGAATCTTTTTTGAACTAGTGTGCTATATGGGCTTTTAACTGGAATAATAAAAACATCTTGATATGGCATCAGCAATGAGCACTCCTCACTGAAAATATTCCAAGAATGAATAATTCCTAATAAATAATTATTCCTTGTGTGTATATCCCTTCAACCCCCAGGTGAAAATCCACGCTTGGAGAAAAACGGAGTGAGCGAATATTAGAACAAATGGAACGTGAAAACGTTCCAATCCTCCGCTCCCATGGTGCTTGGTTGTTTCAGTTACGCTTCCATGTCGCTCCATACGTTTCATTTTTCCCAGGGCCATGTATGAAATATAGTGAGGGTATTATCGAAGAGAAAATGTCATTCCCATCGTATCCATATATGGATATATTCCACTTTCAATGAAGAGGAAGAAGCGTAGCCCTGGCCTTCGATCCCCTTTCCTTGCATGCCACGCTAGATATGAAAATGATTCGATCAGAGAAGTCAAGAAATTCTGTTTATGTGTAACATGCAGTAGATTATGAGTCAGATATACATTCAAGGGGGCTCAATCGTAAGAAAGTGGGGGAGAGGGTTAGTCGAATTTGTCAACATCTGGAGGTCAAACTCTCATAATTTTATTTTTTAGCCTTCAGAAATCTTTGAAACATTCAAAGTTTGCGGCAAGGCGCAATCCTGAGTGCGTAATTTATTATTATTCACTTTGAATCTGTAGTAATGATGTACCTTTCTAAAAGAGTTCGCGCAAAATTTGACTGTTCTTCTCCCACACTCCCTCATGTTTGAGTCCCCTTAAATTACGATTTAGATTGAAAATACATAAAATCTCTTTTGTTCTCTCTGTTTCACTTGCATATAGTATTGAATGTGAGAATTTCAAAAAGCGAAATATTTTCTCATCCAACAATCTACCCATATTATATGCACATAATAAAAAAAAAAAAATTTAATGAGTCCTTACCTGCGATGCTAAATAAACCCTCATCTTCAAACAGTTGGAAGGTTTTATGTAATTGATTGTCAACTTCGGACATACTTTTGAATGTTCAATGCTTTTGGAATCTTCCACATACAGGCTTGTTTAATGATTCCGTTTTATGTGTGTGTCTTCATTCTGTTGAACAGCAAATTGAGTATAATTCGTTAACTCAGCATATAAATGGAATTGATCAATTCAGTCACTATTCATTATAACCCATATTCTCATTCATGGAAATATCCCAGATGACATTTTGAAGCTCCCCCCCCCCTCCCCGGTTTGCGAACGATTTGCGTGCAGAAGCTTGTATACGTACGTCGCTTTGTAAGCGTAACAGGACATTGCGCGCGAATTCATATCAATGTACGTCACCTTGTGAGAGCATGTTACCTGGGATGTACTATATATGAAATAAAGTTACCTTCAAATTGTGATCTAATATTCTGTTACAGACGCATTTTAACAAATGCCGCGTATCGGAAAATACGTAAATTTTTCTATTTTCGTCAATAGGATTTTTTATAAAATGAGAAGTTTCATTCATCTTCCCACATATTCCAAACTCTTACCACATTCTCCGATTAGTAGATGCCCCATCACAAATAATGTCATGCATCATAGCTCCGATTTTTTCCGATTTGATTATTGCAGCAATAGCAAGTTGCGCAAGAATATGGTTGGTTGAAAAGTTCCTGCGCTCACCAAGAGATAGCACTGCTAGCTCAAAACTTTTTTTTTCTCAAGTTGGGATATCTGTCCTGAGAACACATGCAAAGTCACAAGTCATTCTGTCAATTCATTCTTTGTTTACAAGCCATTTGAAATTGACGTGTCATTGATTTTTCTTAATATGGAGAAAATTTAATATCGTGCAGTCATTAGATTCTTTGTTTTGAAGGGTTTAACAGCAAAGGAAATTTATGAACAATTGTTAGAAGTGTATAAGAAGCGTATGATCCACGCGAAGGACGACCAAAAACTGCAACCACAGCAGAAATCATTGAGCATGTACATAATATGGTTAGTGAACATCCAAGTTTGTCTAAGCGTGAAATTGCTAATGCCATAGGCATCTCAGACGAACGAGTACTCCATATTTTACATGAAGAATTACGTATGAAAAAACTGTTTGGAAAGTTAGTGCCGCACACGTTAACAATTCAACAAAAACTGGATCGAAAACAATTTTCTCAGCGTAATTTGGAGCGTTTTAAGCAGAATAAAACCGACTTCTTGCGTCGTTTTATAACTATGGATGAGACTTGGATCTACCACCATGATCCTAAATTGAAACAAGAACGTTTACAGTGGACTGAAGCTGGTTGTTCAGCTCCAAAGCAGGTGAAGTCACAACGATCAGCAAAGAAGGTTATGGCATCAGTTTTTTGGGATGCAAAAGGAATTTTGTTCATTGATTACCTTCAGAAAGGTAAAACAATCAACTCCGAATATTACTGCAGCCTTTTGGATCAGCTGGATGAAAAAATTCGTGAGAAAACACCTGGTTTAAAGAAGAAAAAAATCATTTTTCATCAAGATAATGCACCTGCTCACAAAAGTGTTTTGACGATGGCTAAATTCAAAGAACTCAAGTACGAATTGCTTGAACATCCACCGTATTCGCCAGATTTGGCTCCTAGCGACTACTATCTCTTCAGAAATCTCAAACAATTCCTTCTTGGAAAGCATTTTTCGTCGAATGAAGAGACCATAGCAGCCGTAGACGGTTATTTTGCAGAGCTTCCGGAAAACCATTATAAGGACGGGATAAAATTATTGGAAGATCATCGGAACAAGTGTATTGAGCTTCTAGGAGATGATATTGAATGAAAAAATATATTTTGTAACAAAAACAGTATTCTTCCATTTCGAGCGCAGAAACTTTTCAACCAACCTGTACCCTCTTGTGGTGCCTTCGCTGGTGAATGTGGCAATCGGTTAATGATAATTCCTTGCTGAAGATGAAAACATGAATACCAGTGCGTGATCTGCTAAATCTTCAGTGGTGCTGGAGTTGGATGTGGATGTAGACATGGATGCAGGAGATTGACATTCAAGGGTTTTTCCATCATTAACAAGACCGTCGAAAGTCAAATTTTCAGCATTCACATTAAAATATTTTCGGACTTGCATTTCATCAAATCTTAATATCCCATGCTTTGCCATTTCAGGTAGATTTTGAAATTCCTTTTTGAGAGTTGTAAAAAACTGGTCAACAAAACCACATTTGAAATTGCTTGAATTCATGTATCTTCTAATTGTATTTCGACAGGCAAGGGTAAAATATTATTTTCCCTTAAAGAACTGTGGCCGCTGGACTTCTGAGATGCATAACAACAGCCAGTTTGTAGTGCATCTCCTACCCAACGAACACCGCAGGTCTTGAAGACATCCAAGAGATATCTTCAGGAGGACATCTTTTAGAAACGTCGAAAAGATGTCTTTTAGATATCTAAAACATGTCTTGAAAAATATGTGAAAGGTAGCGTGAATATCGCACCATATTCCTTGTTTAAGGGTATAATAAAATATTTTCATGTGACAAGCTATGGAATTTGCGACTGGAAGTTCATGATGGATTCATGAAATTATTTGACTTGGTTGACAGATGTGAGGTCAAGTTATTGAAATCAAAACATAAATGTGAATGATTAGGTTTATCATTAAGAAACAAAAAAGTGAATTATTTCAGTGAAATGTGCGGTCGTTCTTCAATCATCGATCAGAATACATATCAAAAGCATTCATCATTGAGTCAAAAAGAAATGATTGAATCCGTTATAGTTGTTGTAAAACGGTAGAAATCATAACTTGTGGGTTCAGTGACAATGATTCTAGTCAAGTACTGAAATCAATATTTCTAAAAGAACTCAAAGGTCCAATTCATTTTGTGATAATATGAGGCATGAAGGGCTCATTTGATTGAAAATATTTCAGAAGAATAGAGGCAAATGAATTTCAAAAACTTGGATTATTCACTTGGAGCGCATCGGCTGGTTCCACTCTTCCAGATGACGAGTACTATTGAAGTTGAAATTTGGAAATTGCCGGAAAAATTCTCATTTTGTCCCGTGAATTTCTCGTTAGGGTGGTGATATACTTGTGGGAAGAGTTTGAGGGTTGGGTGAAATCTATATTGATCAGAAACATCCAAAGCGTGTTGAAAAAATGAGAACATCTGCCAACTTTGCTTGCGTCTCTTGGGTAAGGAATCAAATGTTCTTTATCCAACCAAATTGATGTAAGAGACATCAAAATGAGTGAATTCAAGTTGATATGAAGTGAGACAAGAAAAAATATCAATTGCAATTCATTGTTCACCATGAAATGTTAAAAAATCTGGAAAGACTATAGGAGATCCAACTTGTCTTCCAATATTTTTGTTCCAAAAATTTTATATGAGGTTTCTACAAATACATGTTATTTCATACCAATATGTTCACAGAACGGGTTCGGAATCCATGTTTCTGAACTCATCAGTAAAAAAATACACGAAGGCACATAATACAAGATTGTTGAAACAAAAATATTGAAAGACAACCAGTTAGATCCTCTATAATCTTTCCTTATTTTTCAACATTTTCATGATAAACAATGAACTCCAATTAATATTTTTCCTTGTCTCACGTCATATCGACTCGAATCCACTCATTTTGATATCTCTTACATCAATTTGGTTTGATAAAGAACATTTGATTCCTTACCCAGAAGATGCAAGCAAAGTTGGCAGATGTTCTCATTCTTTCAACACGGTTAGGATATTTCTGATCACTATAGATTCCACCCAAACCTCGAACTCTTCCCTCCAGTATATCTTCACTCTGACCAGAAATTCACCTGAGCAAATGAGAATTTTTCTGGCAATTTCCAATTTTCAACTTCAATAGTACTCTTCAACTTGAAGAGTGGAACCATCCGATGCGCTCCAAGTGAATGATCCAAGTTTTTGAAATTCATTTGCCTCTATTCTTTTGAAATATTTCCCATCAAACGAGTTCTTCATGCCTCGTATTATGACCAAATGAATTAGACCTTCGAGGTTTTTTAGAAATATTGATTTCAGTACTTGAGGAGAATCATTGTCAACGAACCCACAAGTTATGATTTCTACCATTTCACAACAACTATAAATGATTTAATAATTTCTTTTGGACTCAATAATGAATGTTTTTGATATGTATTCTGATCAATGACTAAAGAACGACCGCGAATTTTATTAAAATAATTCACATTTATGTTTTGATGTCAATAACCTAACCTCACATCTGTCAACCGAGTTGCGTTAGTTAGTTGACTTTCATTGTAATCACAAACACCATACATAAAAAACAACCGAGGTGCAATTTTCACACAGGTTAATGAAGTCTATCAATCTATTGATTGTCATGTTCAACCGATAGATCATTGAATCAGATGAGCACGTCATTTATATTGATCTTCTTTCTCACTTTACACAGTTGTGCCGATTAAGCTCAGGTCGTTAAAGTGTCAAGATACTAGGCAGCGTAGCATGACGTATAATAATCATAGGTAGGTTGGGTTGTAGGTAGGGTTAAATTCCTGTCGAGGTCCGATATTTCCGCTCGATAAGATTGCAATGAAGTGAACGTGGTGAAATTGATAAAACTATTCGGAAATATGATTTTCGGAACATGTAATTTTTTTCAGTAGGTGAAAGTTCGATCCAATTTTTATCCAAGCAAGTTGTCGAACGAATTTATTCAACTTCCTTCGGTAAGCCGATCGACGTTTCGGATCGATACGATCCTTTTTCAAGATACAAAGTTTCTCAATATAATCGTAGCGGACAAAAGAAGTGGTGGTATGGAGAATCATCCGGACCCATCGACTCGGATGTGGGTAGTTTTTATTATTGGTTGGGAAAGTGCTTGGCCCAGGAATTCAATGATTCAATAGGTGAAAGTTCGATCCAATTTTTATCCAAGCAAGTTGTCGAACGAATTTATTTAACTTCCTTCGGTAAGCCGATCGACGTTTCGGATCGATACGATCCTTTTTCAAGATACAAAGTTTCTCAATATAATCGTAGCGGACAAAAGAAGTGGTGGTATGGAGAATCATCCGGACCCATCGACTCGGATGTGGGTAGTTTTTATTATTTATTTATTTATTTATTTTGTTTATACGGGTATAAAAGACCCTTTGGTACATAGAATATACATTATTTGAACCACATTATATATATCATACATCAAAGCATTAAGCATCATGTTAAGCTCGACTACATGCATCTTATATTACAACAACAGTTAACGTGTATAATTATAGGTGAAAAGGACAATTAGATATTAAATTTGACAAATAAGAGAAAGAGAATTCCTAAGATCAGAATGAGATGAAAATAATTCAAGCACATCACTGTAAGAATTTGCTAGGATAGATATCCGATTTACCGGATCAGAATAACCGTGTCTCGATTTATAAGAAATTGGATTGAACAATTTAGGGCGCCTCAATAAACGAGAAGGGACATTAAAACGTACAAGTCCAAGCAGTTGAGGGCAGCGAATTTTCCCATTAACAATTTTATACAAAAATGAAAAATCATTGAACAAACGACGTGATTCCAAGGGAGGCAAGTTAAGTAGAGCCATAATCAATGAGTAATCATGACAAGTGACGCTCAACGGACGGCCTATCTGATAGGCAGCAAAACGCAGAAACTTATGCTGAACTCTTTCCAAGTCTGTACAATCCCGAATTAAATGAGGACTCCAAATTTGAGACGCATACTCAAGATGAGGTCTAACTAAAGTACAATACAGTGTTCGAAGTGCAACAGGATCACGAAAATCTTTACAAACGTGCTTGATGAATCCGAGAGATTTCATGGAAGTACCAACTATGTGATTGTAATGATCTGAGAAGTTAAAACGAGAGTCAAATGAAACTCCAAGATCACGAACAGTATTTATAGGTGATAACAGAGAATGAGACAAGTTATAAGGAAAATAAATAGCATTTCTACCTCTATGAAATCTCATCACATGGCATTTAGTGAGATTTAATGACATATTAGATAGCACACACCAAGATTGTAACCGATCCAAATCAGATTGCAGATTTTGAGCATCTCTGTAAGTTCTTATAATCATAAACAGTTTCAGGTCATCAGCGAAAAGAAGATGTGTGCAGTACTTGAAAATCGTAGAGATATCATTAATGAAAATAATAAATAATAAAGGACCTAGATGTGAGCCTTGCGGTACACCTGAGGATACAACAAATGAATCAGAGAAATATTGAGAGACACGAACTGATTGCGTACGATTCAGAATATAACTCTGTAACCACGACAAGAAATTGCTTCGAATACCTAGATTACTTAATTTATTTAACAATATATTATGATCAACTCTGTCAAAAGCCTTTGAGAAGTCTGTATATATAGTATCCACTTGGGCATTTTGATCAAGCGCAGAGGACACAACATGAGAAAAAATAGACAAGTTAGTTACGGTAGATTTGCCAGAAGTGAAGCCATGTTGGAAATCAGAAATAATATCAGAAAACAGTGGTGTTATTTTATCAGTAACTATATCTTCAAAAATTTTCGGCATTACATTCATGATACTAATCGGTCTATAGTTTCTCACGTCAGAACGGTCCCCAGATTTGAAGATAGGAGTAATTAAGCTGGATTTCCATTGGGAAGGAAATATTCCAGAGGATAAAGAGCTGTTGAAGATCAACCACAAAGGCCGAGAAATGACGAACTTGCAAGATTTTAGAAAATTAGGAGGAATACCATCGTCACCAGGACCGGAAGAAGTTTTCAAGGATGAGATTTTATTGAACACTTCACCGATATTGATGGATAAATCGGAAAGATTGACATTGAAAGTAGATTCTGGTAAATTACAAGGAACAACGGGATAATTTTGATAGACTGATCTGAAATAAGATGCAAATAAGTTCGAAATAGCAATACCAGTATTGCCAATAGTACCGTCTAAATGCATCACCAGGGGTATACCGTTCTGATTCCGCTTACTATTAACAAAGTTCCAAAAGCTTTTGACATTTGTAGGAATGGACCCTTGAACGTAATGAAGATGAGACAAGTAACATTGGCGAGTCAAAACTTTACATTGAGCTCGTAAGTGACTGAAGATTAGGTAATCTTCAAAGCAATTTGACTCTTTGTACCTATTGTGAGCAATTTTCTTTTGACGAATAAGTTTAATTAATTCCGAAGAAAACCATTTTGGATAAGAACTATTCCTTGATACATACTTGGGTACGAATAAATCAACTGCATTATATAAATGAAGATATAAAAAATCAACAGCTTCAATAACATTAAGATTACGCAATTCATCGTCCCAGTTGATAGAACCTAAATATTCACAAATTGCACTGTAATTCGCCTTATTAAAATTATATTTGATGATTTTATTGGGGACCAGTAAAACACTATCACGTAGGTTGAGCTTAGATACAAGAGAAGGATGAAAGTTGTCACACGCAAGAAAAGGATCCAGAGCAATATTGACATCAATACGATCGTTATCAGAAAAAATAAGATCAAGTATGTTACCATGAGAATTTCTGAAAGTATTAAGTTGAAACAAATTCAATTCATTGAAATATTCGAGAACATATTGCGCAGGAGTCATTTCATTGAGATTCGAACCAGGTAACACTGAGAAAGATAATTTGGAATCAATATTGCTCCAGGAAATATGAGGTAAATTGTAATCCCCGTATAAGTATAAGTTAAAGTTCTCCTTGAGAAGGATTTCGCCAACGCTTTTACAATGGTCCAAGTATATTGAAGAATCCGAAGAAGGTGGAATGTAGACAGCCCCAAACAACAACGACAAAGAACCAAAATAAACTTTGACGTAAATATGTTCAACTTTGGAATAAGAAGATGAGACGACACAGCTCCGATGGGTATCCTTAACGGCGATTAAGACACCACCTCCCCGTGAAAATTGACTGGTGAGTCCGTTTCTATCCATACGATAAACTGCATAGCCATGTAAACCAATTTCAGAAGATAGAACATCCTCGCGCAGCCAGGTTTCAGATAAGATAATAATATCATAACATGGATCTGATATAGCAACAGAGCAATGAAGTTGATCAAGTTTAGTTCTCAAGCCACGAACATTCTGATAATACACCAAAGGGTCGATTAAGCGTTTTTTCTTTGGTGAGCAGGAACTATCCTAGGTATCCCATTGAAATAGCGAATAGTCCTTGAAGGGTCATTTAGATTTTTCAACTCTTCACATAAGTTCGACAGATGATTTCGTTGCTTCAAGGTACGATCTTGCGATATTCTAATTGAACCATTGTACAACGATTTGTTACGAAGAATCTCAATGGGTATGTTCCGTGATGCAAATGTGACACAGATCGGACGAGTTTTAGAAGCATCCTTCTTTTACCGATACGACGAATCTGCACATTGTCGTAAGTATCAGGTCTGATTTTTTGAAGAAGATCAGTAACTATAACATGATCAGGAGACCCATCCCTCGAAGATTCTTCAACGTTGAAGAGTAGAATGTTACATGCTCTTCGATGTCGTTCATTCAGCTCATCTATCAAATCTTCCTCATTGTAGAAACCTTGTGAAGAAGAAGGGGCAGACGATTCCAAGGTGGATAATCTCGTGGATAATTCCGCCACAGTGTTGGATAAAGAATTTAATTTGATCCCAAACGCGTTGAGCTGGTTGCTGAGTTTCGAACAAGCAGAATCAACGATGCTCTGAATTTTCGATAAAAAACCTGACTGATCCAACACGCCATCAAATTTTTCCGCAAGATCAACAGAAGTATCAGAAGACGGAAGAGGCCCCTTGCAGTCAATCAGTACTCCATTATGCCATGGATGGTGACTTCTCGCTAAACACGACGAACCAGGATGTGATATAACACTGCATGAAGCACAAGACACCGGTTTATCCACAACTCTGGAACATCCTTTACACACTTTTTTTGGCATTTTGAAGTTTATATGATTTATATGATGATACAAAAATTTTTGAATTCCAATAAACGGCAAGTATGAGATCCACTGTACCGAGGTAAACACACACGCACACACGAAGAGTGTCTTATCATACGTGAGTACACGAGATGTGTATAAGTATCAACAAATAGGATAGACCTCGTGGAAACAATATGAAACGACGAGTGAATAAACCAATGTATTAGGAATAGATTCACTAAAAATCGCGTGCAAAAACCCAGTTGTTCGGAGAAATTTACACAGTATGCCTACTAATGGAAAAATCAACAATATAACGAAGAATAAGAATTAAGTGTGCACGATAAATCATTAAATTACGAAATTTTGTAGAGAGCGAAACATTTCACGTTGTCACAACTATACTGCGGTTCTCAACTTATTGGTTGGGAAAGTGCTTGGCCCAGGAATTCAATGATTCAATAGGTTAAAGTTTGATCCAATTTTTATCCAAGCAAGTTGTCGAACGAATTTATTTAACTTCCTCCGGTAAGCCGATCGAGGTTTCGGATCCAAACGATCCTTTTTCAAGATACAAAGTTTTTCAATATAATCGTAGCGGAGAAAAGAGATGGTAGTATGAAGAATCATTCGGACCCATCGACTCGGATGTGGGTAGTTTTTATTAGTGGTTGGGAAAGTGCTTGGCCCAGGAATTCCATGATTCAATAGGTGAAAGTTCGATCCAATTTTTATCCAAGCAAGTTGTCGAACGAATTTATTCAACTTCCTTCGGTAAGCCGATCGACGTTTCGGATCGATACGATCCTTTTTCAAGATACAACGTTTTTTAATTTAATCGTAGCGGAGAGAGGAAGTGGTAGTATGAAGAATCATCCGGAACCATCGATTCCGGATGTGGGTAGTTTTTATTATTGGTTGGGAAAGTGCTTGGCCCAGAAATTCAATGATTCAATAGGTGAAAGAAACTACCCACATCCGAGTCGATGGGTCTGGATGATACTTCATTCAAGAACGTTCTCTCTCCTCTACGATTATATTAAATTTTGTATCTTGAAAAAGGATCGTATCGATCCGAAACGTCGATCGGCTTACCGAAGGAAGTTGAATAAATTCGTTCGACAACTTGCTTGGATAAAAATTGGATCAAACTTCCACCTATTGAATCATTGAATTCCTGGGCCAAGCACTTTCCCAACCAATAATAAAAACTACCCACATCCGAGTCGATGGGTCCGAATGATTCTTCATACTACCACTTCCTTTCTCCGCTACGGTACGTTCGCTCAAAATATGGACACAGGATCTACAGGCTTTTCTCCAGTTACATACGACTCTTACGGAAAACCACCAAAGCAGACAGCCATCTTTGGTTTCTACAAAATTGCAAGCGTGAAAAAGTTATTCCAAATTATATAAGAAACCTATTCAACAATCACGTGGACATTGTTAACACGTCAAGATGGAGAAATATCGTGTCCTCTCGTATTAAACGCGAACAAATACGACTCTTAAATATCTCGATTAAAGATCAATTTGCCGAAAAATTCAATTTAAACAAACGTTCAACCGACTTACAGCCACGTATATACCCGTTGTTGCATTGCGACAAATTACCTTTCCTACTTACGAAAATACACCATGAAGCGTACAACTCGATTCCTGGTCACCGGAGAAAGTTGAATAGGAAATTATATTCACTCCTTAACGAACAAAGACCTTCTGTCTCCGATCGTCGTCACACTCGAAATGAGAATCAATATCAAAATCAATTGTCGTCTCCAAATAATTCATTACATTCAGATTCAAACCATCACCACCATGAATCACTGAACGATAATAGTAATGATAGTCTTTTATCAAAACAATATCATTGCAACACCAATGGACCGTCAACTGATTTGTCGTCTGATCGAAACTCTCGTCACATCGAATGTCACGATGAAGTAACGGAACAACGACGACAACACAACAACTTTGACAATCATTCGAGTGATGACAACGACCGTAATATTGACAACAGAATAGTGAACCTATCCAACACTACTATTCCCGATGACGTACAGACAATTCTATCGTACAGCAGCAAGTTCAATCTCCCATATAGTAAACACAAAGACATGCCATTAATGGACATTTTCAAAGAATTTGAATACAAATGCCGTCACATCCCTCCGGGCGTGACGGAAGAAGTGAGAAACGAACTAATACAACTTGTTCTTAATTTCACCTCCGCACCCCCCTCTTGTAGGAAAATTCATCCTGTCGATCAAAAAATTCGACCAGGACTATAGGGTGACTAAGCAATTCTTAAAGGGAAATGATAACTTGATTGTCCTCAAAGCGGACAAAGGCAACACCAATGTGATAATGGAAGAAACTGACTACATGGAAAGAATGAATGTGCTGCTGGACGATGAATCTACTGACAAACCCATAGGTAAAAATCCTTCACATAAACTCAACCTACTGAGAATAAATTTTCTGAAAAATGGCAATCCCTTGGGGTCATTGATAAAGAATTATACGGTAGAATGAATGTGACGAATGGCGAAATACCAAAAGCCTACGGTCTCCCAAAGACTCACAAACCCGAAAAACCCCTCAGGGTAATAATATCTAACGTTAACGGGCCCCTTCGTGCGATAGAATCTTATATTTTCCGAGTTTTGAAAGCGTCACTGCTGTATCCGAAATACTCGATAAAAAATAGCTTCGAATTGGTGGAAAAACTCAGGGAAATTCGTAGCGATGCACCAACGAGACTATATTCGTTTGACGTAGTCTCATTATTCAATAACATACCAATCCATCTGGCTGTCAAATATATTGATGAAAAATGGGACTTAATCAAGGGTCATACCCTCTTCAGCAGAACTCAATTCCTCAACGCCGTCAGGGAAATTTTCCGAAATTTATATTTTTGTTTCGACGGCAAATACTACATGCAAACGTTCGGTACTCCCATGGGGGGCATCATTTCCCCAATAATCGCTGATCTGGTGATGGATAGGTTAGAGACGGAATGTTTAGAGAATTTCAAAGATCATATTCTTTCTTACGGTAGGTACGTGGATGATATCCTCTTAATAGTTCTTGAAGGAATGGACATCACCGAGATACTCGATACATTTAATAATTTCAACATAAGATTGAAATTCACGATCGAGGAAGAAGTTGAAGGAAAATTGAATTTTTTGGACATAACGATCTCCAAAAAACCCAACAACTCTTTGTCAACAAATTGGTTTCGTAAACCCTTTTCGTCTGACAGAACACTCAACTTCAACTCATGTCATTCATTAAAACAAAAAATCGGTATCGTCTATAATCTCTTAGATCGTTCCATACTTCTTTCAGACGAAGAATTTCATGATTTAAATATACGTTCTGTCCATCGTGAACTCGTAAATAATGATTTTCCCGCTAAATTCGTTCATTACTATACCAAAAAGAGATTGAAAAAATTGAAATTCGCAAGTCCTTACTCTCGAACTTTGAAGCACGCTCATACCGTGGATCCGTCTCTACCATCCACCAGCGGGTCCCATCTCGATGAAACCTCCTTACCATCCACCAGCACACAAATGAACGTTTCTCCATCTCCCATGTCAGCACAGGAAGTTGAAATGGAAAAACCCTATTCCATTATCCCATATATTCGACAGCTAGATGGTAGAATTAAAAACATATTGAGTCCTTACTCTAAAGTTGCCAACAGAAATCCGAACAACTTATCTCGTATGATTAAGCCACCGAAAGACGAGACGCCAGTCGATATGCGTATTAACACGGTGTATCAGATCAATTGCACCGATTGTGGTGCACAATATATCGGACAATCGAGACAGCACCTCAAAGAAAGATTCAAACAACACAAATACAACATGGATGAGCTTGACGAGAGGGAACACAGTGTCATAACCAAACACTGCCTCGAAAATCGCCATTCGTTTGATTCCTCTAATCCAAAGATTTTGGATATAGAAAAATATAGAAATAGGAGGTTGTTCTCTGAAATGATGCATATGGAATCTAATCCTAACTGCATCAATTCGCAGACTGATTACGCGGGTCTTCCTGGTGCATACGAGCTGTTGGTCAACCGAATCATATGAGCTAAGGGACTCCTTATGTATTCATTTTTTCACCACCATCTGATAAAAATATATTTTGCTTTGTAATAAAATTCAGGTCTTCGTAACGTGTTCACATATATATACGAGGGTGGATTGATAAGTTTCCGGCCTGACCAAGAGATGGCACCACTAGGCCTACCTTGAGGTGGCGTTCTATAGTACCATCCTTAGATAGCTTGTAGCTATAGTTTCAGTCCGATCGCCATGTTAGTTTAGTTTTGAGAGCACGCTGACCAAAACGCCTCTGTGTTTTTCGTAAAAATGGAAAAGCTGGAAAATCGTGCTGTCATCAAATACTTTTATTTGAAGGGGTTAACGCCGAAGGAAATTAAAGAAGAGATGGACTCAACACTGGGGACATCCTCCCCATCATATTCAACCGTTAAGCAGTGGGTTTCCGAGTTTAAAAAGGGTCGTGTGAGCACCTCTGATGAGCCTCGCTCAGGACGCCCCATTGAGGTCACAACTCCAGATATGATCGAAAAAATCCATCAAATAGTGCTGAAAGATCGCAGATTCAAAGTTCGTGAGATAGCTGAGACCTGTAAGATGTCATATGAACGTGTACAAAATATTTTGCACCAACATTTGTATATGGAAAAGCTCTGTGCAAGATGGGTGCCGCGTTTGCTAACAGTCGACCAAAAATTGATTCGAAAGAACATTTCTACCGCCAATTTGGCGTTGTATAAGCGTAATCCAAGCGAATTTTGCGTCGATTCGTAACCGTTGACGAAACTTGGGTCCACCACTACACTCCTGAAACCAAAGAACAGTCTAAACAGTGGATTGGACCAGGGGAACCAACTCCAAAGAAGGCAAAAACAAATTTTTCGGCGAACAAGGTTATGGCTACGGTTTTTTGGGATGCAAGAGGTATTATATACATTGATTACCTTGAAAAGGGTAAAACTATCACTGGTCAATACTACGCAGACTTATTGCAACGTTTGAGCCACGAAGTGAAAATTAAACGACCTCATCTGGCGAAGAAAAAAATCTTGTTTCATCACGATAACGCACCAGCGCACACGTCAATCGTTGCGATGGCTAAAATCAACGATCTGAAGTTTGAATTAATGCCACACCCTCCCTACTCTCCAGACCTAGCCCCGAGTGACCATTATCTGTTTCCTAACCTCAAAAAATGGCTTGGCGGTAAGAGATTTGCGGACAATGAAGAAGTAATCGAAGCTGTAAATGGGTATTTTGAGGAGCTTGACGAATCAGTCTATAGAGATGGCGTTACTAGACTAGAACACCGCTATGAGAAATGTATCAGCCTTGGAGGAGATTATGTTGAGAAATAAAGAAAAAAAAATTCTTAAAAACGTTGTTTTTCTTGGTTAGGCCGGAAACTTATCAATCCACCCTCGTATATATATATGTATATTCTTTCATGCTCATCTCATATTTATTCATGTCATAAATTTCCGTCTTTCATCACGAACTTGAGACAAATCTATTAGAATAAAGGAACAATCGAGTTTTACAATGTTATCGAATAATAATACTCTATCTGTCGATTGAACATCGAATTTAAAATCACAACACAGTATTGAGAAGGTAATAATTCAAATCTGAAGGGAATTACCGAGCATCTCTATTATTAGTTTTCTCTCTATACTATATATCCCCACTCTTACAAAATCTTTAGAAAATCATGCCTAATCGTATGATTGAGAGAGAATATTAAGACTGCTTCATATTCAACCAAACTGTGATACATACAACACGTGTTAGATTTCAAAAACTATGTTCTTTGTGGTGTCTCCGTCCTATTTATTCACTTTATTTATTTATTTATTTATTCATACTTTTTTAACCGCGAATGTTTGCTCGTCGCGAAAAACTTCAAAATATCTTTTCAAATATTTTAAATGCACGCGAACAAGTAGCAACGGTCAGTATCACCACCGTCATCCTCGTGGTTTAAATTTAAAAAAATGTGATTGTGATTGTGACGAAACACAAGTGAAAAAAACGTTGTAGATCGGCGAGGGCCCTTCACACCCTCATGCCGCACTTGCTAACCAAAAATCTACACGTATCTTCGAAGCTTTAAGGTAATAAAAATACTCACCTTATACATTCTTTGCTCTATGCTACCTCTCTAGTCAGTGAATTAATTTTCGATGTTCCTTCGTATACTTCTCATCATTATGATTATTATCTTAAGAGAGGAGAAAGAGAATATCAATGGTTCTGTTAAACCTTTTCAACCTTTTCAACCAACCGCTTAAAAATACATGTCGCATAATTAATAGTCCATTTATTACTATTGAACTGATGTAAAAGTTTTTTGTTGATCTGTCTAATACCATGGCAATGAACAACAGTGGTTTTCTCGTTGCAACAATGTAATTCGTTTGTTACGAGTGTTCGATGGCACTATTAACCTTGTGTTTTTTTCAGTAAATTACCATGTGTGGGTTTTCTAGTGGGAAGAAAACGTTCATTTGACCACACAAAGCTACGTCAAAATGTGTAACTTCTTTATTACTACACACGCAATAGTTCCTTCACACAATTTTTTGCCAAGATTGGTCCGTAACTCCATTTAACTCCGGCAAAGAAGAAACAATGGCGAGTGCGTGGTGAAGAAGTACCCGTCGGTTCGCTCGCTCCAAGCGACTTCCTCGCTACGGAAGCGCAGCTCGTTCGCTCGAGGTTCGTCACTGCACTCGGACCCGATTTTTTCGCATAGAGACGGTTCGCTCACCCCTTCGGACCTCGCTCACCAGTCTCTCGCGGAAACAATCGGATTCCTCGTTTGCGAGACCCCTCTCGCTCACTCACCGACGCTTTCCTTCGCTCGTCACCCGCTTGTTCGCTCGCTTGTGGTTTCTTCTTCGTTCCTCTTCTTTTCCCATGAATTTGAAAGAATTTTTCCATTATATTCTGGTTTTTTAATGTCACATCACGAATGAACACTTTTTGAATACCTTTTGAACTCTTCCAATACATATTTATAGATTTGAAAGAATTTTTCTAATATATTCTGGTTTTCAATGTCATATCACGAATGAACACTTTTTGAATACTTTTTGAACTCTTCCGATACATATTTATCACTTCACACAAATCGACTCAATGGCCATGGAAACACCGTTTCCAATGAAACAATTCCAACTTGTCTTTTTCCTGACTATATCTTGCCTTTTTCTTGACTTTCACCAATTTTCCGACGTTTTCTCCACTTTTACGCACTTCTCCCTTGGACACCTATTCAAATTCACCGTTTTGAAAAATTTTTTTGAAAATAAATTTTCCGTTCGAAATCACGTATTCCAAACAAGATACGTCGATTCTCATCGGAAATTCAATTTTTCTCATCTAAATTCCTCCTTTTTCCATAGAAATCCGAAGGAAACCACTTCTTTTCTCCGCTACGATTATATTAAAACAACTTTGTATCTTGAAAAAGGATCGTATCGATCCGAAATGTCGATCGGCTTACCGAAGGAAGTTGAATAAATTCGTTCGACGACTTGCTTGGATAAAAATTGGATCGAACTTTCACCTATTGAATCATGGAATTCCTGGGCCAAGCACTTCCCCAACCAATAATAAAAACTCCCCACATCCGAGTCGATGGGTCCGGATGATTCTTCATACTACCACTTCTTTTCTCCGCTACGATTATATTAAAAAACTTTGTATCTCGAGAAAGGATCGGATCGATCCGAAACGTCGATCGGCTTACCGAAGGAAGTTGAATAAATTCGTTCGACAACTTGCTTGGATAAAACTCGGATCGAACTTTCACCTATTGAATCATTGAATTCCTGGGCCAAGCACTTTTCCAACCAATGATAAAAACTACCCACATCCGAGTCGATGGGTCCGGATGATTCTTCATACTACCACTTCTTTTCTCCGCTCCGATTATATTAAAACAACTTTGTATCTTGAAAAAGGATCGTATCGATCCGAAATGTCGATCGGCTTACCGAAGGAAGTTGAATAAATTCGTTCGACGACTTGCTTGGATAAAAATTGGATCGAACTTTCACCTATTGAATCATGGAATTCCTGGGCCAAGCACTTCCCCAACCAATAATAAAAACTCCCCACATCCGAGTCGATGGGTCCGGATGATTCTTCATACTACCACTTCTTTTCTCCGCTACGATTATATTAAAAAACTTTGTATCTTGAAAAAGGATCGTATCGATCCGAAATGTCGATCGGCCTACCGAAGGAAGTTGAATAAATTCGTTCGACGACTTGCTTGGATAAAAATTGGATCGAACTTTCACCTATTGAATCATGGAATTCCTGGGCCAAGCACTTCCCCAACCAATAATAAACACTACCCACATCCGAGTCGATGGGTCCGGATGATTCTTCATACTACCACTTCTTTCCTCCGCTCCGATTATATTAAAACAACTTTGTATCTTGAAAAAAGATTGTATCGATCCGAAACGTCGATCGGCTTACCCAAGGAAGTTAAATAAATTCGTTCGACGACTTGCTTGGATAAAAATTGGATCGAACTTTCACTTCTTGAATCATTCAATTCCTGGGCCAAGCACTTTCCCAACCAATAATAAAATCTCCCCACATCCGAGTCAATGGGTCTGGATGATTCTGCATACTACCGCTTCTTTTCTCCGCTACGATTATATTAAAAAACTTTGTATCTTGGAAAAGGATCGTTTCGATCCGAATCGTCGATCGGCTTACCAAAGAAAGTTAAATAAATTCGTTCGACGACTTGCTTGGATAAAAATTGGATCGAACTTTCACTTCTTGAATCATTCAATTCCTGGGCCAAGCACTTTCCCAACCAATAATAAAATCTCCCCACATCCGAGTCGATGGGTCCGGATGATTCTTCATACTACCACTTCTTTTCTCCGCTACGATTATATTAAAAAACTTTGTATCTTGAAAAAGGATCGTATCGATCCGAAATGTCGATCGGCCTACCGAAGGAAGTTGAATAAATTCGTTCGACGACTTGCTTGGATAAAAATTGGATCGAACTTTCACCTATTGAATCATGGAATTCCTGGGCCAAGCACTTCCCCAACCAATAATAAACACTACCCACATCCGAGTCGATGGGTCCGGATGATTCTTCATACTACCACTTCTTTCCTCCGCTCCGATTATATTAAAACAACTTTGTATCTTGAAAAAAGATTGTATCGATCCGAAACGTCGATCGGCTTACCCAAGGAAGTTAAATAAATTCGTTCGACGACTTGCTTGGATAAAAATTGGATCGAACTTTCACTTCTTGAATCATTCAATTCCTGGGCCAAGCACTTTCCCAACCAATAATAAAATCTCCCCACATCCGAGTCAATGGGTCTGGATGATTCTGCATACTACCGCTTCTTTTCTCCGCTACGATTATATTAAAAAACTTTGTATCTTGGAAAAGGATCGTTTCGATCCGAATCGTCGATCGGCTTACCAAAGAAAGTTAAATAAATTCGTTCGACGACTTGCTTGGATAAAAATTGGTTCAAACTTCCACCTATTGAATCATTGAATTCCTGGGCCAAGCACTTTCCCAACCAATAATAAAAATTCCCCACATCCGAGTCGATGGGTCCGGATGATTCTTCATACTACCACTTCTTTTCTCCGCTACGATTATATTAAAAAACTTTGTATCTCGAAAAAGGATCGGATCGATCCGAAACGTCGATCGGCTTACCGAAGGAAGTTAAATAAATTCGTTCGATGACTTGCTTGGATAAAAATTGGATCGAACTTTCACCTATTGAATCATTGAATTCCTGGGCCAAACACTTTCCCAACCAATAATAGAAACTACCCACATCCGAGTCGATGGGTCCGGATGATTCTTCATACTACCACTTCTTTTCTCCGCTACGATTATATTAAAAAACTTTGTATCTCGAAAAAGGATCGGATCGATCCGAAACGTCGATCGGCTTACCGAAGGAAGTTAAATAAATTCATTCGACAACTTGCTTGGATAAAAATCGGATCGAACATTCACCTATTGAATCATTGAATTCCTGGGCCAAGCACTTTTCCAACCAATGATAAAAACTCCCCACATCCGAGTCGATGGGTCCGGATGATTCTTCATACTACCACTCCTTTTCTCCGCTCCGATTATATTAAAACAACTTTGTATCTTGAAAAAGGATCGTATCGATCCGAAATGTCGATCGGCTTACCGAAGGAAGTTAAATAAATTCGTTCGACGACTTGCTTGGATAAAAATTGGATCGAACTTTCACCTATTGAATCATTCAATCCCTGGGCCAAGCACTTTCCCAACCAATAATAAAAACTCCCCACATCCGAGTCGATGGGTCCGGATGATTCTTCATACTACCACTTCTTTTCTCCGCTACGATTATATTAAAAAACTTTGTATCTTGAAAAAGAATCGTATCGATCCGAAACGTCGATCGGCTCGCCGAAGGAAGTCAAATAAATTCGTTCGACAACTTGCTTGGATAAAAATCCGATCGAACTTTCACCCATTGAATCATTGAATTCCTGGGCCAAGCACTTTCCCAACCAATAATAATGTAATTTTTTCCCCCTGAAAACATTTTGAACAAAATCATAGATATTTTACTGAATAATCATTGTAATCATTGACATCTAACAGATGTCTTCAAGACATCTGAAAGATGTCTTCAAGGCATCTAAAAGATGTCTCAAATATATCTTGATCAACGTGTCTAAAAGATATCTCCTGCAAGACATCTTTGAGATGTCTCAAACTTGTTGAAATTTGTTACATAAGACATCTTTTAGATGTCGGAAAGATATCTTCACGAAAGTCTTTCAAGACCCCTTTTAGATTCTAAAAGATATCTTTGTGCTTTTTGGGTACCTTTTGATGCTTCACATTTTCCCACAGAAATACATTCTTTGATTAACATAATCTATAATGGGACAATTAAATGATAATACGAACATATATCGGATAGTTCTTTATGCAATTAAAACTTGATTCGTAAGAGTATTTTTCAGTGATTATAGTATTAGTGTTTCAGAATATAAGAAAATATATTCGATCCGTTAAAATTTTTCGTAGCCTATACGCGGATAAAAAAATGTCTCAATAATGCTACCATAATGGTGAAATGCACGCCAAGAGATGTTCGCATCATGATGCCAAGCCAAGGTGTTTCCGTATAAAGGATTATTATTGATGGCAAAACGAGGTGATGGCATCATAATGAAGACATAATGTTCAAATTTCATGCATCATCGCAAGCTTAGTGAAGTTTATGATAGTATGTTTACGGGAAGTTATGTTACAAAATATTTAGAGCATGTTTTCTATCTGGGTATGTTCTGAGAGTGAGGAGTTAACATAATCTGAACAATCCCCAGATACCACTACTAAGCAAGTGCAGAACAAGTTTGCAAGCATTCATGGAGTTAACATTCAGCATGCTGATCACTTCCACCATGTGAAACACAAATGCATTGATCATACGTCACGTCAGTGAAATTCTTTTCGAAATAAATAGCTGATTCCTATCCCATTGATTTTATTAACCCACATAAAATTTCGGATGGGGGCCAAATTAACGAAGAACCAAATCAACGAAAAGTTGGTTGAAAAGAGAGATACGTCACACTCTCTCTTTTCAAACACTGATTTCGTTGATTTGGCCCTCATCCTAAATTTCATGAACCCGTGTTGATTGTGGAGGAAAAAAATCATCAAAATCTTTGGCTCTCAACTTTTTCCGATGAAAAATGTGTGAATTACGAATGGGCAATCTAAAAACTGAATAATTCTACATGAATTTGTATGATTTGTGATCCAAGATTGGTATCATCAATTGATTTGGATGATTTCATTCTTACAGTGTGGACACACATATTTAATAGTACTTCACTTCGAACTTGAGACATAAACTAACTCATGCAACACTAAACGATCAGAGATTTTTGGAAAATCTACTATGGGGCAAGTTTAATCATGTGTTCGAATTATTTTATGACCGAGATTCTAAGAATTGGATATCAAGAATTAGTGATTAAGGACTGAAGTAATCATTAGGATATATCTTGGGCATCAAATGCACGGTCCTCACCTTCAAACATGTTATTCGTAAGCATTCAACACTCAATTAGGATCAGAATTTCATAGTAAATTGAGAATACTTACCTGAGATTCAGGAAGTCCAAGATCATCAATTCGTTTCTCCCAATCATTGGCTGAAGCTAATTTGTCTTGAAGATGTTTAATTCCATTTTTCAAACAAGAGGTTTTACGTTGCACCCCTTGAGATGTTTGAGAGAGAACTCGAGTAACTTTTCGTAATGAAGCTACATTACTGATCTGTGACGAATGCACAGTAATAAGAGGTTTACATGAAGATGTTCGATTCTTCCTTCTGACTGTGAAGTAAGCCCGAAAAGTGTTCTCTAACCGATGATATGATCTGCAAAGTGATCCATCGGGTATCTGGAGAGGACAAGAATTATGTCTCTATCTGTGCGTAAAGTCCTGATAAGCACATGTGAGTCTCATATTGTATTGATGAATATTTGGACTTCCACAACAAACTTTGATATTTTCCACTTTTCTCAAACTACTCTTCAGTTCTTCAATGTTCGAGGGTTTCTTGAACTCCAATTTTTCAATTTTCTTATCAAATAAGTATACCTCCATATTGAGATCATTGTCAAAAATAACCTATATGAAAATTCAATGCCTTCAGATCACTTTATGTTTTAGATAGCACAAGTGAGAACTTATGAACGTTCTTGTAGTATTCCTCATCCAGAGAGAGGAGTTGGGTGTTGGGAAAAAATTGACTACCTCTCCTTCAAGTGGTATCAGAAATAATATTTATGGATCTTTGATGAATTCTCTGAATGTTAGCAGAAAATTTTAGAAGCATTTTATTCATCATTCACTGATACTAAAATAAATATTTGCTGAACATTTTTCGTAACCGACAAGATGTATTCCTTTTTCGGGATCTCAATAAACTGAATCGATCAATGGTCGAATAGGATCGATGGTTTTCGAGAAAAAAAATAGAAACTTCCTATTTTTCGCACCAAGAATCAATGTTTTTCAATATTAAACTCGTTCTAACTCGGTCATTTTTCGATGCATCGGAATGAACCTTGCGAATCTCGATTCGTAAGACTTTTCCGACGGCAACAATATCGTGAAAGTTCGTAAAAATTAAGAACAAGTGCATAAATTTTGAATTCGAAGTGAAAATCACATTTTCCATGCTTTGCTTCAAAAAAGTGTCGGGGGAAGTATGAGCTACAAAAAACTTCCAGCGACAAAGTTGTTCGCTAGTATATGGACAAACTTTGTGGAAATTTTTAGATCGATTGGACTATTAGTTCGTAAAATACAGCGGTTTATTCATTACAGTGGAACGGAAACTTTCCATGATTTTGCGTCGTTTACAGGTTGAGTATTGAAATGCGCAGGAAAAAATGTATTCACTGGATTCCTCATCGTGAGTTTATGTGTTTTGGGTTGGAGAATCCAAATATCGGAGAATTTTTGTGGAATTCGTCATCCAATTATTCATTTATCTATTTTGCAATCAAATTGTTTATCACAAAAAAATGAATAACAATTTCCACAAAAATTCTTCGATATTTGTATTCTCCGACCCAAAAAACATGAATTCACGATGAGAAATTCAGTGAATACATTTTTTCCTGCGCATTTCAATACTCAACCTGTAAACGACGCAAAATCATGGAAAGTTTTCGTTCCACTGTAATGAATAAACCGCTGTATTTTACGCACTAATAGTCCAATCGATCTAAAAATTTCCACAAAGTTTGTCCATATACTAGCGAACAACTTTGTCGCTGGAAGTTTTTTGTAGCTCATACTTCCCCCGACACTTTTTTGAAGCAAAGCATGGAAAACGTGATTTTCACTTCGAATTCAAAATTTATTCACTTGTTCTTAATTTTTACGAACTTTCACGATATTGTTGTCTTCGGAAAAGTCTTACGAATCGAGATTCGCAAGGTTCATTCCGATGCGTCGAAAAATGACCGAGTTAGAACGAGTTTAATATTGAAAAACATTGATTCTTGGTGCGAAAAATAGGAAGTTTCTATTTTTTTTCTCGAAAACCATCGATCCTAGAAAAAAATGGTAAACAGATATTCACATCCATCTTTCAAGCCCTATTACCCAGTATTTTTCAATTTTCGAAATTCCGACTTTTGATTTTGGCGTGCAATGCTTATGAATACCCCAAGATCCATTAGGTAATTGTACATCAAGTGAATTTTGATAAATATGCTCAAATAGTGTATCATTGTTGACCCTCATGGTTCCTAGGTCAGTCTCTATTGCAGGCTGCTCTCTTTCGCTCACATCATCTACGGTGGGAAAAACACCATAATCTATTATAGGAGATACAAATGATGCTTTGAAAGTATTTATACATTTCGGTAACTATGCTTTTATCAACAAGAAACTTGAAGTTTAGGAGTCCATTTCTAAAAACACATAGTATACTACATCTTGAATATCAGAAAATATAAGAAAGCAATATCGTGAAATAGTATTCAATGAAAACAAAATATTTTGACAGCTGATAAATCCAAATTTGTACCGTGACATTCGAAAACCCTCTACAATTTGTAGTAATCATGCATAACTATTTTATGAAATTTGTAAAAGTTCATACCACATATACCTTGCGATTCTGATAAGCTCAACAAATCACTTCCTTCATCATCTTCATGATTTTGTGGAACTAAAAGAAGATCGCTTACTTCAGTTTCCACATGTTCTGCCTCGCTTTCGATTATATTACCTACATATTGAAATCTTCCTGATCAATGTAATAATAAACGTTTATAAACATATCCAGATAACAGCTCTTGAAAAGACGTACCATGCACAATGTATTGTGCAGGAATTACTTATACTCTTTCAAAATAACATATGTGAATGAGATCTAGTGTGCAGATTATACACAGAGTTGATGAATGTTATTAGGGTATCAGGTGTGAGTGTATGAGAGAGGAGTGAGAACGCAGATGCACGCACACGCACACGGAGTGGAGAAAAGGGAAGAAAAGAATGTTGTAGGTTTGAGTAAAAGTTAAGTAGAATTAAGGTATAGGATTAGGAATGAATATGTGAGGAAAATTGTGGTGGGAGAAGGGGGAGACGTTCTAAACAATGTGAAGAGCGCCTGAAAAAACTTAATAAAATCTAATCCAATCTATATCACCTGTTATGATTTCAACGCCATTATTGTTGTAGAAAATGCACGGCACCGCGTTCTTAGATAATTCCGGATATTCAAATGTTTCCTATACAAATGATTTCTCATTTGAATTATATTCTTCAGAAATTAAGGATAGGAAAAATAAAGCCCATACAGCACACCAGTTCAAAAAGAGTCCATAAAAAACTCAATTGGGGCTTGAAGAATTCAATATGAGTTCTCAAGAATTCTCTTTGAACTCCTGTGCTGTGTGGGAGGTTATAATATGAATTTAATTCGGTACTTACTTCATAAATTATATTTCCAATCACATCACGCACAACATTTCCTCGTTTTATATCACACTCCTGAAAGTGTTTTTCACAAACAAAACTATCCTTGTTCGAATAATTATCTGACCTTCTTATAACGTCAAACCATTTTTTGAGAATTTCAGACTCTCTCGGTGCACGAAACATAGACACTCTTCCTTTCGTATATTCACTGTCACATTCAATGATACAGCACTTTTGTACCATTTTGGATTATTTTTGTCTAATTTATTTATGGCAATAACATTTTTTGTGATGAAGAGGAATCAACTGTAGGCTACCATATCGCGCCATTGTTGTGTACAAAACTCCACCTCGCACACATATGACATCTGGAGAACACTAGAGAAAACTGCAACGAATAATCACATCCCCACTCCCTCAAAATCTAGGAAGTTGGCTCACCTATTCTTTCACACCGTGTTATCGACACATGTCAAGTTACCGGTCTTCTGGTCGATGACCCGACTGTAACGTCTTTACTCTTTTGTTCGATGTCTAGTTCCGTGTTATGATTTCTGTATTCAAACCGTACCTCTCGATGCGTGGTATTTTCTGGCACTATGTTTAGACACATGTGTATGTATATACATATTCGTGTATGTCAGAACTAGAACTTGATTTTAGACTCCTACTGAGTGGTTTTCAGAATCTTATTTTTGGTGTTTCCAGAAAAAATCTAGGAAGAAGATTTGGAAGGAAAAAACCATGTGTGTCAATAAAATCGACCTTTTTTCGTAGAATTACAAATCTAAAGGCATAGACGCACACGGTACTGAGACCAGGGTGTCTAGTAGTCAGGAATTCCAACGGAATACGTCAATCAGAAATTCAGGTTGAACGGAATGGACAATCAAACGTACAAAAAATCCCCAGACTAGATACCCTACAAAACGCAAAATAGCATAAGCATAAGCGAATACGCAAAGCTCATTTTTAAGAATCTGCGAGTTCCGCTCGTGTTCATACCAGTGTTTAGTCATTCATGTGTTTGATTTTTAGGCGGAAAGAATTAATTGGATTCTGTTTAATTTCTCTCACTTTCGGCACATTCGGTTTTAATTGAAATTCAGCAGAACTCAATTGAATTCAACAAAATTTCGATAAAATTCAACAATTGTCTTCAAAAATTCAATAGGTATCCATGCAATTTGTTGATATTCATCAAAGTCCGTTCAAGTGTGTGAAATTTCATTGAATTTTATTGAAACACTGCTGTGCCAGAAGTGAACAAAATTTTTCCGCCAAGGTTGTAGTTTGAGTGTTTAGACGCATCATTGAATCACGGCTGTAAGTTCATAAATTATTCTGGAAGTTCAATTCTTTTGAAAGCTATGTTATCTTCCTTTCAAATGTTCGTTTGGGTATTTATACAGCCAAAACTCAGATTCCGTCTTGAAATATAGCTGGGGAAAATCTCAAACCAAATGCAGAAGAGCAACTAAGAGTGTATATAAAAAAAAACTGTTGAACAGTTATTCGTAAAAAATGGGATTGTTCGGATGAAACGACCTCCCAATTATCAATGCATCTTATGAATCATTAATGAAAGAGGTCTTAGAACTAGTCAAGGTTCTGATTCCTGATTTAAATTTAATCCAATCAGATTTCATTGGATTTCTTCAATCAGAGATCTTGCTATGAGTGAGTAAGTTGCATATTGGAAAAAGGTGTATCTCACCCTTCAATTCTTCTCCTCTTTCTTCATTGTATTGATTTTCCACTGAATCGGAAAACTTGGTCTATTTTGTGAACAGAGCGTGCTCTCCCTCATCATACAAACATTTGGAATCATCTTCTAACTGCAAAGAACTCTTACGCTACACAAGAACTTCGAGAATCAAATCATTGTATGAGTATATTTTGAGTATACTAAATTGGCAACAAACCGATTCCAGACGCGGCTCCACTCCGGAAGCTCAAAATCTGAACAGGATTTATATTGTAGTTGAATGTTGTATGGATGATATGATTGAATCAGAGGAAAATATTTATTTATCAATTCAATCTCATCTTTCAATCTCAAAAATGGATAAAGTTCGAAATCTTCCGACATCATCAGACTTTTATTCTCATCTATAAGTGTGTTAAATCTCACAGAAGCAGTTAGCTTCCACTTTTCTTGCAACGAGTTGTCGCATACTTTTGATGCTCCTAAGAAATCAAGGTATCCTTTTATGATATCTGGGTCTATTGAAACATAAAATATTAATTATAAAAATTTGAAGTGTATAATTCAAGTATACTCCATGCAAAGTATAAGTAGTATTTAAATTTGATGGGGGTGGGCGGTGGATATTAGGGAGAGCATCAATATTTTGAGCTGTAGGCCGCTCAACTCGTAAACCACTTCCTCTTGAATTTTTCTTCAAATTATTATATTTTTCGATCAATTTTCCTTTGGGAAATTTTTTCTTTGGTCCTAATCCTGCTCTCGCCACGTATGGAGTATGACAAGTCGTCTCGAAAATGATTGTGAAATGAGTGGAATAATTTTATAGTAACATAAACATCTTCAACAATGGGGAAACATAACGTTTCCACAGCAAATGGAATTTAGATATTAGTCCTAAAAAACAGAAACATTGTAATTTGAAATCAATGATATTTATTAATTTTCATGTAGAAATAGATTGAGGAAATCATCAAATCATTCGAATGAAATGAATCGACGAAAGAGGGAAGCGAATTTTTCAAAAGTTATTCAATTTTTTTCTTCAGAAGAAACTTATGGTAACGTAAAATATAAATGTATAAATCATCTGCAAATCCCCAGGGGAAGATTCAGAGATTTTTTCACTCAATTCAACAAATCGACTAGCAATTTTGTTGAATATCCAGTATTATCTGTGAAAAAAAGAATTAATGATATTAGAGCTCAACGGTAACTTTACCATGAAGATGAGAATTCTCCAGTAAAATTTTTTTGTTGTATTCAATTTCAAATAGTTTCTGTTACACATTACACAAATTTTACTGAAGAATGTTGAACAACGTAAACGTGTATACTCACATTATGGTTTCCACATTGATTGCGTTTAGACTGGGATTCTTCAATGTTTTCAATTGATTCAATAGCATTGGTTCGAACATACGGTTGTGTGCTAGGTGAATCAAATTCAATCTGAATCTGTTCGTCAACTTCCGCGATATTATAAGTTGTTCCTTCATGGATTAATTCAGGATTGATCGGAATATTGGAAGAAGTCTCTACGAGGTTGTTACATAGAGATGTTGTGATAGTATTGATAATGTCTTTTTGAAAGCTGGCAGTGGTTTGTGGAAAATCACTCGTTGGAATTTCCACGTTAGTAACATTAATTGATTCAAGTTGATTCTGTTATTGAGAATAAAACACAGTATATAATACTTCGCATAGATTTTGATGACCTATTGGAAAGAAGAAACGAAATTCCTTCTTCAACTACTAATGTTTGCCCAATTGTTAAATTGAATCAGTTTCATTTCTATATATCTATTTATCCAGAGTCAAATTCTTTCCTACTTTCTGATCATTCGAATACTCAAAACTTTCTCAACCTGATTGAAACGAAAAGAGGGTACAGAATGAAAAATTCTTGTAAAATCACTTTGGTGGAGAGAGTTTACTGAAAATCTCTGAAAATTTCCAAGATTTCCTATGATTCTTAGAGAGAGTAAGAGTTCCTCAGAAATATTCATAGATACACTGTTAAAAATCTTTTGAAATTCCATTCATTTTTCAAGTAAATTCGTGAATGGAATTTCCAATTCCATTAAGAATTCTTCCTGAACTATGGTACTATGTGGGTTCGTAGAATGATTCTTCTGATGATTAACTTTAAGTGCACACATGCCCTCGTAAACCTAATTTTTCAAAGATTCAACGTATCAACCATTTTTCTATTCAAAAATGATGAGAATCATTTTCCGAGTGCTTATTCTACACTGTAAAGGAAACATCAACATAGGATTTTAGAATATACCATTGGTAATATTTAGCGAACGATAAAATTACGCAAATTTACTCAACGTGATAATTTTTCATTATGTTTTGACCTGATGAATATTTGAGACATTGAAATGTGCCTGGTTTAAAAAAACCCATGAAATTCACTCCAATCAAATCCAATGGGGTTTGGCAAGAACTTTGTCTAGGTTTTGATATAGGATTTGACAAGATTCAAGAATTCAAATGGCTCATTCAATCAACTAAACCTAATTAAAAATTTCCAAATTCACTCCAATCAGAACGTCATTTTAGGTTTGACGGCTGTTCGTTGGATGTTTCTATCCTCTTGAGGTTAATTACACAACTAAAATACAGTATTATAACCTCATACATGACGTCAAAGAATGTTGCTGAAGTTGGAACGGATTGGTAATCGAATAACGGAATACCCAGCTGTTAAAGACCCAAAATCTTGCGATAAATTTCCTTGCATATTCAGAAAGTCCCCATTCATTGAGGATGTTGGTTATTGATCCTCCCATTTTGGAGCACTGATGTAATGAGTTGTGTATAAGATAGCACTTCGTTTGATTGAATTTCGTACACATCCAATACCATTTGATTCAAACAAGCGCAATTTGATCAAGTTGAATATGCGGGATAGCCTCATTAACTGTAATTCGTGGTGCACTTGATCCACTGCTCAATTCTGATGACATTGAATATGATGGATTACTTCGAAACACTTCATCCACGCCATGTGAAATAATTTTGTTGACAACAACCCTGATGCAAGAACACACGAAAGAAGAAAATGTGAAATAGTCACGTGTGCAAAATAAACAAATGCTCATCAAATACCATGAGCGATATATGTACTGTTCGGTCGGTAAGATCGTATTTCGTAAGCTCTCCGTTATTCCCGCTATGAGCGTGGTGTCGGTTTCTTTATTTTTTGAATCACAATTAATAATCCCCTTCCCCAAATATTCACAATATTATTGGGAATGATAACATTCTCAGTATTATTTGGGGATATTTGATTATCATTCTCAATATTATTCAGAATAATTTTATCTTCGTAACACACTCAATATATTCATTATACAGGGTGGTGCAAGAGTCTGGATACACCCTGATAACTCCTGAACGGGTTGAGATGATGGGATAATTTTTTTTGCAAATTCAACAGGGGAACAGAATCTACCATACTAGGAGGGTGAGAAGTCCTCAATCTTGAAGGGGGCGATGGGGGGGACGAGGGGGTGAGAATTTTGAATGAGGTGGAAGGGCTTGTGATAGCTCATTCGATGGGTATTTTCAGCCCGAATACAGCCGTTTTTTGTTGTTTGAAATTGGTCAATTTTTCACCGGATTATAACCACTTCAAATTAAGATAATAAGAAATGAGTGTAGAAGAATTGTACAGATTGCATAGCCACTAACCAAAGTGAATTGTTAATAAACATTAGGTAACAATCGAGATAATTGATGAGATGTGTCTTGAATTGTTGGTAGAGTTATTATCTTCTGAAAAAACGCATTTGGAAAAATTTGCTAATTGCAACAAAAAAAGACGAATTTTGTTCGTTTGTTTTTTTGTGAATTTTTGGTAATTCTTGTTAGAATTCCTGCTTCATTTTTATAATCGTTCACTGAGGAGAACTTGGAATATCGCGCTTCCACGTCGAGCAATTGTCAATAAACATCAGTTGACAGTTGCGAAGATTAATGAATTGTATCTGGAACCGTGGGTAGGGTTATTATCTTTAGAAACAATGCATTTGCAAAAGTGAGCAAAAATTCCTACTCAGTTGTCATGATTGTTTACTGAGAAAAACTTGGACGTTCTTGATTCCAACTCTAGAAACGGTTGAAAACCATCGGCTAAGAATCCCGATCATTGATGAGATGTGTCTTGAACTGTTGATACGGTTTTGTCGATGACATTTTTTCAGGGGCTGATACCGTTTCTGATGCGATCTGTGTTCGGGATGAAATCATTGGTATTCTTAGGTCTGGCGGATTTGAGCTAGACAAGTGGTCGTCGAATCACTCGGATCTGTGAGCTGGTCTTGTCTCTGGTTCCACGGAGAGCAAGATACTTCATTCTTTCGATCTTCATGAACCCGTTGAGACGCTGGGGGGTTGGATTCACCTCAGTTACACTCACAGGTTGTTACGAAGCGACTCGTATTGCTTTCGCTAGCCAGAGTCTTTGATCCTCTGGAGTGGATTGCTTCAGTGACGATCGCGACGAAAATACTTATCCAGAATGTTTGGCTTCTGGGAGTGGAATGGGACACTCCTTTACCCTCTTCTGTTCAAGTTATTTGGGAGAATGATTGCAGTTCTTTGGAAAAGCTGGAGACGATCCGCATGACACGCCTAATCGGACACTTCCCTGAAGCTTCCGATGTGCAAATTCATAGATTCGCAGATGCTCCTTTGCGGGCTCACGCTGCAGCGGTCTACGTGAGATTGGTAGACAACGAAGGTTGTATAAGAGTTTCGCTTCTTGCAGCGAAATCTAAGGTGGCTCCTGTGAAAACCGTAAGCCTACCTCGTCTGGAGTTATGTTCCGCGGTGCTTTTGGTTAAGCTCTCGCTTCACATTCGAGGAGCATCGATTTCATGCATCGAAAGTTGTTAATTCATGCGTGGTTGGATAGCCAAGTAGCGTTATCCTGGTTGAGGAAACATCCGAGTAGCTGGACCACCTTTGTCGCGAATAGAGTTTCTCTTATTCAGACATCTCTCCCTGAGGTGATCTGGAGACATGTGGATAGGGGGTCTTTTTGCCGAAAACGTTTTTCGCCGAATACACTGTAATTTGACAATCGATAGTCACCTCTAGAAATCACTAGGGGATTTCGTAGTGATCTCTAGAAATGACTAGCGATTATCGAATTAAGTTTATTCGGCGAAAAACTTTTTCGGCAAAAAGACCCCCTACCAGACATGTGCCCACGAAGGAAAACCCGGCCGATATGGCTACTCGCGGTGAGACACCGCTAGAATTAGGTATATCCGATCTGTGGTGGCAAGGTCTGTCATGGCTCAGAGAAAATGCTGGAAGGTGACCAGATTCTCCAGATGGAGAGGAAGTGTTCGTAGAACAACGCCATGGAGTTGGGGTCAACCTGGCGACTCAGCCGTCTGTCAATCTATTTGTGGAACTAACGAAACGTTTTTCTTCGCTCGACAAACTTCTTCGCGTAGTTGCTTATTGTCCACGATTTGTTCAGCGGATCAAATCTACTCCTGCTGATTTGGTTTCTGGGTTTCTCTCTGCGCAGGAACTGCGTGATTCTCGCATCCTACTGATTGAGGCAGGTTAGAAAGATGGCTTTGCTGAAGAGTTATCGGCTTTGAATTCCAATGTAGCGGTTCCCAGGAGGAGTCCTCTTCTCAAATTAAACCCGTATGTGGACCCACAAGGCCACCCTCTCTCACCTTTGCCATGTTGATGAATTCGGTTCGGATTCTTAGAGCCAAAACTCTTGTTGAGGCATACATACGCAGTTGTGTGCGGTGTCATAGACACAAGCCCAGACTGGGCACTCAAATAATGGGTGATCTTCCTGCATCACGTATCGTTCCACATCGGCCGTTTTCAAAGACGGGTTTGGACTACGCTGGGCCTGTTCATCTGTTGATGAGCCGAGGTGGAGGTCAGCGTCCCTACAAAGGTTATATCTGTGTTTTCATATGTCTCGTCACGAAAGCTCATCATCTCGAGGTAGTGAGTGATGCGACTTCGGAAGCCTTCCTCGCGGCTTTCAGACGTTCTTGTGGCCGCAGAGGGGTCCCGCATGAGCTCTTTCCGAACAACAGCATCACTCTCCGTGGTGCTGACGCTGAGTTGTCCCAGCTTTTTCGCCGATCTGCAGAATTTTATTCCGAAGTGTCTCAAGCTCTTACCGGGCAGGGTACTTCTTGGGTTTTCATTCCGCCAAGTTCGCCACACTACGGAGGGTTATGGGAATCCGGAGTCCGCTCCGTCAAATTCCATCTTGTAAGAATCATAGGCGAGCAGAATCTTCCTTTTGAGGAGCTCTTGACATTGCTTGTTCAGATTGAGGCCTGCCTCAATTCGCAGCCTTGATGTGCGTTATCGGATGATACCGAGGTTCAAGAGGCACTCACGCCTGCTCATTTTATTATGGGTCCATCGCTGCATACCCTCCCCGAGCCCGGACTTCAGGGTTTGCAAGTTAGTCACCTGTCTTGCTGGCAGTTGCTCCAGCGAATGCTCCAGATGGCCAGATGGTTGAGACAGTACCTGCATCAACCCCAGCAACACCACAAGTGGCACTCCGTCGAGGAGAATTTTAAGGTAGGACAACTGGTGTTGGTTCAGGATGATCGTTATCCGCCTTCAAAGTGAGCTTTGAGTCGGATTATCGAGGAACATCCGGGTTTGGACGGTCACGTTCGAGTCGTGACAGTTAAGACAGCCTCTCCCAAGTTCAAACGCCCTATTGTCAAGTTGAGTGTTCTATCTTTCTGTGCTGATTCGTCGGATCTTCACGGCAGGCGGTAATATTCAATCTCCATTCGGGCGGAGCATAGGTATCGTCTAACGACGAGTCGGGCGGTATGTTAGGGTTTTCCGGTGTCACTGTCTTTCTTGCTCCTTCTCTTTGGTGGACCGAGTAGCCTGGGAGGTGAGCGGGGGGATGACTTATCGAGTGCCCTTTCATTGCCACCGAATCACATATCCTCAATATGTCACGTGAACTACTTTGTGCGCGTTAACAGCGAAGAGATGCTCCGAATCAGTTGCGCGCAAATCTTCTCCGAGGCAATCACGTCTAGCGTATTCTCATCTCTGTTTTCCCCGCGGTGTTCTTGCGTATGAGTTTCCGACGTGACTTGAATCTTTTGTTGTTATTGTTTTTCTTTTGTTTAATAATGAATTTTTCAAAGTGTTAGGAATTCTTTCCGCATCAGCTTCAATTCTCGCTCTCTCCTTCCCCCTCTTTACAGTCTATTCGTCTTCTAATTCCTGCCGATCTTCATCTATCCTCAAAGTTTTCCTGCATCTTGACCTTTTCTCTTATCACCCTTTAAAATTCGCGTCGCTCATTCTTGATAGATCGTAGCCCACATATGCTCGCTCCGCTCGAATTTTCAACAATTCATATATCCGGGGATATATGGGAAGGCACTCATCGGTTATTCACTCAATTGAGAAACTTGGTAAATGTGGTATTCAGGAAGCCTGAAACTCATTGCCTACCATCCTTCATACTATCTTCAAATGATTCAGAAACATGTACCTGGAGAACTGTGAAATTTCAACTGTCCTGGTAGAAATGAAGCTGGGAAGCGCGACGAAAGCGTAAGCTAGAAGTCATTTGAGCGTAATAATCGTAACGGAGAGTTATTCAGGCGTAATTTAGGAATGAATCCGAATATTTTCAGGCTTCATTCGTTCCAATAGCTATTTCTTCAACTTTCGGATTCTTACTAGTGCGCATTTGTCATAACATCAACCAGCTCTTGAAGAGTCTTCAGATGCAGTAAAGCTTACATGGGAAGATCGAAATTATTATTTTCTCTCAACATTTGCGCTTAAATTTCGATTCAGCACCCTTGGGAATCCCTAGAACCCGTGTTACACATAAGAATATAATTTTGTCCATTTGAACCAGAATGACTATATCCACGTATGTCATATTGGATTCGCCATCTTGGATCCGTTCTTTGACGTGGGATTTGGATTGCTCACCCTTCAAAACCCCTAGGACCCATGTTTCATATGAATCTGTCCACAAATGCGAAGTTGACTGAATTTGCGTCCGCCATATTGAATTCGGGACTTGACTCCAGATTCGGATTCAGCACCCTCGAAAACCCCTGGGACCCATGTTTCATAATAATTCATCGATTAAAGCTAAGACAACGGACATAAAACAAAAATAGTTCTTGGGGGAGGGTTTGAAGGAGGTCCTCTATAAATTTCATCCAATTTCGTCCACTCGGTCCAGAGTTATCTCAAATACAGACAGACAGACAGACATACAGACAACCCCACGGATTATCAATAAGTATTGCATGAAATGAAAAACTATCCAACTTCCAATTGGATTACTTGAAAATTTTTAACGATACGGTCAGTGCGTACGATAGCGAGTGCAATAGGCACTCCATGCTGTTGTACCACGTATACCGATGAATGCCTTAGAATGCCCAATTCTATTCCAATTGAGGTTTATGTCGGAGGGAATAATGTGGATTACAAGCAACTGTTTCGTTTTTTGTTCCAGATAAAAATTGTGGCCCTCATTCTCTATGGAGATGGTTTCAGAGTTCGCCATATGCAGGTCCGCAATTTTGAGAAAAAGTTAATGGAAAACATTTTGTCATAAAGTTGAATATTCCAATGATAAATTTTCAAAACAATTTGCACATAATTTTCATCTGGAGAAAGTTCATGAAATCTTGCTTTTCTGATTGGTATTCCTCCCGTAATCGACATTCCGATTGGTTGGTTATTTTACGGACAAAAAAGATGAGTTGATCCGATGAGTTAGTTAGATTCCCACCCGGAACCAGTTGAGTTCCCTCCAAGGACCCGTATTGCCTTCCAAGGTTATGTGCGTGACCCTGCAGGGTCTCGTTCAGGATTCCTCAGGTTGCAGGCCAGTACAATTTGGATCCTTCCTTGATAGGTCCCTGAGCGTTCCCGACCGAGAATTCAGTGGATCCTGAACGTGACCCAGTAGAGTTCCTCACAGGGCTTGTGAGGGCAACGTGAGTCCTGCATGGGAACTTGACTTTTTTCGGAAGGGAATCCGGGTTAGCATGCGAATTTCGCGATCCCATGCATCTGGAAATTTTCAACGGGGTATTTCATGAATATCATCATTTTTTATGTGTTACTGATTATATTGTCATTGTTTTATTTCAAGTTTCGCGCGTTTGTGAGGCGAGTGATGGTGTTACTATAGGTATCGGTACTACAAGAATCACCCGCGTTCTTACTTTCACTGTGTTCAGCCCTGGATGTAAGGAGTCGGTTTTTGTATTTGATCTACATACCCTTCCTCCAAAATGAAAGTTTATTGTCAAGAACGTGAGCATTCCCTTAATCTGACAGATTGACCTGATTCCTGAAATAAGTTATTCGAAATTGGTTAAATCAATGGAAGAATTTGTGATTCCCCTGGTGGAAATCTAAAAATCGAGGAAGTGGGTAGTAAAACAGATGCACCGAAAAGAATAATTAGTTACCCTTACTTCGAATTGGTTACAGCGATTGGGTACAGTTATTGATATTTGGGTACCTAAAACGGACGTTGGCTTCACTGAATTCAAATTCAATTTTCCTCACTTCAGTTGCTGTTACCAATTTCGAGTTGCCTTCACTACAGCTTCTACTACTAGATCTCATTGTTTTATTACTCGGAACTAATTTTCACAACTAACTCCAGTTCATTCGATCAAATAAGTTATTTGTTCCGGTGTAGAACACGAAAATGTTCCAATTCCTTCTCAAATCATGCCTAGATGACTCTTACAAGGGAGGTTAGGTTGTTGTCAGAGCTAGACTTTTTCAAACTTCGCAGATGAGTAGAGGGTGTCAAGTTATCAAGCATGATGTTTTGAATCTTCGCGGGAATTCATATTTAGGAGTGAACATTCCCCTTCGATGTGTAGCGACGCAAGGTGAATACTCGCGGCTTTTCACACTGAGAACAATCCGCATTGTAAGAATCATGTTTCAATATAGTAATATATTTGACAGTGAAAAATACATCATTTTCGTCATTGTTACCATGAGTTAGGTGATGAATACTATCTTTTTAGTTATCATTACCATGAGCTAGGTGATAAATACCATCTTTTTGACGAATCAAACCGAATGTACGGCGAAGTTCAACACTGACAAGGTACTTTCCACTTTTGAAGGGCTGGTTTCAGTTTTCAATATTTGACGGGTGAAAAATATACGAAATAAAGGTTATTTTCATATCTCATTTTTCTCAGTGGATGTTTTCAAAAAATTCTCTGTCCCTGTATTCACGTACAAACAAATAAGGGAGATGATTGTCATTCACTATCAGTTGCACGTGAAGTGTCTCAAAGAATCCTTAAAATTCGTGGAAAACTATCCTCTTCTCCTGACACTACAAGTGGAACGGGTGCTTCCAATGTTCGAGAGTCCTTGTACAACTTACTGGAGGTAGATGGAATCATACATCATCCACATTCAAAATATCGGAACGATTCCATGCCATGAAATATATGTCTTTCGTAAAGAGGTGTTTCACTTCTTCATGATGTAAAACAGAATCAGAGGAGTCTCCATACAAACGATGGGAAAAACATTATTTGAGCCAATAAGGACTACCCTATCGGACATACATGGTTCTTGATCTTTCTCCATGATGTAAACGTTTCACGATAATTGTATTCTCTACGAATACCGTATTACGATTGCTTCATCGCAAGTAGAATGTTGACACCATATGGGAACTGATACGTATATCAACATGTTCACGTACGCGTTGGTATTGATATGCGGGGGGGGGGGGGAGATGACTTTTCGACTGCAGTAACACTCATGCTTTCTGGTTTCTGTATCACTGATATAAATGGATTTCAAGGAATAATTTATGAATGCGTCACACAACACATATCAATATCTCTCTTTGAATGAGTATTTACTGCTACGGAACGGATGTGTATTTGCTGCATATGGAGAGGACTCTGTATCCGTATTTGGAATTAGGAAGAGATTGACACTGATGATTCACGTGATCATAACTTTCGTTATTATGAAAGTAAGGGATTCCATTGTCCACCTTCGCAGTTGAGTGCAGAACAGTCACTTTTCAGCAGTGAAACTTGGGAAAGTCGAGATTCATTTTTATTCCGTGTGCAAGTTGAAACTCGGCTCTTTTTTTGTCCAATTCAATTTTATCAAAGAAGTACTTCTTCCAAGAATTATCAATCAAAATATTCTCCGTCATTATCCACAGTCTTTTGCCATTTATCGGGTAGCAGATAAATGCCTCCACGATAGAAACTTGGTGGTTTTGAAACAAAATGGTTATCTAGCCATTTCCGGACATCTTCAATATTCATGAAATGCTGCTCCTTCAAATATTACGACATTGATCTAAATAAGTGATAATCAGAAGGAGCTAAGTCTAGTGAATATGCCGCATAAGGTACAATTTCCCAGCCTGCAGATGAGTTCCTGGGTTGGTTTTGCTGTATGTTATCACACGGAAAAAATATTCCAGTCAATTTTACAAAACTACTCCTGTAAGGAAAATTCGGTTACCAAAACAAGAAATCAAGTACTCACAACTGTCGTGCAACTACTATGATTAGTGGAATAAGAATTGGTTCCCCATCTCACTATTACCGATGCGCTGACAGATTCTTGTGAACACAAGGAATATGAATGAATCCAACAACGTGTAATTTGTTTCACATCTTACAATCACTGCGATAATGATAGATTCTTGAGAAACAAATTATCAAGATCTGATGGATGATCTCGCGTGATTATGTACTTGGATTGTACCTCGCCGAACAAGCAATTGATTCGGGTGATCACAGTTCAAGTGGAGCTGAGGAGAAAGTCTATGGGATTCATCCCTTGGTTTGATTGAGTCGGAGTCTTATACACCGCAGAGTTGATTTCACACAGTGAACGCTCCTCTCATATAACCTGCGGAATTTATCTTTGTTTGCGAGAATCATGATCGCTCTGTTTAGCTATAACTTTCATATGTTTGTTGGTTTTATGATCGACTATGATGGTAACGTGCGACAATGTTGAACGACACATGGTAAGATGTTAACACGCCGAGATGATAAGTTCGATTTGCTATTCATCCATTCTGGATTATCGACATTGATTTTATTCGCACGATCGTATTCCGATTTAGAATAATTGCGAGTAAGAGTTGCTGGTTGTCACTGCGCAGGCGTTGTAACGATACGATCTTTGAGGATCTCTCATTAATATTAATAACAATCGAATTATTAGGAGAGATCGTACCGTTACAACTAACCCCCTCCCCCTAAACGAAGCGTGCCTGGAATGCATGTACTACAGGAACAGTTCGTTCACATCTAGCTACGCTTCCATTCAACTCATGTAAAAACAAAACAGAAAATAAAGAATAACGGAATGGAGTAAGGGAATGTGAATAAAAAGAAACTTACACGAGATCATTTTTTCATAAGAATTTCATATGCTCTATTTCTCTTTGATCGAAGTGGGATTTCGCCAGGGATTTTTTTCGTTCCTCCTCGAACTTATGTTGTAGCCGTGTCTCCTGCAGTGCAGCTAGTGCCATTGTTGCCCATACACTTTCTCGATACATTAGTTAGGGTGTAGTGAAAAGCCGTTTTTCTTGAATATCGACCTTACATTGACGGAATGGTTGTAAAATGTGCCCAAACTAATCCCAAAAAAATTTCAGCTCAATCGAACAAACTGTGGGGGTCTCACCCCCCCCCCCCTCGAAGTTCGGAAGTTTTTTGAAAAATGTGATCAATCCCTCTTTTTGCATCCATTTTTTTGTCAAGTCACCCTCTCTGGCGCAGAATGGTCATGAAATGTGACTCGACTAACTCCACAAACATTTCAGCTCGATCGGACCAAATGCAGGGGTCTCCCCGTCCCATTCGAATTTCGGAGAATCAAAAGAATGTCAACCTGTTATTTTGTAACTTTGATTCCTCCCTCACGGAATGGTTGTCAAATTGGATCAAATTAACCTAAGAAGTTTTGTCACAAACCGTATCAAGTAGAAGGGTCTCATCTAACCCCCCCCCCCCCCTCCTTCCCCCACACTAAACTTCCGTACCATCAAACTTTCCTATGATTTTTGTAGAAGTGTGCTTGGGTGAAAATGTCACTCCCACCAGTGGAAAGAGCCGTTAGGACCATTTCAGATTCCTGTGGATCTGCACATGACGCAGAGAGCCGCGAGGGTGTCATCCTGACGAAGATGACTCCACGCAATGTCATGCCAAAATTCAACTCCAAGAAGGATTACATCACATCGGATTTCATTCCCAAGGTCTACACACATCACGTCACATAACGGTGGATTCGCTTATGATTTCCAAGAATTCCTGATGCATGGCATACTCGAATTGAACTTTCTCACCTCCCAGATCTGACCCAACTCGATGATGCAAACAAATTTTGTTCACTCTTCGTGTGCAATAAACTGGTCCAAATGAACCATTCTCCGTTATGTTTCATCTACACAGAACGAATTGTATGGTTGTTCCAACCAACTGTATGGCTGTCCCTGGTGGGAATGGGGACGAGAAGAAAGAGTAAACGGAGCGTATGTTGAAGGATAACAGAAACGTTAATGGAAAGTATACGAAGCTTGAATGGGGAGAATGCGAAGAGTATATGAAACGTATTGAATTGGAACAAAGAAGGCGGGGAAAATTCGAGAAATCTGGACAAAAAAGTTGAACCCTGTGGTAAGAATCGAACCAGCGACTTTCACTATGGTAGGATCTTATTCACTGAGCCATGGATCGTCGTTGACATCGATTGCTGAAAGATGTTATTTGAAGTCAGAATAGGTACAGGTTGGTTGAAAAGTTTCTGCGCTCGAAATGAAAGAATACTGTTTTTGTTACGAAATATATTTTTTTATCCAATATAATCTCCTAGAAGCTCAATCCACTTGTTTCAATGATCTTCCAATAATTTTATCCCATCCTTTTAATGGTTTTCCGGAAGCTCTGCAAAATAACCGTCTACGGCTGCTATGGCCTCTTCATTCGACGAAAAATGCTTTCCACGAAGGAATTGTTCGAGATTTCTGGTGAGATAGTAGTCGCTTGGAGCCAAATCTGGCGAATACGGTGGATGTTCAAGCAATCCGTACTTGAGTTCTTTGAATTTAGCCATCGTCAAAACACTTTTGTGAGCAGGTGCATTATCTTGATGAAAAATGATTTTTTTCTTCTTTAAACCACGTCTTTTCTCACGAATTTTTTCATCCAGCTGATCCAAAAGGCTGCAGTAATATTCGGAGTTGATTGTTTTACCTTTCTGAAGATAATCGATGAACAAAATTCCTTTTGCATCCCAAAAAACTGATGCCATAACCTTCTTTGCTGATCGTTGTGACTTCACCTGCTTTGGAGGTGAACAACCAGCTTCAGTCCACTGTAAACGTTCTTGTTCCAATTTAGGATCATGGTGGTAGATCCAAGTCTCATCCATAGTTATGAAACGACGCAAGAAGTCGGTTTTATTCTGCTTAAAACGCTCCAAATTACGCTGAGAAAATTGTTTTCGATCCAGTTTTTGTTGAATTGTTAACGTGTGCGGCACTAACTTTCCAAACAGTTTTTTCATACGTAATTTTTCATGTAAAATATGGAGTACTCGTTCGTCTGAGATGCCTATGGCATTAGCAATTTCACGCTTAGACAAACTTGGATCTTCACTAACCATATTATGTACATGCTCAATGATTTCTGCTGTGGTTGCAGTTTTTGGTCGTCCTTCGCGTGGATCGTCTTTAAGGCTAGTACGACCAGGTTTAAATTCACCAGCCCAAAATTCAACGGTGCGTTCTGAAGGTGAGGACTCCTTATACACTTCTAACAATTGTTCATAAATTTCCTTTGCTTTTAAACCCTCCAAAACAAAGAATCTAATGACTGCGCGATATTCAATTTCTTCCATATTAAGAAAAATCAATGACACGTCAACTTCAAATGGCTTGTAAACAAAGAATGAATTGACAGAATGACTTGTGACTTTGCATGTGTTCTCAGGACAGATATCCCAACTTGAGAAAAAAAAAGTTTTGAGCTAGCAGTGCTATCTCTTGGTGAGCGCAGGAACTTTTCAACCAACCTGTATGACTCGCATACGCTACATACAGCCTACTATTACGTTACATGAAGCATATGCAAAACGGGATCGGAAGTTCATGAGACGTATACAGAACGTATGACTGACGACTCCCCAGCAAGCGGGTATCATACGCTCCAGAAAGAGGGAATTGAAACATTTTCCACTCCGTATACGTTTTCTTCTCGCTCCGTTTATACGATTCATTTTCACCAGGGGTATTTGGCTCACCCCAAACTTATGGCTGTCAGAACCAGCAATTGAATTGTGACAAACAGATATTTAATATTATCAACCAAATTTCTGGTTCAGGCAGCCATAAGTTTAGGGTGAGCCAAATACGGCTATACAGTTGGTTGGAACAACCATACAATTTTCTCGTGTAACTTTTGAAAACTACACATGTTTCTACAAAAATCATAGGAAAGTTTGATGGTATGGAAGTTTAGTGTGGGGGAGGGAGGGGGGGGGTTTAAATGAGACCCTTTTAGTTGATACGGTTTGTGACAAAACTTCTTCGGTTAATGTGATCCAATTTGACAACTAATCCATTAAAGAGGAATCAAAGTTACAAAATAACAGGTTGACATTGTTTTGATTCTCCGAAATTCGAATAGGACGGGGAGACCCCTGCATTCGGTCCGATCGAGCTGAAATGTTTGTGGAGTTAGTCGAGTCACATTTTATGTTCATTCTGGGCCAGAGAGGGCGACTTGACAAAAAAATGGATGCAAAAAGAGGGATCGATCACATTTTTTAAAAAACTTCCGACCTTCGAGGGAGGGGTGGGGTTAGACCTCGACAGTTTGTTTGATTGAGCTGGAATTTTTTTGGGGCTAGTTTGGGCACATTTGACAACCATTCCGTGAATGTAAGGTCGATATTCAAGAAAAACGGTTTTTCACTCCACCCTCACATTAGTTGTTCAATTTGTCGCTCTCTTTTTCGTCTCTCCACTGTGTTTTTGGTTGGGATCCACAGCTTTCCTTGATTCGGTTGTTGGTGTCGATTGTCTGTCTTTATCGTGAGGCCCTTGCAGCGCTTCATAACTTCGATCAAGGGTTTCATCTCGGGTTTGGGGAACGCCTCGTCTCGGGTTTGCGTTTGTTTGTCCTTTCCTCATTTTTTTTGGTTAGGATATATATGCCGGTGACAAATCAGCTCTCTCCAACTTGATAATTGCCGGACGGAGTGATATAAACGTCAGGATCATGTGATGATGTGACTGGTGTATTGATCCATTCTCCTGGTTCTCCAGTATTTGTGTAAAAATTGATTTTCGAGATAATGTTGGTTTGACTACTCTGACTTCGAGACATTTTGCGTTCTGGTCCCTCGTGATAGATTTGCGCTGAGTGTACGGTACTTGTCGAGCGACTAACTTGGTCTCTCAATCATTTCCTTGAATGACCCTTTGAATTCCTGGTATTTGATGATTTGTTTTGGAATGCTTTGGATACAATAGATTTCCCCTTTCCGACGCTCCATGATCATTGTTTCGATTCCAGCCAGTTGACTTGAGCATCAAAGCACATTGCTATCATGATCTCGTGATGTTGTTTTGATTTCACTCTAATTTATAGTCCCAAATTTCTGAACTCGTGATGTATTTACATTGTATAGGACTTTTACTTCGATGAATCCATGCTATACGCTCTTGAAAACTGTGATGAGTATATCCTGACCCATACACAAAGGCGCAGAAGGTGTTGAGCGCCTTCACGATCCCCGTCGTAGATATTGATTGAGACCAGCGGAACCTCAAATATATTTATAACGAGCAAATAATACGTCCACGATAATTTTGAAGAAGTCAAGGGATGAGAGGAAGCTCAGGGAGAGGAGGTGAGTTGATTTCAATTCACTCGAATGACCAATTTCGAAGCGAGGTTAACCACGTGGCAGAGCACGTATATATTCCAAATTCAATATTTTTACATAATACACACGACTTTGTTGGGGAAACGAAAATATAAACAACTCGTTAAAGTTCATCCATTTGGTCTGGGGAACACAGAGAATTCCGAAAAAGCACGGAGGGCACGACCACAAGGGAATACTCTATACGGACCATGCCGTTTACATTCACCAAAGAAGGGGAGGACTCAGGGAAACCGCGACCATGGAATCATTCACGAGGGAGAGCTAATTCGGACGAAGGGGATGATTCGAGGGTGCAAGCAAAAAAGGTGGAGGGGAATTCGAGAGAGGGAGCACGTGGAGGAAGCCACGAGGAGAAAATTCGCTCACTATGAATGACACCAAAATTTCACCACACTGGCACTCCCACTCCGGAGGAACATCTTGGCAGATGCGAAAGCCAATGTGTTATCTTGAATTCGAGCCCCGATGGCACCATGCACTCACTGTATCCCAATTTTCGTACAAGAGTCTTTCTTAAAACGTTGCCGTGGCTCGTCCTTTGGAATTTTCTCACGGATTCTGGTGACGGTGGCGTCTAAATAATCGTTGGGTGAGTGTGGGGGTGCATCGTGGGGTTCCTTTCGAGGCGACTATCCCGATTTTCTCCCATCTTCATCCAGACTTTGGGGGTTTCAGGGTTTTCGGGACCGTAGGGTCATGGGGTGGATTCTCCTCAGGGTGTCTGGGGAGGAGTTATTCGGGATTTTCGGGGCTCGTGTTTGGGGAGGGGCTCCACTAAGCGGATAGTAGGGTTTCAAATCTACTATCGAAAATCGACCAGCTACTTTGTCGTCTTTGTCTTTGTTCGTCAGCCAACTCGTACAAACCAGGAGAGCAGACATTGGGTATCGTATAGGGGCCCTCATATTTCTCAGCCAACTTCGCGGCAAAATGTCGCGAAGCGTCTGATAGGACAGAGTTCCGTTTCATCACCTTGTCCTCTATTCGATAGACCACGTCCCTTCTCCCACTGTTGTAATAGCGGGACTGACGTTCAAAAGCCCCATGTAGGAGTTGGCTGACGATGTCCTGGGAGGCGGAAATTCTGGACACGTGGTCCTTACATTTTCTCAGGTCGGAACGGGTGTGCAGATCTACAAGGGTATTCTGGTGCCTTTCCATGACTCGACGGTAGGACTGTGGAGGGCAGGGGTTGCAGCCATCATTACGGAGGGCAGAACTCACGTGGGTGGAGGAGTGAACCGCAGTATTGTACGCCATACAAAATGCTGGATGGGGACCAAATCAACGGGGAGACAAATCAACGAAATCAGTGTTCGAAAAGAGAAAGGGTGACGTATCTCTCTTTTCAACCAACTTTTCGTTGATTCGGTTTCCCGTTAATTTGGCCGCCATCCGAAATTCTGGGAGATGCTTGTCCCATTCCTGATGGTCTAGGTCCAAGTGAGCTCTGAACATGGTTTTCCATACTTGGTTCACCCTTCCCATGGGATTTGCTTGCGGGTGATATACAGGGGTGAGGGACTGTCGAATGCCATGATACGCCAGATACTGGGTAACATCTCGGTTGGCGAATCCGGTCCCATTCACGGTGATGAGGACCTTCGGAGCACCGTGACGATTCACGACCATGTCGTTGAATCTCATTGGGATCACTTTCGCAGCGGCATTTCGCATGACAGCAACTTCTATCGCTTCGGTCAATAGGTCCACATGTACCAGGAGGTACCCATTGCCAAGCTCGCTCATGGGCGAAGGGCCCATGATTTCCGCTGCTACCACGCTCCACGCTCGCGTGATCTTCCGGAAGCCCATCATGCCAGGTGGTGCTTGTTGTGAGACTTCCACCTCTTGGCAGATCTCGCAACTTCGGACATACCGCTCAATATCCCCGACCATACCTGGCCAATAGTATTCTCGGCCCACCCGTTTGAACGTCTTTTCGACACTGAAGTGGCCTGCATCTGGGGTATCGTGGCACTCGTGTATTACGGAGTTCCTGAAGGCATCGGGTACGACGAGTTCCCATTCATTCAAGTCGTCCACAACTTGACTAACAGGTAGGTCTGGACGCTTGACGTAGATCCGGCCATCCACGATCCTCCAGTTGGGGTAATGTCTTGGGTGTGACTGCAGGACGTTATATCTCCTAGTGTACCAGTCCACGGGCATATCGTTTTGTGGTCGGATACTTTGTGGGTCAGGTGCTTGGGAAGTGGAGGGTTTCAGGGCGAATGCAGTGAGGGAATCTTCTCCGTACATCCATGACAGGGCATCGAGGACATGGTGGAGGGCGCCTTTCCCGTGGAATATATCAGAATCATACTCCAGGAGTTCCAGAGCCCATCTGGTTAGTCTCCCTGTTGAGTTATGAAGTTGATATCGCCACTTCGAACTTGCGTGGTCGGTTATCACTGCGAAGTGTCTAAGAGGGCGGATTGGGTGGTGGCATGGGGGTCGAAGATAGGGTTCGCGTGAGCTTGTAACCGCTCACGCAATTCCCTTCCTTCTCCCAACCGCTCACGTAATTCCCTTCCTTCTCCCTCCGCAGGAGGCCGAAATCACGAAGTCGATCCACGATCCCTCCTGGGGGAATTCCAGCAATGGTGCCAGGTGGTTTCATTTTGAGCCTATGAGGGTCTTGATTGAGGGAAATCTTCCATCTTTAACCCGACTCTAACCGATTCTCAGCCGTAATGGAGTTACGATTCGGGATAAAAATTGGGAAGAATCAATAGGAAATCGCGGTTTCACAATTCGGGATTAACAAATGTATATCTCGGAACGAGAGAGAGGACAGATCCAAAGAGAGCACTTCAAAATTTATCCGGGATACGGGGTAAGGGGAGTCAAGTTCCGTATTTCCTAGAAAAAGAAATAGAAAACATTTCACGATTCTAATCCCAATTTTCCCAACAGGGATACCAAAACGAAAAATCCGATCTCCGAAATCCACCCGGAATCGACTTTCGATTCTCAAATTTCACTATTATACGATTCGTATAAAAGGAAAAAATCACAATATTGTGCTCAATCACAAAGGGTACAGTCTGTTCTTCTATGAAACCGTATCAGACCTTTTCGTCAAATTTGTAATTCCCCCAAGTACAAGCTAAATACGAGGAATATTAGACGTATGTATATATATAAACATACATACATCACACACGTCCTTCCTCCGTGGGTTAAATGATAGTAGATATTCACTCTCCTTTTGTATTTCGATTATATCAAAAATGGTTTCTCTTTGGAATATGACTTTGGAATATGAATCAAATTGGTATCAGAAACATCAACCGACTTGTCGAAACAAATCCATTCCAAATTCGAACTTTTTGAGATTCCGTGACCTCTTCTGATTGCTAGCGTTTGAAAATTCATTGGTCACGACAGTCGATCGATATTTTCCCATTCAAGGTCATCAAAAAAACGAGTACGAAATTGAAATCCTCGAATGATTGTGAGAAATATGCCTGGTTGCACATTTAAAGTATAAGAAGAATGGTGTGCCTGAAGCAGAGATGGGAATTCGCATCGGCGAATTATTTGTTTCGGATTTTTTTTCCTTTTTATATACATGTATATAAATGAAAAATGAGACGTCCTTGACGTGGGAAGGTTCTCAAAGTGCATGAGAACAGTAGAGAAACAGTAGAGAGTGGCTGTTATTGTGTATATTTTACATACGATAATAATCCAAGATTATCAGAACCCCATGTAGTGAATATGTGGAATGTTTCATCAATATTCATCAATATTCAATCACCATAATCGTTAAAGTTTGTTGAAAAATGGTCTCCCTGGATGATAATTCGAAGTGCAAGGTAATCAATGACGACAATCAGACGACACGGTTCCTTCCTGGAACTTTGAAAGAACTTCCAATCGGAACATGAATTTTCTTCAAAACTCTATGAAGATATTCAAGATAATACTATGTTCTGGTAGTTTAGTCATTGAAAACCCCACGCACGTTCGCGTAAACTTCAGCAAAAAGAAGTACCTTCCTTGAGGAAAGTGAGCGTTCTTTGGGCACATGTATGATATCATTACCAACTGACCCAAAATCTGATGTGAATTGAGATGAGCATTAGAACGCACTCTGAATGTACCCCCTCAACAGTCATGATGCGACAATCAAACACCTAATCATCATGGATCAATGAATGATATGAATGTAATTGCTGTAAAAACATGTAGTTTGCATATGTCGTCACAGAGAAACAGGATCCCTAATTCAGTCGAATGTCTACGAAACACTATAAAGGAATTTCAATGAATTATACTCCAGAAGGGACAGAAATTTTATGGAGATATTCCAGCACTAAATAGAGAACCGGAACGGACTCAGCCATGCCACCAAATGAACCAAAACAACAATCTAATACGTCCCTTACTGCCTCGTTTAGACTCGACTACCCAGGGACGAGGCAACTATTTGGAATCGACTGAGTCGAAGACAATCACTGACACTTTTCGATCACTTCCTGGGAGTTGGCGATTGCTCCACCTCACCAATCCATACACAGGGCCCCACGTTAGGCGCGGAATTGTGATGTGTGAACTGTTCGAAGACCTTTCGAATAGTTCCCGTGATGCTAATCAATATGTATTCATCATGGATATTTCAAATCCAAAATGAGAACGTCTTGAATGCACGGACAATTCATTATGAAATCTCGATATGAGTCCTTTCTGAACATTAAGTTGTTTATTATCAGTTCATTTTGAGTTCAAGATATTTATAATGGATACATATTGATTAGCATAACGCGAACTCTTTGCGGGCACTCGTTTGCTGTATGGGATGATACCCCAGGTAGCATAGAGTTCATTGATTAGTTCTCGAATAAGTTTCTGAGAACTTTGGATTTTGAATAAAGTTTTTTGAGGATTCTTTATGAACTCCATGATATCCGTGATTTGAGAACAATAAATCAAGTGAAAAACAAAGGAACGAGTATGATTGTGCAACAAAACAGAGGTTTGTAAGAATAGAAATATCATTCAGCTTGAATGTACCAACGGTCGAGATGAAACTTTTGCAGAGATCATTCCAGAATGGATCGTATCTCCAGTCACACGAGTCAGGTTCGTATATTCGTATAAAATATTCGTATTTTTATTCTTGTTCATTGCCAGAAAATTCTTCTCTTTAATATCATATCTGATCATGGATATTTATTTCCACACATTCGTACTCTAACAGGTCTTTATTGTTGAATGTGATATAACAGGTCTCCATTTTTCAGTACATATTAAAACGAAAGAAATTGCTGTTGAATGGATTTTCCTCCCATTTTCGACACATATTTGGGAATACATACCTGCAGGAGTAAAAATATGTGAAGATGAAAATATCCAACATTGATGATATTAGAGGATAGAATTATTTGAGAACAAACGTAATTTCAACTGGAAATAGAAGTTCGTAAGGATGGAAATACAATTTAGCTTGAATGGAACAACTGGAGGGTTCGAACTTTTGGAGAGAATATTTTGAAATCTATTCTATCTCCAACTACATGAATCAGGTTGATCTTCAGTCATTTGAAAGCAATATCCGCAATTAAAATATCATTCATCACATATATAATACTCCGAAATATTCTTTCTCTCAAATACTCTATTTTCAATTGAACATTTTCCATTAGAGATCTGTATTCTCAATCATCTTGATTTTCAGATAATTCTTTCCTGCATATCACTGTTGATAAATATCTATTCTCACATATTCCCACTCTCATAAATCCTCATTATTGGATATATGTTGGAATGAGGAGAAAAATGGGCGGATTATTTCATTTGTAACACATATTCAAGGATAATGATTTGTGAATATCGAAATATATGGAAATAAAGATATTCATTATTCCTAATATTCGAGAATTTGATCAATCGAACACAAAGATAATGAGAGATGAGGATAGAAGTTTGTAAGAATAGGAATGTAATCCCAGCTTGAATGGAATATTTGGAGAGATAGGGCTTTGAAAGAAAACATGCAGTATAAATTGTATCTCCAGTCATATCAGTCAGGTTGACCTGTAGTTATTCTACAACAATTTCTATAATCAGAGAGGATTTGTGTCTGCTCAATTTTCGTCGAGTTGATCCTAAACAGCCTGCGTAATCATTTGTCAATTGTTCAGTCAAGTGCATCTGATGCGAAAATTTGTGTCATATCCATAGTGCTCCTGTCTTTCCTGCATTTTCTTTCAACGCTGCCTAATGATCATGATGGTGAATGACATGCAGATGTATATCGTACAGTGTGTATAGTATAGAGTATGTGTAGTACATCTGCGTCCTTCTTGCTTCTTCTACATCTACCAGTGATTCTATCGGAAGAATCTGATAGTAGTATACTCCACGCAAGGACCTGTTGTATATCCTCTGCGCTCCTGCCTTTCCTTCATTTTCACATGACGCCACGTGATGATGATGATCATGATTGATTGATGCTCGATCATGCTGGTATGTAATGTACAGATATATGGTACATCTGTATCCCTCTTGCTTTTCCTGCTGCCACCAGTGACCCTATTGGAAGGATCTGATATTAGTATACTTGATGCGATGACTTGTTGAATATCCACTACGCTCCTATCTTTTTTCCATTCTCTTACGACGCTACCTTTTATTATTGATCCTGCTGACACATGATATACAGATGTATGATATATCTGCATCTTGCCTGTTTTTCCTCCATCCACCTGGTATTCTACTCGAAAAATCCAGGGATGCATTATCAATTGAATGCACTTTGTAATCTGTAATGCAAATTGATAGTGGTGGTAGCAAACTCACAGATCTATGGTATGTTGGCTCCATTTTGTTCCTCCCGTATCCCCCTGAAACACTACAAAAAGAATCTCATACCAGGATCGGATAGATCTGTGATATATCCACTGCGCTTCTGCCTTCTCTTCGTTCGACTACGAGGCCACCGAATGAGATTGATAGTGACGATAGCTAGCATACAAATTTTTGATACGTCTGCTTCATTTTTGCTTCGGCTCCAGCCACCTATGATCCTACTCCAAGGAACTAATAAGCCCCCATCATATTGTAAGAATCTGCGGCATATCTACTGTGTTTTCCCCTTTGGAAAAACCGCTTTGATATACTTCAATGTGACGGAAGTGACTGGAGACCAACTTCAACCTCCACCATTGGTCAAACTATTTACATCTTTTTGGGGTTTTGTCATGAACTTCATTTTCTAAAAACTTTCTATATTGCATCGGGGTGTTTTGATGAATTCCCCTCCCTGATTATAAGTGATGATCAGTTATTGATTCATTACATAATCTTGATTCATCCATTTCATGCCATTCATTATCAATTGAATCCACTATGTGATCTGGGATTCATCCATACAATACAAAATTCCCATAAGACCGCCTATGTGAGACTGATAGTGGTGGTAGACGACGTACAAGTTTATGGTATATTGACTTCTTCTCCGTGTTTTCTGATACACCTGTGATACTACTCAAGCAATCCGATAACAACTTTTGGTCGAGAAAGTACCAGGTCAATGAGGGAAGACGAAGACGGAGCGAATATACAATTTGATCTGTACGTAGTCCACCACCACTATCCATTTCATCTAGGTAATTTCATAGGAAATTTTGTATTGAATGGATGGACTACAGATTATAAAGTGAACTCAATTGATAACACGGGGCTACAAAATGAAATTGAGGTGGAGCATCTCTCACCGTGAGTGACTTTTATGTTCTTGGGGTCGCTGATTACGATCCCGGTCTCAACATGACTCCATCACGTCAGGATGAGGGTCGAATGAAGGTCAAATACCTTAAACCACGTGATATGATTCTTTTCAACCCGGATTCTGAAAAAACGTGAAATTTCACATCCAGATACGCATTGACTTGTTGGTCGGACCAACCTTTGAAGGTCATTTCGAGGTCATATAAAGGCGGGATCTTTTTCTCCATTCTTCGGCATTAGAGAAGATATTAATCTACGCTAGGAACAGGTCTCAAACCAGTTAACTCTCATGTTTCGAGGCTCCCTGATTACGATCCCGGTGTCGGCATGAATCCATCACGTCAGGACCAAGATCAAATAAAGGTTGAACACCTTGAATCGCGTAATATAATTTATTTGACCCGGATTCTGGAAGAACGGACAATTTCACATCCAGATACGCCATTGACTTGTCAATCAAAACAACCTTTGAAGGTCATATCAAGGCGGGATCCTTTTTTTGATTTCTCAGCTGATATCTCCGCTAGAAACAGGTCTCAAACCAGTTGACTGTTATGGCTTGGGGTCAGCTGGTTACAGATCCAGTATTGATATGACTTTGTCATGTTATAATCAAGGTCACATGGAAGGCAAATAACTCAATGTGAATGATTTAATTTTCATGAAATCCCCCCGCCCCTTCCGCTCTCTCATGCTGCTCGTGTGTGTATATCCGCATATGTGAGTGCTGTATATTGAATCGTATGTATTTGTTCATTCACATATATGCTGTGTGTGCATGCACGTAGTTTTGTGTTGACTCAGACGAGCGCGTGAGTATGTGTGTCTCTGTACATCTATTCGCGGGCATTCACCAAGGGTTCCTTCGCACTATGGATAAAACTGCGGGTGATGACGCAATTCTGATCCAAAATTTGAGTCCAGACGTTTTATACTGAAATCGGTTCGATCGGATGATTGGATTTCTCGAATGGAATGGTGGAGCGGAGTCGTATACTCAGTGCGAACTGAAAATTTCATGTACGACGTGTTTTTTTGTTGTTGAAAGATCTGCGAAGGGATTTCCTCTTGTGTATATTTGACGAGTCTCTTCTCAAAGATCAACAATAGTCTGACATCATGTTCACATCCCAAACCCCTTGATATCTTCTCTCGAAATCTTTCAAGTCTTGGTGGAAGCTCTCACCCTGCTCCTCACTGGAGTCCCTCAGATTTTCAGGGAAGTAATCAAAGTGAAAATTGAGGGAATGGATCTTCAAATGCATCAAACATCTCATCTTTTGGTAGTTTTCCACCAACCTGTCGACAGTATTCTCGTAATCAGGGTCTTTGTTATTTGCTAAGAACTTTTTTGAATTTTTTTGAAACTACTTCAAGCTGCTCTCCCATTGGATGTCATCCTCATTCCGAATTCATCATCTTTCATCAGTTCCCTCAGTTGAGGACCATCGAAAACACCTTCATCGATTTTCGCTCCACATGTATTGGGAAACTCCTCAAATATGTACAATCGAAGCATCGTTCTCAGATGCCCTCATCGCTTCAATGAGCTGTTCACGTGAGCCGAGTTTAATATGTAGAGGTGGGAGGATCACTTCGTGACTAGGAATGAGACTCTCTTGAACTATATGCATAGATCTCAGAGTTAATTCTTGCCTGAGTGGCCAGTCTCTCTTTACGTAGTGTTGGCGACGAGCACGACTATCCCAATCACAAAGAAAACATGGATACTCTATGTTTCCACTTTGTTGACCTAATGAGATACTAGTTGAATTCAAATCTCCAACTAATCGCCATTTATGAGTATCATACTCCAATTTCTCGAGTAGAAAATGGAGATTTTTGTATTTCTCCTCCAAGATCACTGAATGACCAACCGGTATAGGAGCATATGTGTTTCCATTATGGAGTTAGACGGCTTCCAAACTTCTCACTGATGGATCAATAAATAGTCGCCAGTCATTAGCTACATATTGAACACTTTCATACTCATCAATCAGTCCTCCAACATCATTGCAATGAACCAAACCTTTAGCTTTAAAGACAAATTTCCGGAATGGGAGATCTCGATCACGATAGAAACTCACTCGAGTACCTGGGGCTGAACAATTTTCCTCTTTTAATCAAGAAGCTACAAGTTCAGAGATTTCTCTCGGGAGTCCTGCGTCTCGGATCAAGTTACTTAGCTCTTCCTGAGTGAAACCATGGGAATTTCCTGGTTGACCATCTTCTGATTCTTGCCATTCATTCAGCTCCTCAGCTCGCTGATTTTCGAATTCTTCAAATGACATTCTTGTATCAGTATCATTAGTTCCGGTTTCAAGACACATTTTATCAGTGGACATCTGATGTTCATTCTCAACCTGTTCGATGTCGATCAAAACAGCATGAGTCACAGATTGAGAAGATGCATAAGATATTTTAGAATCATCCTGATTCTTGTACCCAGATGTATTGATCAAGCAGAAATAGCAATCAGTGTCATGATCTTCTGGCTCTCACCAGATCGTAGGAAAAGCAAATATCCGTTCCTTCTTTCCCGTGATTAGCAGGGAGCGAGTAACGCATAATATTTTTGGAGTCCAAGAATTGTTCATTCCACTGATATCTATATTGGAGCAGTTTTTGTGATGTGTTTCAAGTACATTTGTCAATTGCCTTCCCTGATTCGTGATGATATATTCCCCACAAACAACGCAAAAGTTGTTTGATCCCTGATCACACCGGGTTACTGTTAAACTTGTAGCATTCGGCTCTAACAGGGCCAAGTTCCCCACCAAATTAGAGCTGTGATCGCATGATGACGACGATGGCGGTCCCGCTCGCTCACCCTGACCGATCGCCGATATTTGGTGTCCAAGTGCCTGCATCGTACTCTTTTCTACCTGCCATAACGACTTGGACGCCTCTACTCAAGGACTTTGTCAGTTACCTGTTTCCCGCCGTCACCACGTGCAGGTGCCTTGGGGGCAGGCACAAGCCATTTTGGTTCACGATATGCTTTTCCATAGCATATCATGTGAGTAATGAGTCATGATGTCTGAATGACCTGGAAATGACCCTATTCGTGGGGTGTGAGTTTATCCTTCGCGGTGAGAATATTCAACAGTTCAATATGTATCCGTGAGACAGGAGGCCTATGCAGTAGTTCCAGATCCAAAGAAACGGCTTCACATACGGACGTAAGAGTACATACATGTGACAACATGCACGTATCACATGTTCACATGTATATATCACTGCATCAGTATGAGTGAGGTGAGGGTTCCAGATTTGTGACCACTGGGCCCATGGTCTGAAATTTGGAGTCGGTCGAATGTCAACACTCATGCATGGGACTAGGCATTACCCACATAGCATAAATGTCAAAGTAATATCACCGGAATATAATACAACATTCTAGGGATCTTGTGATATTGTCAGAATGTTCTGGAGATAACACTGAGACATTCGTGCTATGTGAGTAAGTCATTCGACTTCTCATTTTTCACTATGAACCAATCATTTGATGGAATCACATCCCCCGAAATCGTGACCAGCTAACCCCAAGTCATAAAAGCCAACTGGTTTGAGACCTTTTCCTAGCGAAGATATCAGCTGAGAAGTCAAAAAAAGGATCCCGCCTTTATATGACCCCCAAATGACCTTCAGAGGTTGTTCTAACTGATGAGTCAATGGCGTATCTGGATGTGAAATCGTCCAGTCTTTCAGAATCTGGGTTAAAAAAATCATATCACGTGGTTTAAGGTGTTTGACCTTCATTTGACCATAATCCTGACGTGTTGGAGTTATGTCGACACCGGGATCGTCATCAGGTACCCTCCAAACATGAAAGTCAACTAGTGTGAGACCTGTTCCTAGCGGAGATATTGACCGAGAAATCACAAGAAGGATCCCTTTTTTATATGACCTTCAAAGGTTGTTTTGACTGACAAGTCAATGCGCATCTGAGTGTGAAATTCTCTGTTCTTCCAGAATCAGGGGTCAAAGGAATCATATCACATGGTTCAAGGTGTCCGACCCTCATTTGACCTTGATCCTGACGTGATGGAGTCATGTCGACACCGGGATCGTGATCAGCGTTCCCAAGAACATGAAAGTCAACCATGGTGAGAGATGCTCCACCTCAATTTCATTTTGCGGCCGTGTGTGATGAATGGGATGGAATGGATGATCAAAGATTATGTAACGAATCAACAACTGAATCATCGCTCATAATTAGAAACTGGAATTCGTCAGATATCAACTATAATCAAAACTTGGAATCATCCAAGACCCCCGATGCGGTATAAGAAGTTTCTGAAGAAGTTCATGAAACAACCTCAATGAAATATGAGAGTTTTGAAAAACGTTGAAGGTGCAGGTTGGTCTCCAGGCACTTCAGTTACATTGAAGTATATTGAATATTTTCAATCAAGCCCATTATTCGAACGAAACGATTACTCTAGAGGCAAAAGCACAGCAAATATGCCGCAGATCTTGACGACATACTGGACTGATCAGTTTTTCGGAGTAGCATCACAGGTGAATGGAGATGAAGGAGAAATGAAGCAGACGAATCATAAATTTGTATGCTAGTGATTCCATCTATATATATATCTATATATATCCATCACTATCATCTCCATTCGGTGACCTCTTAGTCGAGTGAAACAAAGGCAAGAGTGCAGTGAATATATCACAGATCCATTCGACACTATCATTGGATTCTTCGAATAGCATCACGGGTGGATAAGGATGGAACAAAATGAAGCGGATATGGCATGGATCTGTATATTAGCTGCCAATGCTATCAATTTCGTTTGTATTCAAGGATCCGATAACAGCCTTCGTCGGAGTAACCTACTGAATCTTGTACAATGTTCCAGTTGAAGTCAATGCAGTAGGATGTGGTTCATGTTGTTGTTGTAGTGAATTAAGTTGATTGACGTCTGATTCTTCATCAGATTTGGTTAGATTCAATGGACTGTTCCATTAGATAATAGTCTCCATCGAAACTAGAAAGACAATGGAATTATATTGGACATACCTTTCCTCACCAGACATCTCTTTATGGTTTCCTCTCTGAAGGAAGATGAAAGAGATTTGGAACACTCATTTTAGAATAAGCAACATCTCTAGTCGCTTTGGTTGTGCTTGAGTATAATCATTGTCGATCAGGGTATGCGGGGAGGACACTGTTACATTCATTCACTCCTCTCTGAGCAGACTCAATATCATCTATTTCATCATTCGTTCACGATTCCAGTTGGAGAATAGTATAGACCAAGGGACTGTCCATTGAGGGTATATCCACTATCAATTACCTGTGAAGGAATATCAAATGAACTTGAATAATTCCTCAGCGAGCTCGGTATAATCTTCTCCATCAATTGTCTATGATCCTGATTGGAGCAATTGACATAAGATGGCTGGTCGTCAGGAGTTATGGTATATTCGTTATGGTTTGGTATATAGGAAGATTGCGAATCAATTTGAATCATCCCCCTCGAGCATACTCTGTATGATCCATTTGATCATCTGCCAACGACTCTAGTAGCAGGATAGGACAGTAGCAGACTGTCCGTTAGCGTGTCCCGAAAGAATTTTTTTTTAGAATTGAACCATCCAATAGCGATTAAAAGTTGCTCTTGGATCAGCTGATCGCGAGAAAAATAATTCAAAAAATCTTGCAGGGTACTTTCAGACCTCTACTCGCTGTTGAAAATGATCAACATCTGATTACTTTTCCCATAATTCAGTTATCATCATGTAAATTCATATCGAACGGTGAACATCAAATTGGTCCATGAGAGGTGTGAAAAGTTCCATATCAACTTGTAGTTCCAATATATATTCTTGGTTTTTGATCAATCTCCAGACTTCTGGAGATTGAGGATTCAGTTTTTATGTACAAAACCAGCGAAATTTTCCATACCAATTTTTTCGACCATGCTTTTATATTTTATTGATATTTTATGATAATTGAGATGAGAATCACTTGGTTCAATGCTAAAAAAATTTATCACAAATTTATGACTGTGATGGGTATAACCAGAACCTATGCACAAAGGCGCATAAGTCGTTGAGCGCCTCCACGACTCCTGTCGTGGATATTCATTCACCACAGCGGGACTTGCAATATATTGAGGAGAAACAAGTAACTTGTTCACGATAGTGTTGATGGGTCAATGAAAAAGGAAAAGCGCAGGGAGAGGGGGTGGGTTGATTCTGATTCACTGAAATAAACAATCCCCAAATGAGGTTAACCACGTATCAGAGCACGTATATATTCACAATTCCACAAGATTACACGAGCACGCGACTTCGTCGCACAAAGGAAAGTACAAACAACTCGTTCGTTTATCGGTTTGATTTGGGGAACACAGGGACTAAGAAAAGAATACGGAGGGCGCGACCACGAGGGAACGTTCATTCACGGACTATGCCGTTCACATGAGTCAAGAAAGAAAGAGAATATAGGGAAACCGCGACCATAAAATTCGACCGGGGGAGGGCAGATACGAGCGAAGGGTGTGACTCTATATGAAAACAAAGAGGGGGAAGAGGAATCAAAAGGAAGGGCACGTGGGGGAGGCCACGTGAACGACACTGTTTTACCACTGATAATTCCACGCAAGGACACCGCGCAGGCACTCCACACCGTCAGAATCCTTGGCAGGTGCGACACGAGTGATTCCCTACTTAATTCGGACCCCGATGACACAGGACAGTCACCGTATCGGTAGGGGGTCTTTTGGCCGAAAACGTTTTTCGCCGAATACACTGTAATTTGACAATCAATAGTCACCTCTAGAAAGCACTGGGAGATTTCGTAGTGATCTCTAGAAATGACTAGCGATTGTCGAATTGAGTTTGTTCGGCGGAAAACTTTCTCGGCAAAAAGACCCCCTACCACCGTATCATGGAATCCTTCCCTTTTCTCGAACAAAAGCTCCTGTCGAACTCGCCGATCGCTTGGTTATACAAGAAGTGACAGGTAACATGGCCACTTCCTTCTTCTTGCCCGACGGGTGCGTTCACAAAATCATATACAGACCCCGTCGGTGACTTCCTGTTGGAGCTTACTTCTGGAGCTCGTTCCACGGGCTTGAGCAGTGGTGACATCCAGCTACTCGTTAGGTGAGTATGCGCTTGCACGTTGTGGGGACTTTCTGGGTGCGCGTGTTTCTGTCCTTTTCCATCTTTTGGTGGGGCCTGAACGAGGGGTACAGCGTGGTCGGGTTGGTCTCTGTCGTTGTTCCGCCGGTTCGGGGACGGGGTGGCATCCTCGGGGACGACTCATTCCAGCTCTCTGTCTCTCTCTCTCTGTGGTCCGGGGTTGGAGAGAGATGGTGTTGCCCACGAGTGGTTTAGAGCCGCTTGGGAGGTTGTCGATCTAGGAACGACTGCGATAGCGTTGATGTCGCCTCTTGACGTTGAACCAGTCCTACCGGGCATCCGTGGTATAGGTGGCGCTGCCTCCTCAGGGACGGAAAACCTCAACAAATAGAAGAAGGGCAGGGATTAGAGGAGGGCAGGAATAGCGAGGGAGGGGAGATGTGTTACCGATGGGTGGGGGCCGAATCAACGAAAGGACGAATTAACGAAACCATTGGTTGAAAAGGAAGAGGTGTATAATGTATGATGTCTTTGGTCGATGTTGAATCAACGAAAAACCAAATCAACGAAGAAAAATTCACTTGCAGTATGAAGTTGTCATTTTGTTGCGGTATGAGAAGAAATTCGTCATGGATCATTGATTAAATTAAACGAAAATTCTTTATGTTAACCTATTCACTGCACCCGTTTATTACAGTAGACACGTGATTCATCATTCTAATGGAATTATTGATGATCTTCCTAATCGATCGGTACAATCAAACTGTTCCAAACGTCTGTAGAGAACGAAAATTGGTTTGTTGTTATCATATACATAATCATACCATAATCATGAACATAACGAAGGGGAATTAAGTTTACGGTGGTGTTGTGTTAGCAAATCAATGTTTTTTACTTTTCGTTCAATTTAATCAATGATCTATGACTAATTCCATTTCATACTGCAACAAAATGACAACTTCATACTGCTAGTAAATTTTTTTTCGTTGATTTGGTTCTTCGTTGATTCGGCACCGACCCGATGTCTTATTCTCCCCAACTAACGGTTTCGTTGATTTGGTTTTTCGTTGATTTGGCCCCCATCCTTCCCGATCCTCGTATGAGCGAGCGACAGCTATGTTCTTTCAGGTGAACTAACTAGTTCTGAAGGTTTCCGATTACGATCGATAGGGATCGTGCGCGGTGCCGACTCGCGACTCTTTTTGTAATGATTGATGACATCACAACTCCCCCCACTCTAAGCACTTGACATGCCGGTGTCGAAGTGCCAGGACGGTCCATTCGGGCCGTCTGTGTCCCGTATTCAACAAAAGCATTTTTCTCTGTCGTTTTGGTTAACCTCCTCGGGAAGATGTTTCCCCCCTTATCCGAACTAGCAATCATAACCCCGTACACCGAGGTGCACTCGGAGCTACGAAAAAAAAAAAATAAAAACTCTCTACGAATTCAGTGCAAACAGTTTCTTACTGAGCTCCACTATAGTTTTCTCCCAGGGTCACCGGGAACTGCTGGTCGCAGGGCAGGACGGGGGAAGGCAGAGGAGAGTTTGGGGCAGGGTCGAGGGGCTGATCAAGGGTGGTGGGCGGGGGATCAGGATCCTCCAGGGGGAAGCTGTGGTCGGAGCGAGGGAGTGGGAGAGTAGGGGAAGGGGTGAGGTGAGCACTCAGAGGTTTTGAGAGGGGCAGTGGGACTTCGTGGGGCCGGGCTGGCCGCACTTCCAACACCGCTCTAGTGGGGGACAAGTATAGGAGGGAAGAGGTCCATAACCAAGAGGGGGTGGTCAAGGATATAAGGGGAACGGGTGGAGGAGACGGCACAGCAGGGGTTGGTCGTCGGCTCGGTTTTTGATCAGGGGCACGGGAAGAAGGGGAGGTCGCTTGGAGTCGGGCGGGACGAGGTTGGAGTGGAGTAGGAGGAAATGTGGGCTCCGGGAAGGTGGGTATAGGATCGGGTTTGGGGGCATGCTCGGGGAGTTGAGGCACATCGGGAGTGTAGGAGAGGGGCCGGGTCGCGAAACGAAGGAAATCTGGGGAAGGGGAAGTCAGGGGGAACTGTTCCAGGGAGGCCAGGTGTAGCAAAGGAGCTCTCCCTGGCGAACGGGTCAACGGGCCGAGAGGTGGAGTGAAGGAGGGGCCAGGAAGGGATATGGCAATCCGGGTGGGCAGGCGTCGGAGAGAGGGTGGGGAGCCAGGGCAGGAAACTACAACATGGATCTCATTCAGGGGGGCTTCGGGTCCGGAGTCAGGAGATTTGGGGGTGGCGGGACGTTCTAGGGTGGATGAAGGGAATCGGGGTACGCGGTGTGAGAGTTGTCAAATGAGAATGGGACAGCGTGGGAACGGGGGGCTAAGACGAGATTTCGGGTACGTGCTGTATGGGGAGAGAAAGAGTTCTGGGATGTGATGGTAGGTGGTGGGGACCAGGCGATGAATGAACGTGGTCGGGAAACCCCGATCACCGCGAAGCCTCCCTGCCATCACCCGGGGGCGATGGGGGGAGTCCCACACAGTGATCAGTTCGTCCTCCGGTGCTGGCACACCTAGCTGCAGGTCGAATTCACCAGTTTGTGGTGGCATTTTTCTCGTATCGAAATCTATAACAAGCAAAAGGTCGTCATAAGCGGCATGCTGAGCCTGTGAGTGGTAACTTCAGTCAAGCAATACATCAGCCTGCCGCGTGCAAGTGCAGCGGATGTCCGGCTCATCCCCGGGGCTGCTGTGAGCATGGGCCACGCTGTACAGGGGGAAAAACGAAGGATGTCGTGGGAGCGCATTGCGAGGAAGACGATGATATAATCGCACTGACCGTGGGGCCCAAAGCTGAAACGGAAAATCGGATCGAGACATCACAACCGCCCGAAATCACCGCCGGTTACCCGAACCGGACTGAACCTCAGGGTTGGATTTCATCCTCATTCCAAGGCGGAACACCATCCGAAAGTGGATTCAGCCTCATGCGAACCGGTCGTTCCGGGAATGAGAACTCAAAGCGCTGTGAGCGGCAGTTCTCCGTAGTCGGGCCGAGTTCGGATGACAAGTGGAGATGAACGATGGTTTCCTATCGCGTTCTACAAGACAGTCGACCTGAGACAAGACGGATGGTATCTCCCCATTTCCCCAATCCAGACCATGGGCCATCATTCCACGGAGTGAGAGGGAGAGACCTATAGGGGAGAGCGGGTCATTCTGTGGGGTTTCACGGTTTTCGGGATCGTAGGGTCATGAGGTGTATTCTTTCCTGGGTCTCTGGAGGGGAGTTATCCGGGTTTTTCGAGGCTTGGGTGTGGGAAGGGGCTCCACCGGACGGGTAGTGAGGTTTCAAATCTACTATCAGAGTCCGACCAGCCACCTGTCCCTGTTAGTCAGCCAACTCGTACATGCCAGGGGAGGAGACATTGGTTATCGTATAGGGCCTTTATATCTCTTAGCTATCTTCGCGGTAAGATGTCGCACAGCGTCCGATAGGACGGAATTCCGTTTCATCACCTTGTCCCCTATCTGATAGACAACGTGCCTTCCCCCTCTGTTGTGATAGCGAGACTGACGTTTCAAAGCTTGGTCCAGGTGTTGGCCGACAATATGCCACAGGGCCGACATCCTGGACATGTGGTCTCTCCATTTTCTTCGATCGGTACGGTTGAGCAGGTCTACAAGGACATTCTGGGGACCTTCCACGACTCGACGGCACGACTGGGAGGGACGTGGGTTGACACCATAATCGAGGAGGGCAGGACTTACGTGAGTGGAAGAACGAACCGCAGTATTGTCCGCCATGCGGCATTCTGGAAGATACTTGTCCCATTCCCGATGGTCGTGGTCCAGGTAAGCTCCGAACATGGTCTTCCATCCTCGGTTCACCCTCCCCACGGGATTCGCTTGCGGGTAATATACAGGGGTGAGGGACTGCCGAATGCCATGATACGCCAGATACTGGGTAACATTTCGGTTGGCAAATTCGGTTCCATTATCGGTGATGAGGACTTCCGGAGCACCGTGACGGTTCACGACCATGTCTTTGAATCTCGTCAAGATCACTTTCGCAGTGGCGTTTCGCATGACGGCAACTTCAATCGCTTTGGTCAATAGGTCCATACATGCTAGGAGGTACCCACTGCCGAGCTCACTCATGGGCGAAGGGCCCATGATATCAGCTGCTACAACGCTCCACGCTCGCGTGATCTTCCGGAAGCCCACCAAGCCAAGTGGTGCCTGTTGCGAGACTTTCGCTTCCTCGCAAATCTCGCAACCTGGATATACCGTCCAATGTTTCCGAACATGCCTGGCCATTAGTATGCCCGGGCCACCCGTTTGTACGTCTTCTCGACGCCGAAGTGGCCCGCATCTGGGGTATCATGGCACTCGTGTATCACGGAGTCCCTGAAGGCATCGGGGACGACCAGTTTTCATTCGTTCAAGTCGTTCATGACTTGACTAACCAGTAGGTCGGGACGCTTGACGTAGATCCGGCCATCCACGATCCTCCAGTTGGGGTAGTGTCTGGGCTGTGACTGCAGGGCGTTATATCTCTTGGTGTTCCAATCCACGGGAGTATCATTTCAGGGCGTGGTGATTTGTGGGTCCGGGGCTTGGGGAGTGGAAGGTTTCAGGGCAGATGCCGTGGGGGAATCTTATCCGTACATCCGTGACAGGGCATCGGGGACATGGTGGAGGGCGCCTCCTCTGTGGACTATATCAAAATACTGCAAGTGTTACAGAGCCCATCTGACTAGTCTCCCTGTTGGGTTATGAAGTTGATATAGCCACTCCAGACTTGCGTGGTCAGTTATCACGGTGAAGTGATAACCTTCCAGGTATTCTCGGAATTTTTCAATGGCCCAGAGAACGGCCAGGCATTCTCGCTCTGTCACGGAGTAATTTTTCTCAGCGCTGTTTAGAGTTCTGCTTGCGAAAGCGATAACTCTCTCCTCCCCCGGTAAAGACTGGGTGAGGACAGCGCCGAGACGAGTGTTACTGGCATCTGTTTGGAGGGCGAAGGGCTGGGAAAAATCGGGGCAAACCAGGATAGGGGCTGAAGCCATGGACTTTTTCAGAGATTCAGAGGCCTCTTGTTCCTCGGTTTTCCACTCCCACGCTGAACCTTTCTTGCTCACCTTATGGAGCGGGGCGGCGATCGTGGCAAAATGTTCGATAAAACGTCGGTACCACGACGCCATACCAAGGAATTTCTTGTATCTTTTCAGATTAGTCGGTGGAGGGTAGTACAGTACGGGCTCGATTTCACTAGGATCCATTTGAAGACCATTTTGGTTGACCAGAAAGCTGAGATACCTTACCTCCGACTTACACCATCCACATTCTTCCGGATTGATGGCCAACCCAGCTTCTCTTATCCTGTCTAAGACTCCCTTTAGCCAGGTTAGATGGTCCTCAGATGTTTCCGTGACGATAATGATATCATCCAAATACGCAAATGCGTGGGGCTTTAGGGAGGGACCAATTAGTTTGTCCATGAGTCGTTGGAGGGTGGCAGGGGCCATAGTCAAGCCATAGGGCATACGGGTGAATTGAAATAATCCACGGCCAGGGACCGTGAAAGCCGTGATTTTTTCGAGCAAGAGCCCATGCGAATCTGGTGATAGGCTTGACTGAGATCGATGGTGGAGATATACTGGGCCGAACGTAATTTGTCCAGAATACTACTCATGTAGGGAAGAGGATAGGCGTCCTTTTTGGTCACCTTGTTGACTTCACGGTGATCCACGCAGAACCTGTACTCGCTTTTGGATTCGATCTCCCCTTCCCGAGCGATCATGCGTTGTAGTTCCTCGCCTTGAGATTCTACTTTCCTCTTCTCCACCATTACGATTGGAATTGACCAATCGCTCGAAGAAGGTTCGACTATTCCTTCGGCCAGCATCCTATCTACTTCCTTGTACATTTCATCTCTGACCTTTGAGCTAACCGGGTAGTATCTGCGCTTCTTGCCTAGATGTCCCTGGACATCAATGTGGTGAGAAGTCAACAAGATAGCACCAGATGAACGGGTTAGGGAAGGGACTTCCTGCTTGACCAAACTCTCTAAACGGGTTTGTTGGGAGGGGTTCGAGGGTTGTTAACCGTGAAGGGTGGGTGGCGGGATTCTAGTACTGCCAGTTCTCTTCCTGTCCTCCGATACGCCAACGGCAATTGAACCCATCCAAAACCAAACCGAATTCATAAAAGAAATCCATCTCAAGGATGAAATCAATATCTAGCCCTGCTACCACCCGACAAGTTAAAGTCTTTTCGAAGTTGAGAATTTCTATCGGTACCTGGGCTTCCTCCAAAATTGGCTCAATTTTCCCATTGGCGACCTTCACGGCACCGTAGGAGGCTCTTTTGACAGGGATTTTGGGAACCCGCAGTGAGTCACGACCAGAAGGACCGAAAAAGGTACATGATGCACCTGTATCCATGAGGGCAGGAATATCGTAGGGGCCAATCCTGATGATCAAGTATATTCGGGCTAGGGGGCTCGGGTCATTCGGGTGGTGGTTATTGTGTTCCCTTCGTGGGGTTTCCTAAGTTGTGTTCAGAGGGTTGTGTTTGGGCTGAAACTGTGATGGCGGAAAAAGGTTGCTTAGTCCGGGTGTTCTTTCAGGATCTGGGGGATTATCGATTTCTGACTTCGGGTGGATCCTGGGGGGTACACTCACGACTAGGTCGCTCGGAAGGGTGTGTCCAGGGTATTCTGGAGATTCAGTATATCGCTTTTTCCGGTAGAGGGTGATTCCTCTGGGGGGTAGAGCGAACGAGGGGGTGAGTTCCTCCCAAGAGATAGATTCTTCATCAGGATATCCATCTTCATATAGGGGAGAGTGTAGCAAGTTTTCTATAGGGGCATGTTTTTCAATGCGTTATAATTTCTCAGTACACTGGAAGAGCGCGCTGCTGGAGAATGGTCGTGAGATGTATCATCTGAGGTACAATTCACGACAGTATCAGGTTATTAGCTGCTTTCATCATAATAAGGGAACCGTTTTCACGATTTTGTCGTTGGTGAGTGAACTTGACATGTGTTCATTCAAATTGAAAAAAAACATACTCACGTTATTCTGATTGTTTTGGCCGAATATGTGTTCATGAACGAAAGTCCCCTGGATGTGATAATTTTTGTAAATCATTCGCGTCCATACGATTTCAACCTAGTTCCAAGTTGAAAAACGATAATGGTGCAAATTCTCCAACGTGACACGGGGCAAATTTTCTCACAAGGAGAATTTGTCTTGGTCTCAACCAAGTGATTTCAGAGTGTTGCGAATGCATTTCTTATATTATATGCTTAGTCTTCGCGATTTCAGGTTAGTTGAGAGTTAGGAGACAATGATGAAGCAATGTTTCTCACTGCGGAAAATTATCCCAGTCTCAATCAAATTGTTGTAACGTATTACAAACAAATTTATCGAAAAAGATAAGCAAACATTATTTCATATGATTTATCATTACGTTTACACAGATTACGAATAGTTCGGAATTATAAAAGGAAAACTAATCGTGGCTCCTACAGCTATGATTCAATGGAAGCAGCTGTCTCAGCAGTTAGAGTGGGACGACCCTGGTGAAAATGGAGTGCATACAGAAAACGCGACGGAAGCGCATACGGAGCGGAAAATGTTCCAATTCCCTCTTCCTGGACCATGTGATGCTCGTTTGCTGTGAAGTGATAGAATCATACGTTCCATATACGCTTCATAAGCTTTTGATCCCGTTTCAAACACGCTTCATGTGACGTAACTGTAGGTTACATCAAGCGTGTGCGAATTATATCTATTCTAAGTCCGAATAATGTTTCTGAGCAGGCAGTGCCAACGGTGGTCTATAGCTTGGTTGATAAGACCCTCTTCCACTATGGTGGGAGTCCCTAGTTCGATTCCCGCAAAGGAGTTTAATTTTTTTTCTCTCGATTGTATACCCTTTGTTTTCTCCAATTCCCGCTCCACATACTCTTCTTACACTTTTCGTTGAGGCTCCGTATACTTTTCCTTAACTTTTCTGTTCCTTTCCAGCATACACTTCATTTACTTTTCCTTTCTGCTTCCATTTTCACCAGGAGAAGTATTAGAGGAGCTGCCTCAGATTTCGGTATATGCAGCAGAACTGTGAACAACTATTGTAACAAGTACAAATGTCCCTCAGAAGTACTGAACGTATCCGAAGTAGCTGAAGTACCCGAAGTACCTGGACCACAAGGAGCTCCACTACCAGTGCTTCCAACAGAAATGCCTCCATCTGATGCTTCTGAAAGAATTGTGGAGGACTCCGATATCCCTATTATTCTTCCACATTTCGGTTACTTCAAGAGATGGAATGTGGGTGAATTGAAATTTCAAGAACTGCATCAAAAATTAATTGCCATCAAATAAATGTTCACTGGAATCAAGGAACATACTATTGACTCTTATGAATATTTATATGATGGGAGACAAATGAAAATCTTTTATCCAACTCCAGTGAATTTCTCCAGTGTGTAGATTACTTGTATACATTGGATAGCATTTCTTGATGTGGAGGTGGAGTTTGAAGTTCTTATGTTTGCTTGTGTAGGTTTCCGATGAGGATCGAATAAAATACTTAATTTGGATCCGAACTTCGATTTCTTATCTATTTTTGGCGATTCTGAATGAGTGAGGAAATTTGCCCCCATATGGTTCGGAGGTGTTGGAAAACTTGCCCCGTATGTGGGGCAAGTTCTCGCAAGTGATATGACTGCAAAGAACACTATCTTGCAACAACATGCTCATGAAATCATCACATTTATTTATACTAGGTTGTAGTGGAAGCTTCAACGAGTGAAATGGTACCCCCAACGGTTTGAAATATGCAACGGGGGAAAATACAAGAATCGACAAATAAAAAGTGGGAAAACATGCCTTGTTCTCCTCTAAGGATCTGTGAATCGATCTCTTCGGATTATTCTCTATTGGTGGGTGTGCAGGGACTTCTGGGGAATTCTGTGAAGGGTTATTCCTTCCGATTGGTTCCGGTTCGTGGAGTAGATTGAACATCAGCTCATTGAGGAGGGTGTTTTCTACGAAGTTCTAAACGTTCGGGGTCGGGTGGAAGGGTAGGTGTTTTCGAAGCACAACCGCTTCGGAATCATTCGGGTCGGGGGAGTTTCGGGGGATGAATCAGAGAAATCCAAGTGGTTCGGGTGAGGGGTGGACCCAATGATAATTCCCTAGGAGTATCATCTAGGGTGGTCCGGTATAACTCTCGTTGGGGTAGGGGTGGGTTTTCATCTCAGTGGAATCCCGGAAGTGTAGAGGGTTGGGGTGAATTTTCCATTTCTGTACTCTGTTGGGGTTGGTGGGCGAGTACCCTATGTCTGAGGGTAGAGTGGTGTTTCAGGGTCGACGAGGGCGTGCTATCAGAGGTTGGGTGGACCCTAGTCACCGTTCCTCAGTTCAGTTTCCCTTGTCCTTCCTTTTGGGGGAGTAATTGAAACCATGAGGGGTGGCACGTTGTTTTGAAAGATGTCCACGTCCCCCGCAGCGCCGAAATCCTATTGATTCGTTTGGGGTTGAGTCCGGAACCCTCCGGGTGGGTTGTGGGGAATTGTGTGGGGAATTTCTGGGGCAACTATCGGGTGCATAGCCCGGGGGCACGGGAATAGTCATCAATGATTGGGGTTTGGCAGAGGATGGCGATGATGAGGTCTGACTGGCTTGGGCGAATCGTCGGGGATCGGGTAGGGGAGAGGCAGGTAGGTCAGCTTCCGCTGCATATGTAGGTTGTGAAGTAGGAATCTCGGGAGATGGTGGGTTGGGTGTTTGTTTCTTCTCGAAGTTCTTCCGTTCAGGGGAATTCGGGGTTCCTTGGGACATCGGTGCGACAGGGGAAGTCTCTAGGGAGGCTACGGATTGGGAATTTTCCGGTGGGGTCTTCTTTCGCTTATAAGCCAATTCCGGGGGGGGCCAGTTGGGATGTGGGGAGTTGTATAGGGATTTCCTGGGGCTCGAGTGATCGCTCGACTTCAAGGGCCCGCATTTCCATTCGCTTGCAGGTATCAAATGATGCCCTCATCATCTGGCAGCGATACTCCGGGCGGATGTGATCTGGTGCCAGAGAAAGCTGTTCCTCTGAAGGATAAGGTCTGCGCATGCTCGACTATGAACGCTGCACACAATTGATGTAATTTGCGGGTGGTTCATCTGGTCCTTGAGATCGAGTGAGCACCTGTAGGCGCAGTTTTCCTTCGTAATCGGCGGAACCAACTCCATATCGGAAGGAACTATAAAAAGAATCTAGGAAGGTGGAGGACGTCCTCTTGATACAGAACCATTGTAGGACAATGTCATTTAGAACGGTGGGCATTAGGTTTGAGACTCCCGAATGCGACAGATTCATCATGGCCCAGCATTCATTCAATCTTAGTAGGAATTCCTCGGGACGAACGGGGTCATGTGGCAGGGAGGTTGGGTACTGGGCCATGTGTAAATACTGGTAGGTTGGTAATGAGGGAGCAAGGAATAGGAGGGCTGGGTCAGAGCATACTGGGGAGTAACCAGGGGGAGCAAATGGGCTTGATGGTGCGAATGAGGGGTGACGTGCAAGTTGTTGGAGCTTGGAACGACATTATCGGAGAGAAGTTTGTTGGCGGTTGGGAATACGGGGGCTGAGTAGGGATCGACGCTACTGTCGTGGGGGTCGGGGCATGGGGGTATGAGTGTTGGGTTACGGGTACCGAACTGCTGGGATTATTCATGCAACCATAGGGTTGGGCCGGTTGAGGGCCGGGAGTGCTATAAATTCCATGAGTAATAACGGTCCCGGGGCTTGTCGGGGCGATCTGGCTCACTCTTGTGGCTAACGGTTGTGAGATGGAGGGAGTGGGCGCGCTCTGCGCCGAGGAACGGCTTCCCGAGCCGTATTGGGTGGTCACCGGGACCGACGGAGGGGAATCACTGAAATTCACAGTGTGACCCCGAAGGGTGGTCGAAAAATATTGGGGGTGGGTGACCAGGGGTGGGCTTCGAACGATCGTTGACCCAAAGTCACTAACATTGGCAGGGATGATTCGCCTTCGGGGAACAGTGGTGATTGGGGCGGTTATAGGGGCGCGGGTGTCCACGTTCACGATGGTTGTCGTCGTGGTGATTGTGGTGGACGATAGGGCATAGGACGTGGGAATATGCTGGGGGTTGTGGGCTGATTTGATGTGGGTGGACTCGTGGGTGTGCCCCGATGAGAGCTCAAAAGGAGAGCTAGTATCTCCGGATCCGAGAAAGATTCGGGCTCAGAGGGCCTGAGTTCCGGGGACAAATCATCCATGGTCCAACGGATGGTTGTGCCCGTCGGTAATAACGATGGGCCCGATCTCGCTTCTCGTCTACGGTTCCCGCGCGGTTTAGGAAATGGCCCACTGGGAGGGCTCCTAATTTTTCCGGGGCGAGGGCGTTGATCCACGAATGATCATTGTGGTCTTCCGCGTACGATGATCCGCGCGATGGGGGTCGATTATCCAGGGGGTTATGGGATCTTCAAAGAGTCCCAGATTTCCGGGTAGGGTGTCCAAGGAAGTGGATTGAGGAATGACTGGGGGGTCGATCATAGGGGTCAGATGAGCTTGTAGCCGCTCACGCAATTCTCTCTCACCTCCCTCCGTGGAAAGCCCAAGACCGCGAAGTTGGCTCATAATTTCCTCTAGGGAGAGTTCAGAGATGCCTGATGGGTGCATTTTCTTTCGGAATTCGAGGGCAATTTCGGACAATCCGATATTAGCGTTCCAATTTGTAACGGGACGAATGTGTCATAGACATTCATACGGTTACAACACCGCGCGATAGTGAAAGAACATAAAATAATTTCCAAAGGGAAAATGAATAATTAAATTATAAAGAGATAAAGACGTGTTCACATGCCTTCGATGAAGATAATGTATACAAGCAAAGTATAGAGAGTAGAATAGCGAACGAAAATTCGTCGAGCGAACGCGTTATGAAAAAATGTCAACATTGTCGGCACACGAACGATGTATGTATTCCGGTAACTGACATATAAACGATGACACAATAGCGTACGATCGACGAAGAACGTGGAAAGAGAATAGAGAATCACATGCGAGTGCACCAGACAGAATTCTAAGAAAGAATTAAAGACTGCGTCAAAATAAAAACAATTATTAAAGATTTCTTGCACCTCTATAGCGAAGTCTCGGAATGTAAGACCATTCAAATTTGACAAACAATCGATACATAATCGATATATAATATTATACATAAATAACCAATGATAAGAGACCTCGCGCGTTATCAAATTATTCGATAACTCAATAACAAAGCTTATAAACAAAACCGACAGATGTTGTAGTCGCATGTGATTCAAAATAAACTTTTCACAATATAAATATAGGTAAAAATCAATGTAAAATTGAACTTGAGAATATCTTCTCGATTATTAAACCAAGGCACCTACACTCTCTCGTGAACGAGAATTCAAATGAGAGGTTTACCTCATAGATTCTTTTTGAGCTGAATCCCCTCGACTTCTTCTCATTGCGAGCGGAACGTACAGGTGGATTCATTATCAATCAAAGTTATATACGCATACAGTATGCGTACATACGTACGGGACAGTTACCGTACTTATGGCAAGTTACGTATGCTGCTTTCTTACGTGTGTAGTTCAGAGATCTTCTCGAGTTCAATATGAAGTTATGTACGAACAATTAGGATAGATAAATGATTCGTGAATTTCCTTTCGCTTATAGATTCGAAGACAAAGGGATATACGTAAGGAGGAAGGAGAATTGTTATACGACACTCGCCTTTCATAAATATTAAATAAATTCTTCCTCCAATATTACATCGGCTTTGCTCATTTCAATCAACCTAAGGAAGGTTCCATATCCCTCTCGATCCTTAAATTATAAGTCATTGAGATTTTCTTCGGGGTGTAATCCGTCATACGGAGTTCTCTCGTTATAGAAAGGAACCATCTTGGAGAATATAGAGAGGAAGCGGCACATACCTCCTTGAGGTGAGATACCGTAAAGTTCATTCTAAAGATCAATAAGTATCGTCACAGTAAATTAATTATTATCGAAGAAAACATTACAAATTTTCCCAGACAAGATGGGAATACTATTCAGGAAAGAGGAAAAAAACCAATTCTTGATATCCTTCTCGAATTTCCCACGTTATTACAAAGAGAAAGTAAAACGGGTGACGTTTCCTGAATCCCTTCTCGATGAACAAGTTTGATAGAGGAACCAATGAAGAAAAAAAACACTCGGGATTCCCTAAATAATAGTTATCTGTCGACAATAATTGATTACAAAGGCAACGAAAATGTATTCCGAACTATGTTACCTCCCGAATGAAACTCGATCACGCCACGAAATTGTTGGATAAACTGAAAAAATTCCCGAAACTTTGCTTAGAATAGAAAAGAAATCGAAGAGTGTCACCACCAGACAAAACCGAAGATATCGTCACGAACACTCACACGCGAAATTTCTATACGACACAAAATTCCGGAATTGATGAAACGAATTCAGTGTCCATTAGTCCAACAATCGAAGATTTTTCACTTGATCGATCAAGATTCCCTAGCGGAAAAGAATTCCTCTCCCTGTTCATAAATAACTCCGGAGGCTATGGGAGAATTTTAATTAATCCCTCCGATTCTATATATTGAATCAAATTCGGAGTCTTGTTGGGGTACGATTTGGGGACAGGGAAATAATCTCAGGGTATCCAATCAAAACCAATGGTTTCTCTGTCTTTGTTACGGTTGGTGGGGTCCAATGGGCGCCACAAGCTGAAAGGAACACATAAAAGAATGGCGAAACACAATTGGATATCAAACCGAAATCGTAATGAAGATCAATGTTCAGATTTCTCTGTTCCGGTTATCAAATGTTATAAATAAGTCGAGAAGATGAGACCCGTTAGGAAATGAAAGAAAACCAAGGATCCTTCGAGCTAGGCGTACGATGAATCAGTACCTCTTAACATTTTCCATATGAGAATCGTAGGATACAACGTATTAGTATTCTCGGGTATTATACTACTCGAACTTCGACTTGCGTCACTGGAATGGCATTAATTGTATACAAATTGAAATTCCAGGAGGGGGTTGTATAACTTCCTCATACTCTATAGTATGCAACGTCAGGGGGCAAGGGTTAGGAATGATAATATCAAAGAAATATTCAATTTGTCTCCGTGTACGCCACGCTGAAAGAATCAAACAGGTCTTCCGACTCATACCGGATGGAGGGGTTTGCAACGATCCCGGTCAGGATGCGAACCACACGGAGTATCTGTCTGATTCACCGCGCCAAGGCAGCAGTTGTATCAGATTGACACGCGTAATTCCGAATATACCAGGTAGGGCAGGGGAGTAATATTTTGTAACGATTGAAACAAATAAAAAAAAAAAAAAATACGACCATATGGGTTCAACTTGGAAAGAAAGGGAGTTATTCAGAATCCACGCTTTGTGTGTAAGATCCTTCATACACGAGGACATGAACATTATCTCTTTCAGAACGTTTTGAAAAAGAAAGAGCGAAGAAGAAAAAAAATCGTTATATACAAACGTTTATCTCGTTAATTTGATTCAATTGAGTCTAGAGTGGGAGGCTTGTCATATGAATGGATCTACTCTGAAATGGATTAAATTTCTCTCAGCAATGTTTTCACCACTGTTTCCTCTCCAACATTTTCCTCATCCAACAACCCTTTGAAAATATCGTACGCTGTGATATATACACTTTTCACGATCTCTCATTCCTATTTTTGTGGTACAAAGAATATTGAAATCAAAATTCGATATAGATCCAGTGAAAATGATCAATTTCGAATGCTGGAGTAAAAAAAATGCTGAAGCACTTGAGGTCCTGAACACGTATATCAGTATCTTCAAAGTCTTTGGCTTCCCTAGAATCGTTCGGTCTTGAAATGTGATTATAAACTACATACATGAATTTCGCTGAAAAACCCTACATAATTATCGGGGATAACTAGAAAAGATCATATGAGTATGTATTACTACTTTGCATGTGATTTATCCCAAACTTGAACGATTAAACCACTTTCAACTGAACGAAAGTAAGTAATTCTCATGCACTTGACTTTCAATGCGATCAAGAATATGAATTCGTTCAACCCGTTTCTAAATATATTCAAAAGCATTTGCGGTTGATTATAAAATTACTGAATCTTCGATGCAATGCAATGGTTATGAAATTTTACATTATTCACATGGAAAATTATTCAAAGTCATTAATTCTCGTTAGTATATAATTCATTACACAACAGTGTTGTCCTTCAATCGTCGACACACATTGTTCATGCCGTTTGTCGGTATTCATTCTCGTCCGATCCACGAGCCGAATGAGATTGTTTTGTTTTTTTTTACAAACGAATGTGGAATCGGAATCACGAATTCGTCGGACGATCGGCAACCGTGGATCCACGCCGGATCGAGAAGATCGATAGTTCAGTAGGTGGCAAATAAATGAGGGTACAAACAATAATTGAAGTTTCACAATAAATTTAATCAGACACTTTTCACTCACGTGACAAATTCAAAACTGTACACCAGATTGTACTGGCGAACCAGTCACAGGTAATTTCAACTATTTGAAGTCACAATGACTCAACGAGATGTCACACGGTGGTAACTACTAAACGGTTTGTCACCCGTCGCGGACGACGAGCTTACAACGGTGATATCGAGCCGCTAGCGATCACAAACGAACTGATCTCCAAAATTCGGTTAGTAACGGCAAGCCCTTCGATGACATCATCGAACATAGGTAATGAATAGAATCCTAACACCGCTCGATGATCTCATCAAAGATGAATGCCTGTCAAGGCTGTCCTTGAAATGAGATCAAGCGAGTAAGAAATTTTACTCGACACTAGAGCGGTATGTTGAATTACGGAAGTTATGAAATATAATGAATTATTCAGAAGATGAATGTTTGAATTTTCAGGAACCTATGAGGTTCAACAGGATGAAATAAAATTCTACAAAATGTTATTCAATGATTTCCGAACATACCACCTGCCTCGGGTGGATACAGCCGATATACAAAGTGTCGCTCATGCTGGCAAATTAGGAATGGAAGTATGTATGTGCATATGGATGCGAGAGATTCAAGAATTAATTTCAATTATAATTCTAATTCAGCCGAAGCTGGTCATGTCGGGACCCCTTGAGTAGTTCCGGTTTGGTTGCCTTTTGGAGTGTCACCGCCCGCCGTGTCGACTTCGGGGCTTGAACTCGTCATGATATCCGCGGGCAAGAAACAAAGTTTAGATATCGGTCGTTTGAAAATTGATGTAGCAGTTTTGACTGATACAACTCGGATCAGCCCATCAGCGCCGGGGTGACAATCCAAAATACGACCCAACTCCCATTTAGTGGAGGGGGTGAGGGGTTGCGTAAGAGGACCAATCGTCCCGGTCGCTTAAGAAGCTGCCAGCGAGACAGACGGGATTCGCTTGAATCTAACAATGTTGGCTCTGGGACGGACTTCGAAGCGGACCCAACCAAGAAGTGACCCGGCGTTAGGCAGTTATAATCGTCAAAGTGATCTGATGTAGCGGGAATTGGCCGGGAGTTCAAGCATCCCTCAACGCGGCAGAGAACGGTGTTTAATTCTTCGAAAGTGAGCGTGTGAGCGCCAACCACTCGCTTCAAGTGATGCTTGACACTTTTGACTCCCGCCTCCCACAAACCACCGAAGTAAGGTGCATGAGGAGGAAGAAAGTACCAATTAATTTGTTCCGTAGCAAGACGGTTCAGCAAATCCGGATGACGAGTGGCTGTATTGAACAAAACGGTCAGTTCTCGGTCGGCGCCGCGGAAAGTCGTCCCATTATCAGAGTACATATCACTCGGACAGCCGCGAAGAGCCACAAAACGATCGAATGTGGCTAAAAACACGTCGGTTGTTAGATCTCCAACTAGTTCCAAACGAAGTGCCGTTACGGCCATACACACAAATACCACGATGTAGGCCTTCCGAGTTTTGGTTCCACGCCCAGGGGCGTGGTGGATAACGATGGGACCGGCGTGGTCAACGCCAACATGCGGAAACGCACGACTCGGGGCCGTAACTCGTACAGTAGGCAGATTTCCCATGAGTTTGGTTGACGCAGCCGCTCGCTCGCGGGCGCAAGGAATGCATCGATGGATAACAGATCGCACTACACTACGAGCGCGGATTATCCAGAACTCCTGGCGTAGGAGAGCTGAATTGAGCTGTGTCCCAGCATGCAGGGAACGTAGATGAAAATGATGAATGATTTTTATTAATAATTGATGTGATTGCAAGATGATTGGGCACTTTGTGGCATCGGGCAGGTTAGCATTTTGTAGTCGTCCGCGTGCGTGGAGAACTCCGTCGTTATCAATGAATGGGTTGAGCGGAAGGATTGCACTCTTCTTTGGAAGAGGGGATCGGTTGATCAGTGCTGAGATTTCAAGGGAAAACGTTTCGCGCTGCATTGATTCAACCCAGAGAAGCTGGGATTGGTGAATTTCAACGGGATAAAGCGCAACGCCCATATTTAGTACGGGAAGGATCTTGGGAACGTGTTGCGGAAACATCTTCCGTCGCGAGCAAATGTTACGAATAAACCGGAGGACGTAAGCCGTCACCCGCAACAACTCTGGCCAAGATGAGTATCGAGAGGCCAATTCCCATGGTTCCAAGGGAGTCGTCGTCAAGGAACAAACAGTGGTCTTGGTTTCGGGCGCGACTTCGCTGCAGATGACCGGAAGAGGTGGCCATGACCCTTGATCCGATAGGAGCCACTTCGGTCCAGTCCACCATAGGGGATGGTCTCTCAATTGACCTGGTAAGATGCCACGGGAGGCAGAATCCACGGGATCGGCGGCGGAAAGTACATGACGCCAACCGGCGTCCAAAAGTTCAGATTGAACTTCAGCGACACGGTTTGCTACGAATGTCTGCCACGAATTGGGGGGTTTGCTGAGCCATGCCAATGTGACGGAAGAATCGGTCCAGCAAAAACAAGGAAGTGACGGATAATCTAATGAGCCTTTCACGTAATTCAGAAGGCGAGCCAGGAGCAGTGCCGCTGACAATTCAAGCCGCGGGCTGCTTAGGACCTTCAGCGGCGCAACCCTGGATTTAGCGGCCAAGAGGGTGGTTGTAATCGTGGCGTCAATCAAAATGACCCGCAGATACACGGCAGTAGCATAGGCGTGCATCGAAGCGTCACAAAAACCGTGCAACCCCCGATGAATCACGTGATCGCCGGCCCCAGTCCAACGAGGAATCGAAATATGATTCAACATTGGAAGTTGGGACTGATATTGTCTCCACGAGTGGAGAAGATCATGAGGCACGGGATCATCCCAGTCGCAGTTCTGCAGCCACAGCCGTTGCAAGAATATTTTGGCCGGAATTGTTACGGGGGGAGCCCAACCAAGGGGGTCGTAAAGTTTGGCGATGGTTGATTAGATCTGTCGCTTAGTGGTCAATTCGGATTCGGTCCCCGAAACGCGAAATTGGAACGAATCCGATTTAGGTGATCAATAGATGCCGAGAATTTTACAATGGTTGTCTTCAACCAGGTCCCGGGATGGACGTGCGCCACAATCATTGGGATCCAAATCGGCTGAGAGTTCTCTCCGATTGCTCATACACTTTCGAAGGACAAAGCCATCGCTCGATAATAGGGTTATCAGCTGTTGACGAGTTCAGCGAATGAGCGTAGGATCATCGGCACCGAAAAGGCAATCATACACGTAAGTTTGACGCCTCAAAATTGGTGTGGCGAGGGGAAAACGCTCCCCTTCATCGAAAGTGAGTCGAGAGATTACTCTCAGCGCCAGATACGGTGCACAGGCTAGGCCGTACGTGACGGTCAGGAGCCGATATCCGCCGATCTCCGCGTCAGATGAGCATCGCCAAACGATACGTTGGAAGTCGGTGTCATCAGCGTGAATTCGGATTTGACGATACATCTTTTCAATATCGCATGGATAAACGTACCGATACTGACGGCATTGCAGAATGACAGTGGCTAAATCCCGCTGCAGTTTCAGCCCCACCGCGAGGTGGTCATTCAATGACGTTCCATTAGAAGTCGGATGGGAGACGTTGAACACGACTCTCAATTTTGTCGGGTTTCCGTCATCTCGAAGCACTGGATGATTGGGAATATGAACGGGTTGAAATTCACGGTGAGATGAATGACAATTCGGATCATCAATCGGGGGTGGATCAACTTTGGTCATGTGTCCGAGTGACACATATTCGGAAAGAAATTTGTGATAATTAGACGCTAACTCAGGGTGTTTCATCAAGCGTCGTGCCAATCGAGTCCAACAATTCACGGCTTGACCACGTGGAGATCCAATGTTGAGCGGCGAATCGGGAGATTTGAACGGCAATCGTACGATATAGCGGCCGTTAGCGTCGCGGCAATGGGTGGATACAAAGTGTTCTTCGCACGCTTGCTCTCCTGGGGTATAAGGGGGTCGTTCGGGCACCTCCTCGACCTCCTAAAAGCGGCTAAGGGGAAGAGCCAACGAAGGTTCGGTAACAGAGCAAGGATGAGAATGCAAATCGGAAATGGATGAAGATGGATCGGAAGAAGTTACCCCGGACAAGACCCATCCAAGGGTGGCACACTGAGCAATGGGCTCACTTCCGCTCCCCCGGCGCAAGCCAGCAGGAATAAGTTGGCCGTACAGGTCCGCTCCAATTATCAGATCTATCGGATCCGAACTCAAGGGAGTGGGATCTGCCAACTTTAAATCAGTTATATAATTCCAGGACCAAGGCCCCGGAATCCAAGGCGGTCGATATTGAGTCGAATGTGGGAGGATCAATGCTGTAATCGACCACGTCGACCCATCGCCATCATACGGCGCAATATGTACTATGGTTGAAAATCGAGCGACTGCTTTAACATTCGATACACCTGAAATATTGATTGACGCTCGCACTCGGGATACATTAAGTCGCTGGGCAAGATTTTCAGAAATGAATGTAGCGGCCGATCCTTGATCTAAGAGTGCTCGAACCTGCTTGACTCTCCTGTTCGAATGACTAACTCTGACTCGAGCAATTGCTAATAAGATTCTCGAACAGGAGGAATTGGAATCAACGACACAATGTGAAGTAATGGTAGGCTCGCCCCTGGGCGTGCCCGTTGACGGGGTACTAACAATCGAATCGGAGTAAGGCGGCTCGGAGTCAGAATTGAAATGCAGCAAAGGATGATGAAGCGATTTGAATTTCGAACACGAGCGAGGGTTCGTGCATTCTTTCACATTATGCTTCGGACTGAAACAATTTATGCATCGAGAGCATGATTCAATGAAATTGAAACGTTGCTGCGGTGTTTCAGCTGAGAATTTGGAACATTGATTGAGGAAATGATTTGATTCGCATAGCGGATATTTGAAAGGCGCAACAGTCGTAGAATGCATGGGTAACGCAGCCGATTTTGATGACTGAGCGTTCGGATGATCGAATCTTCTCCCAGACGAAGGCTGAGATGGGTTCATTGCCTGCAACCCACAAATTCGAGACTCTGAGAGTTTTTCACAATCTTCATACGGAGGATATTCATTCGCACCGTTTGACGAGAGCTCCCAGGCCTTTCGGGTGGCTCGATCTCACTTTTGAGTGACTAGAAACACCAAGATGTCACTCCACTGTTTGGTTGGCCGTTTCAAATCAGTCAACGATCGAACTGCAGAAGTGACTGCATCAAATAAGCGGCGAAGATCTCTGGGATGTTCGTGATTCACTTGCGGCAACGAAAATAAGGTTTTCAAATGGACGTTAATAAGCCGGCGTTTATTTTTGAATCGAGATTTCAAAAGATACCACGCGATAGTGGAATTGTCTTCGGTAAGCTCGAAATGACTGATTATTTGACTAGCGTCACCGATTACGCTAGTTACGAGATAGTGCATGCTTCAACTCATACTCACTGAATTAAGTTTCACTGACACATCTTAATGTTCGTCACAAATGAGTTGAAATGAATGTGCATGTGATTTCAACTCACACGGTATGGTTTTGTACCTTTTCCGACGGAGATACCGACAGTTTTATACACCACACTGCAATTACCACGGTATTCGTGGGTTTCTGAAACGTAATCGACACCCACGTATTCACGAAACACCGATTCGATGAATAAACACAGTCGAGAAACGATCAAACAACAAGATAGATTCGTTTTTTCACAATCCGGTTGTTAAAATACTGTACTTATAATCACAGTCGCAGTCCGACGGCAACGAAAGTACACACGAACAATGTTTCAAACTCGTTGCACGTCAAAATCTAGTATTGAAATCGACGACTCGATTAATAAAGGTCATTCGATTATGTAAACAAGTTTCACGTTTAGGTTTGTACAGTCCGAATGAATATCTACCGGAAACCGATCGATCCGGCTCGAAGGACAATGTTCGATCCACGAGCCGAATAAGATTTTTTTTTGTTTTTACAAACGAATGTAAAGTCGGAATCACGAATTCGTCGGACGATCGGCAACCGTGGATCCACGCTGGATCAGGAAGATCGGTAGTTCGGTAGGTGGCAAATAAATGAGGGTACAAACAATAATTGAAGTTTCACAATAAATTTAATCAGACACCTTTCACTCACGTGACAAATTCGAAACTGTACACTAGATTGTACTGGCGAACCAGTCACAGTCAATTTCAACTATTTGAAGTCACGATGACTCAACGAGATGTTACACGGTGGTAACAACTAAACGGTTTGTCACCCGTCGCGGACGACGAGCTTACAACGGTGATATTGAGCCGCTAGCGATTACAAACGAACTGATCTACAAAATTCGGTTAATAACGGGAAGCCCTTCGATGACATCATCAAACATAGGTAATGAATAGAATTTCACTACCGCTCGATGATCTCATCGAAGATGAATGCCTGTCAAGGCTGTCCTTGAAATGAGATTCAGCGGATAAGAAATTTCACTTGACACTGGAGCGGTATGTCGAATTACGGAAGTTATGAAATATAATGAATTATTTAGAAGATGAATGTTCGAATTTTCAGGAAGCTATGAGGTTTAACAGGATGAAATCAAATTTCTCAAAATGTTATTTAATGATTTCCGAACAATTTTCCTAAAGCCTTTCACGTCTTCTTCAATGGAATTGTTTTCATCGAAGCGTCGTTTTCCGAGGACAAAACTCATTTTATGTATCATCATGTACTCATGAAAGAAACTCGCCTATTCTTTCGTTATTACATTCTTGGAAAATGAGTTATATAGAATTGAGCGTAGGTAGATAGAGGTGCATATATATATACATATATATATACGTATATATATATATATACATATATCAAACATAATACATACACAAGATGCGAACAAAATATTGAACTTGAACGTTTGAAAACAACTGGTGACCGAACCTTTGTGAGAGAACGTGTTCTATCCGTATCATACAAAACTTCATAACGTCACTTACAAGGCATTACCAGCATGGATGTTACATGGATTCTTATCAAAAAATCTGGAGTTGGATAATGTATACAAAATGATAAAGGGCAAAATCCTGACACTAAATAACATTGAAAACAAATTTGAACTATCGATGAAACATAACTCCCATTGATCCTGCCCAATATTTGACATTCCTTAAAGTATATCAGTATGTTCCATCCTCTATTCATTCATTGAACATACCCTTGAACACAGGTTATAATCAGAATGGCAAACAAAAAATTTTCAATACATCGTTGAGATGTGACTTCAGCAATTTTCGTATGGATGTAAACAATCCTTCAGGAATCACAAAACACGGACACTCTTTTCATCAGTAATAAGCTGCCACAATACTAATGGATATTCGTGATGTTCGCTTGTTTATGTATAATATGTAACACGTGGAAGATATCATTGATTCATATCGATCATAAGAGAAAGTGATGCACAACCTCAATCTAGTGATTCTACTTGCACTGCAATCCAGCAACGTCGACTGACCGACAGCTCGGGGAAACCTAACCACCCACGTCACTCAAAAACTTCACCTATGGAACGAACTCACCCTAGCAGCCAGAGGAGGTTGGAAGTGGGTTGTACGAGTCAGTACTGCTTGTCATAGACGATTCAGTGAGGCCTGCTCTGGTTCGTCTCACATGAGTCGAGGCAAATATTTGATAGCGACTGAGTCGGAGATAGCCACCAACACTCATACTGCTTCCTGGGCTTGGCAGATGCTCCAAATCCTCGATTTCACACACGGGGCCCCACGTTGGGTGCCGAATTGTGATGGGTATAACCAGAACCCATGCACAAAGGCGCATAAGTTGTTGAGCGCCTCCACGACTCCTGTCGTGGATATTTATTCACCACAGCGGGACCTGCGATATATTGAAAAGAAACAAGAAACTTGTTAACGATAGTTTGGAGGGGCCGAAGGGAAAGGAAGAGCTCAGGGAGAGGGGGGTGGGTTGATTTTAATTCACTAAAATAAACAATCCCCAAATGAGATTAACCACGTGTCAGAGCACGTATATATTCACAATTCCACAAGATTACACAAGCACGCGACTTCGTCACGCGAAGGAAAATACAAACAACTCGTTCGTTTATCGGTTTGATTTGGGGAACACAGGGACTAAGAAAAGAATACGGAGGGCGCGACCACGAGAGGACTTTTATTCACGGACTATGCCGTTCACATGAGTCAAGGAAAAAAAGGAATATAGGGAAACCGCGACCATAAAATTCAACCGGGGGAGGGCAGATACATGCGAAAGGGGGTGACTCTATATGAAAACAAAGAGGGAAAAGAGGAACCAAAAGGAAGGGCACGTGAGCGACACTGTTTTACCACTGGTAATTCCACGCAAGGACACCGCACAGACACTCTACACCATCAGAATCCTTGGCAGGTGCGACACGAGTGATTCCCTACTGAATGTCGTACCCCGATGACACAAGACACTCACCGTATCGTGGAATTCTTTCCTTTTCTCAAACAAGAGCTTCTGTCGAACTCGCCAATCGCTCGGTTATACGAGAAGTGACAGGTAAGATGGCCACTTCCTTCTTCTTGCCCGACGGGTGAGTTCACAAAATCATATACAGACCCCGTCGATGACTTCCCGTTGGAGCTCACTTCTGGAGCTCGTTGCACGGGCTTGGGCGGTGATGACCTCCAGCTACTCGTTAGGTGAGTGTGCGCATGCGCGTTGTGGAGGCTTTCTGGGTGCGGATGTTTCTGTCCTCTCCGTCCCTTGGTGAGGCCAGAAGGAGGGGTACAGTGTGGTCGGGTTGGTCTCTGCCGTTGTTCCGCCGGTCCAGGGACGGGGTGGCATCCTCGGGGACGACTCATCCTAGCTCTCTCTTTCTCTGTCGTCCGGGATTGGAGAGAGATGGTGTTACCCACGAGTGGTTTCCAGCCTCCTGGGAGGTTGTCGATCTAGGAACGGCCGAGGTAGCGTTGGTGTCGCCTCCTGGCGTTGAACCAATCCTTCCGGGCATCCGTGGTATAGGTGGCGCTGTCTCCATAGGCACGGGGAAGCTCAACAAATAGAAAGAGGGCAGGGATTAGAGGAGGACAGGAATAGCGAGGGAGAAGAGATGTGTTCCCGATTCCCGTATAAGCGAGCGACAATTATATTCTTTCGGGGGAACTCACTAGTTCTGAAAGTTTCCGATGACGATCGATAGGGATCGTGCGCGGTGCCACCTCGCGACTCTTTCTGTGATAATTTATTACATCACCTGACATAATTGTATTTATTCATCACATACACTAATGATTTCAATGAAATAACAATTTTTCAAAACAAAGAAAATCAATTTTCTTCACAATAAAAATATTTTCTCCAGTATATTCTAATATATTATCTTGAACAATAAACATTACTACACGAGGAATTGACTTTTGTAATCAAATGAAGGCATTTCAGTGCTGGATTACAATCTGTTTTTTATAAATCCATATCTAGATTCCCCCCCAATAACACATTGAGAAGCTCCTGTGACAGACTTGACACAATGTTCAACGGCTTGCGTGTGACAAGGGAAATCAAATGATAATAGATCCTCATTGTAACCATTGTTCTGAGTTCCGCATTGGAAATATTTTGAAGAATAGGAGGTCGAGTTATCTGACACTCGTTCCATGCAATCATGTTGGAATAATCTTCGGCAGCGGAATTCAGTTTTGGTGGCCCCAATATTCTGATAGGAGTAGACACGTTCTTTTCTCTGGCTTCGCTGCTGAAGATTATTCAAACATGATTGCATGGAACGAGTGTCAGATAACTCCACCTCCTATTCTTCAAAATATCCCTAATGCGGAACTCAGAACAATGGTTAACAATGAGGGTCTATTACTATCTGATTTTCCATGTCACACGCAAGCCGTTGAACGTTGTGTCAAGTCTCCCACAGGAGCTTCTCAGTGTGTTATTGGGAGAAAATCTAGAGATGGATTTATAGAAAACAGATTGCAATCCAGAACTGAAATGCCTCCATTCGATTACAAAAGTCAATTCCCTGTGTAGTAATGTTTATTGTTTCAGATAATATATTAGAATGTACTGGAGAAAATATTTTTATTGTGAACGAAATTGATTTTCTTTGTTTTGAAGAATTGTTATCTCATTAAAATCATTAGTGTATGTAATAGCATACACTAGTATTGAACTAAGTGATTTTTATCTCAATTATTGTGAAATATTGATAAAATGTAAAATCATTGTCAAAAAAATTGGTATGAAAAATTTCGCTGGTTTTGTACATAGGGAGTGAATTCTCAATCTCCAGAAGTCTGAGGATTGATTAAATACTGAGGATATATATCGAAACTACTAGTTAATACGCAACTTTTGACACCTTCCATGTACTAAATTGATGTTTATTGTTCGATATGAACTTACATGATAATAACTGAGTTATGGGAAAAGTAATCGGATGTTGATTATTTCCAACAGCCAGTAGAGGTCTGAAAGTACCCTGCAAGATTTTTTGAATTATCTTCCTCGCAATCAGCTGATCCAAGAGTAACTTTTCATCGCTATCGTATAGTTCAATTCTGAAAAAAAAATTTTCCGGGACACGCTACTGTCCGTAAAGGTTATGATATACCCGATATGCTGTGGCCTCAGAATTCATAAATTTGAATTATTTTCCTCGACTAAACCTTGTATGATTTCCTATTATTTGTCTCTGGTTCTGGTTAGAGTAATCAAGAGTAGCAAACTGTCCCTCAGGGATTATGGTGAATCTGCTATGCTGTTGCCTGTCGAGGGATCATGCATTTTATGAATAATCTATCACTCAGAGCTTACCTGTGTGTATTCCAATTGTCTAAATGTAGCAAATAGATTCATTTATACCTTCAATTAGCTTTTTCTGTCTTTTTCACGAATGACCTCTCCATAATTCATTCATTTATTCATGAATTTCTTCGAAGTAATATACAGGGTGAGGCATTTATCTTGAGACAACTGAATATCTTGGTGGGATCACTTTTTTTGCAGGATGTTTCATACAAAAGTTGTTATACAAAGAGGGGGCCACAAAATTACGATATCAGTCTCATCATAGATGGCGTTATGATCGATTGAAATGGGGTCAACATCATTTTTCCAAACGGGAACCCCCACTTTCTGTTGCATATCTTGATTCTACGCAAAAAAACTGAGTAACTTTTGCTTGAAACGTTTCTCTAAATTCTTGAAGATGGCGCCACAATCGATGAAAAATGAAGTCTATGGAACAATACGCGGATATCTTGTGCAGGGATGTTAAAATACACGATGCTAACGGTTTTTCACATCACGTGTGGAAAAATGTAAAATACATCATGTAAATTACACCTTATATGTAAAAAACGTGGAATACTCATCTTGAGTTAGGAATGGACTTCATTACTCGTTCTCAGCAATACATACACTTCAATACCGAATTTTCAAATTATTCAGGTTATGTGACTCACAGGTTATGAATGGATAATACCTTTTGATTGATTGAAAGCCTGTCATTAATGTTTAATTATTGGTAGGCTACCCACACAGCATAGGAGTTTGAAAAGAATTCTTAAAAATTCATGATGAATTCCTCGCGAACTCTTCCTGAACTGGTATGCTGTATGGGTACATTTTAATACTGTAGAAAGACGTCCCAGATCTCGGATAGCAGAAGAATTCCTCAAACAGGTCTTAAAGAATACAAGTTTTTCATAAAGAACTCTTCAAAATTCTTGTGCAATCTGGGATAACACGAAGAATTTAAAAAAAAAAAAGAATAGAATTCTTCAAGAACTCTTTTCGAACCAATGAATTCATAAACAGCTCTGGAGAAGGTCAATTTTCCGGACATTAACGAGTTCTTTGATAATATTGAAAGCATTGTTCCAGTACCCTCAAAGAACTTGTTAATGTCCCAAACCTTGAATTCCTTCAGGACTCTTTACGAATTCATTAGTTCGGAAAGAGTCCTTGAAGAATACTATTCTCATTTTCGAGAAAGAATTCTTCGTGTGTTATCAGGGGTTTTCTTCCCTCCCTTCCGATAGATCCTCATTGCCAATTCATTGTTAATTGGTTAGGAACATCTTGAAGGGGATGAATGTGTGAGAGATATTCCTCTGGACATATTCATGCACTTGAAAATGTTTCTCATCAATTAAAAATGAAGTGACAACAAGGATTTATCGGAAAGAAAGGAAAGGAACAATTGAACCCATTGTTTATACGTTATGGATTGAAAACTCAATTTTCTCATTCAGATTTGAATTTGAAATAATGATTATTATCCTCTCTCCCGGCAATCAACTGGAAACTTATAGATTATTGATCCAACTTCATAGAATATATAGGAATGCAATTTTTTGAATTTTGAATTTCGTGGGTGTAAAATACGTATGTGAATTACTCTCAATTTTTCAACGTAAAATACATAGTTTTTTACGTGTCGAAAACTGTGTACAATCCCTAGCAAGTTCGTGTTACCTCAATGATACGTGAATGTTACGTCGCGAAATGTTCAATTTGATACTTGGATGATGCGTAAACGATACGCTTAAAGTATCTTCGATACTAAAAGGATACCCTTGGAAAAGAACTTCATACAGTATCATTGTTTCTCAAATAATACCAGACACTTCTCCTTTGTATTACAATTTAGACTTTGTAATTTGCAATTATTGTGAGTGTAATCCACCCTGGTTAAACAATCCGGATAAATCCGATAAAAAAAATTTCATCGGAATGAATTGAGTCTCTGCATCGGAAATTTCCTATTGATACCGATAAGATAATTTTTAATTGGATTTGATCGGTCTTTCCCCTGGTTGAAAACACCGAATCAATCCGATAAAAAAACATTTTATCGGAATGGATTGAGTTTCTGAATCGGAAATTTCCCATTGATACCAATGAAATAATTTTCAACTGGATTCAATGGGCATTTTCCCTGGTGAAAAAATCTGATTAAATCCGATAAAAAAAACTTATCGGAATGAATTGATTCCTGCTTCGCGATTTTCTTATTGAATTTTATTTGTTGTTAACCCATATCAATGAAACATGACATATATCAATCAAACAAATACATATATCATTTATTCAATCATTACGTATGACAAATTATTGCTGAAATAAATTCAAACGATAACTTATGTGTTAGGGATCGTCCACAAATTACGTAACGCTATTGACAATATCTTTCTCTATCTCACTCATCATGTCTGAAGTTGGTGCAGGAAAGAACGACAGAAGAAAAAGCGTGACGTAATTTATGGACGGTCCCTTATTAACATGGTGATCACCCATCCACCTTGTACCGCAGTTGTCGTTGCTCAACCTAGGAGATCGATCTGGAACACCCGCTCGCTCGATGCCGTGGTTCGCTTCCTATCAATGTGAACCTAATGACTGTCTTATGTCAGGGATGGGTATCCTATAGGAATAAGATTCAATTGGTAATAGTCCATTGGACATATAAGGGATTGTGTCGGTCTCGATGAGAGCATGGGAGTTCCTGAATAATGAAAATCCCAATGAAGGCCAAGAAAATATTCTCCAATTGGATTCAATCGGTATTTTATGATGGATGAAAAATTCCGATTGATATCAATACAATATTTTTCAATTGGATTCAATCGGTATTTTATCAATTATGGAAATTCTGATTGATACCAGTCAAATATTTTTCAATGCGATCCAATAGGTATTTTATCAATAATAAGAATTCCGATTGATATCAATGAAGTATTGTGAAATTGGATCCACTTGGTATTTTTTGATCAATGAAAATTCCGATTGACACCAATACAATATTTTTCAATTGGATTGAATCGGTATGTTATTAATTATGAAGGTTCTGATTAATACCAGTCAAATATTTTTCAATGGCATCCAATAGGTATTTTATCAATAATAAGAATTCCTATTGATACCAAGAAAATATTTTTCATTTGATTGAATAGGTATTTTATTGATCATTGAGATTCTAATTGATATCAGTGAAATATTTTTCAATAGAATTCAATAGGTATGTCATTCATCATAGAAATTCCAATTGATACCAAGAAAATATTTTCTCATTAGATTCAATGCGTATTTTATGATTGATAAAAAATTCCGATGGATACCAATAAAATATTCTCTAATTGGATTGAATCGGTATTTCATCAATCATGAGAACTTCAATTGATATAAGTCAAATATTTTTCAATGGGATCCAATTGATATTTTATCAATAATAATTATTCCGATTGATATCAATGAAATATTGTGTAATTGCATTCACTTGGTATTTTATGACCAATGAAAATTCCGATTGATACCAATACAATATTTTCCAATTGGATTCAATCGGTACGTTATTGATCATGAAGATTCCAATTGGTACCAGTAACATATTCCTCAATGGGATCCAATGGATATTCCATCACTGCTAAAAATTCCGATTGATACCGATGAAATATTTTCTAATTGGATTCTCTTGGTATTCTACGATTATAGTTCCCTATTCCAGCAACTTTCCCATTGGTTCTGATACATCGAGTTCACCAGGGATTCCGATAAGAACCAATGATCTGATGCAATGAAAGAAATTTCAAAACTGAATCGGTTATTGCCGGTACATACCTATAGGACTTGAGAATCTGTGAACTTGCCTATTATTTCCAATGAATTTGAATTTTGGAATAATCCAATCGGAACCCATTGATCGATGGAATCGATACATCCTTAAATGCAGTCAGAAATCTCCCATAAGAAACCCATTCATCATTCAATTTCACAAATTTTCCCATTAGTTCCAATAGATTGAAATTGTGGGAACTTCCGATAAGAACCGTTTGCCTGATGGAATGGAGAAAATTCCAATCATCCAATCAGATATCTCTTATACAGACCAATAGATTATGTGAAGTCTGATTGATTCCCATAAAATGCAGATTTTTTGATTTCCGATAAACTCTTATTGATTTTGAATCGGGGATTGAACTGTTCCGATTGATCCTATGCAGTCCGATCAATCCTGAATCGGTTCCTATCGAATCTTATCGGATTTCTTAACCAGGGCTAGTGCGGTGGAATGAAGTCTGGAATTGAATTGGACATTTCTCATTCAATGCTATTGAATATTCAATCCCGTAAATATTCCTTTTATTCGCCATGAATTGCACTGAAAAAAAAATTCCATCGAAAATCAATTATATTTTGTTGCTAGGGTAACTGAATATCATAGTCAAGTCAACGAATATGCAATCAGATTGACAGTATAATCGTTGACTTGACACCATGATGGTTGATTCAACTGCATGTGGTTGAGTCAACAGTGCATGTAGTTGAGGCAACAGTCAGATTCAGTTGGATATATCCAATCGTATTCTAGTTGGTGTGTCCTTTGGTTACCGGTAGTTCCTGATAACAGCGTTTGGATGAGATCATTTTTACTTCAACAGGTATGCATTTGATGAGTCTCATCACTTCCTCAGTGATAATGGCGGTATATCCAGGTCCTTTGTGACAATTGAAAGCAAACTCTCCAGGTCTACTCAAGGCAAGAGTTTGCGCATTCCGCGAAATTTCGCGTTCGAGTCTGCATCTTCGCAACATGACATCTTTGTAGAGCCTACTCATTTGTGTACGTATGTATTGCTCGACATACACAAATTTACTATTCACATAAGTGAATAGATCTGAGTTTTGTGTTTCAACAGGTTTAGGGTGGGAGAAAAAGGTTTCCTCCCTTCCTTCACAGGATGTACAGTTCGGGGTGTTGCGTTTTGATCAATTGATATCCACATATAAATTGTGACTGTTCCGATGTCAAAGCGAAAGTGATCTCGTCAGATTTAACGGTGTATATGGTTTCTGGGTAGTGTTGGGATGAGTCCTGGAGCTTTGTTGTATATCCTTCGTACAATACTCCGTAACGATTGAAATGACAACTTTCTTGCGGTATGACAACGTTCTAGGCGTATGCACCCAGGACATCCATGCAATGTCCAGCGTTCAAGACACATTGAGTTTCGGATTGTAGATATAGAAGGTTTTTCTCTACGTCAGTGCGAGTTCTATAATCCATCAGAGTAACTTTTACTGATCCTTGTGCAATAACGTCACTCCATGTGCCATATGCGTCCGAATATTGTGTTCCTTGGCAGTCCCCATCGGAAGTTATTTTTCCAGCAAAAGTCATGGTGAAAGTGGATGTTGCGTTGTGTTTTATTCCGTCTACGATATTTGATCCAATAGTTAAACGTCCAGTTTCATGAAGTTTCTCACAGGCGTTCCTAGTGGTTTCTTGAATGTATTCCACTATCTCATTAGAAACAGCTCCTGTATGAGAAAACATCCCGCAGTGGCTTACTTCTCGGAATATCTCGACCTTGCATAACTGCACATGAGCCGTCCCAAAATCCAGTAGTTGTAGAAGTTGCATATAAACTGTAGTTTCATTCACTATCGGTTCAGGGATATTGCAGTCTCCTATTTCATTCAGGGTGATTGTCGTGATGTTGGCGTTCGATGCTGCACAATCGTATGCCAACAGACCGTTGGTCCCAGTCGAGAGTCGTAGAATGATGATCCCAACCCACAGGATCGTTGTCGGATACATGGTTTTTTTTCTAAAAGACATTGAATGTTTCTAGGTGATTGACTAATCGGGCTTTGAATTTCAATATTGAAAGTAATACGAAATTGGATTGTACAAAATGAATAGCAAAGCATTATATCGTCATTCATTGGAAAAAAACTGAGTCTGAAATGTAATTTCTTGAATTGTTCCTATTCGATATCTAATACGTACGTACATGAGTCTGTTCGTGTGAGTTTACAATCACCGTATATCATTTTTTTTATTGCGAATCTTATGCATTCCCTGTCAGTTTATTTGGATGTATGACTATACATTCACACTAATTTCATTGAACAAAAGAGAATGAAACTGAGACTGATGATGAAATTGAAATTCATTCATAAAAATTCAACTCCACACTTCGGGCAGAAATTCAAATCCTCGTGGTCATGAAAATTGCGAAGATCTTTTCCGCAATGGGTACAGAAATTCACCTTCCGTGTGAGTTCGGTAATTATTACAGGAGGTTGGAGTGGTTGGAGATATAGTCTTCCTAGCTTTTTATGTTCAACATAGACCTTGTTTCCAGAAGCGGGCGCGGGTTGCACGCTCTGTCTGTTCAAGGGAGTCCTTGATCTATCAGAACATTGAGTTGCAGATTCTGTTGTTTCAATTGTTCGATCAGTTATATGAGGATTTCTAATTCTACATTTTTTTGGCAAAGCAGCTTCGCCCTCATTGCCAGTTCCGATGAACTGATCATTACTGATGCGTTTATTCCTCTCGAATGCTACTTGCATGACCAAACGTCGGAATTCCCATTCTGTGGGATCTTTTACATATATACACTCGGAGCAAAAGTCGCGGGGGTTGAGTTCATCACTGTTCGCAGCTTTTTGTATACGCGACCAACGTTTATTCTTAGGATGTGTACATGTTAAATCATTGAATACTCTCGCATCATAACCCTTAATAAAATTATCACAAAAAACGGTTTTCTGCAAAATTTGAGGGGTTCCCAAGGGCTCGTCATTTTCCTTATTCATCCCTTCCAGATTTCCCAGCATTATTGGAGGATTATCTGATTCCGCGGTTATCAGTATGTCTTCAATTGAATCAATTTCCCTATATTGAAAATGGTTCACTGCTAAATTTAAGACGTTGGACCGGAGCTTCCACTCATCTTCTCCTTATCCTCTTATGCAAATTTCGCAAGAATCGTAAGGATTCAAATCGCAGGAGCAAGCTTTTGCTTGTAGCTCCGTCCATACATGTGATTTTTCTATGCACTTCAGTTGATTGAATTTGGTAACTTGGTATCCGCGTATGTGGATACCCTCCCACACGAACTTCTCTCCCAATGTGTCCGAAAATCCTCCTCCCTGTTCTTTGAGGGGGCGCTCTACAGGGCCATGGGTGGCAGAATCCTCACATTCACTGATGAAATGTTTTTTGTCTATGAGGATAGTACGCATTTTCGCGAGTCGGAAAACTTCTTTGCGGAACATCCATTCGCTTGGATCGATTTGATGAACGCAAGTATCGCAGAAATCAAACATGCAAAAGTCATGATAATCTGCCTTCCTCTGTGTTTCGGTCAAATCTAAATGAATATGATTGTTGTGACAGGCTAAAGGAGAGAATTTCCTCCCGTCCATTCCCTTCATGATATTTTTTCCCCAAATAAGTCGGTCACAGTGAATAGTTTTTCTGATCCTATTAGTTTCCATTGGTGTCCCGTTATTCAACACCGAAAATTCCTCTGAGGGTTGCTCAGTAGAAATCTCAGCGCCAAACTTCATCCTCTTGCTATTCAATCGTCCCAGATTGCTGGGAAGAGCCCAGTTATCCTTTGGATCATACAACTCATCCCCAAAAGGGACTGTTGAGGTTACAGGATTATAATTCAGATAGAATGAGGGAGACACCAATGGTTTCTGAGAAGCGGTTCCATCTCCTAATTTGCGAGATGATGACATAGAAATTGATTCGACGTGGATCGCTGGTTTTGGAGATGGAGGCTGAATAACCTCCTTTTGGATTCCCCATCCGAGCTCGTCATTCAATTCCTGCCGTTTCCAGAGGGATTTCGAGCGTCTCGCTTCTGCTAGTGCTTCCTCCTGTTCCTTAAAGGGCGCTCCTTCGAGATGGAGTAACCCTAACTCCGCGAGTTCCGTGTCTCGTGCAGAGCAAAAAGCTCCTCCGGTGAATTGTCCCATAGGATTACCCTTGCGGTGATTCTGATTCATCCTTGGATTACAACGTATGAATCGTTCGTTAAATACGTGTATATATAGGTGTATATGAGTACGTATATAGGTGTATATGAGTATTATGTCTGTAACAATTCAAGAAAAGAACAACAAAAGAAATTATTGAATGAAAATATGATTTCGCTTTCCGTAGGTTCACTAGTAGGGAAGAGCATGACGAGAGGAAAAAAAGAATGAATGACTAAAGAAAAATTTGATACTTGCAAGAGAAAATTATTCTAATCATTCTGATCATTTCTAAAATAAAGAAGAATAAAATGATATATGTATATATATATATATATTAATAGTTTATATATATATATATATTAATAGTTTGTTTTGAGGAATCTTCTCATATATATATATATATATATATATATGAGAAGATTCCTCAAAACAAACTATTAATATCATATGAACAAAGAAAATAGATTATTATGTTGCAAATGTTGCTTGAGCATTTCAAATCTAAACTGAAATTCCTTGTATTTATGTATTATTAGGAATAGAATCAAATCGATAAAGAGAGAGAGAGAGAAGAAAAACTTATCATGATATATATATATATGTATGAGTAGATGTGTTTTTGTGCTTTTTTTTTGTTTTGGGAACTCAATAATCAACTATCTTCAACTGGAATTTCTTATGAATACTCTTAATGATTAGTTATTGAACCCTATACATGTGGAAAGAATCAACCGGTCAATTGAAACCACCTTCCCCCGATTTCCGAGCTATACTTTTGTCATCTGTCATTTGTAAGGGCCTCCGTTTAAGTCATCTAACTTGCCCTTCTCCCAGCAATAATTTCGGAAGAAGAGAGATTATGTTAATTTGTTCCTACGGAATTTCCTGAATTTTACTAGATATCGAGATAGAGCATAGGTCTCATTTGAATTTGTGAATAGTTCAAGGTGAAGGGTATTCACGGAATTCGTTTCTATGGATTGGTATTGCAATTCGAAAGGAAAATATAGAATAGTGAAGAAATCCCGGAAAAATTCCAAATCAATATAACAAGTATGTGTATTCGCAAAGACCACTGCAAATTCGGGGTATAGTCTGTTCCACCCTAAGGAATTTGCAAACACCGCCGATGCGATCGATATATCGACTAACGGGTTCAAATCGATAGGGGTGAACGCGTACACAACTTGCGTGTACGTATATATGTATTGTTTACGTATAATATTTGGAATGTTTTTAACCAAATATAATCGAATTATCGCGTAGTGTTTTATATATACAGTGTTAAATAAAGTGAAGAGTGATCAATGAATAATTGACTTAAGTGTGAGAAAAGTGAAAAAGTGACAAGTGTTATGATTCTACAGTTCATGTGGCATCATCGACAGAAGGATGCACTTTGGAAGGATTTATAGATCTTTTATGGATAATAGGGTAATTTTCTTATGGCAATAAGTTATTGATTGAAGTTATCTAGATATGAGTATATGAATATAGTATAAGTTCGTTCTTTATAAGTAAAAAGAAAAGAAAATATCCTTTTTTGATTATCTAGTATATGTTCAGATTATTTTAAATTTATTGGAGAAAATTTCTTTAGATAGCATATACTAATTCGTTCATTATGATCTCGGGTCAATATTTATTCAGAGAATGAGGGGAGATAGATGTCTTCATCCACGTCATGGAATATTCATCAGCGTACCACCAAATCAGACTCGTCTACTGGGAGTCGTACCTTGGGTGAAGGTAAAAATCTATCATCGGTAGCCAGTCAAGGAGGACTCGTTCATAGGACTCGTCTATACGTAGTAAGGTATTAGTATATTCCAGAATTACCCGCTGTACAACTTGTTCAAAAGTTGTTTCCAACATACGCTAAGAGCGTTGCAGGTGAGAAGACCTAATTCATTTATCTTATCATAATATCCTATTATTTAATTCAATATATATGTACTGAGTATACTAATATAGTATCGTGATTTTTAGATTCTCCTATAACGACTCCCCATATCATAGAGATGACTTCGAGGTGGTATGCTGACTACACGCTAAGAGGGTATACTGGTGAACCTCTACGTAAGGTGCTTCTACGCTACATGTGGCCCGCCTTTTGGAGTCATCTTGTCCTGATCCAAGAGTGAAAGAGAAACAATTATAGGAACAGATATTTATTACTTACCATTTATATATCTAGTAAAAGAAAGAAGAAAATATCCCACGCTAATATTATATATGTATAACCTTTTTCAGGTGAATGCAGCAACTACGTGGACTCTATCTTCTATACGAATCTTTGAGAAGCAATATTGGAATACTCATTGACTGGTTTGACGGAGGAACAAGTTTGAAGGTATTTTTCTATTATATTTTATTACAGACTTCCAGAGGTCTGTCGATGTAACCTCAACTGTCAAAGTTTGGTATTTGTATTGTATGTTCTCTTTTGAAATTCCAGATTCTATACTCGTGATGAGGAAAATTTGGCTTTGTAGAGCTCTACGATGAATGAATTTTCCAACTGTCTCCATCGATGGACATTTAACATCCAGGAGACTTCCTTGCTGTCTATGATAACTATCAAGGTGAGCATTAAACTCTATATTTTCATACGAAGTGAATATTTGTTTATTAGATTCTTGACGGATTCATTTTAACTAACCTCATCTGTCAGAATTCAAACCTCTTGCATGTTAGAATAGTGACATATTGATTCATCATTTGAAATTTCAGGTTATATGGCTGCGATGAGAAGAGTAGAGGGAAATTTCCATCCATAGACGGTTGATGGAACATCTACCCAACTAAGATTTCTTTCATCAATGGATATATGACAAGGACCTCTCTACTCATCGTGATGAAGTGTTAAGGTAAATTCATTCATATATTATGTTTAGGAAGATCAAAACTACTTAACCTATAATTTATCAACTAATTATCAATTTTTTGTGTTGCAGATTCTACGTATCCAATGAGGGAGGATTTGGACATGAAAACATGGATGTTTTCTACCGGTTTATTGACGAACCGTGAATAAATTTCCTTTTTTTCAGCATAAATTGTTTGTGGTTTTTGGTTCAATCCATGAACTCCTAGAATATTTGAGAATTGATCATAAATTTACGATTAACTTTTCAGGATACTGTTTAGGGTTTCGACGAAGTGAATTTATATAGGTACGCAAGGACTTCGAGGGATTCATAACACACACATTTTTCTCTTCAGAAACATTATCCTGAATTTGAACACGTTGCGTAGGCAACGTTTGTATTTTTTGAAAGGAATAGTCTGTCCACAGAAACTACTTTTTCTCGTTTCCCTATTTGTAGCTTGACACTTTTATCGTCAATTATTTCGATGATTCTATAAGGGCCTTCATTCAGGTCGTCTAGCTTTCCTTGTTTCATACCCTTTTCCAAAAATACTAGATCCCCTGCCTTGAATCCAATCAATTTACTTGTTTGATCGTAGTAAGTTTTTGATCGTTCCTCAGCTATTCGTAGGTTTTCTCTAGCTTCGCGTTGGAATCTGTCTAACCGAGCCATTAATTTGATTGAATATTCGTCATAGGTTCGGAGTTGTTCATAGGTAGGAAGTGGTTGGTTAGAGGGCATAATTGGAATCTTGCCAAACACTACCTCATAGGGAGTTCGTTTGGTACTTTCATGCACACTAGTGTTATATGATAGCATAGCGAGTTCGACCCATTGGTCCCATTCTGAATCCTGTGACACGTATTGTCTGAGATATTCAGTCAATACAGCATGGGATCTTTCTAGAGATCCATTAGTTTGAGGGTGGAATGCGGTGGTTTTTAATTGTCGTATGTTCAGACGTTTGGTCATAGTTTGCATGAATTTAGAGATGAAATTGGTGCCTTGATCGGTCAGTATTATTTTCGGTGCTCCATAAATGCAAACGAATTGCTTTGGGAATGCATTTGCAATAGATGGAGCAGTTGCATTTTTCAATATTGCTTCAGTGCAATGTTTAGTTGATCAACATTGCATCGTGAGAATGTAACGATTTCCTTCTTGAGTAGGGGGGAATGGTCCCACAATACCCAATGCAATTTTCTCGAACGCATAACCGGGCGTACCGGTTATCATCATTGGTTGTTTATTTCTGGTTCTAATGATTTTCTCCAGTTTACATTGGAGGAATCCAGATATGTAATTTTGCACATCTTCTTTTATGTACTCCCAGTAATAATTGAGTCGTAATCTATTGGAAGTTTTTGCAACTCCCTTGTGTCCTCCTATCGAAGAGTTGTGAGCTTCTTCGATTAAGGTCCTTCTTTCTGAGATTTCAGGAATTTTTACTATTCCAAGACAAAATGTAAGTCTTATAGGAATATGATAAAACTCTTTATTGAATTCAATAACAATTCTATCCCATTCCAATTCGTTAGAAGATTCTATTTTAGGAATACTGCAATTACTAATCTCGTTCAATCTCATAACCAACTTCAATTCTCTGATTGCATTGAAAAGATGCATCATGGTTTCTCGAGGCGTAGGAATTCTATCTGATGGCTCTATATAAAGTCCAAATCACCATTTGATTCCTTTTCTTACTGCTATAGTTCGCCCCAAGTTCATCAGTTCAAAGCATCCAATATCGAATTTCTCAGAAAAACTTTGGATCACATTTTCGAAGGGTTTCCCTTGATCGTTGAGAAAAAGTACATAATTATCCTTCTTCAGCTCTAAGGGGTCTCTTGATTCATATATGCTTGATCCAAGAATTACCTTATTTAAATTTTTGCATAAATTTTCATAAGTTTCTTCGTCGTCTGATTCTTCATTCCCTGACTCTTCATGATTATCTATATGTACAGGTGAATTGTCAAGTGGTATTTCGTTATATTCTTGTACGATGTCTCTACTCCCACGCTCGTGATTCGATTCTTCCTTGTCTGACTCCTCGTTCTCCGATTTTTCATTACGTTCTATATGTACAGGTATATCGTCGAGCAGATTTTTTTTATACCTTTCCACGGTGTCTCTTCTCGGACGCTCGTGGTTCAAATCTTCCTGATCCGGTTCAAAATCTGAGAGTTCGTTAACAGAATTATAAGGATTCCTATTATTTATGTCATCGCTTTGATGTTCATAAGGATCAATGGTATCTTCTGGATGGTTTTGATCGTCGACTTTATTCCTTATTTCATTCAGAGGATTGTGTTCATCGTTGAATGTGTCAATAAAATTTTCGAGTCGTTCAAGAGATTCCTTTTCGATTTCTTTGTTCTTCCTTCGTATGTCCTCGAGATACTGTTGTCCTTTTTGTGTTGGTTTAGGGATCCTCGTGGATCTGCTTGGTTGAATTTCAGTATTGTGAAGTACCTCGACATCTCGGATTATTTCTTCGTTGTTCACACGTTTTTCGTGTTCATAGATTATCGTATTTTCATTGGTAGTAGGTGGATTTCTGGAAAGAGCGTCAGCATTGACGTTCGTTTTCCCAGCTTTATGAATTATGTCGGAGTCATACTCCTCGAGTTTAAGTCTCCATCTAGTCAAGCGTGAAGTTTGGTCCCCCGCGGTACTCATCCATACGAGAGGCTTATGATCCGTCACGATGGTAAATTTTCTTCCATACAAGTACGGACGGAATTGAGACACACTGCACAGGATTGCAAGTGGCTCTTTCTCATACGTGCTGTACTTCATCTCTGTTTGATTGAGTAATCTCGATACATAGGCGCAGGGTTGGTCCTTTCCAACTGGTCGTTGGCTTAATATTCCAGCTATGGCATATCCACTCGCATCGGTGGTTAATAGAAATGGTCTATTGAAATGAGGATACTGGAGTACTGGTTCCTGGCATAAACAATTTTCCGAAGTTTCAAAAGCTGCTTGTTGTTTATAATTCCATTCAAATGGAATATCCTTTCGTAACAATTTTGTTAGTGGTTTTGAAATCTTGGGAAAATTATGAATGAATCGCCGATAATATCCACCCAATCCCAGGAATTTTTTGATATTTTTGGGATTTTTTGGAGTGGGAAATTTCCGTACAGCTTCTATTTTCTTCGGGTCAGGTTTTAATCCTTCGTCTGAAATTATATGCCCGAGATATGCAACTTCTCGACATAAAAATTAACACTTGTCCGGTTGTAGCTTGAGATTAGCTTCTCTCAATCGTGCGCTTAAGTTTAGATATTTTCTACGGTGTTCGCTTAGAGTTTTAGCGTATATAACAACATCGTCTAAGTACACAAAAAGTTCCATTCCCTGTAGTTCAGTCAAAACGATGTCCATGACATGTTGAAAAGTTGCAGGTGCATTTTTCAATCCAAAAGGCATTCTCACAAACTCGTAATGTCCGTGTGGAGTAGAAAATGCTGTTTTGTGTTTGTCTTTATCACTCATTCTAATTTGAAGGAATCCAGAAGCGAGGTCAAACGTGCTAAAATATTTAGCTTCTCCCGACTGGTCTAAAATTTCTGTGATGTTCGGTAGTGGATAGGCATTATTAACCGTTTTTTCGTTCAATGCATGAAAATCCAACACAAGTCTCCATCGTTTGTTTCCGTGGCTGTCCGCTTTCTTCGGGACAATCCATACGGGAATATTGTAAGGAGATTGCGACGGTTGAATAATATTATTATCTAATAATTCATCTACTTGTCTGATTATTTCCTCTTTCAAATTTGGAGGGAATCTATACTGCTCAAACTATGTTTGATCAGGGTCTCGACCTCTTCTTTCTCTTCTCGATTGAGATGATCCAATCTCAACAATTGTTTAGTTTTTTCAAATCTTTTGGTTCCTTCTTTATTCAATTCCACTGATTTATTTGAAATTCTATAAAGATTCCTCTCCTTCCGATTGGTAATTCGTGTCTTCTTGGTTTCCATGGGATTTGGATTTATCCTTTCAATTTCTTCCAACTCGAATTTCGGTAACTCCACTTTGATTTGTTCGTCGGTAGCATTGACGATTGGCATGTGAGTGTATCCTTCATCATTTCTAACTACAGCGTTTCCCATGTATATGCCGCCAGCTATATTCACACGAGATACGTATCCTTCATTTATTTCAGTATCTTTTAACTGAATTTCAACGATTTGTCGAGTGCGTGAAAGAATTGTATATATTTTTGTCTCTTGGAGGAAAGGAATGGTTGATTCCTTCAATTCCAAGCAATTATTCTCCCGATTAATTCTTGCTTTCCGTTCTCATAAGAAAGTTACTCCTATTATTCCATCGTCTTCGATCGGGAAGTCATCGGGTACCACGTGAAAGGTAGTTACGTTACCTATGAATTTCATATCGAATTTTCCAATGGTAGGGACCGTATCTGACGGAATTCCAGATAGATAGAGAATTTCTCCGGTATTTATAGGGGTTAGATCTTTTATAATATTTTCTTTTATGAAACATACTCCTGCTCCTGCGTCCAATAGGAAAGTGACTATTCGTGACCCTAATTTCACTTCAATCGCAGGAGAGTGTTATACCAAAGTTAAAGCACTACACGTGCCAGGGCTGCGTGTAAGAGAGAGAAAGTAAATATCGAACGAAGATGTGTACGCAGAAGTACATGGAACTCGCTCCGATTCATATATCGAATGCGTGGAGATTGTGAATACGTGGAAGCCACTGTATATGGAATATGAGTACAGATTCGTTCGATTGCAATAGGGTTTTTTTTTGGAAGGAAAGAATTCATGCGGAGGAGAATTGAGTTCATGAAAATTTGAAGAAGCTAAATTTTGAAACAATTTCCAGAGTAACATCCTTCTGTGTCCTACCGACTGCGCCAAAATTTTTATGATAACCGCTTGTTACGTCAAGAGTCCGTGAACTTCTCAATAACGCACGATTATCTTAAGGACTTGCCAAATCAAATTTGACAACCCCTTTGATCAACCGGTTTAGATAGGATTGACCTATATAAGGACCAGGGTAGGATGCTTTTCAATGAAAATCGTTTCATATATTTTGAAATTACAATTTGTTTATTCCAAAAAAGAGGGAAGAATGAAAAGTTTGTTAATTCATAATGTTTAGGGTGCTAGGAAGTATAATCATATGATATTTTATAAAATATTTAATTAAATCGTTTAACTCATATTCATGTAATGAGAAGAAAATATTCTAGGACATCGAAAGTTGGTTTATAATATTTGATGGACCGATATATTTCTTTGGGGTTACCCAATGAAAATTGATGATCTAGGGAAAGAACGTCTCATTTTACAAAGGAAATCGTGGCTTTCTTCTGGAAGCGCAATCAGCTTGTACTCCGAGGGTTACTCGGTAGTTGTAAGTGATTGTTCTTCCTATCGTGTGAATGACCTTATATTAGAGTCAAACTCTTTAATTCATGCTCTTTCAGGTGTTAAAACATATGTATATACCCTTTAAACACGGGAGTGAAAGAGAAAGATTGGAGAATAGGAAGTATCCTAGAGAAAGAGAGAGAGATATGAATAGAAAGAGAGAGATATACGAATTGAAAGAGAGAGATATATGAATTGAAAGAGAGATATATCCGTCCTCCTGAAATACATGAAAATTTACGCATGTAGTCGAGCATGGGGAAAGAAGGAGGGGAAAGAGGATCGCTCAGTTAGCTTCATTGCGATCGAAGGGAAATAAGGAAAAAGAATTTGGATAGGAAATCTCTACTCAGAAGAATCCTTGTACGACGAGCACTAATGCTGACAGAAGTAAAAGGTTGGAATAGTAATTAGTGTTTGGAATGAGTTGTGGGAGAATTCATGAGGATGTGATTGTCGAATACTAGGTTGTTAATCCCAATTTTCTTCAGGAGCGAAAAGTTCGCCTCTAATGTCAAGAGATGCTAGGAATAAGTTTACGTTTCCTAACTCTCTTGTACAACGAACGAGATTTTTGTCATCTCGCGCCCCGTTTCTCAGAAAAATTCTTAGTTTGGGTCCCGGAGGGGGAAGATCACCGCGGTCTGCCTTTTCATCCCCTTCCGCGATGCGCTAATGAATGCTACGAATCAATCTTTCAATTTGAGTTATCCTTTTGTTCACCCGGTCCCTCACTATAAAAAACTAGAAAAAAACGTTGAAGTTGACTCGAGTTGAATTGCGATGATTTTGAAAGAAAATTCTGATGAAAGAGAAAAAAGGAAGGTGGTTTCCATCAAATTCTTTTCATTACAAAAAAAATCACTTTCCACAAGGAAGGATAAAAGCACGCACAAAAAAACACAAAAACACTGGTGAGAAGAAAAAAGAAGAAAACAGAAAAAAGGAAACAAGGTTCCTTTTCCCCCCCGAATTGTGGAGAAAATCCACTTACTGTTCGTTTTCCCAGAGTTTCTCAGAGAAACTAATCTTGTTCTGGGTGGATTGCGCTTTCTGCTTGTGGACCTGGTTTTTGTAACTCAGGACCGCAGAGTTGAATTTTTGAAAATATTTATAATTTCGAATAGTCCTGAAAAGGACTATGTTCTTTTCTTTTCAAGCAATATGATGTTAGGTGATACACGGGTTCAACCTGTGTTCCTGGTTTAGTAGGTTGAAGAAAAAGAAGTTTCAAGAATCAGCGGTAGTAACAGTGAATATAATATGCGTTGTCGCGAGGCGAAGAAATATTGTTAATTCATTAGCAGAAACTCGCCGTATTTAAAGGGTTCGAGCTTCCTTCTAAGACAATGATTGGTCAAGGGTCTCTTGGTGGGGAATGTTCTTGTTCGCACCAATGAGGAATTGAAATCACTGCTCCTAGAAGCTGTCGAGGTGTTGAATCATGAACTTAATCATCTTTGAAATCATCTGATCTTTTATCTTGCACCCAACTCTCGATATCTAGCGTTGCTCTGCCTCGAGCGTTCGTGTACTTGACTTATATAAATTACTTGAAAATTTGTTGTCTTACAGGTATTTATGAGGAATGAACGAAGTTTACAAACTAGAATTTGATCAAAACGAGAGTTTTGATTTCCATTAATACTTTGTCCATTCATTAATAAAAATGTTTCTTACAAACTATTAGTCTATCTAGGGGAGAGGAATAAAATCATTTCACGATAATTTCATCCCTCACCGGAATCTTTCTATTCTATCGAATGGTGTAGTTGTCATTTTACGTGCTCTGAATTTTGGAAATATTTAGTCCATTATGTGCAACAAGAATGCACATATACGAACGGTCCTTCATACATGGAAGGAATAATCGATTGTATCGAATAACAAATGGTAATTTCTATTATTTTCCATGGGGAATTCGTGAAGGACAGGTTTTCATTCGGTATTTAATTTTCGGAATTCTATGGCATGATGTAAATACATCATGAATTCTTGTGGAATACTTTGGGGATTAGTTGTGCGGTATGAGAAGATAAGAGGGTTTTTCTTGTAATGACTATGATGTCCACCTGAAAGTTGGAATAAATATAAAAGGAATCATTCATTTTATTCAGTTTTCGATGAAAACTGCTATTGAGGATTGCATTTGAAATATGAAAATAATTTGACTTGGTGACAAGAGTAGAGTTACTCGTCTACGGAATACGGGGTTGTTTATGATTTGGCCATTGTTTACAATGATAACTGGTCGAGGATTCGTATTACCGAATATCTCTCACGTAGCAAATTTACTTCGTTTCTTCTTGGTTGCATTGAGAGGTTGGTGAGGCGAAGAACTATATTTCTTAACAGGTTTGGGTCGGGAGAGAAGAATATTATTGTATCGATGTTGAGGGCACCGAGAAGGTGAGGGTTACTCACAGGTTTCTCGCTCATTAGTCATGTGCGTACGGATCTCTGTAAGTAGTAGGCCCTGTCTGACTATCTCATTGATTGCAAGGGAGTAATGGAGAAAAAATGTTTTTAGAGGCAAGAAATTTGGAAAATTTCAGTGCACGTTACAGAAGGAACAAAATTCGTCAGTTTTTGGATAATTTCCGGTTCACAACTATAGAATTGCCAAAACTCCAGTGTCACTGATTGGGGGAAAGTTGGTTCCTTTTCGGAAAAAAATATGCCTGAAATCACCGCAGATAAAAGCACCTAAATCGGTCAGTTTTTGGATAATTTCCGGTTCACAACCATAGAATTACCAAAACTCCAGTGTCACTGATTGGTGGAAAGTTGGTTCCTTTTTGGAAATGATAAGCCTGGAATTATCGCAGATAGAAGGAACTAAATTGGTAAGTATCTGGATAATTTCCGGTTCACAGCCATAGAATTACCAAAACTTGAGTGCGACTGATTGGCAACAATTTGGTTCCTCCTATTCGCGGTAATTTCAGGAATTTTTTTCCAAAAAGGAACGAAATTGTAACCAATGCAGGATTCTCAACATTCGGTGAATCTCCGGTTTTTAACCACGAAGCAACCAAGAAATGACCCAGCAGACCATTCCTGTAACCTGTTAAAAAACGTGGTTTGTTTCCAAGGAGGTACCGAATCGTGACCGATGAGTCGCACTGAATATCCGGTAATTTTATGGTTTTAAACCGAAAATTTACCGAAAACTGACCAATTTGGTTCCACCTATTCGCGGGAGTCTTAGGCCTTTTTTTCCAAAACTGGACCAAATTGCAACCAATGCAGGATTCTCAACATTCGGGAAATTTTCGGTTCTTAACCACGAAGCAACCAAGAAATGACCAAAAACACAATTTCTGTGATCTGGTAAACGAATGGTTTTGTTCCAAAAAGATACCGAATCATGACTGATGAGTAGCACTGAAGATGCGGTTGTTGGTTATTTTGTGGTAAGAAAAAGTCACAAACGTACCGAAATTTTTTGATAACTTTTTGGTCACCTCAAAATCGCTAGAGCCTATATAAAAGTATATACATAATAATCCCGAGTCCTTTGTTTGTGTTTGCTTTCATTGTTGTTTTGAATAACCTTCAGTAACCTGTAATGTAGTAGCCCGCAATTCATTCGTCTCTCAATTATCCTTTGAATATCATAATAACCTGTCAACACATCGCCTTATTGGCAGGTTATATTTGTTCACGTATTTACAATGCGTATACTCTATGTATATTGGGATTGACGCTATCGGCCGTTGGAAAGAGGAAAGAGACAGAATACATCCATCCCATTGGATCATTTAGATGAACGCTATTGGATGTTGGAAAAGAAAAAGACATAGATATATCGATCGTTAGAAAAGACAGAGATAGACTGGATGAACAACCTACAGTGATAAGAAGAAACCGACGATGAACCAGAACGTGATATTGAAGACCTTTTGATCGAATGAGAATTTGAAATGTTCATATCTCATTATCGCATCAACGGATTGAGTTCAAAGTAAGCCTAATTGAAAATGCATATTCAAGTTATATCATGGAAGTTTGATTAATTGTTCGTCAAATACAGTGTGTAGTAGGTTATTGTGCATTGAAGTTTTTCTCGGTCGATGGAAACCCAGTTTACGTGTATAGATACACGGTAGCGCATGACTTCTGCTTTTTCATTAAAAAAATGCTTTTTTTCAAGATTTTTTTTCATGTACTCGGCGTCGAGACGCTACCGCGTCTTCTGATTCCCGTTCACTCCGTTGACATCCTCGCTGTAATAAAGAGGAGAAGGGCAAAACTGGAATCTTGAACTTTTGAACTTGAAGAAGGACTGTTCGATGCCAACCGACTCTGTGAAACCAGAGACCTCTCCCTCTCCTTCATTTGATTTTTCTTATTGAACAGATGCGCGTGCACAAATAACCCCGTCAGAAAACATTCATCAAGGTGCAGACCACTGAGAATTGAGACGTAGAACTGTGTCACCAACTCCGCACATACAAACCCTCCTTATATCATCCCAAGTGTTCAAAAGAACTCATGAGCAAAAGAGCATATTGATGAACAATGAGTTTCAATGAATTGAGATGATCCTTCCCTTCTCAAAGACCCTCGAATGGACATTCTACCTGTGATATTTCTCTTCATACGAAGTTTTATCCTTCTTTTTACATCAACAATTATTATACGCAAAGGAATGACAATTGGAAGAGTTCCGAATTGAATGATGTCAAAACGAACTCCCAACTACATTGAGAACACATCAGATAACGATGAAACTTCTGGAATTTTATCCTGTAAAACACCTCAAAATTTTCCCAAGGAAACTCTTTTGGATCATCAACTCACTTTTGAATGATATAACAATCAAATCGATAAAGACCAAACATACATTATCATTGAAAATCATGGCATAAACTTTTTACGTTCATGTTCAAAAATACATCAAAAAGCACTTTGAATAATGATCTAAATGAATAACCTCCCTCCGGATTCAATAGAAGTCCAACTCTGTAAAATTCTATGAAAATCTATAGGATTCCAATGAAAATCCCATACAAATTCTATAAACTGCGAGTAAAATTAAATGAAACTTCCATTTCAATTCTATGGAATTCCGATTGAAACGAATGCAAACTTTCACAATTTCTTCTCTTCCCAAAATAACAATTGCACTTCAAGAACCTATAATTTGTAATCACAAATCATGTATAAACATCAAATTAAAACAGAGACTAGTTCTTCAACTGATAGGAAATCATTCAAAAACTGTCTCTTCAAAATATTTCCGTGATGAATTCAAGTCCCAATAGTATATTAGAGAATTTTAAATACTTTGCGCTACTTTATCAGTTCAAACCGTGAATATTTCAGAATGCATAATTTCAGAGGGAATATGGGAAATTGAGACTTATAAATAATGGTAACAAGGCCACACAAAAAAAAATCCTTCGACCCAGGTATCGGACCATGTTCATTGTATGTTTCAGAGGTCGAGTGTATTGAGAGTCAATTGGCGCAGTTGAGCGTGGATCGAGCGTGAAGAAAAAAGTTCATGCACGCTGTACTCACGCTTATATTAAAGTAAGCGTGCATTGAACGTATATTGGCCAGAATCTCGTTATTGGCACGCTGTTTGAACTTCATGTGCATGCCGTTCTTCCGCCAGGGATCCGATCGTGGTCACGCTATAACTTCAAAAAACTTTCAAAACCATGAAAAAAAATGACAAACTTCTGTGGCCTGGGAATCATACCATAGGTATCATAGGTTATGGGGTGACGACGACCCGATAGGATTGAATGGACCTTGGATTCGAACTCAGTGACTCCAAAAACATATAATAACCATGGTCTGATACCTACACTGAGAAAACAGATGTCTTGAAAAATACCATAATGTATGGATTTTTGGCGTTGGTCTGACCCGAGTCAAAATATTTACGTGAACGAACCTCTGAAAGTCCCATAATTTTTCGGCCTTCTATAAAGAAGTATGGTACCTTCCTCATAAAAGTCCCAGACGTTATGGTACTTTTAGAGGTATCTTCACATAAATATTTTGAGTCGGGTTAGACCAACGCCAAAAATCCATAAATTATGGTATTTTCCAAGATACCTTTTTCTCCGTGTAGGCCGAAGAATTGCTTCCTCGATAGAGGAGGCTTAGTGATCGTGCGCAAGGTCCAAGGGTTTCTTGGTGTGAGAAATCAAAATTTCTCACATCTGGCACCCCCGATAGAGGTCTGTGAGTGATCATGCAGGAGGTCTAAGAATTCTGTGCAATTAGAAATCGAAATTCCTCATATCAAACGACTCCCCAGAACTCTAAAAGCGAATTTTGTTCCATCCCCGATGCCCGTCAGGGTATCTGTATGTCAACATTTATAGGGACGCGCAGATCTTTGGTCGGAATCATCCGATCGTAATGGAATCTATATCACAGTTGTAGACTGACATGGTAGTGATCCCATCAAAGCTGCCAGATGAGCTCCGACGCTGAGGGGAAATGTACCCCCACCATCACCTCATGTATATAATAGTCGTAAGTATTGGTGAGTAACACTTACAACCAGGGCTGTGGAGTCGGAGTCGGAAGTCGGAGTCGAGGAGTCGTGGAATGATGGATGGAGTCGAAAGGGGAGTCGGAGTCGAATGTTATTTCATCGACTCCGACTCCACTTTCGACTCCTTATAAAAAAAGTTAGTTTTCATGAAAGTACGTTAGAAAAATATTACGAGAACGTCCTGTGGTATATGAAAATAACGTTTTCAGAACGTGTTTTGCTGCATTAGAAGTGAAAATGCTGTAAAAATATGTGCTTTTGGAGGTAAAGACTCACGGAACCTAGGCTATGTTTTTAAAACATTCAGAGAACTTCGTGTGCTCTTTGGAATATATTCTCATTTCTTTGACTCATTTTTGAAAATACACATATTCAATCTTCTGATCATTCAATTGTAATAAACTCATATTACATTGAGAGAAAAAAAATCTTAAACTATGAAAATATTGGTCTGACCGAGTCCGATCCGATATTTTCTTGATTCAAGAAAACTTTCTTCGAAAGAAGAAATTACTCAGTTTGAAACTATACAGTGTGATATAGACAAAATTTTCTTACTCCAAGTACACATCTTCTTGAGATAAGAAAAAAAATACATTACTTAGATCAAAAAAATATGTTCTTCTGATTAAGCTAATTTTTTTCTCAGTGTAATAGATTCCAACAGTGGTTCCATAATGAACTCTTATGGATCTCGGGTGCATCAGTTGAGAGATGAAATTTGCATGCAACAAATTTTTTCAATTTTTCTCCAACACAAACGAGGAATCCATATGTGAATTTATGGACAATGTATTTCCACACGTTGATTCGAAGTTCAAAGTGTAATGTTTCGAAATCAAATGCATAGAATTCTCTGTTGACATAAATAAGATAAATCAAGAAATGAGAGTAGGAATTGATGTGTTTGTTTTCATGATCTGTTCGGTAAGGAGGTGCTATAATTCTTCATATCAATGGAACTATGAAGGTATGAGAATGGAGAAAGAGAGTCATAGAACATCTCTAAGTGGGAATGTAACGTCCCCGTAAAACTGAGATCATTTAAAGAATTCCCAGCAAAGAATCTTGAATTGGAAAGAATAGAAGAGGATTGAGATTGGAGAATTTGAATTCGATTTTTGAAGTCATAGAATTCATTTTGAAAAAATTCTATTCTTGTCTATTCTAACATATTCCAGTTGAAATCTTATTCCGAACGTGCTATTCAATTTTAATTTTTCTAATGTCAAATTCAGAATACAACTGCTATGTTGTGAATGAATATGCTGTTGATGACACTAGTATCGCGATTTTCAATTCTAGGGCAAGACTTCAAAGAAGAATAGCAACTGAATTCCAGACACAGAATTACAATCCAAATATTTCTATTTCTTTCTATTCTTTTGATACGAACTTCGAATTGAAAAGAATTCAGAATAGGATTTTCCTATTCTTTCCCAATTCTTTTCCATTCCAGATTTTTTGCTGGGTTGATCCTTATCAAAATTAAATTTTTCCAATGAGAAATGTACAAATTTCGAATTGGTACATTTCTCATTCCAGACTCAAATTCCCCGTTTCAGACTCAAATGATTCTAAATAAGTTCGAATCATTTTTCATCAGAGATTTGCATTATCAATCGTTCTGAATGATTCCATTCCTGCAGGGAGAGCTAAGGTCGTTGCAGCACTGAAATCCCGTATAGGTATACGGCATAGGAGTAGAAGAAGAATTCTTAAGAATTCATATTGAATTCAAATTGAATCCTCTTTGCACTCTTTCTGAACTGATTTGCTGTGTGGGATTTACCCCTGTTTTTATCAGTATTACAAGTTTGCAATCCACTCCCCTCCTTTACACTGAGAGAAGTTTTCATTACATGCATAATACAAATAGGAATAGCTATAATAAATAGTAAGAAATATCATGTATGTAGTTGAACTTATTATGCCTTCAAACAAATTCATTACATTATATACACAGAAAAAAGCATATTTTTGAATCTAAGAAATTGTTATTTGAATACGTCCAAATGAATATTTCTTTGATACAAACAAATTTGTTACTTGGGAGAAAAATCAAATAATACATTTTTTTGATGAAAAAAATATTCATTTCCGTCAAAGAAATATTTTTTGAACCTATTCAAATAACAATTTGTTAGATCCAAAGAAATACTTTTTTCTGTGTAGTAAGTAAGTGTGTAATCTATACAATAATCTTCAGTATACATATATCTCATAGGTTTTATTATATGAATCGATTGAACGAGCTAAGACTGCTCTTTACAATGTAGCTGTGAAAAAACGAGGTTTACAATCAGAAATTATTACAGAAAGAACGGTACAATTAGGAGAAGATGAAGCAATTCAAAACCATTCCCTTGAAAACCATGGGAACGATCCAAGCTATGAAGATCACCTAGATTCATCAGAATCCACAAAGGAACCTAAGCTAGACGAAGATGCAATAGGAGTATCAAATCCACGTGTACGATTCAAATTTGAATTCAACTCTTCGTTGAACGAAGTAGCAAAATTCAATAGAAAATCAAATATCACTGTCCGAGAGGCTATAAAAAAGTATCCATCGATAGTTCAAGATGCTGCCAGAGCTGTTATAGGATTGCCATCTACACAAGTCAGTGTTGAAAGACTGTTTTCTTCTTTAAAAATCATCAAATCAGATTTACGCACTTCTCTGAAAAATGATTTGATAGGAGCCATTCTATTCTTGAGAACGAATTCTTAATCGACTATTTTATCATTTCAAATTTTTCATAGATTGTTATTCATGTTCCAAATAAATTCCAAATTTCTTATGCAAAATTTTGTTTCGATTAATGTATTCCAGATAGTGCAAAAGTTGTATTACGACAGTATTGCAATGAACACGAAAGTTTCAAATGAAAGATAAGTCCTTAATTATTACCTAATTATTCAAAAAGCTCCATACTGCTCGTTTCCAACGAATCTTGCTATCAATCCATGCTAATTTGCTCAATAGATTTATATTGCACTTATTCTTATTACCAGAACGGAAATCGTTTTGGAGTTGTTTGAGAATCATCCGCAGATTGTGTTGATTCACTGATGTTATCAGAAATGTGACAGATTTACAAACACCAGAGGAAATATGGGGAGTTAATCCCCACTTTAATGGCGGATTCCATCCCCTGGTCGTGGGAGAATTATTTTTCCATCAAAAATATGGGATTTTTCCTCCATTTTGAGGAACTATTCTGTTTTTTGGGTGTTGAATCCTTCAAAAAGTAAGGGCAAACTCTACCAAATCAGGATGTCAAGTTCCCTATTCATGGTGGAATATTTTTGGTTAAATATCCCACATTTATTTTTTACAGTGGATAATGAAAACATTCAGAAACAAAATATTTGTCATTTATCGATTCTTGTGTTTATTATATTTTGGAACAATCAAGAAACGTGCTTTTTCATCCACCCTGTTGGTTCTAATTGTTCAATAAGCTGCTGCATATAAAAACATACAAATTTATGTACCGCATCAGATCAACGGTTCATGAATGAAAGATTCAGAGGAAATTGTTTGTCGAAAGTTGTTGACGAAGTTTTTTCCTAACATTTGGAATATTTATATCTGTCGAACAATGTTGATGGGAGAAATAATTCATGCATACAATTTTGTAATAGAACATTAGCATTAGTTACGACTTGGAAGTCTGTTAATTGTTTGCATTTTAGTCTCGACATATTTAGCGAATCGAACTTGAATAATATATCAATAAATAAAATATTGAAACACAGGTCGAAAAACCTCGATAACGAATAATGTCTATCTTATGTCCAAGTTTGGTTCTTTTGAAATTTTTATTCATGGGAATAAACACTAGAGCCGTAGTCGGAGCCGGAGTCGGAGTCGGAAATTTTAAGTGGTCCGGAGTCGGAGTCGGCTGTGCGAACCCTGGTTAGAAGGTCCAATAGAAACCGATAAAAACCGATTCAAAATTAATCGGAATGAATAGGGTCAATCGGAGAGGCTCAACTACCGATTCAAGATGAATAGGAATTAATTGGAACGTGATATATATAGGATTGAATCGAGGATTTACCGATAGAAAAATATTTGTTTTATTGGAATTAATATGACTTTCAGTGATCAATCGGTTTGTATGAGAGATATCTGATTAAGAATATGAAAATTTCTCCATTTCATGAGGCAAATGGTTTTTATCGGAAATTTCCATGACCTGAAGCTATTGGAACCGATCGTAAATGTTACGTAATGGGAAATCTAATCGGTTTTTATGAAGAATGTCCAATTCGATTAGAGTTCGTACAGATTTGATCGGTCTGTAGGTTTTAATCGGATTATTCCACTATCCCAATTCATGGGGAATAATAGGACCATTTACGGATTTGAAAATTGGATAGGATTGAATGAGAAATATCCAATTCGAATCCAGAATTCCTTTCAGCGGATTAAATTATCGGTTTTTATCAGAATTTTCGGTGATTTCGGTCTATCGGAACCAATGGGAAAATTGTACAAAATTCAAGACTTACTGGATTCCTATCCAGAATATCCAATTCGATTTGAGTTTGTTTATTTTATTGGTCAATAGGTTTCAATTGGATTATTCGATCATCCCACACTGAAAAAAAGGTGGGTACAGACAACGGTGATATCGTTGATTCAACAGTAGAATACGATTGGATATATCCAACTGAATCTGACTGTTGCCTCAACTACATGTAGTTGAATCAACCATCAAGGTGTCAAGTCAACGATTATACTGTCAATCTGATCATATATTCGTTGACTTGATTATGATATTCAGTTACCCTAACAACAAAATATAATTGATTTTCGATGAAATTTTTTTTTCAGTGCAATTTATGGGAGATAAAAGGAATATTTACGGGATTGAATATTCAATAGCATTGAATGAGAAATGTCCAATTCAATTTTGGACTTTATTCCACCGCATCAGCCCTGGTTAAAAAATCCGATAAGATCCGATAGAAACCGATTCAGAATTAATCGGACTGCATAGGATCAATCGGAACAGTTCAATCCCCGATTCAAAATCAATAAGAGTTGATCGGAATCTCTTTTCTATAAGTTTCAATCGGGGATTCACCAATTAAAAAATCTGCATTTTATGGGAATTAATCAAACTTCACATAATCTATTAGTCTGTATAAGAGATATCTGATTGGATGATTGAAATTTTCTCCATTCCATCAGGCAAACGGTTTTTATCGGAAGTTTCCACAATTTCAATCTATTGGAACTAATGGGAAAATTTGTGAAATTGAATGATGAATGGGTTTTTTATGGGAGATTGCTGACTGCGTTTGAGGATGTATCGATTTCATTGATCAATGGGTTTTAATTGGATCATTCGAACATTCAGATTTATTGAAAATAATAGGCAAGTTTACAGATTCTAAAGTCCTATAGGTATGTACCGGCAATAACCGATTCAGTTCTGAAATTTCTTTCATTGCATCAAATCATTGGTTTTCATCAGAATCCCTGGTGACCTCGATGTATTGGAACTAATGGGAAAGTTGCTGGAATAGGGAACTATAATCATAGAATACCAAGAGAATCCAATTAGAGAATATTTCATTGGTATCAATCGGAATTTTTATCAGTGATGGAATATCCATTGGATCCCACTGAAAAATATGTTACTGGTACCAATTATAATTGTAATGATTAATAAAATGCCAATTAAATCAAATTAAAAAATATTGTGTTCGTACGAATTGGAATTTTTATTATCGATAAAATATCTATTGGATGCCATTGAAAAATATTTGACTGGTATCAATTAGAATCTTCATGATTAATAACATACCGATTGAATCCAATTGGAAAATATTGTATTGGCATCAATCGGAATTTTCATTGGTCATAAAATACCAAGTGAATGCAAAATTACACAATATTTCATTGATATCAATCGGAATAATTATTATTGATAAAATATCAATTGGATCCCATTGAAAAATATTTGACTGGTATCAATTGAAATTTTCATGATTGATGAAATACCGATTCAATCCAATTAGAAAATATTTTATTGGTAGAGTAGTTTCGGGTATTATGGCATAGTCGGCCAATATGGCATACATTATTTTCTCCGAAACTAACCAACACTAGTGGCGCTCGTATCTGTCACATTGTCGCATCCCTTCCCTCGATCCTCTCAGTCGATCCCTGCGTCGCAGTGAGTGTGCGTGTGTCCAGAGCGTGCGACGATTGAAATTTATCGAATTTGATGTTATTTTTTGGTAAGTTGTACTCATTCTATTTCGTCAAATAATCTTTGTTTTTGTATTAATAGTGCACAGTGTTATAGGCTAACTATTAGATTACAGTGTGGTTATATTTTAGAAGCACATTATTCACTACTTTTTAGGTTAGTTTTATTCATATCAAATACGTGCTTGAGGCCAATATGGCTCACTAAGTAGGCGGCCAATATGACCTACTAGGCCATGTTGGCCGCCTGTAACATATGTTTTTTAAAAGTAATTTTTTTTTCTTTTAAGGCAATGGCTCCACGAAAACCAATTCCACAAAGACAACGGCAAACTTGGTGCAAGGAGTCAATGAAAAAAGCCATCGAAGATGTGCGAAATAAGAAAATGGGCTCATTAAAAGCTTCTAAACTGTACAAAGTACCCCGAACAACTTTAAGACGTTTGGCAGCTAAAGTAGATGTATCAGCTGAAGAAGCGACTTGTGCGAAGCTGGGAAGAAAACCAACATTGCCACAAGAACTAGAGAAATCATTAGTGCAATACGTTTTGACAATGGAAGCTAAGTTATTTGGCTTAGTCCGAAAGGATGTTATGAGTTTAGTCTATCAGTTAGCAATAAAAAATAATATCACTCATACATTTTCGGCAAAAAATAAAAGCGCCGGTACAGATTGGCTTAAGTCATTTTTAGAAAGACATCCAGAACTTTCTTTTCGCCGTCCAACAGGAACTTCTTTTGCTAGAGCTGAGGGGTTTAATAAAGAAAGTGTGAACCATTTCTTTGATCTCTATGAGAAACTGATAGATAACTACAAATTTTCTCCAGAAAAAATTTATAATGTGGACGAGACTGGCATCAGTGTGGTTCCATCCCAAATGCTCCAAGTCCTAAGTCAAAAAGGAAAACGCGCAAATTGGTTGTTTAACATCAGCTGAAAGGGGGTCTCCAATAACTTGCGTGTTAAGTATGAGCGCTGGAGGTTCATTTGTTCCACCCATAATTATATTCCCCAGGAAAAGAAGTCATCCGCTTTTAATGAAAGGTGCACCTCCTGGTGCCATACATGAATGTCACCCTTCAGGTTGGATTCAAACCAACTTATTTACAAAGTGGTTTCAACATTTTATTCAGCACGTGAAACCCTCAGAAGAATCTCCAGTATTGCTTATTTTAGATGGCCATACCAGTCACACCAGAAACCTTGAATTGATAGATCTCGCAAGAAACAATCATGTCCACTTACTATCGATTCCTCCACATTCTAGCCACAAAATACAACCTTTAGATAAATCATTTATGGGTCCACTAAAAAAACATGTTTCTGATGAAATTAAATCATGGGTGAGGAACAATACACGGCCCTTAACACAATATGATATGATGGAAGTATTTGGACGCGCGTATCTACGCACTCAAAGCGGCGAGATAGCTGTCAATGGTTTTCGAGCAACAGGTCTATATCCGATAGACAGAAATGTTTTCAAAGATTATGATTTCATTGATATGAATGACGACGAATACAGAATCTCGAATCAAGAAAACATCATACCAGAATCAACTACTTCGTCTATTCCCGCAATAGAAAATGATACTTTCGACGTAACACATTCCATAAATGAACCTGATATGAGTAATGCGACAGCTAATGATGCTACCTCGGCTATAAGAAACCAGAGCAAAGCTCCGCCTGGAAGTTTCGAAAAAGATGTAGCTCCCGTTGCGACATCGTCACATCCATCAACTTCAAAAGATAATAACTTTATAACGCCATTCCAATTATCTCCGATACCAGAAATAGCTCCTAGGAAAGCTACTAACCGAGGTAGAAGGGCTACGAAGTCGACATTGCTTACTTCATCCCCGTACAAGAATGAATTGCTAGACTCATTGAAAAAGAAACAAGACCGAATCGAAAAGACTATGAATAAAGCCAAGAAAGGAAAAGGCAAGGGCAACAAGACAAAGTCCAAATCTAAGGAGGTACAAATGTCTAGCTCCGAGGAAGAAAATGAATCTTTGTACGACGACAGTTCTGATGAAAGTCCTGATAGGAGCAATGTTTCTGATGCAAAGTGTCTGTATTGTGAGGGTCTTTATTCTATGGATAACAGGGGCGAACCATGGATTCAATGCTTATGTTGTAAATTATGGGCTCACGAAGACTGCTCAGGAGTGGAAACCGATGTTTTCTTTTGCGAATTTTGTTCTGCAAAGTAATGCAAGATTTATTTCTTTCAGTTTTTTATTTTATTTGTTTTAATTGGACAATATGGCTCATTTCAGTTGTGGCTAATACGGCCTTAGGCCATATTGACCTCCCATGTTTAAATTTTATAGATTCCTTAAGTTTCGAAAAAATATTTATTTAAGCTATGTTTCGATGTTATTAATCTTAAAATTATAATGGTTGATTACTATTAAGTTCAAAGAACTGATTTCACCAATAAAGACTGTCTGATCTCATAAATCACGTATTGTATTTCCAAACAAGCTTATGATGTGCCATAATACCCGAAATTACTCTATCCATCGGAATTTTTTATCAATCATAAAATACCCATTGAATCTAATGAGAAAATATTTTCTTGGTGTCAATTGGAATTTTTATGATTAATGACATACCCATTGAATTCTATTGAAAAATATTTCACTGATATCAATTAGAATCTTGATGATCAATAAAATACCTATTTAATCAAATGAAAAATATTTTCTTGGTATCAATAGGAATTCTTATCATTGATAAAATACCTATTGGATGCCATTGGAAAATATTTGACTGGTATAAATTAGAATCTTCATAATCAATAACACACCGATTCAATCCAATGGAAAAATATTGTATTCGCGTCAATCGGAATTTTCATTGATCATAAAATACCAAGTGAATCCAATTACACAATATTTCATTGTATCAATCGGAATTCTTATTATTGATAAAATACCTATTGGACTCCATCGGAAAATATTTGACTCGCATCAATTAGGATTTTCATAATTGATAAAATACCGATTGAATCCAATTGAAAAATATTGTATTGATATCAATCGGAATCTTTCATCCATCATAAAATACCGATTGAATCCAATTGGAAAATATTCTCTTGGTCTTCATTGGGATCTTTATTATGAATGAACTCCCATGCTCTCATTAAGACCGATACAATCCCTCATATGTCCAATGGACTATTACCAATTGAATCTTATTACTATAGGACACCCATCCCTGACATGAGACAGTCATTAAGTTCACATTGATAGGAAGCGAACCACGGCATCGAGCGAGTGGGTGTTCTAAATCGATCTTCTAGGTTAAGCAACGACAACTGCGGTACAAGGTGGATGGGTGGTCACCATGTTAATAACACATAAATGATCGTTTGAATTTATTCCAGCAATAATTTGTCATACGTAATGATTGAATAAATGCTATATGTGTTTGTTTAATTGATATAAAATGCGCGTATATAATGTATATAAACCGTTCGTTGGTTGGGTTAAAAACCAATAAAATTCAATAAGAAAATCGCGATGCAGGAATCAATTTATTCCGATAAGTTTTTTTTATCGGATTTAATCGGATTTCTTCACCAGGGAAAATGCCGATTGAATCCAGTTAAAAATTATTTTATTCGTATCAATGAGAAATTTCCGATGCAGAAACTCAATCCATTCCGATGAAATGTTTTTTTATCGGATTAAATCGGATTTTTTAACCAGGGGAGAGACCGATTAAATCCAATCAAAAATTATCTTATTGGTATCAATAGGAAATTTCCAATGCAGAAACTCAATTCATTCCGATAAAATTTTTTTTCATCGGATTCAATCGGATTGTTTAACCAGGGAAAGCTTCGACTCCGCAGCCCTGCTTACAACACATACATATATGAGGTGATGGTGGGGGTACATTTCCCCTCAGCGTCGGAGCTCATCTGGCAGCTCTGGGTCCCATATAAGTTTCAGTTTGATTCATTCAGGAGAATTGGAGAGGTCACAAGAAATGTGACCAAAAGTACACATTTTTGCGAACGCGCATATCTCTTTTCCTGCTCATCCTATTTCAATGAAGCTTATACCAAGTTCTATTTATGATCCAATAGTGGTCCCATATGAGTTTCATCCGGATCGGTTGAAAGATGTGGGGAATTTTCCTCTACAATTCACATTATTTGATAAGATTTGGGAGACATGCCTTTCCTATGTCCGTATCATTCGAATGCCATGGAACTGTGAGCATATTAAGCTCACGTGGTGTTATTAGGTGTATAACTTTGCTTCCGCCATTTTGCAATAGATGACTGTAGCAGTAAGTGGTAGTTGAGATAAATAGATCATAGATGTCATACAACAAGCTTAGGTATTTGTAAACATAACGCCATCGGAATATCAGTCGATTCGCGCCTGCATCATGAAGTTATTCTCGATTAAACATGTCAGCTTACGAGCCTAATTCTCGTCATTTGCGAGAGGTTTTAATTTTCTGCTTTAATATGGAGAAATCTGCGACTGAGGCTCATCGAATGCTCTCAAATACCTATGGTAAGGCCACTATTAGTGAAAGAACGTGCAGAGAGTGGTTTCAACGCTTCAATAACGGTGATTTTAACGTTGAAGACCAGCATGGCGGTGGAAGACAGAAGGTTTTCGAAGATGCAGAATTGGAGGCACTACTTGATCAAGACTCGTGGCAAACGCAACAATAATTGGCAGGATCATTGAGAGTGACGCAACCAGCCATTTCAAAACGCCTGAAAGTCATGGGAATGATTCAGAAACAAGGAAATTGGGTGCCGTACGAGTTGAAGCCGAGAGATGTTAAACGGCGTTTGTGTGTTTGTGAACAGCTGCTTGCAAGGCAAAGACGGAAGAGATTTTTGCATCGCATTGTGACTGGGACGAAAAATGGGTTCATTACGATAATGTCAAGCGGAGAAAATCATGGGGATATCCCGGCCATGCTTCCACGTCGACGACTAAACCGAATATTCACGGTTCCAAGGTTATGCTCAGTATTTGGTGGGACGAGCTCGGCGTAGTGTATTATGAATTGTTAAAACCGACTGGAACAATCACAGGCGATCGTTATCGAACGGAAATTATGCGTCTGAGCATGAGTTGCAAAGACAAACGGCCGCAATACGACGAGAGACATGATAAAGTGATTTTACAGCATGACAATGCTCGACCTCATGTTGCGAAAGCGGTCAAGACATACTCGGAAACTTTGAAATGGGAAGTCCTACCCTGCCCGCCGTATTCTCCAGACGTTGCTCCTTCGGACTATCACTTGTTCCGATCAATGGCACATGGCCTAGCTGACCAGCACTTCCGGTCTTATGAAGAAATGAAAAATTGGGTGGATTCGTGGATCGCTTCAAAAGATGACCAGTCTTTTCGACGCGGGATTCGTATGCTGCCTGACAGATGGAAGAAACCCAATAAACATACAAATCTTGAAGACATCTAAAAGACAACTTGTAGACTCCTTTTAGATCTCTCACTGAAGACATTTCTAAGAACTCTCTTGAAGTTATCTTAAAGATGTGTAATAGATTTCATTTCAAAGATATCTTTAAAGATTCGATCAAAGACATCTTTTAGATATCTTGTTGTAAGTTGTAATTCCAAAAAAACACGAAAGTTCAAAGAATATTCAGTGGAGGTGCATTGAACGTCCGGACATTGGATGGTCCGAACATTCCTTGAACATAAATGTACGTATAATGAACGTGAATTTCACTTCAAAGATCTGTGTCTTGGGGAAGTTACAGGGATGGAATACATAATTCGCAAGACATTTTCAGATCATCTGAAAGTGTGCTTCAACCGTGGCTAATAAAACCTATTCATTCCTATTGAATGTAATGAATTCACATTAAAATTCGAAATCTGCACATTTGATAGGAATAAATGGGTTTTTTTTATCAATCAGGGAAGAGGTCCTTAGAAAAATTTGCATCATATCTAAAACTCGTCTTGAAGAAGTGTAAAAGATATCTTCTAGATATCTAGTAAGAGTTCTAAAAGATGTCTCACTCAAGACATGTTTTGGATGTCCAAAACTGTCGCATAAGACATATTTTAGACTTCTTTTAGATATCTTTTGGAACAGTTTGTAAGACATCTTGCGAAGTCGTAAGACATCTTTTGAATTCCGGAAAGATATCTTTTTGTCTATGTGGGAAGTAGTGGCCAGCGATGGACAATACTTTGAATCATTATAACCAGTTTTTTACAATAAAGCCCCGAATTTCGAAAAAAACGGCGGAAGCAAAGTTATACACCTAATAATTGTAAGGTATAAATTTCAAGCAAATCGGAATTGAGGGAAGAAAAGGGTAAGCACTAAGCTTCGGAACAAAATTTGAAAATTGCGCAAATGCCGCTATTATGCAGATATTTTCCGTTCCTATTATCCGATTATTATGAAATCCTTACCGCAGTTATGTGCTGTGTCGATAGTGGTCCCGTATAAGTTTCGACCCGACTCTCACAGGAGAACGGGAGAAGGGAAGGAAACATCTTATAGAAAATTGTAATTTTGTGAGTGTTCATATCTCCGTTCCCGGTTATGTCTTCGATATTATAACGACATGTTTTTGTTACATCCTGATGATATGGATGTCATCTGATTCTGCCCTAATGTAACAATCTGAGAGATGTGCGTGTTATACACATTGCAGGCTATTCGGGTATTTGGAAGACGAAGTGGGTATAGCGATGTTTTTCAGTTCTTCCGCAGGCTTTTTTCCGAACAATCTCATGTTCCTGTATTCAAAATCCGAATTCCTCACACTAAACGACTACCGAAGCGTCAGTGAGGAAATTTGAATCCAAGTCTGATGTTCGTCTGTGTGTCTGTCTGTCTGTTTCTCTGTTCGTTCCACAAAATTCCTTCAAACGCGTATACCTTGGGTTCTGATGGACAAATCAGTGTCAAACCTTGGTTTCTTGTGAGATGTGGTCTGATAGTGACTCGGTTATAAGTTTGGTCCGAATCAGATGCAAGGGAGCGTTGAGGTATCCAGTAAGTCCACCCCATCATTCTACACATCCTTATGGAATCCCTATGGATCCCTTATGGAATTTGAAATGGTTTTTCCCCGTAGCAAATCCAAAGTAAACATGACATCTAAAACTTGTCCAAAATGTCGCGTAAGACATCTTGTAAAGGTCTATTAGATATCTTTCAGACAATGCTCTAGAAGATGTCTAATAGATATCTCAAAGATGTCTTGGGACATTTTTAGACGAGTTTTAGATGTTATACTAATTCCCACGCAACACAGTTTGTAACATTGATATCACTGTTATATAACAGTTATATTTATTATTATTATTATTATGTTGACGTCACATAATTGTTACCTATGTGTTTGCTGGGTTGAGTCTCGATCTGAGCCTTGAATTCTAAGATATATGTATCCCAATATTTTCTAAAAAAACCAAATATCTCGATGATATCGAATCTCGGATATTTGAATCTGAATCCTAGTCAAAAGCACCTATTGAGTCTCGTCAATTCTCACTGGAATTGGACGAAGGTGTGATTAAATCTCATCTAATTATTGATGCATAAGATTTTGTCAGTTTCATAAATTCCTCCAACAATAATCTCAAAGAATTTTTGTCAATTCGCAATAAATCTCAGATAATCTACTGGCCAAATCTCATGACACCACTCTCTTAGTCAGATTACCGAATATTCCTGAAAAGAAAATTCAAAACAATTTTACACGAAGGAAAATAAAGAATATATATTACATCATGCAATTGGTCAAAATTTTTTGGTAACTCCCGCAGCATTTGAAGTATGGCTTATTCCTCAAAATATGAATCTTCCTTGGACATTGGTGGAGAGCACTTCAATGAAGTAACTCCCACTCCAAAAATAGTCATCTATATATTGTCAGGACACTGGAGTAAGAGCTACTGCGATTGGAGTAGTGGAGACTCCCCATTTTTGTCCGTGTGGTGTTTCTGGAGCTCAAGTTATAACACTCAGAAATTGTATGCATTCTAGCCAATCAGAATTCAACAACTTTGAATCATTGTATTTCCACAACGACCCAGATAGCACAAGAGCCTCCAAAAACAGCTTCCATTATAAGAGTAGAGATGAATTCATTATGAATACTTTGAATTCAAATTGAACTCTCAATGAGCTCCTTAATGTTCAAGAAGGTTTCACATTGCAAGTTCATGAAGAATTCTCCAGACAACCAAAATATTTTCATCTTGATTTCATTGAATTCATATTGAATGCATTTTCACGGTCATAATGGGAACTGTTCAAGAATTCTTTGAGAAGTCTCAAATGATTCGAGTAGATCATTTTCGCTATCTGGGAAGGCACGCTAGATTGATTTGATTTTTCTCTCAGGGAGATTCGTGATCTGATTTAGAGAATGGTGACAAGGTCTTCAGGGAATAATCTTTGATACGTTGTCCATTACGGTCAGCCCTCTCCAACTAGTTAGTAAGCCCAATCGAAACCAACCCGTAAGGTGGCGCTGCAGGTACTTTGTAGACTGCACGGAAAGAATAATTGAGCTGGAGCAGCGAAGTGGCTAGCACGGACACCGGCAGCCATTGGATTAGCTGCTGCAGCTAAATTTTAGTTATCATAGCATAGGAATTTGCCTTTGTAGCTGGTTTAATTGCTGTAACAGCTGAAATTTAGCTGCAGGAGCTAATTCAATGGCTGTCCGTGTCCGTGCTAGCCACTTCGCTGCTGCAGCTAAATTATTTTTTCCATGTGTGAAATTTGAACAATTTCAACTTGATCATAACTGAAATATAAAGGGGAGGGAATGATGAATTGACAGAAATTGACTTGGGGCTGATAACCAAAATTTAGGCAATATAAGTTAAGTTTATTGCTGGTTAAGTTGGTTGCTTCTGAATAAAAGTCAAATTTTCCAGAATGTAAATTGAAGAAATATAATCACATGAGTGATCGTTCAAATCTGTGAAAATTCTTGCAAGAACCGAATGAATAACAATTACGTACACGCAACAAAATTACTCGTCCTAATCACCACAATTTGGGATGAAAATTTGGGACAAGTACAATTTTGGAGTATAATTTACTACAATTGCCGTTGAATCTACTCCAATTCAGTCGGAATTATCACAATTAGTTTCAAATGGTAATAGAAATTGTTCCTGTCTCAGCGCTTACCGCAAATTTTACCCCTATAATATATCTCCATTATTGAGAGTATATAATTCTTGATATTTTCAATAAAATTAAGGAAAAATCAGTAGAAAAGATATTGTTCTCTTCTTTGAAAAAAGTGATAAGCTGCAAATAAATGATCATCAGATCAGATTTTTGATGATTGTAATTTTTCATTAGAACAAGTCACAAATATGCATCTTGATGAATATTTCGTTGGACAAATAATGAAATATTATTAAATTCAAATAAGAAATTCATTACAGAAGTAGAACTGAATGTCGTGGAAAGAGGAAAATATTTTACAAACCCCAAATGAAGGAGTGTTTGAAGTTTGAATCGTTTATGGAAACGAATTTTTATGAATATCCTAACAAACACGAGGTCTAAAACTTGTCGAAATACGTTGCATCCCAAGTAACACAAGAAGTTCTGAGAATGTGCTCGAACATTCTAAGAATGGTCCAGCGCCTTCTTAGACTGTTCGAGCACATTCTTAGAACTTCTTGTGTTACTTGGGATAGGACGTCTTTCAGATATCTTTTAGACAATGCTGTAAGCGACATTCTTCGTCAAGTTTCAGACGTCGTGTCAGTTAGGATGTCTATCTGGATATGTATTCACATTTCCAATAGAAATACAATAGGAATGATTACAAAATACACATTAATAATCTTAATGACCTCAATTCTATAATAATTTGCCTAATTTTTACAAAATTTAGCTTCCTTTTTCTTCAATCGAGTTTTTTTTAACAATGTTCACGTTACACGTAGCAGCATGTTTTTGTATACGCATGCGGATAAAAATATGTAGTATTAAAAGAATCATGTCACGTGCATGTGCTTGACAAGGAAATCTCAATAACTTTTTATCAATAGCACCATTAATTGTGTCTTCATAAACAAATTTGGAAGAATAATGTTTTTGGAAAATACTTTCTAGTTTTATAATGAAATTTTGGACACCTCTGTTAGAATGAATTAGCAGGTTGGATGATTTGGAATCGGTCAGAAGAAGTAATACACTTGGAAAGCAACCATAATCATCTGAGTTTGTGGTTTTGAGAGCGTTATAACAATTTTCACAGTTAAGATATTACTATAGATATACTCCGTAGTGAAGTAAGATGAAAAATCTTCTACATTTGAAAGTGAATAATCATGTTCATAAAAAAGATTTTCAATTCGCCAATCCTCAACTTTGACTGCCAACTGAATTTTTTCTTTCAAAAGATCCATGGAACTCGGATCTGTTTGATTCTTGGAAGTCTCTTGCAGATTCGACAGAGTTAACAGAAGTTTTGATTAATTTTCGATGATTCTGCAATTACCCGTTTTCGGAGGTTTCACAACGCTGTACAATGAAAGGATTCGGTGAATTTGTAGGAACGTGGGAGTGGTGGGATGGTCGTTGGAACCTGCTGCTTGTCTGACTGAACCAAAAAGTCGCTAAAAATGTTCGAAAAAATAATTCGAAATTTGTATAGAAAATGATTATTGATATATTGGAGCGGGGTAAGATGACACAAGCAGTCAAGATTCAAGAAAAATGCACGATAAATCGTTGCGAATGAATTGAATAGTAGCCGAGATTCTGTGCTATTAGACATTTCATGCCCAACGGCTGATTGTACATTTTTCTTGAATTCTGACCGCATGCGTCGTCATCTCTCCCAGGATGTGATTTTACCCAGCTTTCATATATCCTGTCAATTTCCATACATTTGTATGGAAATTTTAAAACAAATTTTCTCATACAAATGTATAGAAATCAACAGGGAACAATTTCCACAAGGTTTAGCGAATAAAAAGTAAGAATTGATGAATGTTTTTTCAAGTTATATTTGCACATTTTCCATGAAAGTTTTTTTCAACTTGCTTACATTCTGGTGAAATGTTCTCTTCTTGATTCATATCGCATGTTAAGGATATTTTGAATATCTTCTAGGGAAATGAAGAGAAATGAATAAAATTCAGCGAAATGGAATGTAATTCATAACTGAAATTCATTTGATATTGCAATGATATTGGAAAAGTGAAAAGAATCGTTTAGCAGGACACACTTATATTAGAAATGAAAGTATCAGGAATACGAGTGATGGAAAGGACTCAAATACACAGGAAAGTGGGAAATAACTAGATTCCCATTTGAACGTAGATCACTGAACTCCATACACAAGACAGAGCACTCCTTACATATCTCCCAGTTCCGTTTGTTCAGTCACATACTATGGTATCAGAGTGGTTTTTCCATCTTTTGGTCATACGTGAATTTATGTTTCAGCTTATTTTAGTATATGAAGAATAAAATGCTGTAGATACGGCGTTTAATTCAAGGAATACACAGAACGATCATACAGAACAATTCATATTCTTTACAGGGGTGTTCCAAACAGTATCTGCACGGTGCACGTAACGCACGACACGGTACTCAATAATTGATAATTTTTATATGCAACAATGAGAAGACAAATATAAAATGGATTGAGTATAGTTTTGTACACTGTACACACTGTGTACGTACGTTCATCATTTTCAGGATGATTGAAATATTTCAAAATTTCAATTTTTGATAAATCAAACTACATGTTAATCAAACCTCAAGATCATCATCATGAAGTAATCAGTCGTATGACTGGTTCGATGAAATCCTTCAACCCTGTCTATTATCCGTTAACCGCTTGATTTCTGCATATCTACGACAACCCTTATCTTGTATAATTTGCTGCATATAACTTGATCTAGGTCTACCTCTTCGAGTTTTACCATTCATTTTTCCTTCCAATATTGTTTCCAATAAGCTATCATGCCTCAATGTGTGTCCTATCAGATTACTTCTTTTTTTCACGACCTGTCTCAAGAGACTTCTTTTTTCATTTACCTTCTCAAGTACTTCTTCATTTCTTACTTTCTGTATCCACTTTATTCTAAGCATCCTTCAATAACACCACATCTATTTTGATTTTTGTTCTCCTTGAGGTTTTCGCTGTTGTACAAATCATGAATTTTGTTTCATCCTTATTCATATTCATACAATATTTGTCTAGTAATATTTTTCTCATAGTGTTGAGAGTATTTTCTAACTCAGCGCCACTCGTAGCTAACATAGCTTTGTCATCCGCAAATCTCAACGTGCTTACATTTTCACCTTGAATCTGTAATTTCAACTGCACTTGCTCCTTCACTTCGTCCATCGCTTCTTCTATATACAAATTGAAAATCAATTGCGATAGTGAGCGTCCTTGTCTCACCCCTCTTCTAATTTGTGCTCCTCCTTTTTGACCCTTTATTCCCATTATTGCAGTTTGATTCTTATATAATTCATATATTATTCTCCTGTCCCTGAAATTAATTCCTAACTTTCTCAAAATCGTAAACATCTTCTCCCAATCAACATTATCGAATGCTTTTTGTATATCTACAAAACCTATATACACAGACTTTTTTAACTCTAGACTTTTCTGTACTACTGTTCTGAGTGCTGATATTGCTTCCCGCGTTCCCCTATTTTTCCTAAAACCAAACTGATCTTCTGTTAATCCACTCCTTATTTTATTCTTTGTTCTCCTGTATATGATTTTTGTCAGTATTTTCGAGGCATGTGAAGTTAAACTAATCGTTCTGTAGTTCTCGCATTTGTCTGCTCCTTGTTTCTTCGGAATGGCGACAATTTCATTCTTCTGGAAATCTTTCGGTACTTCGCCTATTTCGTACATATCTCCGACCAATACAAACAGTGCGTCACGAGTTCTCTGACTGGAGGCTTCGATAAGGTCCGCACTTATGCCATCTATTCCTGGCGCTTTATCATTTTTCAATTCTTTTAAAGCCCTGTCGGATTCTGATCTCAAAATTGAATCTCCCAATTCTTCTTCATCGACATATTTCTCCCTCTCTAAAAATCCTATATTATCGCTTCCTTTATACAGATCTTCTGAATGATTAATCCATTGTCCTATTTTTTCCTCCGTTCTTATCAATTGTCTCCCTAGAGAATTTTTAATCTCACTGCTTCTAGATTTAATTTGTCCAAAAAATCTCTTAACAATCCTATATGCCTCATCAATTCTCCCTAAATGTAATCTCACTTCTATATCCCGACATTCCCCCTCCAACCATTGTCCTTTTGCTCTCCTTGATTCTCTGATTATTTCATTCCTCAGTGCCTTCCATGTCTGTGGTCTTGTTCACTATTCTCATTCTTGTATTCCCTCCTTTCATTAATTGAACCGAGAATTTCTTCTGTTATCCACGGTTTCTTAGGCTCTATCCCATCGTTTTTCAAAATTTCATCCGCACATTGCTCTATGTTCCTCTTCATATTCGTCCATCTACTCTCCATTTCCAAGTCTTTCTCTTGTCGATCCTTCAATTTTTCGTCCAACATCACTTTGAATGCCTCCAGTGTTTTTCCTTGTTTGATATCCTTCAAATTCCATCTTTTTTGCATTTGCCTTTTCTTCTCCAGAGCTCTGAATTTCAGAGAACATTTCATCAGCAACTATTGTGCATATCAGCAAATATTGTGATCACTATCTATATCCGCGCCTGGATAAGTCTCACAGCTTTTCACTTGGTTTCTGAATCTTTGTTTTACTACAAACCTCAAACCTTAAACTTTGTATCAACCTCAGAAGCATCTTGATTTATTTTTCCAGTCAGCACCCTCTCAACACCGATATTATCGAGATCAGCTATCAGATCCAAAGCTGATCGTAAAGTCACTCTTGATCTTTCTGCGGTCTCTCTTGAGAGAAATGGGGATTTTGACAAGCTATCATTTCCAACACATGACTCCCAATCATCCAAAACTTTCAAACAGGATTCTATAAGCTAAATATTGAGAATGCATTCATATAGGATTCTGATTCAGAACAAGAGATCATATTACGCCATCTTTGCCATTGTAACACTATATCATTACTCAAACGAAAATAACTCGCCATATAATCATCATCGCCTACTTGGACCCCATCACTCAAATAGTTTCGATTTAGTGCATGGAATAAATTATTGATCCTCCGGCAAAATGAAACAGTTGCTGCACAATCTTTCAGCTCTGGTAAAACATGTGAATACAATTCTCAATCCCTGGCCATACTATTACTAAACACCTGGGTGAAAATGATTAGAGTTCAGAAAACTAGCAGACGATGAATTCAAAAGTGGTAATCAATCCTATTCGTACTTGCACTGTCAGGTGAACCCTCATTTTTGTTGCGCTCTTCAAATGGATATAGTTTGTTGTGATTTTGAGACACAAGCGAATGTTCCCAGGTCCAGGTAGTGATTGGTCATGTTCATAAACCACACGAAAATGAGTACATGATATAAGAGGGTGCTCAGGATTCATCTGGGAATAATATTCTGTATGAATTATGCAGGATTAAAAATTCCTTATAAGTATTTCAATCCATTCACACCTGAAGAACTCCATTATTATTTAATTCATCTCGTATATTTTTGGCCAGATTAGGGGTGTCCGAGGAGACCTAAACTTTGCATTATTTTGCAAACGGATTTTGATAGTAAGTTTTGAAATCACATTTTTTCCCGCTGATCCCTAATTCTCTCCATGACCCGCGGTTAGTACTTGCACCATCGCTGATTATTCCGTGAACTCTTGCACCAGCTCTTTCTAGGAACAATATTGCTTTCAATACCAACTTAGCAAGAGTTATTCCGTCCGCAGGACCTCTACTTGCAAATACGGCAATTGGTTGAGTGTACGAGAATAATACCAAACCATGGTGAGCTTTATCGGTCAAACTTTGTTGTTCAGAATCTTCTCCTCCAAAATCACTCGGAACAACGTACGTGAGAGTGACAAAGTGTTCAAGTTCACAGCTATACTTTCGCGGGTTGAAATTTCATCGAGAAGGAGATATCCATGCGTATCTAACTCGGATTGTTCAGAAAGAAATTTTTCAAACACTTTGACAAAGTTATCATCAAAACCACATTTGAGATTAATAGCTGAAAGATTTCTGAAAAATTATGAATATTCAAATTGAATTCAGTGTTCATATTATTTCAAAGTTCGAATTCACAAATATGAAAAGAACTAATTTATCATCTTCTGATCGTGCTCGAACATGGTAACAGCAGAACATTATTTCTACGTAGAAATCTATATGTAGTTGGAGATTCCATATGTAACAACAAGCATAACATCATCCAATCCTTAGAGTAGCGATGACCTCGTTGTGGTTTGCATTTGGAAGATTTCCATATCTCCAAAACAGCATTCTGTTGATACTCCTGAATATTTGATTCTGTTGAAGCATTGGAGATGGTTTTGTCTTCAATATCTGACATCGCTTTATAACAATGTGCCAATAATTTCCTCAAATCCTCATTCTTTTGTTGAAGACCAAGTTTCTTCTCATTACAATGTACAAGGTTTTGTTTGATTTCCCTGATGTGAGCTTGCGTATTTGGATTTACATTGTTCAAGCACAATCGTTTATATGATCGCCGATTCATCATTCGCAATTGTTAACGTCTCATCATTTTCTTCACTTGATGACAAAACTTACACCGTAAATTATCACTGACTGATGTGCACTTTCTGTGTCTGCAACATACCCGTCATTTTTGAGACGGGCATATATATGTCAGTCAAGGAAACCTGGAAAAAATATATATAGAATTAATAAAAAGAAAGAAGACGGGGTTATTTAAATTAGGATCGATACAACCTTACCATGCCCGTCACCTCCTGGATTAGCCAGCAGGATTGCTGGCTGATCCAGGAGGTGACAGGCATGGTAAGGTTGTATCCTGGATTAGCCGACAACTCCCAAAGGCGTAATTATTCATGTATGCCACGGATCATTAACAGGGATATTCAACATTACGATTTCCCCTGGGAATTCTCAACTATTCAGCCATTTTTCTGAATGAGGTAGTTCCAAATTTCGAAAACTACCCTGTGCTCACATATCAACGATGTGCATCATCATCTTATAGCTAGAACTTGAGAGATTTGAAGTCGTCACTCTACTTCATTCTTCATATTAGTTTTCTCATGCAAAAGGAGAGATTCTAATTGTAACACTAATTGAATTGGTTAATGATAAGGTGAATCAGGCGAATGTTGTGAAGAATTTCATGTATCATGCAGTAAAGAATTCTATATCCAATAGTTTCAATTCTAATTCCTCCTTGTTGCATTCTCAAAAGTCTAAGAAGATGGAAGTTCTTTCTAGTTATACTGAAACCCAATTAAATGAAGAATCAGTAACTGAAATTCATAGTCATATAATAATAGAGTGGAAGAACAAATGATTGAGGGGTACCTATACACACCAAGACGACGGGACGGCATTCTTGTCGTATGCGGTCTACCGGAAAGTAGTGATCTATCGGGGTAGAACGCATACTACAACATATACGGATGTTGTATGCGGTCCACCTCAGCAGAGCGCACCGTGCATCGCATATGCATGATGTATGCGGTCTATCTAAATAGAGCGCATACAAGAACGCTAAAGGGGAGGGGTAACGTTAATTTGGCGAGGGGAAGAGCCCAATTTTCAGAATTTCTTCAAACGTTACAGGTAATACAAATGCATTTGATTAATAGTGACATCATGATAGAATATATGAAGGATATTTCCCGAATTTTCCGAACGAAAATATTGATAATTCACTCGATGGTAGCAAATCTTCAGAGGCGGCTTGGTGAGAAGCCGGTGTACAGTTTAAATCGAAATCTACTTGACTGATTCTTTTGAAATTTATTATACCACTTCCTTACATAAATAACCAGGTGATCCTGGGAGCATTTTTTCCGATTTTTGAATTTTTTGTGACACTTAGAAGTGAAAACACCGATTTTCGCTCCGAAAAATGGGCCTATTTGTTGTTGTAAAATTAATAATCATCAGAAAACAAAGCTCCCAGGGTTACCTGGTCATTTGTATAAGGAAGTGGTATACTAAATTTCATAGAATCGTAGGAATGGTAAAAGTAGATTTTGATTCAAACTATACACCGGCCTTTCACCGAGGCGCCTCTGAAGATTTGCTAACATCGAGTCAATTATCAATATCTTTGTTTGAAACACAGGGAATATTCTCCATATATTGTATTATGATGTCACTATTAATTGAATAAATTTGTATTACTTATAGCGTTTAAAAAATTTCTTGAAATCGTGCCTTCTTTCTCGCCAAATCAACCTTACCTCCCCACAATGAGAAGTCATATGCGGCCTACTCCGGCAAACGATAAAACGAAGAACTAAGAATAAAATAGAAAAACAACATAATCATTGATGAGGAATTCATCATAAGCAATATAAGAATCGATTCATCAATTACGAATTTGAATTAATCATTCATTCAAAACACAGATATGTAAACACATAATGCCAGTCAGTGTGCATGCATATAAACACGCGATACATGAATGTACGTACATCTCAAAAAATCAAACATTGCATTGAGTATACACAAGTGCCGTTACTTCACTTTCATCCCCCTGACTCCCTTTCATCTCCTATTAAATAATAAAAAAACATATGAGTGAATGATGAATAGTGAATGAATAAGTGATAAAGAATGAAGGAGCAACAAATAATAAATAAATGGTGAAAACCTGTATACAAGTACACAAAGCACGTATTCGCATATCTGTTTTTTCCGCCAGCCGGGGTAGACCTCATACTGCAACCAACACCGTTGTTATATGAATTCTACTCAGGGTAGATCCCACACAACAACTGCACGGGAAGCTTCATGCGGCCCACTGGGGTAGACCACTCAAAACAATGCTAAGGGCTGCAGCATGTGATCCACCCCAGTAGACCGCATAAAACAATCAAAGCACCTCAGCAGCACGCGAACGACAAGAATGCCAACGTGACTTTATCAGTCATTCCTCCTAACGTGCTTTGCTTGTACCCATGTATCGGTACAGATTCACTGGCCTAGCCACACAATCTATACCATACTTCCTTCATATGAGATAAAAGTAAAGTTCCCACATGATAGGAAATGATTATAATGATAAATTATATCAGAAACTTCGAACAGAATCAATTGGAGAATAAGATTTAATGTTTCAGGGTAGATATAAACCCACAATTCTGAGTGTTCACTTCATTCAACACAAAGAGAGAATGAAATGATATATATATATTCACAAAAAAGAAAACCATCGAGATGTAACGCGGATGATACAACCGTGAGCGTTACAAGAGCATAGAGACAGTAGGAGGGGACGCCAACAAGGAGATCAAGGTAAAAGCAGCGACGAGACTCGTCAATGAGCCAAGGCGGCGATGAGGGTCAGTCTCCCGTTAGTACCCGTTACGTGCTCTAGTCCTTGAGTAACCATACAGTGCCACGAGTGACTATCATTAATTTACCTCAGGTGATTGCCCTGAGTGAGTTTTGACTCAACTTTTCTTCAACCGGATACCCCGGATTCAGACCGCACCATCCATCCTCTACGAGGACCTCCCTCGAAGGACGCCCCAACTGCATAAGCGAGGAAAAGAGGTCGACCGAGAGACGAGACGTGACGACACACACACATTCACACACACACTTTCACACAGCACACTTCTCGGCGCTGAGCTATAATTATTGTAAGTTACACATCGAGAAATCTTTGTATATATACACATACACATTTATTCCAACATACATCGCATTCTCTCTGTTCTCTCCACTCGCTACTTCCTCTATGAGATGCTCCTCTTCGTCACCCCGTTATGGTGGCGCCCAACCCAAAAAACCTACACATGGACACACAGAAACACATACATACATACACACAAACGCGCATACACTTCCATACACACACACACATACATATACACAAGAACAAACAATGAGAAATCCATTTACTCCTATCCGAACCCTCACATTCACACGAAACAACATATATTTATAAACAGAGAGAAAATCTAGATTCAATTTACAACGATAATGGAAAATTAATCAAGAACAGAAAAGACACAAATAGAAAGAAAAATCGAGTGAATCAAATCTAGAACCAAATGACTATCATATTTAAAAGGAATTATATGAACTACAAATGAGATACGAATATATTGAAACGTGTATGTACGTGTATATATGCATGTAAAAGGTTGTAGAAACACACGTACATACACATGAATGAGTCTGGAATGTAAAGAAAGACGTACATATCGCACAGAACGATACTCTACGCGCAAGAAGAACAACCTTGAGCGCGGAGTAGAGTATCGTTGACACGATAAGACGGGATACAAAGACGCACGATATAAACAACATTCCTGAGACGATACAAAGTATAAAAAAGCACATGCCAGGTGTGTAAGTATGAAACCGGAATTCTTGTACAGAAAAAGCACGTTCATTGTAATGATATAATACAAAGTAACTTATTCAAAGTATTCGTCACTATCTATACGTTTTTTCCATCTTTCTGGCAATTTGTGGATTCCGTGCCAAAAGAACTGTTGCTTTTCTGAGGCAAACCAGTCATCGACCCATTTTCGTACATCTTCGTGAGGAGTAAAGCGCTGCTCAGCAAGTGGGTGTCCCATCTATGCAAACAAGTAGTAATTGGATGGGGCAAGGTCCTGTGAGTGAGGCGCGTGCTGAAGGATCTTCCAATGGAACGACTCTGTCGTCTCCTGGACCTGTTTTGCTTTGTGTGATGGTGCATTGTCATGCAGCAAAATCACCTTGTGTTGATTTTGTTGGTATTCTGGTCGTTTTTCACGCAGAACTCGATCCAAATCGATCATTTGTTGTCGGTAGCGTTGAGTATTGACAGTTTCCCCAGGTTTCAGCAGCTCGTAGTAGATTACGCCCTGCTGATCCCACCAAACACACAGCATTGTCTTCCGTCCGTAGCGGTTTGGTCTTGCCGTCGATGTTGATGGTTCACTCGGAGTAACCCATGACTTTCAGTGCTTAGGATTCTCGGAATATATCCACTTTTCATCACCAGTCACAATTCGATGGAGAAATGACGCGAACGACCTTTCAAAATCTCAACAAAATGATCGAAGGTGTGGAGAAACGCTCAGAAAACTCTCATGGCACATAAAAATTTGGAAAGCTTTATAAAAGCCCAAAAAATCCTGGTTGAAAATAAGGGGTCCCGGGAAAAACAACCCATATATGGTTGTATATGAGCGTATATGAATCATATATCAATCATATATGAACATATATAAAATACACATGAACATATATAAACATATATGAGATCATATATGAGCATATATCGATTTTCGCCACATATGTTTGTTAGTGATGAAACCAAAAATTTGAAGTTGTGAGGAAGTTGATTGTCGGTGGACAATCGATAGTCTATCAAAGGCACACGATAGACTAAGCAGACATCGAGCCCAGTTACAAGCTCATTGAAAACACTCATATGCCGATGCCGAATGATCCCAGGGATAGGTCCATTCTCTTCCAGACAGAATTCATCAGGGTTCAGTTGGTTAACGAAGTTCACGCTTCGTTTCGATAACACAAGTGAAAAACGAACGTCTTTATTAGATAAAGTCACAAACTAATACTCGTCTACGACGGTTCCGTATAACGAATTAATCCACAATGCGACTTGCACTTATAATTCTTATTCGCACATACAGGTGCTCACTAATAGTGTACAAAATGCACTTAATATCGCCATCCTTCGATAGAATAGTAACCGAGACATGTGGTTGAGAAGACACAGCCAGGTGACTTAGCAAAACGTGATACAGTTTCACGTAACGATGATTGAAACAACGTGCGCTCGTATTCGTGTCTGACCAGTATCTATTATATATAATCAAGATGATCACGCGTCAAACGCCCGCCTAAACTTCGATCCAAGACCGAAACGGAGAGTGAGATCGCCGTACTCACACGAGATATCTAGTAGGCGCGTGAATACAAGACTCTAAGTCATCAACTCTCAACGACATGTGTATAGTTCGCGTATTCATACTTGTATGAATCCTGATTTTCTTCAGATGCGTGAACACGCCGCTCGCCTCCTTTCCTAAACGAACTGTGGTATAGGTTGGACCTCATTCATAATAATACAGTTCAACGCTGTGACAATGTTTGGCTCAATTCTACTTACCCATCGGGTGAGCACAGCTCATCGCCCGCCATCTGGTCGTTACTTAACGATTAAAATTGAGTATTTACAAAGAAAAATGGTCTGATGTGCAGTTTGGTCGGCATTGACATTTGCTTGGACGGGCAATCGACAAAGTTGCGTTGAAGGCCGAGTGAGGATCGGAGTGGCCGTTTTCAATCGAACTATCCTGACTCGAGAGTCCCCACCTGGGAAACATTCTAATACACGCCCAAACATCCGTTTTGCTGAAGGCACGTTGGGAACTTTGATAAGTACAATATCGTTTTGAGCAAGGTTCGGTTTGGCGTCCGTCTATTTGTACCTCTGCTGTAGCGTATGAAGGTAGTCCCATATATGCCAGAACCGTTGGAGCAGTTGCTGCACTAATTGCCAGCGAGCCAAACGGTTTGGATTGGGCTCCAATACGGAAGGCTTTGGCGCTGCATTCAACGGCCCACCAGTGAGAAAGTGTCGTGACGTTAATGTGGCCAGGCTATCGGGGTTGTCGTTTAGTGCGCTGATTGGCTGTGAATTGAAGCATGCTCCAATTCGAGTGAGGAGAGTGCTGGTCTCCTCAGATGTGAGCGTAGCACATCCGATTACACGACGCAGATGATGTTCAACACACTTCATTCCAGCCTCCCAGAGACCTCCAAAGTGTGGAGCGTGGAGCGGGGTGAGGTGCCAAGAGATGCCGTGAACTACCGGAAAATTGTGCAATTCGGCATCTTCAAGGCTCAGGTTTATGGTCTCCTTCAGTTCACAATAGGTACCTACAAAATTCGTGCCATTATCACTATAAAAAGCTTCGGGCAGTCCACGTCGGGGAACGAATCGATGCAGTGCAGCTGAGAATGTATCCGATGAGTGATCACTCACGAGTTCTAGGTGGATGGCACGAGTGGCCAGACACACGAAAATGGCAATATATGCTCTTGTGGCATGGTGACCGCGACCTTTATGAGTGCGGACCATAATGGGTCCAGCATAGTCGATCCCGGCGTGAGTGAATGGCCGAGATGGGTTGCCGCGGAGAGCGAGAAGGTTTCCCATTAGCTGGATTCCGGTCTCTGCCCTAACTTCCGCACATCGGACGCAATTGCGAATCATCTAGCGCACAAGAATACGCCCTCTTGGAGCTCAATAACGCTGGCGCAACGAGCTGAGGACGAGTTGGCCACCTCCTTGTAAGCAATTTTCGTGCATAGACTCGATAAGTAGTCGAGTAACGTGGTCATCGGCCAAGATGATCGGGTGTTCAGCGTTATGTGCCAATATTGAATGTTGAAGCCGCCTGCCAACCCGAATGGAATTTTCCTCGTCGAGATGTGGGTCGAGGCGGTGTAATCGGCTAGACTTTGGGATGGTCATTAGGGTGGGCCGAAAAAACCTTTTTTTTTTCTTCGAAGTTGTAATAGTGCGGAAAAGTTGCGAATTAAGAAGAAAAAAAATGAAAAAAAAAAAAATTAAAATCGGTTGAGATCTTCCGGTCGCGCACAGGCCCTGAAATTTTACAAAATATGGAAAAACGTCATTATAGCGATCATTTTTGGAATTTTTCATTCTAGCTGTTTTTGTGATGTAATATTTTGAAACGTTTTCGACTAGGGCCTAAGAACATTGGGTTCTCATTTGGTTTGGATCAGCTGATATCTTTCGGTCGCACATGAGCCCCAAAATCTGCCAAAATATTGAAAATTTCACATTTTCATGTATTTTTGTGAGTCTTTAATTTACTTTTATTTTAACGTGACAGCTCAGGTATTTTTATTTTAGAATGTACGAATACATTATTTGATTGATTAGTGATTAAATCAAGGACTTCCGGTCGCACAATGACCCCAATGCCACAGACAAACTGTGCCTAAATAGGATAGGTAGGCTTATGACATGATAATAGCAGTAACAACGGGTATGGTTCTTTTTGACTTGTTTTATATTTGGAAAGCTTAATTAATAAAGTCACTGTGTACTTGTAAGAATAAATATAGATGACTTTGACAAAAAACAGAGTTCTGAGAGAATAGTGAATGTTAGTTGAATCTGTTCATTGGCACTCTTTTCTATTTTGTAGCTGAAGGGACTTTGAAATCTGATTTGCTGGTGAAGTTAGGCATAGATGATCTGGACAGTAGAGTGGTTCTTATGAATCCGTCTCGAGATTCAGCTCCACAGACCTTCCTTGAGGCTTCCGTGACGAGTTTTACACAGCGTTCAACAGCCTGCGTGTGTACTGGGAATTCCTTGAAAGTTATGTTCCAGTCAGGGATTGAATCACTTACGATGTATGATTTAATCTCCTCGTCACTAATTTCTGCCAACAATGGGGGAGAAGATAACTCACAGTCGATCCAGTCGATCATGTCTGAGTATTCTTGTGCATTGAAGTTTATTTTTGGTGGCACGAATTTTCGTATGGTTTTCCTTCTTGCATCTACTTGCCTTGCCTTCAGAATTTTCCGAATTCCGAGCTCTCTTATGTGTCTCTTGTCATCTTGCGTCATGGCTAACAGTAGGTGTTCAGGGTGGGCAAAAAAACCATTACGTTGGATCACAGGGTCAACAACATCGAGCAAACGTTTTGGCAAATACCTGGTAGATTGTATTGCTTGGTAAACAAGTTTCGGGCCGTCTGTGAATAGCTGACTTCTTTTGATAGTGAACCACATTGGCATGTATGCTTTCAATATGAAAAAAACTAGTTCTTGAAGTTCAGTTGTGGGGCTTTCTTCACTCATGTACAATCTGAGTGTTCTATTTGCTTTTGTCAACCATTTTGAATGCGATAAGTGCCCAGGATCTCGAACAGCCAGATCTTCTTTACAGGATCCTGATTTGATTGCAACGGAAATATCAAATAGATATTGCTGATCTTTACTGAGCACGTTTCTGTCTATTTCTGGGACCTGACGATCAATACTCTGAAAATTAACCACCGGCAATTTTTCACAGTCAACTAACTTTTCACCGATTGACCCTTTAGAAGTACTAGGCCCCGTTGTCTTGCCATCTAGGTGCAAGAACATATGACGGAACGGCAGCTCATTAAAATGTAAGAGACAAATTGCCCATTGTAGAGGTTTTCTCAAATGTAGTTCAACTCGGCGAATCAGACCGCTTTTCCAACCTGTATTGACAGCAGTACCATCACATCCGATGACAGATAAATTGTCAAGGGAAATACCACGCTCAGACAGGTAAGAAATTAGAGACTTGACAATATCTTCAGAGCTTCCAGAATTTGGCGTAACATGGCCGACGTAGAGTGAGCCGGGTTCTTGAATCAGCGAGAAATGCTCTTCCTTGATAATCCTACGATACTTTTTTGAATGAACTTGCTCTATCACAAACGTGTCGTCCTTTCTTCCATCTAAATAAAGACCTAATAGTGGAGGTTCGTCTGATTTGGTACGCAATTCAGTATTGATATTTCGCTTTTCCCTTCGTATCTTGTTTTTATCTATAACATGGGAGGAATGTGAATCGGTAATAATATCAAAGTCGTGCAAAACACTAGATGCGATAGCCGCAGTGGCCCGATCGGAAACACCATAACGGTTGCTTATTATTGCAGTCGATTTTAACTGAAGTCTCATTTGCGAAACAGGTTTAGAACATTTTTTTGTTTCAACTTTATAATCTTGGTCGCTATTACTGTCCGTATTGTCCGGGTCCGTACTAGGAGCACAAGGTCCTTCATCTTCAGTTGCTCCTAAATTTGAAACAGAATATGAGCATGAGGGTTTTGAAACATCTTTTACATATAAATTACTGTCACGTGACTTTCTTTCCAATGCTTTGTGACGCTTGTTTGTTTCACTTATGTCGACCGCTCCAATTCTTCCTATTCCGTATACTCGCAGTGAGTAAACAAATCTTAGCTCAATTGGGGGTATTTTTCTTGCTTTCTCACAGCTACAATCAATAGTTACTTTGCACTGGCATAAATCTGGTGGTTTTTTACAAGTGCAATCAAGAACAATAAGGCATTTGCAAGCTGCTACGTCAAAAAGAAGTGAGCACTTCTGCTTGAATTCATCAATTTGCTTTTTGAAAGAAGCTTTGTTTTTGTCTCGTGTATAAGATTTTCTCAGGCTGTAATACTTGTCATGCAACACAGTTATAAGTTTCACAATTCTCTTATCTGTTACCGTAGGGATAGATGCTTTTTCATACATTCTGATTACTTTGTTAGTTACTGTACTGGCAACTTTCTGAAAACTGACGCTCTTATTATTCATTTCAATTGCCAAGTTATACCTCTCCTGTGAACAACAGCGAATAACATCCTCACAAGTTGGCAGTTTGTTTGATGACAAGTCTTTAGGTGTGCCAAAAATAGGACAATCAAATACCCGTCTTGTGATTACTTTCTTCGGTACAGCCATAACGTTACCATTACATTACACAGCCACACAAAAATTTCATAACACAAAACACACTTTGCAAAAAACCAAGAGTTGCAGAACGACAACAGCGAGGGAGAACTAAATGCACTACAATCACGAATGACAGACGCAGAATTATGGAAATATGGAAGGGGGGTGGGTTAGTATGCTGTTGAATGCGCAGAGGTGGAGGGGAGCGCCAAGGTCGTTTGCCCGAGTCAGGCGAGTGACGTTCTGTGCATTACTGCCTGCCCTCTATACATGAGAAATTCTAAGCCATTACGCGATCGGAAAACATCGGATTGAACTTAACAATGTTTTGTTGTATCTCATTATCGGGTCGTTTGAAAAACCCATACAGCTATTACAATTAAATATTAATTATCTATCGGATACCAAAAAATGCGTAAATATGTGAATTTTTCAATATTTTGGCAGATTTTGGGGCTCACGTGCAACCGAAAGATATCAGCTGATCCAAACCAAATGAGAACACGATGTCTTCAGGCTCTAGTCGAAAACGTTTCAAACTATTACATCACAAAAACAGCTAGAATGAAAAATTCCAAAAATAATCGCTATAATGACGTTTTTCCATATTTTGTAAAATTTCAGGGCCTGTGCGCGACCGGAAGATCTCAACCGATTTTAATTATTTTTTTTTCCATTTTTTTGTCTTCTTAATTCGCAACTTTTCCGCACTATTACAACTTCGAAAAAAAAAAGGTTTTTTCGGCCCACCCTAATGGTCATTCCGCTACGAGGCGCTTTTAATTCATAACTAAATATTCGAGATCGTACATACGCTAATACACGATCTCGTGCTCGACGGGTTTCAGTGGCAGACATTGTTAACTGGCGTGAGTAAGGATTCCGCTTCGCATGATCTATGAACCGCATACAATACGCCATGATGCGAAGTAATTTGGGCCATTTCAAAACTCGTAGAAGAACTGCCCAGTCATCGGGTTCAACGATTTCATGATGCACCACCCCCTCGGACTTACGTTCTATATTTACATTTTGAGGGAGCGTGAACTTGAGGTCAGGCCATTGTTCCTGAGGTTTAACTAGCCAGGAGGGCCCAGACCACTACAACGGGTGTTCCTTGGGTTGAAGAGGATTTAATCCTCGCGTGGCATAATCCGCCGGGTTGTCACTTGAAGCAATGTGCTTCCATGGGACATCAGGCAACAATGATTGTATCGATGATACTCGATTGGCCACGAAGGTTTGCCAAGCTGAAGCATGACGGTTCAGCCTGCATAGCACGATTGATGAATCACTCCAGCAATGCACAGGGATGTGCGGAAGATTCATATATTCCTGAGTGGAAGTAATATACAATATACTGCGGAAGTTCATGCAAAAACATCATTTCGCATATTTTGCATAAAAACATAGCAATTACATATATTTCATAAGAACATAATTCTTCATATATTGCATATATTTTGTAAACTTTTCATTTTGAGGGATTCTGTTTACAAATTGAATGAATAATGAATATTATCATCTCAATTCCATATTTAAGCGATGAACACCGAAAACTGATATCATCAAATAATGAACATTAGTTTTTGAAATGTACTCAATCAAACAACCTCATTATTTGTATTTACAGTATGATCTAATACGTAGGTATATACGATCAGTCTTTGGAATCTATTCGACGGGATACATTTAGAATCTAAAGGAGAAAGAATTTCGAAAATTTCCGTGATTATGCCTAAAATTGGAAGCAGTAGAGGAACTCTGGTGCAAAAGTGGCTGAATGGAATAAACAATGAACATTTAACGTGTATTAATGGAGACATAGTTTGTAGTGTATGTAACGATAAAGAGGTGAGCAGTATTTACAGTTTGAATATGTAGAAATAAATTCTAATTGCCGGAATTTTTACATGAATATACTGAGAAAAAGATTTTATTCTGACAAATCAATGTATTTAATTGAATATTCTCATGAGGCATTGTTTCTCACAAATGAAACTTGTTCATTGTTACCAAAAATTGTATCGGATCAAAGAGTTCATATTCAATAACTATAATCACATCATTCATCTCATTCAAACTTATCGAGATTAATTTGAATGAATATAATTTCTCAAGTTGGATTTATCAAATCATAATCGGTATGGAGTGAATTCGAAGGAATATGTATTGCATTCATCAAGTATGTGATGGAATCAACATTTATGCACCAAAAGACACAAACAGAACGTAGAACTCTTGAATAGTTGCTTCTCGCCGATCGATTCAAATTCTGCTGATGGAAATCAGCAATAAACGAACTCACCGAGGCAAAATAAATTTTTTGTTGAGATGTGCGAAGCAATGGCAGCAATCAAAATGCATTGGCAAAGTTTGAATAATGAGGTGTGGCGAAAATTCCTAACAAAATATACAGGTCAAAGAATTCCTGACGAATCAACTATCCGCAAAAGTTATTTGGACGACTGTTATCATCGTACACTTATAAATATAAAGAAAGACCTAGGAGACAATTATATTTGGATTTCTGTAGATGAAACTACAGATTCAACTGGCAGACAAGTAGCGATAGTTGGAAAACTATGTGAAGGAGAGAAAACGAAGCCACACTTGGTTGCTTGTAAATTTCTTGATAAGACGAATTATGAGACAACATCGCATTTTATTAATTCGTCGTTGCAACCATTTTATAACAACGCCGAATTTCATGGAAAAGCACTGCTCATTGTCACAGATGTAGCAGCTCATATGTTGAAAGCAGTCAGCCATTTAAAAGTTTCTTACCCGAACATGGAACATTTGACATGTTTGGCACATGGATTTCATAGAATTGCGCAAGAAATCCGAAACAATTTCCCAGAAGTTAATAAACTAATATCTTCTGGAAAAAAAGTATTTTTGAAAGCTCCGCTGCGCATCCAAGCATTCAAAGGAAAGCTATCCGATACTTTGTTACCACCTGAACCAGTTTTAACCCGGTGGGGAACTTGGATTGAAGCGGCTTTGGACTATGCGGAAAATTTGTAGGATATTAAGAGTGTACTACTGTGGGCAAAAAGTGAGGTGAATTTGTTTGTAAAATAGAAAATCTTCATTCATCCTTCTACATCAATTTCATCCCCTTCAAAGTAATCCACTCTCGATAAAATACACTCATGCCAACATTTTTTCCAATCATCGAAACATGCTAAATAGTCCCTTTCCGGTACAGCCATGAGCGCTTTCTTCGATTCAGCTTTCATCTCCTCAATCGATTCGGAACGCTTTCCCCGGAGTGTTCTCTTGAGTTTTGGGAATAGCCAGAAGTCACACGGAGCCTAATCAGGTGAATACGGTGGTTGCGGAACAATATGCGTCGAAATTTTGGCGAAATGGTCACGAAGAACGAGTGCAGTATGAGACGGTGCATTATCGTAATGCAAAAACCAAGAGTTGTTGGCTCATAATTCTGGTCTTTTTAGACGAATTGCTTCACGCATCATATCAGTAAGGTCTCTAACAGTCAACCGACGATTTTTGAGCACTAATTCCTTCAGTTCATCGACGCGTTGGTCATCTGTTGACGTCGATGGTCGTCCGGAGCGCTCCAAGTCATCAAAACGTTCTCGACCCTCTTTGAAGTCTTTGTACCACTTATAAACATTTTTCTGCGACATGGTAGAATCACCAAAGGCCTTGCGCAACATCCTCAAAGTTTCCGCAGCCGAAATTTCATTCCGCAAACAAAATTTGATTGCACTTCTCTGCTCAATTAAATCAGACATTGTGAAAATCGAAAGATGCACCCTTGGTCGTTCGGTAAACACAAGCGTAAATGTATAACTGATAATGACATTGACATGAAATTTGGCACAGATGTCATTAACAGTCCTGCCAACTTAAGAAAAAGAGAACTAGCCTGAAATGTCGAGCCCACGAAGTTTGAATTGAAAATTCACCTTCCTTTTTGCCCACAGTAGTAAGTTTTGGATGATTATGAATTTCACATTTCGAATAATTTAATGAATGATTGATTACATATTTCATACCCTCAACAGGTGATTGAATCATTCGATGCAAATGAGGCTTCATCGATAAAATCAGCCATTCAAGTCTTTCAGAATAAGGAATGAGCTCAAGACTCGGCCTATATAGAATCCCATCCTTCGAATTTACCACAAACCATCACACGATTTGAATCTTCAGGATTACCCTTGGGTCAATCATTGGAAATAGTGAACAATTTAACCCGTGAATTGAATCTAATACCAGGAGCATGTGGTGGGAAAACAGGGAATGTATCCAAAAGAAATCCAGATTTCGAAGGAATATTTCAAATAGGAAGAATATTAGGGCATGGACAAGTTGAATCTATTGTAAATATCCCGTCCAAGCTATGGAGTGAATGCAAATAAGCTCCTGTAACATCTTGCGATGTTGAGAGATCGTTCTCAGCATACAAGCTGTTATTCACAGATAAATGACACAATTTTACAATAGAAAATATGGAGGAAAATCTGATCCTCTATTGTTATTCGAATTATAATTTGAATGTATGAGTCATACATATATATATTATTACATATTTTTTGCATATTTTGCATATGTTTTTTCGCATAATTCTGCATATTTTCGATATGCACTCAATAAATTGATCATCTATCAAAAACAAATTGACTCATCCGATTCTTACCTCCATCATCATCATCATCATGAAGTAATCAGTCTTACGACTGGTTTGATGAAACCCTCCACCCCTGTCTATTATCCGCCAAACGTTTAATTTCTACATATCTACTACATCCCTTGTCTTGTACGATTTGCTCCATATAAGTTGCTCTAGGTCTACCTTTACCAGTTTTACCATTCATTTTCCCTTTCAATATTGTTTTCAATAAACTCTCATGCCGTAATGTGTGTCCTATAAGATTGCTTCTCCTTTTCACGATGTGTTTCAAAAGATTTCTTTCTTCATTTATCTGCTCGAGTACTTCTTCATTTTTGACTTTGTCTATCCCTTTTGATCTGAGCATCATCCTATAACACCACATTTCAAAAGCTTCAAGTCTTCGTTGATCAGTTTTCCCCATTGTCCAAGTTTCGCAACCATATAATGCTGTGCTCCAAACGTAACTTTTCAAGAATTTCTTCCTTACTTCCAAGCTTATATTTTTTGAGCATGATAACTGTCTCTTTTGATAAAAAGCCTGTTTCCCTTGTGCTATTCTTGCTCTTATATCTCTTTCGCTTTTGCCGTTCTCTGTAATTATGCTTCCTAGATATTTGAATTCTTTCACCTGTTCAATTGTCTCGGTATCTATTTTGATTCTCGTTCTTCTAGCTGTTTTCGCTGCTGTACACATCATGAATTTTGTTTTGTCTTTATTTATATTCATACAATAGTTTTCCAATAATATTGTTCTCATGGTGTTGAGAATATTTTCTAACTCAGTACTACTCGTGGCCAATATAGCTATGTCATCCGCGAATCTCAACATACTTATATTTTCTCCCTGAATCTGTAATTTTGATTGAATTTCCTCCTTCACTTCGTTCATTGCTTCTTCTATATATAAATTGAACATTAGTGGCGATAATGAGCATCCTTGTCTCACCCCTCTTCTTATTTGTGCTTCCCCTTCCTGACCCTCTATGTCTATTATTGCACTTTGATTCTTATATGATTCGTATATTATTCTTCTATCTTCATAATTTATTCCCACCTTCTTCAGGATCGCAAACATCTTCTCCCAGTCCACATTATCGAAAGCCTTTTGTATATCTACAAAACCTATGTACACAGATTTCTTCAGCGCTATCCTTTTCTCTATTACTGCCCTGAGTGCTAAGATTGCTTCTCGCGTTCCCCTATTTTTTCTAAAACCAAACTGATCCTCTGCCAATCTACTCTCTATTTTATTTTCCATCCTCCTGTATATAATTTTGGTCAGTATTTTCGAAGCATGTGAAATTAAACTGATCGTTCTGTAGTTCTCGCATTTGTCTGCCCCTTGTTTTTTCGGGATAGCTACAATTTTATTCTTTTGGAAATCTTCCGGTACTTCTCCTTTTTCGTACATATCTCTAATCAATCCAAACAGTGCGTCGCGAGTTCCTTCACTGGAGGCTTTTATAAGGTCTGCACTTATGCCATCTATGCCTGGCGCTTTATTATTTCTCAATTCTTTCAAAGCCTTGTCGAATTCTGATCTCAATATCGACTCTCCCAATTCTTCCTCATCTACATCCTCCTCCTTCTCTAATAGTGCTATATCATCGTTTCCTCTATACAAGTCTTCCAAATGATTGATCCACTGTTCTATTTTCTCTTCCGTTCTTATCAATTGTCGTCCTAGAGAGTTTCTAATCTTATTGCTTCTAGATTTCATTTGTCCGAAAAATCTTTTAATAACCCTATATGCTTCATCTATTTTTCCTAAATGCAATCTTATTTCTATTTCCTGACATTTCTCTTCTAACCACTGTTCTTTTGCTTTCCTAGATTCTCTTATTATTTTATTTCTCAATGATTTGTATCGTTGCTGGCCTTCTTGGCTATCATTATTCTTGTATTTTCTTCTTTCATTTATCAATTCTAAAATTTCTCCCGTTATCCATGGGTTTTTAGCTTCTACTCCATCATTCTCCAAAATCTTATCCGCACATTCTCTTATATTCCCCTTCATCTTTGTCCATCTCCTCTCTATTCCCAAGTCTTTCTCTTTTTGATCTCCCAATTTTTCATCCAACATTTTCTCGAATGCCTCATGTGTTTGTTTTTGCTTGAGGTTCTTCAAATTCCATCTTTTCTGCATTTTCCTTTTCTTCTTCAGAGATTTGAATTTCAGAGAACATTTTATCATCAACATATTATGATCACTATCTATATCTGCACCGGCATAAGTTTGACAGTTTTTCACTTGGTTTCTAAATCTTTGTTCCACTAATATGTAATCAATTTGGTATCTTGCTGTATCTCCTGGCATTTTCCAAGTGTAGATTCTTCTTGGATGATTTTCGAATAAAGTATTTGTGATAACCATCTTATGATTTTCACAAAATTCGACTGAACGTTGTTCTCTATCGTTCCTCCTCCCTAGCGCGAAATCTCCTATAATGTTGTCCTCTTTTCCTTGTCCTACTACCGCATTCCAATCCCCCATCACCATCAAATTCTCTTCTCCCTTCACATATTCTATCACTTCTTCTATTTCTTCGTACGTTTTTTCAATATCTTCCTCCGAATATGCAGATGTGGGCATGTATACTTGGACTATGACTGTGTCCACTCGTTTTGTTCTGATTCTAACCATCATCACACGTTCATTATGTTGCGAATAATTTTCTATTCTATTTCCTACTCTTTTATGCATTACAATTCCTACACCTGCTTGACCGTTCTTTGATCCTGTATGAATTATTCTATAATCCCCACTCCAGAAATCGCCCTCTTGTGGCCATCTCATTTCGCTAATCCCCATTACGTCTATATTCAACCTATTCATTTCTAATTTCAAATTTTCTAATTTTCCCGCTTGCTTCAGTGATCTAACATTCCACGCTCCGACTCGAAGAATGTTGTTTCTTTTCCCTATCCTATTCTTCGGTTTTCGTTCCTTGCTGATGAAGCTTCCTCGAGCAGCCTCCACCCGGAGATCCGAACGGGAGACTAGTTTACCTCCGGAATATTTTACCCGAGAGAGCGCCATCATGTATTCATTAATTTGTTTGTTTGTTTTTGTTACATAATATTCCAGGTTAGGAAAAAGGTTTCATTTCCTCGGGAAGTATTGAAACATGTCAAGGAAGGTAGTTTCCCCTTGCTTTCCTTCCGTTTGATTTTGCCGATGTTCCTGGCATTAGGATGATTTCGTTTCTCTCAGTTTGTATTCTTTCTCTTGAGTAGTTTATTCCACTCAAAAAAAAAGACCCAACTCTGAGACACTTATCCTCCCCACCACGTAAAGGAAGCAGATACTACCAGGGATGGATAAAAAGGATATCAAGGACAGGTATCATGAATATCCCCCTGGAAGACCCGCAATCATCCACGGGGAGGGCAATCATCCACGGGGAGGTCATTACCTCCATTCATTGATAAATCTTTAGTGCATAAACTTCCGCAGTCTAGTAATCGACCGTGTTAACAAAGTGGCAGCATTTGATTCCAGTCGAGGAATACTGAGCGTTTTGACTGGCGCCACCTTCGTCTTGGCAATGATGAGAGTTGCTCGCCTGTCAAATTCGGAATTCGCGACAACAAGATACACGCACGCCGCGTAGGCTCGGCTTGATGCGTCAGCGAATCCGTGGAGTGCAAGTGCACTGGTTCCGGGGATCATCCCGATCCAACGGGGAATTTGAATCTCATCCAAATCCTGAAAAGATTGGCAATATTTACGCCATTGATCTTGGAGATTGTGTGGTAGGTCATCATCCCAATCCACGTGGCTGAGCCAAAGATCCTGCATGGGGATCTTGGCTTGAATGATGACTGGCGCAAACCACCCAAGCGGGTCGAATTGTCGGGCAATAGCGGCCAGGATTGCACGTTTGGTATACGGACCCGTGTGATCACTCATGGATACACGGCTCGAGAAACAATCAGATGCAGGATCCCAGACTAACCCCAACACTTTAACTTCGTCACTATGCCATAATACCTCTCCGGAATCTGATCGATCATCATTGGGAATTTCAGTGAGGAGGTCGGCATGATTTGAGAGCCACTTGTGTAAATGCAGCCCTGCATTTTCTAACAAAGTAATCAGCTCCTCTCTCCTTCGAAGGGCGTGGTCTATAAATGCAGCCCCGAAAAGAATGTCATCTACATACGACCTATCCAAGACAATCTGAGCTCCGTTCGGGAACTGGTTTTGGCCGTCCATGGCCACTTGGGTGAGCACACGAAGTGCTGAATATGGAGCACATGAGTCCCATAGGTGACCGTTAGGAGTCGGTACGGAATGATGGGCTGGTTAGGATTGAAACGCCATAATATATGCTAATATTCAGTGTCAGTATGATCGACCCAAATCTGGCAGTACATCTTTCCCATATCAGCTGCCAGGACGAACCGAACTTGACACCACAAAGTCACCGGTTTCGCAATATCGACTTGCAATTTTGGCCCTGTGAGCAAATTATCATTCAATGAGGATCCATTTGACGATTTACAGGCAGCATGGAGAACCACTCTCAATTTTGTGGTTGTACTTTGCTCTTCAATTACAGGGTGATGTGGTATGAAAACCTGTTGGCCATCAGAATGAAGTTCAACCGACGACGGTTTCATATGACCTAACCGTAAGTATTAGTTCATGAATGCATGATACAATTTCCTTGTAGTTGCATCATTGTCTAATCTTTCTTCCAATCGGCGAAACATTGACAAAGCAATCGAATAAGTGTCACCAATAGGAATCGGAGGATCTGATTTAAAAAGTAGACGAACTTGATATGAACCGTCAGTTCTACAGCTATGAGAAGCTTGGAACAATTGTTCACATTTGGCCTCTTCGCAGGTCACGACTGTTTTCTGAGGGATTCCCTCAATCTCTCAGAATCTTCTGATGGCCAAATTCAGGTCCTCAATCGCAACCGTGTGATGAGCTACGTTGATTGCCAGCCTGGAAGATTCTTCGAATGCGGTAGAACCGGGAACTAACCAGTCAAGACTACTGTTTTGAACTAGTAACCCAGATCTCGAGTCCCGTTGAATACCTCCCAACAAAATGGATGCATAGACATCCGCTCCCAGTAGCATATTTGCCGGATGTGAGCTAATAGGATCAGAGTCAGCCATAATTTCACGTTTCAAATGCGCGATAAAATCTGTCTCAACGATACGCGGAGGTATGTAATTACTGACTTTTGGAACAATGAAAGCCGAAACACATACAGTAGGCCCCATGTCAATTTTCGATCCAATCTGCACATTGGCTCGGAAACGAATAGTGCTAGATTTAATATCATTGAGACCTGCGAATGTAACACACGTGTCAATTCTCGATCAGTGATGCCAGTATTCCCCAGAAAAATCTTCAGATTTTTTGGCATTGGTCATTTCTTTTCAAATTGTAAATATGATTGGCCGGTTGTACAAGAAATAACCAATCATCAGATGCTGAAGATTTTTCTAGGGAATACTGGCAACGCTGTTCTTGATACGCCTGAACTTTGAGCCACGGCTTCCGACATAAAGGTTGGTTGTGAACAAGGATCTATGAGAGCTCGTATCATCATTGAATTCCCGTTAGAACTAATAATTCTCATCCACGCCATCGCTAAAAGGATGGCCTTGGATGGCGTACATACATCATGTGCAACATGCACATTTCCAACTAGCGGTTGGTTACATTTATCTGCTGTATTCGCGGGTGGAAAGACCCTCTGGCACTTGAGCGTTAGTTTCGGGTTGTTCAGGAGGAACGTTGATTGACGCATGTAAAAGCGTGTGATGTTTCCGCTGGCATATGGAACATGTCTTTAATAACTTACAAGTACGAGGAAAGTGGCCATGTTTCAAACAATTGAAACAGAGCTTCTCCCCACGAGCCAAATTTCTGCGCGAGTCAAGGGTCTTTCCACTGAAAGACGGACAATTTCCCAACGTATGATTCGCCTGGCACAATGGGCAGACAATAGATGTGGTAACATGTGTTCGTGTTACGTACGTTTTATGTTTATTCTTAGGAATATCCTTGCTCACTACATGATTCTTCGACAAAGCGAAAGACTCAAGGGCATTTACCCCACTTTCAATAAAACTATCGAATTCTTCGTAGGTAGGAAGATCGCGTTCATTCCCCAAATGTAAGTCCCAGGCTTTCAACGTGGTGTTATCTAATTTCATGCTAAGCATAATGACTAAAAATTTACCAAGATGTTGAAGATCAAAGCCGTGGCCATCTAACGCGTCCGAGTTTTCATTAAAATGATTCCGAAGTCTCTTGAGCTCTTTCGCGTATCGATAGTAACTATCGAACTAACGCAGTGACAATTGAACATGGGTTATCATAATGTTTCCCTACACGTGTCCACGCTTTTTCATGATTTAATGTGGTTGGTGGCAATCATTTAACAATTCAAGCCGCATCCCCTATCAGACTAGTCTTCGAATAATGAAACTTTTCAATTCCTGTTAATCCGGTATTAGAATGCACTGAAGAAATGAAAAATTCTCTAAAACTCTCCCAATCAACATAATCTCCTTTGAACATAGGTAAATTTATTTTTGGAAGTCGCGAAATGTTATACGCACAAGTGTTATTGATTTCATCATTTGACGCTTCGTTTTGTGAGTCACGACTTCCACCAGGAGCACTGTACGATAAGCCGGCCAAATAATCCGATCCTGCTGAATAACTATCTTCAATTTGTAACATTTCCTCATTCACAAAATAATCTAAGCTTTGTATTTGCTCGTCGGTCGCGATACTTACCATTCTTTGGTGAGTCGATAGGATACGAAGCCAATAATCTTCGAGAATTCGTTCACGATTATGAATTACAGCACCGCGTACTTTCGATTCACCTATCTTTTTCACGTTTTCTATGGTACGTTCAATATATCCGTGGACCATGTCTTGTTCCTTCAACATTGACTCCATGCTGGCTATGGTCCAATGAATTCAATTCAACAGATTGAATAGATATGTAGTTGTTAATTCTATAACAAGAATCGCATTCACGACGAGTGAAACGGAATTCGCATTAGAATTTTCAAATGAGATAATATACGATCATCTCGGAAGAGATTACACGGAGAGAAGTATACGGTAACAGTTACTATGAAGAATAGTAATTTGGTGACAGATATTTCAAAATTGTGATAAGTCCCATGTGAAATCGAACTGAGTACGATGAACTGTTTACATTGCCATGGAAACGATAGGTTAGCATCGTAATAATCACCAAATCGCGAGTCATCAATCACTTCCTATTCTAAAGCCGCGATGAGAACTGCGGCAAATGGTAATCAATCCCATATACTTCTCTCCGTGTATAAGCTCGATGTTTTCAATTGAAAATTCAAATATTTGCTACCATCAATCAATGAGGACAGAACGTATTCACTTCTCGTGATTCCGAACGTTCAAAACTATATACAATATATACAAGTTCAATTGTTCGTTACGAATGACATCAGTACACAATTGACCACGCTTATGTCTCTAGACTGTATTGAAACGTTTTGATTTTCTTAGATACGTTAATTCTTACGTATCTCAAACGTTTGATTGTCAAAATGGATTTTGAAGGGTGAATATAAATGAATAACAAGAGTTAATCTAAATAACACAATATATTCAATGAAAGTTGGGGTCTCACACGAAAACTCAGAGTGTTTTTTGAGAGAATTAATCGATCTCAGAATTCATTCTTGGAATAAATAGAATTTAATTGATTATAATATTTCGATTTCAATTCACAAACAGAATTTATTGACAATATTTGAATTTTTGTTTTTCAATAGTTTACCACAAATAATATTTTTATTTATAACAGAAATTATTCTAATTTGAGCTAATTCACAACATCTACTCTCCTAATATCTTTTTTTGTTCATTTAAGTGAGTTCGGCTATGAAGGATAGGCGCAATTGCCACACCCGCGTAACCAGAACCAGTTTCAATGGATTTCCAATAGAATCTGATATTTATTCTGATATTTTATCCGATATTATTCCAAATAAACTGTTCTTTTGTTTATATTGCAAATTTTCTCGTACTCAACGTTAATTCATCTTATCCAATTCGGCCATAAAGGATAGGCGCGATTGCCACACCCGCGTAACCAGAATCAGACGTAATGATTTATTTCAAAATTATATTCCACAATCAGAATCTTCTAGACGGCCATGAAGGATAGGCGCGATTGTCACACCCGCGTAACCAATCTATGAATTCCGATTCAAATAACTAATATTGATATTGAGCCAAAATCGGCCATGAAGGATTGGCGCAATTGCCGCACCCGCGTAACCAGGAATGAGCCCAATATCAATCTTGTATAAAATTTTATGATAATAAAAAAAAAAAAAGTTTTTACATGGATTGCAACGATATTAATTTGATAAGAGAGAGAGAAAAAAAAAATTCAAAGAATTTATTTAATGAATTAATTTCGCATGAATTTATTATTCATATAGTCTTAAGGACTTATGACGTCAGCACCGAGCCTAAGCAAGGCTTGTAATGCTCGGTAGTCAGGAAGAGCGTCTGACTGCTGACCAGAAAAAGAGAGATCAACTGAGGCTCGCGATCCGCCTTATATACCCGCGAGAAGCCGCCCCTTCCACCGCGAATTACATTTCTCTCCTTCTCTGCGCACGGTATTCTCGCTCGCACTCATTCTGACCGCGATAATTGATCGACATATAACTAGCTTTTCTCTCTCTTAACCGCATTTTACACCTATACAAACTATCACTCATTGTTTACAACATCTTTACAAGTATTTTACAACAATTTCCAATAGTTTTATAACAATTAAACGAATGTTTTATACAAAAGAAACAGTAAAAATAATTAGTATGACGCCATCGCGATTTTTGTTTTTCTTCATGATCTTGAGAATCTAACCATCTGTATTTATTAAACATACATTTCTCTGTTATAAATATGTTAAATGAACATACAATTATGTGTTTGACTAAATTTATAAACAATTCAGAGTGTATTTCCATACAAAATCTCGATCTAATACGTGTTTGACTATAATTATCGATCTTACTTTGCCGTCGGATAGAATCAATATGATTTATCGTTTCTTAACATGATATATTCGTTGATAAATTACAATCTACAACATCGTAGATTGTTTATATTATGTTTCCATGTATTATTGATCATATTTGTTCAATATAAGATCAGAATAATCGATTATGACCATGATTTGAACGCACGCTAGCAAACCTGTCAAAATCTGTGATTTTCTGTTTTAAAGATTTGTGTTATACATCCATTCCAAGATATGAAATACTCAAAAACGGATTTTTCTGATGAACTTCAGACTATTGGGAACCCGAATTAATAGATTTAGTTTGATTATTCTCTAAATCCTGGAATTTTATGAGGACGTGAAATTTGACAGGTCTACTAACCTCTGCTATGCATTTTCTTAGATACCACTTCATAAATCATTCTAAATCTTCATCGTATTATTGTTTCCTATTCAAAATCATTACTTCTGTTTATTCAAACGACAACTATATGAAAATTATCTTAATTAACCAAAATATATACAAGTTAAACACAAATTATATACAAATTCTATAAAGATTCGATATGGACTTTATAGAAATTCCACTGAACGTCTTTAATCTGTATAAATTCTATCTATCCTCATATTTGGAATGGAGATCTATCGTTTTTACCTATTTTCACAATATTCCATAATGATATCATGCAATGATTCATTTTGGTCCATTGCATTATCCCATTTCCATTTCACCCCTTTTTTTGATCAATTCAATCAGTGGAACAGTTTTTTGTGCACGTTTATTGGTGAATTTAGAGTAGAAATTGATTGGTCCCAAGAATCCTCTCAGTTGTTTTATATTTTTCGGTATTGGGTACTCTTTTATTGCCTGTATTTTCTCAGGATCAGGTTTTATACCATCAGTTGTCAAAATATGACCGAGAAACTTCACTTCATCCTTGAAGAATTCACATTTTTCGAAATTCAATGTCATATTATTCTCTAGTAACCTTTGGAATAAAGTTTCTAAGTGTTCTGAATGTTCGTCCAATGATGAGGATATACATAACAAATTGTCTACAAAGTTCAGAATATTTTCACCTACTTCATGTAAAACTGTATCTAATCCTCGTACTAAGGCTGCTGTACTAGTTTTTAATCCAAAGGGTACTACTGTGAATTCATAACATTTTCCTCTATGTAAAAATGCAGTATATTTATATGAATCAGGATGAAGTGGGATTTGCTAGAAACTACTTACAAAATCTAATTTTGATATCGTTTTAACATTTCGACATTTTCGAGAGATTGTTTCTATAGGCTCCATTGTTTCATGATCATCGATCAATACTTCATTCAATTTTCTTGCGTCTAAGCAAATTTTTATCTCCCCATTATTTTTAATTATAACAACCATCGGATTTATGTATGGACTATTAGATTTTCTTATTATTCCTTGTTCCAACATTTTGTCAATTTTTTCATCTACCTTATCTCGATATTGCATAGGCACCGGATATGTTCTATTCACAAATGTCTTATCTTCCTGAATATTTAAAACATGTTCATATGTAGATATTCTGCCTGGATACTTTCTGAAAAGTTCTTTATACTTCTTCATCAAAGTGAAGTATTTGTTTTTGTATTCTGGATTCAAATTGTTACATTTTTCAATCTTTTCTCTAATTTCAGAATCAGTTAATTAATAATCAAGTGAATCCTCAGATTTTGTGATTTGGTTGACATCCATTGGTTCACAGAATTCATCATTAGATTCACCAATTAATTTTATCTGAATTATTTCTTCTTGGATTTTAATTTCCAAAAGATTTCTAGATAAGTCTATTTGCGTCCTCAATTTCTTCAACATATCTATGCCTATTATGCAATTTCTCCGTAATTTTGGAACTATTATGAAAACGCTATAATATAATGTCATACATTTTATAGGAAGTTTAGGACAATTCTTGAATTTTTCTTTATGTTGATTATAAAAACTTTCAGAAATACATGTTATTTCTGATCCCGTATCTACTAGAGCTTTTGTTTCAACCCCTTCTAATATGATATCGACTTCTGGAACTTTATAAATCATTTGTACTGAATCTCTATTGGATTCATGAGTTTTTTGAATGCTATTCACAATTATCTGAGACAATTCAGTTATGTTTGATTCCTCCTCTCCAGTAATTTGATTTATCTTTTCATCTGTCTTTTCCGATTTCCTCGTACCAGATATCTCATATTTACTTACACCTGGCACGAGGTTTGGGAGTTTCCCGATTCTGGGTGAAAACTACTCACATCGGGATTCAAATTCTGCGTTCTATCATGTGTAACTGATCTTTGTGGTACGAGGGTGGATTGATAAGTTTCCGACCTGACCAAGAGATGGCGCCACTAGGCCTATCTTGAGGTGGCGTTCTATAGTACCATCCTTAGATAGCTTGGAGCTATAGTTTCAGTCCGATCGCCATGTTAGTTTAGTTTTGAGAGCACGCTGACCAAGACGCCTCTGTGTTTTTCGTAAAAATGGAAAAGCTGGAAAATCGTGCTGTCATCAAATACTTTTATTTGAAGGGGTTAACGCCGAAGGAAATTAAAGAAGAGATGGACTCAACACTGGGGACATCCTCCCCATCATATTCAACCGTTAAGCAGTGGGTTTCCGAGTTTAGAAAGGGTCGTGTGAGCACCTCTGATGAGCCTCGCTCAGGACGCCCCATTGAGGTCACAACTCCAGATATGATCGAAAAAATCCATCAAATAGTGCTGAAAGATCGCAGATTAAAAGTTCGTGAGATAGCTGAGACCTGTAAGATGTCATATGAACGTGTACAAAATATTTTGCACCAACATTCGTATATGGAAAAGCTCTGTGCAAGATGGGTGCCGCGTTTGCTAACAGTCGACCAAAAATTGATTCGAAAGAACATTTCTACCGCCAATTTGGCGTTGTATAAGCGTAATCCAAGCGAATTTTTGCGTCGATTCGTAACCGTTGACGAAACTTGGGTCCACCACTACACTCCTGGAACCAAAGAACAGTCTAAACAGTGGCTTGGACCAGGGGAACCAACTCCAAAGGAGGCAAAAACAATTTTTTCGGCGAACAAGGTTATGGCTACTGTTTTTTGGGATGCAAGAGGTATTATATACATTGATTACCTTGAAAAGAGTAAAACTATCACTGGTCAATACTACGCAGACTTATTGCAACGTTTGAGCCACGAAGTGAAAATTAAACGACCTCATCCGGCGAAGAAAAAAATCTTGTTTCATCACGATAACGCACCAGCGCACACGTCAATCGTTGCGATGGCTAAGATCAACGATCTGAAGTTTGAATTAATGCCGCACCCTCCCTACTCTCCAGACCTAGCCCCGAGTGACTATTATCTGTTTCCTAACCTCAAAAAATGGCTTGGCGGTAAGAGATTTGCGGACAATGAAGAAGTAATCGAAGCTGTAAATGGGTATTTTGAGGAGCTTGACGAATCAGTCTATAGAGATGGCATTACTAGACTAGAACACCGCTATGAGAAATGTATCAGCCTTGGAGGAGATTATGTTGAGGAATAAAAAACAAAAAATTCTTAAAAACGTTGTTTTTCTTGGTCAGGCCGGAAACTTATCAATCCACCCTCGTAGAGGTAAACTTCGCGACCTATCAGTGATCAATGTTTGAACTGATCTAGATTGATTATTCTGACCGTACGATCTGGAATTTTCTTGTTGATTATTTCCTCCTGGACTGTTCCTCATATTGAGACCTTGTCGATTCACGCTATTAGATGTTCGCATATAGTTAGAGGAATAATTTCTATTACTATTGAAATTCGAGTTATTATTCCGTTCAAATCGTGGATTTTGATTATTTCCTGGATAATTCGGAGGTTTATTCTGATTTATTCTCCCATCGCGTAGTTTTTCAGAATTTTGGAAATTCATATTTCGATTTCGATTTGAATAGTAATTCATATTTCTATTTATTGAATTCAATGATCCAATCTGATCGAAGTTTTCCAGAAGCTCTAGGAATTCTTGAACATCGAATAATGCACGAGCTATGATTGCTATCCTTATTTCTTCCGTAAAATGTCTGGATAGTTGCAAAATAATCTCCTTATCGCTTGGTGAAGGACTTATATCTTCAGCTTGATTGATAAGTTTCATGGCATATTCGCTCCTAGATAGCTTTCCATTTGGATTATAATAATTAAATTCTAATTGTTCCTTTATACCATGTTGTGTGTTCTCATTCCAAAACTTGTTTAGGAACACTTTTCTGAAATCTTCAAATGTTCCGACGGAATTTTTCGTTCATTGCCACCATTCGTTGGCTATGCCCTTGAGACCCGAGTTGATTATGAAGAATATCTCTATTCCCTCCGCTTTCACAATTTGTAAATAATTTTCTAAGTCCTCCAAGAATTTCTTAGGTCGATCTGTCGATTTTCCGTTGAATTCTGGTACGGAACATTTAGTTATCCAAGGATTACTAGTAGATATGTGATGAGGTCCATTTACATCTTTCATTTCATTCTTCATTTTGTTTTGATTCGATTCTAGTTGGAAAATTCTGCCTTGATTATCTGTAATTTTATCATGTGATTCTTCACTGATCATTAATAAATTGCGCCTATCCTTCATAGCCGAACTCACTTAAATGAACAAAAAAAGATATTAGGAGAGAAGATGTTGTGAATTAGCTCAAATTAGAATAATTTCTGTTATAAATAAGAATATTATTTGTGGTAAACTATTGAAAAACAAAAATTCAAATATTGTCATTAAATTCTGTTTGTGAATTGAAATCGAAATATTATAATCAATTAAATTCTATTTATTCCAAGAATGAATTCTGGGATCGATTAATTCTCTTAAAAAACACTCTGAGTTTTCGTGTGAGAGCCCAACTTTCATTTTATATATTGTGTTATTTAGATTAACTCTTGTTATTTATTTATATTCACCCTTCAAAATCCATTTCAACAATCAAACGTTTGAGATACGTAAGAATCAACGTATCTAAGAAAATCAAAACGTTTCAGTATACAATGTATCCAAAGTCAACTTTTCGATACGAATAACATCAGTATAAAATCGAAAACGTTCATGCCTCAAACTATTTTGAATAATATTGAAGATAACTAACGTATCGAACATCGTTGTGTCAGAATGACAAAATTTTATTACATGTGAAATTCAGCATGTATTTACGTCCATATGCGAACAATAAAAGAGACGGATTCGACTCACATTGATACGTAGTCAAAGTCACCACGACGTTCGATGTTTATATCATGGGCTATTTGACGACGACACCAACACCGTTGAGACGATGAGTTGATGAGACAGAGGTTCTCCACCTCAACCATCCATCGAGTGTCGAATCGACGTGCGCACTGTAAAAAATTTTCTGAAAATTCAGATACTGGAGTGTCTGAATTTTCAGACTCGAGTTTCTAAAAGGCAAATTTAGATAAGGTTTTCTGAAAATTCAGATTTGATATCTAGAATATTATATTTGGATACCAAGTTTCTGAAAAATCAGAGAAAGTTTCTTCATGTTCATCACCAATACTTTGAAAATTGAGAATCTGAATAAATTAAGAAACTTACACTAAAAACATGCGCAGAATCGGTGCGCAGTGAATCGGCTCGCATTATTTTGTATGACGGTCAATGAACGGTAAGTAAAGATGAGTTGCAAAATCAAATTCAATATCATTTATTTTAATGAACAAATACTTACTGCACCAACAGTAATTACATGTTGTGCAATGTAATTTGAGCCAAATTAATTTATAATGTGACATGAAATGTATTGTGGGATTCGGTGAAAAAAATGTTAAAAATGTGAAGTTAACCTCTTTGCCATTGGAACAAAAATCGTCTCTGAACATGACAATCAGAAAATCTCATGACGGTGGTATGAATAAATGATTAAAGGATGATACACTGAGATTTTTGAATTGAAAATGATGAAAAAAACGTCCAATTTCTGAATCAGATATTCTGATTTTTCGTGGATCATAAAATCAATTTCAAGTAGATTTATATTCACTGAACCACATGAACATGTAGTAATTACTGCGATTAGTTTGGAACTCAGAGAATGTGGTTTAAAAAACTACATTATTTCCATTTACTTTGTCTTCAACTATTTGTAATAAAAGAGATAGAACTGTGTGCTATGGGACCAAGTCTAACTAGGGCAAGGAACAAGCGATGAGTATTTCACAAAGTATAACATTGAGTGATTTAACATGGAACAACTTATATAATTTCTACCAGATCCAATTGATGCCATTAATTTCTGTATTATGTTATAGTTTAGTGAAAATCAGTGTTTGTGAGATTGATATTCTGATTTATCAAAAACCAAAAAATAAATCATTTTCAAGAGACTGATTTTCACTGAATTATAACAAAATACAGAAATTAATTCCATCAGTTTGATTTGGTAATATAATATTATATAGGCAGGGTTGTATATTGCATCATGTAGGGTTACGCTTTGTGAAATGTTTTATTGATACCCTCAGTACAAGTCTTACATGCTTATCGCTGGACTCTTACACCAATCAAATGTACATCGTAGAAGACATCACCATCTCTCTCATCACAAATAGTTGAAAAAAAGTACATGAAAAGAATATCGTTTCTATAGTTTTATGTACTTTTATTCAACTATTTGTGATGAGAGAGATAGTTTTGTCTTTTACGATGTACATTTAATTGGTGTGAGAGTCCAGTGATAAGTATGTAAGACTTGTACTGAGGGTATCGATGAAACATTTCACAAAGCTTAACCCTACATGATGCAATATACAACTCTGCCTATATAATTTTTACCAAATAAAACTAATGGCAGTAATTACTGTATTTTCTTATGCTTTAGTGAGAATCAATATTATTGAGATTGATTTTTGATTCCTTGAATACTAGAAAATATTGTTCGAAAGTGTTATGAAACTATAATATGTTATCCTTTTCATGTACTTTTTTTCAACTATTTGTGATGAAAAAGATGGTTTTGTCTTCTAAAACAAAAAGTTCAATTGATGAAAGAATCAAGCGATAAGTATGTAAGACTGGTACTGAAGGTATCGATGAAACATTTCACAAAGCGTAACCCTACATGATGCAATATGCAACCCTGCCTATATAATTTTTACCAAATCAAACTGATGGCATTAATTTCTGTATTTTGTTATAATTCAGTGAAAATCAATCTCTTGAAAATGATTTATTTTTTGGTTTTTAATAAATCAGGATATCAATCTCAAAAACATTGATTTTTACTGAACTATAACATAATACAGGAATTAATGGCATCAGTTGGATCTGGTAGAAATTATATAAGTTGTTCCATGTTGAGTCACTCAATGTTATTCTTTGTGGAACTTTCCATTGGAGCATTTAGTACATGTTTCACATACTCATCGCTTAATTCTTGCATACTTGCATTAGACTTGGTCCCATAAGACACAATTCTATCTCTCTTATCACAAATAGTTGAAGGAGAATTAAATGGAATTAAAATAGTTTTTCAAACCACATTCTTCAATTATTCTTTATACATTCTTATAATTTTATACGTGCTAATCTGATTTCTCTTTTACCCAAATTTACGTTTCATTTGTTGGAGATATATGTTCTATGTATTAAAAAAATTGTAATGCTGCTCACCATAATTCTCCAATACACTGTTTTGGTAATAATCAAATAGATAGATTTCCTGGGTTTCCATACCTTCATCATACAGGATGAAGTTACAAAGATGCATAAAATCCTATATAATGTTATCAAAACAAACGTTATAAATGTTCCAGATAAATGTCTTCAATTTTTTTCATCTGGGAAGTGTATAATTTCCAGATACATTCCACTTGGGTTTTCGAGACTTCATCTACGTCACTATTCTTGGAAAAAAAATCGGTAATGATATGGTATGCGGTCTACTACCCACTACCGTAGACCGCATATTATACGTTTACCAAAGAATCTCCGGAATTGAAAATTCTGGTTCTTTAGTGACATAGATAAAATCTCGAAGAACCATCTCTGAAATTTCGGATTTTTTTCATGGAATCAGTTTCCAGTAAGTTGGTAGAAAAAACGTACTCGCGCATGGTAACTATCGCATCCTCTTAGAATTCAATGTGCATCTCTCAAAATTGAGGAAAATATTCCTTACAGTCCTGAAAAATTTTTCTTACAATTGAGAGAAAATATCTTTGAATTCAGAAGACTATTTCTTACAATTCACACGAACATTTTCGACAATTCAGAAAAATGTTTCTTACGATTGAAAGAAAACATCTTGAAATTCAGAAGACTATTTCTTACAATTCAAACAAATATTTTCGACAATTCAGAAAAATGTTTCTCATAACTCAGAACAGCATGTCTAAAAATTAAGAAACATGAATCTTGCATTTAATGTGAATATGTTCGATGACTCAGGAACATGCGTTTGAAAATCCAGAAATAAGTATCTTAAAATTCAGAACAGAAATGTTTCTGAATATTCAGACTCAGTGACTGTAAAAAATTACAGTCACTGTTTTTTTAATTTTCAGTCAAAACTTTTCTACAGTGTGGTCCAAGAGCTGCCACCGATGAACCCGTGGTTGACGATCGTTGCGTTCTCGTCGTTACAAAGCGTGGTATCGCTTTCGTATTCGAAACTCACACATACAACTCACGTATGTGGACATTCATAATTTGTGATAACTCAAGATCACAAATTCACAAAACTTGAATCACTGTGTGTAATTTAAGGCACCTTCGAGCATCCGGCTCGAAGGACCAATTAACTGTTAGTAATAAAACCGAAAATTTGAAGTTGTAAGAAAGTTAATTGTCGGTGAATAATCGATACAGTTAATCAAAGGCACACGATAGACTAAGCAGACGTCGAGCCCAGTTACAAGCTCGTTGAAAACACTCATATGCCGATGCCGAATGATCCCAGGGATAGGTCCATTCTCTTCCAGACGGAATTCATCAGGGTTCAGTTGGTTAACGAAGTTCACGCTTCGTTTCGATAACACAAGTGAAAAACGAACGTCTTTATTAGATAAAGTCACAAACTAATACTCGTCTACGACGGTTCCGTATAACGAATTAATCCACAATGCGACTTGCACTTATAATTCTTATTCGCACATACAGGTGCTCACTAATAGTGTACAAAATGCACTTAATATCGCCATCCTTCGATAGAATAGTAACCGAGACATGTGGTTAAGAAGACACAGCCAGGTGACTTAGCAAAACGTGATACAGTTTCACGTAACGATGATTGAAACAACGTGCGCTCGTATTCGTGTCTGACCAGTATCTATTATATACAATCAAGATGATTATGCGTTAAACGCCCACCTAAACTTCGGTTCAAGACCGAAACGGAGAGTAAAATCGCCGTACTTACACGAGATATCTAGTAGGCGCGTGAATACAATACTCTAAGTCATTGACCTTCAACAACATGTATATAGTTCACGTATTCATACTTGTATGATTCCTAATTTTCTTCAGATGCGTGAACGATGTTCATGTATGAATGAGACTGTACATGGCCATATGTGATCATATTGAATCATATTATACATCATCATATACATCCATATATAGACAAAAAAATGTCACAATTTTTCATGGAATGTGATGAAAAACCAAAGGAGAGAGAAGTGAGATCAATGCTGATAGATTCCCCACTTCCATGTATGACCATATATGGAATTTTTTTTCCCCGGGTATGATAAAGAGTTCTTGTCAACGTTGGGTATACAAGGTGAAGTTATCGAGAGTGACGACGATATTCGTAGCACTGCTCCCTTGGAATCATCTGTTTCTAATTCGAACCGGAGAAGAGGTTGCTCAAAGAGTAATTCATCAATACATGGAGAGAAAACGTGAACGCGCGGAATCAACCTCATCTATACTCCCACACCTACTGCGTGATCCTCCGCAGAATAGTGCAGCCAAAGCATCGAGTGTGGCCAATTTATGGCGAAGAAAGGATGAGATAACTGGACAGATCCGAGTATTCTTCTGGAACTGTTACGGACTCAAAGTATTATTTTGTGAATTTGTTAATATACGTAATTTTCGAATTTTTCCGGTACAGTATATCGCTGTAATGATCTCAGCAATATTTCAGAATATCTCTAGAATGTTACCACAATGACCTCCGCAATATTTCAGAATATCCCCAGAATATTGCAAAGAAGGTGACATGAGACATGGTGGAGATATTCTGACAATATCCCTGAGATGATGTCCAAAATATTGCGTATTCCAAATGTGATATTCTGGAGATACTGCTAGAATATTTTGTGCTATGTGGGACCTGATTCCCATAAGCGCGGAGTTGCATAATCTCGAATTTTTCGAGCTTAAGCTGGATTCTCGAATTAGGTTTTCGTCCTAATTTTCGTTTATCGTCTCACGATCAATAAGGACAAACAATTGAAATCTTCCATAGGAAATCAGCTTGAGCTGAAGGAATTCAAGATGATGCAACTTCGGGCTAATGGGAATTCGGTCTTATGACAGTATCGACTCGCGTGATTCGTTTAAAGAGGGTATTATTCATTTTTTGACCGATTGGTAGTGATTTTTCCCAACCTTCGATAAAAGATGAGAGGATCATATTCAACTTTGTACCGAGATTCAGATACAGTTATGAATTCCTTGATCAGTGTATTTCAAGCGATTGGAACAGTTTTCACTGATTTCCTCTCCATATGTTTCGTATATGCGTACAAATGAAACATACCCTTCAAAGAGTGATACCGGTCATCCGATTGTTATCACCCCATTCATTTATGTAACCTGTACTCTGAGAGAAGGACACAATTATCGTTTCTGACATACCTATTCGACATCCTTTCAAACATTTCATTCCCTGTGAATACGTTTCATGCTCAGTGAATGAGATGTTTCAATTATTATTGAGAATGATATATACAAAATTACTTTGATAACAATGAAAAACATCAATGCAATCATTTCAACAGAGAACCCCAAGAGAACACGAGTAAAATAGATCAATTTTAGGTCGATTTTAGATGAGTTCATATTCAACGAACGTTCAATGAACCAAGCAGAAGAACAATGGTTAGGAGAATTCCAGGATATAGAAGATCACATATAGGGTAAATAGATGGGGCATATAGGATTGTCAAGAGATTTTTTGGACAGATGAAATCTGGAAGCAGTAAGAATCGGAATTCATTAGGGAGACAATTGATGAGAACGGAGGAAAGAATAGAACGATGGATGATTTATTTAGAAGGTCTGTATGAAGGAAGCGATAATATAGGATCTTCAGAGAGGGAGAAAGATATCGATGGAGGAGAATTGGGAGATTCAATTTTGAGATCAGAATTCGACAGGGCTTTCTAAGAATTGAAAAATAATGAAGCACCAGGAATAGATGGCATGAGTGTGGACCTGATCAAAGCCTCCAGTCAAAGAACTCATGACGCACTCTTTGAATTGATCAGAGATATGTACGAAAATGGGGGAGTACCGAAAGATTTCCAAAAGAATAAAATTGTCGCCATTCCGAAAAAACAAGGAGCAGACAAATGCGAGAACTACAGAACGATTAGTTTAACTTCACATGCCTCGAAGATACTGACGAAAGTCATATATAGGAGGATGGAGAATATAATAGAGAATAGATTAGCAGAAGACCAGTTCGGTTTTAGGAAAAATAGGGGAACGCGAGAAGCAATTTTAGCAGAATAGTAGTAGACGGGGGACGAGAGTTGAGAAAGTCTGTGTATATAGGTTCCGTAAATATACAAAAAGCATTCGATGATGTTGATTGGGAGGAAATGTTCACGATTTCGAAATTGATGAGAATTGATTTCAAGGATAGGAGAATGAAGCACCAGGAATAGATGGCATAAGTGCGGACCTGATCAAAGCCTCCAGTCAAAGAACTCGTGACGCACTGTTTGAATTGGTCAGAGATATGTACGAGATAGGCGAAGTACCGAAAGATTTCCAGAAGAATAAAATTGTCGCCATTCCGAAAAAACAAGGAGCAGACAAATGCGAGAACTACAGAACGATTAGTTTAACTTCACATGCCTCGAAAATACTGACAAAAATCATATACAGGAGAACAAAGAATAAAATAAGGAGTGGATTAACAGAAGATCAATTTGGTTTTAGGAAAAATAGGGGAACGCGGGAAGCAATATCAGCACTCAGAACAGTAGTACAGAAAAGTCTAGAGTTGAAAAAGTCTGTGTATATAGGTTTTGTAGATATACAAAAAGCATTCGATAATGTTGATTGGGAGAAGATGTTTACGATTTTGAGAAAGGTAGGAATTAATTTCAGGGACAGGAGAATAATATATGAATTATATAAGAATCAAATCCCAATAATAGAAATAGAGGGTCAAAAAGGAGAAGCACAAATTAAAAGAGGGGTGGGACAAGGATGCTCACTATCGCCGATGATTTTCAATTTGTATATAGAGGAAGTGATGAACGGAGTGAAGAATCAAGTGCGATTGAAATTACAGATTCAAGGAGAAAATGTAAGCATGTTGAGATTTGCGGATGACATAGCTATATCAGCTACGAGTGGTGCTGAGCTAGAAAATATTCTCAAGGCTATGAAAACCATATTACTAGGGAACTATTGTATGAATATGAATAAGGACAAAACAAAATTAATAATTCGTACAACATCGAAAACATCAAGAAGAACGAGAATCAAAATGGATTCAAAGCAAGTCAAAGAATTTAAATATCTAGGAAGCATAATTACAGAAAACGGTGAAAGCGAAAGAGATATAAGAGCACGAATAGCACAAGGGAAACATGCTTTCCACCAAAAGGAACAGTTACTATGTTCGAAGAATATTAGCTCAGCAGTAAGGAAGAAATTCTTGAAGAATTACGTTTAGAGCACAGCATTGTATGGTTGCGAAACTTGGACAATTGGAAAAAGGGACCAACGAAGTTTCGAAGCTTTTGAAATGTGGTGTTATAGAAGGATGTTTAGAATAAAGTGGATGGAGGAAGTAGAAAATGAAGAAGTACTTGAGGAAGTAGATGAAAAAAGAAGTCTTTTGAGACATGTCGTGAAAAGAAGAAGCAATCTGATAGGACACACATCAAGGCATGATAGGTCATTGAAAACAATATTGGAAGGAAAAATGAATGGTCAAACTCGGAAAGGTAGACCTAGATTGAGTTATATGGAGAAAATTATGCAAGATAAAGGCTGTCGGAGATATGTAGAAATTAAGCGTCTAGCGGATAATAGACAGGGTTGGAGGATTTCATCAAACCAGTCATAAGACTGATTACTTCATGATGATGATGCTGATGATTGTTCAATGAACCCTCAAACGTGCATAGTTTTATCTTAGGTTCAACCAAAGTTCCTTGGACCTTCATGTTTTCTCGGGGGAATGAGAGATCTCTACGCGCAACTTCGTGCGGTGTTCATGAAACATAAGAACAATAAGTGAATTCTTTTGTGAGTGTATGATGAATTCTTCGTTTCTCTTGACACAATGAAGATTACTATGCCATATTATTCATTCCTGTAGGTCCAGTAACTTTTACCGTGCCGAGAAGACCAAGTGATGTGGCAAAGTAACCATTATTGCGCTGTTTTTCTGTGTAAGCCATGGGCTTTGCCGGTCAAATTGAAATTCTTTTCAAAGTCAAGATGCTCTTATGGGCATAGATATTATTGTGAATCTTCAAGTTTCTTGTCTGATTGATGGATAGTCTCAGTTCATTCGTACGTTCGAATAATTGAGAAAAATTCCAGTTCGAAAAGTTATCACAGTTTGATATTTTGTACCCGCCATTTCGCCATCTTATCCTATAGCCTTATTCCACATCGATTTGAACAGTTCCATTCTGAATCCCCTTGCAACACAGCGTTGAAAGCCTCGTGAATGACTGAAGCATTTTTCCAAGGGTAGATGCACTCGCCCTCAATTCACAAAGTTGACCAATATTGAATTCAATTCTACTGAATCAGATTCCACTTTTCTCAAAGTATTAGTGAAGAAAACATGGACTGATGAATGGGATTACCATCAAGAGTCCCAAAAGTTGGAAGAAATTGTGGTGGTACCAGTTTATAGAATGTCAAAGTCGCCGTAGAGTGGATTTTGTCAGGAAAACAGTTGAATCTGAGATTATCATGCTTTTCTTCTTTTTTGTATCTTGAAAAGGGGTTGAATCGATCCGAAACGTCGACGGCTGTAGAATATATGAAGGTTTATCGTTCGACTTCCAATTACTTGGGATTTGGAACTCAATTTCACTCTACCCTTTGAATCAACGAATTCCCTACCAAGTACGTTCCAGCCAGGTTTAAGAAAACACCTACGTCCGCGTCGATGGCTCCGTTGGACAACTCAGTTTTGGATTCCACTCTCTGCAATAGTAATTTCTCTACTCTAAGATTTTCTTCTTCTTTGTATCTTGAAAAAGGGTTGAATAGATCCAAAACGTCGACGGCTGTAGAATATATGAAGATTTATCGTTCGACTTTTAATTACTTGGGATTTGGAACTCAATTTCATTCTACCCAGTTTAAGAAATGTCAAAGTCGCCGTAAAGTGGATTTTGTCAGGAAAACAAATGGATCTGAGATTGTCATGCCGGAATGCTAGTCTCCTGCTTTTCTGACTTGTGTCATTGGTCGTTCTATTCAACAGTTGTACGCAATACGCTGATCCATCGGAGAAAGCAGGAAGCTGTCAACGCCGTTCTCATGACAGATGGGTCATTCCGTATGAAATCACCAGACAAATGAAAAATGGTAGTCTTACTATTTTGGATTTCCGTCATACTTGATGAACTTCTTCTGTCAGGTGTGAGAAAAGAAAATTGTTTAGCAAGTTCGCACAGGGGGGAAAAATGAATGGGGATTTATAATGATCACGAGAGTGAGAAATTCAGTTTTACAACCACGTGTGTTTGTATTTTCACAAGTTTAGCGATACACGTCTCAACTCTAATAAGTTACAGGCGGTACTGCCACACAAAGTCAAACTTACTAACTAAGTAGAACATATACATCTACAATTATTTCGATGATACAGTGTCTACGATACCAAAAGTCACGTAGACCCTATGGTTTTGCGAGATACTCTCTTCGAAAGTGTGCTTAGAGAGCGCAGAACACGTAGAGGTACGACAGGCACGTGGGCTCATCTGTATACAGGTGGAAAACTATGTCTTCAACATTTCACCCACCTCATTTTTAAGCAGCTGAAAATGATTACTGGTCCTAGGTGGCCGAGTTTATGCGTTTTCTTACAAAGAAGCAAGAGATGAAACTTATAACTATGAACTTGAGATCAACGAATGAATGTGAAACTAAGCGCCGTCGGCAGAAGTGGGAAGCCTTATGAGTTTGTGAACTGTAGAGATCGACCGACATTTTTTGCCGAAACTGACTAAAATTCAAGCTCTGATTATTGGTTTCGAAAAAAACTTGGTATTGGACGTTGGAAGTGTAGATAAGCTCCTTAATAATGCAATTATCATACTTAAGATCACATATCAATGTGATTAATGAAATAATTTCGATTTTCGGTTTAAATTTTCGGCTAATGCTTGTCGGCCGAAATTGTAAACCGAAAATCGCAAGTATTTTGTTAATCACAATGACATGTGATCGTGAGTATGATAATTGGATTATTAAGGAGCTCGTCTACACTTCAAACGGCCAGTCCTAAGTTTTTTTCGAAACCAATAATCACAACTTCAATTTTATCATTTTCGGCAAAAATTTTCGGTCGATCTCTAGTGAACTGTGCGTTCAAGTTCACGTCTGGCGGTGCGTATTCAGTGGCGTAACGTGGCCAAATGGTACCCGGGGCGGACGCGATAGCGGAACCCCCCCCCCCCCCTCGCCTGGCAGTTCATCTTCTTTTGTAAAAAAAAACATAGAAGAAACTGTAATCCAGTAAAATTTGAATGCGAACCAAAATTTGGCACCCCCTTGAATTTGGCACTCGGGGCGGTCCGCCCCCACCGCTTCCCCTTGCTACGCCACTGTGCGTATTGCCACGACACAAATCAATTCGTCCGAACCTGAGTAAGATCCTGTAACTTCAGCCAAGGGGTACTTTGCTGGAGGAGAGCTGTCGTCTGAAACCAATACTAGGTCACCAATTTTCGAATTCCATCGGGCAGCGGTCCATTCAGCGGTCTAGAATTGAAGTATGCCTCTATTCGTGTTGATAGCGTGTAAAATCCCTCACTTTCGAGGGTGCTCAAATCGATGACGCAGTGGAGGTGGTGCTTCGTGAACAATACCGCTGCTCCCCAGATTCCCCCGGAATGCAGAGCCCCGGGAAGATTGTAATGCCACGAGGTCCCTTGGTTTGACAGGAATTTTTCCACTTCCAACGAATAAGCTGAGGACCCTCTATACATTTGTCTGAGGCTGCATCATCCTCTACGAAGGTTGTACCCTGATCACTGTAGAGGGCTGAGCAATTTCCGCGTCTCGCAGTGAAACGACTGAAAGCTGCAATAAAACTTCGGCTGTCGTAACTGGATACCAGCTTCAAGTGCACTGCTTTAGTGCTCACGTAGATGAAGATAGCGATATACCTTTTGTATGATTTATTCTCCCTCCCTGGGAAAGTCCTCATGCTATAAGGCCCAGCGTGATCCACGCCGGTTTTGGAAAATGGTCTACTTGGCCTTGATCGGTAATTGGGTAGCTCACTCAACTTCTGATAAGTGGTGCTACCTTTGGATCGTGCACACGAGATGCACTTATTTATAACACTAGGTGACAAAATAAAAGTATTGTCTGTACATTGGATGCTATTATTGTGCTTCCTCGTTTAGAGGGAAGCTTTGTGATCGTTTCGAGGAGCCGAACATTTTTTTGTTTCGAAATTAAAAATCTCCTAGACCAAAATGTTTCTCAGAATTCGGGGAACAATTTTGTCATCGTGTCTGTCTGTCTGGGTAGCTGTCTGGGTAGCCCCCCCCCTAAGTTTCGTACGCAAATATCTCCCGTTCTGCTTATCCGATCGTTTCGAAATTCTCATCACAGTTGTGGACTAGGGTGATAGTGGTCCCTTATAAGTTTCAACCTGATTCATTCAGAAGAATTGGGTGGATGAGAAGAACTCTGACAGAAAATGAACATTTTGCGTACGCGTGTATCTTTGCTGCCTATTATCCGGATCCGATCAAACTTCAACCACATTTTAGTCATGACCCGATAGTGGTCCCATATAATTTTCATCCAAAGCGGTTGAAAACTGTGGAAAAATTTTCTTTGGAATCTGTATTTATTTTCTTAAGCTTCCCTTCCCCATGTCCATATTATCCGAATGTCTTGGAACTCTGAGTATATTCGATTTACGAGATGTTAGTTATATGATATAAATTTCAGGCACATTGGAATTAAGGGGAGTAAAAAAAGCAAATCAGGTTCCTTTTTGTCTGTCTATTTGTCTGTGTGTATGTAACAAATTTGCGAATGTGTATATCTTTTGTTCGTATTGTTCGATCGTGATGAAATTTTCACCAGAGTCATGTGCAGTGTTAATAGTGGTTTCATATAAGTTTCAACCTTGTCGTTACAGAAGAACGGGAGGGGTGAGGAGAAATTTTTCGAAAAATCGTAATTTTGCGAACGCGTATATCTCCGCTTCCTATTATCCGATTGCAATCAAACTTATACCACGTTCTGGTGATGATCCTATAGTGGAGCCATATGAGTTTAATTCTAATCGATTGAAAACTATGGAAAATTTTTGTTTGGCGATTCACATTATTTGACAATATTTTGAGAGCATGCCTTCCCCATGTCGGTATCATTCAAATGCCATGAAACTTGTAGTATAATCAGTTCACGGGAGGTTAGTTGTATGGTGTGAATTTCAAACAAATCGGAATTGAAGGAAGAAAGTGTTAAGCACTGAGCTTCGAAACAAAATTTGGAAATTTCGTGAACATCGTTAACATGCGGATAACTCCCGTTTCTATCATCCAATTGTCATAAAATTTCTACCACAGCTTCATGCAGTGTTGATCGCAGTCCTATATAAATTTCAACCTGATTCTCTGAGAAAAACGGGAGAGAGAAAGAAAACATGTATTTTTTTTCAACACAAACGAGGAAGCCATGTGCCAATTGGCAGAGTTTTTTTATATATCCCCGTCATTTGTGATCTCAGTGATGCGCGATCTTGAATCACTGACTGATGATCCGACAATGCTTTATTCGAGAGGAGAAATAATTCGACCATTGAAGGTATTGATGTGTATTTTGGAGGGAACATGGATTGTTCAAATTAAATTCACTTATGTGAGGAAGAGTATCGTTCACATTCATTGGAATCTAATGCGATTATTTTTGAACGCATGCGTATACACTCGGACAATCTTCGACAGTAAAAGAAAGAATATTGTTCAGTCGCTACGCCTGCTGAGTGTATATGCGACATATACGGACATCCCACCACCTCGTAGATCACCTGCTCTATTTATGCGTAAGTGGGAATATTCGATTCACCCTCATACAGATCACCGAAGATCCATCCCGCCAGTGCGGCGTCAAATCTCTGTACGTGAGTCCGCGTTTCTCTGAATACCGAGCTTTACACGTAGTCCGCTCTCGATTCTAAGTTTTCCCTGTCGGTGCGAACAATCGACTCTATTCTATACTCGCGAGTGATACTCCGCACGATTTACTTACTCTCCAGAGGATGAAACGATATCAATTCTTTCCCTGTGCACAGAAGAAAAAAATTCTTGTATCAAGAGAACATGTTTGTCTTCGTTGTATATGGAATACGGATTGTTTCAGTTCAATGCAATTTGCTTGAATCAAGAATTTTTGTTTTGATTCAAGCAAATTGCATTGAACTGAGACAATCCGTGTTACATATATAACGAAGACAAACATGTTCTCTTGATACAAGAATTTTTTTTTCTGTGTGGTGGACGTTTCTCCCTCGGACAACGAAGTTTCTACGATATCTCTCCTCTTCTCAGCGATCTCGTCAATTCTTGAAGTCTCGACCGAAGCAACGGTGCACCGCAACAATTTGTATGTATGCGTGGATGATTGGGTGTCATATTCTGGCCAGTTTGCGGTATGATAAAATTGATTTCTATATTGTAACGTCTTTATAGGGATGTTATCCCTCTTGATGGTTCAATTATATGTGTTAACTTCAAATACTTCTTCTTTTTCTCATATACCTCAACCTACAGCGAGATGGAATTTATTGTCCTAAGTTCTGAAAACTACATACAGTCCGCTCCTTTTCCAAAGACCCTTTCCTTTTCAAAGAAGTTCAAATACGTTTTCTATTTTTCTCCGGTTCAAAATTCATGTCAACCTGGTGAAGGCCGAATCAAATATTGAGTTGCGGTTGATTTCACTCCAGGATTTCAAAGCAATCAAAGGACATTGCGAAAAAGTTCACCATACAAACGGAAAATTCAATGCACACACCCAACACGTTTCAACGTCTCCTCAATCGTACGTCACAGAACACGGTTGTGAGTCTCCGTACTACTGTTCGCGTGTAGAGTAGAACTCTGAGTAGAGTAGAATTATGAGAATTCGTGAAGTTGATTTCAAAGGACGGATTGATGTTCTTGTCTTCGGATGAAATAAAATAAGGAAAAAAGAAAGACACGTCCTCCATTACTAAAATCAACATTTTTATTCCCTTTCTGTTCACAGAAGAGGTCGAATAACGAGAATTCGATACGTCTGAGGGATCTCACTCTGAACACATCCGGCCAATACAAATGTGAAGTATCAACTGAAGGTCCTTCTTTCGCTACCACTTACGAAACAGCAAACCTCACCGTTGTCTGTAAGTTACTCTAATGACAATTTCATAAAGAACTGTATTGTTTGATTTTCATTGATGAGGAGGGCCTAAAGATTGTTCACCTTGTTCGACTTTCATTAAAACAGAAGGTTCAACCTGTGTCATTTCGTCCTATAAATATGAATGAACAAATCACGATATGAAATGGAACTAGGAGTGCTTCGCGTTATGACGGTTAAGCGTCCCATTCGATTCCTCCCGTAGGACGTAAATCACTCTTCAATTGACGAGAGGGAATAAAACCGTGAAACAAAAAAATCTCACAAAAAAGAACAGATAAAAATATGATAAAAAAAACAAATCCGAGGCAAAAAGAAAGAGAAATAAACGAGTGACTATGAACTGGGGTGTGCAGCCTTTAGTACCAGCAATGGCCAACTGTATGCCCACCGTTTGGAATTTGTATCTGTCCGCTTTAGATCGGGAAAATTCCCTCGACAAAGAACACACACCTAAACACTCCACCGTTTATCACCATTTATCATTGCTGAAAAGCTTATTCGCCAATACTGCTTCCACTGCTACTGGTGTTGTGATGTCGCTATTGCTACCTCTGTGCTATAATCAATATCTCATGAGGAAGAAAAGTTCGCACACTATAACTGTGTTGAGATTGTGGATCAGGATTTGTATCATGGTAAATTCAGAAATCATTCACGATGTGGATGATTCTTCTTATTTTCATGGGAAATTGTTTCTACAATTGTCGACTTTTTTTTATCGTAGATGGATTTTCAATATTCCTTCTACGATGAAGGATTCCTCTGATGTTGAGATATATGCATACTTCATTCCTAAGTTCTGACAGGATTTAGGAAATACGTTCATTATTCATGATTTTGAAATGCTTGGATAAACAGATATACATAGATATTTATGGGAAAGCAAAGCGCATGTATATCATTAAATAACCTTTTGATGCACGGACATATATTCGCATCGAAATGAGTACAGCTGGAGGACAGAATAAGTTGTCATTCTGGATTACAGTCAGGATCTTATGAAGAGATCAAATGAAATTTGCAGATCCACTGGGAAGCAAGAGACGTGACTCAGTACTCTGTGCTGTATTTTGTAAACTTCCTTGCTTTGAATGTATTACCAATTCATACACTGGGATGAATTTATAGTACAATTAACTATGGAATTATAGTAATGGGGGAACATACTGACTTCTGATGGAATTCACTATAATATAATGTAATTTACTATGGCATAACAATAGACACCTGATCACATATACAATGTTTCATAGTAAATTTCATTACTATTCAGTATGCTCCCTCACTCCTATAAATCCATAATAAATTTAACTTTAAATTTCTCTCAGTGTCTCATTACAGACCGGATTATATGCATAATCAATATTCCCATATGCATTTTTTTTCATTCTCATTGGACCAATTTAGGACCAATAGGATGTACACACTTATTTTCATGTGATCTTGTCCTCGGCCATGATAAAAACTGATTCGGTCCAATAGAAACAGGAAAATCCAGTAGGAAATTATTAATTATGCAAATAATCTGGTCTCCGGTATGGCATTGTACAATTGAGGCCGCGGATGCAATAACAGCCTCAGCGCTCGATTGCATTTCAAAGTTGATTCAAGCGACCAGTGGAATAATAAAAGAAAAAGTTTGTCAAAATGGAAAATAAAAAATACAGCCTTTCAGAGCTCATCGAACCATACATTTTTCCTACGAACAATTCTTTCTACCATCAATAGTTTATAAGATAAAAATTGAAAAGTGAAAATTTTCATTTCTTCAAAATCAATTAAATTGAAAACATATTTTGCGATTACTCAACGAAAAGTCACCGAATTGACTTGAAATTTGGTACACGGCTTTATCATTGATCCCCAAAGATCCCTAGTCAGTTCCATATGTTAAGATATTTCATTATCCAATGAATATTCAATAATGAACAAATACTGTTGAAAACGCGCGCTTGTAAGTTTCCATGAAAAAAGTGTCGAGGGAATTTCCGATTTGGAAAAACTCAAAGCGACAAAGTTGTTCGTCAATGTTCGAAGAAGTTTTCCTGGAAGTTTCAGATCAATCGAGTGAAGAATGTGGGAGATATTGCACATTCTTTACAATCACTCATCTCGCTTGCCGTTACGCCAACTACGATACACGGACACTATGCTCGACGATTCATAAGAGAGTCGTGTCACCGTGGCAAATATTTTATATTTCGCACCCTTTTCACTCGATTGATCTGAGAATTCAGGGGAAACTTATTTAAACATTGACAAAATACTTTTTCGCTTTGAATTTTTCCAAATCGGAAATTACTTACACAGGTTTTCGTATCAAGATTTGAAGGTGAAACAAAAGCATTCTGATTTATGCAAATTTTCCACCTATCGATGAATTTCAATTGTATGAAGGAACATGTGATATGATCGAATATGAGTTCCAAACAAATTTTCCTTCTGTTGTCAGTGTATTGTTCCGGCGGTATTTATTTTTCGCTCAGTAACTGAAATATTGAACAATTTTCCTTACATATAAATTTTGTATCCCTTACGCGGACATTCATTCTGTCAATGCGACGGAAACTTTGGTATGTATGGTTCCAATGAAAAGATGCTTGAAACCATCGGAACCGACGGTGAATATATTCAATTAATGAGAAATGCACAAACCCCTCCTCTCGGAATAATACAGTTGGAAGATTGTGAGATGAAAGATTTTGAGAATCAAATGAAAAACAAGTATAAAATACCAAAGGAGCTTCAAAGTGGCAAGGTAATTAGGATCTAGTATTTTGCCAATGGTAGAGTTGATTCATTCCAAGATTTTACAGGTGAACCTCAGACTTTTTTGATTGAAACATCGATATCATTTGATGATTTTGAGAATATCTCGCAACCAGACCGAAATGGCGTATCACAGGGGAAAATTAATGATTTAAAGACTCTGATGCGATATTTATCCAGTGATAGTCGTCAATTTTTTGAAAACTACATCAATGAGATGACAATCCGGGTTGAGAAACGATAAACGAATGAAAAAGATGAAAAACAGATTTATCAAGTAGAACAAAACACCCAAGAATCCTGTGAACATTCCAAGTTGATAGAGAATCAGTTTAAACTATTACTTGTTTGTACTATGGATTGATTATGATTTGTGTTTGTGTATATTTGACATATGGATATTATGAGGTGAATGAATCCAATAATGTAATAATATTCTCTGTAATACTTGAAACTCGAAGGACTGAATAAATTTTGGAACATTTGTATGTGAGGAGAATTGTTCAATGTTTCAGTTACTGAGCGAAAAATGAATACCGCCGGAACAATACACTGACAACAGAAGAAAAATTTGTTTGGAACTCATATTCGATCTTATCACATGTTCCTTCATACAATTGAAATTCATCGATAGGTGGAAAATTTGCATAAATCAGAATGCTTTTGTTTCACCTTTAAATCTTGATACGAAAACCCATGTAAGTAACTTCCGATTTGGGAAAATTCAAAGCGAGAAAGTAGTCCGTCAATGTTGAAATAAGTTTCCCTTAAATTCTCAGACCAATCAAGTGAAAAGTGTGCAAAATATAAAATATTTGCCACGGTGACACGACTCTCTTATGAACCGTCGAGCATAGTGTCCGTGTATCGTAGTTGGCGTAACGGCAAGCGAGATGAGTGATTGTAAAGAATGTGCGATATCTCCCACATTTTCCATTCGATTGATCTGAAACTTTCAGGAAAACTTCTTCGAACATTGACGAACAACTTTGTCGCTTGGAGTTTCTCCAAATCGGAAATTCTCTCGATACTTTTTTCATGGAAACTTACAAGCGCGCGTTTTCAACAGTATTTGTTTATTATTGAATATTCATTGGATAATGAAATATCTTAACATATGGAACTGACTAGGCATCTTTGGGGATCAATGATAAAGCCGTGTACCAAATTTCAAGTCAATCCGGTTACTTTTCGTTGAGTAATCGCAAAATATGTTTTCAATTTAATTGATTTTGAAGAAATGAAAATTTTCACTTTCCAATTTTTATCTTATAAATTATTGATGGTAGAGAAGAATTGTTTGTAGGGAAAATGTGTGGTTTGATGAGCTCTGAAAGGTTGTATTTTTTATTTTCCATTTTGACGAACTCTTTTTTTATTATTCCACTGTTCGCTTGAATCAACTTTGAAATGCGTTCGAGCGCTGAGGCTGTTATTGCATCCGCAGCCTCAATTATGGAACTGCTCCAGTTATCATAGCTCTACCTAAGGAGAAATGATTCAGATCTAAGCACATCTAGTGTTCATCTACATTGATATAATCATTGGGAAGATCCATGCTTTGCAGTGTGGTTTTTCAATTTTGTAAGGTAGGTGTACCGGTGTCCGACCGCGACATGTAGTTGACCCATTTTTTGGCTGAGTCGAAAAATGATTATTCTTCCACCGACGTCGGCCAACCTGATTCGCTCCTCCTTCCCTCGCCTGAAAACTGTAGAACGCCTCTTGTATATCTACTCGAATGTATGAACTTCAAATGTCTCTGTATTTTCATCAGCATATGCACAAGAATACTGAACTAGTTCTCAAATATATTGAAACAATCCTTCCAGTATTTGGAGTCATCAATGTCCCAAGCAGTGAGCTGTTTTCAACCTCTTTCTGAATTCATGGATCGGAAAATAGTTTATAAAGAATTCTATGGATGTTTTCGAAAAAGAATTCTTTGACCATTATATAAAATCATTTAGCTAGTCAGACCGGATTCCAACGCAATGAATTCATATCCGTAGATCCAACCTGGAACGGAATAAAATATGCATACGGTGATACGGAAACAGAGCATCATCGTTTTGTCCAGCACTTTTGGATGCGAACTATGAACTGTCATTGAGTCATTCGGTTAGTCGAGGCGGATCGAAACGCAGAAAATCTGTCTCCGCAAATCCAACATTGACCAGATCTGATTCCGTATTTGTTGATTACTTGACGGAACCATCATTTTCCTGTTTTCACCTGTTTGCACTACTTCTCTGTTTTCATCTGAAGAAAACCGCAGCCGAATAGCATCGGATGCTTGTGGAGACGTTTGGTGAGCATGCTCTCGGCGAGACACAGTGTTTCGAGTGGTTCAAACGGTTCACAAGTGGCAATTTTGACGTCAGGAACGAAGAACGTGGGAGACCACCGGAAGAGTTTGAAGACGCTGACCTGCAAGCCTTGTTGGACGAAGACGACGCTCAAACACAACATTCGGTGGATCAGTTAAAGGTGCCCCGAGAAGCCATCTCCTTTCGGTTGAAAGCCATGGGAGAGAAACAGAAGGTGGGGAAATGGGTTCCACATGAACTCAACGAAAGACAGCGAAAGAACCGCAAAACATCACGCGAAATGCTGCTCGCCAGGTTCCGAAGGAAGTTATTTCTCCATCGAATTGTGACTGGCGATGGAAAGTGGATATATTTCGAGAATCCTCAGCGCAGAAAGTCATGGGTTACTCCGGGTGAACCATCAACATCGACGGCAAGACCAAACCGCTACGGACGAAAGACAATGCTGTGTGTTTGGTGGGATCAGAAGGGCGTAATCTACTACGAGCTGCTGAAACCTGGGGAAACTTTCAATACTCAACGCTACCGACAACAAATGATCGATTTGGATCGAGTTTTGCGTGGAAAACAACCAGAATACCAACAAAGACAACGCAAGGTGATTTTGCGCAATGACAATGCACCAGCACACAAAGCAAAACAGGTCCAGGAAACGATAGAGCCGTTCCGTTGGGAGATTCTTCAGCAGGCGCCTCACTCACCGGACCTCACCCCATCCGATTGCTACTTGTTCGCATCGATGGGACACGCACTTGCTGAGCAGCGCTTCACTTCTTACGAAGATGTACGGAAATGGCTCGATGACTGGTTTGCCTCAAAAGAGCAACAGTTCTTTTGGCGGGGAATCCACAAATTGCCAGAAAGTGGACAAAATGTATAGATAGCGACGGATAATACTTCGAATGAGTTACTTTGTATCATATCATTACAATAAACGTGTTTTTTCTGTACGAAAATTCCGGTTCCATACTTACACACCTGGTATATGCTGATCGAAACGGTAATATATTGAACCGGTCATTCGGAGGATTCGATGAAAAATAGCGATTGCGGATGAGAACGGATCTGTTCCAGTCACATTCCTTCTACGACGATACGGAGAGAATCGTACACATATTATTTCCGTCACAAATTTTCACTTCTCCTTCGCAAGGCATTGAATTATGAAGATTTGGATTGATAAGTTTCCGGCCTGACCAAGAGATGGTGCCACTAGGCCTACCTTGAGGTGGCGTTCTATAGTACCATCCTTAGATAGCTTGTAGCTATAGTTTCAGTCCGATCGCCATGTTAGTTTAGTTCTGAGAGCACGCTGACCAAGACGCCTCTGTGTTTTTCGTAAAAATGGAAAAGCTGGAAAATCGTGCTGTCATCAAATACTTTTATTTGAAGGGGTTAACGCCGAAGGAAATTAAAGAAGAGATGGACTCAACACTGGGGACATCCTCCCCATCATATTCAACCGTTAAGCAGTGGGTTTCCGAGTTTAAAAAGGGTCGTGTGAGCACCTCTGTTGAGCCTCGCTCAGGACGCCCCATTGAGGTCACGACTCCAGATATGATCGAAAAAATCCATCAAATAGTGCTGAAAGATCGCAGATTAAAAGTTCGTGAGATAGCTGAGACCTGTAAGATGTCATATGAACGTGTACAAAATATTTTGCACCAACATTTGTATATGGAAAAGCTCTGTGCAAGATGGGTGCCGCGTTTGCTAACAGTCGACCAGAAATTGATTCGAAAGAACATTTCTACCGCCAATTTGGCGTTGTATAAGCGTAATCCAAGCGAACTTTTGCGTCGATTCGTAACTGTTGACGAAACTTGGGTCCACCACTACACTCCTGGAACCAAAGAACAGTCTAAACAGTGGATTGGACCAGGGGAACCAACTCCAAAGAAGGCAAAAACAATTTTTTCGGCGAACAAGGTTATGGCTACTGTTTTTTGGGATGCAAGAGGTATTATATACATTGATTACCTTGAAAAGGGTAAAACTATCACCGGTCAATACTACGCAGACTTATTGCAACGTTTGAGCCACGAAGTGAAAATTAAACGACCTCATCTGGCGAAGAAAAAAATCTTGTTTCATCACGATAACGCACCAGCGCACACGTCAATCGTTGCGATGGCTAAAATCAACGATCTGAAGTTTGAATTAATGCCGCACCCTCCCTACTCTCCAGACCTAGCCGCGAGTGACTATTATCTGTTTCCTAACCTCAAAAAATGGCTTGGCGGTAAGAGATTTGCGGACAATGAAGAAGTAATCGAAGCTGTAAATGGGTATTTTGAGGAGCTTGACGAATCAGTCTATAGAGATGGCATTACTAGACTAGAACACCGCTATGAGAAATGTATCAGCCTTGGAGGAGATTATGTTGAGAAATAAAAAACAAAAGATTCTTAAAAACGTTGTTTTTCTTGGTCAGGCCGGAAACTTATCAATCCACCCTCGTATATTCTTTCCGTCACTTTCAGCGAGGTGTCTTGACGCAGGGGAGAGATATGAGTAGTGAACAAGTCATGAGAAAGTGGTGAATCAGTTGCTGGTGACACTTGGTAATGTTATGACAATTGGCGTCATATTGGTCGTACCAGACCAACCAGAAGCCTTCGTACATATATACTCCTAAACTAAGCTCACACTGTAACAAAATCTATTTGTATACAGAGTGGTCCATTTGAAGTGATATAGTCAAATATCTCGGAAACTAGTGGAGATGGGGAAAAATGTTCCAGATGAGAAGTTCAGAGTTCCAAGAGGGAAGTATGATGCTGACCTTGAAAAATCCCTCAGAGGTCATTTTGGAGGTCATTTAGGGGTCAAGATGGTCCTTTCAAATGTGACCCCCATTTTTTTAATCATGGCATGGGAAAGCTGGTTTCAAACCCTTCCCACCCATTGGGGTGCAAGGTATGGACCGTCGAAGTTATTGATGAACTACTCTTAGCGCTACTCAGGAACAACGACGTGGACGTGGTAGTTCTCTGTTCCCTCCGGAATGCTTGATTATCGTGAGTCCCCTTGCCTCTCACATGAGGGGTGCTTGATGCTGTTGCAATAATTGCTCGAAGTAACCCCCTTCCGCCTGGCTACATAATCCTGGTATGTTGGCACAAACAGTGCGGATGCGATCGATCATGTCCTACCTCATTTACAAAAAAACTTTCAAATTTTCTCGGTAAATCTACAAAGAAATTTTTTACGGTGTAACTCTCTTTGGTGAATTCTCTGGAACTCGGAGGATTTTTGTATCCGTTCGAATGTGCATCCCAATCGACTTCATGTGGTATGGTCAATACTTCCAATGTTTCAAGCAACATTTCAACAATTCTGGAGAGTCGATACTCATTTATAACCCTTCTTGAATCAAATGGAATCATTTATTCGATTCGGAACGCAATAATCGTGATAAATCGTACACATTACTGCCAACCATGATAAGCAGTGACTCAGTGTTCCCGTTGGTTTATGTTCACTTTTCTTCTCCAATGAAATTAACTCTAATCTGCATTGAAATCAGTCTCGATCTTTGAAGAAAAGCGATGAACAAGAATACATAAACAAACAGAAACATCCAATTCCTATTCATCATGGTTGGTTATGCGGATGATTACGGGAATACGTGATCATTCAAACACTGGTTCTAAACTGAGACCATCACAATCGTTCTTCTCCTTTGCATATCCAATCATATACATTTATCAATTTATTCCATTCGATTCAATCGGAGAAATTGATTACTATCCACCCTCTGAAATCATTGATATGATGCTTGTGCTTGGCTCATGTCACAATAATTACAACGAAGCCGCAAGAGTTTACCGGGATCGGTATCCCGAAGCAGATTTTTGGGACGAATGACTGGTATACCCCGGACTACTGTTTTGAGAATCTTGAAGCATGTTAAATATCGACCATACCACATTAGGTTAACTCAAGCTCTCACTCCAAACGACATTAGACTTTGAATCAGATTCTGCAACTGGGCACGAGCGAGGCTGTTGATGATCATCAATTCTTCGACTATGTAATGTTCTCCAACGAAGCATCTTTTCAGAGCACTGGGCATTTGAATAGACACAACTCTCATTACTGGTTGGATGTTAATCCGCATTGGTATCGAGCAATCGACAACCAACATCGTTGGAGCGCAAATGTGTGGTGCGGGATCGTCAATGGCTATTTAGTCGGTCCACATTTTTTCAATGGCACTTTGAACGGCCTCATGTTTCTGGAATTCCTGGCGGATCATTCACCAGACTTGCTTGAGGATCTGGATTCACAAACAAGGCAGAGGATGTGGGTCCAACTTGATGGAGCGCCACCCCATTACGCATTGATCGTGAGAGAACACCTTGATCATCACCTCCCGGGGAGGTTGATTGGATGAGGTGAGCCAGTTGCATGGCCTCCACACTCACCCGACTTGACAGTGTTTCTGAAGACGGTTAAAAATCTTCGGCGGAGACTGGGATTATGTATCCAGGCAGAGGCGGGTAACTTCGAGGGATTATTGTAACAGCATCAAGCACCCTTTATGTGAGAGGCAAGGGGACTCACAATAATCAAGCACTCTGGAGAGAACAGAGAACTACCACGTCCACGTCGTTGTTCGTGGGTAGCGCTAAGAGTAGTTCATCAATAACTCCGACGGTCCATACCTTGCACCCCAATAGGCGGAAAGGGGTCCATGACCAGTGTTTCGTGAAGGGTTTGAAACCAGCTTTTCCATGCCATGATAAAGAAAGGGGGGTCCTATTCAAAAACACCACCTTGACCCCTCAATGACCTTCAAAATGACCTCTGAGAGATTTTTCAAGGTCAGCATCATACTTTCCCCTTGGAACCCCAAACTCTCTTTTGGGAACATTCTCCATCTCCACTAGTTTCCGAGATATTCGACTATATCACTTTAAATGGACCACCCTGTGTATGGGCCAATAATGTAATCTCTGTCTTCAAGTTGTTGATAGAAAAGACACGTTTTTCCCTCAATCTACCGGTTCTATGGGTATTTTATGAGGCATATCTATACTGTAAGACTGCCTGGGGGATTTGAGATTATGTTACGATCTTGACATGAGGATTTCAAATCAATCAGAACGATATGAGTGAGAGAAGTAGTGGGTAAGTCGTTGAGGAGTGGGGGATAAGTTGGTGCCATTCTCACTTTTTTCTCTGAATTTGACGGTTCCATGGGTGCTTGATAGGTCATATCTGTACTGGAATCCTTGTGTCAATATCGTTACATGATTCAACATTCCCTAGATATTTCCATAGTATAGATATATCCCATAGCATACCCATAGAACCATCAGATTGAGAAAAAAAGTCTGAATGCCACCAGCAACTTATTTACTCCTTCCCAACGACTTTCCCACGACTCATATCCTCTCCCCGTGTCAGGTCATTGGAGGCCTGGCCAACGCTCTTCTCCATTCTCTTTTCTCCGTCGTTCCGTTGATTTGGCCACGCCTCTCCGCTAGACGCCGAATATCACTCTGATTTTGGGCCCAATGTGTAGATTAGAGTCTCTGGTTTCCGTATTCCTCCCTATTTTCCCTCCTAGATACTCCTTTCCTAAAGAAAATCGCATTTTTTACTACTTTTCCATCAATCATCTGCGACTCTTTTCTCGCTTAATTAGAACTCCTTATCTACTACTTTTCTAATACTTCACGTTTCACGAGGAATGAGTCACTTGTGATGTGCCTACCAAAAACTTGCCCCCCTCATTCTCTTCTGATTATATGAAACCTTTTACCCATGAGCAAGATAAGGGTTCGAATCCATTCAGAGGATACTGTCGATAAATTTAATACAAAAATTATCAAAACATATCCAGAACATAGGTCTTCAAAACATTTAAATTACTCACAATAATAAACAATGAATTCGGAGGCTTCTCTCGTTATATGGGATATCACTGCTATCCATTTATTCATTAGATTTACTGAGTTAATACAGTCAAACCATACTTAGATAATTCAGACATTGAAGGTCTGATAGAGAATTCGCAAGGTCAAAAATGTCTTACTTCAGCAAATACAATTCCGGTGAATGCAAATGGAAAATTATCAATATCAACGATTTCTCCCAATGGTTTTCTCGGAAGAAAGTGATAACATGTAACAGAACTGGGAAAGAATTGTGATTCGAGAAAACAATTGAAAGAGTGGGATAGAGACGAAATATTGGGAACATAGAACAACTCCTCTGCATTTATCCGAAGCGAAAATGAAAGCGCGCATACATGCGAGGAAGGATAAACGAATTCACCTAAGATTCTCTATCATTGAGCCTCCTGTTGCTCGTTTCACATTATTTTCCAACTCATTAAACTTTCTGTCAAATAATCATTCCAACTCCTATCAACACAGTTCTACAACATATCGATATGCGAAGAATTTGCTGACATTCTTCTGTTCATATGAAGATTAGGTCACTTGCAACATTTCGATGTGCGAAGAATTTGCTGAAACTGCATCGAGCTGAGTCCAAGGTGGCCCGCACACCTTCCATCCATCCCCTTCCTAATTCATTACTTCTCTCTGACACACATTCATCGATTATGGAGCATGTTAACAAAAGCATATTCAAAATCGGCGAAAATCCAATCGCGTGATTCCCCACTCCCAACGGCAAAGAGAAATCATTCGCTCTTTCAAATAAGAGTGATCCTGATGGGAAGCCAGAGTATACTTTCGGAATCTATTGGGGACACGCCTTGCAAAAGCAAGCTGGATAACACGCGGATTTACCAAGTTAAACGGGACAAAGTTCTCGTTTGGTACCGTGATCGAACTCGCGCAAGTTCCACGTGTCGGTAACAATTTTTGACGGAATACCTATTCCGCCAAACCCATTTGTACCGCTCTCACTCTCTTATTTAAATCTTCGCACTCGGACTTTCCGAGTTAATTTTTGAGTCAGAGTATTACTAAATTCAGTGCATCCAAACCGTATCCAAACCCCTGATCCAGTTGCCACCATCTACAAGATCTTGGTCGCTCACTTTAGATCCAGCTCGCAGCCAGATATTCAAAGGTCAGCTTGAACGGAAGTAGGTTCGTAAATTATTCTCATATATACACACACATACACATACACATACTCTCTCCCATCAGAAAGTATCTCAATGTCACTGTTGAAAATCTTGTAATTCCAAAGTCATTGTATCTGTCATTCCATTCTATTCGAATCGTTTCATTGTAATATCCTTCGTTTTCTTTCTCTCTCGTTCTCTTTCCAAGGGAAATAAATATTAATGCGAATAACACTTGCATTAAGACTAAAGGTAAATCTATTAGTTCATTCCTCTCCCCTTTCATCATTAAAAAGAAATCATTGAACATATCTACGGGTGCCGCCTTGGAATTTGGAGTTCCTCGGCAAACTCAGAACGTGAGCAGACTCACACATTCGATTCGGTCTAGCCGCTCGGGCCGTTTTCGAACAATAAATAATTTGTGACGAAGTGATATGAACAACACTTGCCATTTCACTTCATAACACACTTATTGGATCATTATGCCACGGGTTCAGACTCATATTTCATGCCTGACTCCCACAAAGCACAGAGACTTTTGAAAAAGACCCTGCTCCCTTGTTCCTAATCGATCAATTATGATGAAACTTTTGAAAATTTCGTCAAACAATGCAGATTGCTAAACACTCTTCTTCCACATTTCTCAACCGATCGTTGAGGAAGTCATATGGGACCATCAGGTGATCATAACTGAACCGTGGTATAAATTTCATTGCAATCGGATCACAGGGAGCGGAAAGATGCCCTTGTCCCGAAATCACAATTTCTTGATGATATGTTCCCTTTCTGTCTGCCGTTTTCTTGTGAAGATCAAATTGCAACTCATATGGGACCGATAACGACACTGCATGAAACCTAGTCAAAATTTCATACCAATCGGATGATGGGAACGGAAGTTATCTCCATGTTGACAGTATTCTCAATTTTTATTTTGAAGCTTAGTTCTTGCGCTTTTTTTCCCTCAATTACGATTTGCCTGGAACTCATACCGTACAATTCACACCTCGCGGATTGAATATGCTCAACTATCCATGGCATCCGGATGATACAAACACAGGGGAGGTATGCTTCCAAAACATTGTCAAATAGTGCGGATCGCGAGATGAAATTTTCCACAGTTCTCAACTGATTGTAATGAAACTGATATGAGAGCATTCGCCGATGATAATCACACCGTGGTATAAGTTTCATTGCAATCGGATGATAAGGAGCGGAGATATGCGGGATCGCAAAATCACAATTTCTCATAACATTCTTCATCACCACTCCCGCTCTTCTGTAAGAATAAGGTTGAAACTTATACGGGCCACTATCAACAGTACATCTAATCGTGGTAAAAGTTTCATGACGATCGGATAGTAGGAACGGAAGGTATGCGTGATCGCAATTCACTTCACACACACACACAGGCAAACAGATACAAAACAAAAAATTTTCCCCGAGTTTAGAGGAACATTTTGGCCTACGAGACTTTGAGTTTGAGGACAAAAACATGTTCGGCCCCCGGAAACGATCATAAAGCTTCCCTCTAACGAGGAAGCAATATATCAAGACATGCTGTAATTGAGGTTCTCTGGAAATATCTGCTGGTTTTCTATAAGATTCCTCATGCAACACAATCAGAATCATTCAAGGACTATGTTAGCAAATATCTCTATACATAATTAGAAGTTTGGTGTTGAATTCAACACATTCACATGTTCCGAACTTCAAAATTCCACATTATAAATTAGTTGAGACCTGATTACATAAAGAGTGTCTGTAGAAGTTACACATGCGTCAGGGAGGACTTTTCAAATTTTGCGACTGAGAGTAAGTATTCAATGCTGGACCATATTTAATTTCTCACTATTAGCGTGCATGCTGTGCATGTGTGTATTACTTCTCAACAATAGAACATTAGAGACTGAATGAGTGATGATTTTGTTTGACAAATCTTGTCCATTGTTGTGAATGATGGAATAACTTTGAGAAACATTAATTCGGCGTGATTGTAACACGTTTCTTGAAGTCGACTGTAACGTCGGAGGGAAGGAGAATACACATAACTTTCACATGGGGGGGGGGGGGGGTTATACGTAAACAAAGTGGGATGACAATACGTCTTCTTGTTCATTCTATTGTAATTTTATACATGAGGCAACGAATCTCATTGACATGTTCTGTCGTTCAGTCGTTATAATATTGAATGTATCGAACAAAAGTCATCCTCGTGGGATGATTGGTCTTCCGGGGCGACATTCTTGATAACTGTCCTTGATATCCTCTTTATCCATCCTTGGTGGTATCTGCTTCCTTTACATGGTGGAGAGGATGAGTATCTCAGATTTGGATCTCTTTTGCGGGTTGCATAAACTACTCGAGAGGGAGAGTACAAACTGAAAGGAGCTAAGTCATCCCAACGCCGGGAACATCGGCAAAAAGGGAGGGGAAGCAAGGGGAAACTACTTTCCTTGACATCTTCTAATATTCCCGAGGAAATGAAATCTGTCCCCAAACCTAGAATTATGGAATTGTAATTCACTGGGAGGAAAAGAACAACAACATGATGGCCTTCTCTCGAGTGAAATATTTCGGAAGTAAAATAGTTTCCCGTTCAGATCTCCGGGAGGAGGCTGCTCGAGAGAGCTTCATCAAGCATGATAGGGAACCAAAAAATATGAGAAAGAAAGAGAACATTCTTCGAGTCGGAACGTGGAATGTTGGATGACTGGAATAAACGGGAAAAATAGAAGATTCGAAATGAGGAATGAATAGGTTAGGTATCGATGTAATGAGAATTACTGAAATGAGATGACCGCAAGGAGGAGATCTTTGATGTGAGGATTGAAGGATAATTCATGAAGGATCAAAGGATGGTCCAGCAGGTGTGAGAATTATAATACATGAGAGGGTAGGGGATAGGATGGAAAATTATTTGCAACGCGGAATGATGGTTGGAGTTGAAACAAAACCAGTAGACTCTGTTATACTCCAAGTGAACATGCTCACATCTGCGTACTTAGAGGAAGATATTGAAAAAACGTACGATGAAATAGGAGTGATAGACTATGTGATGGAAGAAGGACATTGAATGATCATAGGTGACTGGAATGCGGTAGTAGGGCAAGGAAATGAGGACAACATAATAGGAGATTTTGCGTTGGGTAAAACGGATGAAGGAGGACAACGTTGAATCGAATTCTGTGGGAGTCATGAAATGGTTATTACCAACACATTATTCAAAAATCATCCAAGAAGAATCTATACTTGGGAAGTGCCAGGAGATACAGCAAGATAACGAATTGATTACATATTGGTGAAACAAAGATTCAGAAATCAAGTGAAAGCTGTGAAACTTATCCAGGCACAGATATAGATAGTAATCACAATATGTTGCTCATGGAATGTTCTCTGAAATCCGAAGCTCTGAAGAAGGAAAGGAAGATGCAAAAAAGATGGAATTTGAAGAATCTTGAACAAGTACAAACACAGGAGGCATTCGAAGTCATGTTGGATGATGAATTGGAGGATCCACAGGAGGAGGACTTGAGAATGAAGAGTAGATGAACAAACATGAAGGGGAACATAGAACAATTTGCAGATGAAATTTTGAAGAACGATGGAGTAGAACCTAAGAAACCATGGATAACGGAAGGAATTGTCGATTTGATTAATGAAAGGAGAGAGAATACAAGAATAACAGTAGCGAACAATACCAGCAGACATACAAGGCACTGTAGAATAAAATAATGAGAGAATCGAGGAAAGCAAAAGAACAATGGTTAGGAGGAGGATGTCAGGATATAGAAGTAAGATTACATTCAGGGAAAATAGATGAGGCATATAGAATTGTTGAGAGATTTTTTGGACAAATTGAATCTAGAAGCAGTTAGAGTAGGAATTCTCCAGGGAGACAATTGATAAGAATGGAGGGGAGAATAGAACAATGGATAAATCATTCAGAAGATCTGTATGAAGGAAGCGATGATATATGATCTGTAGAGAGGGAGGAAGATGTCGATGAAGAAGAATTGAGAGATTCAATTTTGAGATCAGAATTCGACAGGGCTTTAAGAGAATTGGAAAATGATGAAGCGCCATGAATAGATAGCATGAATGCGGCCTCATCAAAGCCTCCAGTCGAAGAACTCGTGACAAACTGTTTGAATTGGTCACAGATATGTACGAAAATGGAGAAGTACCGAGAGATTTCCAAGAAAATAAAATTGTCGCCATTCCAAAGAAAACAAGGAGCAGACAAATGCGAGAACTACAAAACGATTAGTTTAACTTGACATGCCTCGGCAATCCTGACAAAAATCATATACAGGAGAACAGAGAATAGAATAGAGAATAGATTAGCAGAAGATCAGTTTGGTTTCAGGAAAGATAGGGGAACGCGGGAAGCAATATTAGCACTCAGAACAGTAGTAGAGGAAAGTCTGGAGTTAAAAAAGTCTGTGCATATAGGTTTTGTACACTGAGAAAAAAATGGTTTTTTGTCAAGCGCGCCGGGAATTTGACAGGTATGCGGTTGAGTCAACAGAATACTGTTTGGCATGAATTTCCTGTCATTTGGCACAAATATACACTTTTGGTTGAGTCAACCCCGCAGCGATATTGTAACTAAATAAGATGCGCGTTCCAATCAATCACTACGTCATTGATGGAAACACGACAAATTTTGAACGTACCATCCCCAGCAGTTGTTTCAATCACATATTGAAGTGATCAAAACGCGAGCAGGTGTCATTGGAAAGAATGAACATTTGAAATAACATACTCATCCAATTGCTTCCAGTGAATTGGTTAATCGAACGAATATTCAATAAGTTTGACTGAAAATTGGCGGACTTGAAACAACCTCATCAATGTGATCCCTGTTAATGTGTCATAAAATCTATTTCAACCGAAAAAAATGCATACAGGTACAGACACGTGTTCGTTGAATACAGAATTGTTTCCTATTTGTTGAGAAAAAACACCCGAATTCATGTAGAATGATATTACATGATTCATTTCGATTTACAAATTCGATATGAATTTTTATCCATTTTATGAGACTTCATGTCAATTGTATTCCCTGGATCGGATGAATCATATTTGAAACGGCATTTCTTGGTGGAAGTAATCGATTAGTCTCTATAGCTCAGTGGGTAGAGCGCTAGTCTACAAGACTAGGAGTTATGAGTTCGATTCTCGTCAACGGTGGAGCGAAATTTTCATTCCAGAATTCCTTCATAAAACATTGTCCAGCGAGAACATTTGATCAAGTAATTCATGCCTCACGGACGGAAGCAGCGAAACAACTCTCATCAACAAAACGGGCGGAGATAAAAGATGACGGAAGGTGATAGAGGAGCCAACAACCATTCTGACAACAGCACTAAATTTCAAAAAAATTGTGTGAATTCAGTCGGAAAGCCCGACTGAGGAATCAGTTTTTTTCTCTATTTGATCATTGTATTGAATTGCTCTACTGTATTCAGCAAATAACTTATGGAATTGATGAATTCAAGTACGGTATTGATGTCAAGGCATGTCACATCCAAACAAATGTTGAATATTGTCATTCAACCCATTAAGTCCGGGAAATGCAGGATTTCAACTGTAATTTTGAACGTTACAAATGATATATAAATCATTGAAAACTCATGGCAAAAATACCTTACCTCCTACTTTTGAGGTTGCTCTTTCGGTTGCTGAGGTCAAAATTACCTTCAGATGGCGCTGGAATACCGATATGGCCGATTTAAAATAAAAAGTCGACAAAGAATTGGAGGATATTTGATTTTGTGATTTTTTCACGGGTTGAAAATGCACCCAAAATTATTCGAAACATCAACCAAGGGTGCACAAAATATCTCAACCTTACGATAGAATTTTTCCCCAGACTTGAAGCAGACCTAACCTCTCTCAATTTACCATATATTCACCGACACAACTCGCAATTCTGAGAATCTAGAGAAAATTGACAGAACATATAATTTTATCCGTTCAGTATTCTTCAAGAGAAGTACCCGGAGGTTTCTGAGGTCGCTGACTACGAATCAAACATCAGATTTCCAAAATTCAAAATGACGGATCCAAGGTGGCGGATGAGATGTCAGAAAAAGCCTCGAAAATGGATGAAAATCGGTATACTGAGGTTTTTGAGGTTTCTGATTACGAATCCAGCATCAGATTCTCAAAATTCAAGATAGCGGATTCAATATGGCATACCAAAATTCATGACATCACTCAAAATCATGCAATAATGTTTCTCCGTGAAGTTTCCGGAAGAAAATTGGTTGTTTCCGTCCGTTAATTATTCCATGTGCACGTTTTCCAAGTCGAACCACGTAGCAATTTTATATTCTTGTATGTTCCCCAATGACTCAGTTCTTCATGCGATAAACTTCGTCTTCATTTTCTCCGATCCACTTGATGATAATGTCAAACTCAATTACCCTAATAATAACTGATATTCACTTCTAATATTTTCATCACGTGTCACCAGTCTGATTACATTTTAGAATACTAATATTTTCTAAATCATTGAACTCGAAATTCAGACATACCATTGTTTATCCTATACAACTATATTGATTGTTTTTCTTTGATATTCGAATATTTTTCCTCACCTGCCGGAGGTATTTGATTTTCGGCCCGCTTTTTTTCCTTCTCGCACTTATTATCACTTGAAATATGGCACCAAAACGCGAAAGAAAGTCAACAAATCGAGCAGATTATGAGGTTGACACATCGGATGATGATTATGATCAAATCATACTCCTACCAAAATCAAATGATTCTGGGGACTCAGATGAAGAATCCGATATCGATTACGATCGAAATTCCAATGAAATAGATGAAATTCTATCCGAGTGTTCATACAAAAAAGTATCTAGGTCATATGATGATAACCAAACAAAGTTGGAGAAAGATCATGATTATGTTTGGGTTGATGGCGAGAAAAAGTATAACAATGAACTAATGGATGAATGTTTTCTCAGTGGAAGTCAAAAAAGATTCATACGTGGATCTTCACATGTTCAACTATTTGAATACTTTTTTTCAATCGAAATAAAAAATTATATAGTGGAAGCCACCAAAGAGAATGGATATACTCTCAGTCTGAATGATTTGGACACTTATTTAGGAGTTTCGATTTTATCAAGCTTCAATAGACGTGAATCTCAAAAAGATTATTGGTCCCTTGACCCTCTTTTAAGTTGCGAAATTGTTCGATCTGCCATGTCACGTGATACTTTTCTTGAAATCGAATCGAACGTGGAGTATTCAAAAACTAGCGATGAAAAAAAAAGATGATAAAGCTTGGCGAGGTCGGGTATTGTTGGACAAGTTCCGTAAGAATATTCAAAAATTTCGGTTCTTTGAATCTGCGTTATCGGTGGACAAAATAATGGCTAAATCTTATTCCAGAACCAGCTTGGAGCAATCCATCCGCGGAAAACCGATACGATTCGGTTTGAAATTTTGGGGACTTCGTTCAGCGAACGGATATTTATTTGATCTCGATCTGTACTGTGGAAAGGGATCACGAGTTGATAAACTAAACAAATGCGTCCTCGGTACAAAAGTGGTCATGCATCTATTGGATAAATTTCCCAAGGATACACCCTCCTCTACCATATCGAAATATCATTTGTATCATGACAATTATTTCACTAGCGTTGATCTCATGTTGCACCTGAAAAAATTGGGACTGAAATCCACAGGAACTATTCGAGACAACAGAGTATCGGCTGGAAACATAATTGATAAAAACGCTCCCAGAGGCAGATTTGTTTCAAAACATGATCAGAAGAGTGGAATCAGTTATGTCAGTGTGATGGATCCTAAGCAGGTCTCTATAGCTTCATCAGCTACAGGAGTGACTCCAATGTTACCCTCAAAACGATATAGTGCTAAAGATCATTCAAGAATATCTCTTCCATTTCCTCACGCTTCTCATGTTTACAATCGGTTCATGGGTGGAGTAGATCTCCATGACAGTCACTGCAACAACGTGCAGACATGTATACGTAGTAAAAAGTGGACTTATGTAGTTTTCACACGTTTAATTCAAGCCACTATCACGAATGCACTTGTGATTTATAATTTATCAAATCCTGAATCAAAAAAGATTGGTACGAAAGATGTTGCTATGAGTGTTGCTAGACATTATTTGGATATTGGACAGAGGAGGTATGATAAAAAACATAACTTTCGTCGCAAAAAAAGTCAAAAAAAATGTTCCACAAAGGAATGTATTATTCGCACATATATATACTGCTGCAATTGTGATTTGTGTTATCGTAAAAATTGTGAAGACAGATCCCATGCGAATCTTCAAGGAAAAATAATGGAAGAATAGGAGCTCTCTATCGATAATTCAGGCTTAAAGATGAACAGAATGAGCTTGTTCAGTCATGTATGAAGTCATGAGTGAAAAAGAGGAAACATAAGAGAGATTATGAAAATATAATTGAAAAATTAAAAAAAAATACAATACAAAAAAAATTTCAAATTCAAAAAAAAAAAGAACAGGAAAAAAAGAGAGACTCTTGCCGTCCACCTCCACGTGGTTTGAGTTGGGGAACGTTCATATGAAACGGCTAACGGACGGAAATAACCAATTTTCTCCCGTGAAACCCTGTATAAACATCATTGCATGATTTTGAGTCATATAACGAATTTCAGTATGCCACATTTGATCCGCCATCTGGAATTATCGGAATCCAACGCCGAATACGTTGTCAGTGACCCCAAAAATCTCCTCGTATACACATTTTCTCGTGATTTAGAAGCATTTTATGAATTTCAGTATGCCATTTTGATTCCGCCATCTTGGATTCTGGGAATCTGATGCTGGATTCGTTGTCAGTGACCTCAAGAACCCCAGTATACCGATTTTCATCCATTTTCGAGGTTTTTTCTGACTTCCCATCCACCATCTTGGATCCGTCATTTTGAATTTTGGGAATCTGATGTTTGATTCGTAGTCAGCGACCTCAAAAACCTACGGGTACTTCTCTTAAAGAATACTGAACGAATAAAATTATATGTTCTGTCAATTTTCTCTAGATTCTCAGAATTGCGAGTTATTTTGGTGAATATATGGTAGATTGAGAGAGGTTAGGTCTGCTTCAAGTCTGGGGAAAAATTCCATCGTAAAGTTGAGATATTTTGTGCACCCTTGGTTGATGTTTTGAATAATTCTTCAGTGCATTTCCAACCCGTGCAAAAATCACAAAGTCAAATATACTCCAATTTTTTGTCGACTTTTTATTTTAAATCGGCCATATCGGTATTCCAGCGCCATTTGGAGGTAATTTCGACCTCAGCAACCGAAAGAGCAACCTCGAAAATAGTAGGTAAGGTATTTTTGCCATGAGTTCTCAATGATTGATATGTCATTTGCAACGTCTAAAATTACAGTTGAAATCCTGCATTTCCCGGACCTAATGGGTTGAAAGTGTTTTGATTCAATACAAATATGTTTTACGTCGTTTCAAAACAAAGAATCAATTGAATCAAGTTCTCAAGAATTACAATTAAATCCTCAAGATTTGGCTCAATTCCTCGCGAAATTGGGACAACTAATTTCCTAAACCCGCAAGGCAGTTCAATCAACTCCTAGATTGATTTCGCCGTATCTAAATGCGTGGCGGACTTGAGGCAACTGAACCTCGATTGAATCAAATCATCCTTCGCCTCAGTGTAGATATACAAAAAGCATTCGATCATGTTGATTGGGAGAGAATGTTCACGATTCTGAAAATGGTAGAAAATAATTTCAAGGATAGGAAAATGATATATGAATTATATAAGAATCAAACCGCAATAATAGAAATAGAGGGTCAAAAAGAAGAAGCATGTACCGGTATGAATATGATAAAACATTCGTACGGTTACAACGCCGTGCGATAGCCAAAATTTATACATAGAAATTCTGGAATCACATATCGATACTTAGATTGTACATAAAAGTTTCGTCGATCAAGCTTTTATAGAAAAGATGTCAACACGCAGCACGCACGGGCGTCGCATGCGTTGAACCACACAGCCACTCGTCGAATATATACGACGATGACATAAGAGAGTTGGATCGTCGGAACTACGGGAAGAAAAAAGAATCATGTGTGAGTGCGTCAGACTGATTTCAAAGGAAAAGGGAAAGATCGCGTCAAAATAATACTTTGCAATCAAAGGAAGTTTAAAGAGTCAGTATACATAATCAAACCTTTTCTAATTGAAATTAAAATGAAAACCCAGTTTGATTTGAGTTCAAACTGAGATATCGAGAGGCAAGATGAGCCAATGATAACACAAGTTTTTTTTCATTAATTCATGCGAATGATCTCTTCGATAAGATCATTCGATACAAAAACTTTGCAACAAATCCGATAGATGTTTGATTCGCACATGATTCATAATAAACTTTTGATATTGTATGATATATTCCGATATATGATAAGTGGTCAAAATCGACAAAAAGTCGAACTGAATTACATCCCGATCATTTTCTTGTGTATATAATTCTCGCTCCGACTTGATCGAATGCTAAATTAAGAGGAGTGAAACGTCATAGTTTCTTTCTTTCACAGCGAATACTCTTGACTCTCTGTCATTGCGACATTGATGGATAGAGCTGTTCCGAACTATCATTTCATTTGATACCCTCACCTAGACAAACCCACACCACACTCATTGCAAGTTGTGTCTCGGTGGTCTACGTGAGGCGAGAGATGTTTTCCACATTTGAGTAGATTAAGAATCAGAATATATCGAAACATTGTCGCGTACACGAATGTAAATCTTTGATTGTGAAGGAGAACTGTTGGATTATATATCACAGACGATATCGAATCATTTACTGCCTTGTGAAGAGGAAGAATACTGAAAGGAGGAATCATTTTGTATTTCTGAAAGTTGCATATATTTTTCCTCCTATCCTCTGATTACGAGTTGCTCATTTCGATTCACCTCAAAGCATTCCACTTCCCTCTTGATCGCTGATTCTTAAGTCATACTGTGATTCATTCGGGGTGTAATCATTTCAAAAATTATCTGTTCCTTCAACGAGAGGGTAAGTATCGAGATATTATAGGGAGGAATACCTTATATCATACCGTATTATTGGGAAGACGAATTCTTCTAAAATTTATTGGAATTTGAAAGAATGATAAAATCATAATTCCCATTAAGAATTATAACGAATCGAATTACACATTACAAGCACAAATTGAAAAAGGGTTGGGACAAGGATCTCCACTATCACCATTGATCGTCAATTTGTATATAGAAGGAGCAAAAGAAAATGTGAGCATGTTGAGATTTTCGGATGACATAGCTATATTAGCTACGAGTTGCGCTGAGTTAGAAAATATCCTCAACACTATGAACACAATATGACTAGAAAACTATTGTATGAATATAAATGAGGACATAACAAAATTCATGATTTGTACAACAGCAAAAACATCAAGAAGAACGGAAATCAAAATAGATGCAGAGACAATTCAGCAAGTCGAAGAAATTAAATATCTGGTTAGCATAATTACAGAAAACGGTAGAAGCGAAAGAGATATAAGAGCAAGAATAGCACAAGGGAAACAATATTGGAAGAAAAAAAGAATGGTAAAACTCGAAAAGGTAGATCTAGATTGAGGTATATGGAGCGAATTGAACAAGATGAGGGTTGTCGTACATATGTAGAAATCAAGCGTCTAGCGGATAATAGACAAGGTTGGAGGATTCCATCAAACCAGTCATTAGACTGATCACTTCATGATGATGATGATAATTATGTTTCTAGGAAACGATATAACTCTTGAAATAATGATATTGTCACATTACAGCAATCCTGGAGTCCGTCTTCCTTCCCTCACAATCCGAGCAAGCTAGCATACAAGCTTTTTCGAGCACGAATAATGAAAATGATAACTCAATCTCAAGAAGAATCATCAATCTCTCCTCAATATTCAAATGAATTGAAACACATATGTTACTCAAATATATATATTATATGTATATATATATATATACTGGGTGATTCAAAATCGCCGTACACCTTTCCGAGAGCGGATTCTCAATGTAATTCTGAAAAGATCTTGGTCCGAAATATTCAGACCAGATCCGTAAATCCGGAGATATGAGCATTTTTTAATTTTTCGAAAAATCCAAATACCTCGGAAGTACCATATGTCTGACTTTCGAATCCAACACCATTCTCAAAATCAGATCACGGGTCGTCACTGGAGGGAGGATCAATGTAATTGAGCTTTCTCCGTTGTGGAGTCACAGCGATTCAAAGATGTTGAATTCTGATTGACTGGAATACAAAGAATTTCAAACCGCTATAACTCCACAACGGAGGGAGCTGAATGGGATTCATTCCTTTCCGGGGATACCCCGTGATCCGACTGAGAGAATGATGTTGGATTCAAAGGTCAGAAATATGGTACTTCTGAGGTATTTGGATTTTTCTAAAAATTAAAAAATACCCATATCTCCGGATCTGAGAATCAGATCTAAATATTCCGAGACGGAATCTTTCCAGAATTGCATCAAGAATCTGCTCTCAAGGAAGCCCATATATATATATATATATATATACAGGGTGGTCCATTTGAAGTGATATAGTCGAATATCTCGGGAACTAGTGGAGATGGAAAAAAATGTTCCAGATAAGAAGGTTAGGGTTCCAAGGGGGAAGTATGATGCTGGCCTTGGAAAATCCCTCAGAGGTCATTTTGGAGGTCATTTAGGGGTCAAGATGGTTTTTTTAAATGGGAATCCCATTTTTTTATCATGGCGTGGGGCAGCTGATTTCAAACCTTTTCCAAAACACTGGTCATGGACCCATTTCCGCCCATTGGGGTGCAAGGTATGGGTCGTCAGAGTTATTGATGAACTACTCTTAGCGCTGACATGAGGGGTGCTTGATACTGTTACAATCATTGCTCGAAGTTACCCTCCTCTGCCTGGGTACATAATCCTGGTATGTTGGCACAAACAGTGCGGATGCGATCGACCATGTCCTCCCTCATTTACAAAAAAACTTCCAAATTTTTTTGATAAATCTACAAAGAAATTTTTTGCAGTGTCACTCTCTTTGGTGAATTCTCTGGGAGCTCGAAGGGTTTTTGTATCCGTTCGAATGTGCATTCTAATCGACGTTATGTTGTATGGTCAATACTTCCAATGTTTCCAGCGACCTTTAAACAATTTTTGAGAGTCGATACTCATTTATACTCCTCATTGAATTGAATGGAATAATTTATGCGATTTGAAACGCAATAATCGTGATAAATCGTACACATTACTGCCAACCATAATAAGTAGAGACTCAGTGTTCCCGTTTATTTATGTTTACGTTTTTTTCTCCAATGGAATTAACTCTAATCTGCATCGGAATCATTCCCGATCTTCGGAGAAAAGCGATGAACAAGAATACATAAACAAACAGGCACATCGAATTTCTGTTTATTATGGTTGGTTATGCGAATGATTACGGAAAAACGTGATCATTTGAACACTGGTTCTAAACCGAGACCATCACAATCGTCCTTCTCCTTTGCATCGTCAATCATCTACATTTATCAATTTATTCCATTCCATTCAATCGGAGAAATTGATTACTATCCACCCTCTGAAATCATTGATATGATGCTTGTGCTTGGCTCATGTCACAATAATTATAACGAAGCCGCAAGAGTTTACCGGGATCGGTATCCCGATCGTCGCATCGCACAACCCACGACCATCCGTCGACTCGAATTGAGGGCTCGACGAGGAGTATTGCAGCGAGATATAAGACATCACCGGTACGGTGAGAATTATATCCGTGCACTCACCATATTGGGACTGTTTTGTGGATCTTCAAGCATGTCAAATATCGACCATACCACATTACGTTAACTCGAGCTCTCACTCCACTCGACATGAGACTTCGAATTAGATTCTGCAACTGGGCACGAGCAAGGCTGGTTGACGATCCTCAATTCTTCGACTATGTGATGTTCTCCGACGAAGCATCTTCTCAGAGCACTGGGCATTTGAATAGACACAAGTCTCATCACTGGTCGGATGTTGATCCGCATTGGTATCGAGCAATCGACAACCAACATCGCTGAAGCGTAAATGTGTGATGCGGAATCGTCAATGGCTATTTAGTCGGTCCACATTCTTTCAACGGCACTTTGAACGGCCCCATGTTCCTGAGATTCCTGGCGGATCATTCACCAGGCTTGCTTGAAGATCTGGATTTACAAACAGGGCAGAGGATGTGGGTCCAACTAGATGGAGCGCAACCCCATCACGCATTGATCGTGAGAGAATACCTTGATCCTCATTGCCCGGGAAAGTGGATTGGACGAAGTGGGCTAGTTGCGGGGCCTCCACGCTCACCCAACTTGACATCCCTCGACTCTTCCTTGTGGGGATTCCTGAAAGACGAAGTATCCAAGGCCCAACCAACAACAAGGGAGGACATGATCGATCGCATCCGCACTGTTTGTGCCAACATACCGCGATCAGTGTTTCTGAAGACGGTTACAAATTTTCGGCGGAGGCTGGGATCAGGTACCCAGGCAGAGGGGGGTAACTTCGAGCAATTATTGTAACAGCATCAAGCACCCCCCATGTGAGAGGCGATGAGACTCACAATAATCAAGCACTCCACATGTAAAAGGCGAGGGGACTCACAATAATCAAGCACTCTGAAGGGAACAGAGAACTACCACGTCCACGTCGTTGTTCCTGGGTAGCGCTGAGACTAATTCATCAATAACTCCGACGGCCCATACCTTGCACCCCAATGAGCGCAAAGGGGTCCATGACCAGTGTTTCGTGAAGGGTTTGAAACCAGCTTCCCCATGCCATGATAAATAAATGGGAATCTCGTTTCAAATACCATCTTGACCTTCAAATGACCTCCAAAATGACCTCTGAGAGATTTTTCAAGGTCAGCATCATACTTCCCCCTTGGAACCCTGAACTTTTTATCTGGAACATTCTTTCCCATCTCCACTAGTTTCCGAGATATTTGACTATATCACTTCGAATGGACCTGTGTGTATATACAGGGTGGGGCATTTGAAGTGTCGCGGGCGTTTTTTCCAAAAATAAAATGAGATACGAGAAAATTTTTCGGACAAAAATTGTAGGGTATCCAGGGGGACATCCGATGGTGGCCTTGGCTTTGACCTCAAATCTCATCTTCAAGGGCATTCTGAGGTCAACTCTTGTTTTTTGAATAGCATCTCATATTTTTTACTGCAGATTTGGATTCTAGGTCAAAAATCAAGAAACTTTTGTCTGAACCATTTTCCTGAAATCCGCAAAGATGGCGCTCTAATCGATATTGTTCCATACTGAATCTGACATTAGAATAACTCGAAAACGAAGGATCTTGGAGGAGAATGTTTCGGACAAAAGTTGTCTGATTCCAAGGGGGACCCCTTGAACTGAAACGGAGGTGATGGGGTATAACAGACAAAACACAACACATTTCAATCGTCTACATCACTTGGATAATTTTAATGCAGTAGATGCTCAAAATGATGGCCTTCGACTTCAATACACATTTCAAAACGTTTTACGAAAGATTGCTGAACTCGTGCTAAAATATGTTCATTGATGCTCGCGCATGCATTGATGATTCGTTGACGCATATTCTGAGGTGTAGTCGGTGCTTGTTGATGAACTGTATCTTTTATGTATCCCCATAGAAAAAAATCTGGAGAAGTAAGATCCGGAGAACGGGCAGGCCAATGAACTGGTCCACGACGTCCTATCCATCGTCCAGGATAATCTCTGTCCAATATTTCTCGAGCTGTGACTGCATAATGGGATGGACAACCATCGTGTTGATACCACATATTCAATCGTTCCTGAATAGGTATGTCTTCAAGTAATGTTGGAAGTACTTGATCTAAGAAATGTCTGTACTTCTCTCCATTCAGCGTATCTGCAATGAAGTACGGTCCAATTACTCGAGATCGAAAAATACCACACCAAACATTCACAGCCCATTGTCTTTGATGCTCTACTTGACGTAACTATCTTGGATTTTCTGTCGCCCAGTAATGCATATTATGTCGATTCACTTGACCATGATTGGTGAACATCGACTCATCAGAAAATAATATGTTGATGAAGTTGTTATTGTGCATTTGCGCTAGACCCCATCGACAAAACTGTACACGATTTTCAAAATCATCACCGTGAAGGTCTTGATGCAAACAAATGTGATACGGATGGAATTTGTGACGTTTCAGTATTCGAAGAACACTTCTCCGAGAAATTCCCGAATGGAGTTCAATTTCACGAGAGCTCACGTGTGGATTATTGGCTACTGCAGCTAGTACATTAACTTCCGCATTTTCTCCGTTAACAGTTCTCATTCGATGTCGTTTTTCCCTTGTAACACTTCCCGTTCCTGAGAATAATTTTGTAATGCGTTGAAAATACCTAATGGATGGCGTTGTTCTTTCAGGAAATCGTTCTGCATACAAGTCATATGCTTGTCTGGGGTTCTTATGCACTTCACCGTCAATGTAGATCATATCGATCTCTTCAGAAACCGTGTGTCGGATATCCATGATTTTCAATATGTCATAAACCAAGTAATAATCAAATGTAACTGACAAACTGACTTTCAAAATCGTGAATTTTCACTGAACCCCGTCGTTTGTTTACATCGCGTGAGCTCTGAATGGTGGTAATGTAGACGATTGAAATGTGTTGTGTATTGACAACTTTTGTACGAAACATTCTTTTGCAAGACCCTTCGTTTCCGAGTTATTCGAATGTCAGATTCAAAATGGAACAATATCGATTAGAGCGCCATTTTTGCGGATTTCAGGAAAATGGTTCAGACAAAAGTTTCTTGGTTTTTGACTCAGAATCCAAATCTGCAGTGAAAAATATGAGATGCTATTTAAAAAACAAGAGTTGATCTCAGAATGCCCTTGAAGATGAGATTTGAGGTCAAAGCCAAGGCCACCATCGGATGTCCCCCTCGGTACCCTACAACTTTTGTCCGGAAAATTTCCTCGTATCTCACTTTATTTTTGGAAAAAACGCCCGCGACACTTTAAATGCCCCACCCTGTATATACAGGGTGTCCCATTTTGATTTCTATATCGGAATAACTCAAAAACAAGGAGTTTCGGAGGAAAATGTTTCAAACAATAGTTGTGATATTCCGAGGGGGACATCTGATGGTGACCTTGACTTTGGCCTCGGATCTCAACTTCGAAGTGATTCAGAGGTCAACTTTTGTTTCTTAAATGAAATCCCCTATCTTTGACTGCAGATTCAGATTTGACGTTGGAGAACAAGAAACTTTTGTCGGAATCATTTTTCCGAATTCCGCACAGATAGCGCTCTAATCGATGAGAAATGAGTTTTATGAAACACTCGTATTGCTTTCTGTGCAAAACGGCAGTTGACTCTCCAGTGTTTCTTTTCCAGCTTCTGAGGATCGTTTCCGCCATTAGAGTCACCCGATGTGCACCACGAGGAGGTTGAGCGATCGGATTTTGCACATCCATATGGCCCTGAAAAGGGCCGATTGTCTGGACTGTAGAGGTTTCACGACAAACGCTCTGCAGTATGCATGAAGATTCACCGTATCAAATGTTCGATATTTGCACCGTTGACCCGTTGGCATAACCTAATTGGTCTCTGAAAATGTGACTCCAACGACAAAAGCACATGACGTGGAATTGTTCGGCAGACAGTTCGAATTCAGCGTCTCATGTCATCTCTGGTCGTTGGTGGTCTTCCATAAACTACATCTTTGATAAAACCCCATACGTCAAAATCCAAAGGGGTAAGATCCGGAGACCTAGCCGGCCAGGCAATGTATCCACCGCGACCAATCCATCTGTGTGAGTTAGATGTGTTTAAGAAATTTCTGACAATTGCAGCGTTATGAGGGTGTGCCCCTTCATGTTGAAGCCACATCCTGTTCCATGTGTAGAGATCAACATCTTCCAACAACCTTGGTAATTTGTGCCGAATCGATTGCAGATAATTTTCCTTCCTGACAGTATGTTGGAAGAGATAAGGACCAATGATTTGACTATTCAAAATCCCACACCACACATTCAGAGTCCAGCGATGTTCATTGTCAACTTGTCGATGCCATCTGGGATTTTCAGTTCACCAATAATGACAATTATGTCTGTTCAGAACACCGTTACTGCGAGAAGTCACCTCATCGCTAAACATCACGTAATTGAGAGAACCAGGCGGTTGCTTCGAGGCCCATTGACCGAATTCAACCCTACGTCCAAGATCATCTTCACTTAATGCTTGCACCAATGTAATGTGATGAGCATGATATTTACCAGATCTTAGTATGCGGTGTGCCGTTCATCTTGGGATACCTGATTGGTGCTGGATTCCTCTGGTACTAACGTGAGGATTCAGGTGCACCATTCCTAAAACGGCTACTGAGCGTGCATCCATACGATTTCCATCATAACGCCTTCTGACTCGTGGGATATTCATTCTTCTAACTCGTCTTTCTATTGAGCGTATCGCCTGAAGTGGAGGCTGGCGTCTATTTGGATACCTCTCTCCATACAATCTTGATGCCGCAGCGTAATTACGTCGACATTCTCCTAGTATCAGGAGAATATCAAGTATTCCATCCCAAGGATAATCCATGGTATTGAGACCTCCACAACACTGATCAAAGATCTTCTCCAAGTTTGAATCGTATATCGAAAAGAATTTGTGAATGAATGAAGGATATTAAACATTCCGTTTCACTTATGTTTGTAAACAATGCTCTAGTATGAACGTTCTTGTTCATGATGAACACAAGTATTGTTGTGTACTTGTGTTTGGCAACAATTCACAGTAACGGTACTGCGAACAGACATAATTGTCAATATTGGTCCATGAAAATCTCAGCTAGGTCTCCGGATCTTACCACTTTGGATTTTTACTTATGGGATTTCGTCAAATTTTCAGGGCCGCAAAGATGTGCAAGATCCGATCGCTCAACCTCCTCGTGGTGCACATTGGGTAACTGTAATGGCGACGGTAATCCTCAGAAGCTGAAAAAAAACACTGGAGAGTTAAATGTCGTTTCACACAGAAAGCAATACGAGTGTTCCATAAAACTCATTTATTATCGATTGGAGCGCTATCTGTGCGGAATTCGGAAAAATAATTCAGACAAAAGTTTCTCGTTTTTCAACGTCAAATCTGAATCTGCAGTCAAAAATAGGGGATTTCATTCAAGAACCAAAAGTTGACCTCTGAATAACCTTGAAGTTGAGATCCAAGGCCAAAGTCAAGGTCACCATCAGATGTCCCCCTCGGAATCTCACAACTTTTGCTCGAAACATTTTCCTCCAAAACTCCTTGTTTTTGAGTCATTCCAATATAAGAATTAAAACCGACACCCTGTATATATATACAGGGTGTCGCATTCCAATCTGTCACTCAGAATATCTCGAAAACGAATAGATTCAGAGGGAAATGTTTCGGGAAAACAATGTAAGAATCTGAGGGGGACATCCGATGGTGAACTTGGCTTCGACCTCAGATCGCACTTTCAAGGTCATTCTGAGGTCAACTCATGTTTTTTGAATGGAATTCCCTAGTTTTTCACTACCGGTTTAGATTCTACGCTAAAAACCAAGGAACTTTTGTCTCAAACGTTTTTCCGGAATCCTCATAGATGGCGCTCTAACTGATGAGGAAATGAGAATCCTCAAACCCTCGGATTGTATTCTGTCTAACACAATGCCCAACTCTCGAGTGTTTCTCATCTCCCGGAAATTGTCGTCGGTTGTGTTTCGTTTTGGTTTTGTTCTTGGGAATTGTTATTGTTTCGATTCACGTGTGAATACCTCAGAAATTTACCATTCCCAAACTGCTCAGTTCTCTGTTATTATTTGGAGGAAACACATCTCTGAATATCATGTCTGATTACGCGCCAAACGATATTGTTGACGTTTTGTTGTGTCTTGGTGAAGCGCGGGGAAATTATCCTGAAGCTGTGAGAACGTTTCAACGTCGTTTCCCAGATTGGAGGTGTCCAAATCGCATTACGATCTGATTCCTCGAACAACGTGCTCGTCAAGGTCTCCTCAAACGACAGGGGAACAAGAAATTTCATGCGGATGACAATGATCCTGATGTGAGATCGCTGGCTGTGCTGGCATTAATTCATATTAATCCCCATATCAGTCTCCGGGATATTGAGAAAATGACCGGGATTATTCGATCCACAGCTTAGCGTATCTTGAAATCGTTGGATTATCATCCGTACCATATCACTTTGGTGCAATCTCTAACAGCTGAGGATTTCATAACAAGATTGAACTTCTGCACGTGGGCCCAACGGAGAATTGAAGACGATCCCACTTTCTCTCGTCACTGTATGTTCTCTGATGAGGCAATATTTCACGATGTTGGAATTCTCAATAGGCACAATTGCCATTATTGGAGTGCTCAGAATCTTGACTGGGTCCGTACAATTAATCATCAACACCGTTGGAGTGTCAACGTTTGGTGCGGGATTGTAGATTCCAGGATCATAGGGCCGTATTTTTTTGGAGGAAACCTGACTGGCGCGGAGTATCTTGGTTTTTTGCATTTTGAACTCCCTGCTCTTATGGAAGACGTGAGTCTTGACGTGAGATCAAGGATGTGGTTCCAACAGGATGGAGCAGCTCCTCATTACATGCGAACTGTTCGAAAATTTTTGGACGAGAAGTTTCCCAGAAGGTGAATTGGCCGTAGAGGACCTGTGCGATGGCCACCTAGATCGCCAGATCTGACGTCACCTGATTTTTTCTTGCGGGGTTACATAAAAAATGTATTCCGTGAACCTCCAACAACACGCGATGACATGAAAGATCGAATAAGAAGAGCATGCGCAGCAATAACACATGCTACGTTGCAAGCAACTGTAGAAAACGTTCATAGAAGAATTGCGCTTTGTCAAAGGCAAAACGGCGCTCATTTTGAACATCTTTTGAATGCCTAATGCGTCCCCGAAGATACACCTCCAGCCCAGACAATCGGCCCTTTTCAGGGCCACAATGATGTGTGAAGTCCGATCGCGCAACCTCCTCGTGGTGCACATTGGGTAACGCTGATGCCGACGTTACTTTCCGGGAAATGAGAAACACTCAAGAGTTGATCATTATGTTAGACAGAATACAATCCGAGGGTTTGAGAATTCTCATTTCCTCATCAATTAGAGTGCCATCTATGGGGATTTCGAAGAAACGTTTGGGACCAAAGTTCCTTGGTTTTTAGCGTAGAATCTGAACCGGTAGTGCAAAATAGGGGATTCTATTTCAAAACTATGAGTTGACCTCAAAATGACCTTGAAAGTGGGATCTGAGATCAAAGCCAAGTTCACCATCGGATGTCCCCCTCAGATTCTTACATTTTTTTCCCGGGACATTTTCTTCTGAATCTATTCGTTTTTGAGATGTTCTAAGTGACAGATTACAATGGGACACCCTGTATATATATATATACTGGGTGATTCAAAATTGCCGTACAATTTTCTAAAAGCACATTCTTGATGGAATTCTGGGAAGATTTCGTTCCGGAATATTTAGATCTGATCCTCAAATCCGGAGATATGGGTATTTTTTCATTTTTAGAAAAATCCAAATATATGTATGTATACACACACATATATATGAAGGTACTTATCTTTCCTTGTAATTTTCTGGAGTATCGGAATCACCATTGACCGCCTTCAGTTTCTGCGATTGTTCGTGTCTGAGCAATCGTCGCTGTATTGCCAAAGCAATTGCTTGAGGACGAAGAGAAATTTTCCTCACTCTCTGCCTTCAAAATTCTGTTTATTTTCTAGCGTTGCTACTCGTTCCAACTTTTGGCACATTCAGTTCCTGCTCTTACGAGCAGTCTATTTGATTCAAATAAATTTGTTCTCTTCATGATTCCCCTTGATCTAGTTATTCAACAAAATAATCGACTGACTCTAGTAGAAATGCTCTGATCATTGACGAGTTTTGTGACGCTCAACTAACCAACAACTAGACACTCACGCTTACTTCACCAGAACTCTACGAGGCACTTGCAAGCGTCTAGTTTTTGGGTAGTTGAGCGTTGAAAAACTTGTCAATGACTAGAGCATTCCTACTTGGTTGACCATGTAAGTACCCTGAACTCAAGAATAATGTTAATTGGTCCCTGGTGCATGGTTAAATTGAACAATTGAATTCATCCCAACCAGGATTCTACAACAGGTGCATTATTGTACCAGTAAGGCCTAACTCTGGAAACGTACTAGCGACCTTTACTGAGGCAGTATTGGCATTTGTTAAGAATGATAATGCTTTTCTGTACGAGGACTTGATACTGGCTTGGTACTGATAATCGGTGATGACTTCCACTCGAGGTACATTACTTTCAATTGGTCCTGTAATTGATCCTGGTACAGACCTCTCCATTTCGATTTCAGGTGTATATAATTGGTTTAAAGGAGGGTACCAGTATACATTCAAAGAGTGTCTCAGGAAACATGTGCAACTTCCCAAAAGCGAATTTTTGAGACAAAATTCAAAACTTTTTACCTTTGAGAAGACATCAGAAAATGCTTAGCTTTCGAGTGACAAAAACATTAATTGACTGTTCAAATAACAAGCATATTTGATCTTCTGATGTTTGATTAGTATACTTGATAGATTGGAGTCAACTCTGAAACCAAGCATTTTACAGTGGTTTGCCAGGAGGAAACGTTCCTCGATTTTGCATAAAAAATCCGTCCTTGGAAGGTCGGAAATGTTTATTGTACCTGTATATTGAGTATGCCAAATCCTGATACGATTAATGCCTTGCTAGAAGCAAAGAAAACATATTTACATCGATCAATGAAAATAATCGATGTTTTTGTTACTGATACAGCAAATTCAAACACACGAACGGATCCATGTCTCTAATAACCACAACTCCTTACTCAGAGTATGTGGTTAGAAGGAAAGAGGTGAACTTTTTCCAAATATCTCGAAACCTTTCAAATAATTATTCTCTCTCATGACGGGTAAGCGGTACGATACGTACAAGACAAACTCATCGTTAAAGAGAGAATATGGACTCGTTCCAAGTATTCCAAAGTCATTCTTCTCCTCTTCACTCTCAGAACTAGGAGTTGTCGATTAATTATCCTTTCTTATTATTCGCAATTAGCGCAGTGCCCGTATCAAATCGATACCTGACCAATGTCGAGTTCTCAGTACTGGTTTATCAGTGCAGGCATAGTACTATGTGTCTATGTATCCAGTACGAAGTCCGTACGTGCAAGCCAACTCCTGGGGAAACAATACTCGCATTGTACTCCGCCTGTTGTCGATATTGGCATAATTCGATTCCTTCTGATTTGGATTGAAATAATCAATTATGTTTATTCAATTAACGATTTGACGCTCATACCCGAACAACATTTCTCGTCTATGCAACTATTCATGTGAGTAGACTGACTTCTTACTTGGGAAGTCGACTCAACTATTTTCCTGTTCCCTATTGAACTTGTCCTGATTCTTTGAATTTCACCTACATTGGTTGACACAATCAGGCGACATGTTGGAGCAATGAAACCCGCTACAGTTGATGCTACAATTTCCAAGTTGTTCCAACGGAAAATTCATTGATTCACTCACAAATTCTTCAACTACACAAGGTGATTGACGGTAGTTTTATCGTTTTTCAATATATCAGTTTCTATGATGGATATATGATTTGATTGAAGAATTTCTCCATTTTATAGACTGACCGGAGTGGTACAATTTGTAAATTCGAATATTCATCTAATGTGTATGACAAATACGCAATTCGATTTTGGAATGCATGCATTTTATGGAACAGTTGAGTTTGATTGAATTGTTTTGGAATCTAAATCTATTGAAAATAATACGAAAGTTTTTAAATCTAACTTTCCAATCCGTTTGTGTATAGAATATTGAATTGAAATTGGGGGCCTCCCCGTTCGGTCATGAAATGTTATTTTCGTCTCTTTCTTTCAATTATTAGGAAAACAAATAAATCTCCATTTGAGGGGACATTCAATGATTTCATTTCATACTGAATATCTTAGACTGCGAGTGATTCATGATATTCATATGAAGCATTGAATCATCGTGCAATGAATGCACTTCCCGGAGGTCTAAAATTTTGCGAGGAACCGATATTCAATTGTGGGAAAAAGTTAGGTTGAATTGTCAACTCAATTCCATCTGAGGTATTGGGGAGTGAAGCACGGTACCCACACAGCAAGCAGTTCTTCAAGGCTTCTAAAAGAGTCCTGAATTCATGTATCTTCAAGACATTTCTAAAAGATCTTTAAGATGTCTTTTAGAAATGTATGAAAGATCTCTTGTTGCGCGAGTTCTATAAGACAACTGTAATTGAGATATATTCAAGAACACTCATTAACATTTCTTGAAGATATCTTCAAGAGCACTTTCAGAACAATCCCAATGGACCAATTAGATCAAAAAGAATTCGAGAGGACATTGCAGTGATTCACGTATAGTTATTCACAGTGTCCCGCGCATTTGTTTCACGTGTGCAGTCAGGAACGACGACGCCGATGATATTGTGGAATATTAATTATATATAATTAATTATATATACATAAACATTCAAGATCCAATACTGGATAATAAGAGTATTGCCGCAGAAAAGGAATGTGTAACCAATTACATTACAATAATATATTTTGTTTTGTAGCGAATAATCCTATTTGCAAAAACTAACCTATCATTATGCAGAATCATATATTAGAGGAATATCAATTTATTATTTTATCCATTGTACTTTATTTTTTATGTACGTACGTGAATTAAATTTCCATCAAATTTCACATTTTTGTGCAAGATAGAATGTATCGAAATTCAGATTCAAGTGAATGAAATTGAATGTTGAAATATTTTGAATTTAGGTTATATACGTGCATGAAAAATGCTTGAAGTATTTTTGCATTCGAATTATATGCAAACACCTCATATGTTTTGGTAAGCCTGTATTCAAATCAATGAATCAAAATAATGAATGAATTTGTATGGTTATGGATATTTTAATATTTTAATCAAGACATTTTGATAATACTTTCAAGACATCTTCAAAAGATATTTGAGAGTTCTTCAGAAAGTCTTCAGGAGGGATTTAAGAATTCTTCAAGGAGGATTTAAGAACTCTTCAAGAGCTCTTAAAGACATCTTCAAGAAATCATTGAGAATTCTTAAACATTTCTTGAAGATGCCTTTTAGATTTCTTCAAGACAACTAAAAGATATCTACCCATGCAGGAAATGCCGACTTCCAACCAACCATAACAATCGAAACAGTACTGGTACAACACTGGTTACCAGGGTTGGTTGCCAACGTTGTGACGTGGTTGAAGTAACAACCAGTACAATGTTGTTGTAACGCCGATAGTCAATGCTGATTTGCCAACGTTGATTTAAAACTCGTTCAACGTTGTTCATTATGTGTGGTCTCTTCTGTGACTTTCATATGTGCCTTCTTCACATGTTTTCGGATTATTCATTCGTTCCAAGAAATGATTGGAACTTCAGCAACATACGAACAGATGGGTTATATTTTTTACTTTCGATATAACCATGCACCCAAAAAACGATATTCTAGGATTGAGAGGAATTTATTCTTCACTCTTCCTCCAAACCAATCCTCTTATTATAAGACTAACCCCCTCTAATTTTTAGTGACTTCATAAGATATTCTTCGTTTTAGAATGAATCCTTGAAATAAGAATATTCCCAGATCATTTTAAATAACCGCTCTGTACAAAATAATTTTGTAAATTATTTAGCCTGAGATGTAAAATGACTTATGAATTCACAATATTCGTATAAAAGTCATTCTAAACATGAGAAAATTTCAAATTGAAGAGTATTCTTGAAGTTGAAATTTTCAAATTTGAGAAAAAAGCCTTATGTTCTGAGTTGAATTTGTTGTAAGGGTGATGATGAACTTGTAGGAAGAGTTTGAAAGTTTGGTGGAATCTATATTGATCAGGAAAGTCCAAATCGTGTGGCAAAAGTCAGAAAATCTGTGAACTCAGCTCACGGCACATGGGTATTCTATCAGCTTTTCCTCATTAAACGAAATCTAGGCAGGAGAAATGTATCAAAGTTCAGTAAAATCAAGTTGGTACAGAGTAAGAGAGGACAGATATATTCATTGGATTTTATTGGTTATTATAAAAATGTTGATAAATAAGGAAAGGAAATATAGAAGATCCAATGTGTCGTCTTTTAATATTTTTGTTCCAATAATGTTGCATCGTGTTCCTACAAATGAATGTTATTATATTCATGGAACAGGTTCAATACACGTGTTTCCTCAACCTACTAGTGAAAAGATACCAAAATGCACACAATACAAAATCATTGACCAAAAATATTGAGAGACGAGAAATTGAGTCATACATAGCCTTTACGTATTTATCAACATTTTTATAATAACCAATGAAATTCAATGAATATATATGTCCTCTCTTACTCTGTACCGACTTGATTTTACTAAATTTTGATACATTTCTTCTGCCTAGATTTCGTTTAGTGAAGAAAAGCTGATAGAATACCCACGTGCCGTAAGCTAAGTTGACAGATTTTCTAACTTTTGCCACACGATTTGGACTTTCCTGATCAATATAGATTCCACCTAACTTTCAAACTCTTCCTGCAAGTTTATCATCACCCTAACAACGAATTCAACTCAGAAAATAAGGCTTTTTCCTCAAATTTGAAAATTTCAACATGAAGAGTACTCTTCAATTTGAAAAGTCAAACCACCCGTCGAGCTGCAAGTGAATAATCCAAGTTTTTTGCAATTCATTTCGAACATTTTTTTGACATATTTTTGATCAAATGAGTTCTTCATGACTCATATTTATTACAAAATTAATATGATCTCTGAGTTTTTGCCTAGAAGTACTGATGTAAGTATTTGGAGAAAATTCATTTTCACTGCATCAACAAATTCCGATTTTTTGACATGTGACAACAGCTATGACTGATTTACTAATTCATTTTGCACTTATTAACAGATTTTTTGATACAAATTATTCAAGAAATAACCACCACACAACCCACAAAAATCATTCACCCATTTTTTGATCACATAAATTTAACCTCACATCCCTGGTTAGAAGAATCCATCACTTCTGACAAATGAAATTAAATGAGATTTGGCCAGAACATTGTCCGAGAATCAATGACATTTGGCCAGATTCAGTAAGATTTGGCGAGAATTGACTGTTCTTTCTGACCAAATCTCATTGACATTTGCTGGATGAGATTCGGCCAGAACATTGTCCAAGTTCAACTGTAATTTAGTGAGATTTGGCGAGAATCAATGGTTCTTCTAAACCAGGGATCTGTCAACCGAACTGCAATTTTCACACAGGCTCATAGATTATTATATTCAACCGACGGATGATTGAATCGGATAAACACGTCACTTTGATTGATCTTTCCTAATGCATCGCGTAGGTACCGGTTTGACGGTACAGAAAAATTATTACTGATCCTGAATTCGAATAATTTGCAAGTCTAGTCTAGTCGGTGTAAGAACTCCGGTAACAGTTTCAACGAAAATATCTTCATATAATATGTTATTGCTGTTATTCGAAAATTTGTAACTCATCAGAATGATAAGAGAGACATTCTTAATAGTATACAGTCGGAGAAGAATATTTGAAATTCATCAATAACAACGTGTTCAAAAATATTCCGGTTAGCTCTGTTACCGGACTCCCCACACCGACTATACAATATTACTTTAATTTATGATGTCAGAATTCATAACTGGCGTACAGCTGTACTGGTCAAAGCGTCATTCTCTCATTAGGGTAAGGATTGTGTGTGAGGTTCGATTCCGCGTGTAGGGCTATGAGATTTTCGCTATTGACCCCCACAGTTTGAACGCTTGTTATCATTAAATGTCTTCATTAAGATAATTTCCACCAGGGAGTTCGATTGCTGTAGAACGCGGTTCTAGCAACTGACATTGGAACATGTTCCCATACATCTATTACACATACAGTACGAGATCGACAAGGATTCCAATAATTTTTCTGTGAATTATTTGAAATATATCCTTGGCGCTTATTTTAGATGCCAATGTTCTTAAAGTGAGATCCGCCCTCTCAATCTCAGAATATGATTTTTTCGGCGTGGACATTAGCTGAAAATATGAAATTATTTTCATTAGCTACGTACAAAGGCCTCAATGGGTTACCATCACCGGTTGAGAATCAATTATCAATGTTGGTATCCAATGAAAAACCAGTACTGATTGAGGGTTGATGTTAACGTTGACCCAGTATTGGTGAACAACGCCGTACCAGTGTTGATCAGCGTTATCATTCCGGGTTTATTCCAACGTTGTTTGCCAACAGTTGGCAGTTGACAAATAACGTTATTTCAGTACTGGGTCGTTCGTCAATTTATGCATGGTGTTACGTCAAAAGTATTTTGTATTACCTTTTCCATAACATTCAATAAGTATTTAAGGAAGATATCAGATCATCGAGTCTGATACTCCCTAGCGAAACCCACTTTAGCTAGAGAAATTGTCTAGACAAGGACTGGGGTAAGGATATCGTTACATGAATATGGAAGTTTGAGAAAAGGAAGAAGAAGGAAGAGAGAGATTCTACATACGTATTCTCTGAGGGTTGCTCAGTAGCAATACGATGCAGATTTTATCATTATCGTGTAAGGAAAAATCAAATAAAAGGAGACGTTGACGTTAATATGAATAAGAGAGGAAGAAAAATGAGCTCTGAGGGTTTCTCAGTAACTATTTTTCTGGGTTTATTGATGGAAAGAGTTCTAAAGAATAAGGAAAAGAAGGAAGGAAAGTGACATTCAATTCTTGAATCGATCTGGCTAAATCTTGTCAATTTTCTTCGTCGTCGAAGGAAGTTTGGGAAGAAAAGTGATCATTCGATTAATATTTTCTGATTTCAGTCATCGAAGAGGATTTAGGGAAAGAAGGTGATCATTCGACTAATATTTTCTGATTTCAATCATCGAAAGGGGTTTAGGGGAGGAAAGTGATCATTCGACTAATATTTTCTGATTTCAATCATCGAAAGGGGTTTAGGGAAGGAAAGTGATCATTCAGTACCACGAAAATTTCTCTCAACATAAGTGAGATTTAGTTGAATTCGCTTTTCATCATCATGATCAGATAGGAAAATGGATTTGGAATTGGGTAGGTAATTGAATTTGAGGATGATTTTAATATGGGGAGAATTCATTTTTACAAGGGGTACACTTCATTTTATTTTTATATAAAAGTTCACAAGGGGTGACTCTATTTTCTTTGGGTTTCTCGTACGATTCTAAACTATATCTGATTGATAGGGATTGGAGAAGTAATTCTAAATTTTTTAATGTTTTGTTGAATTCTATTAACTCATTTTGATCCTTTTTTAAATTTCTATTAAAAGCATAGAGCTTACGGCCAGTCAAAGAGACTGTACCTGCTCGTATATGCTGGGTTTTATCTCTGATTCTTTGTTCGATACCATGGATTCTATTTCTCAAATGGTAAATCTTTGATTTGAGCTCGTTCTCCACTGAAAAATAATAAGAAAAAGGATTTTAGTGTGAAGTATTTCAAATTTATGATCGTTCTTCAAGGAATGTTCAATTCATGAAATATCTAATATGAAATTTGTTTGATTTTAAAGAGAAAATAATTCCTTCTATAGTGACATTTGACAACAAGAAAAAGACACAAATCAGGACTTACTTTTAAAACGGTATTAAATCTTTCGATTATTGATATCGTTTCACTTTTTGAAAATTATTATTGCTTTCTTTGTTTTGAACGATAGTGTAAAAGTTTTCTTTTAAATTTCGTTGCCTTGTTAGGGTCCACTGCCTGTGTAATAGCAAAGCAGTTTAGAGTTACTAACAAGGATATTGTTGGAGAATTTCGAATGCTTTTTAATTCGATCGTCTCGGAAGAAGTTGTAGAAGTGATTTTTAGGAAAAATTAAGAATAGAAGAAACCTCGGTTTGGGTGAAAATTGGGGGAAAAATCAGTGGTGGAGGTCAGGGTTAACGGAAATTCAATCAGTGGGTATGGACATATGAAGGATTGGTGAAAAGCATGGATAATGGGTGGTCTTATGTTTTCTCGAATAGAGGATTTGTAGTTCATGCAGAAGAAGGGTGGTGTCTCAAGGAAAACTCCATTTTCTTTTCGTTGGTTTCGGCCTACTTCTCCTTCTCTTTGAGAATATCTATGTCTCTGTCTCGAGAGTGAGTCTCTTTCTATTTGTACTGGCAATCACAACTATTTAAATATTTCCAAGTAAGGTTAAAATTAACTATTTTGTTATTGATTTCAATTATTGAAGTGTATTGAAAAATTCTTAAGATCAATGTAAAATATTTATGAAAAATGAATGATAAAAATCGATCAAGATTGAGTCATTAAAGTAGTCACTTCTCGTATTGATATTTAAAAATTCTATTTTATTGAAAATGTTAACTATTGAATAGTGTTGAGTTTATTGGGAATTTATTGAAAATTTTGTTTGTTCATAACAATGGAAAAAACTTCTTTTTAGATTTTATTTTTGAATGTTAGATTTTATTCAATTTCTAATAAGTTTTGATTATATTCTTAAATCTCATCTTTGGTTATATATAAGTTGTGATAATATTTGTTTTTGTTTATAAAAATATAAAATTTCTTATCTCTAAAGAGTTGGAGTGTAGTTATATTTCAACTTTTCCAAAATAGGTTCGTTAGTGTTGAGAGAAATAGGAAGCAAGGTATTGTTAATAATTAGAAAGAAAGTTACATAGGGTTGGGTCATATTGGGCCATGTTCATTAATTTGATTAGGGATTTTGTAATTTTTCGTAGGGTTATTATGGTAAGTAATTTAACATGGAATTTTCTATAGATTTTATACAGAAACGTTTATAGGGTTTATACTAATATTTCACGAAGTTCGAGTTTTTTTAAAAGTTAAAGTTCATTATTATTTAGGTGGAAAGGTTTTAGTTTTGTGGAAAGAGAATGGATTAAGGTAGAAGATTTATTCAAATTTTCCTAAAAAGAGAAATTTTAATTCATTGTTCATGATTGTTTTTTCCTTACCACTCATGGATTTTAAACATTTAAAAATTGTATTTGGGGAAAGAAAAAAAAAGGTCATAAAGTTGGCGACATGATTCTTCGCTTTAATCCTCAGGCAAACTTTATGACAGGGCTATTTTTCACGAAACATCTGGCTGATATATATATATAAAAAAAATTTCAATAATCCAGAAGACAAAGACCTTCTGTTTCTTGTAAGTTATGAATGTGTATTATTATTCTTAAAAAATGGCGGATCGTAGCGGTAGTTTCAAGTTGTTCTCAACTTGGAAGGTTCCGTCCCTTCCACTACCGCGTGGGTGTTGATGGTAAGGAAGAAAATCTTTCTTACCATAAGCGAGCATGTCGTAGGGTTAGGAAAATTCTCACCCTACGGTGTAGGTAATGAATTTCTATTTTACCTACGCGCATGCTTACGTCGTGGGGGTGATGGTCGGGCCTTATGCCGCTTCACGTTAGTGCGTGGGTGGTTGAAATTGCATTGGTAAACATAGGATACATAGGAAAAAGAAAAGAAAGATAGAAGAAAACGAGAGAGAGGAATTTGAAAAATTTGAGTCCTCGTTACACCTCCCCCCTTTTTTTGACAAATTCTAAGAGAATTTGGCAAAAAACAGAGAAAATGCATAATTACTAGTTTGGAAAATTGAAATTTACAAGTTGTGTTCATGTGTTGTTTGTGTGGTATGTTCATTTTTGAGTAAAAACGTAATACTAATATTTAAACCTAATGTATATTGAAGCAAAAAGATTATTAATTTCGCATAGAATATATAGAAAATGAATATTATAAGCAGAGAAGATTTTCAAATATTTAATCCATAGGGGCGATCTGGTTTATCCGATTCTGTGGTTTGTTCCTGAGTCGGCAGTTGATGCAAAGGGTAGAGATGTTCACTGGCCTCGGTTGGAACTTGAGGTTCCATGGTGGTGAATTCGTCCTTCTTAGTGATTTTGCGGCGGTTCAAATGCAGTAGCATGTTAGTAGCAGAGTCCCATAGGGAGACCACCAAGTATGGCGACCATCCATATATAGAGTGAAGCGCAAAGACATGTATGATCGTATCGATGATTAGTTTCAATATTTTTACGGTTATTATGATCCCAAGGATTCCTGCACTGAAAGTCCCGAAGGTGCTGAAACCGATGCATAGTTTGTTCCAGGTGGTATTCGCGATGTGTTCTAGTGTTTTCTCGTCTAACACTGCGCTCCAGGTTAACCCTGTAAGTTCGACGGGTTCTCCGGTTGCAGCTCTTACGATGTTGTTGATTATAGACGGTTGTTCGAAAGGTGACATGATATACTTGTTCAATCTTTCTATGTCCTGTTCTGTGTAGATTCCTTGTTTGGCCAGGTTTCCAGGGCTCTGATATGTCCAGGTTGGTGTGGTTAATGGTTCCATTTGGTAGGGTTTAATGGTTTCCGTTGGGAACGGTAGCATTTTATACCATGTACCGTCCATCTCGTACATTGGAGGCACCATGCTATTACAAGGTATCTCCGCTCCTCTAGTTTTCAAGATATGGGTTTTAGGCATCATGAAGAGTTGGGACGTTCCTTTCATGACGGGAAGTTCCTGATAACATCTGGTTGTGGTAGCGACCTTCACCTCTACAGGTACGCATTTAATTAATCGAATGACTTCTCCGGTGATTATAGCGGTGTAACCAGGTCTTTTCTGGAAATTGTAGGCGAACTCTTCAGGTCTGACAAGAGCTAAGGTTTGTGCGTTACGAAGTATTTCCTGTTCCAGTCTGCATCTCTGTATGATGACATCTTTGTATAAGTGGCTCATTTGTGTACGGATGAATTTTTCTACGTAAACGAATTTACTGTTTACATAGGTGAACAGATCCAAATCCTGTGTTTCCATTGGTTTAGGCCTCGAAAAGAAATTTTCTCTTCTTCCTTCAAGGATGAATAACTTTGGATGTTCAGTCTTAATTAGTTGGTATCCGCATACATGTTGTGATTGTTCTGCAGTAAGAGCGAAGGTGATGTCGTCGGTTTTCACGGAGTATACTGTTTCCGGATAATGGTTAGATAGGTCTTGCAATTTGGATGAATATCCTTCGTAAAGGACACCACATCTATTGAATTTACAAGTTTCTTCGGGGATGACACTCCAGTACGCGTGGCCTCCTTGAAGATCAACACAGCTTCCTTCGGATAGTATGCATTGGGTTCCAGAAGATAGGATGAGTTTGTTTTTCTCCAGGTCGGTTTTTGCACGGTAGTCCATCAGTGTAATTTTCACGGCACCCTGAACAACAACATCGCTCCAGGTTCCGTATGGGTCTGCATAGTAGGTCCCTTTACAATCTCCATCATTGGTAATTTTTCCGGCGATTGTGACTGAGTAGTGGTTGGTCGAGTTCCTACGGATTCCATGGATTGAAGTGGAACCGATTACCATTCTTCCAGTATCATGCAAATCCTGACAGCGATCTCGGGTAGTTTCCTGGATGTATTCCGCATAACCTCCAGATACTGCTCCATTATGTGAAAACACTCCACAGTGAGTGACGTGTCTGGTTATTTCCACTTTGCATAGTATAACGTGTGCATTTCCGAAATTGATCATTTGCAAAAGTTGGATAGAAGTGGTAGTCTCATTTACAACGGGATCCGCTATGTTACAATCCCCGATCTTGTTGAGTGAAATGGTAGTAATGTTCGCGTTCGAAGCAGCGCAATCATATGCAATCAGTCCTTTGATTGCAGGAGGTTGAACGAAGATGATTATGATTCCTATCCACAGAATTGCACGTTCCATTTTTGCTCCTGGGGGGTGATTTGAATTTGAGTTCATAGAGTATTTGTCAAGATTTATAACGAAAGAATAGGGTGACTGTGATTTTGATATTAGTTGAGAAATTGGACTTTGAATGTACTGAGTGTCTTGAGTATTTATGTATTTATATGGTGTTGTCACTATGATTCATCCTCTTTTTTTTTTTTTTTTTTTTAATCAATGGAATTTAATTTGGCATTTCCATTCCACAATATAAACAGAATTTGAATTTTGCTTGTTTAATGGAGATTTTGCGAAAGTCTGTTCCACATTGCGGACAGAAGTTTATTTGTATTATGTTTTCGTTTGCTACACTAGACGTTTCCTTAGGATAGGGTTTTCTCAAAGCTTTAGCAGCTTCATGAATATATTTGAAATGTGTAGCTTTCTGTTTGAGTTTTTGGGTCGAATTTTGAGTTAACTTCTCAACGGATTGGGTTGCAACCTCGCGTGAAGTATTCTCAATTTCCCTGTAGGGGTTAACGAATTTACAGTTTGGTGGCAACGCCAATGGTCTGTCTGTCTTGTCGTCATGGCTAATGAGTCTTCCCAAAGTAAAATCCTTGGATCGTTCTGTGGCAACCTGCAGAGCGAAACGTCTAAATCACCATTCCAAATCATCTTTCTGATAGACGCATACGGGACAGAAATCATTAGGCTCGAAGTCTTGTAAGTAAGCATGCTGTTGGATTCTAGACCAATTTGTGTGTTTGACGTTTATGCAAGTCAAAGAGTTGAATGACCTACCATCAACTCCTCTAATCACACTGCCATTTCATATTATTTTATCGCAATAGATGGTTTCACCTTTATGAGTTTTCTGTGTGTTAGTATTTTGCTGAGTGGCAGGGATTGGACTTGATCCAACTTGTATATGTTTTCTCAAGGGTTCTGATTTAATCGATTTATTTTTCATTATTTTGTCATATCGGAAGTAGATGGCTGGAATGTCCAAGATTTTACATCTGGAGTCCCATTCGGCTTCATCCACCTGTTTAACACATGGATCACATAGATCACGAGGGTCCATGCTACATATGCAGGCTTTCCTTTGAATATCACTCCATTCATGCTCCAAGTTGTTACATTTTAATTTATTGAAAATTACAGGTTCTATTCCACGAATTCCGACCCTTTCCCGAAATATTTTACTGTTGAGTTCGTTATTGAACATCCCTTTGTTTGCAGGGATCTTGTAAGAATCTATTAGGAGGTTTCTCGAAATAATCTTTTCCTCGTCATCAGAATCAGAGTCATAGTCGACATAGACCTTCCTCTCCAGCAAGTAGTCACGCTCGATCGCAACATCCAAGGTTCTCTTCCGAAATACCCACTCCTCGTAATTGTAATCATGCACACACGCATAACAAAAGTCACCGAAATCGAGGTCATGCTTATTAGCTTGTTCTTGGGGATAGGTCAGATCTAAATGTCCGTGTGAATGGTAACAAGTAAGATTGGAGAAACGTCGTCCATCCAATCCTCTAATTATTCCGTTTTCAAAGATAAGTCGGTCGCAAACGCGGGTTTTTTTACTGCGGGTAGATTTAGGAGTATCGACGTTAACACCCGTGGACACTCTCTCCTCTGAGGGTTTCTCAGTAGTAGGGGCGTCACAGGTTACGGCATTCGTTTCTACTTCAGTATCATTCAAAATCGAATTTCCACAATCATTCATCCCTTTACAAAAGTTAATTGTGTTGAGAGGGTAACAATCCTGAAACTCCATATTTTCATCAACATCTTCCGTATCAGAAGATGGGGATATTGAAAACTCTTCAAATCCGGGCTCTTTATCTTCAAGGTCCTTGAATGACAAAGATTCCGTAGAGTTGACAACAGAAATTGGTTTGAGATGATTCTCGAAAGGAGGAGAATCTTCTTCGGAAATGTTCCAACCCATCTTATTGTCACGCTCTTGTCGTTTCTGTAATTTCCTTTGTTACATGCTTTCCTAATAGCTGCTTTCTGATCCACGCGAGGTGAGCCTTTAACGTCCAGGATTCCCCATTTGGCAAGTTGTACATCCCGATGGGATTTTATCACTTCCTCAGCGGGTATTCCCTTGGAAGGCTTTCCTGGCTCTGGAGCGTTAGGAAATTCCATCTCTGGTTCGCAGGGTATGAAGATTACGCAAAAGGATATATATATAGTATATATATAGTGTTTGTGCGTGTAAGTGTACTGTAAGTGGAAGAAATAATAGCAGTGGTTTAGTTGTAGTGTGGGCACTAAGATTTCCACTCAAAGAAAAATTGAAAAGAGTGAAATTATTATTTCAATTCGCGAGTAATAGTGAGTCAAATAACTAGATACTAAATTACGCCGAAATTTGAAATGTTATTATTCCTTTTCCTCTTCATTGTATAATTGTTTGAGGAAAATGACATAAAAACTAAAATTATAGTATAAAAGTAGAGAGAAGAGAAAAAAAAATTAAATAGATCAATGAATCAGAAAGAAAAAAGGATTTGAATATTTCGTACTTTATTATTATCAAAATATATATATATAGTTTTTTTTTATTTTTTATTTATTTTTTTTATTTTTTATATATATTTTTTTCTAATATTACTGATATCTGGGTTATATATATATATAATTACTAATCAATTCTCACTATTACTCTCTTTGATCATTATATAAAACTATCCTATCAACAGAAACTATTTTCTCTTGTTTTTTAATTTGCAACTTTACAGTCTTATCATTGATAATTTCTAGGATCCTATAGGGTCCTTCGTATAGGTTTTCTAATTTCTTGGGCTTCATTCCCTTTTTTAGAAAAACTAAATCTCCTGCTTTGAATTTTATAATTCTTGAGGAACGATCGTAGTGCTGTTTCGATTTTTCTTTAGCTATCCTAAGATTCTCTCTGGCTTTGCGTTGGTATCCGTCCAAACGAGCCATCAATTTGATCAAGTATTCGTCATAAGTTCTCGACTGCTCGTAAGGTGGTAGAGACTGAGCAGAAGGTAATAAGGGAAATTTTCCAAAAACTAACTCATAAGGAGTTCTTTTTGTACTCTCATGTACACTAGTATTGTACGATAGCATTGCTAATTCAACCCATTGATCCCATTCGGAATCCTTCGAAACGTATTGTCTAAGATATTCAACTAAAACGGCATGAGATCTCTCTAGAGAACCGTTGGTTTGAGGATGAAACGCGGTAGATTTTAATTGTCGTATATTTAGTCGTTTGGTTATAGTTTGCATAAATTTAGAGATAAAATTAGTACCTTGATCAGTCAATATTATCTTCGGTGCTCCGTAAATACAAAGGAATTGTTTCAGAAATGCATTTGCAATAGAAGGCGCAGTTGCATTCTTCAATATTGCTCCGGTACAATGTTTAGTCAATAAACATTGCATCGTGAGAATATAACGGTTCCCTTCTTGCGTAGGGGGAAACGGTCCCACAATATCCAATGCAATTTTTTCGAAAGCATAACCTGGCGTATCAGTGACTATCATTGGTTGTCGAGTCCGGGTTCTAGTAACCTTTTTTAGTTTACATGGAAGACATCCTGAAATATAGTTTTGAACATCTTCTTTGATGTATTCCCAGTAATAATTCAAACGTAAGCGATTAAAGGTTTTCGCTACTCCTTTATGTCCGCCAGTAGTTGAATCATGGGCTTCTTCAATCAATTGTCTTCTAATTGATATTTCGGGAATTTTCACTATTCCCAGGCAAAAGGTAAGTCTTATGGGAATGTGACAAAATTCCTTGTTGAACTCGATTACAACTCTATCCCAATTGAGCTCATTAGTAAATTCAATTTTTGGAACGCAACAACTACTCATCTCATTCAATCTCATAAATAATTTCATTTCTCGAATCGAACTTTGTAGATGCATCATGGTTTCTCGCACTGTTGGGATTCCATCAGATGGTTCGATATAAAGTCCAAACCACCATCTAGTTCCTTTCTTAATTGCCATACATCTTCCCAAATCCGATGGTTTGAAACATCCCATATCAAATTTTTCTGAAAAATCTTTGATGATTGGTTCGAAAGGATTTCCTTGGTCATTGAGAAAGAGGGTATAGTTATCCTTTTTTAACTCTAAGGGATCTCTCGATTCATATATATTCGAGCCTAAAATTAACTTATTTAAATCTTTGTACAAGTTTTCGTATGTTTCTTCTTCGTCAGATTCTTCATAATCTAAGTTCTCGTTTTCATTTGAAAGATCTAGTAAGTTTTCTTTATTGGGTTCATCATTCGAGTTTTCATCATCCTCACTATATACAGGGTTTTGATTGTAGGCCACCTCGTTGTAACCTTCTACTGTGTCTCTATTCGGTCGTTCGTAGTATGCATCTTCATGTTCTGACTCATAGATAGATTCTTTCTCTGGGTCATTTTGATTTTCGTCAGGTGCGTTGTCATGGTAATTTTCATGAAAATCGACTAGTGATTTTTGGTAATTTGATTGATCGGGTAGATTTTCGGGTTGATTCAATGGATTTCCATCACCGTTAAATTTTTCGATGAATTCTTCCAGTTTTTCCAGGGATTCTTCTTCAATTTGACGATTTTTCTTTTTAATTTCGTTACGATATTGTTGTCCCTTTTCTGTGAGTTTGGGGATTCTCATGGATCTTCTAGGTTGAACTTCAGTATTTTAACATCCTCGATTATTTCTTCATGATTCACGTGTTCTTCTCGTTCATTTATCACAATATCTTCGTCGGCGATGGGTGGGTTCCTTGAAAGAGCGTCAGCATTGACGTTCGTTTTTCCAGCTTTATGAATTATATCAAAGTCGTACTCTTCGAGTTTAAGTCTCCATCTAGTTAGACGTGAAGTTGGGTCTTTTGCAGTCCTCATCCACACAAGAGGTTTGTGATCTGTCACGATGGTGAATTTTCTCCCATATAAGTACGGACGAAATTGAGAAACACTGTATAAAATTGCAAGTGCTTCCTTCTCGTATGTACTGTACTTCATTTCAGTTTGGTTTAATAATCTTGATACATAGGCGCAGGGTCGATCCTTCCCAACTGGTCCTTGACTCAATATTCCCGCTATAGCGTATCCACTCGCATCGGTGGTTAATAAGAATGGTTTGTTGAAATCAGGATATTAAAGCACTGGTTCTTGGCATAAGCAGTATTTCAAAGCTTCAAAAGATTCCTGTTGTTCATGGTTCCATTCAAAGGGAATATCTTTCTGCAACAATTTTGTTAATGGTTTTGAAATTTTAGAAAAATTATGGATGAACCGACGATAATATCCGGTCAATCCCAAAAATTGTTTAATGTTCTTGGGATTTTTGGGGGTAGGGAATCTTCGTACGGCTTCTATCTTTTTTGGATCAGGTTTTAATCCTTCATCTGAAATTATATGACCAAGGTATGCAACTTCTCGGCATAAAAATTCACACTTGTCGGGTTGTAATTTGAGGTTAGCTTCTCTCAATCGTGCAATCAAGTTTAAATATTTCTTCCGGTGTTCACTCAGAGTTTTAGCGTATATAACGATGTCGTCCAAATATACGAAGAGTTCCACTCCTTGTAAACCCGTTAATACAATATCCATAAGATGTTGGAAAGTTGCTGGTGCGTTTTTTAATCCAAACGGCATCCTTACGAACTCGTAATGTCCGTGTGGAGTTGAAAATGCCGTTTTGTGTTTGTCTTTATCACTCATTTTTATTTGGTGGAATCCAGAAGCGAGATCAAATGTGCTAAAATATTTAGCATCTCCTAACTGGTCCAAGATCTCGGTGATATTTGGTAATGGGTAGGCGTTATTGACCGTTTTTTCGTTTAATGAACGAAAATCTAATACAAGTCTCCATCGTTTATTCCCATGGCTGTCTGCTTTCTTCGGGACGATCCATACGGGAGTGTTGTATGGAGATTGTGATGGTTGAATGATATTATTATTTAATAATTCATCAACTTGTCTAATTATTTCTTCTTTCAAGTTGGGAGGAAACCTATACTGCTTAGTATGGATAGGTTTGTCGTCAGTAGTTGGTATTCCATGATCCAATACATTTGTATGTGTTAGGTTATCTCCAGGGATATGAAATCGGTCTAAACTATATTTGATTAAAGTTTCGACTTCTTCTTTCTCCTCTTGATTGAGGTGATTCAACCTCAATAATTGTTTGGTTATTTCAAATCTCTCATTTTCTTTTTCATTTAATTCCACCGATTTATTTGAAATTTTATAAAGATTTCTCTTTTTTCGATTGGTGATCCGTTTCTTGGTTGTTTTCATGGGATTTGAGTTTATTCTTTCAAGTTCTTCCAATTCAAGTTTTGGTAATTTTACTCGAATGTTTTCATCTGTAGCGTTGACGATTGGCATGTAGGTGTAGCCATTATAATTTTTTACTATAGCATTTCCCATATATATGCCAGCAGCTATATTTATTCGAGATACGTATCCTTCATTTAGTTCATTCTTTTTCAATTGAATTTTAATGATTTGTCGAGTACGAGGAAGAATATTGTATATTTTAGTCTCTTGGAGAAAAGGGATTGTTGTTTCCTTTAGTTCCAAACAATTCTTCTCCCAATTGATTTTTGCTTGTTGTTCCGACAGGAAAGTTACTCCTATTATTCCGTCGTGTTCGATAGGAAAGTCGTCTGGTACCACATGAAAGGTGGGTACATGACCTATGAGCTTCATATCCAATTTTCCAATGGTAGGGACTGTGTTTGGTGAAATTCCAGATAAATAGAGGATTTCATCGGTATTTATCGGGGTTAGATCCTTTATAATATTTTCTTTAATTAAGCATACTCCTGCTCCTGAATCTAATAGGAAGGTAACTATTCGTGATCCTATTTTCACTTTGATTGCAGGGGAGTGTTGTTCTAAAGTTAATTTGACGTTTGCTGCTCGATAATATCGTCCGCGTGAATCATCACGTAGTGTACGTTTTGATTCGGACGTGTAGTATTCTGGTTGCGTGGTGGAAATTGATTTTGAGTTCCAGCCTCCCTCTGAGGGAGGCTCTGGGAGTTTCCCGAGCTCCTTATGTTTTGAGAGGCTTTCCGGACGTTACATTCTTCAATTGTATGGGAATGATCTTTACAGAAAGTGCAGAATTTACGAGTAGTCATTTGGGATTTCAATTTATAACACATTTCGGCAGTATGTCCCGTTCTCTTGCAGAACTGGCACACAGTTGAGCTCTGTGGAGTTCCCATAGAAATTTCTGGACAGTTTATGGCTTCATGTCCATTTCTCTTGCAATATTGGCAAAGGATGAAATTCCTACAGTCCCTCGCGAAATGTCCCATTCGGTTGCATTTTGGACATGGTTTATTCAATGGACAACGTTCGATGGTGTGTTCCATTGAATCACATTTTTGACATTTTTTGAATTGCACAGTCTTTATGGGTGCATAGTATCGACATTCGTCAGCTTGATGTCCTATCTTCTTGCAGATTTGACAAGTGTCAGAATTTCGTCGAAATGCATCTCGACATTCTCGTGCTGTATGTCCTCGTCTATTGCAGACATTACATCTAGTCGTATCACTTCTGCATACGTTGGCTTCATGTCCGTATTTTTTACAGAGTTGACATTGTGCCTGATTATTATCATTAAAGTTTTTATATTTATTGCATTGAACGGCAGTATGTCCATCACGATTGCAAATTTGACATCGTGTGGAATTTTCTGACTTTACGTTATGTAATTTTTGACATTTTTCTGATTCGTGTCCGAATTTGTCGCACATAACGCATTTTTCATCCTTCAAAGAGAGATTTCTTAATGATCTTTGAGTCGCAATTTCTTTTTCCAAAGTAATGGCTTGTGGTCCAGCAGCATTCAAATCTGTTCTTTCTTCCATTAGATTGTATATTTCTTGTTTCAGCCCTCGTACGAAAGCTCTACATACGGCTGTTTCCAATTCAATCCTCTTGGCTTCAGTGATAGCATTCTCGTTTTCGTTTTTGTATGCTTCTATGATTCTGGAGCCTAATTTCCTAGCTCTACTAAAATAGGAAGCGGCATCTTCATTAGTTTGTTGACACAAGGTTCCAAGTTTTCCTATCAAATCTATCGTGGACTCTCGAGCAGCATAAATTCCTCTCAGGGCGTCGATAAGCAGAGCGACGGTTCCTGGGTTTGAGCTGCGGGCAATATGTAATGCCCCGTCCCGTAATTTTGAACGAATTAGTGTAGTAAAATTTCTTTCCTGTGCTGGATCTACAAGAGTTCTCGCTTCAGTACAGGCTGCAGCAAATTCGTTGAATCCAGCACCATCGCGGGCTCCTGAAAATACAGGAATCAACGATATTGCATCCTGAATTTTTACAAAATTCGCCATTTTGCGCGGTCTTTTAGTTTTCTTAGAAGGTGTTTTATTATATCTGATTTTATTATTCCTAATACCACGGATTGTGGCTTTTGAATTAATACTTGATTTACTAGTAATCTTAGTTCTTCGAAGTGGTATGTTAGTGACAACAGTGTTTTCCACTGAGTCTGATGATTCGTCTTCTACAGTATGATACGAGTCTTCTTCTGTGTCCTTAGTTTCTTGGGTATTTCCCTCTCTTTTCACCTCTTCAGTTTCTTGGGTGTTGCTTTCCTTTTCTATCTCACTAACTTCTTGGGTACTTCGTTCCTTGTTTGTTTCTTTAGTACTTCCTTTGGTATCTTCCTTCTTGGGTGTATATAAGAGTTTCGATTCAGATGAAAAAGGGTCCTTGATATTACTGAAGTCTTTGTCCTTATCGCTTTCCTTCGATGTAGACGGGTTTCGATCAAGGGTTTTATCTTCTGATGATTCTTTCAGTTTTTTAGTTTGACTGCGTGTATTAACGCCTGACATTTACTCGATTATATAATTATTTGGGTATTTTCTCAATTATTCATTTATTCAATGTTTAATATAATGTATCTCTAATTGATTCGATAAGAAGTTGTCTTCTGTTTATTCTATCATTAATGATTGATTATTTATTTAATTTTTGTTTATTCATTTATTCTACTTATTTGATTGTTTGTTCAATTTGTATTGAGAAGTTCTCCTGGACTTCTTTTTTTTGAATTTTCTTTTATTATTTATTTATGAGAACAACAAAAATTGTTTATAACAAAAGAAACTGTTTATAAAATCGAAAATTCGATATCTGCTCTTTTCGTTCTATTATTTGAGTTAGTTCAAATATTTAAATGGTAATTTATAGATTCAATTTGTTTATAAAATTTTTTATAACAAATTGTTCAAACAATTCTTCAATATTCGATTTCTGATATGGTCTTCTTAAAAGATTCACGATTTCGTTAGAGAAAGGTTTTTTTTTTGTATAATTTATTTATAAAGAATTTGTTCCTGAAATTTGTTTATTAACAACTTTTTATTAATTCTCAATATGATGGTAGTGAGTAATTCGTGAATGAATTCTCATTTATACAAGGTACTTGCGATTTTTCTTTGATTTATCTAATTCTTCAAAATATATGCATATATATGCGTAATCATTTATCGTTTCACATTATTCACTCTTGATTCTCAACATACAAGCGAAATATTAGCATTCGACACTTTAAAATTGCTCGGAATACTCATCAATAATTTCTCGTAATGTGATTGGCTCTTCGCTAGTAACTTACTAGATTTTCCAAGACGCGTGGACGCGTAACGCAATGCGAACGCATCACTTTTGAACACGTGCGTTCTCAAGTCTCGTGGACTCGAATAGCAGACGAAAACAAGATGGCGGCGTCTATTGTGTAGACACGTGTAAACAAACCGGGCAAAATAAAGTGTATCAAAATATTGAATATCACGAACGATAAAGTGTGTTAAAAGTGAGTGTGTGTTTCAATCTAAAAGTGCGACGATTCTAAGGTTAAGTCACAAGAACGCGTTTTTCGTCGCAAGGCAGCTGACATCAGATGAGTATAAGAATTTTCTAAATGATAGTAAGAACTATTTCTTTGTTTGAAAATTCTCAACTCTTTTTTTTCAGCAATTTAAACAGTAAGAAGGATGTCGGAGCAATGTTTTGAGTAAATCTTCTACTTGCCTCAAATCCAGTAAGTTCAACCAAAAACAATATACGAGGTGAGTATTGATATGCATGTAAAACCTTCAAGCAAACTTTTCAAAGTTAGATTTTTTAAAAAGGTCAAAGAAGTTTGTATAGTTCGTTAAGATTCAAGATTTCATTTTATCATTGGTAAAAAATGGAAAGAATTTGCATAGCGATAGTGATTCTATACACAATACTGTAATTTAATGGTATTGCGGGTATAGAAATATCATTTATCGTTAACTGATATATCGGTTTATTCTAATGTAATATATGTTTATTGTCTACAGCATCTAGAACTAGGAATACCAAAGAGCCAGAGGACGATTGGTAAGAAGCGTCCAAGTATAAAGTCAATTATGACGAGGGACGACTGAAGCGCACCAGGAATATGGAGTTCTAGGTATCCAACAATCAATATGGAAAGGTTTTCAATCTACCCGTCCATACTCCAAGCTACATACTCTTATCGAGTGTGAACTTTCATCAAGATTACTCTCGGAGGAAGAATTTATTCCAAGTTCGCTCAAGAATGTCTACAATCTGTGTTCTCGGTAACGATACAGGTTTGAGGATGGTGAGAATAAAGAATGATTTATTTATTCTCGTCTTTTTAAGAGGTATTCAATTTTCTCAAAATGATTTCTTTTAGTTTAACTTCGTGAATGCTTATCTCTGTAAGTTTTTCAAAGGTATTCACGGTTTTGAGACAAATTTTACTCACAGATTCTTCTTACAGGGTTCCGTCAAGCTCACGATAATTCTTTGGTACTTTGGAAGTATTATATCAATGGTTATCGAGTAGCGGAGGAAGAATATAATCCAGATGGACTTCGGAAAGGAGTAAACTCTTTATCTACTCCAGCGCACTTCCTGTTTTAAGTTCAGGAACACTGAAGTTTCTAGTCTACAAAGTGAAGAAGCGCAAGTTATTCCAGGAGGAATATTTTGTCGACGCTAGAAGCTTCAAGAGCAACAGCAAGAAGTGTGTGAAGTGTTGTTTTGAAAAAGTTCAGTGATTCGTGCTTCGAGTGAGATATAATTAGTGAATGTGAAATGACAAATAATGTGAATCGTTTAGGAGTGAATTTCTTTTCGAACTTGTAGCGTGACAGTTTTCTGTTGTTAGTACAAAAAGAAGGTTTAGTTATTCAATGATTTATTTCATTTGCTTTAGGTTAGAATATTCAATTATGAATTTAAACTATCTTGTTCATAGTTATCATTTCATTTTATTCAATTTATAGTGAATGGTTTATCAAACATCATTCAATCTTTCAAAGTTTGTCTCGATTAATCAATTCTTCTCATTTATATGTCTATTAGATTTTTGTAACTGTTCATGACAGATTATTATAACTTCTCAAGTTTCTTTTTGTGACTGAATTTAAACATTACAGTCTTTCAATCCAATTTGATTGTTTTCAATTTCTTTTCAATTATTCATTTATCGCTTCACAGGGTAATTCTTCTGTGTTGCTTATTTCTTTTGATTTCTTGACAGGATAAACGTCTGTCTTCTTTAGATCTGTTGAATAGTTTTGATTTTATCTCAATGTTTTCCATTTGTCGCTTCAGTTTTTCAGTTCGCTTTGTAGCTGGTATAAAATTTCTACGATACTTTCAATCAGTTTCATTGGTATTCGTTTAAAATCGTGTGCATTTTGCTTTCTGTTTCTCGTAAGTCATGAATGTGCATTAACCTTTCGTTGTGGTAGTTGTTGACATTTATCATATTCTTGAAACACAGTTTTAGTTCAAGAATATGAAAGTTAACCTGTCGTTGCGGTTGTCATTAACATTGTACATACATGAGCTTAATTCTTTCCAGTATCGTGAGTTGACTTGTCGTTACAGTTGTCATTAACATTGCAATATTTGGAGAGAGCGAGAACAGAATTCTTTGCACTATTATATAGTATTCATCAAATGTAGTTTACTTTTTCATAACTTCATTGAAATTTGCTTGTATGCATAGTTTCCTTGATTTTGTAAAGAAATTGAAAGCATTGATGATTTGAGTTTGTATTTTTCATTGATTGTGAGTAATTTGAAAGCTTAAATGAGTTTAAAAACGATTGGTTTAGTTATTCACGATTCATCATTGAATATTCTTGTAGTTGGGACTTATGCGAGTCAGCAACATAGTTTCATTCTATTTCCTCGACGTTAGTCTCGTGAGGTATTTCTTTTTAATCATTTGTCATTTGGTTTATTTGAATTGATTATTTAGTTTAGATAGATTATCATGATTTGCGTGAGTTATCTAATCGTGTCTCAATAATCTATAGTATGGATTCGTCTATCCATCCATTTATTCTTGCCTACTCGGGTTGAGTTAACAGTGAATCGTCATAGCGTTGAAAGATTTCTTTATTTTCCAGTGGAGTTCGAGTTTCTAGAAGTATTCATTGGGGTTTTCAAGCATCGATAAAAAAAGAAAAACATTCACACATGGTTGATGGTAGTCTATGGGAAAGGAGAAACTATCAGTTTGGAAAATAGAAGCCATTGAGTTTTATGACTTGCATGTGGTGGTCATGTTGCACAGAAGTTCATTGTTCTATACATAAAGGATAGAGAGAAGAGTAAAAAAAAAACTTGAAGAGGATATTTTCTTTCATAAGAGGCATGAATGTATATACGTTGAAAGATTGAGATCGATAAGTCGAATTGAAGAAGTTTTGTATTGTACGTTATTTCTCATGTGACAGAATTCTTTCTATAATTTCATGATTTTGAATAAGATTGATGGAGAAGTTGTAGTTTCTTTCAAGAAGTGTGTTTCAGTTGATACAATGTCAATTTCATTAAGTTGTTTTCAATATAACTTGGACAATGTAAGTCTTAACCTCAAAATTGAAAGAGAAAAGTTCTGTCACATTTTCAAAAACGATATCCTTTGTTGTCCTACCGACTGCGCCAATTTTTTAAATACTATCGTCTGTTACGTCAAAAGTATTTTGTATTACCTTTTCCATAACATTCAATAAGTATTTAAGGAAGATATCAGATCATCGAGTCTGATACTCCCTAGCGAAACCCACTTTAGCTAGAGAAATTGTCTAGACAAGGGCTGGGGTAAGGATATCGTTACATGAATATGGAAGTTTGAGAAAAGAAAGAAGAAGAAAGAGAGAGATTCTACATACGTATTCTCTGAGGGTTGCTCAGTAGCAATACGATGCAGATTTTATCATTATCGTGTAAGGAAAAATCAAATAAAAGGAGACGTTGACGTTAATATGAATAAGAGAGGAAGAAAAATGAGCTCTGAGGGTTTCTCAGTAACTATTTTTCTGGGTTTATTGATGGAAAGAGTTCTAAAGAATAAGGAAAAGAAGGAAGGAAAGTGACATTCAATTCTTGAATCGATCTGGCTAAATCTTGTCAATTTTCTTCGTCGTCGAAGGAAGTTTGGGAAGAAAAGTGATCATTCGATTAATATTTTCTGATTTCAGTCATCGAAGAGGATTTAGGAAAGAAGGTGATCATTCGACTAATATTTTCTGATTTCAATCATCGAAAGGGGTTTAGGGGAGGAAAGTGATCATTCGACTAATATTTTCTGATTTCAATCATCGAAAGGGGTTTAGGGAAGGAAAGTGATCATTCAGTACCACGAAAATTTCTCTCAACATAAGTGAGATTTAGTTGAATTCGCTTTTCATCATCATGATCAGATAGGAAAATGGATTTGGAATTGGGTAGGTAATTGAATTTGAGGATGATTTTAATATGGGGAGAATTCATTTTTACAAGGGGTACACTTCATTTTATTTTTATATAAAAGTTCACAAGGGGTGACTCTATTTTCTTTGGGTTTCTCGTACGATTCTAAACTATATCTGATTGATAGGGATTGGAGAAGTAATTCTAAATTTTTTAATGTTTTGTTGAATTCTATTAACTCATTTTGATCCTTTTTTAAATTTCTATTAAAAGCATAGAGCTTACGGCCAGTCAAAGAGACTGTACCTGCTCGTATATGCTGGGTTTTATCTCTGATTCTTTGTTCGATACCATGGATTCTATTTCTCAAATGGTAAATCTTTGATTTGAGCTCGTTCTCCACTGAAAAATAATAAGAAAAAGGATTTTAGTGTGAAGTATTTCAAATTTATGATCGTTCTTCAAGGAATGTTCAATTCATGAAATCATCATCATGAAGTAATCAGTCTTACGACTGGTTTGATGAAACCCTCCACCCCTGTCTATTATCCGCCAAACGTTTAATTTCTACATATCTACTACATCCCTTGTGTTGTACGATTTGCTTCATATAACTTGCTCTAGGTCTACCTTTACCAGTTTTACCATTCATTTTCCCTTCCAATATTGTTTTCAATAAACTCTCATGCCGTAATGTGTGTCCTATAAGATTGCTTCTCCTTTTCACGATGTGTTTCAAAAGATTTCTTTCTTCATTTATCTGCTCGAGTACTTCTTCATTTTTGACTTTGTCTATCCATTTTATTCTGAGCATCCTCCTATAACACCACATTTCAAAAGCTTCAAGTCTTCGTTGATCAGTTTTCCCCATTGTCCAAGTTTCGCAACCATATAATGCTGTGCTTCAAATGTGACTTTTCAAGAATTCCTTCCTTACTTCCAAGCTCATATTCTTTGAGTATAATAACTGTTTCTTTTGGTAAAAAGCCTGTTTCCCTTGTGCTATTCTTGCTCTTATATCTCTTTCGCTTTTGCCGTTTTCTGTAATTATGCTTCCTAGATATTTGAATTCTTTCACCTGTTCAATTGTCTCGGTATCTATTTTGATTTTCGTTCTTCTAGCTGTTTTCGCTGCTGTACACATCATGAATTTTGTTTTGTCTTTATTTATATTCATACAATAGTTCTCCAATAATATTGTTCTCATAGTGTTGAGAATATTTTCCAACTCAGTACTACTCGTGGCAAGTATAGCTATGTCATCCGCGAATCTCAACATACTTATATTTTCTCCCTGAATCTGTAATTTTGATTGAATTTCCTCCTTCACTTCGTTCATTGCTTCTTCTATATATAAATTGAAAATCAGTGGCGATAATGAGCATCCTTGTCTCATCCCTCTTCTTATTTGTGCTTCCCCTTCCTGACCCTCTATGTCTATTATTGCAGTTTGATTCTTATATAATTCGTATATTATTCTTCTATCTTTATAATTTATTCCCACCTTCTTCAGGATCGCAAACATCTTCTCCCAGTCCACATTATCGAAAGCCTTTTGTATATCTACAAAACCTATGTACACAGATTTCTTCAGCGCTATTCTTTTCTCTATTACTGCCCTAAGTGCTAAAATCGCTTCTCGCGTTCCCCTATTTTTTCTAAAACCAAACTGATCTTCTGCCAATCTACTCTCTATTTCATTTTCCATCCTCCTGTATATAATTTTGGTCAGTATCTTCGAAGCATGTGAAGTTAAACTGATCGTTCTGTAGTTCTCGCATTTGTCTGCCCCTTGTTTTTTCGGGATAGCGACAATTTTATTCTTTTGGAAATCTTCCGGTACTTCGCCTTTTTCGTACATATCTCTAATCAATTCAAACAGTGCGTCACGAGTTCCTTCACTGGAGGCTTTTATAAGGTCCGCACTTATGCCATCTATGCCTGGCGCTTTATTATTTTTCAATTCTCTCAAAGCCTTGTCGAATTCTGATCTCAATATCGAATCTCCCAATTCTTCCTCATCTACATCCTCCTCCTTCTCTAAAAGTGTTATATCATCGTTTCCTCTATACAAGTCTTCCAAATGATTGATCCACTGTTCTATTTTCTCTTCCGTTTTTATCAATTGTCGTCCTAGATAGTTTTTAATCTTATTGCTTCTAGATTTCATTTGTCCGAAAAATCTTTTAATAATCCTATATGCTTCATCTATTTTTCCTAAATGCAATCTTATTTCTATTTCCTGACATTTCTCTTCTAACCACTGTTCTTTTGCTTTCCTTGATTCTCTTATTATTTTATTTCTCAATGATTTGTATCGTTGCTGGCCTTCTTGGCTATCATTATTCTTGTATTTTCTTCTTTCATTTATCAATTCTAAAATTTCTCCCGTTATCCATGGGTTTTTAGGTTCTACTCCATTATTCTTCAAAGTCTTATCCGCACATTCTCTTATATTCCCCTTCATCTTTGTCCATCTCCTCTCTATTCCCAAGTCTTTCTCTTTTTGATCTCCCAATTTTTCATCCAACATTTTCTCGAATGCCTCATGTGTTTGTTTTTGCTTGAGGTTCTTCAAATTCCATCTTTTCTGCATTTTCCTTTTCTTCTTCAGAGATTTGAATTTCAGAGAACATTTCATCATCAACATATTATGATCACTATCTACATCTGCACTGGGATAAGTTTTACAGTTTGTCACTTGATTTCTAAATCTTTGTTTCACTAATATGTAATCGATTTGGTATCTTGCTGTATCTCCTGGCATTTTCCAAGTGTAGATTCTTCTTGGATGATTTTCAAATAAAGTGTTTGTGATAACCATCTTATGATTTTCACAAAATTCGACTAAACGTTGTCCTCTATCGTTCCTCCTCCCTAACGCAAAATCTCCTATTATGTTGTCCTCTTTTCCTTGTCCTACTACCGCATTCCAATCCCCCATCACTATCAAATTCTCTTCTCCCTTCACATATTCTATCACTTCTTCTATTTCTTCGTACGTTTTTTCAATATCTTCCTCCGAATATGCAGATGTGGGCATGTATAATTGGACTATCACTGTGTCTACCGGTTTTGTTCTGATTCTAACCATCATCACACGTTCATTATGTTGCAAATAATTTTCTATTCTATTTCCTACTCTTTTATGCATTACAATTCCTACACCTGCTCGACCTTTCTTTGATCCTGTATGAATTATTCTATAATCCCCACTCCAGAAATCGCCCTCTTGTGGCCATCTCATTTCGCTAATCCCCATTACGTCTATATTCAACCTATTCATTTCTAATTCCAAATTTTCTAATTTTCCCACTTGCCTCAGTGATCTAACATTCCACGCTCCGATTCGAAGAATGTTGTTTCTTTTCCCTATCCTATTCTTTGGTTTTCGTTCTTTGCTGATGAAGCTTCCTCGAGCAGCCTCCACCCGGAGATCCGAACGGGAGACTAGTTTACCTCCGGAATATTTTACCCGAGAGAGCGCCATCATGTGTTCATTAATTTGTTCGTTTGTTTTCGTTACATAATATTCCAGGTTATGAAAAAGTTTCATTTCCTCGGGAAGTATTGAAACATGTCAAGGAAGGTAGTTTCCCCTTGCTTTCCTTCCGTTTTTGCCGATGTTTCTGGCATCAGGATGATTTCGTTTCTCTCAGTTTGTATTCTTTCTCTTGAGTAGTTCATTCCACTCAAAAAAAAGATCCAACTCTGAGATACTTATCCTCCCCACCACGTAAAGGAAGCAGATACCACCAGGGATGGATAAAAAGGATATCAAGGACAGGTATCATGAATATCCCCCTGGAAGACCCGCAATCATCCACGGGGAGGAATTCATGAAATATCTAATATGAAATTTGTTTGATTTTAAAGAGAAAATAATTCCTTCTATAGTGACATTTGACAACAAGAAAAAGACACAAATCAGGACTTACTTTTAAAACGGTATTAAATCTTTCGATTATTGATATCGTTTCACTTTTTGAAAATTATTATTGCTTTCTTTGTTTTGAACGATAGTGTAAAAGTTTTCTTTTAAATTTCGTTGCCTTGTTAGGGTCCACTGCCTATGTAATAGCAAAGCAGTTTAGAGTTACTAACAAGGATATTGTTGGAGAATTTCGAATGCTTTTTAATTCGATCGTCTCGGAAGAAGTTGTAGAAGTGATTTTTAGGAAAAATTGAGAATAGAAGAAACCTCGGTTTGGGTGAAAATTGGGGGAAAAATCAGTGGTGGAGGTCAGGGTTAACGGAAATTCAATCAGTGGGTATGGACATATGAAGGATTGGTGAAAAGCATGGATAATGGGTGGTCTTATGTTTTCTCGAATAGAGGATTTGTAGTTCATGCAGAAGAAGGGTGGTGTCTCAAGGAAAACTCCATTTTCTTTTCGTTGGTTTCGGCCTACTTCTCCTTCTCTTTGAGAATATCTATGTCTCTGTCTCGAGAGTAAGTCTCTTTCTATTTGTACTGGCAATCACAACTATTTAAATATTTTCAAGTAAGGTTAAAATTAACTATTTTGTTATTGATTTCAATTATTGAAGTGTATTGAAAAATTCTTAAGATCAAAGTAAAATATTTATGAAAAATGAATGATAAAAATCGATCAAGATTGAGTCATTAAAGTAGTCACTTCTCGTATTGATATTTAAAAATTCTATTTTATTGAAAATGTTAACTATTGAATAGTGTTGAGTTTATTGGGAATTTATTGAAAATTTTGTTTGTTTATAACAATGGAAAAAACTTCTTTTTAGATTTTATTTTTGAATGTTAGATTTTATTCAATTTCTAATAAGTTTTGATTATATTCTTAAATCTCATCTTTGGTTATATATAAGTTGTGATAATATTTGTTTTTGTTTATAAAAATATAAAATTTCTTATCTCTAAAGAGTTGGAGTGTAGTTATATTTCAACTTTTCCAAAATAGGTTCGTTAGAGTTGAGAGAAATAGGAAGCAAGATATTGTTAATAATTAGAAAGAAAGTTACATAGGGTTGGGTCATATTGGGCCATGTTCATTAATTTGATTAGGGATTTTGTAATTTTTCGTAGGGTTATTATGGTAAGTAATTTAACATGGAATTTTCTATAGATTTTATACAGAAACGTTTATAGGGTTTATACTAATATTTCACGAAGTTCGAGTTTTTTTAAAAGTTAAAGTTCATTATTATTTAGGTGGAAAGGTTTTAGTTTTGTGGAAAGAGAATGGATTAAGGTAGAAGATTTATTCAAATTTTCCTAAAAAGAGAAATTTTAATTCATTGTTCATGATTGTTTTTTCCTTACCACTCATGGATTTTAAACATTTAAAAATTGTATGAGGGGAAAGAAAAAAAAAAGGTCATAAAGTTGGCGACATGATTCTTCGCTTTAATCCTCAGGCAAACTTTATGACAGGGCTATTTTTCACGAAACATCTGGCTGATATATATATATAAAAAAAAAATTTCAATAATCCAGAAGACAAAGACCTTCTGTTTCTTGTAAGTTATGAATGTGTATTATTATTCTTAAAAAATGGCGGATCGTAGCGGTAGTTTCAAGTTGTTCTCAACTTGGAAGGTTCCGTCCCTTCCACTACCGCGTGGGTGTTGATGGTAAGGAAGAAAATCTTTCTTACCATAAGCGAGCATGTCGTAGGGTTAGGAAAATTCTCACCCTACGGTGTAGGTAATGAATTTCTATTTTACCTACGCGCATGCTTACGTCGTGGGGATGATGGTCGGGCCTTATGCCGCTTCACGTTAGTGCGTGGGTGGTTGAAATTGCATTGGTAAACATAGGATACATAGGAAAAAGAAAAGAAAGATAGAAGAAAACGAGAGAGAGGAATTTGAAAAATTTGAGTCCTCGTTACAATGGGTATTGGTGTTGCATAAGACATCTTCTCGCTCACGAAAAGAGATCTTTTGGAAAGGTCTTGCAAGAGCTCTTGCAGTTTTCATAGACATCTTTTAGATATCTAAAAGAAGTCTTTTTGTCTGTGTGGGTAGTGTTTTAATGAAAGAAAGAGCTGATTAATAGAGACTCTGAATTGAATTTTGTGAATAGGATTTGGTACTGACAGGGGTGTGAAATAAGCAACAATCGAATGTACAAAATGTATTCTATATTGTTCCTTCTTAACGCGTTACATAACAACCTTTCCTTCTCACGTATTCATAACATATTAGTTCTCGTAACGTTTGAGAATGAGGGACTTTCAATGGAAAACGAATTAATATTGCAAATAATACTATAGTTTGAACAGAACATTCTCTCGACACGGAATAATAAGTTAGTGCTGGAATTCGAAAATTGCACCCCTGCTATTCCGTCCTTTAAGAGATCGAGTTTGGTGAATTGTGATAATCAATTTTAGTTGATTATCCCAATCCACCAATGATCTGAATAATTATCACCACAAATGAGGGTGAGTTTTCAAATAAGGATCGCAAAATGAACACGGTCTCGCTAAACAGGAACAGATTTTAACAATTATTAGAAGCTAATGATTCTATGTATAACTGAGGTTTTGCCACATCTCTGAATGCGCAATGCATAAGGTTCATTGAAAAACCACACAGCGGGATGATTTGAGTAAAACTTAGAATCACGGATGAATAGCCCTATCTGCAATAGATGAAGGGTATATCCGCCAGTCTAAGGAAGAGGGAGAGAAAGAAAGCGGAAAGAGGGAAAAGTTTATGAGCTTACGTTCTGAATTTATGAAGTCGAAATTCTCATTATTGAGAATAAAGCGGTGAAGCGAAGTCGAGTTCACTACCTTTGTCTTGGGTGGGGTGAATATAAGGTGGGATGTTTAATTTTGACTGCGACGGATCGGTGTTTCTCGTCGCCTGGTCTAACGGATACTCAAATGACTCAGTGACGCGTGAGTCTATGGTAAGCGATCGTATGTTCCATTTGATAACGATGGTGTGTTACTATGTACACGCATTCATTGTCGATACCATTTTGTGCCGTGATATTCTGCCGAATCATTCGTCCCGCGAACAGAAATGAGTTCATGACGAATCATACCATGATTTTTGTACATGGTTCTTTTTAATCATTTCATGCGACCTATTCGTCTCATCGAATGATCAGAGTCGTTATGAATTCATGTCATTTTTCTCTTATCGACTCATGCGTCACTTGCATTATGTCGTGTCTTTACATGCATGAGTCCGCCCGAAAGATGGTACCCATGCGTGGTAACGTTATGATTCTATAATAGCGAAATCGTACCGTTACAGTCGATTGGTTTTTATTGGAATATTTTATGATGTCTAATCACCGATATGAATCAAAAAGTTCACAGATCTAAGATTTGATGGTTTGTGTAGGAAATATTTGATGCGATTTCAGAATGGTTCCCATTCAACAATGAGTTGGTTCCTATTGGAATTTGCCATCATGTCCATCTGAAAATGCGCATGCTCAATGGAATCTCAAGCTTCTTTCATGACTTACAACATGACTTTCTAACGCGGTCGACACATTAAGATGAGGATGATTGATCCATGGATTATGAAGGGCTCCAAATCAGGGTTTGATCGGATTCACGGATGAATTTCTACCAGAAGAGCATCTTACGAAAGCTGAATCATCCGAATTTTTGTCACGAGATGCGTAATCACCGTGTTATCCTGTACAAGGTTCTTCTGATGAGGATTCCCCTGACCCTCCCAATCCTCCTGACAATCCCATCACCAAAAAAATCCACCCAATGACACCGACTGCTCTTGTCACATCATCCGTGATATCCGATACTTGTTTTGTGGGAATAGGATTTCTTAGGTATTGGTCATCAAAGTTATTGTGAGAATATACTCCAGTCGATTGAGAGAAATCTAATTGGAATCAATGAGAAATTTTCGATGTAGAAACTCAATTCACTCCGGAAGAATTTTCTTTATTGGATTCAATTGGCAACTTCATTTTCGATGGAAAAATCAATTCGATTGGGAAAAATTTCATTAGTATCAATCGAAAGGTTCCGATGCAGAAACTCAATTCATTATGATAGAATTTTTGTTCATCGGATTTAACTGAATTCCGTAGTGGATGGTGCAAGTCGTTGCAGTAACAGTGAAGAAGATTCCCAGATATCTAAAGGATCACCAGGTGCTAGAATTCTTTTTTGTAAAAACGGTAACACAAATCTCTGTGAATATTCAGATGCTGGTTGGGCTGTGAATGTTGACACACGAAGATCATATAGCGGTTATGTGTACGTTCTGGCAGAAGGAACCTGATCTGCAGCTGCACAGGAGGCGGACTGGCTTAGATAATTACCAGACGAAGTAAAAATCTTCAAACAATTCTCAAGAACCATCGGAACGAAATGCGATAGATGAAGTGATATGAAAATGATGTAATGATGATGATCCTATACTGATGATTACATGATTCAATGTGATGATTCTATGCTAATTCAGAACATATTGATATACGACATCGTTGTTTCAGAAAGAAAGAGGATGAGGGGCCAATAATCGTGAATTTTGCTTTGACTGATTTGATAGCAGCAGACCATTCAACCAAGGAAGTTAGTCGGAGAAAGTTCATAGCTCACAATCATATGTTGAGCGTTGTGAGCAAGGGGGAATATATTATAGTGAGGTTGTTTGTTGACAAAACAGACTCCAACAGAACAGAATTGTACAGAGTTTTGTTAACAGGATTTCGTTTCTCAAGAAGACAATGTGACAATCTCTTTCCATTTGCTCAATACTTCGATGAATTCAGGTGTAGAAAACGCTAACGCCATCTTTGCACTGATGTAATGTAACATGTTGTACCTATGTTCTCGTAATATGGATGTATTTATATTGTCCAACGCTTAATTGCACACGGAAAGAATAAGTGATCCAAATTTTCATTTACTAGCATGTTACTTTAGGACGTAGCAAAAATTCAAGAAGAATTCGCACACTAGATTTAGATAATTCGTTGACTCTTACCATTATTTCGACCATTAGAATGAAAAGTAAATACCATTGGTGGACCAATGAACAAAGTGGACGAATTATTGAAATCCTGTGTACAAATTCTTCTTGAATTTTTGCTGCATCCCAAAGTGATATACTAGTTAACGAAAATTTTTTCCGTGCATGAATACGTGTATGGCATCATCTTATATTCTTTTCTCCGTTTTGACTGAATTATTTTCTATTCCCAACAATTTCCAAGGGCCTGCTTCATCCATCGGCAACACAGGAGCCAGCCCATGTGTCTCAGTGGAAATGACACATATATAAACCATATATGGACCATATTGAACCGAATATGACCCATATATATCCCATACATGATTCATTTGCATTTATTGAAGGGTATGAAAAAAATCACTCCTACGAAAATTGAACGCAGGTCTTTGAAACTGGACGCCACCGCTCTTTCGCTTAATTTCTAAATTCAGGTTTCACCAGTGTTTTTACTTTCGTTGCGGAATAGTATACCGTCCGCCTCTCAACTATTCTAGCTTCCGCTCTCTTAATCTGCTCTTTTAGTCGAGCAATTGTTTCCATCTAATTGAATGGAAAGGGCAAAAAATCCAATATTCCTATAGAGAGATTGGGATCCAATGTTATTTTTTGATTTGAATGAAGGACAAAGCAATGAATCTGAATTTTAGGAATAAGGAAATCTGAGTGGTGACAAGTTTCTATGAAGAATTAATAGTTCCTTTTTATGAGGAGGAGAGGGTTCCTAGCCTTTGAACTACCATTTGGAAGAGTTCAAAGGGTCAAAATAATTGGTTCCAAAACAAGAAAAGCAATCAATTCGAAATGGGACCGCAAAATTATGCGGAAATATTTCGGATATACTCACTCATACTAGTGTTGCAGTATTGTTGATTCCCCAGTGGCCAGGTTCTCGTTCTGAGTTAGTCGATAATTGGCTAACAGTGAGCTGCCTGGTCTCCCTTGGGTAATGCTGATCCACATGGTTTGCTGGTGTTGAAGGTGCTGTTGAAGCACGTCCAGTATCCGGCTGATGGTTAGCGAAAGAATAGCTGCCTAACCTCACTTTGATAAAGCCGATCCACTTGGTTTGCTGATGCTTGTTGGTGTTGAAGGTGATATTGATTTGAAACACGTTCAGTATCCGGCTGATGGTTGGCAAGTGATTGGCTGCCGAGCCTTGCGTCTCAGGAAGAATCGAATTTTTTTTTATTTTTGATAGGCTTTAGAGCCAAAGTAGCGATGAGAGCTTGAGGATAGTTATAGAGTTTGGTGGCTGTTCGGTCGAAATTGTGTTGTGTCTGAATTAGAGGAATGCGCTTGCTTTTGAGCACTTGCTTATCCAATCAGAATTTAGCATAGGCTCCCTTGATAGTGGCGGTTGCTTCTCTTGCGTTTTGGTTTTGTTTCATTCGTCATGGATCTATGGTGAGGGATGATCCATGAGTCAATAGTTTGCATGATTGGCATGGTTCTGTGATGAGAGGGGTTGTTTCGCTTTCTTGCATATTTGTTATTTCTCTTGCGGTGGAAGATCCTGTCGATTCATTGATCGGGGATTGAAGGGTCACAATAGAAGGGGTTTTGTCCTTCCATACGTATTCGTTGTTCCCCCGCAAGGGATGGTCCTATCGATCTGTTAATCGAGAATTGAAGCGCAGCGGTAGAAGGGGCTGTTGTCCTTTCATACGTTCGCTCCATAGGTGAGGGTGGGTTCCGTTGTTTGAAGAATTTAACGCTCGGTATGTGATATCACCAGTTTTTTCTCACATATCCGTTATTCTTGTTTAATTCAAGCACTCGTTGACCATTCATTCGCACTCTATTTATTTTGTATGCAGTATGAATGTCTCGTTCAATTATCCTATTTGTTCTTATCTCATTGTATATGTTCATTTTTTATGAATTTTCGAATCTCTAAATCTTCATGATCAATTGTTTTGCTTGCTGGAGAAAAAAGGGAGGCTTTTAATTTATATTACCAATCAATTTGTGATTATTGATTGTATATTCTCCATTAGCGGAAGTTTTGTTCACATTACCAATCAATTTGTGATCGTTGACTACATGGTTTCGGTTAGCTCATGAACAGCATGTTTCTCATGTTCATTGATTTCCATTTTCATTTTTTTTTCAAACTTTCCCCTTTTGAAATTTTAGTATCATTGCGTTCAGTTTCTGATTCATTATTGATGTGATTCATTCAATCCTGTATGATTATTCATTCATTATTTAGTCATTGAAGTGAGGGAGCACGCATAAGTATACAGTGCGAAAGTCTGGGAACACCCCCATAACCTTCGAACGGAGCATGATAATTGGATCAAATTTTGTTTGAATCAAGGGGGGATCAACGGCTATCTCAACGGGGGACTTCGAGTTCCCCAGCCCTGTAGGGGGCAATGGGAGTGGGGAGGGGGCCAAAATCTCAAATGAAATGGGGGCTTGTGATACGTTATTCGATAGGGTTTCTCAACCTGAATCCAGCGGTTTTCTGCTATTTGAAATCGGATCATTTTTCGCTGAGTTATCGTAATTTTGATACTCTGATGTGGCAAAGTCTGGAAACACCCCCATAACTTTTGAACGGGACATGATAATTGGATCGAATTCTCTTTCAATCGGAGGTTTTTTTTATCCCAATCTTGGCATTACCCAGAATCAACGGCGTGGACGTGTTGGGAACCTGATTCCTTGTGTGTGTGTGTGTGTGTGTGTGTGTGTGTGTGTGTGTGTGTGTGTGAGTGTGGATGGCTGGGTGGTTCGATCGAATGGGCCTGTGTGGGACTATTCTTATCGATACTCACTGACGTGATCGATTATCCTCAGGTTCATTTCAGGCTGTTCATTTTCAAAGTCGGTAATATATACCCAAGATATTCGGTATCTGAATAATCCGTTGATCAGAAATGTCACTTTCAGAGGAAGAACGAATCATTATTTGAGAGATGCGTGGCTACGGAGATCGTCAACGATCTTTCAGGAAGGTACAAACCTTATTCAACGATGAATATCGCGTCGGTACATCGGGAGTACGGCAATTTCGAATCACCAAGTACATGCATATGCGAAGATGTACATCGTAAGTACACCCTTTCGATACACTTGTTACCGCGTGTTCGGTTTATTCTCGGGGTTTTGCCCTGAGTCATTTCATTACTCGGTGCGAGATTCGGTCGGCCGTTGTAGTATCGGTGGGTATGAGGCCCATTGTCCTCGAGAGGGTCATCAAGGTGTTTCTTTCAATGTTGAAAGGGGAATGGTCTCATTCCAGAATTTGGATTGTATTCCTTTAGCATGATTGTAGGGTTCTTTCATTCATTGAATCAGTGGCTCAGTGACTCAAGGGTAATTGGATTGACTCGAATGAGAGAAATGAATTCATTCGGTTCAACAGAACAATCAAGCCTTTGAATTTCCAATAAAAGATAATCTATTCCCTCGAAATGTTTGAACAGGGCCCTTTAAGGTTCAATTCAACTCATTACTTGAGGGAAGAAGAAGATTTTATGCATTATTCAGTATTAATGAAAGGAATATACGAGATATATTACACTTTTTTTATGTATACAAACTCCGCTCATTCTTGGAACCAGAATATATCGAAGCCTAAGCCGCGTTAGGATGAGAGCCAAGATGGTTTTTCTCTAAGGAACAAATGAACTTGACTTTCATTGCAAAATGTTCCTCGACTGTAGCAATCTCTCCTTGTTCCTACGTTGATATATGATTTACGAATTTTTTTTATCACTATACATGAATCATATATGAACTTCAAATTTATAGACCAACAAATGTGGATTACATATGGAACATATATGGGTTGTTCGAGGTCGAATTCACAATGAGTTCCTGAATATTTTCAAAATAATCGCTTTTGAATTTTTCGTGGGAGAACATAAGATGCAAATCACTTGTTTGTTCCCTTTTCTTTTTCTTATTTTATCGAGTTCACCGATTGACAATGTGCCAAAGCTTTTAGTTTTGACGAATCCAGTTTTTTTTCAAATGCCTGTATCTTGAAAAGCTCTCAACACATAGAATTATTAATAAGGAATGAGAGTTAGGATTTGTTCCGAACTTTTCACAAATTCGAGTGGACAATGTTTTTCCTTAATTTGTGTCTTTGAGATTCCCATGGTGAAAGTAAGAAAGGAAGAAAGTAGTTCATCCGAATTTGGACAGAGTCAACCCTTTGAGATCACCGGGAGTCCAAATGGCCCCAGGGGAAATCTGCGGTTTCATAGCTTGGACTGCTTATCATGTATTTAAATTCATGCTGTCTTATATTATTGCCGAAGAGCCCGTGATGTGAATTTCATCAAGATATCTGCGAAAATATTTGGAAAACTGTGTGAGTGGTATCTGTTCTCTTGATCTGGGGTCCGAAGAACTCTGTGTGACGTTTACGTGAATATTTGGAAGTGTGAATTCAACGGGTTCATTTTTAAATTGCACTAACACGATCAATCTATGATGCATAATAGAACTTTTGGTTTGTTCCCGGAAACGGTAGGAGAGCATGGGTCACAGTGGATCACGGGACTGTACACGCTGATAATATCACTTTTCAGGCACTCTTTTGCAACCTTATCTTGGAATGCCGCTGAACTGCAAGGTGTCATAACGTGTTCCAGTGTACAGTTGCTACTGATAACATGTCAGTCTGGATTTTATATTCACGAAGGATTAGATGTATCTTGTTTTCATGAGAATGTATGTGAACTGACACAGGTCAACATTTTTACTTGCCTATGAACATCTGAAGTAAAGTTGCCAGCCTTCCCCATTCACGGATTGATTATTTGTTCACGAATAAATTTGAATATATACTACTGTGTGCAAAAAGTAAGGGGAATTTTTAATTTAAACTTCGCGGGCTTGACATTTCAGGCTAGTTCTTTTTTTCTCAAGTTGGCAGGACTGTCAATGACATCTGTGCCAAATTTCATGTCAATGTCATTATCAGTAATACATTTACGCTTGTGTTTACCAAACGACGAATGTCTGATTTAATTGAGCACAGAAGTGCAATCAAATTTTGTTTGCGGAATGAAATTCCAGCTGCGGAAAGTTTGAGGATGTTGCGGAAAGCCTTTGGTGATTCTACCATGTCGCAGAAAAATGTTTATAAGTGGTACAAAGACTTCAAAGAGAGTCGAGAACGTGTTGATGACTTGGAACGCTCCGGATGACCATCGACGTCAACAGATGACCAACATGTCGATGGAGTGACGGAATGAGTGCTCAAAAATCGTCGGATGACTGTGAGAGACCTTACTGATATGATCGGAATATCAGAAGGATATTGAGACCAGAATTATGGGCCAACAACTCTTGGTTTTTGCATCACGATAATGCACCGTCTCACACCGCACTCGTTCTTCGTGACCATTGTAACATTATAGAATAAGAATAACCAGAAAGATGTACACGGTATATATATATATATATATATATATATAGATATATAGAGCAAGAGAGAGAGAGAGAGAGAGAGAGAGAGAGAGAGAGAACGAATGAATACGATAGAGGAACCTACGATGGTGGGTAGGAGATGAATAGGAGGAGAGACAGGAGGGGAGTAACGATTACCGAATATCGAGAGAAACGACCTTCTCCCGAAAACCGTAATACAGGTTGTGGTAGTTGGTTGAATATTTTGATCTACGTAGATCAAGTATTGAAAAATTGGTCATAATTATACAGGGTGTCCCATTTTAATTTCTATATGGTAATAACTCAAATACGAGGAGTTTTGGAGGAAAATGTTTCCAACAAAAGTTGTGAGATTCCGAGGGGGACATCTGATGGTGACCTTGACTTTGGCCTTGGATCTCAACTTCAAGGTCATTCAGAGGTCAACTTTTGTTTCTTGAATGAAATCCCCTATTTTTTACTACAGATTCAGATTTGACGTTGAAAAACAAGAAACTTTTGTCTGAATCATTTTTCCGAATTCCGCACAGATAGCGCTCCAATCGATAATAAATGAGTTTTATGGAACACTCGTATTGCTTTCTGTGTGAAACGACATTTAACTCTCCAGTGTTTTTTTTCAGCTTCTGAGGATTACCGTCGCCATTACAGTTACCCAATGTGCACCGCGAGGAGGTTGAGCGATCGGATCTTGCACATCTTTGTGGCCCTGAGAATTTGATGAAACCCCATAAGTGAAAATCCAAAGTGGTAAGATCCGGAGACCTAGCTGGGATTTTCCATCGACCAATATTGTCAATTATGTCTGTTCGTAGTACCGTTACTGTGAATTGTTGCCAAACGCGAGTACACAACAATACTTGTGTTTATCATGAACAAGAAAGTTTATACTAGAGCATTGTTTACAAACACAAGTGAAACGGAATGTTTAATATCCTCCATTCATTTGCAAATTCTTTTCGATATACGATTCAAACTTGAAGAAGATCTTTGATCAGTGTTGTGAAGGCCTCAATACCATGGATTATCCTTGGGGTGAAATACTTGATATTCTCCTGATACAAAGGGGAATCTCGACGTAATTACGCTGCAGCATCAAGATTGTATGGAAAGAAGTATCCAAATAGACACCAGCCTTCACTTCAGGCGATACGCTCAATAGAAAGACGAGTTAGAAGAATGAATGTTATGATGGAAATCGTATGGATGCACGTTCAGTAGCCGTTTCAGGAATGGTGCACCTGAATCCTCACGTTAGTACCAGAGAAATCCAGCACCATTTAGGTATCCCAAGATCAACGGCACACCGCATACTAAGATCTGGTAAATATCATCCTTATCACATTACATTGGTGCAAGCATTAAGTGAAGATGATCTTGGACGTAGGGTTGAATTCGGTCAATGGGCCTCGAAGCAACCGCCTGGTTTTTTCAATGACGTGATGTTCAGTGATGAGCCAACATTTCGCAGTAAAACGGTGTTATGAACAGACATAATTGTCATTATTGGTCAATTGAAAATCCCAGATGGCATCGACAAGTTGACAATCAACATCGCCGGACTCTGAATGTGTGGTGTGGGATTTTGAATGGTCAGATCATTGATCTTTATTTCTTCCAACATACTGTTAGGGAGGAAAATTATCTGCAATTGATTCGAGACAAATTACCAAGGATGTTGGGAGATGTTGATCTCTACACACGGAACAGGATATGGCTTCAGCATGATGGGGCACCACCTCATAACGCTGCAATTGTCAGAAATTTCTTAAACACATCTTACCCACACAGATGAATTGGTCGTGGTGGATACATTGCCTGGCCGGCTAGGTCTCCGGATCTTACTCCTTTGGATTTTTACTTATGGGGTTTCATCAAAGATGTAGTTTATGAGAGAGCACCAACGACCAGAGATGACATGAAACGCCGAATACGAACTGTCTGCCGAACAATTCCATGTCATGTGCTTTTGTCGTTAGAACCACATTTTCAGAGACGAATTAGGTTATGCCAACAGGTCAACGGTGCAAATATCGAACATTTGATACGGTGAATTTTCATACATATTGCAGTTTGTCGTGGGAAATCACACACCTCTACAGTCCAGACAATCGGCCCTTTTCAGGGCCACAAAGATGTGCAAGATCCGATTGCTCAACCTCCTCGTGGTGCACATTGGATAACTCTAATGGCGACGGTAATCCTCAGAAGCTGGAAAAAAACACTGGAGAGTTAAATGTCGTTTTAAACAGAAAGCAATACGAGTGTTTCATAAAACTCATTTTTTATCGATTAGAGTGCCATCTGTGCGGAATTCGGAAAAATGATTCAGACAAAAGTTTCTTGTTTTTCAACGTCAAATCTGAATCTGCAGTCAAAAATAGAGGATTTCATTTAAGAAATAAAAGTTGACCTCTGAATGACCTCGAAGTTAAGATCCGAGGCCAAAGTCAAGGTCACCATCAGATGTCCCCCTCGGAATCTCACAACTTTTGTTGGAAACATTTTTCTCCAAAACTCCTCGTTTTTGAGTTATTCCCATATAAATATTAAAATGCGACACCCTGTATATACATCCACTCTTATATATATGAATATATATAAATACGTATATTTATTCCAACAATGTAGAGTTATAGTGTACACAAATTGAAATAATTGAATTATGACAATTCATGTACCAGTATATGGTGAGAATATGATTAACCCACGACCATCGAAGGAAGAGGCCCCAGAAGATTTGATGATCATCAGCCACGCTGTTTTTGAATTGGGCATCATTTCATCTCCTCTACAAAAAAGACCCGCGAAACGAAATTAAGTATCTCTCTCTCTCAATATTCTGTAGATTCTCATCATTTCATATAAACTTTCCATTCATTTATTTATAGTTTATTAATGTATACCTGAAATAACTCTTGATAGAAATTATATGTAATATCGGTTGCAATCTATGTTGAATGATAATTCATATATTCCTTTTTTGACTCCTTTATATTTACAATATCAATATGGTTCATTTCATTGAATTAAGCTATTTCAGTTTTTCGATAGTAATCTTTTTAAAAAAATATTCGTTTTCTTTCACCATTTCGCCGAAATTCCGACGCATATCGTTCCGCAACCACCGTATTCGCCTGATTTGGCTCAGTGTGACTTCTGGCTATTCCCAAAACTCAAGAGACCACTCCGGGGAAAGCGTTTCGAGTCGATTGAGGAGATAAAAGCTGAATCGAAGAAGGCGCTGATGGCTATACCGGAAAGGGACTATTTAGCATGTTTCGATGATTGGAAAAAACGTTGGCATAAGTGTATTTTATCGAGAGGGGATTACTTTGAAGGGGATGAAATTGATGTAGAAGAATGAATGAAGGTTTTTCATTTTACAAACAAATTCACCTTACTTCTTGCCCACATTAGTACGTTTTTTATCTTTCCCCGCAAACGTATATGTTGCGTGCGTTACGATGTATGCTGTATATGTGTGATTGATGAGGCTTCGGACACACATATGGATCATATATGCGTCATCTGTGGGTCATATATGGAACATATATGGCCATATATGTTTTTTAAATATATATGGATCATATAGGGTCATATATGATTATTTTTCACTAGGGTGGAAATACCCGGAAATGAAAATACAAACTGTCAAATACTGGCAGGGATTCGTTTGCCTGACTATGGCAAAAGCAATTGAGCTGTTACTTCACCATCACTATTTCCATTCATCTGACGGACATCACACAACACTGAGTTTTGGAAATGGCTAGATTCGTTACGATCCTGCATCAACTCTCGGGAACCCATATCGCCTATCTAATGAGCCTAGGCCATGCCAGTATTCAATCAACGGATGATATACATTCCAAGCAACAAATCTTCCGAATGGTCTTTGGTCCGAAGTAATTCGACTGATTCAAATTTTCTGCTTGCAACGAAATTCTAAACCTTTGCACACCGCATAGGGGCAGTTAGACTTCAAGTCCGGATTAATATGGACGAGGAAGCTACTGTTATTATAATCTCGGTCATGTTTATTTTGCACACAATGTCGAATACGATCATCCGGAATGTTATCTCAGCTCTCTTTCGAACCATAACAATAGTCATTTGATTGACTCTCCTATTTTATTGTCTGTCTCCGTAATTGAATCGATACACATTTAGTGATGGCATCATTCTTGGACCATATGTGTTAGAAATACCAGGCCATCAATAACATCGCAGGTGCAGCAATACAGGCTCGCCAAGATGACCAGTACCGGCATTATTGTATCCCCAGTACTCATGTAAAACGTTGGTATCATTTCGAGTCCTCGTCAGTACTGTCAAATCAACTGGCCTTGAATGGGTTGTTTATATTTGCGAACGCTGGTGACTCTGGCAACTGCACTGTCCCAGTATAGGACCAGGTTTCAATTTCCACATGAGAGGTTACAGTTTTCTGCAATATTTTATGAAACCTGTTGAACGGTTTTTCCAGGTAAAATATTGATTCATATGTAATATCCTGGTAGAAATTCTCGCAAGTAAACCATAAGGCACTAATCAGTTCATCCTTTTTACTGGTGAGGCACTAATCGGGAAAACTTACCAGTAACTGATGAGGGATGTAACACTCGCACCAACGAGGGACTAATCAGGTAAACTGAGCAGACACTAGAAAGTAACTGATGAGGCACTTGCCAGTAACTGACGAGGAATTTTTTGGAATAAATATGACTCTCTAAATTTCTTGGAGTGGAATAGCACTCTTGAAAAATGTTTATTTCAGGGGGAAAAAAATCTGTCACAGATTTTAGTTATATTTGTAAAAGAAAATAAAAATAATCCATTAAACTCCACAACATTCTGTAATTGCTCGTTGTACTGATGGGAATTTATTATGCACCTTCGAGGATTCGAACCGCTGTAATCAATCTACCTGAACGTGAACCTACACAACCTATGCCTAAACGACCTGAGCTGAACCGACACTTGCGTCTGTGGTCGAAAAAGTTGCAACAAGTGCTCCTGGAGTACCTCGGTCGATTTCCTGTAGAACGATGTGTTACAATAATAATCGAATCAGACTCGATAAATTTTTGAATCATTATAATATTAGGGATCAATATAGCGAAGTATTGAAAATTCTGTAATGATGTGTCAGTGAATAGAATTTGATTCCGACGTTGACAAATTTCCAATCCATGTAATTTTCTAACCTCAAAATTTTTGAATCCTATATACTTATATGATATATGTACTGTGAGAGGTTATATAATTTTATCAATAAAATGAATTGAACTTACAATTATTGATGTATAATTTCATATGAAGTGAATTGTGAATTTGGAAGTGAATTTAATTCAATGTATATTAAATCGACGCTCAAAGTTTCTATTTTTCGCAATGTTTTGGTTTGAGTCTGTATCCAAATTTTCGTTTACTTTCAAGATCATTATTTCATTCTCTTGGAGCCTTACAGAATTTCCTTATTGAAAGTGATTGTGCTGATTTGGAATACCTTTAGTTCTGTATGATACTAATGATTGATAATCCTCGGTGTCATTAGTCAATACCGCATATCTGAGTCACTGTGTTTAATACCATGTATTCATGAACAATAGTGAGTATACCCTGTAACAATAAACAATACTGGATATAGTTGATAAATACCATGTATCGATGAACAATATTGGATGTAGTTAATCGATACCATGTATTCATGAACAATATTGGATACAGTTGATCGATGCCATGGATCGATGAACAAAATTGGATATAGTTGATCGATACCACATATCCTTGTAGAAGATCATATTCAGGTTGTTTGAACTGTATATATGAACCTTAATATTGATTTTATTTATGGAAATTGCAATTGTAGATTTCTTCCAATTTCATAAAACTATTTTGAATTAAATCTTACGAAAGCTTTTCAAATTGATATTTTAGTACTGGATGTACTATACTGAAAATCATTTCAGTTCTTTGGATTGATTTTTCATAAAAGAGTTTGTTTTTTGTGATTCATTAAGGTATACTAATAATTTTTACAAAACCCCAGTAATTTTACACTGTTGAATCATGAAACATTTATTCTGATACATAGTTTAAAGTGTTTTGTCTTTTCAGATACCCAAGAACGTTTCAAACAAAACGATTTAATCTAAGTATCTACATTTCATTGAGAACATGTCATTCAATGGAATATTTTGATCACAGTCTTCTTGTATTGTAAGAGTTCCTTTCAGATTCATATACTCTTACTGAAATACATTGAAAATCTGAATTATTCTTTGACTTATTCTCTTTTCATGGGCTTTTTTAATGGCTTATGTATATGTTTATTAATCGTATAACACTAATATACAACTATCCAATTGCATTGTAAAATATAACACCTTTTTATGTATACATCTCATACATCTGTACCGTTTACTGTGAAACATTCATTATATTTCGAACATGTATCACAATTAATGAAATTATTATACATAATTCAACCTAACATAAACAAGATATACTGAATGTTTCATAATGAAGGCCACAGGCCACAGTCATGAGGTATTGGCTAATGACACCTAGGATTATCAATTATTGGTATCATATAGAACTAGAGGTATTCCAGATCAGTACCATCACTTTTAATAAGAAAATTCCATGAGTTTCCAAGAGAATGAACTTCCACTAGAATCCTTTCCTTCTACTGTTGGTTCCGGTCTTTGATTTTGTCTATTTCCGAAATGCTGAGATCTTTATACCTCCAATATTTCCTCATTGGATATATATTGGGATAAACTCATGTAACATACGCTTGGTGCAATGAAAACATAATCTCAACTTTTCCACGGTTTTCCTTTGCACATAATGGAACTTACCATAGATACCTGAGATGGTACAATTTTCAAGAAAACAATGAAAGTAATATACTCGAGAAAAAGAATGAAATATTTGAATTCAACAATGCGATACTCCGTAAACATATCAAAACGTATCCCATTCCCATGATCTTATTCCACATTCATTCTTTGGATACATCTTCGTGTGTTTGAGTAAACCATAAATACAAGAAGAATCAATCCATTTTATTATTTGAATACCCCGAGAATTTTCCAAGATGAAATCTGTGAAAATGCAGATTGAACTTGGAATGAGGACCTCAGACAAGGACGATGGTTCATACTTTTCTATTGTACTCTCCTGCGTTACGACCTTTCATATCTAGTTTTATCTTCATTCAACCGAAAATGAGATTTTCACAATTTCGTACCTCGTGTATACATAAGCGTGTCCCGAAAAAATTTTTTTTCAGAATTAAACTATACAATAGCGATTAAAAGTTGCTCTTGGATCAGCTGATTGCGAGAAAAATAATTCAAAAAATCTTGCAGGCTACTAGAATATATTTCAGAGGAAACAATGTTAGAGAACTTCCTCTGAAATATATTCTAGGAGCCAGAGAAAAGAACGTATCTACTCCTATCAGAGTATTCAAGTCACCAAAACTGGATTCCGCTGCCGAAGATTATTCCAAGATGATTGCATGGAACGAGTGTCAGATAACTCTACCCCTATTCTTCAAGATATTTCTAATGCGGAACTCAGAACAATGGTTAACAATGAGGATCTATTGCTATCTGATTCTCCATGTCACACGCAAGCCGTTGAACGTTGTGTCAAGTCTGTCACAGGAGCTTCTTAATGTGTTATTGGGGGAAAATCTAGAGATGGATTTATAAAAAACAGATTGCAATCCAGAACTGAAATGCCTCCACTTGATTACAAAAGTCGATTCCCTGTGTAGTAATGTTTATTGTTCCAGATAATATATTAGAATATACTGGACAAAATATTTTTATTGTGAACAAAATTGATTTTCTTTGTTTTGAAAAATTGTTATTTCATTAAAATCATTAGGGTATGTGATAAATATATACAATCATGTAATAAATTTGTAATAAATTCTTTTAGCATTGAACTGAGTGATTTTTGTTTCAATTATTGTAAAATATTATTAAAATGTAAAATTATTGTCAAAAAAATTGGTATGAAAAATTTCGCTGGTTTTGTGCATAAAAACTGGATTTTCAATCTCCAGAAGTCTGAGGATTGATTAAAAACTAAGAATATATATCGTAATTACTGGTTAATACGCAACTTTTGACACCTTTCATGTACTAATTTGATGTTCATTGTTCGATATGAACTTACATGATAATAACTGAATTATTGGAAAAGTAATCAAATGTTGATTATTTTCAACAGCCAGTAGAGGTCTCAAAGTAGCCTGCAAGATTGTTTGAATTATTTTTCTCGCAATCAGCTGATCCAAGAGCAACTTTCAATCGCTATTCTATAGTTTAATTCTGAAAAAAAATTTTTTCGGGATACGCTAGTATACATGCTCACAATCAGATCTCTGAATCCTTGATGAAATTCTTCGTTTCGCGTTCTGATCCTACAGTTCCAAACGAACATTTCCCATATTTGCTTTTCATATTACAATTGAATTATTTTATCCTTGATATTAGAAGAGACAAGCAATACTCACGAAACACGATTGCCCATCGATCCGGTTTAATTTTATATAAAGCCATGAATCCTTCACATATTTCCCCATAACGCAACGGAGGCATAAAGATAATGTTATGAGATGGAATGATTTCCATCGGTTCGCGTCATCCATGCTGTACTGAAATTCAATTTACAGATCGCGAAATAATGTATTTCGATAGTGAAATATAATATCTCAATACTACATTCAGCTCAATACAATTCCTGGGGCCGTACTTATCGCTGAATCAATATTGATATGCATTTTGGAACCGTATATATATATATATATATATATATATATATATATATATATACTCAAAGGCATATACAAATAGACCAATAATCGTGGGATTGATTGTGTTCAAAGTACATAATACGGATCACAACCCAACAATAAACGGGCAGAATTATATGCCACAACGAAGCCAACTGTAGCTCCTCCTTTATCTCTCTGCTCTCTCAACCATACATACGTGGGCCGTTTGATTGAAGGTACTCAATTGGTCGAGGGTGGGCCAAGGCGACAATGGGAACCAGCTCCTCCTACCCAATCACCCGGATTGATCATTCGAAATTACATCGTGATTGCTCAATTAAACTTGATCGTTCTCTTTGCTAGTTTTTCGTGCTGCATGCCGAACAATCGTTCAAAAAAGCACTCGGAATAAAAATCATTATTTGATCGTGCACTCTTTCATATCTATACGTATCGTCGCTTTCGGTATTGCTCGTATGTTTATTCATAACAAATTTTTGAAGTCTTTCTCCTCGATTTGCATCTTCGATATTATTATTTCTAGGTGGAAAATAAAAATCTTCATTGTCAGCGGTGAAGCGAAATTTGTATTCATTTTGAAACTTCATGGGTATCGGTGTCAGTTATCGGTTATTCGGACGATGTAACGAAGTTCCCTTCAGTCACCGTTGCGTCGTACGCGAATTCGGTTTTGGATATGCGACCAGAGAAAAAATATGCGATTTCAGATGAATGTATTCTTCGTGTGTTAGAAAACAGGAAAATGAAGTTGAATTAAACGAAGTCATCGATGTGAATACACGCTATATGAGGATAAATCTCTAAAATTCATGCACTGTTCATTCCATTCCTATCGTCCAATGGATCTCACTCATGTAAAAGGAGCTGCTTCATTGAGAATGTATTTTCAACCCTTTCAGGGTGCACTACAAAATAGTACCTCATCAGTGCGCACATGGGTGATTATTTGTGGCCATTATTTCAGGTAATGAGAGTGGTGCAAAAAATCGGCCGAAATTCATGAAGTACTATCAAGATACTATCCATGATACTGTGGGATATGCGAATGAGCGGTATCTTATTTTATTACGACGACGAGTGTGTTGTCAATAATCGATATTATGTACGATCTTCCGCGAACGTTCGTTTGTTTGAAAAAGGAGACAAGAGTGTTGTTGAGATGAGATTAATCGAGATACTTGGTGATTGGAAATTTCTCGAATGAGTCGAATATTTCAATATATGTTTTAGTAGGAACATGAATTGAAGTGTGCATTGAATGGAATGATCGAGTTGTCGTTGTATGTGTCGGATCGATTGACTTGTTCGAAAGATGCCCTAATATTTCTATTTCGAAATATATTCACTCGTTTCAGTATATTTTTGTGTTTCATTCACCTCAAATCTCCTACAAAATTGAGGGCTCGTCCGTAATATTATAGAGCCGATCCGGAAAAAATAATTTTTCTTCCGCGTCGTGAGTTGTGATATGTCCAGAAGGTGAGAGATTTGAAGAAACGGTGGTAACGATTCAATCAAACTTGGTGGTGATCGAAAATTCGTGTGATATGAAGTGAATTTTAATACTGTTAAAAATGGTGAATGAAATCAGTCCTAATAATTTCACAATAGTTGAATTAGAAGAAAAATTGCGGAAACTTGAGTTGTCTGTGACAGGCAATAAAACAGAACTAATTAACAGGCTGAACGAAACTGTTCCAACCCGCGGATGGATGGAAGAATTAGCGAGGATTCGACCGACCGCAATGAGAACTGCAATAGGAGCCACAAATGCGCACCAAGAAATTGAATTATTGAGAAGAGAAGAAGAGTTGGCCCAACGAGAATTGGAAGTTGCCCGTCGAGAAATTGCAGTGCTGAAGCGACTACAGGAACTCTCGATGAGGGAGACGCCTCAGCCTCATCTCAATCTGCCGTTGACCTCAACAACACCAACACACCCGACGCCAACATCAATGTCAGAACATGATGTTGGACATCAAAAAATTTCCGAGATGGGCGAACTGTTAGGATATTGTGACGGTAGTGACAACCGCTACAAACAATGGGGAAATCATGTCAAGCTACTTCGGTTAACGTACAAGTTGTCATCAGAAACATGTAAAATAATTATTGTTTCACGACTAAAGGGGAAGGCCCTCGACTGGTTTCATTCGGAGCCTAGTTCCATTCAAACGCCCGTAGATGAGTTTTTATGTAAGTTACGTAGTATGTAATACCATCAACCAAGCAGGATGGCACGACGAAAGACGTTTGGAGAACAAATATGAAAGAGAAACGGATCTTTTAAGAACTATTTCCACGAGAAAGTGGCACTCGCGAACAACGTTCCAATTGACGACGAAGAAGAAGAAATCGATGGGATTATTAAGGGCATCCCTAATCCAAGATTGCGTGACCAAGCCTATATCCAAGGGTTTAAGTCCAAGAAAGCACTCTTGGCTGCATTCGAGAAGATCCAGTAGCGTACGAGAGGTATTTCGAATTCGAACGAGAAAACAGATAGACGATACCTGAGAGGAGAAGGCGAACGACGACGTTCTGTGAAGGACGACGAACCTGTGTATCCGCGTCCACGACGATTAACTCCTGAAGAAAAAGAGGAAGTCAATCGACAAATTAACGAATGGTTACATGAAGATATTATACAGCCTACCTTGTCTGAATACGCGAGTCCTATAGTTCTTGTGAATGAGAAGAATGGAATGAACTTCTTGTGCATCGATTATCGTGGAATGAACCGGAAGATTGTTGAGGATCGGTACCCTTTATCGTTGATAGAGGACTAGTTGGATCGACTTCAGAGAGCTGAAATTTTTTCTACATTAGATCTGAAAAATGGATTTTTCCATGTCGAAGTTAACCCACAGAGCTATGAATATACCGCATTCATAACACCTGACGGAGACTACAAATTTATGCGTGTTCCTTTCGATCTGACAAATTCGCCTGTGGTTTCTTAAAAATTTATTAATGCCGTGTTTCGAACCCTGATATCGTCTAATGTTGTGGTAATTTATCCAGATGATTCAATCGTGCCTTCTACCGACTACGAGTCTGGATTAGATAAGTTGAAGCAGGTATTTATTGTGGCAGCCCAATCAGACTTGCACATAAATTGGGAGAAACCCTTGCCTCTCGCATGTGGGGTGCTTGATTATTGTGAGTCCCCTTGCCTCTCACATGAGGGGTGCTTGATGCTGTTACAATAATTGCTCGAACTTACCCCCCTCCGCCTGGATACATAATCCCAGTCTCCGCCGAGAATTTGTGACCGTCTTCGGAAACACTGATTGTGGTATGTTGGCACCATCAGTGCGGATGCGATCGATCATGTCTTCCCTCGTTGTTGGTTGGGCCTTGAATACTTCGTCTTTCAGAAATCCCGACAAGAAAAAATCGGAAGATGTCCAGTCGGGTGAGCGTGGAGGCTACGCAACTGCTCCACATCGTCCAATCCATTTTCCCGGGGGGTGATGATCAAGGTATTCTCTCAGTATCAATGCGTAACGGGGTGGTGCTGCATCGGGTTGGACCCACATCCTCTGCCTTGTTCGTGAATCCAGATCCTCAAGCGAACCTGGTGAATGATCTGCCAGAAATTCCAGAGACATGGGGCCACTCAAAGTGTCGTTAAAAAAATGTGGACCGACTGAATAGCCATTGACGATCCCGCACCACACATTTACGCTCCAACGATGTTGGTTGTCGATTGCTCGATACCAATGCGGAACAACATCCGACCAGTGATGAGAGTTGTGTCTATTCAAATGCCCAGTGCTCTGAAAGGATGCTTCGTCGGAAAACATTGCATAGTCGAAGAATTGAGGATCGTCAACCAGCCTTGCTCGTGCCCAGTTGCAGAATCTAATTCGAAGTCTCATGTCGTTTGGAGTGAGAGCTTGAGTTAACGTAATGTGGTATGGTCGATATTTGACATGCTTCCAGATTCTTAGAACAGTAGTCCAGGGTATACCAGTTATTCGTGCCAAAAATCTGCTACTAACATGAGGGTCCAAGTGGATGAATCCCAATATGGTGAGGGCACGGATATCATTCTCACCGTACCGGTGATGTCTTAGATCTCGCTGGAATATTCCTCGTCGAGCCCTCAATTCGAGTCGACGGATTGTCGTAGGGTGTGCGATGCAGCGATCGGGATACCGATCCCGGTAAACTCTTGTGGCTTCGTTGTAATTATTGTGACATGAGCCAAGCACAAGCATCATATGATAATTTCAGAAGGTGGATGGTGATTCATTTCTTCGATTGAATCGGATGGAATGAATTGATAAATGTAGATGATTGGATATGCGAAGGACAAGAACGATTGTGAAGGTCTCAGTTTAGAACCAGTGTTCAAAAGATCACGTATTTCCGTCATCATCCACATAACCAACCATAATGAACAGAGATTCGATGTTCCTGTTTGTTTATGTATCCTTGTTCATCGCTCTTCACCAAAGATCGGGACTGATTTCAATGCAAATTAGACTTGATTCCATTGGAAAAGAAAACGTAAACATAAACTGTTAACGGCATTCACCATGTTGACATGGAAAAATGTAAAGAAAATTCGAATATTGAATTGTATTGTAAAGAAAAGGAGCCTGGTATAGTTAGCGGACTGTATGAGACGATACTAGAGAATGGAAAATGAGTTCTGTCTCGCTCTGGGTTGATTCATGCAATAAGAAGAGAATAATTCCACTCAATAAATATAATTTCAATCTAAATCCAATTACAAAATGGGAAGTTACACAATTTCAGAGGTGTTACTTCCTCGGAACTAAATAATTCAATAATTGAATTAATAAGTATAAAATTCTTATCAGTATACACTGGCCAGAGTATCATTCGACTCACTTATACAGGCGTACAATAGCGTTGCGGTGCACCGTCGCATCCACGAGAAGAGAAGTCATCGAAGACGAGAACGTTGAAGAGAAGAGAAGATCCCGTAGGAGTAGAGATGAGGAAATATGTGTTGACGGATGTCGAAAAAACCACCACCACCGTGAAAACTGATTACACGCCGAGTCTGATGGGTTTGAGTGAAAACTTGAGAAGAACTGAGACATTGTATCATTAGAATCGATACAGAGGAGAGAATATACTGACACCACGTGGAAGAATTATGAATTGAAGAAACGTGGGTTCATGCGAGTAGTCTTAGTGCCGCACTGATTAGTTCACGTAACGGCGATCATGTCGTGTCGATGACCATTTCCCCTAATTTGCAATTAGGTCATGTGATCTCACAGGAGGAGAAGTACGAGGTGTATTCCAGATAGACCGTCTGCAGAAGTAACGACGGAACATTACCCCCCACCAAAATGAATATTTTTACAACCTGGGTAGAGTCTTGCCAGATCGTGATTGCAGGTCCTCATTGGGACGAGACGCGTCTTCTATGTCGAACGGCAACAAACAGACCTTGGTCAACGGTCGAGTGAGGACGCCGTTGGGTGTCTGTATCTTCACGACTCGTGTTGTTCCATCCGATCCGGGTATACCCTCCAAGATCCGCCCCATTTTCCACAAGTTCAGTGGCATAGAGCGATCGATAAGAAGGACTAATGCTCCGGGGTTGATTTGTGGAGTCCGGCGAATCCATTTCGAGCGTTGAATCAGCGTGTGGATATATTCGTTGGACCATCGCTTCCAGAAGTCCTGCACGCATCGTGCTATCAGAGTCCATCGGGCGTGGAAAGATGGTGGTGTCTGAGTGAGATCCTCTTCTGGTCGGCTGAGCAATAACGGAGCGCCGACGAGAAAATGTCCCGGAGTCGAGTAATCGAACCCATCGGACGGGTTTGTGGAGACCGGACACAACGGTCGAGAATTGAGGATGGCCTCAATCTTGGCCAATAACGTAAGGAGCTCGGGAAGGGTGAGTGTGAAATTGCCTATCACGCGCTTCATGTGATGTTTGGTGCTCTTCACGGCTGCCTCCCAAGAACCACCGAAATGAGGTGCCGCAGGTGGATTGAACTTCCACGTGATTTGTCGTTCATCGCAGTATTTCCGAACGGTTTCTTCCTCCACGTGTAAGAGTTGCACAGCCTCTTTCAAATTGAGCGAGGCTCCCACGAAGTTGGTCCCCATGTCGCTCCATAGCTGGGATGGTATTCCTCGTCGAGCGATAAAGCGGTCTAGAGCCGCCAGGATCGTTGGAGTGGAGATATCTTCTACGACGTCCAGATACACCGCCTGTGTCGATAAACAAATGAACAGAGCTACCCAAGACTTATATTTACGAGCGTTCCGACGCTTACTCTCTCTCACAAGATATGGACCGGCCAAATCGACACCCGTGTTGACGAACGCACGCACCTGCTGAAACCGAACGCTAGGGAGACTCGACATAAACGGCTCGACTGGTTTAGCTTTGAACCGATAACACGTAATGCACTTAAAAACACAACTACGGGCCAAGGATCGAAAACCGGGGATCCAGAACTTACGCTGCACGAGAGACTGCATGATTTGTGGACCTCCGTGTAAACTCAACTTATGATAATAGTCGCATATCAAATAGGCGACTCGACTTTTGCGTGGCACCAACAGAGGGTGCTTTTGTTCGTCATCCAATGGTGCATGCATCAATCGACCCCCCACCCTCAGGGTTTCTTCTGTGGATCCAAAAGGAGTCAAGTGTCGTGCAAATGATTTGATGTCTCGATCCTGAGCCAAGTCACGGAATATGTCGGGGTAATAAAGTTGCTGTGTATGGAGGATAATTGAATTCAAAGCGTGCTGTAGTTCTGTTTGTTTCAGAGGTCCGCATGTTCGAGTCTGCTTTGGGGATCGGAGGTTAGAGAGAGAGCGACGTACGTAGCCTAAAATCCTTCGGATCCGCGGAAGTGAAGAATGATCGTTCAAGAGATTTTCAATGATGCTCTCGGTTGGGTTACCCGTATCGTCTGTCGTCATGAGAGTGAGAGTATGGGTCTTCAGTTCGGGAATATCAGACAGAGCATTCCCCTTTGAAATAGGCCAGTCTACTTCTGGGTTTTTCAGGAAGTCTGGGCCCTCCCACCAGATCTTGTGGCCTAGGAGTAACTGAGGGAAGATGCCACGTGACGCTACATCCGCAGGGTTGTTGACCCCATCTACATGCCACCAATTCTGTATAGAGAGAATATCGAGAATCCGTGTCACTCTATTCGCCACAAATGTTTTGAGCTTGAAAGGAGGGGTATGGAGCCAGGCGAGCACGACGGAACTATCCGTGAAACAAAGAATCTTACGCGCTGAGAGACTGGTGAGAAAATTTGATACAGAGGTGACAAGCGTAGCTGAGAGAAGGGCTCCCTCGAGTTCGAGTCGAGGTATTGTGAGAGGTTTGAGGGGCGCTACTTTGCTCTTAGCTTTGAGGAGATAACTTTGGACCTCGGTATTCGGACTGTGGACCCGTAAATATAAACAGGCAGCGTAGCCGCGTTCACTTGCGTCACAGAATCCGAGAAGAGTGTATTGCCCTGGCCGGGAGATGTTTGAGGATCGTGTTATCCGAATTTGTGCCAAAGAACTGAGATTTGAGTGAAAATCCAGCCAGGCTTGAGTTATATCGAGCGGTAACTCGTCGTCCCATCCGACTCCTATGACCCAAAGTTTCTGGATAAGCTGTTTGATCCAAATGGTAACAGGTGACAGGTAACCCAGTACATCAAAGATACAAGCCACCTGTGAGAGAATTCCTCGTTTCGTGGGAATCATCGACTCCGAGTGAACTTCGTAACAAAACGCGTCCGAATCGGGGTCCCATCTTAGTCCCAGAAGCTTGACATACTCAGATTGATCAAACGAGACCAAAGTTTCTCGTTTTGGAATCGGGACTTGCTCTATTACTCGAGCGTTGTTACTCGAGACTTTGTGCAGCTTGAATCCTCCGCTTTTGAGTAATTGATCGAGCTGAGTAAATAACGAGATCGCGGATTCTTCGGTGGGAACAGAACACACGATATCATCAACATAGATATTAGCTGTTAACGCCTCTGCAGCGAGTGGAAACTGATCTCCTTCATGATCAACCAATTGTTTGATGACTCTTTGAGCCAAATAGGGACTGGATCGAAGTCCGAAGGGAAGTGTGGTCAACTCCCACTCTTGAATTGGTGATGTGAAATCATAACGCCAGAAAATGTGAGTGTATCGTGCGTCTGTGGGGTTCAGGTGGATACATCTGAACATTTGTGTAATATCAGCCGATAATGCTACTTCATGAAGTCGAAAATTGAGGAGAATGTCGGCGATATCACTTTGGAGTTTAGGTCCGGTAGCAAGACAGTCATTCAAGGAGCTGGACGTGTCATTCATCTCGCTAGCATTGAACACCACGCGTATTTTGGTGCTCGTGCTGTCTTTTATAACTGCGTGATGAGTCATCACGTAGTCAGAGGTCAGGGAAGCCAGGCACATATGGCCCTGAGAAACATAATCCTGAAGATTATCTTGGTAACCTTGTCGCAGCTGGGAATTTCGATCCAATCTACGCTCAAGGTTCAACAAGCGTTTTCGTGCAACCTCTCTAGTCGATCCCAGATTGGTGGGAGGGGTCCCGTGTAAAAAGGGCAAGGATACTTCATAACGTCCCGCTTCATCACGTCTTGTGGTATTTAAGAAATGTTTCTCACACTCCTCATCATGAGGATTTGGATAATGAATCATTTGAGGTTGTTCGACTTCCCAAAAGCGACGTAAGAGTTCGTCCAATGAGGGAGTGAAGGTGAGGAACGAGGATACAACCGAAGGACTTGCATCTATGGAAACTTTCCCGAGAATCAGGAAGCTAAAAATGCCACTGAGAGCAGCTGGTTCCCCACGAATGTGAATGGGATCTGCTCCAAGAATTCCGGAGTAGTGTTGAACCCCGATCAACCGATCAATAGGGCCCGGAGAGTCGAACTCCGGGTCTGCTAATTCCAGATTTTGAAAACGGTTTCGTATCTCTGCTGAGATGGGAGCTTTCGGGATATTTGATGTGATAGATGGCAAGATGATTGCTTCGATTGAGAGTTGTGGCTCTCGACGATGGGCTGGAGTTACTTTACATTCAACGCAGCCATGGTGATTTGAGAAGCATGAATTCCCAACTCCCATTATATCAACGGGAAATCGGTTTCTGGGTAGTCTCAATGCTTGAACCATGTGTTCAGTGATGTAGGATGACTCACTTGCGGGATCTATCACCATTTGACAAGGAAGCCAGTCACCACTGCTGGATTGTATCAATCCTTTCGCGGTTCCCAATAATCCTTGCGCGAATCTAGTGACTGAGTGCGATTGGTTCGTATGACATTGGAGCACGTTCACGCTGGTTCCGGGTACATCGATGGTGTCGGAGCCAGAGCTTTGGGTACTTGATGTTTCACCTTCATGTAATAGGGTATGGTGATTCTTGTCGTGACATTTACGACAACTGAGTCGACTTGTGCAGTTTGAGCGAGCATGGTGTCCCAGACAAGCAAAACACCGATTGAGACTCTTGATTCTCTCTGCTCTCTGAGCAGATGATAGGGCAGTGAATTCAGGGCACACGTAGATTTTGTGCTCCATGTGACAGACAGGACATCTATATATAGGTCCCCTGCGATCTTCCGGAGGAGTAGTGTGAGACTGTTTCGGTGAGCCTGTTTGAGATTTCGGAAGAAACGTCTTGGTCGATGAAAAATTCGAGGAGTTAGAGCTACGAGCCAGTGAACGGTTGTAAGAGGAAGATGTTGGGGAAGGAGCACTCTTTTGTGTGGGAGATATCAACGACGCTATCTTGGATTGTTGTTGCACGAATTGCGATAAATCGGAAAAACTAGGAAACGTCGTCTCAGCGTATTTTTCTTCGAACAATCGTTTCGTGTCCGAATCAAGAATCTTTAACGCGATTGTACATATGATGAAATCGGCGAGCTGAGGGATTTTGAGTGATTCAAGAGAGTCATACTGTGGGCAGAACACATCAGCGGATTATCTCAGGGTCTGTACCCTCCCCGAGGAGGAAGGTTTGAATGGTAGGAGCCGATTTAGAATGTGCGTTCCTACCAGACGTTTGTCGGTGTATTTTTCTATCAATTTTTGGTAAGCAGGTCGATAATTTTCTGCTGTAAATTCGAAATGTTCCACCGTACTCGATGCAGGGTATTCGAGATAAGTTCTGAGGAACGAAAATTTCTGAATATCCGGTAGGTCCGAGTTATGAATCAACGTGTCATATAAAGAGCGAAGAGCTGGAAATTTATCGAGATCTCCCTTGAATTTGGGGATCTGTACTGGCGGCAATTTTGGCCTTACCGAATTATCCCGAGTATCCCGAGCAGAGGTCACAGCAAGTTCGCGAATTGAATTATTGACGGAGCCCTGTAACTGAGCACTGCGCAATGCCTCCGCTTTGGCTTGTACCCTGAAATGGAGCTCATCATAGGCCAATGAGCTCTGTTCTGTATCGACGTAGGAACTTTCTGGGATAAGAGCATTCAACCGCGCGATATTTTCTTGTACCCGTTCAAAATCTTCCAGGTCGGAAGTCGATTTGGCCGCTCGCGCTAAGAAAATCTCTTCTTCCTCTGGAAGTCGTGAAATCAAATCGTACGTAACTTGTAATTTATTTATTTATTTATTTATTTATTTATTTATTTATTCAACGGGCAATAACGCCCTTTAGTGACCAAATTATTGATACAATACAGTGAAAATTTAACATATAAAAAAAAATAAAAATGAAAATAAAAAAAATAAAAAAATAAAATGAAAAAAAGAAATCATATAAAGTGAACAGACGGATTACAAAAAGACATAGTACAAAATATAACATCCTGTACAGGATAAATAACGAGTATAAGAATATTACAATCTCACACACCTACTAGAACATGCTCTAGAGACAGAAGTCTTGAATACTGAAACTGATCTAGAAAAGAAATCCAACTCATCTCTATAAGTATTTGCTAAACAACAAATTCGATTTACTGGGTCAGTATAAAAGAATTGCGACTTAAACATAGGAACATTGAAAAGTAATGGGTTCCTAAGAGACCTGGAGGGTACTTTGAAATTGAGGAGAGAGAGAAGTTCAGGGCAATTGATTTGACCATTGATTATTTTGAAAATGAATACCAAATCATTGATCATTCTACGAGTTTCGAGAGTGTTCATGTTGAACAACCCCATCAACGGACCATAATCATGGCAGGATATAGCCATGGGGGTATGATTTTTGAAAGCCAAAAATCGTAAAAATCTATGCTGAACTCTCTCGATAAGTTTACAATATTTGTCATGATGAGGAGACCAAATGTGAGTCGCGTATTCTAAGTCAGGTCTCACGAGAGCATTGTATAACGTAATCAAAGTTGAGGGCTCCTTGAAGTCAGCAGACATACGCTTCAAAAAACCGAGCTGCTTCATAGCTGTGTTCACCACATTATGATAGTGAAAAGTAAAATTAAGCTTGGAATCGAACGTAATACCTAAATCGAGCATATTCTGCACAACCTCCAAGCTTGAGCCACTCAACTCATAAGAGAAGGTAATGGGCTGCAATTTGCGCGACAGTCTCATAACTTTACATTTCACTATATTCAGCTTCAATTTATTCAAGGAACACCATATTCCAATTTATACAAATCTGACTGCAGAGCAATGGCATCAGCGTATGACGAAATTTTCATGAACAATTTCAAATCATCCGCAAAAATTAAATGCTTCGCAAATTTGAAGTTGTTGCCAATATCCTTAATAAAAAGTGTAAAAAGCAGTGGTCCCAAATGCGACCCTTGCGGAACGCCTGAACAAACATTGATAGTCCTTGGGGTAAAGTTTTTAATTTTGACAGTTTGGGTTCGATTCATCAAATAGCTTCTTATCCAAATAAGAATATTACCACGGAAACCAAGATGATATAATTTAGATAAAAGAACGTTATGATCAACAGTGTCGAAGGCTTTGGTGAAATCCGTATAAACAGTATCAACTTGACTGTTATCATCCAGAACCCTCGAAACATAATTACAATAAATAGACAAATTGGTGCCTGTTGAGCGACCAGGCACAAAGCCATGTTGCATGTCAGAGATGATGCTAGAACATAGAGGAGATAATTTATCAGTTACAAAAGATTCAAATAATTTTGGGATCACGCTCATAATTGATATTGGTCTATAGTTTCTCACATCAGATCTGCTGCCAGCCTTGAAAATCGGTATGATCAGACTATTTTTCCAGCGAGATGGAAAATGACCTGAAGATAAGGAAGCATTGAAGATTAGCCATAAGGGTCGTGATAATATATAGCTGCAAGATTTTAGGAATAAAGGAGGAATACCGTCATCCCCAGGTCCTTCATTGATGCTTAGAGAATTGATCCCAAGAAATATTTCCCCAATGTTAATATGAAGATCGGAAATATCCAATTGAAAATGAGATACGGAATCAGGCAACAGATCGTTGGGAGAAACATAAACAGATTCAAAGTGAGTAGCAAACAGATCTGAAATTTCACGCCCAGAACTAACTGAAACGCCATCTAGAAACATGTTGTTAGGAATAGCATTATCGGATCGGTGTGAGTTGACAAAGTTCCAAAAGCCTTTTACATTATCAGCGATCTGCAATTCAGTTGACCTAACGTAGTCATTGTAACATTTATATACTAGATTTTTACATTGAGAACGCAAATCGGAGAAAATAATGTAATCTTGCAACAAATTAGAGATTTTATACGTACGATGCGCCACTTTCTTTGCTCGTATTAGATCAATCAACTGGGGTGAAAACCACCTAGGATCATTAGATCCGCGATAATAACACTTAGGAACATACAAATCAATAGCATGGTACATATGTTCATATAGGCACTCAGTCGCATCATCAACAGACAAACCTTCAAGTAGTGAGTCCCAAGGAATTTGATTAAAATAATTACAAATAGCAGTATAATCACCTAAACGGAAATTATAACGAGAAACACTGTTACTAGGGAGAAACTTAACTACATCCATACTCAGCGTAGAAACAATAGGAGGATGATGAATATCACAAGCTAGAAGAGATTCAGTAGATAACCTCGTAACTAGAGAAATATCATTTGTGAACAGCAGGTCAAGCATGACCCCGAAAGCATTACAAATATCACTTTTTAAGATTAAATTAGAAAAATTAAAATATTCACAAATAAACTGAACTGATTGCACTTCATTACAAGATGCTCCAGGACGTAAGTCACACGATAATTCAGCGCAAGACATGCGCCAGGAAGCATGCGGTAAATTATAGTCACCGTAAAGGTAAAAAGAAAGATCCTGATGGGCACTCAGAATAACTTCCACACTCTTACAGTGATCTTCGTAGAGATGCGCAGGTGATGATGGCGGGATATAGACGGCTCCAAAAATCACATCCGAAATTCCCAATCTTGCCTTAATGAACAGATGCTCAACGTTTGTATGTACAGAGAACAGCTCAAAACTAGGAATGACACTCTTCACCGCTATCAAAACTCCACCCCCTCTCTCACAATGACTAGTGAGTGAAGATCTGTCCTTCCTATATATAGTATAACCATCCAAGCCGATTTCAGAGGATGAAATTCCATCAGTCAACCAAGTTTCAGAGAAGATGATAATGTCGTAATGATCGACAGAAGCCGCCGCAGCACAACGAAGCGCATTGAGTTTGGTACGAAGGCCACGTACGTTTTGGTAGTACACTAAAGGGCGAGTCACAGGTTTTTTTGCGATGATGGATTCCGGGTTTTGTGTAGAGGAACAATTTTCGGTACACCATTGAGATATCTGATGGTCTTTGTCGGGTCGTTTAGGTCTCTCAAACGATCACGAAGATTGCTTAAGTGTGCACGTTGCCGAGGAGTCCGATCGAGTGAGATTTTGACAGGGCCCCCGTAAGCAGACTTCCCTCTGATGATATCCAAAGGCGTACGACTACACGGGAAAGTCACACATAAGGGGCGAACCTTATTATCATTGGTTTTTCCCAAGCGACGAAAACGTATATCATGACAGCAATCGGGTTTGATTGCTGACAAAACCTTATTGACCTCAGTAAGATCAGAAGAACCTGAAGAAACATTCTCAGGAACATTGAACATCATGATATTGAAAGAACGACTCCGACGATCTTCCAGTTCGCTGAAAAACTCCTCTTCATCACAAGAAATTGTTGAATGATTATTAGCATCGGATCGTAATCTACTGAACAATCTTTCTCTCCTAGTGATCAAGGTCTTACTTTCTAATTCTTCTTTTGAGAATTTAGTTTGAGACATCGCGGTGATTTATTCTAGAAGTATGGAGTGACTATTGAACTTGAATAGGAATTGATTCACGACTCGAAAGAATGAAATTTTCACCTACAGATATACAAACTTACTACTAGATAATAAAGGAACGAATGCAATGAAGATGTGCAAAATGAGAATTTATCAAACCCCACTTTGGGAATGATAGTGTAGAACCTTATTTATTGAAGATTCAACATTGAAATCGATCGGTTTGAGTGAGTTCGACGCGCAGAGTGCACGTAGTATATGAACGAAAGTGAACCGGTAGCAATATTCAAAGCAAACAATGCGTTGACGAACCTCTATGATATGTCACAAATGAACTCGCTAATAAATGATAATCACCATGTAAAAGGAACGCCACGGTACCGTTTCACGTCAAAAATTCTCGTAACCAATGACCTTATAAATAGCACCTTCACGTGAATTCCATATACTGTTCATGGACGATAGAGTTCAACTTTTCGTATTGTCTGACAAGGAATTCACGTATACTATCGCGTCGGATCGATTTCAATATGATCGAAACAATTTCACATGTGTTATTGCTGCAATGAAAAACACACATTCAGAACCAAAGAATCATGAATATAATTACATCGCATGTCATGCATTCACATGTGACGTGTATTTCGTAAAGGAGAACCAGAAGATAATTATTCTTGTACGGAAAAGTGTCAAAGTATATCGAATTCGAATCAGTATATTCACAATAATGACGAGCAAAAGTCTCGTTTTAGATAGAATTCTGAATTTCTCGTGTTCAAAACACGTTGTACTCTTTGAATATACGATCTTCGATATGGTAAGAATCCAAACAAAGAAGGATATGTGTCTCTACTGACTTATGGTTCGTTTGAATAGATACGTATCACGTATCTCGTACACGCTGATTTTCCTTTGACCTTGCGAAATAAAGATATTGAAATATACTCTACATGACTTGACGGTATTTTCGAATATAATAAATGGAGAATATCGAAAGAATATGCCAAGAAGTTCCATAAAGATATTAATCCCTGTAGATATGAAATATGATGAAAATATATGCAGCCATGCAGAGTTAAATTAACAATTTCAGTTTAATTATAACTTACTTAACCCAGAGCGAGGCAGAATTTATAATCCACGAGCCGGAGATCTGGCTCGAAGGACCATGTTAACGGCCTTCGCCATGTTGACATGGAAAAATGTAAAGAAAATTCGAATATTTAATTGTATTGTAAAGAAAAGGAGCCTGGTATAGTTAGCGGACTGTATGAGACGAGACTAGAGAGTGGAAAATGAGTTCTGTCTCGCTCTGGGTCGATTCATGCAATAAAAAGGGAATAATTCCACTCAACAAATATAATTTCAATCTAAATCCAATTACAAAATGGAAAGTTACACAATTTCAGAGGTGTTACTTCCTCGGAACTAAATAATTCAATAATTAAATTAATAAGTATAAAATTCTCATCAGTATACACTGGCCAGAGTATCATTCGACTCACTCATACAGGCGTACAACAGCGTTGCGGTGCACCGTCGCATCCACGAGAAGAGAAGTCATCGAAGACGAGAACGTTGAAGAGAAGAGAAGATCCCGTAGGAGTAGAGATGAGGAAATATGTGTTGACGGATGTCGAAAAAACCACCACCACCGTGAAAACTAATTGCACGCCGAGTCTGATGGGTTTGAGTGAAAACTTGAGAAGAACTGAGACATTGAATCATTAGAATCGATACAATGGAGAGAATATACTGACACCACGTGGAAGAATTATGAATTGAAGAAACGTGGGTTCACGCGAGTAGTCTTAGTGCCGCACTGATTAGTTCACGTAACGGCGATCATGTCGTGTCGATGACCATTTCCCCCAATTTGCAATTAGGTCATGTGATCTCAAAGGAGGAGAAGTACGAGGTGTATTCCAGATAGACCGTCCGCAGGAGTAACGACGGAACATAAACAAACGGAAACACTGAGTCTCTGCTCATTATGGTTGGCAGTAATGTGTACGATTTATCACGATCATTGCGTGTCAAATCGGATGAATTATTTCATTTGATTTAATGAGGGTTATAAATGAGTGTCGACTCTCAAAAAGTGTTGAAAGGTTGCTGGAAACATTGGAAGTATTGACCATACGACATAACGTCGATCAGGATGCACATTCGAACGGATACAAAAACCCTCCGAGCTCTCAGAGAATTCACCAAAGAGAGTTACACTGTAAAAAATTTCTTTGTAGATTTATCAAAAAAATGTGGAGTTTTTTTTTATAAATGAGGGAGGACATGATCGATCGCATCTGCACTGTTTGTGCCAACATACCAGGATTATGTATCCAGGCAGAGGGAAGTAACGTCGAGCAATTATTGTAACAGCATCAAACCCCCCCCCCCCCACATGTGGGTGGCGAGGGGACTCACGATAATCAAGCACTCCGGAGGGAACAGAGAACTACAACGTCCACGTCGTTGTTCCTGAGTAGCGCTAAGAGTAGTTCATCAATAACTTCGACGGTCCATACCTTGCACCCCAATGGGCGGAAAGGAGTTCATCACCAGTGTTTCTTGAAGGGTTTGAAATGAGCTTCCCCATGCCATGATACAGGAATGGGGGTCCCATTCAAAAAACCTTCTTGACCCCTAAATGACCTTCAAAATGACCTCTGAGGGATTTCCCAAGGTCAACATCATACTTCCCCCTTGGAACCCTGAACTTCTCACCTGTAACATTTTTTTCCATCTCCACTAGTTTCCGAGGTATTTGACTATATCACTTCAAATGGACCACCCTGTATAAGCGGTGAAACAAACCTCGTGGGAGGAAAATGAAGCAGTTATGAGCTGGAAATCTTTGCGATAATTCGAGCGTTGAAGCGTTCTAGAGTGTACTGATTAGGAATACCTTTCAAAATCGTCACTGACTGTCGCGCTTCCACTCTTAAGATGACAAAAAACATCTAAGCGTTAGGGTGGCACGTTAGGCCTTGCTTCTCGAAGGATTTGATTAGGTTATTGAGCACCGGCCGGGTAATAATATGCGACATGTTGATGCGTTGAGTCGAAATCCGTTACCAGTATGATTATTGACCGATTGTAAGAATGTCTTGACTTTAAGATTCTCTATAGCGCAGCGCGAAGATAAAGACATACAAAAAGTAGTAGAATTTGTTGAAAATGGCAAAGCGGCCGATTACGGATTGAAATCTGATTTGTTATTCAAAATGGTTGCAGGAGATTCATTACTTGTTGTACCAAAAACGATGTAGTTGCAAATCATTCACGATGCACATGAAAGAGGACATTTTTCGTCGCTTAAAACAGAAGCTCTGTTGAAACGAGATTATTATATTTCGGATATCAAACCAAAAGTTGACAAAGTTGTACAAAATTGCTTACCATGCATCTTAGCTGAGAGAAAATCTGGAAAACAAGAAGTGTCACTAAGACCATTGGAAAAGGGGAACACCATTTGATACTTACCATCTTGATCATATGGGGCCCCTCCTTTCAACCAAAAAGCATTATAGGGGCATATCTGTTGTGATTGATGCCTTCACTAAATTTGTATGGTTATGTGCGACGAAGACCACCTCTGCTAGCGGAGTCATTGCAGAATCAAAGCAACAGGCCTTTCTCTTTGCTAATCCGCAACGTGTTATCACTGATGAAGGGACCGCTTTTATCTCAAAAGAATTTGCCCATTATTGCGCTGAAGAAAAAATTGAAAATGAATCGATTACTACGGGCATTCCTAGAGGTAACGGGCAGTAGGGTGGGCCGGAAAACCAAAATTTTTGGAATCCGGAACGTAATAGTGCGGAAAAAGGTGGTCTGGAGGAACACAAATCGGATGAGAAAAAGATCATTCAAATCCGTCAACATTTGACCCTCGCGCATCGAGCTTGAAGTTTTTCAGTTTTTACAATTTTTGGCGAATGCAATATATTTTCTCAAAAAAGTTTATATTTCATTATTCAGTGTCAAAAAATGATTGTCAAGCATACAAGCATAGTTAATAGTGTTGGGTTGATGTATAAATAAATGAATGAATATGTATATGGGGCATCCTTTGTGAAATCGGCCACCCCCCCCCCCCCCCTCGCACATCTCAATTTTGAAGATAGAGATCTCGGAGACCAATCAAAATTTTCGTTGAAGTGTCTACTTTTCATTGCCGTGTGGTCTTTTTTTGAACATGGCGGCCATTTCGCAAATATGGCGGCTGAAACGAAGGGGAAACGTGTTGAGAATAATCAAAACCAGTCCTAGAGATATGATACGTGGGTGTTGGATAGTTCTGTGGACTGGGGCATGTAATTCGAGCCTTCCGGAATGATTGCATGCGGTTGGAATACTGAAATTGCAAATGGCGGATCCAATATGGCGGCTGGAAATTCAAAATTGCTTCGAATTTCTTGAAACATTGGGAAAGGGGGTATTTCGGGTCGCTGTTGACGAATCTGAACTCAAATTCCCGGAATTACAGATGGTGGATCCAATATGGCGGTCGGTGGAATTATAAATCCCTTGGATTTGTGCGAACATTGTCATACTAAGGTTTCTGGGTCGCGGAACAAGAATCCAAACCCAGATTTCCAGAATTGCAAATGGTGAATCCAATATGGCGACTGGAAATTGAAATATTGCTTTGAATTTTCTGGAACATTGGGGAAGGGGGTTTTTTGAGTCGCTGATGACGAATCCAAACTCCGATTTCCGGAATTACAAATAGTGGATCCAATATGGCGGTCGAAAGGATTATCAATCTCTTAAATTTGTGGAAACAATGTCAAACTGAGATTTTCGGGGTCGCTGATAGACATTCGAATCCGGATTCTCGGAATTAGGAATGGAAAATGCGATATGACGGTCTGGATATGAGGAATCATCCGTCGTCTGACGTAAATCTTTGTTCCAAGGAAGTTCTGAAGAGTCATTTTGAAACCATAAGCATCATGTCCTATGATGAAGCATTTCACGAAAAGATGAGACGGAAACTCAACAAATGATTCGAGAATGCCCAACATGTACCTGGGATTCTGAAAAACCATGGGTTTTCGATAGGATCCGATAATGAAGTGCTCATCAAAAGGTAATCTAACGATGAACAAAACAGAGTATGGCGGCCAAATGGACAACCATGAGGTAATGTACGCGTAGTTGCAAACGTGTTAATTGAGAGACATGTGACAATCAACGGCCCTTTTCAGGGCCACTCGATGTGCAAAAAGTCTGATCGCGCAACCTCCTCGTGGTGCACATTGAGTTATGCTAATGCCGACCGCTTGGAGCCTGAATACACAAATTCACAAGTCAAAAACCAGCAGCATCCATGGTTTGGTTCGAGGAAGATTCGCGAGGAGTTTTATTGGGAGGGGGTCTATTTAAAGTTTGGGAATTTGTGTGACCAGACCCCAAATAATTCCTGGAATGATTATAATATCTGTTTCCCTCATATCAAATGTGCTTGCGGATCATTGAACGTGGTGCGTTCGTTCTGGTTTCCGAAATCTGACCTCAGGTTCATAATGAACGACCAGAACTTTCTTGGAACAAAGATTTACGTCAGACGACGGATGATTCCTCATATCCAGACCGTCATATCAAATTTTCCATTCTTAATTCCGAGAATCCGGATTCGAATGTCTATCAGCGACCCCAAAAATCTTAGTATGACATTGTTTCCACAAATTCAAGAGATTGATTATTCTTCCGCCATATTGGATTACCCATTTGCTATTTCGGAATTCCAAGTCCGGATTCTTGATCAGCGACCCCAAAAACTTCAGTATGCCAATGTTCCCGCAAATTTGAGCGATTGATAATTCTTCCGAGCGCCATATTGGATCCGCTATTTGTAATTCCGGAAATCTGAGTTCGGATTCGTCATCGGCGACCCAAAAAAACCCCCTTCCCCGATGTTTCAGAGGATTCAGAGCAATATTTTGATTTCCAGCCGCCATATTGGATTCGCCATTTGCAATTCTGGAAATCTGGGTTTAGATTCTTGTTCCGCGACCCAAAAACCTGAGTATGACAATGTTTGCACAAATCCAAGGGATTTATAATTTCACCGACCGCCATATTGGATCCACCATCTGTAATTCCGGGAATTTGAGTTCAGATTCGTCAACAGCGACCCGAAAAAACCCCTTTCCCCATGTTTCAAGGAATTCGGAGCAATTTTGAATTTCCGGCCGCCATATTGGATCCGCCATTTGCAATTTCAGTATTCCAACCGCATGCAATTGATCCGGAAGGCTCAAATTACATGCCCCAGTCCACAGAACTATCCAACACTCACGTATCATATTTCTAGGACTGGTTTTGATTATTCTCAACACGTTTCCCCTCCGTTTCAGCCGCCATATTCGCGAAATGGCCGCCATGTTCAGGAAACACCATACGGCGATGAAAAGTAGACACTTCAACGAAAATTTTGATTGGTCTCCGAAATCTCTATCTTCAAAATTGAGATGTGCAGGGGGGGGGGTGGCCGATTTCACAAAGAATGCCCCATATAAAAACATATAATATACATACGAGGGTGGATTGATAAGTTTCCGGCCTGACCAAGAAAAACAACGTTTTTAAGAATTTTTTTTTTTTATTTCTCAACATAATCTCCTCCAAGGCTGATACATTTCTCATAGCGGTGTTCTAGTCTGGTAATGCCATCTCTATAGACTGATTCGTCAAGCTCCTCAAAATACCCATTTACAGCTTCGATTACTTCTTCATTGTCCGCAAATCTCTTACCGCCAAGCCATTTTCTGAGGTTAGGAAACAGATAATAGTCACTCGGGGCTAGGTCTGGAGAGTAGGGAGGGTGCGGCATTAATTCAAACTTCAGATCGTTGATTTTAGCCATCGCAACGATTGACGTGTGCGCTGGTGCGTTATCGTGATGAAACAAGATTTTTTTCTTCGCCAGATGAGGTCGTTTAATTTTCACTTCGTGGCTCAAACGTTGCAATAAGTCTGCGTAGTATTGACCAGTGATAGTTTTACCCTTTTCAAGGTAATCAATGTATATAATACCTCTTGCATCCCAAAAAACAGTAGCCATAAACTTGTTCGCCGAAAAAATTGTTTTTGTCTTCTTTGGAGTTGGTTCCCCTGGTCCAATCCACTGTTTAGACTGTTCTTTGGTTTCAGGAGTGTAGTGGTGGACTCGAGTTTCGTCAACGGTTACGAATCGACGCAAAAATTCGCTTGGATTACGCTTATACAACGCCAAATTGGTGGTAGAAATGTTCTGTCGAATCAATTTTTGGTCGACTGTTAGCAAACGCGGCACCCATCTTGCACAGAGCTTTTCCATATACAAATGTTGGTGCAAAATATTTTGTACACGTTCATATGACATCTTACAGGTCTCAGCTATCTCACGAACTTTTAATCTGCGATCTTTCAGCACTATTTGATGGATTTTTTCGATCATATCTGGAGTTGTGACCTCAATGGAGCGTCCTGAGCGAGGCTCATCAGAGGTGCTCACACGACCCTTTTCAAACTCGGAAACCCACTGCTTAACGGTTGAATATGATGGGGAGGATGTCCCCAGTGTTGAGTCCATCTCTTCTTTAATTTCCTTCGGCGTTAACCCCTTCAAATAAAAGTATTTGATGACAGCACGATTTTCCAGCTTTTCCATTTTTACGAAAAACACAGAGGCGTCTTGGTCAGCGTGCTCTCAAAACTAAACTAACATGGCGATCGGACTGAAACTATAGCTACAAGCTATCTGAGGATGGTACTATAGAATGCCACCTCAAGGTAGGCCTAGTGGCGCCATCTCTTGGTCAGGCCGGAAACTTATCAATCCACCCTCGTACATACATACATATCCGCAATATAGAAGTTTTGCGTGTGCACCGTGTGCGTAAGTTCTCGTATTCGTTGTGGACACGCTGATCAGGAGTGTACTGATCAGATATTCGGATCAACTGCTTACCTCACTCACGTGACGTGAACGGCACAGAAATATACGAGCACAGCAGAGGCGTTGGATTTTTTCCAGGAAGTACTTCATTTGTTTTAGCAAGCGGTCATAGTGGTGGTTGCTGATTTTCTTTCGTAGAGATCCGGAAATTACTACCCCAACAACTTTGTTATTTTCCCACTGATATTCACGGTATTTAGAGCGTAGTGGGCCTTCATTCCATCTGATTATATTTGGTACATTTCTTAGTTCCAAGGCTTTCCCATCATTGAAAGATGGAAGCGCCAAGGGAACACATGGATCAGAAAGTATTTTTTTGTCCAATTTTCGGGAGCCCAAAGGACCTACCAACTCCCCAACTTCCTACGTACGAGGAAATTTTGAGATGTTGTTTTGAAGACCGCTTTAAGCTGGCTTCAGAAGTCAATTACGAAACAGTTGGTTTTTCACTGTAGCTGGAGCAGTCGCGCGAAAAATGATGGCTCAGTACGATTTAGTAACTGTCGCTACAGTTGCAGAAACAAGAATAATCATCATCATCATCATGAAGTAATCAGTCTCACGACTGGTTTGATGAAACCCTCCACCCCTGTCTATTTTCCACCAAACGTTTAATTTCTACATATCTACTACATCCCTTGTCTTGTACGATTTGCTCCGTATAACTTGCTCTAGGTCTACCTTTACCAGTTTCATCATTCATTTTCCCCTCCAATATTGTTTTCAATAAACTCTCATGCCGTAATGTGTGTCCTATAAGATCGCTTCTCCTTTTCGGGATGTGTTTCAAAAGATTTCTTCCTTTATTTATCTGCTCGAGTACTTTTTCATTTTTGACTTTGTCTATCCATTTTATTCTGAGCATCCTCCTATAACACCACATTTCAAAAGCTTCAAGTCTTCGTTGATCAGTTTTCCCCATTGTCCAAGTTGCGAAACCATATAATGCTGTGCTCCAAACGTAACTTTCCAAGAATTTCTTCCTTACTTCCGAGCTTATATTTTTTGAGCATAATAACTGTCTCTTTTGGTAAAGAGCCTGTTTCCCTTGTGCTATTCTTGCTCTTATATCTCTTTCGCTTTTGCCGTTCTCTGTAATTATGCTTCCTAGATATTTGAATTCTTTCACCTGTTCAATTGTCTCGGTATCTATTTTCATTTTCGTTCTTCTCACTGTTTTCGCTGCTGTACACATCATGAATTTTGTTTTGTCTTTATTTATATTCATACAATAGTTTCCCAATAATATTGTTCTCATAGTGTTGAGAATATTTCCTAACTCAGTACTACTCGTGGCCAATATAGCTATGTCATCCGCGAATCTCAACATACTTATATTTTCTCCCTGAATCTGTAATTTCGATTGAATTTCCTCCTTCACTTCGTTCATTGCTCCTTCTATATATAAATTGAAAATCAGTGGCGATAATGAGCATCCTTGTCTCACCCCTCTTCTTATTTGTGCTCCCCCTTCCTGACCCTCCATGTCTATTATTGCACTTTGATTCTTATATGATTCGTATATTATTCTTCTATCTTTATAATTTATTCCCACCTTCTTCAGGATCGCAAACATCTTCTCCCAGTCCACATTATCGAAAGCCCTTTGTATATCTACAAAACCTATGTACACAGATTTCTTCACCGCTATCCTCTTCTCTATTACTGCCCTGAGTGCTAAGATTGCTTCTCGCGTTCCCCTATTATTTCTAAAACCAAACTGATCTTCTGCCAATCTACTCTCTATTTTATTTTCCATCCTCCTGTACGTAATTTTGGTCAGTATTTTCGAAGCATGTGAAGTTAAACTGATCGTTCTGTAGTTCCCGCATTTGTCTGCCCCTTGTTCTTTCGGGATAGCGACAATTTTATTCTTTTGGAAATCTTCCGGTACTTCTCCTTTTTCGTACATATCTCTAATCGATTCAAACAGTGCGTCGCGAGTTCCTTCACTGGAGGCTTCTATAAGGTCCGCACTTATGCCATCTATGCCTGGCGCTTCATTATTCTTCAATTCTTTCAAAGCCTTATCGAATTCTGATCTCAATATCGCATCTCCCAATTCTTCCTCATCTACATCCTTCTCCTCCTCTAAAAGTGCTATATCATCGTTTCCTCTATACAAGTCTCCCAAATGATTGATCCACTGTTCTATTTTCTCTTCCGTTCTTATCAATTGTCGTCCTAGAGAGTTTCTAATCTTATTGCTTCTAGATTTCATTTGTCCGAGAAATCTTTTAATAATTCTATATGCTTCATCTATTTTTCCTAAATGCAATCTTATTTCTATTTCTCTTCTAACCAGTGTTCTTTTGCTTTCTTTGATTCTCTTATTATTTCATTTCTCAATGATTTGTATCGTTGCTGGCCTTCTTGGCTATCATTATTCTTGTATTTTCTTCTCTCATTTATAAATTCTACAATTCCTCCCGTTATCCATGGGTTTTTAGGTTCTACTCCATCATTCTTCAAAATCTTATCCGCACATTCTCTTATATTGCCCTTCATCTTTGTCCATCTCTCTATTCCCAAGTCTTTCTCTTTTTGATCTCCCAATTTTTCATCCAACATTTTCTCGAATGCCTCATGTGTTTGTTTTTGCTTGAGGTTCTTCAAATTCCATCTTTTCTTCATTCCCCTTTTTTTCTCCAGAGATTTGAATTTCAGAGAACATTTCATCATCAGCATATTACGGTCACTATCTATATCTGCACCGGGATAAGTTTTACAGTTTTTCACTTGGTTTCTAGATCTTTGTTCCACTAATATGTAATCAATTTGGTATCTTGCTGTATCTCCTGGCATTTCCCAAGTGTAGATTCTTCTTGGATGATTCTCAAATGAAGTGTTTGTGATAACCATCTTATGATTTTCACAACATTCGACTGAACGTTGTCCTCTATCGTTCCTCCTCCCTAACCCAAAATCTCCTATAATGTTGTCCTCTTTTCCTTGTCCTACCACCGCATTCCAATTCCCCATTACTATCAAATTTCCTTCTCCCTTCACATATTCTATCACTTCTTCTATTTCTCCGTACGTTTTTTCAATATCTTCCTCCGAATATGCAGATGTGGGCATGTATACTTGGATTATGACTGTGTCTGCCGGTTTTGTTCCGATTCTAACCATCATCACACGTTCATTATATTGCAAATAATTTTCTATTCTATTTCCTACTCTTTTATGCATTACAATTCCTACACCTGCTTGACCGTTCTTTGATCCTGTATGAATTATTCTATAATCCCCACTCCAGAAATCACCCTCTTGTGGCCATCTCATTTCGCTAATCCCCATTACGTCTACATTCAACCTATTCATTTCTAATTTCAAATTTTCTAATTTTCCCGCTTGCCTCAGTGATCCAACATTCCACGCTCCGACTCGAAGAATGTTGTTTCTTCTCCCTATCCTATTCTTCGGTTTTCGTTCCTTGCTGATGAAGCTTCCTCGAGCAGCCCCCACCCGGAGATCCGAACGGGAGACTAGTTTACCTCCGGAATATTTCACCCGAGAGAGCGCCATCATGTATTTATTAATTTGTTTGTTCGTTTTTGTTACATAATATTCCAGGTTAGGAAAAGGTGTTATTCCCTCGGGAAGTATTGAAAAATGTCAAGAAGGTAGTTTCCCCTTGCTTTCCTTCCGTTCAATTTTGCCGATGTTTCTGGCATTAGGATGATTCCGTTTCTCTCAGTTTGTATCCTTTCTCTTGAGTAGTTCATTCCACTCAAAAAAAAGATCCATCCCTGAGATACTTATCCTCCCCACCACGTAGAGGAAGCAGATACTACCAGGGATGGATAAAAAGGATATCAAGGACAGGTATCATGAATATCCCCCTGGGAGACCCGCAATCATCCACGGGGAGGAATATATCAAGAATCATACAAATGATAAAATCATACCACGATTCATATTACAGAATACGGAAATCTTACACCAGGGACAAAGAAAAAGGAAGTTATAAAGTTAAACTGGGGAAGTTCGAGAAGGAAGCTGTACAACTTTTCGTACAACTGTAAATTGTACAGTGTGCTACATCGAAAAGTTATACAGCTTCCTTCTTGAACTTTCCCAGCTTAACTTTATAACTTTCTTCTTCTTGACCCTAGTGTAAGATTTCCGTATTCTGTAATATGAATCGAGGTATGACTTTATCATTTGTATGATTCTCGTTTTCGTAACTGTAGGGACAGTTACTTAATCGTACTGAGCCATAATTTTCCGTGCAACTGCTCCTGCTACAGTGGAAGAACTCACTGTTTCGTAATTGACTTCTGAAGCGAGCTCAAATCGTTCGCACGCAAAACTTCTATATTGCGTATGTGTATGTATGTATATAATATGTATATATATATATGTTTATTTATTTATTTATACATCAACCCAACACTATTTACTATGCCTGTATGCTTGACAATCATTTTTTGACACTGAATAATGAAATATAAACTTTTTTGAGAAAATATATTGCATTCGCCAAAAATTGTAAAAACTGAAAAACTTCAAGCTCGATGCGCGAGGGTCAAATGTTGACCGATTTGAATGATCTTCTTTCCATTCGATTTTTGTTCCTCCAGACCGCCTTTTCCGCACTATTACGTTCCGGATTTCAAAAATTTTGGTTTTCCGGCCCACCCTTATGGGCAGGTCAAGCGTGTTAACAGAACACTAATACCGTTTTCAACTAAGCTAGCGCATTCGAAACGCGAAGAATGGTACCGTTTTCTATAGACTGCTCGAATTTGTTATAACACTACCGTACAAAGACGTGTGGGTATGAGGCCCTTCAAGTTATCATTTGGAGTTTATCCCCGTTTACGGGAAAATCATGGAGTCCAAGAACTGTTATAAAAGAAATGGGTAGCTAGTTATGAAGAAAACCGAGATGAGCTTCGTACCCAGGCTAGAGAAAAAATATTGGCTGTAAAGCATGAAAATAGGAAGGAATCCAATAAAAATAGAATAGTAGCGGAGCAATATGACGACAATGATGTAGTAGCTATACGACGAACACAACGAGGGCCTGGACTGAAATCCGCAAATAAATCATTTTACTTCCTTCCTCTCTCGAAAATGCATGTATCAGAAAGAGACACCATACCTAAGAAAATTGATTCCCTTCTCTCTTTGTCTCTCTTTTTGACCAGACTATACTATATCAAAAGTTGAGAATGTTGATGTCAATATAATGTACACTTCAACGAAGAAGATTCAGCTGCGCATCAAAATCGGTTTTATTCGTCAGCCCTTCAGGGAACTGAGAGAGTTCTGGTAACTTCCAATATAGTGAACGCCCTTCGAATGAGAATGAGGGGAATACCCTAACTTTTCCCTGAGATCTTCACTTCTTAACCAGCCAAAAGCTAGTCGAAAGTTTAAGTGAAATTTTCACTCTTTTATAGTGACAGTCTGAGGTTTGAGATCAAAAACTCACAGCAACCCGAATCCCAGAGTGAATTTCTCACTCTAAAAAAGAGCGAGGGTTCACTCGAAACGAGTGAAAATCCTCATCGAAGCGGACTGGCTCATTTCTGCAACTTAGTGAGATCGAACGCGTGATCTTCCACTCTTTCAATTTGGAGATTTGATCTTCATATTGACGTCGTTACTCGATGCTACAGAGATAGAATACTTCAGCGTTGTCTTCGAAGGAAGTTTATATTACAGCTGTTGAAGTACGTCTCAAATTCCTGCAATCAAATACTGAACCGTGGAGAGAAGTTAGGGAGCATTGGCTGGAGACTTTTTTTGGCCAGCAGTACACCTCTCTCAAGCAACCTCCTGGAAGTTATTGACAGTGGGAAGAATTCCCATGTGTATCCTAAGGTCGTGGATTGGAATTGGTGAATATGTTGATAATAAGCTTATGCCGTATTGGAGGGATAGGATAATCACAATTCTCTTCATGATAAGTTGCTATCGACGATAGGGGGTCTTCAGGCCGACAAAGTTTTCAGCCGGATGGGCATGATTTGATAATGGCCAGTCAATTTCTAGTGTTGTGCAAAAGCGACTAGGGATTGTCGGATCATGTCCATTCGGCAATAAACTTTTTCAGCCAAAAGACCCCCTACCCTATCGACTTCAATACGAAGTATGTCATCAAAAATACCGAGATCGATGCTGTGTGGACGAATCCACATGATTGTTTTCAGGACTCCATAAATAGTGAAACTGTCTTCGGAGAACGAATGCAAGATTTGCGAAGGTAATTAGTGAGAATCAGCATATAGAGCGACATGGAAGATTCGACGAAGCAGCATCTAAGCGCGAAAGAAGCGGATATTGGAACATTTTTACGCTTCATTTGTTCCAACATTTGCTGCATATGGGGCATTCCACATCAGATCGGCCAAGAGAAAAGTGACATGTCCCCGATTTAGACCAAAATTGGAGGATCTTCCAGAATTGTGGAAGTGATGAACGTTTTAGTGAAGCAATGCGCGTTATGGATGATTTTGCGCGACACTAGAATTTCATACTGCGAGGAAATTATACAAATTTTAATTCGGTTCTGAATAATCATTGTGCAATTGTTTTTCACAGTTTGTTGTTGTGTGAATTATCATTTAAGAACATACCAATAAAATTTTATAACTACCAAATACATTGTTCATAAAAATGTTGGAGTTACAACTTCTTTATTTTCGATGGTGCATCATTTGAGATCGTCTTGAATGCAATAACATTCTCACCGATCTGGGGTGCGTGGTGGAACGAAAGCGTGCCTTTCACAATTTCCGCACTTCCCATGTCTGGATTCCGAATATTCTGTTGCAACTTTGTATTCACCCTGAGAACAGAAGCATAGATTATAATTTTCTAAACCATCTGAAGCCAACTCATGAAGTTTTTCAGCTGTTAGAATTCCATTCCGTGTACCTTTCTGTAGACAGGATCGTCTTGCTAAGCATTCCAATGTACCGCCAATAGCTTCACAAGCCCCTTCTCTATGTGCAGTAGCGGAAAAGTTCCATTCCGCTTCTACGCTAAAATTTTGTGTTCACGACTTATATTAGAAAAGTTTCTTGCATTCTTCTTTTGCAGTGGTGCACCGTCAGAAAAATATACAATTTTTTTCACAACTGCGAACTCTTCTTTTAGGGACTGGATCATTTTTCTTTGGAACATGAACACAGCGATATCATCATGTTCAAGACACTCTGATATTCCGACGTGGGATGGATGCTGGATCTTGTTGGTTTGGATATGATGATAGTATGTGACGAAAGGGTGAACTGTCGCTGATTATTATTCCAATGGAACCCTTGAACGGCTTCTTGTACAACAAATGCGAAATTTTCCGAAAAATCGAGCGTTACCATGAATTCGCCCAGTTCTAAATTTTCTTCAATATTCCTGGAGTGTCGAGGTTGTCCTGTGGTGACGAAATTATGTAATCTCGGTTTTGTCAATTTCTCCACTAGCGACAAACAAAATCCTCCCTCACTGTGAGTTATCAATTTCAAAGTGCACCTGAAATCAAATTATAATAATCGAGAGACGTCATGACACGAATTGATATCTGAGTTCTCATATGCGGAGAACGCATACACCTATCGGTGGAAATCCACTGTTTGCACGGAGAGAAAGGTACCTAGTTGGGACAACTAAATGTTAGTTGCCGCAGCTAGATTTTGATTCACGCCAGCTGGACTCTAGTTGGGGTAAATGAATGGCTAGCTGTCTGAAATATGGATGAAATGGTACATTCAATGGGAATAAAGAATATAGTCGTGACGAATAAAATGTAGCTAGCACAACTGAATTTTTATTTACAGACACTAAATTTCCTGGCTGTCGAATATTCGAATAGACGCTGTCTCTCAGTGTGTGAGTGACATCATCAACTTCTGCATTATCAAAAGTTTCGATCAATTTATCATACAAAATATTATTGTTTGGGCACGATTGGCATCGGCCTCCGGAACATTCACCACTTGGTACCAGTGATGCCAGCATTTGGTCGAACGAGTCGATTTACCCTCTCCATCTGATCATTCCTCATCCTCACCATTCAAGCCGGGTGTACGCACACATTGAAACCCGTATTCATGTGATTCGGAACTGGTCGGTTCACTTCGAGTCAGCTCGGACAATCGAGAGAGAACCAACTATCCGTCGGTCTTTGTCTTCTCAATATGTTTTACGATCGGCTTACTCCGTGCAAGATCGAGAAAAGTTTAAAGCCCACGCGATCGACTTACCGGAAAGTTTCACCGCTCCTCTTTTGCAGAAAATAGAACTCTTCAAGAACTAATGAATTCATATAGAGCTCTGAAGGTGTTTAATCTGTTGGATATTAACAAGCTCTTTGATAGTGCTCAAACAAAACTTCCGATATTCTCAAAGAGCTTGTTAATGTCCAACAGATTGAACACCTCCAGAGCTCTATATGAATTCATTAATTCTTGAAGAGTTCTATTTTCGCTCTTGAGAAAGAATTCTTCGTGTGTTATCTTGGCGGGTTCATGTCCTGAGGAATATCTTTTTTTCCGATTTCATATTATTCTTCTCTTAATTCAAGCAACTGAAGAGAATAATTGTAATAATCTTATATTATAATAGGAACTAACGTCTTTTCCTTGCTGTTATTATATTGATATATTACTGGTTGACAGTACCATCTACCCCGAAACAAACATCTTCATCATGAATGGATACTTGTACTTATAACACTTATAATCTAGATACTTGTCCTCATACTCGAAAATATACTATTGTCCCCTCAGAATCCATTGCCCTCCGTGAGGAAATTCAGGATCGATCGGTCTATATTCCACGGAGACAAAGTTTCGAAATTTTTTTATCAATTCGTCGAAGGGTTTGATGGAATTTGCAAGTAAACTTTTTGAAAACATTCCTCCAAAGTGCTATTCATTTCTCATTTCAGAAGATTCTGCATCGATCGGTCTACACAGTGAAAAAAAATCCGCCATTGTGTGAAAAAAAAGTACGTGTCACAATTCAAGTGTTGAATATTTACCTACGTCTCAAAATTGAAGTGTTGAGTATTTAACTACGTGTTAAAATTCAAGTGTTGAATATTCAATACTTTTGTGTGTTCATTTAACACACCGATCAAATGCTGTTCGATCGATTCATTTTCAACACATTAAAATGTTATTCAAGTTCAAATTAACACTTTGTGAGTGTCACTCTGGAATCAACACACGTTGGGTGTGAAGAAAAATGCTTAACATTCGTTCGTGTGTTGAATTTGACGGGAAATTTTTTACTGTGTATATCTCATGGACACAAATATTTGGGAAGTTTCCAATCGACTCGGACCTGTACTTGGTCGAATCCGCAAGTGCATTCTGGAAGATCAGGATTATTGATAACATGACGATGTAATGACATGAGAAATAATAATAGGATGTGAAATTTAATTATTCACCAGAGAGATGACAAAAAAAAAATGAAATGTCTCCACACAGAATCGAACCCGACCGTTCTTTCGCAAGAACCATGTCTTTTGCCACTAGGCTATGGGGTCTTGTAATATTTCGAACCACATATTACGTCTATGAAGTAATGCAGCGAAGGAAAGAGACTGATAGTGCGTGAAATGATGAAATATCAAATTGAATGCTCAAATATAATTATTCAGTCCATTGAAAATAATTTGCACTCAATCAATTGAATATCCAGTCTCAGTATTTTGATGTTGATCAACATCTGATAATCGATTTTGATTTGATTATCCTCATTGGAATATCATAGTGATCTCTGAAAATTAATTTATCAGGGAAAATTATGGAATTCGCCGCAGGACATTTATCATAGATCCTCAAACTATCTTAGAATTTTTCAACCATCGATTGATTGACAATTCTGATGAAATTCATTGGAAAATCATCAAGATTTGGAATAATGATGAGAAATGCGTAACTATTAGAAAATTTTTATACAATACATATAGGAGTTCTTGAAAGCTTCATAATCAGTCATAAGAATAACCAATAATCTTTTAAAATTTATGAAAAATAAATAATAATTGAAAAATTATTTACTCATATTCGATTTCAATTCAATTGAATGATGCTATGCATCAAATCCATATTTCATTGTGATAATCTAATCAGTATTGAACTGGCTCTTTAATTGGAAAAAAAATGGAAAAAATATCGAAGCGCCCCGGCCGAGAATTGCCCGGGCCCGGATAAGTCAGTTTGATACTGATTACAATAAAATTGTCGCGTGCAAAAGAGGAGCGGTGAAACTTTTTGGTAAGTCGACCGCGTGGGCTTTAAACTTTTCCCGATCTTGCACGGAGTTAGCCGATCGTAAAACATATTCACAAGACAAAGACCGACGGACAGTTGGTTCTCTCTCGATTGTCCAAGCTGACTCGAAGTGAACCGACTGGTTCCGAATCACATGAATACGGGTTCCAATGTGTGCGTACACCCGGCTGGAATGGTGGAGACGAGAAATGGTCAGATGGAGAGGGTAAATCGACTCGGTCGACCAAATGCTGGCATCACTGCTTGGTACCAAACACAAGCGTTGACTGAATTGCGCGAAACCAACAAAATATGCCATATTTAATGTGAAAATATTCGAGTATATGATTTAGAAACTGCATATACAATGAGATGCGACGGACACAGCTTCGGATTCAAGACGCAACTAAGAACCTACGCAATCATACTACTGTGGGCAAAAAGGAAGGTGAATTTGTTTGTAAAATGGAAAATCTTCATTTATTCTTCTACATCAATTTCCTCTCCTTCAAAGTAATCCCCTTTCAATGAAATACACTTATGCCAACGTTTTTCACAATCATCGAAACATGCTAAATAGTGCCTTTCCGGTATAGCCATCAGCGCCTCCTTCGATTCAGCTTTTATCTCCTCAATCGACTCGAAACGCTCTCCCCGGAGTGGTCTCTTGAGTTTTGGGAATAGCCAGGAGTCACACGGAGCCAAATCAGGCGGATACGGTGGTTGCGGAACGATATGCGTCGAATTTTTGGCGAAATGGTCACGAAGAACGAGTGCAGTATGAGACGGTGAATTATCGTGTCGCAAAAACCAAGAGTTGTTGGCCCATAATTCTGGTCTTTTTAGACGAATTGTTTCACGCATCATATCAGTCAGGTCTCCAACAGTCAACCGCCGATTTTTCAGCACTAATTCCTTCACTTCATCGACGTGTTCGTCATCTGTTGACGTCGATGGTCGTCCGGAGCGCACCAAGTCATCAACACGTTCTTGACCGTCTTCGAAATCTTTGTACCACTTATAAACATTTCTCTGCGACATGGTAGAATCACCAAAGGCCTTCCGCAACATCCTCAAAGTTTCTGCAGCCGAAATTCCATTCCGCAAACAAAATTTGATTGCATTTCTCTGCTCCATTAAATCTTCCTTCCAATAAACTTTTCAAAATCGGATCGTCACGACTTAGTAGATGAATTATGGACGAAAATACTCCCGGATTCCGAGAATGGAAGGACTCGTCGTGACCACAAAATGGCGAGGAGCAGCTGGCCAATGTTGAACTTACATCTACGAGGGTGGATTGATAAGTTTCCGGCCTGACCAAGAGACGGCGCCACTAGGCCTACCTTGAGGTGGCGTTCTATAGTACCATCCTTAGATAGCTTGTAGCTATAGTTCCAGTCCGATCGCCATGTTAGTTTAGTTTTGAGAGCACGCTGACCAAGACGCCTCTGTGTTTTTCGTAAAAATGGAAAAGCTGGAAAATCGTGCTGTCATCAAATACTTTTATTTGAAGGGGTTAACGCCGAAGGAAATTAAAGAAGAGATGGACTCAACACTGGGGACATCCTCCCCATCATATTCAACCGTTGAGCAGTGGGTTTTCGAGTTTAAAAAGGGTCGTGTGAGCACCTCTGATGAGCCTCGCTCAGGACGCCCCATTGAGGTCACAACTCCAGATATGATCGAAAAATCCATCAAATAGTGCTGAAAGATCGCAGATTAAAAGTTCGTGAGATAGCTGAGACCTGTAAGATGTCATATGAACGTGTACAAAATATTTTGCACCAAGATTTGTATATGGAAGAGCTCTGTGCAAGATGGGTGCCGCGTTTGCTAACAGTCGACCAAAAATTGATTCGAAAGAACATTTCTACCGCCAATTTGGCGTTGTATAAGCGTAATCCAAGCGAATTTTCGCGTCGATTCGTAACCGTTGACGAAACTTGGGTCCACCACTACACTCCTGAAACCAAAGAACAGTCTAAACAGTGGATTGTCCCAGGGGAACCAACTCCAAAGAAGGCAAAAACAATTTTTTCGGCGAACAAGGTTATGGCTACTGTTTTTTGGGATGCAAGAGGTATTATATACATTGATTACCTTGAAAAGGGTAAAACTATCACTGGTCAATACTACGCAGACTTATTGCAACGTTTGAGCCACGAAGTGAAAATTGAACGACCTCATCTGGCGAAGAAAAAAATCTTGTTTCATCACGATAACGCACCAGCGCACACTTCAATCGTCGCGATGGCTAAAATCAACGATCTGAAGTTTGAATCAATGCCGCACCCTCCCTACTCTCCAGACCTAGCCCCGAGTGACTATTATCTCTTTCCTAACCTCAAAAAATGGCTTGGCGGTAAGAGATTTGCGGACAATGAAGAAGTAATCGAAGCTGTAAATGGGTATTTTGAGGAGCTTGACGAATCAGTCTATAGAGATGGCATTACTAGACTAGAACACCGCTATGAGGAATGTATCAGCCTTGGAGGAGATTATGTTGAGAAATAAAAAAAAAAAATTCTTAAAAACGTTGTTTTTCTTGGTCAGGCCGGAAACTTATCAATCCACCCTCGTATTATACAAGTTAGAATTCTTCGCCAAAATGATTCTTCTCCTCTGATTGCCCTTTCAAGTTCGGCATCTCAAGTTCGATTGAGGCGCCAGTTATCAAATATTGAACACGATTGATTGTGCTCACTTCTGCTCTCGTGTCGAGACAATGTTTGCTGTAAATGTATCCAATCATTGAAGCCAGTTGCTAACAAGTCCTCCGATTCAGAGAAAAGCCAGCAAGGCAAGCCATGGCATTGATTCAAAATAGTCGAATAACATAACCAAGAACGCTCTGTTACGAGACCAGATTTGAGTGTTTTTTTGTAATGAAAATTTGAAAAACTCCGACCGTTGCTATCGCGTGGGAATGAACCGTTAGATTGGTTCGGATTGACTTCAACCAGGGAACGTTTTCTTGCTGTCGTTAATCGACGATTTCCATAGTAATCCTTGTCATTTTTCATAAGTGGTTGAGCATCGGGAAAGTTGTCTGCAGCATTCGGATTTTGGAAAATGATAATTCTTGAGTCGGGTTCGGGATCATCGAGGAAAAGTATTTGTGGATCTTCCGACTCATCTGATTTTTCGGATGAAACTTCATTCTCAATAATTGTTGTACTATTCTCACCGTCAACTATTCCGGAAATAGAAACGTGATCATTCCTGATAGGAAGAGTCTTTCTCAAGAATTCACAGTTTCAACGTTAAGCAGTTGATCTATTAGGAAAATTGAAACGAATTTCACACCAAATACAGCAAACAGCAAATATGAAATCAAATCATAGTTTCAACCACAGAATGGAAAAACCTATGTCTCAATATCTTACGTTCACTCTTATTTTCCGCAACTTGACTCCTCACAACCGTGGAAAAAGTATTAATTTTAGGTAACTTTCTCTTCTGTTCCTCAACTTCTGTCGCTTTTTTGCGTTTTACTGCGCCTGGCGGATGGATGCGACGTTGAAATCTCGACCGTGACATCTGCAAGCTAGTGCAGGTTTCACTTCAACACAATTTCAGCTATCCTTGTCAAGCACAACTCACATGAAATAATGAAATTCAGAGGTTATGGGGAAAACAACAAAAACAGTTCGATATTCTCTAGATCAAATTCTCCAAACTCAAAGGGGATCAGATCGAGCGGAAGCGCTGCGTATTCGGCTACGTAAGCCATCTGTAGTCTCAGTCGTGAACTCCTCTTATTCGTCAAATTCATTTCTTCAAAATAGTTAGCGACTGAGATGCGAGAAGGCGCTGAAACACGACACGAGAAATTGAATTCACTACTTAATCGCAAGAGCACAAATGACCGCATTTATATTCAGTTAATATGAAAGAAAACTATGTCATAAATTAGATTTTAATTCATAAGAATGACGTCATGATATTCCACATGTATCTGCTACGTGAATGATCGAGAATCAACGAAATATAACATTGCATATGTCAGATACATCTCCCAGGTTATGTATTCCAAAACCATTGCGGGATTTACACGGAGAAAATGTTTTGACGAATGATTACCCAAAGTTGAGGAAAACGGGGACATAATGGCATTTCGGCGAGGTTTGAAATCCAGTCGACTTTGTTTATTCGACTGCAGATGAGAATTGAGCCAAAGATTCTTATTATCTTCACAAGTTGAGTATTGTAGAGGAACAGGTGGTGAATTTTCATCTGCAGTCGAGCAAAACGAAGTCGACTGGATTTTAAACCTGGCCGAAATGCCAGTATGTCCCCGTTTCCCTCAACTTCGGGTAATCATTCCTCAATTCATTTCCTCTGTGTACATGTTGAATACATCAAACCTGAAATAGAATCCATTATCATGTAAATGCAATATTGTTATGTGTCGAATATGTATTTGAAATCCAAGGTGCTCTTCGGGTTTGTAATGGTTCCCCCACGAACCCATACACTAAGGCGCATATAGTTTTGAGCGCCTCCACGGCTCCCGTCGTGGATATTCATAAGTAGTGGCGGCACCTGAAATATATCGAAAAAGGCGAGTCACTTGTTCACGATAGTTTTGAGGGGCTAAAGGAGAAGGAAAAGCTCAGGGAGAGGGGGTGGGTTGATCTTAATTCAACTGAGTGAACAATCGTGACGTGAGGTCAACCACGTGCCAGAGCACGTATATATTTGACGTTAAACTTGTACAATATACATGCGCGACTTCGTCGCTGAAAGGCAAAACCAAAATATAAACAATTCCTTGGGTTCGATGTATCGGTCTAGGGGAACACGGTAGGTCAACGAAACATGGCGGGCACGACCACGAGAGAATATACTATACGGACCACGCCGTTCACATTCGCAAAGAAGGGGAGGACTCAGGGAAAGCGCGACCATAAAATAGTACACGAGGGTGGGCTAAATCGGACGAGGGGGTGATTCGAGGGAGCAAACACTAAGGGTGAAGGGAAATTCAAACGAGGGAGCACGTGGAGGATGCCACCAAGAGGAAAACTTTAGCACGATACTTCACCAAAAATCCACCACACTGGCACTCTCACTCCGGATGGACAATACGGCAGATGCGTGTTAATCCAGAATATCACCCAAGTAGCACCGTTCACTCACCGTATTCGATATACTCCGAAGAAATTTCCTTAGATAAACGTCGCCGTGGCTCGGTCACATAAGAAGTGAGAATCCAAGATGGCCTTTTCTTCTTCTTCACCGACGGGTGAGTTCGCAAAATGATACACGGAACCCCGTCGGTGTCTTTCCGTTGGAGCTCGCCTGTTGAACTCGTTTCATTGGTTCTCACGGTGCTGGTCTCTGATTGATCGTTGGGTAAGTGTCGATATAGGTGGGGCGGGGGTTCTGTCCTCCTCCAATTGACTGATTTTTCCAGTGTGAGAGTGACGGGAAGTGTCGGGGTTCGAGTCGTCTCTCTCGTCCATTCCTTCCCCTCTTCTAGGAGCATGTTGAACGGCGCATGCGTCCTGCTTCTTTCCTTCGGGTTGACGGCCTTGGCGAGAGGGTGATAGAAGGCGTTTCTTCCTCCGCTGTTGGTTGGCCTGGGGTGAGAGAAGATGGACTCCCGTGATTGGTGGATCGTCCTCCGGTGGTAAGGGACCACTGTATCACCTCGTGGCGAATGGCGTTGCCTCCTCGGGGCAGGAAACCTCGACAAATCATAGAAGGACAGGGATGAGAGGAGGTCGGGATTGGTTGAGGAGGGGAAATGTGTTCCCGAGTCTCATGTGAGCGGGCGACAGCAGTGTTCTCTCTAGCGAACTGAAGTGTTCGCAAATGACATGACAAACTCTAGCGATGGTGCGCGGTGCCACCCCGCGATTTTCTTCGTGACGAGATATCACGTCACAGGTTATGGACGCTTCCACTCTATCTGATTCTCTTTGCCAAGAATCTCTGTAACGATCAATCAATCGTATCACACAGAACTATTCACACGAAGTTCGAATTGCATCCAAGAGATAGCAGATATCACTAAATGAACAAAGAGCGTGTAATGACAAAGAGATGGCAGAGTAGTCATTTACGGCTCATTTCTGTTTGTTGGAAATTGTTTCCACCCCAATCCTTGGGGGCTCCCCTGGCTTGAGGGCCCCTGTTCCGTGGAACACAGGTAGTTACGCCACTGCCAACGGTGCTGCGACTGAAACAGGGTATACTAAAAACGAAACATCACGCGAATGAGATACCAGAAAAACCATTGATCCCACATGGAAAAAAATCTATGGTTGTTTCGACCGACCGTATCGCTGTATCTGGCTCACCTCAAACTTATGGTTGCCTGAAACAGGAATTCGATTGTGACAAACAGATAGTTGACAACATCAACTGAATTTCTGGTTCAGGCAACCATAAGTTCGTGATGAGTCAAATACAGTAATATAGTTGGTTGAAACAACCGTACAATTGTTCCCGTGCGGTTGGGCGTGATGATTAATTTTGAACCATTGCAAACTGGCATAATGTACATAGAATAACAAGAATTGATCGATAAACCTATGATCTTTGTGAACACCAACTGCACAGAAAAATATGTTGCGGACATTCAATATGAATAGCTGTACCTGAAGCAATCAAATGCATATTTTCATGTTGTGGACATTTACAGACTGCGTGTGTACCGCCAGGCCCAGCTAGTACACAGTGTGTGGGTCGAAGGTAACAAAATTTCGCCAACTGAATTGAAACATCTGGATTTCTAAATTCGATAATATTATAAATTTCCCTCAAACTTCCCATCATAACCCTGGTGGAAGGGAAGCGTGTAATAGAAAGTGTCGGAAACGTAGTTGGCAAGTATTTGGAGCGTGGATTTGAGCGTATACCGAGCGTCAAGTGGAATATCAAGAGTGGTTCGAGCGTATATTTGAGGTCTGTGAAGCGTATCGGAAGGAACAATAATTTCATAGAAACCGGGCTTCACGCCAGGAAGCGTTATTGAAGAGTGGATTGGAAGCATGCAAGAAGTATTAGAAAAGTAATCTGAAACATTCTTACGCTTCCGTCACTCTTGATAACACGCTTCCCTCCCACCAGGGAAGCCGTTTTTGAACTTTTCATCTTCTCCCATTAAGTTTCACTGATTTTTTATCTTCCATTCCCGGCATGATAGAACTTATATTGTCACTCTCTTGGAAATCTCGCACTTTTTGTTCATTTTCCTCTGATGAAGTTCTTCCTGTAACAGTACATGTCGATACAACCAATAAGGTATACATGGAAGAATCGAATTTTTAGCCCAAGGGAAAACATTATCAAACAAACCTGCACTTTCACCGGGTAGACATGAAATTCCTTGTTCAATGACTAACTTTCGTGCTTTTTTCCCTAAATAACGCGACGTATCCATGACCCGTGCAATTTGAGCAATTTTCCATTCAGCAGGCATCAGTGTCAACATTTGCAGTTTTTGTGCACGATCAACATCATTTTTGTCAAAATTAGTCCTCATTCTCATGACCATATCATTCAAAACATTACTTCCTACCTGTGAACCGAAACAAATGACGGCGTTTTAATATGTGAAACATTTGATGAAATGATTTTATTTGACGTTTCCAAAACTATCATAATATATCATTGTTTCACACAGAACTCACATCAGATTCGTCATCATCTTTTAATGAAGAACAAGTTCCATTGTCGTTTTCAGGGTCTTCAGATTCGGAATCCGGGAAGTAATCAATTTTTCCATTTTTCTCCGCTGTTCATATTTTTGAACACGTGATTTGAATAATTGTTATAATTCATGAATAATGGGAAGGAAACTAAAATTTTACTCATGAAGAGTGTTCTCATTGGTGTCAATGGCATCCAGTTGATCAATTCTCACTCTACATGTGGCACATTCACGATCCGTTGAACGGAAACATTTCAATTTTTCTTTCTGTGATGGTGTTGCTATCATCATCATCATGAAGTAATCAGTCTTATGACTGGTTTCATGAAATCCTCCATCCCTGTCTATTATCCGCTAATCGCTTAATTTCTGCATATCTACGACAACCCTTATCTTGTATAATTTGCTTCATATAACTTGATCTAGGTCTACCTCTTCGAGTTTTACCATTCATTTTCCCTTCCAATATTTTTTTCAATAAGCTATCATGCCTTAATGTGTGCCTTATGAGTTTACTTCTCTTTTTCACGACCTGTCACAAAAGACTTCTTCTTCCATTTACTTTCTCAAGTACTTCTTCATTTTTCACTTCCTCTATCCACCCTATTCTAGGCATCCTTTTATAACACCACATTCCAAAAGCTTCGAGTCCTCGGTGGTCCGTTGTTCCAATTGTCCAAGTTTCGCAACCATCTAATGCTGTGGTCCGAATGCAACCCTTCAAGAATTTCTTCCTCACTGCCGAACTAATATCCTCCGAACTTAGTAACTGTTTCTTTGGGTGGAAAGCCTGTTTCTCTCGTGCTATTCTCGCTCTTACATCTCTTTCGCTTTCACCGTTTTCTGTAATTATGCTTCCTAGATATTTGAATTCTTTGACTTGTTGAATTCTCTCTGTATGTATTTCGATTCTCGTTCTTCTTGATGTTTTCGCTGTTGTACAAATCATGGATTTCGTTTCGTCCTTATTTATATTCATACAATATTTGTCCAGTAATATTTTTGTCATAGTGTTGAGAATATTTCCTAACTCAGCACCACTCGTAGCTAATATAGCTATGTCACCTGCAAATCTGACATGCTCACATTTTCACCTTGAATCTGTAATTTCAATTGCACTCGCTCCTTCACTTCGTTCATCGCTTCTTCTATATACAAATTGAAAATCAATAGCGATGGTAAGCATCCTTGTCTCACCCCTCTTCTAATTTGTGCTTCTCCTTTTTCACCCGCTATTTCTATTGTTGTGGTTTGATTCTTATATAATTCATATATTATTCTCCTATCCTTGAAATCAATCCCTCCCTCTTTCAAAATCGTGAACATCTTCTGCCAATCAACATTATCGAATGCTTTTTGCATATCTACGAAACCTATATACACAGACTTCTTCAACTCTAGACTTTTCTCCACTACTGTCCTGACTGCTAATATTGCTTCCCGCGTTCCCCTATTTGTCTTCAAACCGAACTGATCTCCTGCCAACCTACTCTCCATTTTATAGTCTATTCTCCTGTATATGATTTTTGTCAGTATCTCCGAGGCATGTGGAGTTGAACTTATCGTTCTGTAGTTCTCGCATTTGTCTGTTTCTTGTTTTTTTTGGAATGGCGACAATTTTATACTTGTAGAAATCTTTCGGTACTTCGCCTATTCCGTACATATCTCCGACCAATTCAAACAATGCATCACGAGTTCTCTGACTGGAGGCTTTGATAAGGTCCGCACTTATGCTATCTATTCCTGGCGCTTTATTATTTTTAAATTCTTTTAAAGCCCTGTGAAATCCTGATCTCAAAATTGAATCTCCCGATTCTTCTTCATCGACATCTTCCTCCCTCTCCAAATATATATTCATTTGAACTCCAGGTTTTTGCTCGGAAGTAGACTCGGTTCACATATATTCCTTAACCACACATAACACATACCTTATCTAATAAAGTTTCTACATTTATTTCATTCATTATTATTCTTACATTCATCATCATTTCTTTACTTTTATGTGTTCATCAAATCTTATTCAAGTTAACCTATACAATACCTCTTATAATATAACATTGACCGCTACTATACCTCTTATAATAAACATTCACTATACATTCACACTCACAATATATCTTTACTTTCACAGCCATCATATTTGTACGTTATTTTGCTTCTTTACATATTACATCCCAATTACTTCTTACATATCATTCCTATCTTATTTCTATCTCAATACTATTTATCTACTTCTCTATATTCCTTCCCTAATTTATAATCTCTACTATGCTCCCTCCCCCTTATTCACTTTTTCTCTCTCAATCAAAAGCTCTCCTCTCTTCACCTTCTCTTCTTCATCAAATTTCTCAAGAACCTTTACCTTGCATTCATTCAGTTCATCGTTTGTTAACAGCCTTGTCTTCTCCTCACTATCCCTCCCCATTCCTTCGAACCATTGTTTCATATTTTCACATACGATATAGTGCTTTATTTTTCCTATTCCTGCCTGACAAAATTCACATCTCTTATTCTCTTCATCCATCCAATACTCGTTTCCTCCTTCCATATTACCGCATCTCAATTTACATACCCCTCTTATTCCCAAATATTCATTCCTATACTCATTCTGCTTTTCAACTCCTCGATGCCTAGTCCATTTTTATCATAGAATTTCTCCCTTCCTGCGTGTCCCGAAAAGATTTTTTTTCAAAAATAATCTACACAATAGCGATTAAAAGTTGCTCTTGGATCAGCTGATTGCGGGAAAAATATGTTAAAAAATCTTGGAGGGTACTTTCAGACCTCTACTAGCTGTTGAAAATGATCAACATTTGATTACTTTCCCCATAATTCGATTCTCACCATGTGAGTTCATATCGAACAATGAACATCAAATTGGTACATGAAAGGTGTCAACAGTTGCGTATTAGTTCCAACTAGTAGTTCCAATATATATTCTTAGTTTTTAATCAATCCTCAGTCTTCTGAAGATTGAGAATTCAGTTTTTACGTACAAAATCAGCGAAATTTTCCATACCAATTTTTTTGACAATAATTTTACATTTCATTGATATTTTACAATAATTGATATCAAAATCACTTAGTTCAATGCTAGAAAAATTTATCACAAATTCATTACATAATTGGATATATTTATCACATGGACTTCCGGGTGATAGACGCATGGTGTAGTTTAGTCTGTGACAGGTGTACGATCAAAGTGCTTTTGTGGGAGGAAAAAGGAAATAGAAGATTGTTTGGTGGTGTGAGGTGAAAGACCTAGTGAAAGTGTAAAAGTGAGGTGGAAGAAATAGTGGAGTTAGAGTAGGAAGTGGAGAAAAAAGGATAGTTTTAGTAGGTGAACACGTGGGGGTTAGGAGTTAGAGGGGGAAAGAACAGGTTGTGGGAAAGAAGAAGGAAGCTAGTAGCGTCGGGTAGGAGCGAATCAGTAAAGGAGGGAGTAAAAGAAAGTAGGCAAGAAGGTAAGGCAGTGAGAAGAGCAGTGAAGCGGTTAGTGGCGGCATCGGGCGGAGTAGTAGAGAGGAAAGATAGAAGAGATGGAAACGAAGGGAGTAGAAGTGGTAGTGTTAGGGTCAGACGAGAAAATGAGGAAAGTGGAGGAGTCGGAGAAGAGTCAGACAGTGGGAGTAGAGAGAGGACAGTTAGGAATAGACGAAAAGGTTAAGAAGTCGGGGTCGAGGATAAGTCAGACCTTAGAAGTTAAGAAGTGAGAAGAGGAGAGGAGGGAGAAGAATCAGGAAGTAGAAGTCTGGATGACTCCAAGAGGCAGTGTTAGGGAAGAAAAAGCAGGGGGAAGGAGGGGGAGACCTATTGAGGCAGAGAGTCTAGGGAGAAATAGAAGTGGAAGTACAGGAGGGATTCAAGAGTTCTGGAAGAGGAAAAGAGAGGAGGAGGAGGAAGGGGAAAGGCGAAGAATATTTGGGAAGGGAGGATTAGTAGGGAGGTCACCAGAGGAGGAGAGGTTAAGGGAGACGGACGAGAAGAAAGGAATTCTAGAGTTGATGAGAGGGTTGAGAAATGATATGAGGAAATTGAATGAGAAGGTAGATAGGGTAGAGATAAGGGTAACAAAGTGGTGAGAAATGATGTGAAGGAGATGAGGGCAAGCCTAAGTAGAGCGGAAGAGTTATGGGAAGCAGAAATAGGGTGAATTGAGGATAGGATGGACAAAGTGGAAGAGCAAAACAATGTAAGTGGAGAGGATAGGAAGAAAGTGGGAACTCTGGAGGGTAAGGTAGGAGAAATAGGTAGATGGATAGTGGAAAGAGAGAGAAAAGAGGAGGAGATAGATGGGGAGGGGAGAAGGATGAAGATAAGGGCTCAAGATACAGATAACGGAACATTAGAGGTGAGAGTAGAAATGATGGAAAGAAGAATAGGAGAAATGAAAAGAGGAGTGAAAGAAAAGATAGATGGAGGGAATGATAGGGTGCGCAGTCACCCGGAAGTTGGGGTGGGGGTGATTAAGAGAATAAGGGAGATGGAAAAGAAAATGGAGAATAAGGAGAGGGTAGAAAGGAGGAGAAATATGGTGGTGGAGGGTTTAGAAGGGGAGAAGAATGTGAAGGAAGAGTTGAGGGAATTGTTGGAGAGGTTAGGGGGGGAATAGAGAAAATAGAGGAGATAAAAGACTTGTGAATAGGTGAGAAGGAAAAAAGAGAGATCGTAGTTATAAGATATAGGACGATAGAGGATGAGAAAAGGGTGATGAAGAAGAAGGGGATGCTGAAGGGCAGAGTAGAGAGGGGACAAGAGGATTATAAGTGGGAAGAGAGAAAGATAATGGGTGAAGTGAGGGAAATAAATTTCAGGTTGAAGAAAGGGGGGAAGAGAGTAGGTACAGGTTATGGAGGTGTCTGGATAGAGGGAAGATGGTGGAAATGGGATGAAGGAGAAAAGTTGACAAGTAGGGGAGAGTGCTTTGAAGGGTCAGGAGAAAAGGGGGAGGGGTAAAATGAAAGAGATTTTTAGGGGATAGGGGGAGAGAGGAAGAAATGGAGAAAGAGGAAGTGAAAGCCAAGAGAAATGGGAGGGAGGGAAAGGAGGAAAGGGGGGTAAAAGTTGGTTCTTGGAACGTGGCAGGTTTAGTAGACAAACAAGAGGATTTCTGGGAGGAGATAGAGGGATGGGATGTAGTGGGACTGGTAGAGACGTGGGTGGAGGAGAAGAGTTCGGGTAAAGTGGAGAAGAAACTGCCAAAGGGATATGTCTGGAAAATACAATGGGCAGGAAGAAAGCATAGGAAGGGTAGGGCAAGTAGAGGGATTTTGATGGGAATTAGGGAGTAGAACGAGACAAGAGAGGAGAGAAAGGAAAGGATAGAGACGAAGGGAATGCTGATGGAAGAAGTGCTTATAGGGGGGGAAAAATTGAGAGTAGCAACAATGTATGTAAATGGGAATATGAAGGGAATGTTGGAGAATTTGAGCAAAGGGTTGGGTGAAAGGGGTAAAATTGAACGGGTAATAATAGGAGAGGACTCCAATGCGAGGACGGGGGATTTGGGAGGTCTAGTATGTGAAGAGGAGGGAGAACATAAGGGGGGTAGGCAAAGCAAAGATAAGAGGATGAACAAGGAAGGGGAATACTACTGAAGATGATAAAAGAGGAAGGTTGAGGGATTATGAATGGGGCGGTTTTGGGAGATGAAGAAGGAGAACTGACATACGTAGGAGTGAATGGGCAAACAGTGATAGATTACGCGATAGGAGATGGGAGAGCGTGGGAGGGGTGTAGGGAGTTGAAAGTGGGAGAAAGTGAGGAATCGGATCATATGCCGATTATTCTGGAATGAGAGGGGGCAGAGGTGAAAAGGGAAAAAGGCAAGGAGTGGGTGGGGAGGTGTGATTGGTCAGACGAGGGTATAGAGGAGTTTTAGAGAAATATCGAGGGGTGGGAAGGGGGTGAGGTGAAGGGTGAGTGTTTAAGGAGGAGAATCGCAGAAGAGGTGAAGAGGGCGATAAAGTTGAAAAAAGTGAGAGTAGGAAAGGGGTATAGAAAGAATAGTTGGTGGGACGACAGTTGCAGAAATGAGAAAAGGGAGGTGAGAAAAAAGATGAGGGAGTGGAGAAAAGGGGAAGGCTCGATAGAGGGGTTAATGAAAGCGAAAAAGGGTTCCAGGCAAATATGTGAAGAGAAGAAGAGGGAAAAGAGCGGACGAATGATATAGGAGATAAAAGAGGTGAAGGATCAGAGACAGGTGTGGGTTTGGGTTAACGAGGAGAGAAAAAGAGGAAAGAGATGAATGAGGAGATTGAGATGGAGGAATGGCAAGAGTATTTTATGAATCCGCTAGGAGGGGCAGAGAGGAGGGTGGGAACAGGGAACGGGGGTGTTGAGATAGAAGAGTGTGCGCAGATAGAGGAAAGTGAATTCGGGGAGTCATGGAAGGGTTTGAAGAAAGGTAAGGCGGCGGGGATAGACGGGTCACAAAATGAATGTTGGATGTATGGGGGGAGACGACTAAGAAGAGAGGTTGGAAAGGTGATGAAGGGTATTCCGGAGAGTGGAAGGATACCGGAGGAATGGAGTGAGGGGTTCATAATACCAATCGTGGAAAAGGGGGAGGGTAAGAAGGTGGAAGATTACAGGGGAGTGACGCTGATGTCGACAATGTATAAGTTGTATACGACACTGCTGACGAAAAGGTTGGAGGAAGAAGTGCGAGAGAAGGGTATGTTGGCAGGTTTCCAAACTGGGTTTAGGAAGGGAGTAGGAACAATGGACAATATATACGCCTTGAATTATTCGATAGGGAGGGAGATAGAAAAGAAAGGGAAGTTAGCGGCGGTGTTTATAGACTTGAAGGCGGCTTTTGATTCGGTAGATAGGGAAGTTCTGTGGAGATCAATAAAAAAAGAGGGGTAGATGAGGTTTTGATAGACAGGGTCAAAAAAATTTATAGGGAGACGGAAGTGAGGGTGGAGATAGGAGATAAGTGTATACGGGGGCATTTCGGTTAGCGAAAGGGATTAGAGAAGGTTGTCCTCTGAGTCCGTTATTGTTCAATTTAATGATTGCGGACTCAGAAGAAGAGATGGCAAGGAGTAGGATGGGTGGGATGAAGGTAGATGGGAGGAAAATATGGACGCTGAGTTACGCGGATGATGTGGTAGTTTTAGCGGAAGAGGAAGATTCGCAACTGGTGCTACGAGAACTGAGGAGATATATTAGGATTGAGAGGCTGGAAGTAAATGTGGGAAAGACGAAGATTATGAGGTTTGGAAGGAGAGGGGGGGGGGGGAATAGGAATAGGAGGTGGAAGTGGGGGGAAGGGGGAATAGAGGAAGTGAAGGAATTCAGGTACTTGGGGCATGTATTTGAGAGCAATGGGAAGTAAGAGGCACAGATGAAGGATAGGGTTAGGAAGGCAGGAGAAGTGATGAGGTTAGTTAGGGGAATAGAGGAGAGGATTTTTTAGGAGGATCGGAGGAGAAGGATATGGGTATGAGATGAACTTACTGGGAGTGTAATTGAATATGGGGCGGAAATTTGGGGATGAAAGGAACGGGAAGAGGTGGAGAGGTTGCAAGAGAGGTATATGGGGTGGTTACTAGAGTTAAATAGGGAGACACCAGGGTACATGGTCAGGGAGGAGTTGAAGAGGGACAAAATTAGGGTGAGGTTGAAGAAAAGGGCACAAGAGTTTGAGAGGAAATGAGGGGAAGGTAGGGCGGGAGAGGTAGCATTGAGATGTAGGAAGGAGATGATGAAAGAAAGAGGTACATCAAAGTGGGAACAAGAAAAAAGGGAAGGGTAAGAAGATGTAAACTTGTTAGAGGAGGTGACGGGGGATATAAGGGATACGGGGGTGGGGGAAATGGGATGGATGGAAAGGGACAGGGAGATGCAAGCAATGGAAAGATGGGAAAGGATAGTGGGATCGAGATATAATAGATGGTATGAGGAGGCGAAGGTGGGAGGGGGGGTATCCAAGTATTTGAAAGAGGGAGGGAGAATGGGAAGGGGAAGGAGAATAGCGAGGTTTAGGTTAGGAAATGAGATGAGGGGAGGAAGATACTGGGAGATAAGGGAGGGGGAGAACAAATGTAGGGTATGTGGGATGGGGGAAGAAAACTGGGAGCATGTGTTAGAGGTGTGTATGGGAATGAATGACAGGAAAATAGAGGAACAGATCAGGGAAATATTAGGAGAGGAGGGGAATGGAGAGGAATGGATGGTTAGGTTGGAGAAAAAAAGGAAGGAAGGATTTGGGGAAGAAAGGGAATCCGTGGATGTATGGAAGGATGAATGAAATGATCTCTCTCTCTCTCTCTCTCTCTAAAGAATGATGTGTGGTTAGTGATGAGTAGATTCAGGAGATTAGGTTGAGGAGATGGGTTAAGTTGAATGAGGTTAAGATAATTGGGAGAAGAAGAGTGTGAGGAGATGTAATGGAGGCAACTGTGAGTTCTGTAAACAGGCGCCGAAAAGAAATGAATATACATACATGCATACATATATATTCATCACATACACTAATAATTTTGATGAAATAACAATTCTTCAAAACAAAGAAAATCAATTTTGTTCACAATAAAAATATTTTGTCCAGTATATTCTAATATATTATCTGAAACAATAAACATTACTACACAGGGAATTGACTTTTGTAATCAAATGAAGGCATTCCAGTTCTGGATTGTAATCTGTTTTTTATAAATCCATCTCTAGATTTTCCCTCAATAACACATTGAGAAGCTTCTGTGACAGACTTGACACAACGTTCAACGGCTTGCGTGTGAAATGGAAAATAAGATAGTAATAAATCCTCATTGTTAACCATTGTTCTGAGCTCCGCATTAGAAATATTTTGAAGAGTAGGAGGTGGAGTTATCTGACACTCGTTCCATGCAATCATGTTGGAATGATCTTCGGCAGCGAAACCAGAGAAAAGAACGTATCTACTCCCATCGGTAAATTTAAGCCACCAAAACTGAATCCCGCTGCCGAAGATTATTCCAACATGATTGCCAGGAACGAGTGTCAGATAACTCCACCTCCTACTCTTCAAAATATTCCTAATGTGGAACTCAAAACAATGGTTAACAATGAGGATCTATTACTATCTGATTTTCCATTCCACACGCAAGCCGTTGAACGTTGTGTCAAGTCTGTCACAGAAGCTTCTCAATGTGTTATTGAGGGAAAATCTAGAGATGGATTTATAAAAAACAGATTACAATCCAGAACTGGAATGCCTTCATTTGATTACAAAAGTCAATTCCCTGTGTAGTAATGTTCATTGTTTCAGATAATATATTAGAATATACTGGACAAAATATTTTTATTGTGAACAAAATTGATTTTCTTTGTTTTGAAAAATTGTTATTTCATCAAAATTATTAGTGTATGTAATAAATATATACAATTATGTAAGAAATTTGTAATAAATTTTTCTAGCATTGGCCTGAGTGATCTTCATTTCAATTATTGTAGAATATCAATAAAATGTAAAATTATTGTCAGAACAATTGGTATGAAAAATTCCGCTGGTTTTGTACCTGAAAACTGAATTTCCAATCTCCAGAAGTCTGAGGATTGATTGAAAACTAAGAATACATATCGTAATTACTAGTCAATGCGCAACTTTTGACACCTTTCATGTACTAATTTGATGTTCATCGTTCGATATGAACTGACATGATAATAACTGAATTATGGGAGAAGTAATCAAATGTTGATTATTTTCAACAGCCAGTAGAGGTCTGAAAGTAGCCTGCAAGATTCTTCGAATTATTTTTCTCGCAATCAGCTGATCCAAGAGCAACTTTCAATCGCTATTGTATGGTTGAATTCTGAAAAAAATTTTTCCGGGACGCGCTAATGTTCCCCCTCATATTTGTCCATCTACTCCCTATTTCAAAGTCTTTCCCTTGTCGATCCACCAATTTTCCGTCCACCATCACTTTGAATGCCTCCTGTGTTTCTTCTTGTTTGAGATTCTTCAAATTCCATTTTTTTTTGCATTTTCCTTTTCTTCTTCAGAGCTTTGAATTTCAGAGAACATTTCATCGGCAACATATTGTGATCATTATCCATATCTGCACCTGGATAAGTTTCACAGCTTTTCACTTGGTTTCTGAATATTTGTTTTACTGATATGTAATCAATTTGATATCTTGTATCTCCTGGCATTTCCCAAGCATAGATTCTTCTTGGATGATTTTTGGATAATGTGTCGGTGATAACCATTCCATGGCTTTCACAAAATTCGAATCAACGTTGTCCTCTTTCATTTCTCCCCCCCAACGCAAAATCTCCTATCATGTTGCCTTCTCTTCCTTTCCCTTCTACCGCATTCCAGTCGCCTATGATGATTGAATTTCCTTCTTCCTTTACATATTCTATCATTCCTTCTGTTTCATCGTACGTTGCTATACGTGAATTTTTCTCAACTCTTTTGTGTCCTTCAAGACGAAAAGGATTGCAATACTGATTAGAATATGACATCGGCAACATTTTGATGAATAAACCCTCTGTCGTTGAATGAATAACTATTCGTTCCCTAGAAGTACGAAAAAATCAATTACAATGAGTGTCAACTTCGCAGTACGAACCAAGAGCGCACAATTTACCTTCAGCTAGTCATATCTCAAGGGCGGGGAACGTGATGCTTTATCACACGATGCACGGAGAATGATATCGCTCCGCGCGCGTGGTATCTAACTCGAACGCGACCACAAAAAAATTCATATCTCGAGAACTATAATACTTACCATCATAAACAAAGTCGCTGAATTTTCGTTATTCTTCACAGCTTATTTTATAAAAATATGAAGGAAATCAAAACTACCTGTTATTGAAAATTCTTACTTCCTTTTCTTCAATTGAAAAATTCTTGATGAACGTTAATTGTACTCATTATGAAACTCACAGAATTGGGAACAAGAGGAAAAATGCTAACTTCCATATCTTCGAAAGTTTTTGATACGACAAATAGAATTTGAGTGATGAGGGCTTGAAAATAAGGAGACTTCAGGTGCGTTAGATTTTCACAAAATCATACTTTCGAAAAAAAGCTTCGAATAACAAAAAGAAGAAATACATATCGTATATTTTTTTACCGAGGATGAAAAAAAAATTATTTCATTCAAATCTAAAAGTTGAGTGTAAAAACCACGTGGAATGACCCATATGTGCATGAAAAATACATGAAACTTCAAGAAATTTTCAACAGTGTACCTTTTAGTTCATTGTCATTTTCAGTTTCCTCGATTCCAGTCACTTAAGCAAGAGAAATCATGACAGCAGTAGAAAAGCTGCTCCTAACGTCTCCGTAGTTATTTATATTTCTTTTACAACAAAAATATATACAATATAGTTCAGTCATAATCCAATATATCCTGAAACTTTCCAAACATCCAACGGAATACTCTCCTTTCAAATAATTCCGGAAAGTTACCCAAATTGTGAGCATTCACACTAGTATAGCCTCTTGAAAGCTACAGGGCTATCAATTCAACATTCTTATTAAGAATTGCAGATGATCCTTCGATAGTTCTCAGACGTTCTAGAGACGTAATGAAACCAAGTTCTCCATATACAAGTGGTTATGGTTATGGGAAATTGACCAGAAGCGAAGCAACAAACGACCGGGTCCTGTGTATAACAGAAACGTTCAATAAAGCCCGTTACTTTCTAATTAACAATTAGGAATTTCGCAAGGTCGCGGTGAACGGAGAGGAAGGGGTGGCGTCATTAGACGAATGCCAAAGAAAGTTGCTCAAATTGACTCGTTTGGAATGATTACAAAGGAGCCCCAGGGTTATGAGGTTCGTTGAGGTGACCAAACTGTTGACGATTCTCCACAATTTCTGTCGGTATTCCCTCTCGACTATTTCTTCTCTCCTCCCATACATTCTATGTTCCAGTCGAGATGAGGTTTCATCGATTCGTGATGTTATTTCTCAATGCACACTCTTCAAAATTACGGTGGTACAGCACTATCATGGGTCTGTAGGGAAATTTTCTTGAGACGCAAATTTCAATGTATCCATTTGTAGACGTGGGTTTTTCATTTTCGTTTCATCAAGGATGCACCGGATACATGTTGATGACTGGAATCAATCTCAGTGAAGTACGCGGAGTACGGAACGAAGTTCAATTCTGGGATGGGGTGATCTTTGTCTCAAATTACGGATAAGATCATTTCTATGTTCAGAACCGAATGAACTCATCTCTACAAGAATTCAAGTGGAAAATCATTCCTTCAGTACGTTGTGCAGAGATCAACTTAGGTAATGTGAAATCTCAGGAATAAATTATCATTGATGGTCTGTAAGGTTCCCTTATTCAAATTGCGAAAATAGGGGATGAAAAGTTCTTATGTCTCTCAGCTTCTTGAGGTGGGTTATTTGTATATGAATTGTTCGAAGGAAGGAGAAGAACGAAAAAGAGGAACAGACAATTGTTCCAACACGTGGAATGACCCTTCTCCGTCATGACGAGTTCGTCAGTTCAGTTAGACTGGAATATAATTATTCTTGACTGATTTCTATGAAGAGAATAGTGTTTTTTGCATTTAATTTTTCTTGAAAGGACCCTATATAATCTGCGTTGCTCTTGTCTGCGAATCATAATGAGAACATCAACAGCAATGCACTCTACACTAAAAATTGTAGGGAAACTGCCATACTTCAGCTCACCCAGAACCTGTGAGTGGGGATTATAATTAACTATATGCCTCATGATTTCCAAAATTTCACATACACTCAGAGAAAAATCTGGCCGGCACAACCACAGCATGTCGTTGGTTTTTGCCTTGATCACACGGAAGAAAAAATTCATCAATGCTTGAATAACATTTATTAACATTTAGAAAAATGACTGTCAGTTTGGGGAAAAAGAGTACCGCTGAGAAATCTTCGCAATGAGGTTAACAAAAATTCGTAGTGGAAATACTAAAACATTGATGGTCTTATTGTTATTGTTTACAGTGCATTTATCAACTTTTGATAAGTTTATTACGAAAATTCTTCAGCCATACTCTTTTTCCCTGAATTGTCAGTCATTTTTCTGAAGAATCATAACCTCTGTTTTTCCGTGCATCTCATGTAGTTGCTACAACTACATTCATATGATTTTGTCTTATTTTTCTCGTCATCATAACCAAATTTTACGTCACTGCAACTGTGAATCTTTGACCATGCGAACATATATTCATTAGTTTGGGGGGAATATTGATATTTTTCCTTTGATATATGGATATTTTTTATCGATGATCATATCCCCGATATTCATCGATATCGATATTTTCTGTCAGGTGCATCCTATCAATGTCAATTTTATGAACTTCGTATATTTGAACAGCGTGCATAACTAACATATTTTATTTCAATTCTAACCTAGAATTGAAAACTTGTGCATCATTCATTGTTGATTTCAGTTTTACGATTTGTCCAGAAAATGGAGAACGCTTAGAAAGCATCAGGAAGTTGAAATCGTCTTGATATGAATTGAGGAGTTAGTTTCTGTTTCTTTCGATTTTCATACTTTTAGTATTCAGTATAGTACCAAAAAAATCTTACGAAAATCAAACTATAAAAATACGTGTTTTGTGAACGTGAATTCAAATTTTTAGGTAATAGAATTTGTTCCACAATTTTCCATTATTTCATGTTCTTTTTTTGTTCTTCTTTTTCTAATCAACCGGGGCGGGAATAATTACATCTGACCAGATTCGAACAGATCCATCCAGATCTGAAAACTGCAATTTGACTTGTATTTGTCACAATATATGTGGAAAATCAAATTCATGTCCAGGAATATATCACAAAATTCCTGATAATTGAACCACCAATTGCTCATTGAGATTTAATTCAATATTCAATTCAGATCTAATGAGATCTACTCAGATCCAACCAGATATGCCAAGTCCTGAGCAGATTTTATGTGATCTTTTCCAACCAGATCTGATCAAAATTCAGATCTGATTAGATCTAAGTAGATCTCAATAGATCTGATGAGATCTTAATATTTTTCCCCGGGAAGACATACTTCGGAATGTGAAATTCAGCCCGAAATTTTATTACGTTTCATTTGGAATGAAACTTGAGAGAGGTGTTGTCAAAAATGTTGATTATGTGAATTTGGAACTGGATTGAGGAAAGTTTTTAACTGAACACATTTGAAATACATGATTGCCTAAAAGTGAACATAAACCTAATCACTTGATTTTGAAAATCACCTTCAAATCATATTCAAATTCATATGGTTGTGCAATTATAAATTGAGTGATTAATTAGTTTTAATGTGCTTTGTTTCAATAAATAATCTTGCTGTGTATGTTCATCTCTTGTTTGCATAATTTAAATGTTTCGTTCTTTCAATTTCACAGTGTTTGCTGATGATAATTTCAGCTTGAAGTGTATGTGTGTGGCATTCATGACCTTCCTTCCTGATACCTGAAGACAGTATGTTCTTATTCGTATCCTTATCCAACTGAATGAATACAAAAGTTCAATATTAGGAGTCCAGAAAGATCCATTGAAGAACTCAGTACTCCTTTTAACTAGTCTAGTAAGGTTTGATTTACAGTAATAACATTGACAATTGTGTGCGACTTAAATGTTCCATTCGGAAATCAAAAATGTCGGAGAGGAAATAGTTTCTTTTCTTATATCCAAAGATATGTTATTGGAATGTCTCAATTTTCGGAGGAAAATTCTATCTAGTTTCCAAAGTTGGAAACGACGTTGTCTCGATACATCAATAAATTCTTTTCCTGATAAATTCCTCATATTCCCTCACTATGCTGATTCCTCAGAAATTGTTGAGGACTCACACTGTTATCGACGTGATTTTTTTCTTTTTGGAGATGGAGTCATTATACCACTGTGGAGAATGTTCTCTCTGACATATTTATCATTATTGTTTTCAACGTTGGAAACAACGTGGTTATTCTCTCCAAGATTATTTAACAGCACAACCTACATCGCACTCTCATATTCATTGAATACCTTTCTTTATCGATATTATCCGTTATTCATCGATACATTCAGCATTTTTGCGAGGATTCGGATTTATTTTTTGGTGATAATTAACAATATATTTGCAATTACAGCTGTGAATGGATCACACACCTGGACCCAGCTATTCAATAATATTGCAATGAGTTCGCGGTTTTTATGAATCTGTCAAAAACACAGGCCCTGTATTGATTCAATTGAAGACTATTGTTTGTTATGGTAATTGTTTAGTTCGACGGCTCCAGCGAAAAAGTCAATTCACACTTCATCTTCCTCCTGGGATATGTGAGGGAGTATTATGAGAACATTTTCTCGTCGGGGGCGTGCAGTTAACATACCCCTCTCTCCACTCCATAAGCGGAGGAATAAGAACTGAAATTCGTGTTCATTATTGCATGAAAAAATCACCCACCGCACAGGGTCGTTGGAAAACGCATTGAAGTACACATATACACACACCCACACCCTGTTGTAACATCCCTCCCCACCCGTCTGAAATGATTCTGATCAGCCACTGATGATTTAAATTGAATAATGATGAATATGGCGATGCGTTACGGATTATATCGGCTTGAAATTTCTTTTCCTATTTTCTCTTTTTTTTATGGGCCAAATGATGTGAAAAAATCTCAAAAATGATATCAAACAAAACCCGCAAGCCTAAGTTCAACTACAGCTTCTCAGATTATGTACTGAAGTACACAGGATTTCGAAGGTCGATTTTTTCGTCGAAAATGCGCTTATTTCCTCAAAAAAACAAGAGCATATGGCGATTTTGCCGACTTTTGAGGTTGGAATGGCGAAAAATTCTTCATATTATCTGGCAACCCTGGAAATCAATATTTTTCAGTAACTCTACAAACTTCGGTGGCGACATTCATGTAGATTAGGAAAAAATTTTGTTCTGCTCTCAATTACCTGTGGTTCGCCCGAGTACAAAAATTTCGAAAATTACATAGAACTTATATATAATTGACTATAATTTATATATAAGTTATTTATGATCCAAAATACTTCAACATAACTGAAAGCAACTTCTGTATAGTTGTAATCAAATAACATGTGTTTCACGAAACCCTTTCGCACAACCTTGCATTTTTGTTCTTTGCATACTGTTTTACCATGCGATGACATTGGAAACCACACACATATCTACAACATGTTATCAGTTTGTTCCAATTTGATTTTTCGTTCATAACCCTCTTCAAGGCTGTCACAGTGAAGTGGAAAGAAGTCCCAAAAAAATGTCAAATGAGAATATTCAATACTTCGTTTGTTTTCACGTTTTTTATCCCTGGGAAGGAAATCATCCGAGTGTGGTAGTATGTGATCCTTGTGAAGTGTGGCCACACTAAAGAGGTACAAACGATGAAACTGATAGGGTATTCCCAGATAGGTCCCTTGAACTATATTACAATGATAGAAACGTTGCCACGATTCGGCGTAATTCAGTATGATTGTTTAAAATATCGAAAATATAATTGTTGATTTTCAAGACTGTATGACTTCCAAACTGAGGGTGTGCAAACGATGAAACTGATAGGGTATCTCCAGATAAGTCCCCTGAACTGTATTACGATGATAGAAACGTAGCCTCGGTTCGGGGAAATTCAGTATGATTTGTAAAACATGGAAAATGTGACGTGTGTGTGTGTGTGTGTGTGTGTGTGTGTGTGTGTGCGTGCGTGCGTGCGCGTGTGCGTGTGTGTGTGTACTTCAATGCGTTTTTCAACGACCCTGTGCAGTGGGTGATTTTTTCATGCAAACATGAACACGAATTTCAGTTCTTATTTCTCCGCTTATGGAGTGGAGAGAGGGGGATGTTAACCGCACGCCCCCGACGAGAAAATGTTCTCACGATACTCCCCCACATATCCCAGAAGGAAGATGAAGTGTGAATTGACTTGTTCGCTGGAGGCGTCGAACCAAACAATTACCTTATATTACGACGAGAGATTCGACTAAATGTAAGGAATCGTCGTCTTGATTATCATACCCACATCTAACATATGACAGGGGAATGCAATAGCGCAATTGAGGCTTATGAATAGTATCATTACACGTATTAGATATAAATCAAAAATTTATAAGCTCAGTGATAACTCGATATGTGAGTACTGTAATAGAGACAACCTTAACATCTTTCACAAAATAATGGAATATCTGCGATTTTATGAGTTGAGAAGAACATATCCTAGTGAATGAGAAGATAATCCATTTGCGAGCGATCTTAACAATATACAAGAGAAGCCCTCCGTTAGACAAGTGAAGAGACTAACTGCGGTATTCTTGCGTGTCCCATCGATGCGAACAAGTGGTAATCGGATGGGGCAAGGTCCGGTGAGTGAGGCGCGTGCTGAAGAATCTCCCAACGGAACGACTCTATCGTTCCCTGGACCTGTTTTGCTTTGTGTGCTGGTGCATTGTCTGCAGCAAGATCACCTTGTGTTGTCTTTGTTGGTATTCTGGTCGTTTTTTACGCGAAACTCGATCCAAATCGATCATTTGTTGTCGGTAACGTTGAGTATCGACAGTTTACCCAGGTTTCAGCAGCTCGGAGTAGATTACGCCCTTCTGATCCCACCAAACACACAGCATCGTCTTTCGTCCGTAGCGGTTTGGTCTTGCCGTCGATGTTGATGGTTCACCCGGAGTAGCCCATGACTTTTTGTGCTTAGGATTCTGGAAATATATCCACTTTTCATCGCCAGTCACAATTCGATGGAGAAATGACTTTCTTTGTAACCTGGCGAGCAGCATTTCGCATGATGTTCTGCGGTTTCCCTGCTGTCTTTCGTTGAGTTCATGTGGAACCCATTTCCCCACCTTTTGTATCTTTCCCATGGCTTTCAACCGAAGGGAGATGGCTTCTCGGGTCACCTTCAACTGATCCGCCAGTTGTTGTTGTGTTTGAACGTCGCTTTGTCCAACAAGGGTTGCAGGTCAGCGTCTTCAAACTTTCCCGGTGGTCTTCCACGTTCTCCGTTCCTGACGTCAAAATCGCCAATTTGAACCGTTTGAACCACTCGAGACACTGTGTTCTACCGAGAGCATGCTCACCAAACCCCTCCACAAGCGTTCGATGCGATTCGGCTGGGTTTTCTTCAGATGAAAACAGAAAAGTAGTGCTGTCCGCAAATCGTGATTTGTTGGCACAAGACTCGACATGTTTATCTATAATAAACTAATGCTACTGAATGGAACTCGTGTTATTGTGAGTTGAAAATCTTTGTCGGATATCAATACAATAACAAGACACCGCTGACGTGATGAGTCGGTAACTGAATCGACATCTAGCACCACCTATGGGCAAATTCCGGTTTCATACTTACACACCTGGTACGTTGCGTACGTTTCCTATGTATTCAATGTCGTGGGATTCCAGGTACTTCTTGTACCAACACTTCAATGTACAATGTGCTGCCATTCAGGTCGTGGATAACGTTATTCTCTCTCTTTCTCTCTTTCATTAATTTCATCTCTGTGGAACATTTTCTTTTCACTATTCCTCTCATCCTCCTGCTCCACTCGAATTTCAGCGAGTTTCGGTGTTTCCACATGAGTACCAGACTGTTATTTCTCTGCATTTTTACCTGCACTTGAGCTGCTTTTCATTACGTATGCTGCAGTTTATCGAGGTCGTTTCCCACCCACCGGGGTAGACCGCATAAAACAATCCTTACCCTTATCGTATGCACTCTGCTCAGGGTAGACCCCATACAAGGAGCTTATAGTAAGCAGCTTGTGGTCTACCGAGGTAGACCGCATACAGCAACCGTATGCACTGCAGCATGCGGTCTACCCCGGTAGACCGCATACGACAATCCAAGGACCTACGTAGACCAGATACGACAAGAATACCCTCACTGCTTATGTGTTGCCCACATTAGAGAGACTTGCTAACGAGCAATTGATAAAGACAATTTAGACATGATCTAAGGATTGTGATATTATTAGTATGGATTTCAATGAGAATGTACGTTTGTATGTATGCAGTGATGAAAAGGTGTGTTTTGTAAAGTTTTGTTAAACGTTTCGAAAAATGACATGAACGTGAAAGTAAGAGCTGTGGTGTATAGACCGCAAGGTCTCAAGACAATAAACGAGTTATATATATATATATATATATAATATCCCAATTCGCTGCGTCAGGGAATTTTTCCCCGAACGTTACCACGGGGTAGTTCAATAGTTATGTGATTGGGAGGATTACGAACCCACGTACGATTAGATCAGTCGATATCACATCATCAGAATAGTACGCCCAACTCACAGTGGGGCCAAATGCCAAAAAGCTGGACAAAATTATGAGGGGCTCAAAAATTCGCTTGCGACTTCGTACTCGGGAAGTTCATGGAGTCACTGATTACGAATCCGTTGTCAGAATTGCAAAATTCAAAATGGCGGATCCAATATGGCGGACGAAAATTGAAAGAAAACATCGGATCTTCTTCAAATTGGGTACCCAACGGTTTTTGGGGTCGCTGATTACGGATCCGTTGTTCTCATTTCGAAATTCAAAATGGCGGATCCAATATGGCGGACGAAAATTGGATGGAATCATCGTATTTTTTTCAAATTTGGTGATCAGGGGTTTTCGGGGTCGCTGATTACGAATCCGCTGTCTGAGTTCTCAAATTCAGAATGGCGAATCCAATATGGCGGACGAAAATTGAAAAAATTATCGGATTCTTTCCAAATTGGGTACTCAGGGATTTTTGGGGTCGCTGATTACAAATCCGTTGTCTGCATTTCGAAATTCGATATGGTGGAATAAAATCGAGTAGATCATCGGATTTTCTTCGAACTCGGCATCCAGGAGTTTTTGGGGTCACCAATTACGAATATGTTGTCAAAATTTTGAAATTCAGAATGGCGGATCCAATATGGTGGACAAAAATTAAGACAATCATCGCATTTCCTTCAAACTTGGTACTCAGGGGTTTCTGTGGTCGCTGATTACGCATCCACGGTCTGAAATTCAAAATTCAAAATGACGGACCCAATATAGCGGACGAAAATTGTAAAAATCATCGGATTCCCTTCAAACTCGGTAACCAGGGGTTTTCGGGATCGCTGATCACGAATCCGTTGTCAGAATTTCGAAATTCGGGATGGCGGATGCCAAAAATCAAAACTTCATTCATAACTTAATATTAAACAAGAACTAAACGGCCCATTTTTTTGTTCCTATTATGATCATTATTATTATTATTTCCAACATTGAATCATCATTAATATAATTATCGAATGATATTAACACACCAAATGTGTTTAATCGAGAGATATATACATTCACAATATATACAATATTATAAAAAACTGAAATCGTAATGGTTTTTACTTTTGCCACACTTTTTTTACTCAGATCAGTCTTCTTCTTCACTCTCAGAGGGAGATAATGGGAAAGTTACGTTGTCTTTATCAAGTATATCCGGAGTTTTGATCAGGCTTAACACGTCTCTAGGGAGAAACTTTAGTTTTTTCTTGGGCAACTGTCTTTTACTCGATAACATTGGATCAGAACTCAAAAGGAACCATTTAAACATGTCTTCATTCGTTTTTTCTCTACTGCATTTCCTGGAGTGATGCTCTCGGTACCTTTGGAAATGAATGTTGTTAAGATATTTGAATATAATTATGTATTCATCGACACCGTTAAAGCTTTTGATCTCAACATGACAAGCAAAATCAAGGAAAAACAAAAAGCAGCTGCACTTCGGGGTCATCAGTATAAAGTTTTGAATAAATCCTCTAATTCATAAGTTTACTTGATTCTCAAAATTGTTTTCTAGTCTATGAATTTATGTTTCCAGAGGATGAACAATGTGGCTTATTAATGAAAAAAAGTATATGAATATTCATAATTCCCCGAATTCCTTACCAGAACAAAACAATCTTCGCGAACATATATTCTCGTGGTTACCATAAATATATAGTTTGCCTAGTAGTCAAAAACGTATTGTGCAATGTATCAAACTGATTGCAGTACTTGAGAGGTCAAATTTTTCCCTTCAAAGGGTCGAGTCCACTGTGACAAATATAGACTATTATTGAGTGATATACATCATTTTCACCTTTTAAAATCTTTGTTACGAGCCTCTTGTGCTTCCTCAGTCAATTGGCCTATAGGTGGAAGAGCAGATGCAATGATTTCAGGTCCGTGGATCAATAACTTGTGCGTCGTAGGTGACATTGGGTACCACGGATATTTTGTCGCGTAGTAGCGTGCCGTGTCTAAAGCGTAACTCCGAAACTTTTCAACGTCTATTTCATGGCCACTTGAAACGGTAGCTAATACTACATGAAGTCGTTGTATTAGGTTGACATCCACCCCTGTGATTTCGGCAGAAACTTCGGGTTGTGCGAAAAATCGCCTAGCGGTATTCCAATCATTCGAGTTCCCAAACCCTGGCTTAGGAACATCGACAATGAGGCCACATTTTTCTTTAAAACTTTTCTGTACAACCTTTTTTCGTTCTTCCACCAAAGCTTTATCTTGTTTCCGTGCTTGCCACTTCTGAATAGGTAGCTTATAAGACAAATGCAGGAGGCCCTCAAAAAATCGTATCCAGCCGTGTAGACAAGACAAACCAAACTGGAGGTTTTCGGTTTTTACCGGCCTGGATACTATATCATCAATTTTGTTGAATTCCTAAGATGTGGCACCACATATATAGCACTTATGGGTATAGGTTGTCTCAGTTATGGCATTGCATACCTTCCCATCCACCATAGAAAAAATCATCTCATGTTTCACTGAAACATGTTTTCCATCAGGTCTGAAAGAAGTAGCCCTCAGATTTTCTATTCCATTATCAACTCGTAGCTTCTCTGCAACCGAAACTTCAGTTGATTCTTTCACAAACTCTATTTTGATTGGCCTACGAAATCTGGTTGATAATGGCCTTGGATTCTGCCAAATTATTTTTGAATTGCAGTGTAGGCGGAGAGGAACAAGTGAAGTAATGAACACAGCGGAATCACTAGCTTCCGAACTTTGATATGCTTGTTTGTATGAGGAGTGGCCAGAGCTCTCATCAAACCCCCATTTGGAAATAAGTACCAGGTTTTGTAACTCTTCATCAGATAAAGTTGAGAAAACCGAATTCTGTAGCTTTAAAATACGTGTAGCTGTGTGATCAAGAAGTGCTTGTAGTTGCTGCACGTAGAGGCGTGTAGCTGCCTCGTGCAGCAAAGGTACACTGGAAATAAAACACATACTAACGTTGAGATAAAATTCAAAGCGAATCCACTGAATTCTGAGTTTTGTGTCCACCATATTAGATACGCTATCTTTGATTCTTGGAATTTGACAACTGATTCGTAATCGATGACCCCACAAAACCCTGGATACCGAGTTTGAAGGGAATCTGATGATTTTTTCAATTTTTTTCTGCCAAACTGGATCCGCCATCCTGCATTCCGGAATTCAGACACCGGATTCGGAATCAGCGACCTTAAAAACCTCAGGGTCCCGAGTTTGAAGGCAATCCATGATTTTTTCAATTTTCATCCGCCATATTGGATCCGCCATTATGAATTTTGAAATTCAAACAACGCATTCGTAATCAGCGACCTCAGAAACTCCTGGGTAACGAATTTGAAGAAAATCCGATGATTTCTTCCAATTTTCGTCCGCCATATTGGATCCGCCATTTTGAATTCCGAAATGAAGACAACGGATTCATAATCAGCGACCCCAAAAACTTCTGCATATCAAGTTTCAGACGGATCTAAGGACTCCTCATCACTCCGTCTAATTTTTTGTGATTTCCTGCACAAAAACATGGCGGAATTGCTTAGGGGCAGACATGGGCAGCCGTTTTTTTTTCTGATGTTTAGGTAAGAGTCCCATCTACCACCTCCAATAAGTTAAACGACGTAATTTTGCGTAATTCTCTACTATTCCTTCAAAAACCAAACACATTTTCTCATTTATAGATATAGAAATTACATACAATCATTGCTCTGTCAGTATTTTCCACTCATCAAATTGATATTCTCTTAATTTTTAGTGTATTCTACATAGTTTCAGTAATAGACTCCAATTTGGAAAAGTTAAATCGGTTCATGTTCCGAGACACAGCATCTTTTTGAACATGCTCGTTATTTTACTGTCTTTCAATCACGCGGATTATACTTCAAGGAGGGTATTTTGCAACTGGTACACAAGGGCAGGGGGAGGGGATCGGATCTTCTTATATCAGAAATCCAATACTTGGGACATCACCTTACTTATCCCAAGGGTCAAATATCCCCAACTACAAATTTCATTTTTGGGGTTTTGGCCAGCTTTTTGGCATTTGGCCCCACTGTGCAACTGTCTCTGTTTCCTCGGATATTCATTCCATCTGACACAAAAAGAATTTGCTATGAGATTCCAATCATTTTGCATCCATACCTATATGTGCCTATCTTCCAGACGTTTCACTGGCTCCAGACATCTAATGAATCCTGTTGATTGGAATGAACTTTTCAACAGTAGATGACAATTCAAAATAATTTGAATCATTCAAAATCCACTTTCCAATAAGTTTGTATGGTCATTCACCATTGTATTGAATCTCATTGATCGATGGAATTCAATGGCCATTATATCATCAAGGTTCATCATACTTGTGGGAAGAACGTGGAATATTCAGCGTTTCATATCTCGGGAAAGAACTCCTGTGGGGAGGGAGAAGGAGGATAGGAAAAGTGACTTGATTCATGAGGAATCAGTTTTTTCGTATCGACTTGAACATTTTCTTTCTCAAATCATTTCCTAGGACGCTCTAGGGAACATACTGAGAAAAATTCCGAGGAAATGTCGTCGATCACATAGTTCTGTTATTATCATCAGAGGGTATGATTATGATAACCAGACTTTTGTACACTGAACAAAATTGTTGTTATTTCACCCAAAGGGTTTTGTTGATCACCTTTCAACAAAAACTCAGTAGAAACAATGAAAATTTTGTTGTCACAACAAAACATTCTTTTCATTGTTAGGATGAAAGGGAAGAACAAAGTTTTCCTCGAGATGTTCAACATCGGGTAGACATCAAATAGATATCTAGATATCCATTGAATATTTGATGGATGCCAGATTCAAATGTTCTGAATGGGTGCCAACCTAATATCCGTTTGACGACCATCAACCATCAGATATTAGCGATGCTTTGGAATGCTCTTTCTTGTTGTGATGAGAGCTTTTCACGGAGATAAACTCTCCATTTCGAATAAGAACTTCAACTCGTTACCGCTGAAGAGGACAGAAATTGAACCCTCATCTCAAATGTGGCGGGTGATATCAGAATGGGGTTCGAATAACTGACCGCAATCCTTTCCTACTATTTTCAAGTATGCTCTTTAAATTGGTGGGGTCAAATTCGCATTTTGATCACGTATAGAAGTCATATGGCGTGTTTCCAATGAAAAATCAACAGAAAGACAAGTCCTTCTTCCATCATTCTTCCCGCCATGAAAAAATGATGGATAACACTTCTCAACTTCTTCGAAGAGACATAACATGTCTCGAGTTCCCATGACAATTTTTTGTTCATGCATGAAACTGTTCTGACTTCTCTGGTCTCTTTTGACTCCAAAGTCATGGAATATACGTGGAGTTATGGAGATTCGGAATATATTACCAGTGCAGATTTCAAGACCAATCCAATCGATCCAAAGAATCTCATCCGAAGGTTTTTGGGGTCTGTAACGTGAGCGTTACGAAGAAAGTAGGAGGGGGCACCGACAAGGAGGTAGAGGAGGCAGCAGCGGCGAGACGAGTGATGAGTCCAGGCGGGAATTCACAGTTCGTTACCGGTACTCGACAACGTAGCTATTGAATAGCCCCATTATTCGTACGCCCTACGAGGCCATCCAAACTAAGAAAGTGAAGTTTACTCCTCAGCCAAACACCACGAGGTATCAAAAATACTCCCAGCGAATTCCTGGAGTAAGGACCGACTCGCAGCCACTCGTACCTCCACAGCGACCCCGCAGAACAGCTATTAGGCCCGGCCGGCCAAAAGACGAGACAACACACCCACACTCACGACACTCCTACACACTATATACACACAAACCACTAGCGGTAAGAAACCATTCTTATATTATATTGTAACATCTTTTTGTATCATTTTGTCTGCGACCGAAAATCGGAAAATATATCTATCGATATCATTACGTACCTTCGTGAGTCTCTCTCAGCTCTCTGACTACACCCCGTCCTCTGAAAATCGCCCCTGAAAATCGACTCATTATAGTAGCGCCCAACACAAAACCCACATACATTACATACAAGCACACATACACACTCAAACGAACAAAGAAACATTATTAAACATACATATACAGCAAACATACTTATGGATATAACACATAAACACACTTAAATACACATATATACACATCAAAACACATGAGCACACAACGAATTTCTTTTCCCTCTGATATTTTGCCCGCCTATACTCATCTACGTTCCACGGAATACGTAAATAAAATACCGATGCATATATCTAGTAGAAGATGAATCGAATTCATATACACGAAGTCGAACAGTAAAACGTTACAATAGTAAGAAAATTGATCAGAAACGAATCAAACACCGTGTATATAAATTCAATAGAAAGACAATATAAAACCCATCATATGTAAAAGAGAATTATATCTGTACGAAAATCACACAAAGGTATCGGGGCGTGTGAGTGCGCGCATACATACATGTAAGACCGTTCAGTTTAGAACGTGAAGAAAGACATACAATATCGCAAAGAACGATACTCTGCGCGCAGGAAGAAGGATAACCTTGAGCGCGGAGTAGAGTATCGTTGACGCGATGAGACGTGACATCGAGACATAAGACATAAACAGCATTCCTGAGTCGACACAAAGTATAAGAAAACACATACAAACGGATCAATCGATTAATTCGAATTCCACAGAAAAGACAAATAACCTGAAAGTAATGAGACGGAATATTAAATAGAAATTAGGAAGTGACAGAATCATAAAAATAACTACACACAGTACTAGACACACAAACCATACGAAAGACGAACGAATCACACATTTATACACATACACACATCCAATCAGAAACGTAACACATCACATACGATACAATATATCGACAAAGGTCATCTCGATTATCACTGACGAAAGTTACAAAGTACAAAATTACAAAGTACAGAAACGAGACAGATTAAAATCGGATCAATCAAAAGAAAACAGACACATAGCACATACACACAAACGCCGAGAAAATTACACAACGAAATATCAAGGCTAAATTAATTAAAAAATCAAACACAAAATGAATAGACAAAGCAGACACAACGAAACATACATACCCGCGGATTACAGGCACACACGCGAGGGAACCCAAAACGAACAGAGAACAAGAAGAAGCTTGGATAACGGGACACAGCACAGGCAAGGACATACCACACAGACAGAATATAATCAAACCTTAACACAAGACAGTTTTCTAAGGAATAATCAAGACTTCATTGACGAGACGAACTGTTTATTAGAACATTTCAACCACTTGAACGTACAACAAAGACGAAAACAAAGACAAAATAGACAACGAGAACAACCAGAAAGAGACAGAAACAGCACGATGTTGAGGAACTCTTTACATAGAGACTCTGATTATAATAACGAACTGAGTAGAGCAGAATCGAACCACACACATAGAACACATAGACAGGAACACGTAGAACCGGAAATCACAGTAAGAAACCCGATAGATGAAAATAGAAATCACACATTAGACGAAATAGATAGTCATGAAACAGACATAGTAACCGAACCAGAAACGGGTCAGAATTCCACACGAAACAATAGACACACAACTAGAGGAAGACAGAACTACACAGACACAAGCGGAAAGGAAATTATACGGAACGACACATATAGGATACAAACATATAACACAAGGAACGAAAAAATCCCACGGAAACCACGAAAACCGGTGACAAATTTGAATATAAAATTCAACGGGAACGAAACAGAAGACCCCGAACAATTTTCACTGAAACTAGCACAATACCAAAACACATACACATTCACAGACAGGGAAATACTATGACTACTACCACAAACATTGAACAACATAGCATACGAGTGGCATACACTAAATCATAGGAAATGGGAAAACTTACAAGAATTTGAAAACGATTTCAAGGAAACATTCTTTCCACATGATTACCCAGAAAGATTGGAGGAAGAATTGAAAAGGTGTACACAACAAAAAGATGGAAATATTACAAAATACCTCATAAGATTCAGAACAATAATGAACGAAATTTGGCCACCATACCCCCTAAATACACAATTGAACAAAGCATACAAAAACTTACAATTAGAATACAACTTATATATGAGAAGAGAAGAATTTGACACATTTGAACAATTAGAAAGAAAGGGAAAAACACTAGAAGCAACAAAACAAGGGAAACAGGAATGGGCAACACACACAAATGACTCAGGGAAACAAAACACGGAACCACGGACAACACCAAGGTACGATAACACGTACACACAAAGAAGACCATTTTGGAACCAAAACACACAAAACCCACAGACACACAACAATAGAACAACAGAACAAAGACCACCACTATTACCGACGCCCACATACCCATCAAATACACAGCATGGAGGAAACCAAAGGATAAGAACGACAGGGACCCAAATTAATACCCGACAAAACACCAACACAAACACGGGAACAATCCGAAAAGGATGTTTTAATTGCAGCCAACAAGGACATTGGAGGATGAACTGCCCGAATAATCGAAAAAACTAACCAGGGGGCAAAAACGGGTGGAAGAAATCCCCTTGAAGAACACAACACAAACACCCGAACATATAATTACGATAGACGAGGAAGAACATGACCCAAGACCATACATAGGAGTACAGATAGGAAATAGAATAACAAGCGCACTAATAGACACAGGATCCACACATACATACGCAAACATAGAAATCATAGGAATACTCGAAGAACAACGAATAAAAATAGACAAACCGGAAAAAGGACAAGTAATAACAGCAGACGGATCGAAGGCGGAAATAATAGGAACAATGAAACCAACAGTATTAGTACACGGAAAACCATACGAACTGACAATACGAATAGTGCCGACCTTACAATACACACTTATATTAGGGATAGATAGTTTAAAAAAGATGAAAACAACAATTACATTCAACGAGAACAAACTAGAGGAACACTTAGAACAAAAAGAAACAAAGAAGAATGGAACAGAAAACACTAAAACGAGGGATAAAAAAACGGACAACACACAACAACACAGCACACGTGAAAGAAAAGTACTATTACCAACACCCAAGATTAAAGCGAACACAAAACTATACCCAAACGCACCGATACTAGATAAAAAGGAAGTAGAGGAAATGCTACACGGAACGAATACCCAAAAACAAGGGATAGAATTCGTTAGTAGCATAAAAGAATTGAAAGAATACGAAAGAAAGCAAATCGATAGAAGAGTACAAGAATTCACACGAAAAAAACACAGACGACACATTACAACCCACAGAACTAGTCAAGCACAAAATAGAACTAGAGGAGAACGCACCGAAAAAACAAAAACCTTACAACACATCACCCAAAATACTACAACACATGCACGAAGAAGTGAATAAAATGTTAACCGAAGATATAATAGAACCCTCAAACAGTAACTGGTCCAGTCCAGTTATAATGGTGAAAAAACCGAACAACAAATACCGATTCTGCATAGATTTTAGGGATGTGAATAACAAGACAAAAAAAGACGCATACCGCATACCCAACATGACAAACATACTAGACAAACTTCATCTCAAAAATAGACCTGAGCCAAGCATATTTCCAAATACCCCTACACGAGGACAGCAGACACATCACGGCTTTCACAGTCTCAGGAAAAGGACTATTTCAATTCAAAAGAATGCCATACGGACTGACAGACGCACCAGCGACGTTTCAAAGACTCATGGACAGACTTATAGGCCCAGGCTCAGAACCATATGCTTCTTCATACTTGGACGACATAATCATAGTCACAAAAACACTCGAGGAACACCTACACTGGCTGAAGACAATACTGGGAAAAATTAGAGATGCTTAACTGACAATAAATAGGGAAAAATGCGAATTCGGATGCACGCAAGTGAAATACTTGGGATACATAGTAGACAGAGACGGACAACACATAGATACAGATAAAATACAACCAATACTCAACTACACACCACCTAAGACACTCAGAAAAATACGTAAACTCATAGGAATGACATCCTGGTACAGACGCTTCATTCCAAACTCCGCACAGAAAACAGAACCAATTAGCAGATTACTCAAAGGAAACTGCAAAGAAAAATGGGGAGAAACACAAAACAGAGCACTAGATGGAATTAAATACGTACTGACGACCCCACCTGTACTCAAACAACCAGACTTCACAAAACCATTCTTCATACACACGGACGCAAGTAACACAGGACTAGGAGCAATGATAACACAAAAACACGAGGACAAAGAACACGTAATAGCATATGCCAGCAGAACATTAAACGACGCGGAAAAGAATTATTCCGGAACAGAAAAAAAATGCCTAGCGGTCAAGTGGGCCATAGAGGAATTCAGACCGTACATCGAAGGAGAAAAATTCGCAGTAGTAACGGACCACGCGTCATTGAAATGGCTACATAACTCAGAAAACTCCACGGGCAGACTAGGAAGATGGGCCTTAGAACTAAAACACCATAACTACGACATAATCCACAGGAAAGGGAAAGAACATTACGTACCAGACGCACTATCACGATGACACAAGGACACAGAAGGAAGAGCACACATAACAGAACAAACGGGCACATGGTACGAATATAAGAGAAAACAAACACAAAAGCACAGAAACGAAAACAAAAACTGGACAATAATGAATGACAACCTATACTTCTATAGACCAGACCTCCTACACACAGAACTACTGCCGGATAACAACCCATGGAAACTCGTGATACCGAAAAAACTACAAAACAGAATACATGACACAGAGAATCATGACACGACACAAGCAGGCCACCTGGGAATAGAGAAAACATACATGAGGATAGCGAAATACTACTTCTGGCCAGGGATATATAGGGACACCATGAATTACGTGAAGAAATGTAACAAATGCCGAATGTCAAAGGAAGAACAACAAAAACCTATGGAATGCACAGGACACAGAATAATCGAAGAACCTTGGACAGTCGTGACAATGGACATCATGGATCCAAAACCAATGACAAAGAACAAATACCAATACACTCTAGTAATAACAGACTCATACACCAAATGGACAGGAATAGCCCCAATGAAGAAAGCAAACGCAGAAACAGTGCAGAAAATAGTAAAATCACAACCAATTTCAAGATGGGGGATACCAAGAATAATAATAACAGATAACGGACAACCATTTGTAAACAAACTCATGGGAAAACTAACAGAAACACAAGGTATCAGACACACAACAACCCCACCATACCACCCCCAAGCAAACCCAGTAGAACGAACGAACAGAACAATCAACGCAATAATAAGAACGTTGGTAGACAAAAACCATAAAGATTGGGGCGAACACATAGAAGACATAAAATTCGCGATAAACACAAGTGAACACAGCTCCACAAGATACACATCAGCATTCCTAAACCTAGGCAGGGAACTTACACCACTACAATCATTCAAAAGCGACGTAGAGAACACACAAGGAATAGAAAACACAGACATGAATCACTGGACAGACAGGCTAAAGAAACTAAAAATAATTAAAGGAGAAGTACAAAAACACTTACTAGAAGCAAACGAAAAACAAATGCATCACTCTAATTTACGCAGAAGAAACACAGAATTCAAAAAAGGGGATAGAGTATTAAAGTTGAACCACACACTATCCTCGAAACAGAAAGGAACAACAAGTAAATGGGATAAAAAATTCACAGGCCACACAATCATGAAAAAATACTCGCCACTAGTATATGAATTGATAAATTGACAGGGAAACTCTATCGGAAAAATACACATTGAAGATCTAAAAAGATTCTACGAATAACTAATAAAACCACCGAACATAAACCGAAATGACTAACCCCAATCCCTTCACGTTACAGACAGAAGACAGAACTACAGAATAGAACTAGATAAATTGAGTGAACAGTAGAAAAGAAACACAAAATACATGGATGCATGCGGGGGTACACACGCTTGTACATATTTTTTCAAAGAAATTTTGTTCATGATCAGTATCAACACTTGTTGGTAAGAATAGGCTGAGATCAGCAAATGTAGAATAAGCAAACACGAAAACACCCACACAAAAATGTGAACACGTAAAAAAGACAAGGAACAAATGTAGAAAAAAGAACATGCACACCCACACAAACGATTGTAAAGTAGAGACACACACACTACACGAATAGCGAACAGAACAAGAACAAACACAAACAATGAAATAGGAAATGAGAATAGAATGGATAAAACCGAAGGAAGAAAGAGAAAATATTTTTTTTGTTGAATACACCATATACAGAGTACATTAGAAATAATAATCGAAACCAAATAGGAAACTAGAATACACATAGGTTGAGTAAACACTGTAAAGAAAACGTAGAAATAAAAAACACACACAGGGAGACAGAGAAACACAACACCCAAGGCATAGACAGAACAAACAAACAAGGGGCCTACAACTGGTGGAGGAACACTTCGCTCACGCTTCATCCCACCGTGGAGGGGGGGAGTGTAACGTAAGCGTTACGAAGAGAGTAGAAGGGGGCACCGACAAGGAGGTAGAGGGGGCAGCAGCGGCGAGACGAGTGATGAGTCCAGGCGGGAATTCACAGTTCGTTACCGGTACTCGACAACGTAGCTATTGAATAGCCCCATTATTCGTACGCCCTACGAGGCCATCCAAACTAAGAAAGTGAAGTTTACTCTTCAGCCAAACACCACGAGGTATCGAAAATACTCCCAGCGAATTCCTAGACTAAGGACCGACTCGCAGCCACTCGTACCTCCACGGTGACCCCGCAGAACCGCCATTAGGCCCGGCCAGCCGAAAGACGAGACGACACACTCACACTCACGACACTCCTACACACTATATACACACAAACCACTAGCGGTAAGGAACCATCCTTATATTATATTGTGACATCTTTTTGTATCATTTTGTCTGCGACCGAAAATCGGAAAATATATCTATCGATATCATTACGTACCTCCGTGAGTCTCTCTCAGCTCTCTGACTACACCTCGTCCTCTGAAAATCGCCCCTGAAAATCTACTCATTATAGGTCGCTGTTAGGAATTCACCATCATTATACCAAAATCCAAAATAGTGAATTCAATATGGCAGACGAAAACGGAGAAATCCACAAAATTGGCTGAGAACAGGTACTTGGGGAGTTTCTGAAGTCGCTGATCGCGGATTCGTCACCATTATACGAAAATTCGGAATGGCGGATACCATATGGCGGACAAGAATAAAAAAAGCCTAAAAAATCGCGGAAATGATTATTGTGGGTTTTTGGCCCGCAGGTTATGAATTCACAATCGGATTATCGAAATTTAACAAGACGAATCGAGTATGAAGGGTGGAAACTCGAACAAAGACGAGTCAGGATGTAACCCTATTATACTCTACGCTCCTCAGCCGTCATAACTGACGTTTCCTGATTCTCACAACGTGAAGGTGAACATACCAAAAATCATATCATTATTTTTGTTCGATTCTTTCCAATTTTTGAATTTTTTTGTTGCCACTATTCCTATCTCCTTTCTATCTCATGGTTCTTCAATCATCACGTCACAGACAGCACGATGTGCCACTGGAACGCTCGTGGAAGGTTCATGAAACGTGAGGGAGGTTTTCTGAACGTTGAGAAAACGTCCGACACACATTTTGCTTTCAGGGATTATCATTGTTACTATTCGTATTTCGTATCTTGTATTCAATTCCATCCATTTTCTCCAAGATGATCGTTAATGTGATGGTAAATTTGCCAACACAAAAGACACTAACACGAAAGAACACTCGAATCCGGTGAGAACTAATAAGAAGAGATTTTCAAAGTTGTTGGCCATGAATTTGCTATCGCATTATCAAATAGTCAATATTCAAATCATCTAGGGTGGCTCGTTTCATTCATTCTGACTTATCTTTGTCCAAGTTTCCATCATTTGTATTAGATTTGTTGTATGGAATTTTGATAATCCGATCATGAATTCGTGGTCAGTATACCAGATACCTCCGAATATTTTTGTTCTGCGGGAATTTTGCGGCTTTTTCAAATCTTAGTCGCTATATTGATTCCGCCATTCCGAATTTCGATATTATGATGGTGAATTCATGATCAGTGACCTCAAAATCCTCCGAGTTCCCGTTTTCAGCCAATTTTGAGGCATTTTCACAGCGGATCCATTGTCTCGAATTTCGTTATTCCGATGGTGAATTCGGGATCAGCGACCTCAAAAACCTTCAAGTACTCACTCTCAGCGAATTTCGAGGATTTTGTAGTTTTTGCCCACCATATTTGGACCGCTATTTTCAATGTTGAAATTATGGTGGTGAATTTGTGATCAGGGACTTCGAAAACCCCTAAACACCTATTTTCAGCGGATTTTGGAGGTTTTTCCCGCCATGTTGAATCCGTCATTTTGGATTATGGGATCATGATGGTGAGTTTGTAATCAACGCCCATAAAAACCTCCGGATGAGATTTGTTGATTGGTTTGACGCGTCTGAAAATGTGTACTGCTAATATATTCCGAATTTTCGTAGCTTCATGTATATTCCATGACATTTGATATATTTCAGAGGTTAGAACAGCTTTATGCATGAAGAAAAATTCTCACGTGAACTTGAGACATTTTATCCCCTCTCGATGAAATTACGAAGTGGTATCCATCATCCCTTCATGGCAAAAAAATGATGAAAAAATTTTTTTCTGTGATTTTTATTGAATTTTCTTCAGAAACACGCCATATCGTTTTTATACGTGATCGAGAAGCAAATTCGACCCCACCAATCGGCAGAGCATACTTGAAAATATGAGGAAATGATTGCGGCCAATTATTCAAACACTATTCTGATGTCATCTGCCACGTTTGAAATGAAGGTTTGATATCTGTCCTCTTGGGCGTTGATGAGTTCAAACCTTGATGTTCTGTTCAACAAACATCCTAGGATTCCCAGAGAATTGTGTGCGTCATCAAATCCTTGTATCATCCTAATAAGGAGACGGTCATAATTCGACTACCTGTTTGTTTACAGCTCTTCCAGAGAGAGGTCCTGAAATCACGGGTCTAGCTTCTCACTATGGCGTTGGCGAGAATGTAACAGCAAATTGCACTGCTTGGCCGTCCGTGCCGAAAGCCGAACTTCGATGGACTATCAACGGAGATCCGGTAAAGTAGGAAGTTCTTAATTGTACGAAAATGATTATTTGTGTATCTAGGGAGGAGAAAAGCCAATTTTCGACAGGTGTGAAATTTGGTGCATGAACCGGAAGTGAGTGCAAACAATAGCGGGAATGAAATATTGCCGCCTCCACCCGTGGCAGGAATGCTATTTTCCGTGGGACCTTCACCGATGGAATAATTAGTTGTCCTTACTCCAAATCGGTTCCAGCAATCAGATACAATTGGCACCTGATATTTCGATAATCCAAACGGGTGTTAGCTGAACTGAGATCGAAATTGATTCCTCTAATCTTAGTTTCTATTACTAATTTGAAGCTGCCTTCATTGTAGCGTGTATCATCGGCCTCTATTCTTCCATTACTTGGAACTGATTCTCACAATCAACTCCAGTTCATCCATTAGGATAGATTATTTTTTTCGGTGGTTGCGGGGAGTTTGATGGAGTAAGAAGAATCAAAAGAGGGTCGAGAGATAGATAGATACAGTCAAAAGAGAGAGAGAGGTATAGATAGATAGATAGATAGATAGATATGTTTATTCATGTTCTAGGATGAAAATCCTGTGGAACAATTGAGAAAGAAGTATGAACAATAACAAAGATATTATATACAACAATACTTATATATATATACAGCATTGAATTCACAGCCCGAGGAGCGAAAAAAGGCACAATGAATGAACCTAAAAATAAAGATGAAATGAGAATGAGAGTCGAGATGAGATTACAAAGGTGTGAGTTGGGGGAGCATCAACTGGCAATTCTCTGTATATCGTCATTCAATTTCGAGATACATTCGTCTATGAGGAAAGGTGAAGTATGCAGATGAATATAAAAGTCATCAGCGAATTCAAAGAGTTTACAATGGTGAATAATCGAATTTATGTCGGTAACACACAGTGCGAATAAGAGAGGGCCCAGGCGAGAGCCTTGGGGAACACCTGAGGTAACTGGGGTCCATTCGGAGCAACCTCTAGAGCTTCTAACTGCTTGCGTGCGACCAGATAGATAGGACCAAAACCACTTCAGCACGGGGGTAGATATATTGAAAGAAGCGAGTTTTTGTATAAGCAAAGAGTGGTTAACGGTATCAAAAGCTCTTGAGAAATCAAATCCCACCAAAAGAGTGATCATACGCTTATCAATCGCTTCACGAACATCATCAGTCAATTTCGGAAGAGCAGTTTGAGTGGAGCGGTGTTTGATGAATCCACACTGATATTGGTCGAGTAGAGAATTCTTGGTCAAAAAATCACACAAGAAGTGATAAACGATCTTTTCAAGTATTTCAGATGACTCACAGAGAATGGAGATAGGGCGAAAATCACGTGGAATTGTGGAGATCTTGTTTTAGGTATAGGTGTAATGGAGGAACGTTTCCACGCCATAGGGAAGAGAGATAGCATGAGAGGGGAATTGTATAAGGTCAGTTGGAATGGAAGAATGGACGGAGCGATCAGGTTAAGGAATCGACCAGGAAGCCCATCTGGCGGAATAGTATTTCAGTTAAAAAAATGATAGAAATGTAGCAGATCATGAAGAGTCAAGTGAGGGAGAAAGAAAAGGTTATCACTGTAGCCGAGACTTTGGTCGAGAATGGGTGGTGGAGGACAGGCCGGATGAAAGCCAGCGGAGGAGTGTAAACTAAGCTCGTTCACACAAAATTTATCCGCGGGCGGATGATTACTATTAGATATAATTATTCTCAGGGTACGAAGTTCCCTCCAAAGTGTGCGTGAGTCGGGGGTGCCCATCAATCTGTCGTTATAATATTGACGCCCCGCATTCCTGAGAGAAGTAACAACGTTGTTCCTCAGTCGTGTGAAGAGTAGATGACATTCAGGATTTCTTGTGCGGAGATATGTCCTTCTCGCAGTGTTACGTTCACGGATGAGATTACGAATCTCCTGAGTTATCCAGGGAGAAGGAGGACGTCTGGGAGTGGACCTTCTGATCGGTACTCAACTATTGTATAGATCAGTGAGATAATCATGGGGAACCACAACACACTCATCAAAATTTGTAATACCCGAGTTCCCGATGTTCAGCAAAATCGATGGTATATCAATATCTTGCCCATTGATACGCGAGTCGTCACGCACAGAGACGATCTGCTTTGTACTCATGGGTAGATTGGAAGAGTATTCAATTGAGATCATGTCATGCCGAGATAGAAAAGGCATTTCCTTTTGTTCATAGTCGATCACTTTGGAGAGATCGTCCACTACACATAAGTCAAGCAGGGTAGAAGAGATGGACGTGTGATGAGTGGGGCCGTAGGGGACAATGGCCAGATCCAGACTGGAGAGTATTTTACGGAGATAAGTACCATCAGGAGATAAACGGCACAAGTCGTTGTTCCAGTCACCCATAATGATTTTGTCGTGATAATCAGTACTCAGTGTAGAGATCACCGTTTCCAAATTAGCAAATCCTATTTTCGGAGGTCTGTAAACTACACCGATGAGTACTTTGCGCATACACGTGCTGGGAACCTGGACGAATAGATATTCGGGTTGTGGACAAGTGACATCGTACTCAGATTTCTGTATAATTTTGTATTGGAGATTCTGTTCAATATAGAGACAGACTTCCTCGCCAATACGACCTACCCTATCGCAACGAAAGACCACATATCCATCCAATGAGCAGAATGAGTCATCCATTTCACTCCTAAACCAGGTCTCAAATACCGCAATAACATCGTACTTGTTCGGATTCTTAGTGCAGAAAAAATCATAGAATTCATCAAAATGAGCCATAAGTGATTGTGCATTAACATGAAACATTTCTAACGAACGGAAAACTTGATGAGAGTGAGAGTTTGACGGTCGAATCGGGAGTCACCTAAGTTGATCAAAGTCCCTGTTAGATGAGATGACAATAACATTTGAGGTATCATCTGTTTTCACCAAAATACGTCCATTCCTCGACCAAATATGGGGATATCCTTTAGACTCCGCAACTTTCTCAGTTTCTGCGAGGAAAGAGGCTATATCAGACGGCAGATATTCATCAAGACGAAGCCTAGACTCAGGTAGAGAGGGATTGATATCAGACGCGTCGACTAATCCTGTAGAACGTTTGGCCTCAAGTATTTTCGTTCGGAGAGAAGGAGAATCAAGCTCCATAAGGATGGTACGTCGACGCGATGTAGTTTTGGTGGAGCGAAGACGAAATGCTCCCACAATGTTTGATTGGGTGATCTGAACATTAAGATGAGCCATGACATCCATGATACGGCTTTGAATGAATTCATCAGGAAGTTCAGGCAATCCTGAAAGAGTGAGAAGGTTCCTATTTGATTGAAAGCGCAGCGCTCGAAGTTCTTCCTGCAACTTGGTATTTTGTTGTTCCAATTCAGAGATGCGTGCTGAGTGAGATTGAGAGTTATCTTCAATGGTTATAACACGCTGGCTAAGCGATATGAGGCTGGCATCAGTCGTTTTGATACAAGAGGAATTCTGTTCCAGTGAGGTTTTTAATTCCTGGTAGTCTTTAGTGAGCGATTTCACATCCTGATTGACTGTCATAACGGCCTGTTCAAGCTCCGCAAATTTGCTGGATAAAGAGGAGACATTGTTTTCGATGGAAGACAGTTGTTGAAGTCGAGCATGAACCTCAGTATTATTGCGTTCTTGCCGTTCAATGAAATTATCGAGTTTATCTGAGGATATTTGAATAGCTCTCATCATATCATCCATAGTAAAGGTCGTATCAGGAGTAGTACCACCACTGGTGTTGCAATGAACCATCGTAGGTTACAGACAATCAACTTGCATTGATGAGGGAGGGTTATCTCCAGATTTTTCGAAGGATTCCAAGAGACCTTCGCAAAGTACAAGCTCCTTGTTGTGGTTATACGTTTTATGTAGTTCCACACAACCAGGATGGAAATATTTTATGCACGGTGTACGCCTAATGACATCCGTTTTCACAGGTTTTCTGCAGATTGAGCAGATGTGATCCATTGTAATAATGAGAAAGAGAAAAATCTGGTACTTATATGTATGAAAATCCGAATAAAAAAACGAATTACATGGAATAGAAGTCGTTGTAAGAACGGTTAAGATGAGTATATGCTACGTTGGGTGAGAGAGAGTACCATCGAGTAGTTCGAGAGACAGAGATGAGAACAATAACGTAGAAAGAATACAACAACAGTGTGCACGTATCTATACACTCAGTATCATAGTATATGTGTGACACACACAACGCAGTATATGCGAACGAACGCTAGTACTATGAAATAATCGCGCATTATAATTATGAATGTAATGAAAGTATTATTGAGAAATGCATCACCGAATTATTATCCATGTAGACCGCAAATGAGGATAGAGAAAGCATGTGTCAAAAACCTCGTTGAAAAGTGATGTGATACGAATGAGTATGCCAAGAAAGATGTCGTCAAGGCTCCCGTTGGAAGGCAAGATTTATGCTGTGGAGTGTGGATGTGCTACGATGGCCAATACCTCAACGTTACCGTGATGACGTGCAGAGAAGACAGACCAATCAATGATAAGAGGCGAATGATAAGCGCCACGCGCGAAAAGCACTTGTAATACACCAGCCTTGGTCTTTCCGCTTGGCAGATGCCCCAACAACACCAGATAAATGCAAATCACAAAACATCCACCATCGGCTGCCAACGAAACAGCTACTCATCGTCAGTTGCTCAAAGAATGCCCGAGCCGATAAGGGATGCACTGAAACAAGGTCGACCCCGGAAGGGCCACAAAATATGCAGTAAAACAGTTGACAAAGTAGAGCGAAGCAAGAGCGTGCAGGCTTATACTCACAGAGAGAGAAAGAGGAGAGAGAGAGAGAAAGAGAGAAGAGAGAAAGAGAGTTGAGGAAGTCAACAGAGAATTGTGAGAGAAACTCGAGAGAAATGACAAAGAGGACCCTCAGTTTCAGCGTAGAAGACATGCTCAACATGTTCGCCGGGGAGAGCAAAAGTATCTCATAAAGTTGTCATGTGTGCCAATTCATTTTTCTCTCGGTCATTTCTCCCCCATGGGAGGAAATGAGGGGGAAAATGATCGGTCTGCAATCGGTCCCTTCTCTTCCTCTGAACAGACATAGAAACTTGGACCTTCCGAATAAGGGTTATGAAATAGTTATTTTTCCCACACCTGCACGGGAAGTTGATGTTTTCTGACCTTTTTTGAGGGGAGGAAGTGCTGAATTCCAAGCGAATGTGTCACAGCGGGAGGAAAATATTCTTCTCCCCTCCGGGCAGAAAGTGGCAACTTTCTGCCCATTGGCCAAAATGGAGTCGCCACTTCTTGGCTCTGTCGGGGAGAAAAATAGTATACACACCTCGGGCAGTAAAAAAGAAAGGCTGAGATCACTTGTTTGTCGAACTGGGCTTCGCCTCGGCCGACAAATACATGTGATCTCAGCCATTTCTTATTTTACTGCCCTAGGTGTGTGATATACTATTCCGCCCGCTCGCAGCAGGAGGAAAGTACTTGCTGCCCGCTCGCAACGGGAGGGAAGTACTTTCTACTTGCTTGCAGCGGGAGGAAAATACAAACTATCTTTCCGTTCTGAAATATGCATATGAATATTTTATATGCAATTAAACAGATGATTTCCACTTTCCTTGCAGTTGTGGGAGAAAAAAGTAAGTTCACCTTGGGAACTTTCCCTCCTTGATGAAAAATATACTATTGTACATCTAGGGAGGGAACTGAGCAATTCTCGACGAGTGTGAGATTTGCTATACGAGCTGAAGGGAAGTGAAAACACGAATGAAATAATTTCCCCTCTTCTTGCCATTTTCTAGGCACTCATCGGTATACGTAGCATAACAGCACGGAGTGCCTATTGCACCCGCTATCGTACGCTCTGACCGTATCTTCTCAAATATTTGAGTAATCCAATTGGGAGTTGGATCGTTTTCCATTTCATGCCATACTGATTGATAATCCGTGGGGTTGTCTGTATGTATGTCTGTCTGTCTGTCTGTCTGTCTGTACCAGCGATAACACTGAACCGAGTTCAGATTACTCATTGATTATGTCTCCACTTAACTTGCCTGCCTTGGAATCACGTCATTTGTTCAATGGTTTTTCATGTTTGTATAAAGGTGTTAATGGTAAAATTCGCTGCCCTCAACTGCTTGGACTTGTACGTTTTAATGTCCATTCTCGTTCATTAGGACGCCCTAAATTGTTCAATCCAATTTCTTATAAATCGAGATACGGTTATTCTGATCCGGTGAATCGGATATGTTCCTAGTTAATCCTTACAGCGATGTGCTTGAATTATTTTCATCCCATTCTGATCTCAGAAATTCTCTTTCTCTTATTTGTCCAATTTGATACCTCATTGTTCATTCTATCTATAATTAAACACGTTAACTGTTGTTGTAATATAAGATGCATGTAGTCGAGCTTAACATGATGCTTAATGCTTTGATGCATAATATGGTATATGGTTCAAATGATGTATATTCTATGTACCAAAGGGTCTTCCATACTAGTATAAACAAAATGAAATGAGATCAAATAAAAACTCCCGAATTCATGATAGCAGATCCAAGATGGCGGAAATGAATTCAGTCAACTTTGCATTTGTGGACAGATTTATATGAAACATGGGTTCTGGGGGTTTTCGAGGGTGCTGAATTCGAATCTAGGGTCAAATCCCGAATTCATGATAGCGGATCCAAGATGACGGACGTGAATTCAGTCAACTTCGCATTCGTGGACGGATTCGTATGCAACATGGGTCGTAGGGGTTTTGGAGGGTGATGAATCCAAATCTGACGTCGAAAAACGAATTCAAGATGGTAAATCTGATATGGCACACGTGAATATAGTGATTCTGGCTTCAATGAACAAAATTATATTGTTCAATGTAACACGGGTTCTAGGGATTTTCCAGGGTGCAGAATCGAGTTTTGGGTTCCAATTTCGAGAGAAAATAACAATTCCGATCCTCCCGTGTGAGCTTAACCTCATCCGAAGACTCTTCAAGAGCTGGTTGACATTACGACAACTGCGCACCAGTGAGAATCCAAAAGTGAAGGGAGTAGTTATTGAAACAAATGAGGCCTGAAAATATTTGGATTCATTTCTAAATTACGCCTCAATAACCCTTCGTCACGCTCATCATGCTCAACTTACTCTCAGCTTACGCTCTCGTCACGCTCCCAGGCTTTATTCCTACCAGGACAGTTGAAATTCTACAGTTCTCCAGGTACATGTTTCTGAATCATTTGGGGATGCTATAAAGGATGGTGGGCAATAAGTTCCAGGCTTTCTGAACATTACATCTACAAAGTTTCTCAATTGAGGGGAAAACCGATGAGTGCCTTTCCATATATCCCAGGATATGTGAATTGTTCAAAATGCGAGCGGAGCTAGCATATGTGGGCTACGATCCATCCAAAATGAGCGAAGCGAATTTTGAAGGGGGTCGGACCGCTGAGCGAAGCGGAGCAGTCAGGGGGCGGAGCACTCTGGTTTCTCTTTCAACCTTCTCAGTGCTTAGTCCATTCCTATTATTGAATTTCTCCCTTTCTACGCAATACCTCCCATTCACCCCGTGTTGTTTTCTCCGCAACATTTTTCAATTAATCTCTCGTCTGTTGCCTCACTGACCTTCTCTTTCATATCTCATACTTCTCAACCCCCATTCAACTCTGAGTTTCTGTATAACCACGTCCTTTCTAACTAAGTATCTTGGTGTTTGGAAATTCAGATTAAAAAACTGTCTGGCATAATCCATTCGTATTTCTTCCGGATCCTCATTTTCTTTCCCGACCCCATATTTCAAAATCATATACCATTGCACTTCTTACTGAATTAATAAAGAGTTTCCATCTTCTTAAGAAATCGCTCTCACATATCCATTCCCCCAATCCCCATACTTCATTATCTGCCATCCTCCCCTTGGATGTCAATGCCTTGATATGATCCTTGTAATTCCCTTCCCTATTGAATGTAAATCCTGAGTATTTGAAAGTATCTACCTCCTCTATTTCTTCTCCATCCCATTCCATTCTTCCCATGTTCATTTACCCCCCCTTTTTTCCCTTTTTGTTGAAAATCATCATCTTAGTCTTCTCTACATTTACCTCCAGGTTCTTTTTTCTCGAGTATCTCTTCAATGTGCCCATCATGTCTTCCATCGCCTCCCTATTATCAGCCAGGGTCACCATATCATCATTTACAATGTGTCCATATCCTTAGTTCTTCAGTCTGATTCCTCCCATGTTCTTCCCTCCAAATCTTTTATCCAGGTCTGCTAATGTATATGTTGAATAATATTAGGTTCAGACTACATCCTTGTTTCAATCCTTTGGTGACTTCAAACTCTGTATATCCTTCCTTTGTGCTTATTACTGTTTTGTTTCCTTATAAATTCCTTCCATTCCCCTAATCAGATATTTGCTCACATGTTCGTCTTCTAACTCTTCCCACAGCTCTTCTTTGCTGATTGAGTCAAAAGCAGCGTGCACATCCACGAATAACGTACACAACTCCTCACCCACATCTCTTTGTATCAGATGATCCGACACATACACCGAGAGAAATTTTGCCCCTCCCTCTATACTGGCTGCGCGTTTCAGCCTGTTAGCGCCTGTGCGTGACATCGGAGTAGCAGCTACAGTGAACAGTGTACATTGTGCGCAATGCAAAATAGCTCCCACTCCGATAACAAGTGTAGCTCATACGCGGAGTATTTGGAGTAGCAGTGAGGCAGGTAGAACGCAGTAGCTACCCTGTTCCAGCACGTAGACGGTCCTTACTGTTGGGCGCTGCTGTCACTCTGAGCCAATTATGACCTGTGCGCCGGATTTTCCACAGTGTAGATGTTGTCAATCGTAAATCCACCCTCCCTGAAGTCAGTTTGACTTTCTAGAACAGTCTGCTCGAACTCTATTTCCTCTTCTCACCTGTTCCTCATAATTCCTGTATATACTTTATGGGCAGTACTCAATTAAGATATACCTCTATAATTCTTCGCTTCATTGATGTTCCTTCTATTATGTAGTGGAACTATCATGTTTGTTTTCCATTCCTCTGATATGTTTTCTCCTTCCCATATCTGTTGAATCGTATTGATTATCCTCTTCGTCATCTTTTTTCCTCCATATCCATGCTTCTGCTGGTACCCCGTCGATTCCTACGGCTTTTTTCTTTTCCAGTTTTCTTATAGCTTTTTCAATTTCTTCCTCCTCCAACTTCTCCCCTATCTGACTTCCCTTATTGCTATCTTCTTTTCCCATTTCCTCATTTCTTATCTGATCCATATCAATCCTATTCTTCTCCCCATCTAATGATTCCATAAAGTGTTTCTTCTACTCTTGCGAAATCATTGCATTGTTATTCTTTTTTTTTCTTCTCCTATGATTCAAATATGGGGCAAAATTCCTCAAGCGTACCAGCTCAAAGATTTTTACCCCCTCAATCTTCCTGAAATCTGACTGAAATGTAGTGCTAGTTAGTGACTTTTAATCCTGTGGTGGATTTTGCTCTGGTACCTCTGATTATCATCCTACAGGGGTCAAAAATTCACAGATTCCGTTTAATCAGCTCTTTTGAAGATGAAATTTCTTGAATGACATTTTCTCATAAAATTATTTTCGATATTGTTTTTCGTATTTTTTTTCTGTTATTCACAATGGCGTGATCTGCTTTCGTGAGGAGAAATTTTTTCCAACAAATTTAGCGAGCGTAAAGTTATTTTCACATTTTTTTTCAATTTCGACAATTTTGAGAATTTTTTGAGTTACCTCATCTGAAAGCTGGATCCTCCAGCTTTGAAATCGTGTAGGAGAAATTATAGGAAGAAAATTTTATCTGGCATTCACAACGGTTTGAAGCGCGCGTGTCGCATATTCCTATTATCTCCTAATATGGTTTCATACCGTTGACAGGGGATACAAGTGAAACGAACTGTTTCTCAATAAAATATGATTTTTCAATCATGCCAATGATTTCATACAATGTGACCGTACCATTATATTATCAAACTTCAATCATAACAGCTTTTGAAATTATGAAACATAATCATGAACAAATATACATAACATAATAAATATGGAATAATTCTGCTCGGAGCAATATCTTTAGCGCAATTTCTTATTCGTATTAATTTTGTTTTGAATTTTCATTTTCGGGAAAACATCGGTATTCAATGATGACGAAAATACTCGTCAATGCGAAGTCATGTTCGAAGTTGGGAAGAAACAATGATGTTCGAGCGTTCCTGGGATGATTTTTGCAGTTTCCCAGCGAGTTTTGAGCTTTTTAGCAGTGATTTCATGATTTGTCTTCGAACTAAAAAAAACAACAGTTCCTGATAGATTCTCTTTTCCCATTCGTAAAGCGCATCAGGATTCGGAATTTGCTGCTTAGACCTCGCTTGAAGACTCGCTCGAGCTGCTAGTCGTTTCAGATTACCACCGATACCGTCACAAGGCCTTTTTCCATGAGCGGTTGCATGGAAATGCCATTCAGCTGCTATTCCTAAATCTTTCTAATAATACAAAAGATTTCTGAAATTATATCTATTCTTGAAGTGCTAAGATGCTCCATCCGTAAAAGAGGAAATTGAGAGAATAGAGACATACAATTCTATGTGGAATAGTGAATATTCGTGGAATTAAAAATTTATATGAAATCAAAATTTTAATATTGTGAAATATTGTAAGATGAACTCATGTTATAAGAAATTCTGACGAGTCAATTGAATTATTATCGAGATTTGATAACGTATACTTCGACATAACAGGAGTGTTTATATTTTCTTCTCGTATATTCGATATGTTCAATAGAGCATATTTAGAACCAGCAATGGCAAATCGCACAATGTCGAGAGTATTTGAAACACCGGCGGGTGATAATTGAAACAGGTGTTCACGTTTAGAAGTTGAAAGATTGAGACATGAATTGAATAAAATCAATCAACAGATAGAAAATACAAAAACGAAAGGAGGTCTTGAGTACATTAAACCCCAAAAAAACTCCAAAAAAGTAAAAAAATAACGCCAAGTACATGAGAATCCGAAAAACAAAGAATGAAAAAATCTAAATACACATTCTAAAGGAAAAGTTCACTGCATTCAGAATTTCAAGGGGATATAAAAGGATATGCTCCATTTGAACAAAAAAGATATGAAATCGATATGAGCGACCAAGTACATTGGTTATCCAAAGGATATGTGAAAGATTTTTGGTATATTGTAACTTCAGTTTGTTCAAACTGTATTGAAGGTAATTTATGATTTTCAAAAAAGCATTATTGTATTGAAAAAATGAATAAAACGAGCGTATCGTTCTGCTCGTATATATAGATACCAAAGAGTGAAAAAAAGGAGAATTCCACAAAACATACAGATGTCTCACAAAAACCCCTAAAAACTCCAACACAATAAAGAATAACGTCAAATCCCAAGAACCATACAAACGTTCTGCAATAACACTTGAAAAAAAATCCTTGAAAAAAATACTTTACTCTTTCCGGAAGATTACTTGATATAACAAATATACCATCGAAAAAAAAGATGTGAAAGGCAACCCTGTTTTGGAATTTGCATCAACCAGCAACACTTGGCGTGGCCGATGGTAGAATTTTCCAGCCTTTATTATATACAAATCAATTTCTATAGAACATTAAACAAGAAATTTAAATGACATAATTTCATGAAATCTTCTCCGGCCACGCCAAGTGTTACTGGTTGATGCGAATTCCGAAACAGGGTTGCCTTTCACATCTTTTTTTTTAATGGTATATTTGTTATATCAAGTAATCTTCCGGAAAGAGTGAAGTATTTTTCTCAAGTGTTATTGTGAAACGTTTGTATGGTTTTTGGGATTTGACGTTATTTTTTACTGTGTTGGAGTTTTTAGGGGTTTTTGTGAGACATTTGTATGTTTTGTGGAATTCTACTTTTTTTCACTTTTTGGTATCTATATATACGAGCAGAACGATACGCTTGTTTTATTTATTTTTTTAATACAATCATGCTGTTTTGAAAATCATAAATTACCTTCAATACAGTTCAAACAAACTGAAGTTAGAATGTACCAAAAATCTTTCACATATCCTTTGGATAACCAATGTACTTGGTCGCTCATATTGATTTCATATCCTTTTTTTTCAAATGGAGCATATCCTTTCATATCCCCTTGAAATCCTGAATGCAGTGAAATTTTCCTTTAGAATGTGTTTTTAGATTTTTTCATTCTTTGTTTTTCGGATTCTCATGTACTTGGCGTTATTTTTTTACTTTTTTGGAGTTTTTTTGGGGTTTAATGTACTCAAGACCTTCTTTCGTTTTTGTATTTTCTATGGTTCTGGTGGTAAGAACCAACAGTAGCAGACTGTTCATAAGGGATTACGGTATTTCTGCTGAGCTGTTGTCTGTAAAGGAATATTGTATTTCATGAATAATACATCATACAGAGCTTACCTGTGTATATACCAATTTCCTGAATGTAGCAAATAGATTTATTTACACCTTTCTCAAACTTTTTCTGTTTTTCTTTACAAATAACCTCTTCATCATTTATTCATTAATTCATTCATGAATTTTTCCAAGTCATATATGAAAGTATATATAATCCCAGGTTATTTGTGTGCGTTTGATTGTTGTTATAATGACCTGTAATGACTGTAATGTAGTATAACCTGCAATTCAGAATTCATCCATTTTTCAATTATTCTTCTAATATTATAATAACCTATCAACACATCGCCTCATTGACAGGTTATTTGTTTATGTTTTGACAATGTATAGACCACACTACACTGAAATCAACGCTATTGGATGTTTGGATTATAATATCAATACAAAATTTCCACGAGATCACCTATATGAAATTAATAGTGGTGGTAGACGACTGATAAAGAAAATAGAAATGGGAACTGTATCTATAGGAAGGAGAAGAGGGAAGAACGTTTGTTAAGTGAAATGAAAGAAAGCACGTGTCCACTAACAATTTATACAATTTTTACCTTTAACCACGCTAATACACTTAACAATGAGAATCGTTTAAACACGTATGAATTTTCGTAAACGCGTGTGAAACGTAATACTTGAATTTCATGAGGGCGAGAATCACGAGGTGCGAAATAGAGAACGGAATAGAGAGATTAGAGAGTTGAGAGTTCCGTTTCGTATCATGTGATAAGCGCGATTCGACACTCCGTTTACAAATTTCGGAGTCGAAGCTAGGATTTATAATAGCGAGGAAGGGGAAGGGCTTGAAGAGGCCACGAGACCGCCTGACTGCCTACAAGCTACTCGGTCCACCCGTAAGCAGCCGAGCAGAATCGCGTGCCTCTAAACCCTTAACAACCACGTACAGGTCTATGGTATATTTGCTTCTTTTTCGTGTTCCCTTATACACCTGTGATGCTACTCAAGCAATCCGATAACAACTCCTGGTCAAGAAAGTATCAGGCCAATGAGGGAAAACAAAAACGAAGCAAATATACCATTCGATCCATACGTCGTCTACCACCACTATCAATTTCATATAGGCGGTCTCGTGGAAATTTTGTATCAAATGCATGAATTACAGAAAACAAAGAGGATTCAATTGATGATGAATGGCAAGAAATGGATGATTAAGGATTATGTAACGAATCAATAACTGAATCATCGCTTGTAATCAGAAAGTGGAATTCCTGAAATATCAAATATAATCAGAACGTGGAATCATCCAAAAACCCCAATGCATTATAAAAAGTTTTTAGAATGAGAAGTTCATGACACAACCTCAATGAGATATAAGGAGTTTGAAAAACATTGATGGTTGAGGTTGGTCTCCAGGCACTCCAGTTACATTGAAGTATATCAAATATTTCAAATCAAATCTATCAATTGAACAAAACGACTTCTCTAGAGGCAAAAGCACAGCAGATATGCCACAGATCTTGACGACATACTGGACTCATCGATTTCTTGAAGTAGAGTCACAGGTGAATGGAGACAAAGCAGAAATGAAGCAGACGAATCATAAATTTGTACGCTAGCTATTTAGCTAGACGATGGCTGTCACTATCAATTCCATTCGGTGACCTCTTAGTCGAGTGAAGCAAAGGCAAGAGTGCAGTGAATATATCACAGATCTATCCGATACTATTATTAGATTCTTCGAATAGCATCACAGGTGGATGAGGATGAAACAAAATGAAGCAAACATACCATAGATCTGTATGTTAGCTACCAATACTATCAATTTCATTTATATTCAAGAATCCGATAACAGCCTTTGTTAAAGAAACCTACTGACTCTTGTACAATGTTCTAGTTGAAGTAAATGCAGTAGAATGTAGTTCATGTTGTTGTTGTTGTTGTAGTCAATGTAGTTGATTGATGTTTGATTCTTCATCAGATTTGGTTAGATTCAATGGACTGTTCCATTAGATAATACTTTTCATCAAAACTACAAAGACAATAAAATTATATTAAAGGTACCTTTTCTTACCAGACATCTCTTTATGGTTTTCTCTCTGAAGGAAGATGAAAAAGATTTGGAACGGTTATTTTAGAATAAGCAATATCTCTAGTCACTTTAGTTGAGCTCAAGTGTAGTCATTGTCGATCAGGGTATGCAAGGAGGACAATGTTTCATTCATTCACTTCTCTCTGAGCGGGCTCAATATCATCTGTTTCATCATTTGCTCACGATTCTAGTTGGAAAATAGTATAGACCAGTGGACTATCCATCAAGGGTATGGTATATCCACTATAATTTTACCTGTAAAGAAATAGCAAATAAACTTGAATAATTCTGAAGCAAGCTCGGTATAATCTTCTCCATCAATTGTCTATGATCCTAATTGGAGAAATTGACAGTAGCTAGCTATCCGTCAGGAGTTATGATATATCCGTTATGTTTTGGCCTATAGAAAGATTGCGATCAATTTGAATCATTCCCCTTGAGCATACTCCGTATGATCCATTTGATCATCTGCCTATGACTCTTGTAGGAGGATAGAACAGTAGCGTACTGTCTTCTGCCTCAGAATTCATAAGTTTGGATTATTTTCCTCAACTGAACCTTGTATGATTTTCTATAATTTGTCTCTGGTTCCGGTTAGAGGAACCAATAGTAGCAAACTGTCCGTCAGGGATCATGGTATATCTGCAATGCTTTTGCCTGTAACGGAATCATACATTTCATGAATAATCCATCATACACAGCTTACCTGTGTATATTCCAATTTTCTGGATGTAGCAAATAGATTTATTTACACCTTTCCCAAACTTTTTCTGTTTTTTTTTACAAATAACCTCTTCATCATTTATTCATTCATTGATTTATGAATTTTTTCAAGTAATATATAATGAAACTATATATAATTCGAAGTTATTTGTTCGTTTAATTTTTTTCTGATAACCTGTAGTAATAACCTATAATGTAGTAGCCTGTGATTCATTCTGTTTTAATTATTCTTTTAATATTATAATAACCTATCTAACCTATCAACCCATCAATTTTGTTTTTTTTCAATCATTTATTGAGTTTGTAGGAATACATCCATAACTCTTATACTACATGCAAGATTCGGAAACAGCGCCTCTATTCAATGAGATGATAACTACTCCTCTACCAAAACAAAAACCGCGCCTTATATGAATTTCATTTAACTTACAAATGAGTTGTAGTAAAATAAAAACTTATTATCATATTATAGATATAGAAAAATACATTATGAATGCATTTACGAGATAAGCACTTGAAGTTAAATTTGAAATAATAATTAAAATAAAATATTACAATCCATATAGAAGTTATACAATTTTTCCAAAATGATTCAGTTCTTTTCTTTGATTAAATCAACTATCCTGAAAGGAGGATGATATCCAAGTTTAAGTCATTCAGCTACGAGACCTTTCCTTTGAGCGGCAAATTTACTACATTCGAAAGTGACATGATCGATACATTGGTTTGTTGATTCATCGCAATCACAATCGCAAGTTGGATTTTCTATATAATTTTTCCTCCAGAGGGAAAAATTTGAATTGTAATGATTTGAGCGTATACGATTAAACAAAACAATAAACTTCCTAGGCTTATTAATATTTTTGAACCAAGCTATCTTACTTTCCTCGTAAAAATTTTCAAAATATAAAACTCCCTTATTAACTTGGGAAGCTGTAGTCCTTCAATCCTCAAAGTATTTGTCAATGTCATTTTTAATAATAGTATTACAAATATTTGAATATGGAATAGTTATGTCGATGTCAGGTTCCAATTCAGTAGCATCTTTGGTTAAATTATCAGCTACCTCATGACCATGAATACCCTGATGAAAAGGGACCCAAATAATCTTCAGAAACCCTCCAATAACCTTTGGATAAGAGATGACCTTAATAATTTCTTCACGTAATAATATGCTGATTAAGGACGGAGAACGATTTGTACTTGAGGATAGAACGGCTTGTAAAACTGATCTAGCATCTGTGCATAAAGTTTTTTGAATCACTATTATAAATATATTGTAAAGCGAAAATAATAGCGTAACTTTCAGCTATGAAAATATCACATAGAGGGTTCAATGGAATCTTACATCTAACTTTTATTGCATCGCAGAAAAGTGCCGCACCCGTTGAGGGTTTATTTTTAATTAATGATCCGTCTGTAAAAATTGAAGCGATAGGATCATCTAGTCTTGTCTCTATTAAGATACTTCCTATCACAGCCTCGAAATCCTGATTATTGTCCATCTCTAGTCCCTTCATAATATCTATGGGCAATGATTCAAATTTATCCATGTATTCCATATCATAACAAGGCACAATCGTCGACTTCATAATTTGGTTCTTATAACTGACATTAGAAGAGTATAGGTGATAAACTAATAATTCTCTCAAATTCCTATTAACATAAGAAAATTTAGAAAAAGTCTTTCCGTATTCTTTCAATGTATTTATCACAGGGTGGTTGTTTATACTAAGACATTTGAAAATATATTTTACACCTAGACATGTGACTCTGGTGGCTATATCAGTAATGCCCCCTTCTTTATGTATTACTCCTATCGGAGTTGAGTTTCGATATCCTAGAGCTAATCTCATAGCTTCATGTTGTACCATTTTTATCTTGTGTAATATGTTTGGGTTCCCGAACTTCATAATTCCTAATAAACCGTATTCCATAGAGCTCCTTATTAAACTTTTATAAATATTTAAGAGTATCACTGAATCTCCTCCCCACCAGGTACCTCTAAGGTATCTCAGTATATTGAGTAACTTTTTGCCCTTTTCGGCCATCATTCCTATATGATCATTGAAAGTCAAATGATTGTCCAATTTGATCCCTAAAAATTTCACGTCAACATTTGATTTTTTAACAATATCTCTAAGAAAAATAATATCGTCACATCTTGAACAAATTCTGCGATTGCTAACTGGTATATGAAAGTTAATAAAATTTGTTTTGTCCATAGAGATTTCCAGGCCCAAATCTTTTAGAAAATCGAATGTCTTGTGAAAAGCTCCAATTAAAAGAATTTTGTTAAGCTCCAAAGATTGCAGACTAGTAGGAAATAGAACACAGTCATCAGCAAATTGAAGTACTCTTATTCCTTCAGGTAGTATGGATTGTAAGGCACTCATATAAAAGCTAAAAAGGAAGGGGCTTGAAAGTCCTCCTTGAGGCACTCCTTTATACATATTGTGCTTTATCGGATCATCATATTTTCTAATAAAAGTCGTAATCCTCTTAGTTATCCATTCCAAAAAAAAATTGCATATCTTGTGTGGACACCCCTCATTAATCAACAAATTGATAAGTTTGTTAGGTATTAAGTTATCGAATGCTGATTTTATATCTAAAAATATGACGGGACAATCTAGTTTGTTCAATTTAAATATCTCTGAATTTGAGTTTAGAATGATAATATTGTCTGTACAAGAGTAACCACGACGGAAACCAAATTGATATCTGTACATTAAATTATTCTTTTCTAACCAAAAATTAAGTCTGTTGGAGATCATCCTTTCAAACAACTTCCCGATCGATGAGGAAATTGATATTGGTCTTATCCCTCTTCCACCACTCTTTTCGATGAAAAAAGTAAGGTACTCATTCCAAGAATTTGGGAACTTTCCGTCCTCGAAACAAGAGTTAAAGACATCTAATAAGGCTACTTGAAAACTTTGAGGTAGCATAATTAAAATTTTATCATCCATTTGATCTAAACCGGCAATTTTGCCTACCTTAACATTTGAAAGAACAGTTAAAAATTCGGAGAGAGAGAGAAGGGTGAATTAAAAGTAGAATTGAAATTTTTATCCGAAAAATCGTGTAAGACGACCTCACTGTTAGGTTTACTTATTAAAGAATCAATAACTTCACTCTCTTGATCCCTTCTGATATCATGATTAAACAATAACGAATCATCTGAATTTGAGGCCAGATTAAATCTATTTTTGAAAAATTTTAAGTTTCTTCAAATCTCGGAATGTGGAGTGCATCTATTGAAAGTTTCAGTAGATTTGATCCAAGATTCTTTTTTCTTCGACCTCAGAGTTTTCTCAGCTATAGCCGTCATCTTCCTCCACTCAATCCATTTTTCTATAGACATTTCAGTCCAAGCCTCTCTTAAGGCTTTTTTTCTATTGTGTATCGCCTCTTGGCAATCTTTATCCCATCACGGAGAAGGCATTTTTTTATAAGATTGACGATATGATGACACATCGTTAATATTCACAAAACCAGTATTGTTTCTATTTGCAAAAATTAAGGCCTCTCTTATCAAATTTATTATATAGTCATATTTATCTGTAGCAGACAATTGGAAGTAACTTGGTAACGTGAAACAGTTTTCATTAGAGTTCAAAAAAGCAAAAAAATCTCCCCAAATTGTGTTTTTATTATACAATTTGTTGTTTAGTTTCTGAAAAATGATATTGCCTCTATTTGATAACTTTATATTGGAAGCAAAAGGAAGGTGATCAGACCCCCACGAATCCTCACCGACTGTATAAGAGATAGAATTAATTAGGTTTCCGCTGCAAATACATAAGTCAATATTAGACTTAGAGGTGTCCCCAAATCTCGATAAAGTATCATGATTCACTACAAATAAGTCATTCAGGTTTATTGCCGTATACAGGTTATTTCCATTGTTACATGTGTAATCGCAATTCCAAGTATTGCTATGAGCATTCAGATCACCTATAAATACATCATGTTCATTGTTTTTGAAAGTTTTAAAAATGTTCGATCACTCATCCACTATATTCGTGAAACCTGGAGCTCTGTATGAAACTAAAAAGTTAATCTTTGGAGTAGTTCCATTTGTAGTGAAACCTATATGTTCAAAATTGTCAGAAATGTTCGCAATCGATAAACTGTTGTTGACATTTATTGAAACTGAATTTTTTATATATATAAGGATACCTCCTCCGCGTTGTGACGATCTATCTTTTCTCACACATTTATAGCTTCCAAGAACTGGGGATTTTTCGTCCTTTAGCCAAGATTTAATAATCATAATTATATCATAGTGAAATAAAATATTATTTTCAACGTCTTTTGCTTTGTTAAGGAACGAACGAGCATTCCATAACAAACTTTTTAGAATTTGGTTATTGTTGGCCATCAAACTTAGGTGGATCCAATCCAAGAGCAAGAGAATAATTTGTCATATGTTCCATTTTTATATCTCCAATGGTATTTCTGAAGGTATCTAGTAGCGTGTTTCCCAGTTTCTCATGAAGATTTCCAGGAAAGAGTTCTTCTATGATCTTCTTCCGATTCTCGACGTGCTGTTGATTTTCCAGTCTAGCGTTACTTTTATTGTTGATTAGATCTGATATCAGATCGTTGAAGTCCTTCATTGGCGTTCTTCCTTCTTCAGCTGATAAATAATCAGGAAACTTTTCGTAAATAGAGCTTTTGATTGATGCTTTAAGAGATTGCAAATTATTATTCCCTTTCAACTTTCCTTTACTTTTATCAAATTTTTTCCCTTGCTGGAAATCTAGTATAGGTTCATTCGCATTATAAGTGCCCTGAACACTGACGATCGAAGCTATTGGAATCACTGAAGGTTTGGTAAAAGCGCCTTTGTTGATTTTTTGAAGCGAAGCACCAGAATCCGAGTTGGTAATTTTTTCTTCATTAGATGTGGTTTGTGAAGTCGTAGGACGAGCATTAATCATCTCAACAAAACTTTTTGGAAAGTGATTTGGATTTTTCTCATTTGAGAAATAGTCTTTATTTTCCTTTAGACTAGGAAAGTGGATGTCTGGTCTCATTATCATCTAATGAGCTTTATTATCATGTACTTTTTTTGTTTTTTCCAGTAATCTATTGCATTCTCTGAAAAGTTTATATTTTTTCTTTGCTTCGAAGGGTGGTACGTTATCTTTCGCACACTTTTCCATAATTAGTTTATTACTAATAAATCTGCGACATTTTTGAACTGTTGGTAGATGCTCTTCTCCACAGTTTACACAACTAGTTTTTTCCTTACACTTTTCTTTCTTCTCGTTTTTTTCTTTGTTATTGTTGTTGGTAGGTACTTGTTCCAAATGTTTATCTTTACCACAGTTAATACATATCGGATTATGTTTACATTCCTTTTTTAGGTGACCAAAGTTGAAACAATTATAGCAGAGTTTCACTCTTTGTATATATTTATAAACTGGATGGTACAACAGACCATACAGTCTAACATCCTCAGGATGTACTCCCCCTTCGGAGGTGATCACAATACTTTGTGTTGGAATCTGAACTCTTTCACCATTTATTATCTCATTCTTGTGGATTCTATATGCATCAACTATTTTTACATCACAGGTACCTCAACCATTTGAATCTTTTATCTTGAAAATTGGTTTGACTCCATGTATCACTCCTTTTCTGTATAAATTACGAAAGGGGATATAAGCAGAAATACCTTCCCCATTCAATCTCGGATCTAAAACAAGTTTATTCGCATCCTCAAATTTTTTGAAGTCCCAGCCTATTTTCTTGAACTCAAGATCTACCGTTTTGATGTTGTAATATCCCAAATCGGACAAATTTGAACATATGAAGAAAATGTTATCTCGTTTGGATTTGCCTACGAATTTACCAGTTGCCATAACTTCAACTCTATGAAGAGTCTTCTGATATTGATATTTATATACTGATTTTGGCTTGTTTAACTTATTATCCTGTGAGTTCCAATTATTTTTTCCTTGATCTTCGTTGTCAACGTGTTTTTGACTTGGTTCATCACTTCCGTTCATCACGTTTTTATCACGTTTGTCTTTTTCTTCCACGAATATTTCAGGATCTGAAAGTGCTCTTTTCTTACTTTGTTTAGAGATATCGTTTTCTGCAATCATTTCAGTATCATGAACGACCTTTTCGCTGTCGATGGATAAATTTTGATTTTCCATAATCAAACTCACCAGAGCATTTTTGACTAAATTATTATCCGCATCAATCATATCCATTATGTAATCATCTTTGAAACTATCTTCTTGATCGATCACACTATCTTTATCACCATGTTCATTGTTCATTCACCATGAATATAACCTCAATCAGAGGTTATACACAATGGTCGCGGATGAAATCAGAACTTATATCTGAATCACTCACTATTTTTACAAGAAAGAGTAACAACAATTATTACCAGTTATCTAGGTGATAACAAATGAATTTTTCTTCTTTAAAAAACGAAAATAAATGCAAAATTTACGACGCCGCCAATAACACGATGTTCAGCGTTTAACCGCCAGCATTCCAACCCTATCAACACATCGCCTCATTGACAGGTTATATTTGTTTACGTATTTACAAGGTATATACTCTATATACAGGGTGTCCCATTTTAATTTTTATATCGGAATAACTTGAAAGTGAGGAGTTTTGGAGGAAAATGTTTCCAACAAAAGTTGTGAGATTTCGAGGGGGACATCTGATGGTGACCTCGACTTTGGCCTCGGATCTCAACTTCGAGGTCATTCAGAGGTCAACTTTTGTTTCTTGAATAGAATCCCCTATTTTTGACTGCAGATTCAGATTTGACGTTGGAAAACAAGAAATTTTTGTCTGAGTCATTTTTCCGAATTCCTCACAGATGGCGCTCTAATCGATAATAAATGAGTTTTATGGAACACTCGTATTGCTTTCTGTGTAAAACGACATTTAACTCTCCAGTGTTTTTTTTTAGGCTTCTGAGAATTACCGTCGCCCTGAGAGTTACCCAATGTGCACCACGAGGAGGTTAAGCGATCGGATCTTGCACATCTTTGGGGCCCTGAAAATTTGATGAAACCCCATGGGTGAAAATCCAAAGTGGTAAGATCCGGAGACCTAGCTAGGATTTTCCATCGACCAATATTGACAATGATGTCTGTTCGTAGTACCGTTACTGTGAATTGTTGCCAAACACATGTACACAACAATAATTGTGTTTATCATGAACGAGGAAGTTCATACTAGAGCATTGTTTACAAACATAAGTGAAACGGAATGTTAAATATCCTTCATTCATTCACAAATTCTTTTCGATATACGATTCAAACTTGAAGCAGATCTTTGATCAGTGTTGTGAAGATCTGAATACCATGGATTATCCTTGGGGTGAAATACTTGATATTCCCCTGATACTAGGAGAATGTCGACGTAATTGCGCTGCAGCATGAAGATTGTATGGAGACAGGTGTCCAAATAGACGCCAGCCTTCACTTCAGGCGATACGCCCCATAGAAAGACGAGTTAGAAGAATGAATATCCCACGAGTCAGAAGGCGTTATGATGGAAATCGTATGGATGCACGCTCAGTAACCGTTTTAGGAATGATGCACCTGAATCCTCACGTTAGTACCAGAGAAATCCAGCACCAATTAGGTATCCCAAGATCAACGGCACACCGCACACTGAATCTGGTAAATATCATCCTTACCACATTACATTGGAGCAAGCATTAAATGAAGATGATCTTAGACGTAGGGTTGGATGCGGTCAATGGGCCATGGAGCAACCGCCTGGTTTTTCCAATTACGTGATGTTTAGTGATGAGGCAACATTTCGCAGTAACGGTGTTATGAACAGACATAATTGTCATTATTGGTCAATTGAAAATCCCAAATGGCATCGACAAGTTGACAATCAACATCGCTGGACTCTGAATGTGTGGTGTGAGATTTTGAATGGCCAGATCATTGTTCCTTATTCCTTCCAACATACTGTTAGGAAGGAAAATGATCTGCAATTGATTTGGGACAAATTACCAAGGATGTTGGAAGATGTTGATCTCTACACACGGAACGAGATGTGGCTTCAACATGATGGGGCACCACCTCATAACGCTGCAATGGTCAGAAATTTCTTAAACACATCTTACCCACACAGATGGATTGGTCGCGGTGGATACATTGCCTGGCCGGCTAAGTCTCCGGATCTCACCCCTCTGGATTCTTACTCATTGGGTTTCATCAAAGATGTAGTTTATGAAAGACCACCAACGACCAGAGATGACATGAAACGCCGAATACGAACTGTCTGCCGAACAATTCCACGTCATGTGCTTTTGTCGTTATAACCACATTTTCAGAGCCGAATTAGGTTATGCCAACAGGTCAACGGTGCAAATATCGAACATTTGATACGGTGAATTTTCATACATATTGCAGAGCATTTATCGTGGAAAATTACACACCTCTACAGTCCAGACAAGCGGCCCTTTTCAGGGCCACAAAGATGTGCAACATCCGATCGCTCAACCTCCTCGTGGTGCACATTGAGTAACTATGATGGGAACGGTAATCCTCAGGAGCTGAAAAAAAAACACTGGAGAGTTGAGTGTCGTTTTACACAGAAAGCAATACGAGTGTTTCATAAAACTCATTTTTTATCGATTGGAGCGCCATCTGTGCGAAATTCGGAAGAATGATTCTGACAAAAGTTTCTTGTTTTTCGACGTCAAACCTGAATCTGCACTCAAAAATAGGGTATTTTATTCAAGAAACAAAAGTTGCCCTCTGAATGACCTTGAAGTTGAGAGCCGAGGCCAAAGTCAACGTCACCATCAGATGTCCTCCTAAGAATCTTACAACTTTTGTTGGAAACATTTTCCTCCAAAACTCCTTGTTTTTGAGTTATTTCGATATAAAAATTAAAATGGGACACCCTGTATATCTATATATATTGAAATGAACGCTATTGGACGTTGGTAAAAAGAAAGAGACAGAATCCTTTATTCCTCACACAAGTTTGAGGAAGAAAATGAACGCTATTGGATATTGGAAGAAAGAGAGAGATACAATATCCACCATTCAAAAGAAAAAGACAGATTGGATGAACATGTTGTGAGTGATTAGAATAAAATAATCACTGACGGAGAAGAAATCCTGATATTCTGATCGCATGAAAATTTGAAATGTTTATAACTCAGTATCGCGTAAACTGATTGAGTTCGTAGTGTGCTTATTCGAAAGTGTATAATCGAATTATATATTAAAAGTGTAATTTTTTTTTTGTGACATTCAATGTGTGACGAGTTATTGTGCATTGAACATTTCTTAGGAGGTTAAATTTCGGTTTACGAGTAAAGATACACGGTAGCGCGCGACTTCTGCTTTTTCATGTATGTATATATATATATATTTTTCTTTTTCACGTTTTTTTATGTACTTGGCGTCGAGACGCTACCGCGTCTCTTGATTTATAGAGATTGCGTTACCAAAATTTCGAGACGGAATCAGTGACAATCCAGTAGAATTCATGGGAAATTTGAGAAAATACTTAGCTTCAAAAAGGGTTCCTACCCATTCTCAAGAATTAATAGTGGATACAGCTTTAGAAGGGCGTGCGAAATATTGGTTCAAAACGGTTGGATCTAGTATTCATTCTTTTGTCAAATTTGTAAAACTATTCTTGGATGAGTTTTTCTCAATAAATATACAAACACGATTGAAAGATAAATGGAGAACAAGGAAATATGATGTCTCAAAGGGATCAATGTTACCCTACTATTACGAACAAATTTCAGAAATATCATCATGAGATCAAACCATGAATACTTATGAGAAGAATTAATTGATTATACGACAATTTCCATCGTCTATTCGAATCGCTTCAGTAAGCACAGATTTGGCGAATATTACAACGGTAGCAAATGCCATAACAAAATTAGATAACATTGAGAAAGTTAATGATTTGCCTAGATTTAGATATAATTATAATAATCCCGCTAAGAATAAATTCAGATGACGTGAACCGTGAAGCAGAAAATCACAAATATTCAATGTATCCTCCTAATCGTGATTACGATGATAAGATTGAAAATCCAAGTCAGTCATACGGAGTTAGGAAAAATAATAATAGATTCAATTATCAAAACCATCAAAATAACTATGGAAATAAAAATAAACAATATTATCCATCAAATAATTATGAACACAGAATGAGGAGGAATACAGTTCAATGTTACAATCAAACAGAACTTAGTAATTTTGATCAAACAAATAAGAATTAAGGATATCAAAGGGAATCTATAAATAACCGTATTGAAGATAGAAATAGAAGATATTGGAGACACGACACTAGGGATAGAAATGACTATAAGAAGAGAGAAAATCAAAATCATCATAGGGTTATAACTGCTGTAGATGTACATAATACTGACGGAATGACGGATACGACAAATAATTCAATGAATGAACATAATATGACAAACGAACAGTTGAACGAGGAAATGGCTCGGATATCGGTCCCATCGCGAGTCATATGAATAATAGTATAACAGAGGACCTAATTTTCGATGTAGATAAACCTTTTTCAAATTCTCATAACGAACAAATGAGTGAAAAGTACAATCGTCCAATAATCAATATTGAAATTAGCTCCAATACGGTGAAAGGATTATTAGATACGGGTAGTGAGGTATCATGCATTAACGAGAAAACGTTATTACTTTCAGACAAAACAGATGAAAAGCTGACGCTACCAGTTACTAACGTAATTATAAGAAGGGCATACGGAATGAATTCGATGAAAATAAGAGAACAAATAAAATTGAATATTCACATAAACAATATACAATATGATCACATCTTTCTGATTGTCCCAAATTTGAACCATCAGATTATTTCAGGGAATGATTGGTTAACGAAAGATGAAAGTCAAATCAATTATATAAATCATACTGTCAAGATAAGAAACCAAATAGCCAGCCCTGGTGAAAATGAAGCGTATATACAGAACGCGGAGGAAGCGTATACGATGCGAAAAATGTTTCAATTCCCTCTTCATGAAACGTGTAATGCCCCCTCACTGTGGAGTAATGAAATCATACGTTCCATATACGCTTCATAAGCTTTCGATCCCATTCCACACACTCTTCGTTTGAATTAATAGTGAGTTATATTAAACGTATGCGAATCATACCTATTCTGATTTCAAATAATATCTTTATGCGATCCATTCCAACAACGATCAATGGCCAAGTGGATAAGAACCTCGGCTACCGTTGTAAAAATCCCCGGTTCGATCCTTGCTATGGGGTTCAATTTTGTAAATTACATTCCTTAAATTTTATAAGCTTCTTTTGTTTCAACTTCCGCTTCGCATACTCTTTGTATCCTTTTCATTCAAGCTCTGTATACTTTTCATTACCGTTTTTGTTACCCTCCAGCATACGCTTCGTTTGCTCTTCTTTCCCGCTTCCATTTCCACCAGGAAGTTTCGTGAAAACCGAATCCAAACAAAGTTCGCAGATTCAGTGTTTGATGAAACCAACCGGAGAAATTATTCAAAATGCATCATTGCAAAATAGGAGTGAACAAACTGCTCATTGTTCCACAACACACGAATGTATTGTAGAAAATAGTATTACCGCGTGTAAAACCCAATATTGCAAAAATAATGAATGCATTGGGAATAATTTAACACATGAAATAATCTGCAAACAAGAGCATGAGGAAAGGATCGGGTTGAGAAATGAAACAGATGGAAAAATAGATTTGTTAGAATTTGGAGAAACGGCAAAGGCATTAGTAAATGATACAATACATATAAATGATGAAGAAAGGACTATATTATTCAGATTAATTGCCAAGTATCACTCAATTTTTACACGAAAATCAGGTCGCACTAATATATATGTACATACTATGAATTTGAATACAAATGAACCAATAGTGAGGAGACATTATCCAATTCCGTTGGCACATAGAGATGCCGGAGATAAAGGAATAAAATCCATGCTAAAATTAGGGACCATTGAAAAATCCAAAAGTGCATACTGCAAACCAATTCAAATTGTTGAGAAAGAAGAAGGTGGTATTAGAATTTGTTTGGACGCGAGATTTCTTAATAAAATGGTGATATCGGACAACGAATGTCTTCCTAGAAATCAAGAAATTATCCAGAATTATGAACGCGCACAATATTCCACAACATTAGATCTAGCAGAGAGCTATTATCAAATACCATTAAATAAAAAATCAAGACCATACACAGCCTTTTTGCTCAATGGTGAGTTGTATCAATTCTGTGTGGTACCGTTTGGGCTGAAAACTGCAGGTAGCGCTTTCATAAGAGCTTTGAGAATTATGTTGAAAGGTGAATGTGAGAATTTCGTTACGAATTATGTAGATGATTTGTTAATCGCGTCAACCACGTTTACAGAACATATAATTCATCTGGAGAAATTATTTCAGAAACTTTCACACACAGGTTCTGCATTGAAACTGAATGAATCTCATCTTTGTCGACAAGAAGTACGTTTCTTAGGCTTAATTCTATCCAACAAAGGGATCAAACCTGATCCAGGAAAAATAAAAGCCCTTCAAACCATTCCTGATCCGAAGAATAAAAAAGAACTACAACGTGTGATAGGAATGTTTAATTATTACAAAAGGTTTAGCATATGTCATGCAAAGTTTATCAATCCTTTTCGTAAATTGTTTAGTGACAAGACAAAATTCATATGGGGTACAAAACATCATGACGCATCAAAAATTTTAGAGCAACGTTTTATCGAAACGGTAGGGTTAGGACATTATGTGATAGACGTACCATTTAGGTGACAAACAGATGCGAGTAAAGGAGCAATTAGCGCAATTTTATATCAAATGGATGCTGAAGATAATCACAGAATTATTCCACTAGCCAGTCGATTTTTATCGAAATGTGAGTCTAATTATTCGACAACTGAAATTGAATTATCAGCTGTAGTATATGCACTTAAAAAATTGAGGATGTATCTAATGGGACAGCAGTTTAAGATCATTACTGATCACCAAGCATTAAAGTTCATACTGAATACACCATATACAAATTCGAGACTCATAAGATGGTCGGTGTATATGCAACAGTTTTCGTTTGTGATAGAATATTGCAAAGGTAGAGACAATATTGTTACAGATTATTTTAGTAGAATTTCACCACTAGAAAACCAAAATGAGGACCCCATGAAAATAATAAGTAATATACAACACAATTTAGAGAATCAAGTAGATATGAGCAACGAGGAAAAATTTGTAAACTTATTGAAAAAACATGAATCTTCATTTGAAGGAATTGAAGATATTAAAAACTTGCGAAGAAGAGACGAAAAAATAAATTCTACAATCGAAGAAATTGAAGCGAAGAAGAATGTAAACAGATATGCGATAAAAGAAGATATTTTGTTCCATAAGGATGAGCAATCCAATAAATGGAGAATAGTTGTGCCACAACAACTCCAAAAAGCACTGATAGATTGGATACACATAAATATTGGTCACGCAGGAAGTCATAAAATCTGGAAAGAAATAACTAATCATTACTATTGGCATGGTTTGGGAAGGCAGGTAAAAAATATAGTTACATGTTGTGACATTTGCCAACGAGCTAAGCCCTTGAATTTTAGCGTGGAGGGGGAATATCAATTGATAAGAGCTGTTACGTGAAAATCTTCAAGATTTATCTAAAACGAGCGGATATTTTGAGGAATTGTCAAATCAGAGTCTGACAACCCCTCTGATTACCATGCTTTAGGTAGGGATGTGCCTACACAAGGACCAGGGCTAGGATGCTGAAATGAATTGTCTCATATATATATTTATTTAATGATTTATTGAATAATATTTCGTTACTATAGTTACAATATTTTAAATTGAAAGGATTACGAAAAAATTTGGTTAATTCAATTATAAATTTGATATTTTTTATTGAAATATTCCTGAGGGTTACTCAGTGAATATTCTTATTTGATACAGGTTAAAAAGAAAAGAGAAAACGTAAATTGAACAACATCTTCAAATTCCGAGGGTTGCTCGGTAATAAGAGATAATTTGTTAATTTTGGTTTTTAAAACATAAGAAATGAAAAATCCTTCTAATTCTGAGGGTTACTCAGTAATTAAAAGTGACTTATTCATTTGGTGTATTTTTCCTCTTAGTAAAATTTCGACCTTTAAATTGTTTTATTGAAGGAAATCGAGCCCTTCAATAATGGCATAATTATATGAAAAGAGCGAAAGATTCATAGAGGAAGATGTATATGTGTTTCCTATTAGAGAGAGAGAGAGAGAGAAACATGAGTACTAGAAAGAGAGGTATATACCCACGTATACTGTATAGTGAAGAGAAAGAGAGAGAGAGAGGAAGGTATATTAGAAAGAGAAGTCCGTTTATCTGTAAAGCATGAATACATTGACCGCGTTTGCTGTCCAGGTAAGTTTTAAGCATATAGTATGGAATTGCAATGTAGTTGAAAAGAGGGGATTAGGGAGGGAAAAGATGACGTCTCAGTTAACTTTATTGCCGTCGAAAGGAATATAGGAAATGGAAAAGGAAGGAACAATTTCTTCCATGGGACTTCGTACAATGAGCACGAATGCTTCGAATTGCACGTAGGTGGGAGAAAGAAATTGTTGGAAATTTAATTTCTATTATTCACATGAAGGAGTGTTGATTCCCATACAAGGTTTTACAAGGAGAGTCTTCTATGGGATCCCAATCCTCCTGGTAAACAAGTTCTTGTCTAACTTCCAAAGATTTTTTGAAAATACATAGATTATCTAACTCTTTGGAGAGTTGGGCAAGATTTCTATCGTCGCGGGCTGCATTTCGTTTGAAATTCCTCCAGGCTACACTAGAGGTTGGAGCGCGATTGTTTTCAATATCGAGGTCCCGTTCCTCGATCCTTTGTTTTATATAATGGATTCTTCTTTTAAGATCGGTGATTTTACTTTCAACCTTGACCTTCACTAAACAAAAAAAGAAAAACGATTAGAGGAGAATGATTGAATTTAATTCCCACGCGGTTGAATCTATTATTGAACACATGAATGAATTTAATCAAAAAAAATAAAAGTTAAATTTAACACGGAACAAAGAATATTTTTCCCTCTTAAACAAACACGATAAGCACTGATTTTAAATTCCGAAAAAAGGAAGGAAACTCAGTTCCTTTCCCCACCCGAATTGTGGAAAACTCCACTCACTTTTGTTGTTTTTCCCCTTCTCGAAGGTGCTATCTCGTTCGTGCGAATGCGTATACTGCTTAAATGGTCTGGTTGAGTAACACAGGACCGCAGTTTGAAGAAAGAATTAGTATTTCTTAAGGAAATACTAACCGATGGAGCGAACACAACCGTGTGTCGGTGAGGATGACCGCGTAGCGTGCCGTAACGGTAGTTGTAGTAGAAGTAGTAGTAGTTGTAGTAGTGGTTGTAGAAGTGGTTGTAGAAGTCCTAAGAAGGACTGATGTTATGTGAATATATTGTTGGTTCAAAGAAGTCGAGAACAGAGTGGTTGAAAATGAAGAAATCATGCGATATTTAAAGGGCTCAATTTTCCTTCAAGGGCAACGATTGGTCAAAGGTCGCGCGGTGGGAATAGTTCTTAGTTTGTACCAATGAGAGTTCAAGAAGCTCGCTCTCAGTGGTACTCAAAATCAAAAATTTTCTGTCTTATAATATTTCGGGTATCTAGGAAATTATCTACTATTTTATCTGATGTTCAAATCCTCGACGCGCTACGTTCCTCCCTCGCTTTACGTTGAGCGTTCGAAGAGTCTGACTCAGATGAATTTCCTTATTTTCATGTATTTCAGGATTATACGAGGGTGGATTGATAAGTTTCCGGCCTGACCAAGAAAAACAACGTTTTTAAGAATTTTTTTTTTTTTATTTCTCAACATAATCTCCTCCAAGGCTGATACATTTCTCATAGCGGTGTTCTAGTCTAGTAATGCAATCTCTATAGACTGATTCGTCAAGCTCCTCAAAATACCCATTTACAGCTTCGATTACTTCTTCATTGTCCGCAAATCTCTTACCGCTAAGCCATTTTTTGAGGTTAGGAAACAGATGATAGTCACTCGGGGCTAGGTCTGGAGAGTAGGGAGGGTGCGGCATTAATTCAAACTTCAGATCGTTGATTTTAGCCATCGCAACGATTGACGTGTGCGTTGGTGCGTTATCGTGATGAAACAAGATTTTTTTCTTCGCCAGATGAGGTCGTTTAATTTTCACTTCGTGGCTCAAACGTTGCAATAAGTCTGCGTAGTATTGACCAGTGATAGTTTTACCCTTTCCAAGGTAATCAATGTACATAATACCTCTTGCATCCCAAAGAACAGTAGCCATAACCTTGTTCGCCAAAAAAATTGTTTTTGCCCTCTTTGGAGCTGGTTCCCCTGGTCCAATCCACTGTTTAGACTGTTCTTTGGTTTCAGGAGTGTAGTGGTGGACCCAAGTTTCGTCAACGGTTACGAATCGATGCAAAAATTCGCTCGGATTACGCTTATACAACGCCAAATTGGCGGTAGAAATGTTCTTTCGAATCAATTTTTGGTCGACTGTTAGCAAACGCGGCACCCATCTTGCACAGAGCTTTTCCATATACAAATGTTGGTGCAAAATATTTTATACACGTTCATATGACATCTTACAGGTCTCAGCTATCTCACGAACTTTGAATCTGCGATCTTTCAGCACTATTTGATGGATTTTTTCGATCATATCTGGAGTTGTGACCTCAATGGGGCGTCCTGAGCGAGGCTCATCAGAGGTGCTCACACGACCCTTTTTAAGCTCGGAAACCCACTGCTTAACGGTTGAATATGAAGGGGAGGATGTCCCCAGTGTTGAGTCCATCTCTTCTTTAATTTCCTTCGGCGTTAACCCCTTCAAATAAAAGTATTTGATGACAGCACGATTTTCCAGCTTTTCCATTTTTACGAAAAACACAGAGGCGTCTTGGTCAGCGTGCTCTCAAAACTAAACTAACATGGCGATCGGACTGAAACTATAGCTACAAGCTATCTAAGGATGGTACTATAGAACGCCACCTCAAGGTAGGCCTAGTGGCGCCATTTTTCGGTCAGGCCGGAAACTTATCAATCCACCCTCGTATATAGATATATGTAACTTCGATTTTTATAGAATAATTGATTTGATTCGGAATTTACGATGAGAATCTGGTTTTATGTTGTGGTGAATGTAATTAATACGATTATTTGGAATATTGAAATATTTTTCGAATCGTTACTTTGAACTGAATTTTTTTTACATGAGAATTTGCATTTACATATATATATATATATATATTCACTAGGGTGATTTCATAGATGTTAATTCTTATGATTACGAGTATTTATTATATATTTAATCATCTTTTATCAAGGCTTCTCTAGGTTTTTATTCTGTTAAATCGTGTTACTTTATGGGGTGAGAGAGAGAGAAACACACATATATATACGTATACACATGTATCAACATGACGTTGAATTCTTCGATTATATGGTTCAGGGTATTTTGTTTAATCTTCATTTAGATTATTTAATCATAATTCATCCAATGAATTAAGTGAAATCAGCGTAGCAGAATTTTATCGGTTTCTGTGAGTGAAATGAGGAGAGAGTGAGAGAGACAGTGACATTCGAAGTTACTAAATTTATCGAACTCTTATTCGTTGATAGTTATATAGGATTATCTGTTTGTAGATCTACAAGGGCAGGATTATTTAATTGAATTCATTCGTTCATTTATCAATAAACCTATTCAAGGTTGTTGGTGAAAAAGAGCTCAAAAAGAGTTCTTCGGTAATATATGTGTAAGATAATGATTTACTATCATGAAATATGTGTTGATTCATACAAATTCGATAATATTTGAAGGGATGGAAAAAGAATTCACATAGTTTCAAAAGATTATAAAGAGTTCCAAAAGTTTGATGAAATTTATTGGAAGTTTGGAAATACCATGAAAATTTACTGGAAATCAGAAAAGGACGAGAGAAGAAGGATTCCTCTATTATTCAGAAAGAGTTTATAAAGAGTTCATATGAACAGTTGATTTGAGATTATCAAAAAAAATTATACTCAATTATACGTATCGAATGGCAAGAGAGGGAGAAAAGGACGAAGATAGAGAGAGAGACATAGTGTTCTAAAAGATCAATTCATCTATATATAATTTGAAATTTGATCAAAGTTGTTGATTGATATTGAAATATTTTATAAGAATGTTTACCAAGCTGAATATCTGTGGTGAAAATTTTACAGAAGTTTTTATGCATAGTGTTGGGATTGAGACATATTTCTTCGGTTGTGAGGAGAGTTGACCATACGTCTATACCGTTCCTTTATGGTAAGGTTGTTTATGGTAGGTCGTGTCGTCTTTCGTCTGTCGATTCGTTTATATGAAAAAATTGAGAAGAAAAGAGGCTCTGTCTTAGGTACGTTTGATGTTTATTATATGGTTGTAGTGGGTGAGTATTGATTTTGAAAGAATTTTCGTCAAGTCGGTTATTTCAGTGGACTCGTTCTGTCTCATGGTTTCCTTGTCTGTTCGTCAGTGGTGAAGAAGAGGAACCGTTTCATAGTGGTGTATCGTATGGTATCATGAATTTCGATAGGGTTTAGGGAAAACTGTATTGTCTGCGGTGGTCATTTTAGAAAATAGAAAGAGAAAACTGTTATATCGATATCGATATTTTCCATGAGGGTAAAAGAGTTCGTGGAGAGATTTTTCATTCGATCGATTACCTACATGAAAATTCTCGTGTGCGCACGTATCGGACCCTACGTTTCGTACGCTTACGTTTACGTGTACACATACGAGAAGCAGGACCCGTATAGGTGTACGTATATATATGTATGTCGTAAGACGTATATATATAGTATGTCTTTAGGGGTTTAAAAAATATCGAAAATTTCAACGTACGTTACAGAGCAGACAACTCGAATGTGCTTGTATCAGTTGATTTATATGAACCGTTGCCTAGCAGTGAAGGAGGGGTTCAGTTTCTGTTTGTGACTTTAGACATATGCTAAAAGTAAAACTTGTTCGAACATAATGATCAATAAATATTTCAAAGACATTGGAAAACCTTCAAGAATATTGAGTGATCATGGTTCACAGTTCACATCCCCACACTGGAGCATGACACTACAGAAACATGGAGTACAAACAATTTTCTCATCAATCCGCAATCCGTAATCAAATCCTGTCGAAAGACAAATGCGTGAGTTGGGGCGATTGTTTCGGACATACTGCCATGATCATCATAGCAATTGGGCAAGTTATGTCAAACATATAGGAGATTGTTTGAACTTGACGGTACATCATACAACTGGCTTCACCCCTCACAAAATCCACTACGGTACAGATCCACAGCCCAAAATAAGGCAAATTAATCACTATCTAGATGAAAAACGAGCACCTTATAAAATAAAATTGCAAATCGCGAATGACAATGTTACAAAGGCATTTGGAAGACGCTTGGAGCGACAAAAGCGGGTTTCTAAAGTCGTACTAAGGAAGGGTAATTTAGTATTAGTCAAAATACCTTACCCTCCTGAGGCTGTAGAAGAAACTACTCAAATTTTTTTCTATATTCTATGGACCGTAGAAATTTACAAAAATCATAGGCAATGTCTTTGAAATCGCTGACGTAATGGATTCTCAACTCATTGACCCATCAATGCCCATGGCGGAACTGCTGGGCCTACGGGGAAAGTAACTATTGGAAAAAGGATATCTAGGTGGAGGATGAACATCCACGGAGAAAAAAAATTTTTAACATTTGTTTAAACAATTATTGTTTCAACAATTTGTTGAAAATATCAATTCAAGTGGATGAAAGCCCCGGGATCGTGTTCTACGGAAAATTTCATGCAAGAATAGGTGGTTTGGAAAGTTTTCAACCATCGCATTGGTTTGTAAATAACAATTATAAACAATTTCGAATACTCCATACCCGTTCGTGCCGACGATGAAACTGCTGGGCCTAAGGGAGCAGTAACTATTGGAAATAGGATATCCGGGTGGAGGATGAACATCCGCTGAAAAAAAATTTTTACAATTTGTTTAAACAATTTGTAAAAATTTTTTTTCTCCGTGTATTGTTCATTTTCATTGATGTACAAATTGTCCTTTTTGCAATTGAAAATATGATATCAATACCTCGAGTGAACATGACCGAACGAATCATCTTGTGCATCAATTGGAGGCTTCTGCCCAGAACAAGCAGCAGCTTCTTTTCTACATAACCCACACACTTTTGCATCGGGGAGGATACTGGGAAACTTTCTTTGTAGATTTGGAGAAATAGTTCACAAATCTCTTCATTTGAATTTGTGATGGATTTTGTGCGAAGGGTTACAACGACGACCAACGAAACTTTGAGTTGCAGACATTTTTGAGAATCAAGAGATATTGTGTCAATAATGCTGTATTTCATCTATCAATTGAATTGCCTACAAACAGACACAATCAAATATTTGGGAGAGAAAAAATTGATTTTCATCACAAATTGCGAATCATATTCAGAATTGAAACAATTTTACTCACAATTCAAGATCGTGTCATGCGATGCGATGTTTCGTGTGACATTAAGTTGTATGAAGTATGCGTATGAACAAGGAAAAACAAATACGGTAACATTGTATGAAATCATTGGCATGATTAAAAAACCATATTCCATTGAAAAACAGTTCGTTTCACTTGTATCCCGCGGCAACGGTATGACGAACCGTATCAGGAGATAATAGGAATATGCGACACGCGCGCTCGAAACCGTTGCGAATGCCAGATGAAATGTTCTCCCCATAATTCCTCCTACACGATTTTGAAGCTGAGGAATCCAGCTCCCAGATGAGCTGACTTGAAAAATTTTCAAAATTGTCGAAATTGAAAAAAATGCAAAATAATTCAGACTCGCTAGATTTGTTGGAAAAAATTTTCTCTCACAAAAGCTGATCACGCCATTGTGAATAACAGGAAAAAGCTACGATAAACAATATCGAAAATAATTTTATAAAAAAATTCAATTTAAGGAATTATATCTTCAAAAGAGGTGATTAAACGAAATCTGTGAATTTTGGACCCCTGTAGTTTGATAAGAAGAGGTACCAGAGCAAAATCCTTCATAGGATTAAAAGTCACTAACTAGTACTACATTTCAGCGAAATTTCAGAATGATTGAGAAGGTAAAAATTTCTGAGCTGGTACGCTTGAGAAATTTCGCCCCATATTCCTATGTTTAATCTTCGTTCTCCAGATTTTTCCATGTTTCTTTCTCTTGTATCTTCCTTTCCCTTTCTTCTTCTTTGAGAAGATTTCTCATCCTATTCTTACTTTGTGAGCACTCCTCTTTCTTAATTTTTGTTCTCCTCCATTTCCTCAATATTCCTTGCCCCTTCCTCTTTTCTGTAGTGCAGCTTTTATCTTACCATATTCCATGTCCTAAATCTATCCCCTTGATTCTCATAGTTTTCCTAACCATAACCATATTTCCTCTGATTTTCCTCCATTTTTTTCTACTGTTGCTTTCTCTATTCCATCTTCATCCTTCGTCTGATTTCTAAATATTCTCATAGCCTCTCCATCCCATTTAATAATTCCTTTATATTTTCTTCCTGCTTTCTTCTCCATCTTCTCCATCTTTCTTTTCCCATCTTCAATCTCAGTTGACCTGCCAGTAGCATATGGTCTGATTCGATTCTATGTTCCAATTTGAATCCTTCTAACATTGCTCTACTTTGTCCATCCATTATACAGTAATCTGTCACAGTGCTACCTCTTGGTCCTATATATGTATCTTTCCCCCCCTCGTCCCCTCCTCTGCACCTCTCACAATATTGTTCTTATTCCTCATTCCCTACATCACTATCTAGTTCTGCTGTTCCTATGTTGGAATCTCGTCCCATTCTTATACCTTCCTCTTTTTCATTGTCGATTCTTTTTCCCATTATATCTTTGATTCTCTCTTTTCCCCTATCACACATCATTCACGTTCAAAAATCTTTGCCTCTTCCACGTATATCTTTCCCTACTAGTCCTTCATTCATTTCTTGTGATTCTTTCCTTCCTTACCTTCACTTTCAATTTCTCCCCTCGTACCTATGAAGATACCTCCCGCCCTGTTTTTCTTGTTCTCTTTCCGCATTTCTCACGTATGTTAATTTGGTAAACCATCTTATAACCTCACCCACTCTCTCCCCTGTACCCATGTTCCCGTTAATCCTATGAAATCACATTCTTCCAAAAAAATCCATACATCCCTTCCCTTACAACAAGGGTGATTTCATTTTCCGTTCCCCTTCCTTTTTCTCATCAGCTTCTTTGTTCCTTCTGTTTCCTTCATTTGCCCTATATTACTTCCTATTCTTCCCGCACTCCCGCCTATTCAAAAATTTCTATCTTCGACCCCCTTGCTTCCTCCATCCCTCCTGTTTCCTGCCGGCCTTTCATCTTCTGCTCCCTCCAACTTCCTATCCGTCTATTTCTCTCCAATTTTGCCATACCCCTTTCACCCCTACTTTCCCAAATCCTACTCTCACTTTTACTCCTTCTTGCTCCTGTTTTCCAGCCCATTTCCTAATATTTCCCTGCATTTTTATCTTTTCCCACGTCAAATCATTTTCTGTGAGAACATTTTCTTGCCTTGTTTTATATTCAGTTTTCATCACCTTCATTTTCTCTTCGGAATCTTCCGAATTGAGAATAATCACATTCCCACCAATTCTTGCTCCTGTCACCTCTTTTTTTACCCCTAATTTTTAATTTTTTTCATCCTCTAGGTGAGTGTTCAATGGTATAGATGTATTCTGTCCCTTTCTTCTTCCCAACATCAGATAGCGTTCATTCATTATGCATATATAATACAGGGTGGGCCATTTGAAGTGATATAGTCAAATATCTCGGAAACAAGTAGAGATGGAAAAAACCGTTCCAGATGAAAAGCTCAGGGTTCCAAGGGGGAAGTATGATGCTGACCTTGAAAAATCCCTCGGAGGTAATTTTGAAGGTCATTTAGGGGTCAAGGTGGTTTTTTTGAACGAGACCCACATTTTTTTATCATCACATGAGAAAGCTGGTTTCAAACCCTTCACGAAACACTGTTCATGGACCCCTTTCCGCGCATTGGAGTGCAAGGTATGGACCGTAGAAGTTATTGATGAACTACTCTTAGCACTACCCAAGAACAACGACGTGGACGTGGTAGTTTTCTGTTCCCTCCGGAGTGCGTGATCATTGTGGGTCCCCTTGCCTCTCACATGAGGGGTGCCTGATGCTGTTACAACAATTGCTCGAAGTTACTCCCCTCTGCCTGGATACATAATCCCAGTCTCCGCCGAAAATTCGTAACCGTCTCCAGAAACACTGATCGCGGTATTTTGGCACAAACAGTTCGGATGCGATCGATCATGTCTTCCCTCGTTGTTGGTTGGGCCTTGAATACTTGGTCTTTCAGAAATCCCCAAAAGAAAAAGTCGGGAGATGTCAAGTCGGGTGAGCGGGGAGGCCACGCAAATGGCCCACCTCGTCCAATCCACCTTCTCGGGAAATGATGATCAAGGTATTCTCGGACGATCAATGCGTAATGGGGTGGCACTCCATCTAGTTGGACCCACATCCTCTGCCTTGTTTGTCAATCCAGACCCTCAAGCAAGTCTGGTAAATGATCCGCCAGAAATTCCAGAAACATGGGGCCGTTCAAAATGCCGTTGAAAAAATGTGGACCGACTAAATAGCCATTGACGATCACGCACTACACATTCACGCTCCAGCGATGTTGGTCGTCGATTGCTCGATACCAATGCGGATTAACATCCGACCAGTAATGAGAGTTGTGTCTATTCGAATGCCCAGTGCTCTGCAAAGATGCTTCGTCGGAGAACATTACATAGTCGAAGAATTGAGGATCGTCAACCAGCCTTGCTCGTGCCCAGTGGCAGAATCTAATCCGAAGTCTCATGTCGTTTGGGGTGAGAGCTTGAGTTAACGTGATATGGTATGGTCCATATTCGACATGCTTCAAGATTCTCAAAACAGTAGTCCGGGGTATACCAGTTATTCGTGCCAACGATCTGCTACTAACATGAGGGTCCAAGTGGATAAGTCCCAATATGGTGACTGCACGGATATCATTCTCATCGTACCGGTGATGTCTTAGATCTCGCTGCAATACTTCTCGTCGAGCCCTCAATTCGAGTCGACGCATGATCGTGGGATGTGCGATGCGGCGATCGGGATACCGATCCCGTTAAACTCTTGCGGCTTCGTTGTAATTATTGTGACATGAGCCAAGCACAAGCATCATATCAATAATTTCAGAGGGTGGATAGTGAATCATTTCTACGATTGAATCGAATGGAATAAATTGACAAATGTAGATGATTGAATATGCAAAGGGGGAGAACGATTGTGATGGTCTCGGTTTAGAACCAGTGTTCAAATGATCACGTTTTTCCGTAATCATCCGCATAACCAACCATAATAAACAGAAATTCGATGTGTCTGTTTGTTTATGTATTCTTGTTCATCGCTTTTCTCCGAAGATCGGGAATGATTCCGATGCAGATTAGAGTTAATTCCATTGGAAAAAAAACGTAAACATAAATAAACGGGAACACTGAGTCTCTACTTATTATGGTTGGCAGTAATGTGTACGATTTCTTACGATTATTGCGTTTCAAATCGAATAAATTATTCCATTTGATTCAATGAGGGTTATAAATGAGTATCGACTCTCAAAAATTGTTGAAAGGTTGCTGGAAACATTGGAAGTATTGATCATACCACATAACGTCAATTAGGATGCACATGCGAACGAATACAAAAATCCTTCGAGCTTCCACACGGAAAGAAGAAAACAGCAATGGTTACAGTGAATCGCAGTAATTCATTGAAAAAAAATGAAAAACCAAATTCACGCCGTTCATTACTGCGTCTCCCAGTAACCGTTCATGTCCAAGCAATATTGACGAATTTCACTGCAGTACACATCACTGTGATCGCGCTAACCCCTATCATCCAAGCGTGTTTTCATTTGTTTTTCAACTGATTGCTGTTATGGACAGTAACCAGTGCTGTTTCCTTTTTTCCGTGCAGATAATTCACCAAAGAGAGTTACACTGTAAAAAATTTCTTCGTAGATTTACCAAAAATATTTGGAAGTTTTTTTGTGAATGAGGGAGGACATGATCGATCGCATCCGCATTGTTTGTGCCAACATACCAGGATTATGTGTCCAGGCAGAGGGGGGTAACTTAGAGCAATTATTGTAACAGCATTGAGCACCCCTCATGTGAGAGGCAAGGGGACTCACGATAATCAAGCACTCCGGAGGGAACAGAGAACTACTACGTCCACGTCGTTGTTCCTGGGTAGCGCTTAGAGTGGTTCATCAATAACTTCGACGGTCCATACCTTGCACCCCAATGGGCGGAAAGGGGTCCATGACCAGTGTTTCGTAAAGGGTTTGAAACCAGCTTCCCCATGCCATGATGGAAAAATGTGAGTCTCATTCAAAAAAACCATCTTGACCCCTAAATGACCTTCAAAATGACCTCTGAAGGATTTTTCAAGTTCAGCGTCATACTCCCCCCTTGGAACCCTGAACGTTTGATCTGGAACATTTTCTTCCATCTCCACTAGTTCTCGAGATATTTGACTATATCACTTCAAATGGACCAACCTGTATATGATGTATGCATGTGTGTCCCGTATAGAGCAGTATAGACTGCTCCAATATGTCAATAACGCATTGACAGCTTGTTGTGTCCCATCCTCCTTCCGTCCAAAAGAGAATGTCAAAAAAGGTGACAAAAACAGACAGTCGGTTTGATGATAGGCCACACTTTCAGTTGAACTGAATGGCTTCTTTTATTTCGTAAGACGAACAATCCACGACTCCCGATTGCGTCAAAACGACGGAATATTATTTTTTCTCTTTGTGTGTAAAGATATACAATATCTATGGTATATATATACGAACCATCTATACAAGAAAAGAAATACGTACAAGTTATATAAAATCTTAGAGAACACGTGAAACAGACATTCCAGCTGTAAGAAATAATACTGTAACACAAAAAGAAAAGGTACATCACCTCTTAGGATCCGTATTTCAAAGAGTATGGCACGTTATAAGACATATGAACGATGTGTCTTCGACGACGGTCAAATTCGTAGAGAGCGAATTATAATAATGTACTTACATAGGTAGAACCAACTATCACTATATTAAGTACGCGCATACATAGTTCAAACATATACAATAAAAAAATTCGTATGGCACGACATTCGAAATCACTCGAACATGATCGACGGCTACATGAAATGAGCAAAATATATCGTGAAGACTCGTGATATCTTCACAATGAAAGATGTATAATCACAAAATAAGCTAGTCTCAATACACACATACATACAATAATTTTTTCCACCAAAGATATATACATATATACAGGGTGGGGCATTTAAAGTGTCGCGGGCGTTTTTTCCAAAAATAAAGTGAGATACGAGAAAATTTTTCGGACAAAAGTTGTAGGGTACCGAGGGGGACATCCGATGGTGGCCTTGGCTTTGACCTCAAATCTCATCTTCAAGGGCATTCTGAGATCAACTCTTGTTTTTTGAATAGCATCTCATATTTTTCACTGCAGATTTGGATTCTAGGTCAAAAACCAAGAAACTTTTGTCTGAACCATTTTCCTGAAATCCGCAAAAATGGCGCTCTAATCGATATTGTTCCATTTTGAATCTGACATTCGAATAACTCGAAAACGAAGGGTCTCGCAAAAGAATGTTTCGTACAAAAGTTGTCAATACACAACACATTTCAATCGTCTACATTACCACCATTCAGAGCTCACGCGATGTAAACAAACGACGGGGTTCAGTGAAAATTCACGATTTTGAAAGTCAGTTTGTCAGTTACATTTGATTATTACTTGGTTTATGACAAATTGAAAATCATGGATATCCGATACACGGTTTCTGAAAAGATCGATATGATCTACATTCACGGTGAAGTGCATAAGAACCCCAGACAAGCATATGACTTGTATGCAGAACGATTTCCTGAAAGAACAACGCCATCCATTAGGTATTTTCAACGCATTACAAAATTATTCTCAGAAACGGGAAGTGTTACAAGGGAAAAACGACATCGAATGAGAACTGTTAGCGGAGAAAATGCGGAAGTTAATGTACTAGCTGCAGTAGCCAATAATCCACACGTGAGCTCTCGTGAAATTGAACTCCATTCGGGAATTTCTCGAAGAAGTGTTCTTCGAATACTGAAACGTCACAAATTCCATCCGTATCACATTTGTTTGCATCAAGACCTTCACGGTGATGATTTCGAAAATCGTGTACAGTTTTGTCGATGGGGTCTAGCGCAAATGCACAATAACAACTTCATCAACATATTATTTTCTGATGAATCGACGTTCACCAATCATGGTCAAGTAAATCGACATAATATGCATTACTGGGCGACAGAAAATCCAAGATGGTTACGTCAAGTAGAGCATCAAAGACAATGGGCTGTGAATGTTTGGTGTGGTATTTTTCGATCTCGAGTAATTGGACCGTACTTCATTGCAGATACGCTGAATGGAGAGAAGTACAGACATTTCTTAGATCAAGTACTTCCAACATTACTTGAAGACATACCTATTCAGGAACGATTGAATATGTGGTATCAACACGATGGTTGTCCATCCCATTATGCAGTCACAGCTCGAGAAATATTGGACAGAGATTATCCTGGACGATGGATAGGACGTCGTGGACCAGTTCATTGGCCTGCCCGTTCTCCAGATCTTACTTCTCCAGATTTTTTTTTTATGGGGATACATAAAAGATACAGTTTATCAACAAGCACCGACTACACCTGAGAATATGCGTCAACGAATCATCAATGCATGCGCGAGCATCAATGAAGATATTTTAGCACGAGTTCAGCAATCTTTTGTAAAACGTTTTGAAATGTGTATTGAAGTCGAAGGCCATCATTTTGAGCATCTACTGCATTAAAATTATCCAAGTGATGTAGACGATTGAAATGTGTTGTGTTTTGTCTGTTATACCCCATCACCTCCGTTTCAGTTCAAGGGGTCCCCCTTGGAATCAGACAACTTTTGTCCGAAACATTCTCCTCCAAGACCCTTCGTTTTCGAGTTATTCTAATGTCAGATTCAGTATGGAACAATATCGATTAGAGCGCCATCTTTTCGGATTTCAGGAAAATGGGTCAGACAAAAGTTTCTTGGTTTTTGACCTAGAATCCAAATCTGCAGTGAAAAATATGAGATGCTATTTAAAAAACAAGAGTTGACCTCAGAATGCCCTTGAAGATGAGATTTGAGGTCAAAGCCAAGGCCACCATCGGATGTCCCCCTCGATACCCTACAATTTTTGTCCGAAAAATTTTCTTGTATCTCATTTTATTTCTGGAAAAAACGCCCGCGACACTTTAAATGCCCCACCCTGTATATACAAATCGGATGCGAATCCTGACTCGTTCTCAGAACGCTTCATCTACAAAATAAGAGCGCAAATGAGCTGGATTATAAATTTCTTTCATCTCGCGATTATCGTCAGGATTCACTAATCCTGAGTCTCTTTGACTATATCACTTCAAATGGACCACCCTGTACAATAAGAAAATTCGTATGGCACGACATTCGAAATCACTCGAACATGATCCACTGTTACAAGCTTATGATACAAAACAGTACGGAATGAATGAATTGCGAGGTGTTACCCTCTTTCAGGGAAAAAATCACAGGTTAAAATTACAGAATGAATCATGATGGAATCATAATGAATGGTATGAAGTGGGTGATTGAAGGTTATTTTAAAATGATGTTATGATTGTAATGAATGTGTTTCACTGACAATGAGACAGTCAGTGAATGATAGTCAATCATCAGAAATCGGAGTTTATGAAGAAACAACAGTGGGATAAAGAAAGTTTGAAGAGTATTTGGAAATGAGTTTATTCTCTACTCACTTCACATACGCTGAAATATATGAGATATTCTGACAAAACTATAAACTATAGACAAAATGAGTTCTGTACGTTCTTTGAGGATAGAGTTACAGGTGAATGGAAAGGAAAGACAGATGATACAGATATGTCATGGATCTGTATTTTAGCTATCATAACTATGCACTTCATCAGGTGGTATTGTCAGGAAATGAAGAACAGACAGGAACGCAGTGGACATATTACAGATCTTTGCATTGAATATTCTGCTATAAGGTTCTCGCAGTAGAATGACATTGGATGGAGAAAAAGCAGAACTGCAGTAGATACATCAAAGATTCTTGCATCAGGTGCATTGTACAAACCCATTGACTGATGATTGAAGACACTATTCAGGATTAATTTGACGGAAATTCAACGAATATAACAATATTGTGATTATAGAAATTTTTGTAAGATAACTATCATTTACCCTGACTGATGTGACTGGAGATACGATTCATCCAAAGGGTTCTCTCCAGGAGTTTCATCTTTCCAATTGTCTTATTGGAGCTGGATTATATTTTTATCTCAATAAACCTTTACACTCGTTTCAAATTATCTCTGTTTTGAAATGATGAAAATATCCTAAATGTCATGAATATTCAATATCTTTCTCCTGACATATTTTTACACTCACAGATCGTTATTCCTGGATATGTGTCGAGAATCAGAACAATCTCATTCACCAGCGAATTCATCTTCCCATCCCAACATATATTCAACCATAAGGATCTGTGAGAATGGAAATACTCATATGAGAACACAGTTGAAAATTTTGTGTAAATGTGTTGAAAAATTCGTGTGTCATGAATTTTCTGTTGAATATTCAACACAAAAATGTGTAACTTCTACAGACAGTCCTTGTGTAATCAGGTTTCAAGTGATTTATAATGTGAAATCATTCACACAAGTGAAAAGAAGTGTCAAAATGACACAAATTTTATTCAACTCAAGATTGAACATAAAAATCGTATTATTCTCAACTACCAAGGGAAGACCACCGGTGGTGGGAGCTATTTTTTTATGAAACTTCTATGTACGTGTAACTTCACTATACACGGAGAAAAAAAATTATGGAATGATCGCTGGATTTCTGCACACAGTCGCTAACAGAGACGAGTAATGATTCATATTTTGGGATATTAAAATACAATATAGTATACCAAAATAGGAATCATTACTCGTTTCTGTTAACGACTGTGTACAGAAATTCGTAGTTGTCACCAGTTTACTATCTTTTCTAGTAATTATTCCATGATGTTTTCTTCCCGTGTAGTCGTCGGAAGAACTATGCATTCATTTTGGTTTTAGCTTTCATTCTAATGGGAATTCGTTTTCTAGATACGTAAATTTGAAGATAGAGTGCGAGTTGATATATGCAAAGAAAGTGCGCTCAACCAAAGGACTGGCAGTGGCTTGAGTGATACAGCTTCAACATTCGGTCCCGACGATCCATGTTCAACGCTCATTGAAGTACTGTTTTTTTTTTAATTTATTCTCATGTATTGTTTCAACACGAAAAAAGTGTGATTTCCACATTTGATTGATGTAAAAACATCCATAAATTAGACTTGTGAACTGTTGATTCACTACTCATTTTGGATTTCATTTGACAGTACTTACGTGTTGAATTCACACGATCGGAAATTCCAATCAAAATTATATTAACATCCTTCTGTGTTATATTATTTACATCAAGCTTGAGTTACTAGCTAACACAGACACATTATGTGATATCGACACAAAAATACGTGTGGACCGTTTGGGACATGTGAAATGTGTTGAATTTAACACAAAATTTCCAACTGTGAATAAAGATTTATTCACTAGTTTGCAGCCATTTTGTACAAATCATGAATTTTGTTTTGTCCTTATTTATATTCATACAATATTTGTCTAGTAATATTTTTTTCATAGTGTTGAGAGTATTTTCTAACTCAGCGCCACTCGTAGCTAATATAGCTATGTCATCCGCAAATCTCAACATGCTTACATTTTCACCTTGAATCTGTAATTTCAATTGCACTTGCTCCTTCACTTCGTTCATCGCTTCTTCTATATACAAATTGAAAATCAATGGCGATAGTGAGCATGCTTGTCTCACCCCTCTTCTAATTTGCGCTTCTCCTTTTTGACCCTTGACTTCTATTATTGCGTTTTGATTCTTATATAATTCATATATTATTTTCATATCCCTGCAATCAATTCCTACCTTTTTCAAAATCGCGAACATTTTCTCCCAATCAACATTATCGAACGCTTTTTGTATATCTACGAAACCTATATACACAGACTTTTTTGACTCTAGACTTTTTTCTACTACTGTTCTGAGTGCTAATATTGCTTCCCGCGTCCCCCTATTTCTCCTAAAACCGAATTGATCGTCTGTTAATCTACTCTCTATTTTATTCTCTGTTCTCCTGTATATGATTTTTGTCAGTATTTTCGAGGCATGTGAAGTTAAACTAATCGGTCTGTAGTTCTCGCATTTGTCTGCTCCTTGTTTTTTTGGAATGGCGACAATTCTATTCTTCTGGAAATCTTTCGGTACTTCGCCTATTTCGTACATATCTCTGATCAATTAAAACTGTGCGTCACGAGTTCTTTGATTTGAGGCTTTGATAAGGTCCGCACTTATGCCACCTATCCCTGATGCCTTATTATTTTTCAATTCTTTCAAAGCCCTGTCGAATTCTGATCTCAAAATTGAATCTCCCAATTCTTCTTCATCGACATCTTCCTCCCTCTCTAAAAATCCTATATTATCGCTTCCTTTATAAAGATCTTCTAAATGAATAATCCATTGTTCTATTTTTTCCCCCGTTCTTATCAATTGTCTCCCTAGTGAATTTTTAATTTCACTGCTTCTAGATTTCATTTGTCCAAAAAATCTCTCAACAACCCTATATGCCTCATCTATTCTCCCTGAATGTAATTTTACTTCTATATCCTGACATTCTCCCTCTCACCATTGTTCTTTTGCTTTCCTTGATTCGCTGATTATTTTATTTCTCAGTGCCTTGTATGTGTGCTGGTCTTGTTCACTATTCTTATTCTTGTATTTCCTCCTTTCATTAATTGAATCGAGAATTTCTCCTGTTATTCATGGTTTCTCAGGCTCTATCCCATCGTTCTTCAAAATTTGATCCGCACATTGCTCTATGTTCCCCTCCATATTTGTCCATCTACTCTCTATTCCCAAGTCTTTCTCTTGTCGATCCTCCAATTTTTCGTCCAACATCACTTTGTATGCCTCCTGTGTTAGTTCTTGTTTGAGATTCTTCAAATTCCATCTTTTTTGCATTTTCCTTTCCTTCTTCAGAGCTTTGAATTTCAGAGAACATTTCATGAGCAACATATGGTGATCACTATCTATATATCCACGCCTGGATAAGTTTTACAGCTTTTCACTTGATTTCTGAATCTTTGTTCCACCAATATGTAATCAATTTGGTATCTTGATGTATCTCCTGGCATTTTCCAAGTATAGATCCTTCTTGGATGATTTTTAAATAATGTGTTGGTAATAACCATTTTATGGCTTTCACAGAATTCGATTCAACGTTGTCCTCTTTCATTTCTTTTTCCTAACGCGAAATCTCCTGTTATGCTGCCCTCTTTTCCTTGCCCTACTACCGCATTCCAGTCGCCTATATTCATCAAATTTCCTCCTCCCTTCACATGTTCTATCACTTCTTCTATTCCATCGTACGTTTTTTCGATATCTTCCTCTGAGTACGCAGATGTAGGCATGTATACTTGGACTATAACAGTGTCTAACGGTTTTGTTCTAACTCTGACCATCATTACGCGTTTGCTATGTTGCAAATAATTTTCTATCCTATTCCCCATCCTTTTATGCATCATCATTCCCACACCTGCTTGACCATTCTTTTGAAATTGATGTATTACATGAACACATGCATAACCAAATGTGTGTAATATATTATACATGTAGAATATAGATAATTGAACATCGATTCTCCTACTAAACTGAAATTTCTCTTTCCGGCCAAACTTTCTTAACTCCAACAATTCTCAATCGATTTCGATGTTCAACAACTTGTTTTACTCAGAATTGGACGCGTTCCAATGGTATGTACGCTGATGTTATTTTCTTCCCAAACGTGGTGGCTAAAAAAGTTTGATGGAATGCAAAAAACAAGAAAAACAGGTAACAATTCTAGATTCACTTGAAAAAACTCCTCAAGTTGTCATTGAACCCGCCAAACAATAATTGCGTCTCAAAGGCGCCAACATTCTCCTTTCAGGAACCGTTTGGGATTTTCGAATCGGTTGGGAATGGACTGGATTATGAATTTTGAAGTACGTGAAATCAACGAAAACCGGTTTTTCAACGACAAATCGAAAATTTGAGGGTATAAAAGATTTTTTATACATGGTTCCGTGTTGTACTCGACTGGATCAATAACCACCACTGGGTTATTTGAGGAGTGTAAAATCACTGTGTAGCGCCGCGGAATTATTGAAAATCGAGAATTCTCAAAATTTTAAAGATTTGGAAAAATTTAAAGCATAAAGCCATTCTTCCCTAACAGGACCAAAATATGCGTGTGAGAAGAGTTGATATCTCTGATGGGAGACTACCGAAAATTCTGAAACTTGGCTGGATTGTAGTCCTATATGAGGTCAAATGGCAATGAAAATTTGGAGTTGTAGACTCAATCTACAGGTGTACCGGTATGAAGTGAGCGTTAAGATACAAATGTGTCTATGGGGAACATTTGTTGTGGACGAGCCTTAATTTTTGTTCTGTTTGGTTGGTATGACATCTGTCAAACATATTTAATTGACATCAAGTTATTGGACAAACAACATCATATTTTTCCAATGTCGAATCTTGTACCAGAAAGTGATGATTCACGAAGAGCATTAATTTTTTGTTTCCATTCGAAGAGAAGTACTGCAAAGTCGCATCGAATGCTTGTCGAGGCATATGGTGATCATTCTCTATCAGAAGCAATATGTAAAAGATGGCCCCAACATTTCAGAGATAATGATTTTGAGGTGAGGAATGAAGAACGTGGAAGACCACCAAAAGAGTTTGAAGACGCCGAACTGCAAGCAATATTGGATAAAGATGATACTTCAGAGTCAAAAGAGTCAAAAGCAAATGGCAGCAATGTTAAATGTTGCAAACAAACAATTTCTGACCGTTCGAAAGCTATGGGAAAGATCCAAGAGTGTGGAAAATGGGTGCCACATGAATTGAATGGAAGACAGATGGAAAACCGAAAAAACACTTGTGACATTTTGCTTCAAAGACACGAAAGAAAATCAGTTTTGCATCGAATTGTTACTGGCGATGAAAAATGGATTTATTCCAAGAATCTTAAACGGAGGAAATCATGGGTTAATCCGGGACACCCATCAGCATCGACTGCAAAACCAAATCGATTCGGCGAGAAGGCAATGCTCTGTGTTTGGTGAGACCAAAAAGGTGTGGTGTATCATAAGTATCTGAAACCTGGTGAAACTGTTGATACAAATCGCTACAGACAACAAATGATCAATTTGAACTATTCATTGATCGAAAAACGACCAGAATGGGCCAGAAGACACGGCAAAGTAATCTTATTACACGACAATGCACCTGCACACAAAGCGAAACCGCTTCAGGATACAATCAAAGCACTTGGCTGGGAGCTCCTACCCTACCCGTCATATTCACCAGACTTGGCCTCTTCTGACTACACTGAGAAAACAGATACCCTGAAAATTACCATAATTTATGGATTTTCAGCGCTGGTCTGACCCGAGTCGGAATATTTACTTGCACGAATATCTAAAAGTACCATAATTTCTTGGACTTTTCAGAATAAGTATGGTACCTTCCTTATAAAAGTCCCAGATATTATGGTACTTTTAGAGGTTTGTTCAGGTAAATATTGAGACTCGGGTCAGACCAGCGCTAAAAATCCATAAATTATGGTACTTTTTAAGATACCTTTTTCTCCGTGTATCATTTGCTTTTATCGATGGGACACGCATTGGCTGAGCAGCACTCCGATTCCTACGGAGGAGTCGAAAATTGGGTGTCTGATTAGTTTGCTTCAAAGGACGAACATTTCTTTTGGCGTGGTATCCATAAATTGCCAGAAAGTTGGTCAGAATGTGTAGGAAGCAATGGTCAATACTTTGACTGAATTTTTTTTACTTTCCTATTCGCAATTAGTATTTTATTTTCACAAAAAACGCTCATTTCATACCGGTACACCTGGTATTACTGAAATCCTGCATGTGGAGAATCACCATTAATAGTAGTCAATAAGCGATACAGGAATGAAGAAAAATCGCGAAATATTCATATCCAATGCTTTCAAAATTGCATAGGCATTCAAAGGGATGAGATGTGAGCAAAATTGCCAGGTAAGAAGGATTTTCAAAGGAATTGACCAATGAATTGGATCCATTGAATGGAATGACCAATGAAGATACCCTAGTTCCCCCTAACCTGGCAACAGTGGATGTGAGAGGCACCCTGGCGAAAAAACGGCGTGCACATAAAGTTCAAACAGCGTACCAATAACGTGATTCTGGCCAATATACGTTCAATGCACGCTTACTTCAATATAAGCGTGAGTACAGCGTGCATGAACGCTTTTCTTCACGCTCGATCCACGCTCAACTGCGCCAATTCACTCTTAATACACTCTTATGTGACGGTAATAACACTCCTATGCAACGCTCCAAATGCACGCTTTATTTTCACCAGGGCACTGTTTTTCCGACTGTGAAATAAAGAGTTTCTGGACTGTTACAACTATTCACTTTACCAACTATTCCCAAGCCAAGATATTGCCGAAAAATCATTCGGAAGTGACTTTTGAGAGTGATGTTCACCATGCACATCATTCCCTTGCAGGAAGACAAAATACGTGTCTCATACTTCAGGAAGAGTCATAGCATATGTGGAGATGAAGCGATTCGGTGATCAATAGTTATCTTGATCGTTTTGATAGAATTCAAGCGTGGTCGACGAAATATTTATGCAAAAACATCGAAATACGTCAACTTTTTTTATCATCCCCTATCAAAACAACATTTTTTGATATTTTTATCATGATTTTTTAAATCTTTATACAAAAAAAATTCAAACAATATAGTTCTCTGGCGAAAATCCGAAATAGTAGGGAGTGGGTGTTGAAAGAAATGAGGCGTAAAAATTTTCCAATTCCTTCCTATTCCACGCTTGGATGACTTTTAGCTTAGGCTTCCGTCGCATTTCATTTTTATCAGGGTTTCAAACCTGTGAATTTCGAGAGTTGCAACCCCTAGAAACGAAATCTATAGGATGCTGCTGCATTACTTCAGAATTTTCCCGTCCTTGTTTCATCGAGAAATATTCATTCTGACCAAAGATAGCGATATGAAACTGTTTTAGAGAGTGGTGCAGGGTTGCCAGAATTTTTCGATGAAAGTAGCTGCATCTACTATAAGAAATGTCTGCGCGGAATCGCCCAATTTTCTCATGTGTACCGGGTGTTTCCTAAATCACTGACGAAACTTCACATGCGTTATTCCGCGATCAAAATGCAATAATTTCCCGTATTCAAAAATTCCTTTTGAGCCTTAGTTTTTGAGATATAAGCATTTTCAGATTTTTTTCAAAATCCAAATTACTCAGAAGCACTGTATGCTACATACTTCAGTCCGATACTGTTCGCTGAGTGAGAGAACGGTGGATCTCTGGGAAAAAATTGAGATATCCTATCATTTTTCAATCCAAAGGTATAGCGATTTGGAATTTTTGTGCTTCCAGGCAATCAGAATCCAGCAACTCGAAACCCTTATAGCTCCTACACAAAGAATGCCAGGATAATTCAATTTTCTTGCCATAGATCCGTCACTTCCCAACTCATATCTCAGGAACTAAAAGCCTTGAAAGAAATCTTTCAATACGGGAAATTATTGCATTTTGACTGCAAAATGACGTATATGCAGTCTTTTGTGGTATTCTTTGCCAAATCTGATATTCTTCTGTCCGAATTTCAGAGCAATCTGAAGATATGATGAAAGTGTCAAATGGGAGCGTAGAGTCCCACACAGCACAAAATATTGCAGTAATATCGCGGTAATATTATTTTGTGATATTGTGATATGGCAGGGAAATATTACTGCGATATTGCCGTAATATTGTAATATTACGTCAATATTCCAGCAATATTTCAGTGATGTCACAGTAATAATTTACACCTGTCGATATTATATATTTGAGTAATATTGTGGAAATATTTCAAGGGGACACTAATTGCACGCAGTTGGAAATATAACAGTATACACACTGTAAAAAAAATTTCGCTCAATTTACCGAAAATATTCGGGAAGCAATTAACCCGAACTTTCGGTGAAATTGCAAATTCGTATCGGGAATAATTTTGAATGTATTCGATAATTTCACCGATTACTTTCGGGAATGATATGAACTCGAGTAACTTGAAATTACCGAAATAGGATGGTAATTTTACCGGTTATCCTCGGGAAAAATATGGAATCGAATGGCTCAAAATTGCCGTAATAGTATGGTGAAATTACCGAAATTCGTGAATTTTCTGCAGTTTTGTATCACAATTTACATGTACTGGAAACTATTGCTCAAAATATTCATAAAAATTGAGAAACAATTTCATTACGCGAACTGATTCCGCATATTCCTTGTGTTTCAAGATCACTGAGGAACTTGATCACTCATCTAGATGAAGAGAAAATCATACCTACCTAGCGGGATTCGAACCTACATTCCTACCTGCCTACTGACTGAAACCTAAGACCTATGGCGCGACATGCTGCATAGCCACCTTGGAAGTCCACATATGTTTCATATTCAGAATACACAAAAAGATAGACGAGGTGTGAAGTTTCAGTTACATTTGGTGAATTTTCAGGACCGTGCTAACAAAATTGTCCCTGCCAGTACGTTTTTTTTTCAAAACTCGAAATTTTTCCCAAGTCCATGGAAATCTCATGGATTACAAAAACTTTCCCAACAAACTTCGGTGAATCGACCGAAGTTGTTTGAAAAAAATCCACCTGGAAATTTTTTCCAAGTCCTGATTCGAAATAAAGGGAGAAGTGAAAAAAATGGTTTCTCCCATATGGACCATTCGATTCCAAATCTGTTGAATCGGATAAAAAACTTGTCCCTGCAAGGACGTTTTTTTTCAAAACTCGAAATTTTTTCTATAAGTCCTGGTTTAAGATAAAACGAAAAATGAAAAAAAATGCTTTCCTCGTATGATCCATTTGATTCCAAATCTTCTGAAATGATTGAAAAACCTGTCATTAGGGATCGTCCATAAACCACGTGGCCTTTTTATTTGTTGCATTCCTTGTTGCACCAACTTCAGACATAAAGAGTGCGATAGAGAAGGAAGTGAAGAAAAGACCACGTGGTTTATGGACGATCCCTTACGAGTAGTTTTTTTCCACCTCGAAATTTTTTCCACATATCATGGACAAAAATTCTCCCGAACAACATCGGTAAAATTATGGTACCTGAGTTTTACCGAACTACACTGTAAAAATATACTTCCTAAACTGCCAAAGAAGTTTGGCAGTTTTTTACACAAACTTTTTTTGTAAATTACCAAACAAAAGTTTGTAAACATTCAAAAAATTTTGTGATTCCACGAAGATTTTTGAGAATTCACAAACTTTTGTTCGGCAATTTACAAAAAAGGTTCGGAAATTATTTTTCCAAACCAAGTTTGTAAATTTCCAAGCATTTTTGTTTGGAATTCAACAAATTTTTTTTACAGTGTATCTTCGGTAAAACTCTTTACCGAACCAGTTTTGGACGATTCTCGAAGAAAAGTTTGGTAAATTTACCGATTATTCTTACAGTGTAGACTCGACAAACATTTCCTCGGTAAGAATTATCTGACCTAAATTCATGAATGTATCTGAAGTTTTCAGGGAATAATCGTTAATACTTTATTTGCGATACAAAGCCCAAATTTTCAAATTCCACAAAATTCTTTTCCAACATCTGTGAGGAAGTTTGAATTTCAAAATTTGGATTCTGCACTGCGATAAAGTACTGATGATCATTTCTTGAAAATTTCATCTATTTCTATGAATTGAGCTCAGAGAATTCTTACCAAGAGAATGTTTGCTCAGAGGATACACTGGTGTGATACTAATACCAGGACCTTAGCCATTTTATTTACAACAAACTGGATAGAATCGATTCAATAGAATCAAAATATCTCTCCGTACACAGTAATCTTCAAAATTTATTGAAGAACTGCTGTACGCAGCGTTATTTTGATTTTATTAAAAGATTTTTTGAATGTTATAAACAAAATAGCGAGCGTCTCGGCCCTAACATCCCTCTAAGTGAATTGTTCATGTGAGGCTTCTAGAATATTCTTCACAAGTTTCAGAATATCGCTCTGCAAAGTATTTCTTCGCAGTCATATAAGTATTCAACGATTGATGCATAGAGCAATATTCTGAGAATGAATTGCAAGGTATTCGAAAAGTCTCGTATGAACAATTTGGTTAACATCAGGGTGCTATAGCACCCTCACTATAGTATCCTTTCCAAGAAATACGAGCGGCAGTGTTCCTAGACAAATGTAATTTGAAACTTGAAGAAAAACGAAACATTGTGATCAAGCAGATACCAGTGTCATGAGAACAGCTGATTATTTTTTTGGAGATTTCGCAAAGGGGGTGAACAGGGAAGTGCTTCAACTAGGAATTCTAACGAAATTGATCAATGATGCATTTCTTTTAAATGGAATAACCAATCAAGAAGAGAAAAATTCCCGGTTGTCACAAGCCTGGTCAAATATAATACATATTTCGATGTAGCTTCGTTTGATTGGTAAAGAATAAAGGTACATTAAGATATTTCGAATGCATTTCACCCGTTTCAGAAAACCTCACAGACAAAATCAGCTGATCTCATGGCACTGGTATCGTCTCAAAGTCTTGTAATTTATGTAACAACTGTAACTTCTATGGGCTTCAAGGAATATGGAATTTTTTGGGTCATAAAAAAAATCTTGATTTTTTCCTCTTTATATTGCTGGGTGGTGAAGTTAGAAAGATCCTGATTTTTGAAGGCAAATGTGAGCTCGGGCATATTATTCCTACTTCTGATGGCATTCAAAAATCCTACAGAGGAGAAAACTATTCTTCTATTTTTTTCATATTTTAGGACCCGAATTAGGGACAGTATTACCATTCAAAATGATGTTTTTATAATATTTTACAAAATATCCCATTTTCGAAAAAAAATGAAACTGTGGGAGGGGTATTGGTTTTGCATTTCGAAGGATTTTGAGGCGATTGCGAAGAACCGGAATCAGAAGGAATCCGTTGTTTCACTACTCAAGTTTACTACACAACATACCCATTTTCATTCATTTTTCACGTCCACTCATGAATACAAGAACAAAACAATATCAAATCGTTTTGGACTAATTTTCACATGGAAATTGGCCAGGATTCAAGTTTAGGCATGTATTACAAATTCCTGTTTGCAAAATATTACCGCAATATTTCAGTGTGATTCATGATATATTATCGACACTGTAATATTGCAGTGATATCACATTGCAATATATAATATTGTAATATTCTTGCAATATTACATTTTGATTTGTAATATTACGTCAATATTGTAATATTGCTGCAATATTGCTGCAATATTATGTGCTGTGTGGGGTGCCTAGTTCACTCTACATACTGACATGTTTGAAAATCCAATATAACGGACCCAGTATGGCGTCAAACATTACCGTAAAACAGCGTCGACCTTGTATTCTTTTGCAGGTTTCAACTTAGGGATCGTAGCTATTTGAAGATCATATTCGAGAATGTCTCGGAATGTTTGGAAACCTAAAGCTTTCACGACCTATAGGAGCGTCAGATTCCCGGGTATACCAAGATGCTTCAAACTATGATCTTCAAGCAGTTTTCATTCTAAAGTTGACCAGTGTAAAAAGATGCAAGGTCAGTTTTCCTATGGACATAAAGATTTCACCTGCATACAGGGGTGGAAGATGTAGCCTCACAGATATCTTGAGAACCCTTGGAATGTTATATTTGGGGTCATTTGAGTTCCCAAATCCCTCATAGAAAGGAATGTGAAGTGAGTTCATCCTCAACACAATTATTAGAAGGAGAAAGAGCAGATCGAGGTAGGTCGTCAACCTCAAATTCAGATTCTGTAACTTTTACCACTCCCGGTTAGCTATTTTCAAGCGAATCGAGTCGATTCAAATTCTCCAGTCACCATATTGAATCCGCCATCTTTAATTTTCAGAATCTGTCCTCATATTCTCGATCAGGGACCAAAAAAACCCTGATACCGACTCACTTCATGACCGTACAGTTTTTCGGCCAGGTAACGCACTATTTGCTTGTTTCGCAACTGTTCAACGGTAAGTTTTAACGTTATACTGGGTCTGGTATATTGGATTTTCAACCATGTGAGTGTGTGAAGTTAACTAGACACCCCAATCCTCTATTTGACACCTTGATCTTCTCTTTAGATTGCCCTAAAATTCGGACAAAGGGGTACCAGATTTGGCCGGGAATGCCCCATATATTTTTTTCATCCGAAAACCAAGTTGTTTCTTATATTCCTTCAGAATATTCCAACTTATGCGCTTTCGTGATTGACCTACACTGTAAAAAAAATTTGTTGAATTCCAAAAAAAAATGCTTGGAAATTCACAAACTTGGTTTGGAAAAATAATTTCCGAAACTTTTTTGTAAATTACCGAACAAAAGTTTGTGAATTCTTAAAAATCTTCGTGAAATCACAAAATTTTTTGAATGTTTACAAGCTTTTGTTTGGTAATTTACAAAAAAAGTTTGTGTAAAAAACTGCCAAACTTCTTCGGCAGTTTAGGAAGTATATTTTTTACAGTGTAATACTGAGTTGAGAGATTCTCTTGATTCGAAATATCGGAATATCCAAACAAACGTCACATCGAGGTTCCAGTCCAGTAAACTCCATGGTCATATGGTCATATTTTTAACTTCATGTCTCGTTTTCGGGATGTTCCAATTGGTTTCCAGCACTTCAATGTTCTCATTCCAATCCAGCGCACTGAGGAGCATGGAAAACCTCCCTCTATTCACTCTCCACACTCAGAGCGAGAATCTACCCTTTTAGTAAAACGCAGGCGAAGGGTTGGGAATGTTGCCGTGTTAGAAATAGTACATTATGCTATGAAGAAGGTGAATGAGTGATTTTTACCGAGGACGACGTTTGTTGCCCGAATGAAGCGAAGGCAAGAAACACACGAGGTGAAAATCCTTTCTCTCCCGAGGGATATACGATACTTTTTTTTCAATTCCGCTAAAATAGTGAACGTCCTTTAATGTATAATAAATTCGATGCTATTTCTCAAGTGTTCATTACTCCCTCTATTCTCTCCCAGGGGAGTAATGGAAACGTTGTTACACAAGCGCACTGATCATTGGTTGGGAACAGTTAGTAATACGTAGTGTCGCTCCCGCATTATACGTATGGCATACGGCTATTTTCGCGGAGTTCGGAAAGAGAGAGATTTTTTCATAGGGTGACTTTGCTCTGTAAACTTGTTCTTTCAAAGTTGAAATAACAGTCCCCCTTACTTTTGACTCCTCTAGATACCCGTGAAATTGTGAAACGCATTAGACGTGACTACTTCACGACCTTCCCTTGTTACTGCATTGTTCATCGACTCTCATTATTTGTGATTCTCAACCCACAGTATCTCGGTAATCGATTGAGTCTATAACTCAAAATCTTCACCATCATTTGACTCCATATGAGACTTCAATTTCTCCAAATTCAAGAATTTTTGATAGTCCCTCACCACAAGTGTCAATCCTCATATTTCAGAGATTTTTGTATTTTCAATAATTCATCAAATTTTGAGGGAGCAAATCTACATTTTGATTTTTCCCTGTACATCACCCTGTATATGAGGCATTCCACGTCAGATCAGTCGAGAGAAAAGTGACATGTCACCGATTTAGACCAAATTTGAAGGGGTTGAAAAGGTACTGAAGCAATGACCAAGTCCCAAATTTTAGCCCTTTTTATGCAATTTTACAGATTTCACCGTATAAACGAAAAAAATCACATTTTAATTCATTTCCAATTATCTCAACGGGGAGTTGAATGAAATTCTGAAAAAATTCATACATTTTTACAACTGAATCCTTTTTTTGGGGAAAACTTGCAACATTTTTTTTTCTCAAATTTTTTGCCAAAAATTTTGTTTTTTCAAAAAAGTTAATCCATCCCAAAAGACTCGGTCTTCGATTTTTGTGGAAAGAATACATATATTGTAGCTGCATTCTTGACGAACATTTTCCATGTTTGAAGTTGGAGAAGCCTTCAACATTGTGGAAGTTATGAACGTTTTAGTGAAGTAATTCGCGTTATCGCGCGATTGTGTGCGAGGTTGGGATTTTACACTACGAGGAAACCATACAATTTTTGCCTCGATTTTGGAATTCTCCATTGTTGAACATTTTCCAATTGTTTTTTCCTAGTTCATTGTTGTGTAACGTATCATTGGGGAGAATACCAATAAAGTCACTAACTACCAATCACGTTGTTTGTAAAACTGATGGAGGCACAACTTGTTCATTTTTTATCTTACATCATTTAAGGTAATTCTGAACACAATCCCTGGTAGAAATATCACGAGTCTTTCCCGATCACCCATGAGGGCCCGAAGAGAACATGAAGCTTCAGCGAACGTTCAAATTAGATTTGTATAGATCGGGCAGAAGGTTCATGAAAGCTCATTTTTAGATTCACAAGCGTTTGACAAAGGTTCTACGAACGTTGAAATGTTCGCCTCGAAATACTTTCAGGAAACGTAGATGGAACGTTCATTGAAGGTTCATCGAAGGTATAATAAAGCTTCACAAAAATATCTATACTTATATTAATTTCCATTATGTTATGTTCATCATTTAATTGATTATTCATGTGAATTATTGGAAATTAATCTAAGTATAAATATTTTTGTGAAGCTTTATCAAACCTTCGATGAACCTTCAACGAACGTTTCATGTACGTTTCCTGAAGGCATTTGGAGGCGGACATCTCAATGTTCGTAGAAGCTTTGTTAAACGTTTATGAATCTAAAAATTATCTTTCATGAACCTTCGACCCGATCTATGCAGATCTAATTTGAACGTTTGCTGAAGCTTCATGTTCTCTTCGGGGGGTTAGCAAGGAAGAACTAGTTGGGATAAACTGGAGAGTTATCAGCGAATATTTGGTGAAGTGGGCCCGATGAATTACAGATGGATAAAACTGGTCAGAATTTCATAAATTTTCCCCATCCCATCCTAGTTAGAAATAGCTAACCTCAAAACCCAAAAAAATGAAACACATATTGTCAGAGACGGGAAAGAGACGCCTAACTTCTATGTCTAGATTTTCTAACAGCGATCACTGGTGATTACTACTAAAAATACTTTCGATAATTTCCGCAGCCGATATTTGAATTCTTATTTGTAAAAGGTACACGAAAAAAACTATCCCAGTCAATTTTACAAAATTACTCCTGTGAGAAAAATTCGGTTACCAAAACAAGAAATCAAGCACTCACAACTGTCGTGTTCTGTGAAGGATACGAGTCACATAGTTATTATAACTGATCAATTATAATATACACTGTTCAAACAACAAGCGGCTGTGGTAGTTTGTACAATAATTGGAAGTATTTTCAATTCTCACAATAAACTGACTTTATACGGTAATTATTACCAAAATTCATGGTAACTGTACCCAGTAGCGTGGTAAGAACATTTCTATCCTCTTTCAATTCGCGTGAAAACAAGGATAAGAGGCGGGATTTTCCCGCCTCTTATCCTTTGTTTCGTGTCAGTTTAAGAAAGACAGACAAGCTCTCACCCCGCCACTGACTGTACCCACACAGCATATAACGTCTCAATAATATTTTCAGAATATCACAGTGTTTCACTGGGAACATTCTCAGTACAATATTTTGACGAAATTCCATGGATATTGCGGATACAATATTCCATTACAAATTTTCTGAGGATCTTTCAATTGAAATATTGCACATACGATGTTCTGCGATGTTCTGAAAATCTATGATGGAAGTATGCGGAGTTTGTCGCAAACGAAATATGATGAGATTTCAATAGCAATCCCATGCAGAAAATGCCGACTTCCAACCAACCATAACAATCGAAACAGTACTGGTACAACACTGATTACCAGGGTTGATTGCCAACGTTGTAACGTTGTTGAAGTAACAACCAGTACAATGTTGTTGTAACGCCGATAGTCAATGCTGATTTGCCAACGTTGATTTAAAACTGGTTCAACATTGTTCATTATGTGTGGTTTAATACGGCAAAATTTTGAAGAAATTATTATTCATGTTCTCGAATTGACTTCTTCACATGTTTTCGGATTATTCATTCGTTTCAAGGAACGATTCAAACTTCAGCAACATACGAACGGATGTGTTATATTTTTTACTTTCGATATAACCATGCACCGAAGAAACGATATTCTAGGATTGAGAGAATTTATTCTTCACTCTTCCTCTAAACCAATCCTCGTATTATAAGACTAACCCCCTCCAATTTTTAGTGACTTCATAAGATGTTCTTCGTTTCAGAATAAATTCTTGAAATAAGAATATTCCCAGATCATTTTGAATAACCGCTCTGTACAAAATAATTTTGTAAATTACCTAGCCTAAGATGTAAAATGACTTATAAATTCACAATATTCGTATAAAAGTCATTCTAAACATTGAAAAAGATCAATTAAAGTGACGTGTTTATCCGATTCAATCATCCGTCGGTTGAATATAATAATCTATGAGCCTGTGTGAAAATTGCAGTTCGGTTGACAGATGTGAGGTTAAATTTATGTGATCAACAAATGGATGAATTATTTCTTTGAAATGTGTGGTAGTTATTTCTTGAATAATGTGTATCAAAAAATCTGTTAGTGAGTGCAAAATGAATTAGTAAATCAGTCATAGCTGTTGTAACATGTCAAAAAATCGTAATTTGTTGATGCAGTGAAAATGAATTTTCTTCAAATACTTACATCAGTACTTCTAGGCAAAAACTCAGAGACCATATTAATCTTGTAATAAATATGAGTCATGAAGAACTCATTTGATCAAAAATATGTCAAAAAAATGTTCAAAATGAATTGCAAAGAACTTGGATTATTCACTTGCAGCTCGACGAATGGTGTTACTTTTCAAATTGAAGAGTACTCTTCATGTTGAAATTTTCAAATTTGAGGACAAAGTCTTATGTTCTGAGTTGGATTTGTTGTTAGGGTGATGATAAACTTGCAGGAAGAGTTTGAAAGTTAGGTGGAATCTATATTGATCAGGAAAGTCCAAATCGTATGGCAAAAGTTAGAAAATCTGTCAACTCAGCTCACGGCACATGGGTATTCTATCAGCTTTTCTTCACTAAACGAAATCTAGGCAGGAGGAATGTATCAAAATTTAGTAAAATCAAGTTGGTACAGAGTAAGAGAGGACAGATATATTCATTGAATTTTATTGGTTCTTATAAAAATGTTGATAAATAAGGAAAGGCTATAGAAGATCCAATGTGTCGTCTTTTAATATTTTTGTCCCAATAATGTTGTATCATGTTCCTACAAATGTTATTATATTCATGAGACAGGTTCAATACACATGTTTCCTCAACCTACTAGTTAAAAGATACAAAAATGCACACAATACAAGATCATTGACCAAAAATATTGAAAGACGATAAATTGAGTCATACATAGCCTTTACGTATTTATCAACATTTTTATAATAACCAATGAAATTCAATGAATATATCTGTCCTCTCACTCTGTACCAACTTGATTTTACTGAATTCTGATACATTTCTCCTGCCGAGATTTCGTTCAGTGAAGAAAAGCTGATAGAATACCCAAGTGCCATAAGCTAAGTTGACAGATTTTCTAACTTTTGCCACACAATTTGGACTTTCCTGATCAATATAGATTCCACCTAACTTTCAAACTCTTCCCACAAGTTTATCATCACCCTAATAACAAATTCAACTCAGAGCATAAGACTTTCTCCTCAAATTTGAAAATTTCAACATGGAGAGTACTCTACAATTTGAAAAGTGAAACCATCCGTCGAGCTGCAAGTGAATAATCCAAGTTTTTTGCAATTCATTTTGAACATTTTTTTGACATATTTTTGATCGAATGAGTTCTTCATGACCCATATTTATTACAAAATTCATATGATCTTTGAGTTTTTGCCTAGAAGTACTGATGTAAGTATTTGGAGAAAATTCATTTTCACTGCATCAACAAATTACGATTTTTTGACAGCTATGACTGATTTACTCATTCATTTTGCACTTACTAACAGACTTTTTGATACACATTATTCAAGAAATAACTACCACACATTTCAAAGAAATAATTCATCCATTTGTTGATCACATAAATTTAACCTCACATCTGTCAACCGAACTGCAATTTTCACACAGGCTCATAGATTATTATATTCAACCGACGGATGATTGAATCGGATAAACACGTCACTTTAATTGATCTTTTCTAATGCATCGCGTAGGTACCGGTTTGACGGTACAGAAAAATTATTACTGATACTGAATTTGAATAATTCTCAAGTCTAGTCTATAGTCGGTGTAAGAACTCCGGTAACAGTTTCAACGAAAATATCTTTATAGAATATGTTATTGCTGCTATTTGAAAATTTGTAACTCATCAGAGTGATAAGAGAAACATTCTTAATAGTATACAGTCGGAGAAGAATATTTAAAATTCATCAATAACAACGTGTTCAGAAATATTCCCGTTAGATCTGTCACTGGACTCCTCACACCGACTATACAATATTACTTCAATTTATGATGTCAGAATTCATAACTGGCGTACAGCTGTACTGGTCAGAGCATCATTCTCTTATTAGGGTCAGGATTTTTTGTTAGGTTCGATTCCGCGTGTAGGGCTATGAGATTTTCGCTATTGACACCCACAGTTTGAACGCCCTGGTCGAAAAAACTAAACAAACCTAAACAAAAAATTTTTTTATGACTACTCCCGACGTACTAGGTGTTTTTGTCTCGGAAATTTCATAACTAAAACTAAACCTTCGATTTAGGAGTTACTTCCGGATAAAGGCAATCGACGGCTTTTCGATTGTTTCAGTATTTCATTGATCAATTCACTTAGGTGCATTTCAAATTTTGATGAAACAAATTTTTTCCGCTCACTTCCGCAATTGAGGCACTGGATTTTTTAGGTTTGGTTCCGCATTTGGAAGAATAATCCATTTGGAATTCAACATCGGATTTACCAATAACTGGAGCAAAAATAAAAATGAAAATTAATTCAAACACTCTGTGACGAAATGCCTATTCGTCAACGTTTATACACATGAAATATAGTTTTAAACTCCTTTTTATCTACATCCCCATGAATATATATACATATAGTTTCATACTCCTTTTTACATATATATATATATATATATATATATTCACTTCTATATCCCTATACATATATATACAGGGTGGGGCATTTAAAGTGTCGCGGGCGTTTTTTCCAGAAATAAAATGAGATACAAGAAAATTTTTCGGACAAAAATTGTAGGGTATCGAGGGGGACATCCGATGGTGGCCTTGGCTTTGACCTCAAATCTCATCTTCAAGGGCATTCTGAGGTCAACTCTTGTTTTTTAAATAGCATCTCATATTTTTCACTGCAGATTTGGATTCTAGGTCAAAAACCAAGAAACTTTTGTCTGAACCATTTTCCTGAAATCCGCAAAGATGGCGCTCTAATCGATATTGTTCCATACTGAATCTGACATTAGAATAACTCGAAAACGAAGGGTCTTGGAGGAGAATGTTTCGGACAAAAGTTGTCTGATTCCAAGGGGGACCCCTTGAACTGAAACGGAGGTGATGGGGTATAACAGACAAAACACAACACATTTCAATCGTCTACATCACTTGGATAATTTTAATGCAGTAGATGCTCAAAATGATGGCCTTCGACTTCAATACACATTTCAAAACGTTTTACAAAAGATTGCTGAACTCGTGCTAAAATATCTTCATTGATGCTCGCGCATGCATTGATGATTCGTTGACGCATATTCTCAGATGTAGTCGGTGCTTGTTGATAAACTGTATCTTTTATTTATCCCCATGAAAAAAAATCTGGAGGAGTGAGATCCGGAGAACGGGCAGGCCAATGAACTGGTCCACGACGTCCTGTCCATCGTCCAGGATAATCTCTGTCCAATATTTCTCGAGCTGTGACTGCATAATGGGATGGACAACCATCGATTTTCGAAATCATCACCGTGAAGGTCTTGATGCAAACAAATGTGATACGGATGGAATTTGTGACGTTTCAGTATTCGAAGAACACTTCTTCGAGAAATTCCCGAATGCAGTGCAATTTCACGAGAGCTCACGTGTGGATTATTGGCTACTGCAGCTAGTACATTAACTCCCGCATTTTCTCCGCTAACAGTTCTCATTCGATGTCGTTTTTCCCTTGTAACACTTCCCGTTTCTGAGAATAAGATTTTGTAATGCGTTGAAAATACCTAATGGATGGCGTTGTTCTTTCAGGAAATCGTTCTGCATACAAGTCATATGCTTGTCTGGGGTTCTTATGCACTTCACCGTAAATGTAGATCATATCGATCTTTTCAGAAACCGTGTATCGGATATCCATGATTTTCAATTTGTCATAAACCAAGTAATAATCAAATGTAACTGACAAACTGACTTTCAAAATCGTGAATTTTCACTGAACCCCGTCGTTTGTTTACATCGCGTGAGCTCTGAATGGTGGTAATGTAGACGATTGAAATGTGTTGTCTATTGACAACTTTTGTACGAAACATTCTTTTGCAAGACCCTTCGTTTTCGAGTTATTCGAATGTCAGATTCAAAATGGAACAATATCGATTAGAGCGCCATTTTTGCGGATTTCAGGAAAATGGTTCAGACAAAAGTTTCTTGGTTTTTGACCTAAAATCCAAATCTGCAGTAAAAAATATGAGATGCTATTTAAAAAACAAGAGTTGATCTCAGAATGCCCTTGAAGATGAGATTTGAGGTCAAAGCCAAGGCCACCATCGGATGTTCCCCTCGGTACCCTACAACTTTTGTCCGAAAAATGTTCTCGTATCTCACGTTATTTTTGGAAAAAACGCCCGCGACACTTTAAATTTCCCACCCTGTATATACATATATAATCATACGTATAGTTTCAAACTCTTTTTTTTTATGTATATATGTCAATGATAAGGTCTTTACTGTTAAGAATTTCCTTCTCCTCAACGATAAAACTTTCTTCCTTAACGTGTTTGTAAAATTTCATCAATATTTTTAAACTTCATAATAATTTTAAGGATTAATATGATGAAAGATTCCATACTCTTTAAATCAACCATTGAATGAATAATCGGAACAATAATAACAATAAGATATCTAATATAGAAATTAGAATGAAAACTTGAATCAAACCATCACTACGAGGAAGCCTCGACGTGAAGAAAACGGCACCGAGAGAAGGGATAGGAAAACCCAAACGGACGAATTCACCGTTCGAGAAAGAATGGTCAACGAGAGTAATTACATGTACTTCTACCCTTAAAGGGTACAAATAAAAAGAGGCATTCTGATTGGTGAATTGAAGGATCAAGAAAATACATAAAAAGGCGAAAAACATAGCCAAATTCAATTCACTACGGATTCAGCTCTGAAGCTACACACCTCTTCTCTCAAGAAGAAATACTTCTCTCAAGAAGGAAACAATTCTTTCAAGAATATTCTACAAGAGAACAATCGTATATTTCTTGACATTCAATCTACACGGTCAACGAGGAAATCTCTTGAGGAAGTCAACCACCTATATATGTCGGAACCAACGATCAACCATCCCGGAGAAGTTTTACCATCAACCAACGATCAACCATCCTGGAGAAGTTTTACCATCATCCAACGACGAATTCAAGGAGGACCCACCAATTATCTTCACTCGATCATCAGTGAGTATCTCTACCTTTGCGTATTAGCATTGAATGCATACCTAAAGGTAGATCTTCTGCTGTATATGTGTATTAAATTTGAATTTTACACACAATACAGTCCGAGGAAAATTTTCAGTAAAGAACATCAATGAATTTGAATCCATTGGTTTTTTTACACACTCAATGATACGTCTTTTACCAATCTGGATATTCATATATGAATACATATGTTGATTGGAAAAGCGTATTCTAGACCCACAGAATCAATTCCCATTTGTTCTCTGACACAAGTTTTTATTTTCTTTGGATTTAAATTCAACATCATCTATAATCATTAATCAATCTGATCAGTGTTTTAACCCTCCTTCTCTCTCCCCTTTTTTTGCATAGTGGAAGAAATCGCGACTGTAGGGATCAAAATCAAAGCGATCCAAGCTCGTTTGGATGAGCGCCGACGGAGCCTTCGCACCGGAGGAGTGAAAGAAGGAGACCCCTGTTACCCAAAGTTCTTCTCTAATCATGTACAGGATGAGGGAGACTTTATTCGGGCCAAAAAAGAACTGAAAACATTAAGTTGGCTTCACCAACTTGATGAATATCCCATACCCCAACGTTGTGAGCTTTGCATGAAATTCAGGGTGAATTTTTTCGACTGCGAGTGTTGCTCAAAATTTAAGGAAGTTTACGAGGGAATGCCCCCAGAAATGTTGAAAAAGATAGGTCTTAAAACTGAGGAGATAATTGAGATACAATTTTTTTGATTAATCATATGTATTTCATTCAAATTGTCATATAAGTTCTTTTTTAATAAATGTATGTATATCTAAACCATAGCTGTTTCGTCTTCTTTTCATCTCACTCATTTCATCACCCACCTCTTCCTTGAGTTAGTTAAATTGGGGAAATAAAAACTACCTCCCGTTCTGTATAGAAATATGCAGGACATGACAACTCGATACATTCTGTGAATTTGTGGACACCCAAATTGTTGCATTCCACTTGGAAATGAGGATAAATTCATTCCTACCTAAAGGGGATTTGAACTCTTACCGAACCTATCTACCTATAAGACCTACCTACTTAACCTCTGAGCTATCCTAACACGCTGCTCCAAGGGCAAATATTGTCTCAGATATTGTACAGCTGATTGGAAGTTTGACCACGCATGCGTGATTCTGTTTCGGTTCTTCTCCGTGTAGATGCAAGAAAACTGTTCCATGCATTTCCGATTTATTTCCGCACGGATATACTCAGGAGTAGTTACGTTTATTGACCGCGTAAATGACCTCCAATTACTTAGGTTCATCTTAGGGACCAATTTGTTTAGGTTTACTTATGAAAAATCGGAAATGGAATTTTGAGAAATGTTTACGGTGTCATATGACCTGATCAATTTCCGCGGACTTCCGTTCAGACCTGAAAACACAGTTTCCATGTATTTCCGATCTATTTCCGCACAAATATACTTGGAGATACTTACGTTTACTGACCGCGTGGATGATTTCTTATTACTTAGATACATCTTAGGTTCCAATCTGTTTAGGTGTACTAATGAAAAATTGGAAATGAAATTTTGAAAAGTGTTTACGCATACTGGGAATTAATTCACTTCCGCGACTTTACGCTGAGATCTAAAGAGAATACTTCGGTTTACTGATGCTTTGTTTCCGGCTCGATGAACTTGGAAGAAGTTATGAATAATATGCACACACTGTTATTCTATTACTTGAGAGTATTTAAGGTTCTAATCTACTTCCGTTCACTTATGAAAAATCAGAAATGAAATTTTGAAAAGTGTTTACGTATACTGTGAATGAATTCACTTCCGCGACTTCACGCTGAGACCTAAAGAGAATACTTCGGTTTATTTATGCTTTGTTTCCGCACCGATGAACTTGGGAGGAGTTATGAATAATATGCATATAATGTGTTCCTATTACTTGGGAACATTTTGGGTTCCCATCTGCTTCCGTTCACTTGTGAAAAATCGGAAATGAAATTTTGAATAGTGTTTACGCGGTGTTTTGAATAGTGTTTAGCGAGCGGGAGAAATTTGTTTCATCAAAACTTAAAATGCACCTAAGTGAATTGATCAATGAAATACTGAAACAATCGGAAAACCGTTGATTGCCTTCATCCGGAAGTGACTCCTAAATCAAAGGTTTAGTTTTAGTTATGAAATTTCCGAGATGAAAACACCTAGTAAGTCGGAAGTAGCCGTAAAAAAATTTTTTCGTTTAGGTTTGTTTAGTCTTTTTGACCAGGCATCAGGTCACATCACACCGTTAACATTTGTCAAAATTTTCTTTCCGATTTTTCATAAGTACACCTGAACAGATTGGAACCTAAGATATAACTCAGTAATAAGAAGCCATCTACGCGGTCAGTCAACTTAACTACGCCCAAATATATCCGTGCAAAAATAAATCGGAAATGCATGGAAACAGTTTTCTTGCACCTACGCGGAAATGAACGGAACCATAGTTTAGTGCGAGTCATACGTAAGTCAACCTAAACTCTCTACGTGTGGATTGCGGAAATCGGCGGAATCAATTATCATGTGGAAGAAAATCCCAAGTAGAAACTCCCTACATGTGTATAATCTTGGTTCGGAAGTACTCGGAAGAGATCCTAAGTGATTTGAAAACATCTACTTCAAAAATATTCAGCCCTGGTCAAAAAAACTAAACAACACACTTTTTTACGACTTCCGACTTACTAGGAGTTTTTGTCTCGGAAATTTCATAACTGAAACTAAACCTTCGATTCAGGAGTTACTTCTGGATGAAGGCAATCAACGGTTTTCCCATTGTTTCAGTATTTCATTGATCAATTCACTTAGGTGCATTTCAAGTTTTGATGAAACAAATTTCTCCCGCTCGCTAAACACTATTCAAAACACCGCGTAAACACTATTCAAAATTTCATTTCCGATTTTTCACAAGTGAACGGAAGCAGATGGGAACCTAAAATGTTCCCGAGTAATAGGAAGACATTATATGCATATTATTCATAACTCCTCCCAAGTTTATCAGTGCGGAAACAAAGCATAAATAAACCGAAGTATCCTCTTTAGGTCTCAGCATAAAGTCGCGGAAGTGAATTAATTTACAGTATACGTAAACACTTTTTAAAATTTCATTTTCGATTTTTCATGAGTGAACGGAAGCAGATTGGAACCCAAAATGTTTCCAAGTGATAGGAAGACATTATGTGCACAGCATTCATCACCGTTCCTAAACTTATTGGTTCGCAAATAGAGTGGAAGTGTACGGGAACAGTTTTTTTACTTCCACACGGAAATGAACGGAATCACAGTGTAGTCCAAATAATACCTAAGTAAACCTAAACTGCCTACGTGTGTAGTGCGAAAGCCGGCGGAATCAACTGTGAGTCGGAAAAGAATCCTAACTGATTGGAAACTCTACTTGTGTCAAATCTCGGTTCCTAAGTAGTCTAAACAGATCCTAAATAATTTGAAAACATTTACTTCAAAAATACTTAGGTTTCTTCAGATTTTTTAACCAGGGCGCTTGTTATCATTAAATATCTTCATTAAGATAATTTCGACCAGGGAGTTCAATTGCTGTAGAACGCGGTTCTAGCAACTGACATTGGAACATGTTTCCATACATCTATTACACATACAGTACGAGATCGACAAGGATTCCAATAATTTTTTTGTGAATTATTTGGAATATATTCTTGGCGCTTATTTTAGATGCCAATGTTCTCAAAGTTAGATGCGCCCTCTCAATCTTAGAATATGGTTTTATCGGTGTGGACATTAGCTGAAAATATGAAATTATTTTCATTAGTTACGTACAAAGGCTCAAATGGATCACCATCACCGGTTGAAAATCAATTGTCAATTTTGGTATCCAATGAAAAACCAGTACTGATTCAGGGTTGATGTTAACGTTGACCCAGTATTGGTGAACAACGCCGTAGCAGTGTTGATCAGCGTTATCATTCCGGGTTTATTCCAACATTGTTTGCCAACAGTTGGCGGTTGGCAAATAACGTTATTCCAGTACTGGGCCGTTCGTCAATTTCTGCATGGGATATCATACGTAGGATTGAAACTCTTCGTCGTCCTCAACCGGACCTTTGTGTTATTTGGTGGTTGGAGACGGAACCCAAGTAGCACCAGAATATACTATGAACGTTCTTAGAATATTCGAAATATGTTCTATGTACATTCCAAAAGACCTTTTCATAGGTGCCATGCATGTTCATCGAACGTATGTAATCGAATATACGACGGTACGTCAATCGAACGTCGATTGAATGAATATCGTACATTTCAAATGTACTATGCACGTTCTAAGTATATCTAAAACAGTCTCATTCGAAAATTCCATGAACGTTCATTATATGTTCTTCGTATCTCATCCGTGCATTCTACGAACGTTTCTATTTCGTATATACTTGGAACTTCCGTTGCTGTTTGGGAAAAACCATGAATAATCATGAAACCATGAATTTGATTGCTGATTGATATTTCGTTCCAAGACATCCTGAATCCATCGGTCTATATCCCACAGGCATGAACTTTTCAAAATTTTCCATCCACCTGACCCAGCAACGAAACGAAATTAAATGATGGTATTTACCCAGATAGAAAAAAAATACTCTCAGAGAAGTTTGTCCTGTCAATTCCCCCAAATTTGTAAAATTTCCATATACTTTCCCATGTTTTGAAGGAAAAATAAGGAAAAATCCGAGGAAATTTTCTAAGAACAGGAAAAAATTTCTTAAGGGTATCTTTTAGATTCCTGAAAGTGTTCTCAAGATGGCTTAAGATTTATCCTGGCATTGTCCGAAAGGCATCTGCAAGGCATTCTTTAGAAGCCTTATACAATATTATTCCATTCCTCGAAGATGTCTGAATGGATAGCTTTGAGAATCAGTATTCAAGACATACTTCAGAAGTCGTACGTGAGAAATCTTTCACAATTCTTTCTTCAGATGTCAAAGGTATTCAATATTTTTATTGAACTAAAGTACTGTGTTCCGAAATACTTCTCCAACAAGTACTTGATTAATGCTGAAAATGACTTGATCAACTATCAACTTTCACTTGATATCCGTCTTCATCGGTTTTTTCCGTTCTTTCCAATAGATATGAAGACAATTCTCCATATCAATTATTCCCACAAAAAAAGTGATTTTTATTTTTCTTTTCGATTTTTTTTAAAGATCGGCATTTTTGGAAATTTTTCAATTACGCTCAATCGAAAGCTTATTCTTCTCCCTCCAAAATCATTGGTCATACATAATGGAGTCTCATGAACTCATCAGTGAATTCAATCGTTAAAGCCGGCACGATCCAGCTTCCAAGCGTGCTGAAGATACTGGTCAGCCGTCACCCGGTACGGCGATGTTGATGGAAATTTTCTCCTATAGACTACTGCAAAACGATTGATAAAATACATAGAACATGCTTTATTCACTGTAGAAATTATTTATTATCATTATTAATATTCTCATTTTCTCATTCCTAATGAACACATTTCTCCATTTTGTTTTTAGAAGTATATACAATTTTCTCACAATAACGTTATAAATAGTGTTACAAGTTGGTGGATTTTGTGTATGGAATTGAAAAAGAATGTGTACATCAAGTTCTCTCAATTTTTTCTGAATTTTTGGGCAAAAATTGCTTGTAGAATAGGAAGAATATCTTCCAACTTGGAGAGTCGTTTGTGAAATTGGGACGAACGCATGATATTTTATTGTCCCCGGAATCGTTTTCGCACAGTCAAATCGACACTTCAGCTCATCTCGTATCTTTCCATGGCTCTCTTTAGAACAAAAAAATATTTTTGTTCCTAAAAAGTTATCTTTCACCCGAGCATAAAATGCATCGCAGGTTAAAATTTGATCCTTTGAGGATGCCTGTAAACTTGCACGCATTGCTAATCTTTTTATGTTCCCGCCGATACCATCGCATGACCCTTTACCATGTGAAGTCTCATGGAAGTGCCACTCAGCTTCAATACCAAAATCCTCCTCACGATGGACATGACTAATAATGATAATAAATAATTTTTACGGTAAATGAAGCATGTTAAAATTTTCATCGCCGTACCGGGTGACAGCTGACCAGTACCCATGTGGAAATGTACACACGGGCCGCTACTGGCGCGGTACTGTTGCCAGAGTTGCCAGTACTGGCAAATCCAACCTTGCCCTTATGGGGCCAGTGGTTTGGACGGTACTGGCAAGGAGTCGGAATGATAACATCATTTTACATAAGGGCCGGTAAAACATTTACCACCACGTCGGTAGCAATATTTGGTGTGTGCCTACTATGGTGGACCTCTGGCATTGCAACAGAATCAGTTGTTTGGCCAGTACTGGGCACGGAATGACTCCCGCACTGGCATAGCTTTGTGCTATGTGGATAGACGGATGTGTTTCTGTACTGGCTGAGCACTGTTGCGAGAGTTGCCAGTATTGTCAAATCTAACCCTACTATTATGGGGCCAGTGGTTTGGACGGTACTGGCAAGGAGTCGGAATGATAACATCATTTTACATAAGGGCCAGTAAAACATTTACCACCACGTCGGTAGCGATATTTGGTGTGTGCCTACTATGGTGGAACTCTGGCATGGCAACAGAACCAATTGTTCTACCACACCTGGATGAGGAGTGGTAGAGGGTCAAAATAATACATCCTATGTAGGAATTCAGACCAAACCCAGTACTGGCACAGTGCTGGTAATTAGAGATCCCCGGAGTTATATCTTGAGTGAAAAAAAAATACATTGAATTTGAACTTCCAAAACTTTGTGAATCTATTTGTCTCATCACCGTTATCTGAGAAAGACGCTTTGGAAGTGGTTTCATGAAAGTTCACTGGGCGAGGATTGAACCCGGGACCTGCGAGTGAGAAACAGAGTCTCTATCACATCAGCTGATCTCCAAGTTGACAACGGACCACTTAAATTCTCATTCATTGCACCAATTCCCTTGTAGTCACGCAATTTACCATAGACTCCGTAGTGAAACAAGATTCTACCAATACTGGTTCATTGTTCTCTATCGAACGTATTGAATGATCATACCAACTCTGTCTTGATACTGGCGCGACTCCGGGTCACTACAACAATCAAGTTGCCAAGATCGTGATTTTAATGTCAATCGACTACCGATTCCGTAGTCAACCAGAGTCCCACCAATACTGGTACCATGTCGTCTATCGAACATATTGAATCATAATACCAACTCTGGCTCAAACCTGGCGCGACTCCGGCTGACCACAACAGCCGAGTTGCCAAGATCATAATTGCAACATCAATCGACTATCGATTCCGTAGTCAGCCAGAGTCATATCATTACTGGCATATTACCGTCTGTGGTACATATGGAATGATAATACCGACTCTGGCTGAATACTGGCGCGGTACCGTTTCTCGAAATCCTGGGTATTGTCCAGACAGTATTCATTCGATACTGACCCTATACCGTCTGTCCACGCGAGCCAATACCGTCTGAAATTTTTCGAATGTTCGGCGACAGTTGAAAAACGGTAATGATTCTGAATAGGCACAGTTGTTTTTGCCGAACTTTGGCAAATACAACCTTGCCAGTAACACGCCATTCGTCATAATGAATTGACATAATCGGGAGTGATTTTAGAACATTGTTTACCGCGTGGATTATTTGCACATTCTATGCGTGATCACATGCTTAGATTGCTTGAAACAAGCTTGCACAAGCTTGGAATGTTTGAAAAGTGCTTGTGCTATTTGAGTACAATCGGTATCAGTATCGGTTCAATAGTGAATTACTGGTTGAAAACACTCACTGACAATCATTCCTTTTCAAAATAGTTTCCCAAATAGCACAATTCTAAAAGAGTTCTTCATAAATATATTGTATTCATTATGAGCTCCTTGAAAACTCCTGTACTTTTTGCGTTTTTATCGAAAATTTGAAGCAGAAAACTATTGGGGATCTGTTAGGGTTGTAAGTAGTTTGAATGGTGTAAAAATACCATAAATGCTGATTATATCATATATTAACCTTGGTTACTTTCTTCATTGTCAGAATCTGTATCATCGACTGAAACTTTTTGAAATTCACGATATTTTTTCACTCTATTATAAGACATATTTGGGAATTCAGATCGACGATTTTACGTGGAACTACTCTCTAAGAACACCCAAATCTGTGTGTGTGTGTGTCTGATAAATGTACGAGAAAATTTGAATGCGTATAACGAGTGTGAATGGAGATTGCTGGCTCTTGGAATATATACATATATACAAACAACCAGACATTGGTTTACATGACTCGCGTGAACTCTGTTCATTATAATAATATTATTGGCAGAATATTGAAATAGCGGAGATTGGGTGTTGTGGTGAGCCAAAGCTATGCCAGAACAGAGCCAGAGTTGGAGGGAGTACGATATGTTAGGTCGAAAACAATGTGCCTGAACTAATGGGGGACTGACTGGCTTTGGAATCGGTTATCAACTTTCGTCAAAAGAAATCCCCGAATAAACATGCATCTGGTGGTTCACCAAAGCTGCGCCATTAGGTAGCAAAAATGACCTGATTCATTTACCATATTAGGTGGGCGAAGAAGTGGCTATACTGATTCAGTTGATTACAAATTTCGTAGCCAATCAGTGCCATACCAATACCGGCATATGGTCGGCTATCGAATATATGAAATGGTCATCCCAACTCTGACTCAGTACTGGCGCCGCTTCGGTTTACCATAACAGCCGAATTTCCATAGACATAATTTTAACGTAGTTCGACTATCGATTTCGTAGTTAGCCCTTGCCCTACCGATCCTGGCTCTTCATTGTCGATTGGATATATTGAATGATCATCCCAACTCTGGCACAGTACTGGCGCGGCTCCGTTACACTACGATCCGTGTATTTTCCGGCCAGTATTGATTCATTACTGGCCCAACACTGTCTGTCCACGCCAACCAATACCGTCTCAACTCCGTCGAACATGTACAGCCAGTTGAGAAACAGCAATGGGCCTGAACAGGAACAATTGTTTTTGCCAAAGTCTGGCAAATACAACCTTTCCAGTACTGGGCGATTTGTCAACTCCAGCAATTTCCACATGGGTATGTTCAGTAGGGTGGGCCGAAAAAACTCAACTTTTTCTTCTCGAGTCGCTATACCGCGGAAAAGTTGCGATTTGGAATGACGAAAAATATTTAAAAAAATCAATAAAAAATATCGATGTCCTCCGGTCGCGCAAAGCCCCCAAAGTACATAAAAATAGGTAAAAATCCACTATTTCACGTGAATTTTCGAAATAAGTAGAGATATTATGATTCGAACGCTATAGCTGTGATTAATCAATGATGGAATCATCGTAAACAATTGTGGAAAATCACCGAATTCAGTTTACCCATTAGCATGAAATTCATGCGGAATATTGAGGAAGCAAGTGCGTGCGTGCACTGAAAAAAACAATGTAGCTGAATTTGAGTCCGAGTCCATTCTGTAGTTACTGTAACTGTATTATGACCATAAAAATGTGCAATAGATATGACCGAACTCGTGTGGATCCCTCAGAGAGAGGAGAAAAATGGAATTAGTATTACTTTCTTTATTTAATACAATGTATAGAATAAAGAAACCTTTATTGGTCTGAGTGTTTTCTGTTAAAATGTTTTATCTCTTTCCTACATGACTCTTTTCATTTCTCTCATTCATTGCCTTCATTTACTCAATTCTAATTGATTGTCTCGATTCTATGTCTTTATGATTATGAATGTTGCACTCACTTCCACAGTAACCTCAATTAGAACATGACTTCCGCAACTACAAAACTCAAATTCGATTGCATTCTCTTCTCAATGTGTGATTGCAATGCTTATTAATCTGAGAATCATAAAAAAGGTTAATAACAAAAGTGTCAGTTTTTCAAACGTGGCTCATAAAGTAGCTGATAAAATAAAAAGATTGTTTGAGAAAGCATCTATAGTATAGATCTATAGTAGACACCCTGGCTCGGTATACTACGTATACCGATGTGTGCCTAAAATTGAGTCGCTATGGAAAAACTGAGATGAATCAGTAAAGAGTCATCACAGTTTTAGCAAGAGCCTACAAACACAGAAAATAGTGCGCTTGTCGTTACAAAACTGGTTGCCATTCTCAAACGGGCAGTCATAACCATATAATAGTACATGTTTTCAACTAGCCTCACATAGGAGTGACATAGTTTGGAAAATAAATGTTTTCTTTGAATTGTTAAATAAATTGTTAATTCAGCTCTGAGATCACTTCATGTGGATTGACTCTTCAACATTGATTCCAAGGTATCCCAGTTACAGATTATAATCAATTTATTTTTAACGTGCTAGATATATCAATTTTATAAATTTTTCATTCATTCTTTTCAAATTTTCATCCCTTTTGTTTTATATGTATCTTTTTTTTCATATATCAATTTGGTATCAATTGAATGTCGAGGAGTATGATTTTCTGCTTTTGATTTTTTCAACCAGAGGAAAAATATCCAATTAGTTTTCATTTCACAAAAGTTCTCTCAGTAGTTGACAGCGTTTTATCCGACCCAATATTCACGATACACGCAATCAAAACTTCCCCCGCACATCGTATATAAATTCGAGACATTTTCGGCACCTGGAGGGAAATTTGAAACCTACCAGGTGAAATTGAATCGCTCACCAAATTACTAATATCTGAGTAATACGTTGGAAATTCAATTCGTATCCAATGATTGTAAAATCCGTATCTTACGATATACGCCCACCGGAATTATTATGGAACAAAAGAACCACATTTAATTTAATTCTCTCTATCAGTTCCCCCTCTCAAGTCTTTTCAACATACGGAAATGCAATTTTCATTTGAGGTTTTTTACGTTTGAAACATTTCAATCTACATCTGGCGTGGGAAGAGAACCAAAAAATCGGAAAAAAAACAATATATGTTTTCATTCAATATTTGAAAACATTTGAAAATGAAATAATCGTTGGTATTTTGTACCGATCCTAAAAGAACTGTGAAATAAACGATTTCCCATGAAGACACGATTAAATAGGTGCACACGGTGCATAGAATTTCTCCACCTTTTATTTCTTGTATCATCGAGTTACTTGTTCATTGCGCGAATAAGAAATATCGTCTCCAATAGTTTTGGGGGTTGTCTGAGGTTCGATAGAGCGGAAGAAATCCCGCTCTATCGAACCTCAGACAACCCCCAAAATCCAATGTAAAATCCAATTGTATAGTATGTTCCGTTTCACATAATCCATGTAATCAATCGCACGGATTAATGTTTATTCACTCACTCAATGATAATTTATGGAACATCTAGAATACTTATCAATGGAAAAAGAGTTTCAAATGTTTCATACCATAAAATTACATGATTTCGTCCTCTGGATGTTTTCATATTTCATGTAAATACGGTGGAGATAATACAAATGACAAAGCGAAAAATATCTTCGAAATTGGGTTTTGCGCACTCTGATTTATAGATTTTAGAGAGGTCCTCACGCTCCGTTTAATATCCCAGCCAAGTGCTGAGCGGTACGGTTTACATATGCATGTCCCCTTGCTCCGGTCCTTTTTTCTCTTCTCATGTGAAATTCTTTCAGAACTTTCCATGGTACACGGAAAGAACTCTGAAGCTACCGTAGTATGTGAGTCCGTCGCACTATAGTAGCTTGGCTGCCCACATACGAGCGTAGTGCCGCTGTGTACCAAAGTTGATTCGACAGTCAGCCAATGTGGTATGACGAAGCGCCAAACTGAATTCGCTCCCGTGTAATACCACGATCGTATGGCTCAGGAGCAAACAGACCTCGACGCGCGTACTCGCGCTGCTCCCCACTACGCGCGTCGAGGTCTGTTTGCTCCTGAGCCATACGATCGTGGTATTACACGGGAGCGAATTCAGTTTGGCGCTTCGTCATACCACATTGGCTGACTGTCGAATCAACTTTGGTACACAGCGGCACTACGCTCGTATGTGGGCAGCCAAGCTACTATAGTGCGACGGACTCACATACTACGGTAGCTTCAGAGTTCTTTCCGTGTACCATGGAAAGTTCTGAAAGAATTTCACATGAGAAGAGAAAAAAGGACCGGAGCAAGGGGACATGCATATGTAAACCGTACCGCTCAGCACTTGGCTGGGATATTAAACGGAGCGTGAGGACCTCTCTAAAATCTATAAATCAGAGTGCGCAAAACCCAATTTCGAAGATATTTTTCGCTTTGTCATTTGTATTATCTCCACCGTATTTACATGAAATATGAAAACATCCAGAGGACGAAATCATGTAATTTTATGGTATGAAACATTTGAAACTCTTTTTCCATTGATAAGTATTCTAGATGTTCCATAAATTATCATTGAGTGAGTGAATAAACATTAATCCGTGCGATTGATTACATGGATTATGTGAAACGGAACATACTATACAATTGGATTTTACAGAGATCATATGTCCGAAGTATGGATGATAGTTGTTTCTGTACCATGAGTAAGGAGCTGAACATTTTATTCAATTCATAGGTGAATACGTGACTTTTATTTCGCACTTTGTTTCATGAGAACGAATCATAACATTTTACTTTTTACAATGTCAAAGCCACGAGTTTTGAAACTATCCAGTAAGAAACCAGAAGTTTGTGCCAAATTCCACCAGATCATTCTTCCTACACGGGGAAAAATGACTTCATTGTAATAGAAAGAAATATATGGCTGATGGAATATAGCCAGACTCGCAATAAATTCATTTACAACTGCAAGAAGGAATAATTATAATGCATTAACCGTTTAGCTGTTATTCACGACAAATTCAAAAAACGTATTTATCACTGTTTGTAATGCAGTTTATTAATCACGAACATACAGCATAATTCTAAGTGGCTCCTATTATTATATGACTCACACAGCTTCCTAGTTTGGGAACTACACCTAAACGAGGATAGCTAATGTTTGAATGTTGCTTTGGTCTCTACCACTTTACGCCAGTAATACACGAAGATTGTATCGCGAAAAGTTCAATTCTCATATGTCGATATCTCAGCTCTACATGGATGGAATGTCTTCAAAGACATTACAATCGAAAGTTTATTTTCATTTTACTTGATCAAACTTATTATCAAACTTCGAATACCCTGGTGAAAATCGAACGTGCTTGAAACACCGTCAAAGCGTGCAATAAAGTGACAGAAGCGTTTGTGAAAAGTTTCGACCCCCAAATGACTCTAAGGCAAATTTGGTTGAGTGTGCTATCCCATTTCATTGAACGTCCAACGCACCCTTCCTACTGAACACTCTTCTCCAACTCTTCAATAACTCTTTCCTGATGTTTACGATGTTTCGATAGTGAAGGTTTTCAACACGCTTATAGGACTTCCTTTGTGTATATGTTTTGATTGATTGAGGATTACAGGTTGGTTGGAAAGTTCCTGCACTCACCAAGAGATAGCACTGCTAGCTCAGAACTTTTTTTTTCTCAAGTTGGTATACCTGTCCTGAGAACACATGCAAAGTTACAAGTCATTCTGTCAATTCATTCTTTGTTTACAAGCCATTTGAAGTTGACGTGTCATTGATTTTTCTTAATATGGAAAAATTGGATATCGTGCAGTCATTAGATTCTTTGTTTTGAAGGGTTTAAAAGCAAAGGAAATTTATGAACAATTGTTAGAAGTGTATAAGGAGTCCTCACCTTCAGAACGCACCGTTGAATTTTGGGCTGGTGAATTTAAACGTGGTCGTACTAGCCTTGAAGACGATCCACGCGAAGGACGACCAAAAACTGCAACCACAGCAGGAATCATTGAGCATGGACATAATATGGTTAGTGAAGATCCAAGTTTGACTAAGCGTGAAATTGCTAATGCCATAGGCATCTCAGACGAACGAGTACCCCATATTTTACATGAAGAATTACGTATAAAAAAACTGTTTGGAAAGTTAGTGCCGCACACGTTGACAATTCAACAAAAACTGGATCGAAAATAAATTTCTCAGCGTAATTTGGAGCGTTTTAAGCAGAATAAAACCGACTTCTTGCGTCGTTTCATAACTATGGATGAGACTTGGATCTACCACCATGATCCTAGATTGAATCAAGAACGTTTACAGTGGACTGAAGCTGGTTGTTCAGCTCCAAAGCAGGTGAAGTCACAAAGATCAGCAAAGGAGGTTATGGCATCAGTTTTTTGGGATGCAAAAGGAATTTTGTTTATTGATTATCTTCAGAGAGGTAAAACAATCAACTCCGAATATTACTGCAGCCTTTTGGATCAGCTGGATGAAAAAATTCGTGAGAAAAGACCTGGTTTAAAGCAGAAAAAAATCATTTTTCATCAAGATAATGCACCTGCTCACAAAAGTGTTTTGACGATGGCTAAATTTAAAGAACTCAAGTACAAATTGCTTGAATATCCACCGTATTCGCCAGATTCGGCTCCTAGCGACTACTATCTCTTCAGAAATCTCGAACAATTCCTTCGTGGAGAGCATTTTTCGTCGAATGAAGAGGTCATAGCAGCCGTAGACGGTTGTTTTGCAGAGCTTCCGGAAAACCATTATAAGGATGGGATAAAATTATTGGAAGATCATTGGAACAAGTGTATTGAGCTTCTAGGAGATTATATTGAATGAAAAAATATATTTCGTAACAAATACAGTATTCCTTCATTTCGAGCGCAGAAACTTTTCAACCAACCTGTATATGATTTTGAGGTTAGAATGTTTAGAGGGTATTCTTTACCTTTTATACCAGTTGTTAAGCTGAAAAATTTTATTCGTATTCAAGATACATTTACCAATATAATTACTAAACAACAATTGTTTTGAATTATCGAACTGTAATTTGATGATGTTTGATAAGTGCAAGTTAATTAAATTCTTTTGCACATTTAATGATTGCACATGGAATATTGAAATTGATTTGTAAACTTTTAGGATGAAAAATCATTTCAATTCAATGAGAAAGATTGAATTTAAAGCACATTCCCTTATGACACAGTTCATCAGGGAAATGAAGTTCCAATTTTTCAATCACCGATGGTAGCCTAGCGGTAAAGGACTTTCTCCCGAGTTCAGAAGTTCTTGGTTCGATTCCCCTTTGCAAATTCTTTTTTTTTACTTCATTTAGGCTCACTTTCATGCACGCTTCACATCCGCCAAATGACTCCTCCGAAACGGTTCTGATACTTTGAATTGACCCTTCGATTACTCTTATAGGACTCTCTAATAACGTCTTTGTAACTCTTCCCAGAACGCTCCATTTTCACCAGGGTATATTCAATAAATTTCGAGATATTCGTGAATTGAAGTTAATTATTTCGTTGGTCGTTATGTGAAAACTGAGACATCACGAATCATGGAAAAATATGTTTTAGAAGTTTGAATCGTTTATAGAAACGAAACGGAAATTCAAACTCACAAAATTCAATAAATCATCGTCGTTTATCTTCTTGGAACTGGAAATATCGTTCAAAGATTCACCGCAAGATTTTCTAATCTCTAACAGCTGAATATTGTGTCATTCGATTATTAATTCGTTCCAATAAACGACCCCAACTTCAGCAAAATGGAAAAATATAATCTAGAAATAAACCTCATCCACCAATATTTCGGAATTCATTGAATCCATTCGAAATATGTGGAATCCTGCGAGCAGTATAGGAATAAGCTTTCGATTAGGAGTACAGAAGCTTTTGGCTCGAATGATGACATTCCAAATCGAGGTTATCCTAAGCATCTAACAATTGGAGTTATTGGAGTTTATTTTGAAATTCAGTCCATGATTATGTTGACTTTTGAATTATGATATGATATTAACGTTTTGATATTGAAAACTGTCATTTCAAGATATCTGGAGTCAAGCCGACCGATAGCGTTCTGACACGATGGAAGAATGCTGCAAACAGAATGTTCATATTCCAGTGGAAATTCATGATCACCTCCCACGTAGCGATAGAGGTTAGGCAGTTCCAAAAGTATTCTAAAAAACATTTTCAAGATGTCTTATGCAACATGGAGAGAACAAGATTTGAGAATGATTCGTTCTCTAGAAAGAATCTTTCTCGAATTGTTCTCTTCATATTGCATGAAATATCTCAAACGTCTCTTCCAGAATACTTCTGAAAATGCATAACCTCTACTGCCATGTGAGCTCACTTGGAAACACCAGCGAAAAATTCTATCTATTACAGCTCAATTAGTTAGCTAGACTGTGCAGTTAATTGTGTTCAGGTGTCGCACCCATACGATCCAGTCGCTCTTTTGGAGTGAAATTATAGACTTCATCGCTCAATATTTCAGTAATTGAAACTATATTTCATCAGCGATAAAGTTTCTTTCCTACAGCTAAACTTCTATCTCAACGAAATCCAGTGATATCATTTAGCTGGGATACCAAGAAATCTTCGTAATGGACCTAAACATTTTTTTCCGTGTATCAAGAGACGCGGCAGCGTCTCGACGCCAAGTACATGAAAACCCGGAAAAAAAATGAAACAGCATAAGTCGTGCGCTACCGTGTATCTATACACGTAAACTGAGATTTGACATAGTCAAAAAATCTTCAACCCACAATAACTCATCACGCATTGAATTTCACGAAAAAATAATTACACTTCTATCATATAATTCGAATATACACTTTCGATTAAGCACACTACGAAGTTGATCCGTTCACGCGATCCCGAGATACAAAGGTTTCAAATTTTCATGCGATCAAAACATGAGGATTTTTCTTCATCATCGCCACTTTCGATTCATTTTAATCACGATAGCGACGATAGTTCTTCGTCATCGGAATTCGGGAGGGTTTCTTCCATTGGCATAGAGGTATTCTTTCTCTTTCCTTCTTGGGACATCCAATATTCTGTCCGTTTTAGCAGTCACTTCAGTTAATGTATATTATAATCCAAACATCCAATAACGCTGATTTCATATATGTATGTATAATCTGGTATACATTGCGATACATTGTATCGAAAATCGATTCATCAGAAACATAAATAATCTCTCAATGAAGCGATGTGTTGACAGGTTATTATTGACAGGTTATTATCATATTAAGAGGATGATTAAATAAATGGATGGATTGTAGGTGGTTACGGTTTATGTAATCATGACAACCCTGGTGAAAATAAAGCGTGCATTTGGAGCGTCGCATAGGAGTGTTATTACCGTCACATGAGAGTGTATTGAGAGTCTATTGGTGCAGTTGAGCGTAGATCGAGCGTGAAGAAAAGCGTTCATGCACGCTGTACTCACGCTTATATTGAAGTAAGCGTGCATTGAACGTATATTGGCCAGAATCACGTTATTGGTACGCTGTTTGAACTTGCACGTTATGTGCACGCCTTTTTTTCGCCAGGGAACAATAAACAATAAGATACAAATAATTTGAAGTATGTATCACAAAAAAAAATTAATGAAAAATGAATGAATGATGAGGTTATCTATAGAAAAAAACCTTTGAGAAGTGTGAGGAAGCTATAGATCCGTTTGTTACATTTGAAAAATTGAAAAATACAAGAAGGTAAGCTCTGTATGATGTATTATTCATAAAATACAATATTCCTTCACAGACGAAAGCTCAACAGATATACTGTAATCCCTGATGAACAGTCTGCTACTGTTGGTTCTTCCCGCCAGAACCACAGGGTAATGATCAAATAAATCATACAAGGTCTAGTCGAAAAGAATGATCTCAATTTATACATTACTTTTGATGTGAAATCTTATCGGATATGCCATAACCCTTTTACAAACAATCTACTATCAGGTTCTCCTGCTAGAGTCGTTGGGAAATGATCAAATGGATCATATCGAGCATGTTCAAGGGAAAAGGTTCAAGTTTATTTGCAATCCCTCCACATACCAGATAGTCAGGGATATATCATAAGTTTTGACGGACAGTCAACTACTGGAGCCTTCCGGAGTAGCTGATCAAAACCAGATGACCAGCTACTTCGGAAGGCTCCACTATCGATTTCTCCAATTAGGATCGTAGGCAACCGATGAAAAAGATCATACCGAGCCTGCTCAAGGGTGATTATTAAAGTTTATTTTTCCCACACCTGCACGGAAAGTTGATGTGTTCTGACCTATTTTTAGGGGAGAAAGTGCTGAATTCCAAGCGAATGTCTCACAGCGGGAGGAAAACACAAACTATCTTTTCGTTCTGAAATATGCATATGAATATTTTATATGCAATTAAACAGATGATTTTCACTTTCCTTGCAGTTGTGGGAAAAAATAGTATGTTCACCTCGGGGAGAACTTCACTTTCCCCCCTTGATGAACAATATACTATTTTCCCACACCTCCGCGAAAAGCGACGTTTTGCCAACTAGTTCACAGTACAGAAAGTAACCAATTCTAGATGAATACGTGAATTCGACCAATGAGAGCGCAGCAGCAATTTTCGTCCCGCTACGGAGGGAAGAAAATTTTCGTGCCGCTACGCACGGGTGAAAGAGAGAGAAACAAACGTCACAGAGCCTTTCTGTTTCGTTCCTATGTTGTTATTTGATGTTAAAGCTTCTATGAAGAATGTATATCATAGATTATTATGTGGAGTACAAATGTGTTCTTAAACTTTAGGGGGCAGATTTTACACACCTAGTACTCCTACTTTGTATTATATGCCTTCCTTCCATTTTGATTATTGTTTGTGCGACGCTTCCATGTGAACGAACAGTGCTGTGATGAACGTCATAACCTCTCAACCGTTTCATGTACACAACTATTTCATATGTCACCTTTGAGCTGGATCAACAATTATTCATCGAACAAATATTCGATTATTCTTCCTCGTGTGATTATATTCGTATAATCTTTTCAAATATTGAGTTCATAAAACTCTGAACTAAACAATTCTTCCATGAACTAAACAATTTATTTGTTTCATGTCATAATTTCTTTGTAGCATATCGAGTTCCAAGTTAATGAAGATCCAATCGACAATATACGGAATTGTTTCATACGAAGCCTACTTATTAATGTGAATTGAAGTATTTCCAAATGGCAAACTGAATTCAACAAAAATCAATTCATACTTTTTGCTATTCGTGGTACGTATAGTGATATGCTTGATTCATATTCATTGTGTGAAAGGACTCGTGATATTTTGTTTTTTCTGAAAATTAGATTCTTATGATATGCAAATACGATCAAATGATAGTTGATATTGGAATTTTACTATATAAATTTCAGAAATTCTAATCTTCATCAGTGCATTCGAGAAATATTTTCAATTTCAAATCGAATTGTTGGATAGATTTGTAAAATTTGTATCCAAACAATACGGGATTTTTCTATACTGTGTTATATACAAATGTTCTATGTAACTCATATGGTTAACCTCTCAAGCTCAAATCAATTTTGTCATTTAACCCTTTCTTACGACAAGTGAAAATGATAGTATCTTGAAAAGTCGGAATAACAAAGTGTAGTGAGAGATGAGGAAGTTTTGTACTGTCCTTATTTGCCATAGAAATACCTCATCAAGAATGATTTGTTGTGTATTATAATACATTCATAATGTCCAGATAACCGTGATAAAAATTCAAGGACTATGGCTTCCAGTTCTGAATGTCAGGTGAGTTGTACGCCACCTGAAATTCGTCAAGCAGCTCAAACTGCCTCATATAAATTGTTGCCTCCTAAATCCGTACAAAAATACAAGGTCACTTACAATCATTTCACTAATTGGCAACAGTCGAACAGCTGTAATCATTTCTTTACGGAAAATGTGCTCATGGCATATTTTGATCATTTATCGAACCAGTTCAAACCATCTACTTTGTGGTCTCGATACTCAATGTTGAAAAGCACTATCAAAGTAAAGCATCAGTTAGACATTAGTACTTATTATAGTTCGACTGCTTTATTGAAAAGAGCGTCCGATGGATTTGTCAGTAGGACAGCGAAAATTCTAACATCAGAAGAAATGAGAAAATTTTTGAACGAAGCTCCCGACAGGGAATATTTGGCAACGAAGATCCACATAAATTACATTCTTGGTTATGGAAATTATGATCTTTTCAATGCATACAATTCCTTCACGTAATCAAACAGTTTTATGAATGTGATTTAATTATATGATTAATCAGGTTACTCAATTTCTTGTCATAATTATGTGTTTTTTTTCAATTATAACACAATCAAAGTAATGTGCTTGATTTTCTACGTAATTCACCAAATGTGACAGGTTCAAATGCAATTTCATTACTATTCTCAAAGAAAAATCAAACGAAACAATCTAGTAATTTGCAGGTTGCATTGATTTTCGGTATTTCTGGTACCTGTAGAACGGAAGAACTGACGAATGTCACGTGGATGATCTTGGAATTCAAGGCCGACTATTATTGATTAAAATTCCGATAACGAAAACCAAAGTTGCACGATCATTCACTATCGAAGGTGAATCTTTGAGGACCGTCGAAAAATACAGAGCTCTGCGACCGAAAAATGTTGAAACCAATCGGTTTTTCCTCAACTACCACCAAGGGAAATGCACACGTCAAGTGATTGGGAAAAACAAATTCTCATCCATGCCAAAAAACATCGCCGAATATTTGAAATCATCGAATGCTGAAACTTATACTGGGCATAGATTTCGACGAACTTCAGCGACTCTTCTTGCTGACTCTGGAGCTGACATCACAACCATCGAACGTCATGGTGCTTGGAAATCCACTGCTGTGGCAGAAGTATATATTGAAAGTTCTGTCAGGAACAAACGGAAGATTGGGCAGCGAATTGCGTCATCAGTTATCCCAACAACTTCACAATGAAATACTGCCTCTAGGGCATCATCACCGGGAATTTCAAGGAATGATGCTGGAAAAAATGCAGGTAAATGGGAAATGAAGGAAGACTGCAATTCTTTCTATACATCTCTTGGATTTATTCACTGATTTTGAGGATTTTCAACTTAGGAATAGAAACTATGTTTCCCCCTCCTACCCAGATAACATGCTTTCACGAATCGACGCACATGGATAAGTATTTGTGCGCAATATGCTTGTACGCTCACGAAGCGACGCACATGGATAAGCTTTTGCACGCAAACCTAGGGGGGAGCTTCAAAATGTTATCTGGGTAGTTCCAAACGGAATAATATCGAGTCATCAGCCAACACATCGGCTGATTACACATCATTCTCCTCTATCAAGCATCTGCGAAGCAATACAACGATGGAATTCCACAATTGTTACAATATTACTTTCGATTTCCAATCTTGAGAACACGAAAAATACACACTAACTATATCAAAGAGAGCTTAGAAATTTTGTCAAATAAGAAAAGTTTGAAATTCAAGAGAGAATTTAGTCACGATACAATTATCTCTATATTTGTAAATTTGATTATTCAATTGAGAATTTTGAATGTATTAATAATTTTAGTCGATTCACTTACAAATGGAATGAAAAACTCGATAATTATATTCAGACGTATAACTGACAAACGGTTCACTTTTCTTCCTCGTTACAAAGTAACGGAAAGCTTTTCGATCCTTTCCAAAAGTCGGAGAATTTTTTTTGTAACACATGCTGTTCTTGCAGGGTGTGAGAAAAAATAGTATGTTCACCTCGGGGAGGAAGAGCAATTTCACCTCGTGTGATCACTCCCCCACGCCTTCGGCTCGGGGAAGCAAACTTCACACTCGATGGAAATCGCCTACTTTCTCCCCTTGGTGAACAATATACTATTCCTATTTTTCTTCTACAGGCAAAAGTATAATGGATATACCATAATCTCTAATCGACAGTCTGCTAGTATCCACTATTCTGCAATCAGAATCGTGAAAAAATAATGAAACAGAATAGTGAATAGATGATGAATGTAAATTCGATTATAGCAAGTTTGAAAAACATTCGAGAATAAGGTTAGTCACCGAGCACTTCAGGTATACTAAAATATGACATCCTGAATCAAAATTATGAACTATGTACAAAATGGTTTCCGTACATTCTTTGAGTAAAATTACAGGTGGATCAAGGGAAAGTAGAGAGGATGCAGGTATACTATACATCTGTATGTTACGTACCACCACGATCAATATCATCAGGTAGTGTAGAAGGGAAATGGAGAAAAGGCAGGAGTGCAGTCGATATACCACAGGTCCTTGCATCAGGTACACTATTATCAGATTCTCCCAATAGGATCACAGGTAGATGAAGAATAAGCAAGAAGGATGCATATGTACCATATATCTCTATGTTATGTACCACAATATCAATGCCATTAGGTGGCGTCATAGGAAAATGAAGGGAAGGCAGAAGTGCAGTGGATATACAAGTCCTTGCGTTGAATAATACCACTATGAGATTCTTCCAACAGAATCATAGGTGGATGAAGAAAAGCAAGAAGGATGTAGATGTGCCATACATCTGTACGTTTAATCCTACCATGATCATTAGGTAGCGTTGAAAGAGAATGCAGAAAAGATAGGAGCGCAGTGGATATACCACAAATCTTTGCATCGGGTGCATTCCACTGACCAATTGACGAATGATTAGAGAGACTGTTTAGGATCAACTCGACGAAAATTGAGCAGATACAATGTTCTGATTATAGAAATTGCTACAGAACAACTACAAGTCAACTTGGCTGATGTGACTGGATGTGACAATTCATTTTGAATGTTTTCTTCCGGAATTCCATCTTCTCAGTTGTTCCATTCAAGCTGGATTATATTTGTGTTCTTACAAACCTTCATTTTTGTTTCTACTTATCTTGGTTTTGGAATGATTCAATTCTCAAATATCATGAATATTAGATGGTTTGGATATTCGATACAATATTGCTTTTTAATGATCATGAATCACTCTGAATACATTTTGAACATTTTATAGACCCTAGAGTTACTGAATCTCTCAACCCAAAATACTCTATGACAATTTGATGAAATGGAACAAACCCCAATAAAAATATTTCTCTTCAAAACTTCAACAATTTCTCTGCAAAACTTCATTAACGTAATTCTTAGAGGAAGGGAGAATTTTTCAGCAGATTCATCTCCCAAAACTCTGTGAAATTCTGCATATTCCTGAAAATTTCTATTGCCAGTAGAGGTTTCTCTGTACATTCCCAACTTATTGGTCAAAGTTGTTTTGTTGAGGAATGTTGAATTTTGTCAACATTTCTCTGCTTAATAAATGGTGGAAACATTTGATGAGGAAAGGAATTTTCTCCACGAATTCATACATTTCTCTGCAAATTACATTTGCAGAAAAGAATTTGAATTTCCTCTCCATTTGTCTATTCCAAGAATATCACGGCTTGTGGCGGAGAGTTGAGTTTTCTATACAAATTCATACATTTTTCTAAAATCGCATTTGCGGCGATAAAGTGAATTTCTTCAAATTTTTCAATCGACTCAAAACAACTTGAGTAAAATTCACTGGTAGGCCTCGAGTAAACCTCTCTCCCACGACCCACTCATTTTTTCTTCCGGAGGATTCTGAATCGATTATTCTATATCTGACGGGAACGAATTTTTCGAAATTTTCCATTGATTTGACCCAGCACTTGGAAAAATTCACAAGTTAAGGTCGAAAAAAACCTTTCTCCCACGATCTACTCATTTTTCGTTTCATAAGATTCTGAATCGATTGGTCTATATCTTACAAGGACGAACTTTCAAAAGTTTCTATTGATTTGACTCAGCGGTTTCTATCGATTTGGAAAAATTCACAAGTTGAGGTCAAAAAAATCCCCTCTCCCACGACCTATTCATTTTTCGTTTCAGAAGATTCTGAATTGATTGGTCTATACCTCACGAAAACGGATTTCTCAAAATTTTCCATTGCGATGATTCCCATAAGTGGTACTTCAAGATTACTGTAGTCATCTCGGAGATCCGCTGATGTGTGAGGGGCTTTGCTTCTCGCTCGCAAGACCCGGGTTCAATCCTCACTGAGGAAAGTTCCTAAAAATGGACTTTCAATGTGGTGTCTCTTCCGTAATGTCATTCAAGTCGAACTGGAAGGAGATGTGTAGAGATAAACTTTGAACAAAAATGTTTTTTTTCCAACAAAAGTGAATAGATAAAACAGAGATTTGTAGAGTAATGCAGAAATATGCAGAGCAGTATTTAATGTAATATGGAGATTTGGCGAGTTTTGTACGAATTTTGTGGAGAAATCCATAAAATATTACGAAGATTGGAAGAATTATGTACAATTTTGCAGAGTAATGCAGAAATTTGTAGAGGGATATTGATGGTTAAAAATTCTGCAAATTTCTCAAAGCGTCCGAAATCTGACAGTTATGCAGAGAAATCTGAAGAGTTTTGAAGAGTTTTGAAGAGAAATATTTTTATTGGGGAATCAACCTGCCAGACCTTGTTACGTACCAGTAAAGGGTCTGGTTGGTTGATTTTTTCTATTTTATCGAATTATGTCCGAGTATTTTGGGTGGAAAGATTTAGTAACTGTGGAGCCAATGGGATACCCTCAAGAATAGACTTATCAAGTGTAAGAATATTTAGAAATATAGTTATTTAGGAGTAGGAATAGAAATATTTGAGAAAAGAGATATTCCCTTATTCTCCATTCAGTCTATGTTCAAATATCTCTATTCGTAAGTATCTCTCCTCTCAAATATTTCTATTCTCATCATTTCTGTTCTCAAATAAGTCTATTTATGAATATGATTAATCCTAAATATCTGTATTCTCACAAATTTCTATTCTCAATATATGTCGAAAATAAAACAAACATATTCTGTTCCATAGGGATTTAAGGATCACGTAATTATGGATTAAATTCGTTCAAAGTGATTTCTAAAGGTTCAGTAAGTCATGACAATTTTTTAGAAACTTCGTACAAATCCATACAGTAGTTTTCAAATCAACTCACCATTATGATTCAGTGAGTCATGAAAAATTTTTATTTAGAAACTTTGTACGAATTCATACAGTAGTTTTCAAATCAACTGACCAGTATGAAATGGCTAGCATCCAGGCGCTACACTGTAAAAAATCTTTGTTGGGAATTACTCATATTTGAATTGGAAAATCACAGTTTTTTTGTTGATGTACGGTAAGCACAGAAAAGATGAATGTTCATAGTAGGAGTCTCATGCTCAGGATAGAAGAAATGGACAAATTTTTGGAAGAGTCCTGCACTCAGACTTTTTGGAAAGTCATATCACAAAAGTTTGTAAATTGCCCATGCTCAGTGTAGAAAACTTTATAACCTACACAGAGCGTGAACAATTTCCAACCTTGTGTAATATTACTACGCTGAGTGTAGGACTTTTCTAAAAAAATGTATTTCTTGTACGTTCAGCGTAAGCCTTTTACGATGAAAATTTATTTCCTCTATGCCGAACGTAGTACTTCAACAAAAAAAAACTGTGATCTTCCAATTCAGATATGAGTAGTTCACAAGAAAAATTTTTTACAGTGTAGCACCTGAACGCTCGTTCAGGTTTTATTACAATGATATCACCTCAATAAAACTGTGTTTCGGGAGATGTAAACCATTTCTGGTACATTGTCACTTCAATTTATTCAAAATGTATTCAAAGTGATTCCTGATCATTAAAAAGCAATATTGTATCGGATATCCAAACCAAACATGTTGGTTGTTCCTGATTTTCCAATTAATGTCGATACGAAACACTTGGCGCGGCCGATGAAGATTTTAGTAAGGTAACTGACCCCATTAGCGAACGCGACCCCTTTAGTGAACGTCGAGATAATAAAACCTCTTTTACGAACAAGAAGTGTTTAGCTATTACGTGCTGTGAAGATTATTCTAATCTTCAAACATTATTGTTCGTGATTGATGCAAAAACAAATGGAAGAAAGAAAAATGTAATCCACGAAATAAATAAAGATTCATGCCGAGTGTCACAACGAGCTTTGCCTTCGTGAATCTTACAAGGTGAGTTGAGAATGGACATTTTTTCAATTGTGCATTTTCATAGTATTAATGCGACCATTGAACTATTTTATGTATCCAATCTATTAATATTATTTAAATGAAGATACTATAGGGTTATTTTCAATAACTGTCAGTCGTTAACCTAGAAAATTGCGCGTTCAGAAATACACACACGAAAATGATCGGTGAATCTATTACTGAACGAATAAACGTAACAATTCATATCACAGGTATCTACTCTAGGAAAATTTTTTCATGAATTCTCATAACGCGCATAATTTTTCAATCGATCTATAAATTCCTCCAAGGATTGGAATAAACATGTAGAATTATAAACTCTACTTGAAATTCTAAATTTTTTTCGCCAAAGTAACTCAAGCAGCAACAGAAGTTCAGAGTATATATAAAATAAAAACGTTGGTAGAATTTGAGAATGAGATACGAAGAACATATCATGAAAGTTCATAGAATATACGAATGAGACTGTTCAAAATATACTTAGAACGTACATAGTACATTTGAAATGTACGATATTCATTCAATCGACGTTTGATTGACGTACCGTCATATATTCGATTACATACCTTCGATGAATATGCATAGCACCTATGAAAAGGTCTCATTAGAATGTGCACAGAATATATTTCGAATATTTGAAGAACGTTCATAGTATATTCTGGTGCTACTTGGGAACCATTTCACCGTTTTTATTGAACATTTTCAGATCACCATGGTTAAAAATACAAAGAAAGAAAAAATACGCGTTAAATACTCCGCCAATGATTTAGAAAAAGCTGTCAAGGAAATCAAATTAGGGAAGTCAATCCATTCAGTTGGTCGCGAATTCGGGATACCGAAATCTACTTTATTTTATAAATCTAAAGCAATTGAACCAACTATAAAAAAGACAGGACCCCCAACAATCCTTTCTCAAGATGAAGAAGCTCAACTCGTTGCATGGATATTTCATATGGCAAATCATGGTTTCCCAGTGACCAAAGCGCAACTGTTGATCAGTGTTAAACTATTATTGACTCAGTTGAAAAGACCTAATCCTTTTGTTCATGGTTTGCCTGGAAGAAGTTGGTACACTGCTTTTGTAAAGCGACATCCTGAAATATCCTCACGTGTAACACAAACGCTAGGTATTTCAAGAGCATCTATTACTGGAGACGTCATACGAAGATGGTTTGCAGAAATCGAACAGAGTTTGAATCAACAAAATTTGATAAATATCTCTGGAGAAAGAATATTAAACTGCGATGAGTCCGCATTCCTTTTATGTCCAAAAGGAAAAAATGTTTTGGTGAAAAAAGGAGAGAAATCAGTTTATACATTCATTCAGAATGATGATAAGGACTGCCTGACAACCTTGTTCACTGTAAATGCTGCAGGTATATTAGCTCCCCCGTTGGTACTATTTTCATATGAGGGCGTTCCAAGAATCATCTCCAATAGTATGCCTAATGATTGGGGTATTGGTAGAACAGAAAATGGGTGGATGACCGCTGAAAGCTTTTATGAATATATAACAAATGTCTTTCACCCATGGCTCATAGCCCAGAATATTGAAATCCCAATTATTTTGTATTTGGATGGACATTCTTCGCATATGAGCATGCCTTTGAGTCAATTTTGTGCTGAACATGGAATAATTATCATTGCTCTGTATCCCAATGCTACCCATATACTACAACCATTGGATGTCGCTCTTTTTCGGCCATTGAAAGCTGCTTGGAAGAATGTAAATCATGATTGGAGAATAAAAAACTATGGTCAACGTGTGAGAAGAGAAACCTTTGCTCCACTCTTACAAAAAGCAATTGCTGCTGTAGACTTGAAAAATATTATTCCGAATGGTTTTAGAGCTACTGGATTGTATCCTTCCACAGCAGATGCTATTAATTATAACAAATTGTTGACGAATAGGCAGAGCTCAGAAAATAACACTTTGGTTACAGAAAAAACATCATCAGAATCAGAAAAATTATTGAGCTCATTGGAAAAGTATATTGATCAACAAACTTTACAAAACTTTAGAAGAATATCCGATTCAAATGCTGATTGGGCTGGTGATGAAAAAGATAAGAGTTTATTCTCTGTATGGAGAGCTATCAAACGACGTGAATCAACTCATCTCTTGATTCCATTTCTCCTTAATCTTGTATATTTTCCCAGTCCTACATTTATTTTTTTTCAATTTGACTTTTCAGAATTACCTGTCGGATCAGATGAAAACCTTTCTCAAGGAAATGATAAGTTCAAGGTGGATGAAAATACCACTCTAACAGGCAATGAACTTGAGATTGCCATAGATAATATTTTGTTTGATCCATCAGAGATTATAACAGCATCAAATGAAGATATGAATAGTAATACTCGAGAAAATTCTATTGTAAATCCACCTACATTTCTGGAAAATAATTTCTCCCCATCTGAAATTATAATCATTCGTGATGATGGTACAGTTGATACAGCAACACTCGATGATCTCGAAATAATTAAAAGATCTAATGTAAATCTGTTGGGTTCTTCTCCCATACCTGTGTCAATTGAGGAAATTCGAGATGTAAATGATACTAATATTCGCGTCAAGGTACATATAAAGACTATGCTTACCTTTACCAATATATAATCTATTCTAAAATGGGATAAAAATTTACTGAATTTTTTCAAATAGGATCTTTCAGCTTCCCCTTCAGAAGACAAAAATAGAGACAAAAACGAAGAAAGAAATGAACAAGAAAATCCTCATATTCCTATCAAAGTAAATATTCGTTTGTTAAATATACTGAATATATCTATTGAAATATAGAGTCTCGGGAAAAATAATCATAGTCATAAAAGATTATTATTCCAGACTTTCTAGATGAGTTGCATTCAATACACTCAAAAATTTGATATTTGATATCAAAATAATTATAATTATATAATTTGATTTCATCTAGGGCAATGAAACAGATGCTGGTAGTCAATCTCCAATAACTCTCCCTGAGAATATATCAGAACCATTCAAAGAGGTGTTGTGGTGGCCTAAAAGAAATAATAATCGTGCAGGAAAGAAAAGACTAAAAGAAAAAGTACCTTCAGTAATATCATTTGCTGAATGGCAGAATTACTATTCAAAAAAAGAACAAGAAAAATTACGGAAGAGAGAAGAAATTGAACAAAGAAAATTGATGAGGCAACAAGAAGCTCAGAGGAAGAAGAATGAAATATTGCAAAAACGAGAAGAACGACAAGTCCGTATGCAAGAGCGAAGAAGACAAGAAGAAGAAAAACAGGGATTGAAAAGAAAAGCTGCAGAAAATAAACACAAACGTACTAATGAAACCAAAAAGCAAAGAATAACTACAGAAGATCAGGAAAACAAGAATTGAAAAGAAAAGCTGCAGAAAATAAACATAAACGTACTAATAACACCAAAAAACAAAGGGTAGCTACAGAAGATCATCAGGAAAGTGATAATAACTCATCTGAGCAGCCTCAGATTCTACGCGTTCAGTAATGGGGTCAATCAGCGTTCACTAATCCATGCGACCCGTTCACTAATAGGGGTATTGTTAACATTTCATTAATTTCATTATTTTTATTATTATCACTTAGAAAATGAATGAAAAATCACGGTAAGAGAAAATTGAGATGCTCAATCTACCTTATTTACTCGTGGAAATTCATTTTGAAGAAATTATTCATGAAATAGTTTATATTTAGAGTGCCTGTGTTCTTAAATGTTCACTAATGGGGTCAGTTACCTTATATAACTTTCTGTTCGCATGCTTTTAACAAAGTCGTTTGAATACAATTAAGGCTCAAAACTCATGTCATCGGCCCCGCTAAGTGTTTCGTATCGACATTAATTGAAAAATCAGGAACAACCAACACGTTTGGTTTGGATATTCGATACAATATTGCTTTTTAATGATCATGAATTACTTTGAATCCATTTTGAACAAACTGAAGTGACAATATACCAGAAATGGTTCACATCTCTCGAAACACAGTTTCATTGGGCTTCACATGAGCTTCAATCGGTTGAGTTTATATTGCTATCTTATATTTCAGGGGTGGCATACAATTTGTGTACAACTACATTAACGAAGTATCACTGCGTGTTAGCCACCGATACACTACCATAAATTTATATTCAGGGTGTCGGTGTTGCCCAACCATCACCACGAGGAGGTCCGCAGTCATGAAGGTTACTTTTTGAATGTTTTTTTTTTGTTTTTTTTTACTTCCATTTGTTTTTCTTGTTTTTTTTCTTGTTTTTTGTCTTTCATGCTGTTTTTTTTATTGCTTTTTTTCTGAACCCTTGAGGAGCGTGTGAATCGCGGAGGTGTTCAATTGTGATTTCTGAGTCAGTGCAGAGACTACTGATTAGTTGTCCAGCTGAAGTGGATTGTGTACATGCATGTATGTCATAAAATAAAAATTTTTTTTTGGTCAAACCTGTGGAGAGCCAAAATCCAATCTTAGAGGTCTTTGAGCCTCAAGCTAAGACGCAGTTGAGTATTGAGTTCTGAGCCCTGCGACTATATTCAACTTGTCATATTAGGTTCTCTTTTCATGAAAACGTTTACGTTTCACTTCAAAAAATCGTTGGAGAGATTTACGTTCATGCCTCGCGAGGTAATCCTCTTCTCTTTGTGAGGACCAGCAATAGTCTGCCATCATCCTTTCATCCCATCTACTCTGGTATTGTTGCTCTTTTTGATGGGAGTCTTGATGAAACCGTTCACCCATTTCTTCGCTGAATGCTCCAACCTTTTCTGGAAAGTAGTCTGAATGAGATTTAAGAAAATGGATTTTGGGGCTGATTGAATAACCCAGTCGCTTAAAATTTTCCAACATAGTGGCCACAATAGTTTCAAACTTCGGATCTCGATTGTTCCCCAAAAATTTCTCTGTTAAATCTTTGAAACTTAACCAAGCGTTCCTTCCAACGGAGCTCATGGTTTTCATGAAATCATTGTCTTTCATAAGCTTTCTTATATCCGGTCCTACAAACACACCTCAATCTTGGCATCGCTCAATTTTGGAAATACAGATCTAACGTATTTGCGACATTCGCCTTCTGGATTCAAGGCCTTTACAAATTGTTTCATCAAACCTAATTCAATATGTAGTGGTGGCAGTAACACTAGCTTTTTTTCAACAAGACCTGTATGAACGACGTTATAAGAACCAACTTTCCACTCTGATCTTTTGGGCCATTTTTCTGTTTTCCAATGCTTTTCTCTTGCACGGCTGTCCCAAAGACAGAGAGAGCAAGGATATTTGGTGTTTCCTGATTGCAAGCCGACTATGAGATTAATCATTTTGAAATCACTACAAATGAGCCAATTATGAGTATCATATTCAATCTTGTCCAGGAGATACTGAAAACTGTCGTATGATTCTTTAAGTGAAGTTGAGTGACCTACAGGAAGAGCTGCATATTGATCTCCGTTGTGTAGTGAAACTGGCTTTAGGCTTTCTGTGGAAGAGTCAATAAATAGACACCAGTCTTCTGGCTTATATAGGTCATCTATGTATGAATTAACCAGTCCTCTGATGTTATTACAATGAACCATGTCATTTTCCGCTGAGAAATACTTGATAAACATCTCTTCTCGGTTTTCGTAGATCGTCACTTTTGTTCCAGGTAACAATAATTTCCTCTCTCTAAGCCTTGGAGCACAAAGCTCAGCTTTATTTTTTGGGAGATTGAGATCTCGAATGAAATCGTTTGACCCAACTTGGTCGAAGAATTTAGGGCCCTCATCGCCAGAACTATCTTCAAAAGAAATATTTTCTTCTGCTTCAAACTCTATGTCTTTATCTATATCAATGTTTATTTCTTCGTATGTTGATTCATCAACTTTCTCTTTAGCTTCACCTGCCATGCCAATTGCGGCTGGTGTTACACTCTCCATCACAGGATAGACGATTTTATCCAAAGTTTGCTCATTGAAGCCTATTGTATAGCATAAGCAAAAGTAGCAATCTTGATCATGATTCTTTGGCTCACGCCAGATGGTTGGTTGAATAATGACATGCGCATTATTGGGCTTATCATCCCACTTCAGTATTGTTATTCTACAAGAATTACAAACTGAGCTGGGTACCCACGACTTGTCTAAATTTTTTAGAGGAATCTTGTAGCACTTTGAGTACAGGTCTTTGATCGAATCATTCATCAACCGTCGGTAAGAGTTCGTCTCAAATTTCCCACAAATATTACAAAACTTATCAACTTTTCTTGCACAAGGATTTCTTGAACTCATTTTGCTCCTAACAAATAACAACGTGAGAGGTGGAAGTAAATGTATACGGTTCAGATAAAATTTAATTGTTGGTCTGCAACTTGAATGTGATCTCCACCATGGAAGGATTTGTGTTCCACAAAACAACATCAGGAAACACAAGTAAGTGAGTATTGAGATGAGGACATGGGTGAGAAAGATATATGTTCATGAACAGGAGAAGGTTTTTCAATTATTTGAATAATTATTTTTTCAACAATTCGTTTGAAACAGCATTATATGTGGAAGCTAAGAACACCATCTGGTTCTACGGGAAAAATTACTCGGGACGCGAGAGTGTGAAGGTTTTTTCCACTTCTCAGCAATTCCCGCTGTTCGGCTATGGGCAAGAGCAGAGTTCCATACATATAATTGTTTATTTATTATTATTTTTCATAACACATCAAGTACACACACACACACACACACACACTTTCAAACCCTCTTCTCCGAAATAGTTTTTCCCGTGGAATCGAATGTTGCTCTTAGTTGTCTATATAATTGTCAATAACGATAACATTATTGTCAATAAACAAATTGTCTATGTAATAATTGTTTCGAAAATTCGAGAACCGTAAACCGGGGTGAAGAGAATCAGACGGGGTAAAGCAAAACACCGCTCGATTTTGGTATAATAAAATACCTATCGTTCACAGGATATGCTGAAATGATGGAACAAAATTGTATACACGAAGTAATGACATGAATCATGACATGTACGATACTTAGAGTGAGAAAACATATTCCAGTCGCGTATTATAAGTTGATTTGTCTGCTCCAATTTCCCTGATTTCCATGAATTGGTGGAAAGTTTCAATCACCAGAAGAAAACTAATGTATTTGAGGGGAAGGTAAGTATGCATATAGACTGAAGAGAGGGTTAAGAACATTATATACAAATTTCAGTTCCATAGCTTACTTTTGCATGGTCTTGGAAGTTGAAATACATATATTTGTAATTTCACGGTGTAGAGCGGATCACAGTTTATTTGCTGCTTTTAAGCGGAAGATATAAGATGAGTCGTTTTGCAAAAATTGCATCTTTACAATGAACGACTGAATCATTGAATGTTGCGGGTACAATTTTTTTCCCTCTATATTCTGATTATTTTCAAATTGTTTAATTAAATGCTCATGTTATTCTTGACGGATTATTAGGAATAAGAAGATGATATGTTTCTTCTAAAAGGAACAACAATTTTCCACTGATTCTTGATTGTTCTGGTGTGGTAAGTGACCCAGAAAATCATTATTAGTAGTTCAATAATCTCTAAATGGAAGAATACGCACATACATAGATAAAATAAACAGATGATCCACTTTACCCCGATCTGTGGGGGAGAGTGGATCGCTCTTTGATATGCGTTCAAATCTATGAGTTAGAGGATAATTTTTTTGTATATTGATAATGTTGATCATGAGAGTCACATTAACATACATGATTTTTCACAAAATTTTTTGGTCAAAGGAAGAACCTGTTTCCATCAAAATACGTTGAATTTTGATCCGCTTTACTCCGGTTTACTGAATCTGTTCTTTTCCATGAGACACCATCTTTTCCAACCATGTCCTCATTCCAATATTGATATTTCTGGAATTCTCCCTGGTTTGCCCATGGTCTATGATGGGTTGATACGCGAAACTAATAAAGTTTGATTATCGATATTATCATGAAGAAGAAAGATATCCACATGAATCAAACGCCGTTTTGAAGGGGAAGAGTGGTACTTTCAGCTCTCATGAACCGATTTCTGATTCAGCTATTACTCGCTATATTGCATGACCTCAAAAATAGCAAAAAACCGTGTCTTTGACCCTTTGAGGTTAGAATATCTCGGAAACCTAGGGTGATGGGGCAATTCTGAGGCCAGATTCGTAATCAGCGCACCAAAATCCTTCGGGCACACTAGGTCTGGTCTTTAGTTCTGAAAATTGTTGGCCTGCGTTATCAGTGGTCCAATGATGCCTGAATGAAGGAGTACTTGAACGAATAGGTATGATGAACAAATGGTCCACTTCACACGGAGGAAAATGTATAATGAAAATCGTATGGTAAAAATTTTCTCATACGATGTATTCAAAAATATAATCAGTTCCAAAATCCAATTCAATGTGACCTAATATATCTTGATAATCAAACGATTATATTGAAATTTAATAAGAGATATGATCAGTTTCACACACTAATTATAATAAATTTTAATGAAAACATGTATATCAACATGTAATGAAATATATAATTGACATTGATATAACTTATTAAATAAAGGAAATTCGTAATGAAATTTCTAATATTGTCGATGAAACCATCTAATAAAGACTTCCTGAACGGGTGCGAGGTGGCGTTGATGACGCTCCGAATGTTGGAGAACGTTAGAGAACTCATAAGACTGAGACTCAATAGGTAGTAAGCATCCATATAAGAAATATGTCAGTAATTTTTCAAAAATATGATCATTATAAGTACTGTATTGTTGTATTATTATTAATAAGTATAATCAATAAAAATACGAAGGAGCGGAGAAAAATGTGCAATTTGTCGTAAATTTTGTACAACTGTGACATAATATAACGTATTCCGAGGAAATTTCTAAGCACTTGTGGAATTCAATTGGGTATGATGATGTATATTGTCAATGACTGGAAACTTCCAGCAATCTTTTCTGAACTCACTCAATTTGGTGAGACCTTTGAAATGCAATTCTCATATTATATTGTAATTTCAAAATTTTACAAAGACTAGAAAAAATCGCAAATTTTCCACATCCATGTTCTTTATATCTTTATACTTAAGGACATGGGAATATTGTGATAAGGTCAAAAATCTATTATCGGGAAAGAGGTGTTTGGTCTTAGGAGAACACTTTCAAACGTGGAAAAAACGCGATCCCCGAGAGTAGGGCTGTGCGGTTATTCGATTGATTGTGAAACACGATTAATTGATGAGCAATTATTTGGTTAACCGGAGCCTCTCGATTAATTGATTTTTCGATCAACCGAATAATCGATTGATTGATTGATTTTTCAATTAAACAAATAATCGATTAATTGGTCGATTTCAATTAATTGATTTTTCAATCAATCGATTAATCAATCAATTGCTTGATTTGAATGAATTGAAATTTCGATTAATCAACCGATCAAGTAATTGGTTTTTTGGTTGGTGAATTGACAGATTACCCGTCGACAAATTTCAGTTGATTAGTCGAACAAATCTTCATTTGATCAATCGACATAAAATTGTGAATAGTTGGTTTGCCTGATTCACTTACCGTACAACAAGGTGGATACACGGAGAGAAATTTGTAGTTAAATTTACTATGTGATTATAGTTTCCGAGGAACAGACTGACTTTCCAATGGAATTTATTGTAAAACATTGTAAATTTGATCATTCTTCTAGTGTCTCGTCATAGTAAATTTCATCCTAACTTCAGTTTGTTCCTCGGTAACAAAGTCCCATAGTAAATTTAACTCTAAATTTCTCTCCGTGTACAATCACTCAAAAAAAGAAAGTGAATGAAGTCATAACTCATTGTGTGATCGATAGGAATGGTAAGTTTCTCAATATTCGCCACTTTGATATTTCGAACCATTAATTACGAATTTATGTAGCATCTTCTTCGTTCGTGATCTCATCCATCCCGTTTCACGGTACTTCAAGTGAATTCCATCCCAGTGATCCCAGAATGCGGGAGCTGGCGACCTCCACCATTTACCTTTCAGAGACTACTATAGTGCTGTCGCACATTAATGTGCGAGAAGGAGAAGTACATTGTAGTACAGTGAATCTAGTGAAGTACAGTGTAATTAGTTCCATTAGTTCACTTGGACGAGCAGTGAGTTAGGAATAGTCACAAAGGGTGGTATGATGGGGGCCGGCAGCTCCCGCATTCTGGGATCATTGTTCCATCCTTCATTTTATATATGAAGGAGTGGGCTTGAAATTTCTCGTAATAAACATCTCATTCGGACGCAACACTGTAGTGAAAACTAGATGAAACCAGTATGGAGAAGACGCGTCGGAGGGATCATAAAATGCGGCACAAATACAGGTAGGTAAATAGAAATATGGGCATAGAGGTTTTCTAACGTTTGTTAGAAAAGAACAGTTGGACGTGAAGGGGATACTAGCCATTGTGTATTGGCCGGTTGATTTGAAGAACATTGAATCAATTTGTACACAACAAGCGTCCAAAGATTGTTGCCTGTGCAGTTATTGACTTGAAAACTAAAGACTTTAAAATTTTTCAAATTTCACCAAGTTTTCAGGAAATCTACTGATACCCCAGACAGGACAACGGTCCCTGATGTATTCATGGGGAATTCCTTATGAATTCTCATCATTCCAAAAGTTTTTTCGATGCCGTTCCACACGCGTAATAGTAAGTTTCTCTGATAGTAAGTAGTCGGGTTTTTCCCCAGGATCTGCGTCACCCTCACAGGTCCTACGGAGGAGCCCGATTCCCCAGGTCTTGGGTGAGAATACGAGTCCGTGTGCGAATTTTGCGAATTTCCACTGGGCTGTACCTCCACACTGTGGAAAACATATGGCAAATTAACCGAATTTGTATTCTTTAGAATTTATAATGACACAATAAATCAAAAAATATTTGTTTATAAATCACGAAAATTCTACAGTTTCATGTATATTTTCATTATAATTTATGGTCATTCTATTGGATCCGGAAAATTTACACAATAAATTCATGGTAATATTCATCACGATACCGTCAACTGGGGTAACTGTAGGACGCTCGGAGTAACGCTAGGACATGCACGTTTTATTCATTCCCTCCGTTCCCATAGATGATTTTCAATTCCCCGCAATTTTTATAGAGTTACTCCAGTTGACGGTATATATTACCAATAATTTATTATTTTCATTTTTCAAATTTGATATCAAGTATCCCTGGTGAACATGGATGCGGAAAGAAAGAGTAACCGTGTGACGAAGTGACAAATGGCAAGTGTAGCTCATATCACTTCGTCACAAATTATTTATTGTTCGAAACGGCCCGAGCGGCCAGACCGAATCGAATGTGTGGGTCTGCTCACGTTCTGAGCTTGCCGAAGAACTCCAAATTCCAAGGCAGCACCCGTAGATATGTTCAATGATTTCGTTTCAATGATGAAAGGGAAGAGAAATGAACTAATAGATTGACCTTCAGTTTTTACTGCGAGGGTTATTCGCATTGATATTCATTTCTCTTGAAGAGAGGAAGAGAGAGGAAACAAAATGAAAGATATTACAATAAAACGATTCGAATAGAATGGAATAACAGATACAATGAGTTTTTAATTACAAGATTTTCAACGGTGACATCGAGATAGTTTCTGATGGGAGAAAGTATGTGTATGTGTATGTGTGTGTGCATGTGAGAATAATTTACGAATATACTTCCGTTCAGGCTGACCTTTGAATATCTGGCTGCGAGCTAGATCCAAAGTGAGCGACCAAGATCTTGTAGATGGTGGCAACTGGATCAGGAGTTTGGATACGATTTGGATGCACTGAATTTAGTAATACTCTGACTTAAAAATTAACTCGGAAAGTCCGAATGCAAAGATTTGAATAAGAGAGTGAGAGCGGTACAAACGGGTTTGGCGGAATAGGTATTCCGTCAAAAATTGTTACCGGCACGTGGAACTTGCGCGAGTTCGATCACGGTACCAAACGAGAACTTTGTCTCGTTTAACTTGGTCAATCTGCGTGTTATCGAGCCTGCTTTTGCAAGGCGTGTCCTCGATAGATCCCGAAAGTATACTCTGGCTTTCCATCAGGATCGCTCTTATTTAAAAGAGCGAATGATTTCTTTTTGCCGTTGGGAGTGGGGAATCACGCGGTTGGATTTTTGCCGATTTCAAATTTGCTGTAGTTACCATGCTCCATAATCAATGAATGTGTATCAGAGAGAAGTAATGAATTAGGAAGGGGATCGATGGAAGGTGCGCGGGCCACCTTGGACTCAGCTCGATGCAGTTTCAGCAAATTCTTCGCACATCGATATGTTATGATGATTATTTTGACAAACAGTTCAATGAGTTTCAAAAAAAATGACAACCGGAGGTCCAATGATAGAGAATCTTAGGTGAATTTGTTTATCCTCCCTCGCATGTATGCGCGCTTTGGGAAAACCATTGGGAAAAATCGTTGATATTTTGACCTTGCGAGTTCTCTATCAGACCTCCCATGTCCGAATTATCCGAGTATAGCTTAACTGTGTAACCTTTCCTTCCTCGATATTCTTGGAATATATTTATCATCAATATTACCCTAAAACGAAATCTAATTCTCACTTACGATTGCGCGTTCGTTAATAGTTTTTATTAATATAATGGGGACCAATTAAGGGATTCACAGGTCATCCGATGAATTCAAGAGTCTCTTTCACGATTGTCTATGTATTTTAATTTCATCTCAATCATTAACAATGAACAATATTCTCAATATGATAGGGTTCTGAACAAGAATATTTCATGAACAACACGAGAGTTCATTTTTAACAGTTCAATATATAAATACAGGGTGATTCAAAATTCCCGCACTCTTTTTTGGGAGTAGATTCCTGATGGAAGTCTAAAACGATTTTTCCTCTTGCACAATGCTCTCCGACGCATAATTTCCGAGATATAATTAATTGAAGTTGACTAATTATGAGGTGGATCCATCGGTCATTCAGGAGCGTCATAACAGAACAAGAGAGGAAGGTGCTTGCAGAGGGCGCTCATACGATCAGCTGATCGGTATAATCGATACGATTTACCAACATACAAATTGGTAAATTCTCTAGGTAGAACGATTGAATTCGTCGACACTGTGGAAAAATTGATCATTATCATGGATTCTTATCACGATATGCTGTAGGTGAAAGTTGTGATTTCAGTAATGATTGTTATTCCGCAGACAAATGTAAAATAGTGTTATTTCGTAGGGATGTGGATTCAAGTGGGAGAAAAAAGTATAACTACTCGTTTTCAATCAGAATTTTCATGTAAAGAAGAAAACATGAGAATTTTCATTCATCCGATACCTAATTTGAACGGTTTGATTAGTGAGTTTAACACAAGAGATTGGATTCCGAATCCTGTATTCTGATTGGTCGAGAATCAATGTATGTTAGATCAATCCTCGGCCGTTTCAAATGATTCTTGTGAAGAATGTGTTTTCGGCTTATCTCAACCACAACATTGAACAATGATGAATTTATTCGAATTCACCCTTTTTACATCATTCGGTGATTATAAAGGGTTTATCGAACGTTAATAACTTACTTGAGATCACTCAAGATCATTCATGTTTGAATCAAAATCTAATCCAAATTGTGTGCAAGTTCGAGCGCGTTTCTACGTTTAGAAAATGTATTCGTCCTAAAAAGGACGGATTTGGTTAATCTTCAGAGACAATTCTTTTTCCATTTGGAATAACAATATGCCCATTGAAGTCATATGTGCTTCAAATGAAACTGTTCCGAGCTGTCACCTGATTGGTTGATTCGTATCACGAATGGTTGATTTAAGCTAAACAAACCGTATGTGATTACAATGTCAATCAAGTGCAATGATTGGGTCGTATACGATGTCACACCTTGTATTTCCGTCAAAATTGATGGATTCTGCAAGTTGAAGTAAGTTATTAACGTTCGATAAACCCTTTATAATCATCGAATGATGTAAAAAGGGTGAATTCGAATAAATTCATCATTGTTAAATGTTGTGGTTGGGATGATTCGAAAACACATTCTTCAGAAGAATCATTTGAAACGGCCGAGGATTGATCTAACATACATTGATTCTCGACCAATCAGAATACAGGATTCGGAATCCAATCTCTTGTGTTAAACTTACTAATCAAACCGTTCAAATTAGGTATCGGATGAATGAAAATTCTCATGTTTTCTTCTTTACATGAAAATTCTGATTGAAAACGAGTAGTTATACTTTTTTCTCCTACTTGAATCCCTATCCCTACGAAATAACACTATTTTACATTTGTCTGCGTAATAACAATCATTACTGAAATTACAACTTTCACCTACAGCATATTGTGATAAGAATTCATGACAATAATCAATTTTTCCACAGTGTCGACGAATTCAATCGTTCTACATAGAGAATTTACCAATTTGTATGTTGGTAAATCGTATCGATTATACCGATCAGCTGATCGTATGAGCGCCCTCTGCAAGCACCTTCCTCTCTTGTTCTGTTATGACGCTCCTGAATGACCGATGGATCCACCTCATAATTAGTCAACTTCAATTAATTATATCTCGGAAATTATGCGTCGGAGAGCATTGTGCAAAAGGACAAATTGTTTCAGAATTTCATCAGGAATCTACTCCCAAAAAAGAGTGCGGGAATTTTGAATCACCCTGTATACATATCGATAAACTTCGTTCTCGAATATATTTTAACATATAATTTGTTCGTGATATAATATGGAGTGGGCCTCTTAAACTTATTCCGAAAGACTATTCTGTTTTTGCTTTGTGTTTTTACGTCAATTCATTTAAATAATTAAGAACGAGAGATCGAGAGAGTGAAGAGAAGCTCGATGGAAGTACATGGATCAGAAAAACTTATCTTATAGCAGCGGCGTCCGGTGATGGATGCAATGGCTCCTTCCACATGGGATTGATTTCGTCCTATTCTCATTCCAGTTTAGCCATTGTGCGCTGGAGATCCAGATTTCTTTCCAATATTGACTTATGGCAGCAGCGTTCGGTGATGAATGCGATGGCTCCGTCCACATGGATTGATTTCGTCTTATTATCTTTCCAGTTTAGCTATCGTCCGCTGGAGATCCAGATTTCTTTCCGATGTTGATTATCAGTGAAATAATCCAATTACACCTCGTTGATGGATTGCAATCACCTTCAATCAACTATTACTTTATATGAGATATGCAAACACGTGCTTTCTTTACATTAGATTGATATCTCGACTTTCTCGATATAACGTTCTTCGTCAACGATCATCGGCCGAATTACTCGTTTTCCCACCGTTACTTCTCTTCTCCAATTCCTCCCCTTCCCCTCTCGACTTTTCTTCTATCTTTCAATGTTCTTGTTCATCTCTTTCTATCTCTTATCTCTCTCTTCTCTTTCTATTTCATATCTTACAACTGTATTAACTTTAGTGAATCTGATGAATGGATGGATAGCAGTGATATCCCATATAACGAGAGAAGCCTTCGAATTCATTGTTTATTATTGGAAGTAATTTCACTGTTTTCAAGACCTATGTTCTGCAAATGTTTTGATAATTTTTGTAATAAATTCATTGGAAGTGTCCTCTGAATGAATTCGAATCCTTATCTTGCTTATGGGTGAAAGGTTTCATATAATCAGAAGAGAATGAGGGGGGCAAGTTTTTGGTAGGCACATCACAACCGGAACGTATGCTGGAACGTAACACAAACGTTAATGAGAAGTTTACGGAGTTTGAAAGAAAGGAATACAAAATTGAACTTCTTCGTGGGAATCGATCCAGTGACTGTCACCATGGCAGGCGAGGGTCTTATCCATTGAGCTATGGATCATCTTTGATATTGATCGCTTAAAAATATTATTTAAAGTCAGAATAGGTATGATTCGCATATGTCCGATGTAACTCGTTATTACGCGTTTAAAATTGCATCGAAAAAACTTTTGGAATGATGAGAATTCATAAGGAGTTCCCCATGAATACATCAGGGACCATTGTCCTGTCTGGGGTATCAGTAGATTTCCTGAAAACTTGGTGAAATTTGAAAAATTTTAGAGTTTTCAGTTTTCAAGTCAACAACTTCACAGGCAACAATCTTTGGACGCTTGTTTTGTACGAATTGATTCAATGTTTCTCAAATCAACCGGCCAATACACAATGGCTAGTATCCCCTTCACGTCCAACTGTTCTTTTCTAACAAACGTTAGAAAACCTCTATGCCCATATTTCTATCTACCTACCTGTATTTGTGCTGCATTTTATGATCCCTCCAACGCGTCTTCTCCATACTGGTTTCATCTAGTTTTCACTACAGTTTTGCGTCCAAATGAGATTTTTATTACGAGAAATTTCAAGCCCACTTCTTCATATATAAAATGAAGAATGGAACAATGATCCCAGAATGCGGGAGCTGCCGGCCCCCATCATACCACCCTTTGTGACTATTCCTAGCTCACTGCACGTTCAAGTGAACTAATGGAACTAATTACACTGTACTTCACTAGAGTCACTGTACTACAATGTACTTTTCCTTCTCGCACATTGATGTGCGATAGCACTATAGTAGTCTCTGAAAGGTAAATAGTGGAGGTCGCCAACTCCCGCATTCTGGGATCACTGGGATGGAATTCACTTGAAGTACCGTGAAACGGGATGAATGAGATCACGAACGAAAAAGATGCTACATAAATTCGTAATTAATGGTTCGAATTATCAAAGTGACGAATATTGAGCAACTCACCATTCCTATCGATCACACAATGAGTTATGACTTCATTCACCTTCTTTTTTTGAGTGATTGTACACGGAGAGAAATTTAGAGTTAAATTTACTATGGGACTTTGTCACCGAGGAACAAACTGAAGTTAGGATGAAATTTACTATGACGAGACACTAGAAGAATGATCAAATTCACAATGTTTTACAATAAATTCCATTGGAAAGTCAGTCTGTTCCTCGGAAACTATAATCACATAGTAAATTTAACTACAAATTTCTCTCCGTGTATCCACCTTGTTGTACGGTAAGTGAATCAGGCAAACCAACTATTCACAATTTTATGTCGATTGATCAAATGAAGATTTGTTCGACTAATCAACTGAAATTCGTCGACGGGTAATCTGTCAATTGACCAACCAAAAAACCAATTACTTCATCGGTTGATTAATCGAAATTTCAATTCATTCAAATCAAGCAATTGATTGATTAATCGATTGATTGAAAAATCAATTAATTGAAATCGACCAATTAATCGATTATTTGTTCAATTGAAAAATCAACAAATTATCGATTATTTCGTTGATCGAAAAATCAATTAATCGAAAGGCGTCGGTTAACCAATTAATCGCTCATCAATTAATCGTGTTTGACAATTATTAGATTAACCGAACAATCCTACCCGAGAGTGTTCGCGTGTGTCTATCTGTCTGGCTGTCTGAGATCTTCATATTCGTTTGGTCCAAGATAACTTTCGTTTGAATGAATTTGGATCATTCTTTTGTCAAAATGTAGAACTCAGTGAGGAAACAAGAACGTCTCATTTTTGTTCAGATCCCATCAGCTATTTTGCAACTATGGGAGGAGGGATTTGATCAATATTCGATCTCCCATCTCCGTTGCCTTTTTGAAAACGGAAACATGAGGAAAACATGAGAGTAATCTATGATTCTTCATACAGCTGGTCCACTTCCCATTGAATTGTGGGCATATTCGTTTCCATTCGGTGAACGGAAAGAATATCACATTCCAAATGACTATTTGCGCATTACCATAATGAAGTTACAATAGAAATTGTGGTATTCGCTGTGAAATTGGATGAACACACCATAATGTCTGCTGTAATTTCCAATATGGTGCACGAATAGTAAACTATTGAATTTACAACAGTCATTTTGAATACAATATTCTTTCCATATGTACATTTCGGTTTTCTAATATCTTTTATTGCCAGTTTTATGATGAAATTATAATAAGCTGTTCAAGATAGTTCTGATACACATCAATGCATGGTATATACGATATATTATGTTGTATAATTAATTTGAATATATTTTCTAATAAAACTCACGAAGGGTAAATATCGACCTTCTTCCTGTGCTTATAGTACTCAGTATTATATCAGATAGATGTCCCTATTTTTACCATATTTTTTAGTAAGGGCTATTAGAAATCCAATGAATTTCATTATACATTCCTCTCCGATGTATTGGGTAAAATGGATCATTCTTCAATATATGTTTGGACCTATGGATCACAGAATCATTTTTCATCTGTATCGATATTGTTGATCGTGAAAGTTACACAAACGCGCATGATTGTTGAGAACATTGTTTTGTTATGGTGAAAACATGTATCCATCGAAATACATTGAATTTTGATCCGCTTCACTTCGGTTCACAGTAATCAACTTAGCGACGCGGTTATCAATATCATATGGGAGTCTATTCTGCCGTACCAGGCAAAAAAGTTGTTAACTCGAATTTGTCGAAAATGAGTTTTCCATATCATCCGATCCAGCGAAGCAAGGCGCGTTGAATTGTGTTAATAGGAATTAATTATCGCTCCTAATGTTTGCATAATAAACATTTTTCTGCTCTCATCATCATCATCATGAAGTAATCAGTCTTACGACTGGTTTGATGAAACCCTCCACCCCTGTCTATTATCCGCCAAACGTTTAATTTCTACATATCTACTACATCCCTTGTCTTGTACGATTTGCTTCATATAACTTGCTCTAGGTCTACCTTTACCAGTTTTACCATTCATTTTCCCTTCCAATATTGTTTTCAATAAACTCTCATGCCGTAATGTGTGTCCTATAAGATTGCTTCTTCTTTTCACGATGTGTTTCAAAAGATTTCTTTCTTCATGTATCTGCTCAAGTACTTCTTCATTTTTGACTTTGTCTATCCATTTTATTCTGAGCATCCTCCTATAACACCACATTTCAAAAGCTTCAAGCCTTCGTTGATCAGTTTTCCCCATTGTCCAAGTTTCGCAACCATATAGTGCTGTGCTCCAAACGTAATTTTTCAAGAATTTCTTCCTTACTTCCAACCTTATATTTTTTGAGCATAATAACTGTTTCTTTTGGTAAAGAGCCTGTTTCCCTTGTGCTATTCTTGCTCTTATATCTCTTTCGCTTTTGCCGTTTTCTGTAATTATGCTTCCTAGATATTTGAATTCTTTCACCTGTTCAATTGTCTCGGTATCTATTTTGATTTTCGTTCTTCTAGCTGTTTTCGCTGCTGTACACATCATGAATTTTGTCTTGTCTTTATTTATATTCATACAATAGTTCTCCAATAATATTGTTCTCATAGTGTTGAGAATATTTTCCAACTCAGTACTACTCGTGGCAAGTATAGCTATGTCATCCGCGAATCTCAACATACTTATATTTTCTCCCTGAATCTGTAATTTTGATTGAATTTCCTCCTTCACTTTGTTCATTGCTTCTTCTATATATAAATTTAAAATCAGTGGCGATAATGAGCATCCTTGTCTCACCCCTCTTCTTATTTGTGCTTCCCCTTCCTGACCCTCTATGTCTATTATTGCAGTTTGATTCTTATATAATTCGTATATTATTCTTCTATCTTTATAATTTATTCCCACCTTCTTCAGGATCGCAAACATCTTCTCCCAGTCCACATTATCGAAAGCCTTTTGTATATCTACAAAACCTATGTACACAGATTTCTTCAGCGCTATTCTTTTCTCTATTACTGCCCTAAGTGCTAAAATCGCTTCTCGCGTTCCCCTATTTTTTCTAAAACCAAACTGATCTTCTGCCAATCTACTCTCTATTTTATTTTCCATCCTCCTGTATATAATTTTGGTCAGTATCTTCGAAGCATGTGAAGTTAAACTGATCGTTCTGTAGTTCTCGCATTTGTCTGCCCCTTGTTTTTTCGGGATAGCGACAATTTTATTCTTTTGGAAATCTTCCGGTACTTCGCCTTTTTCGTACATATCTCTAATCAATTCAAACAGTGCGTCACGAGTTCCTTCACTGGAGGCTTTTATAAGGTCCGCACTTATGCCATCTATGCCTGGCGCTTTATTATTTTCCAATTCTCTCAAAGCCTTGTCGAATTCTGATCTCAATATCGAATCTCCCAATTCTTCCTCATCTACATCCTCCTCCTTCTCTAAAAGTGTTATATCATCGTTTCCTCTATACAAGTCTTCCAAATGATTGATCCACCGTTCTATTTTCTCTTCCGTTTTTATCAATTGTCGTCCTAGATAGTTTCTAATCTTATTGCTTCTAGATTTCATTTGTCCGAAAAATCTTTTAATAATCCTATATGCTTCATCTATTTTTCCTAAATGCAATCTTATTTCTATTTCCTGACATTTCTCTTCTAACCACTGTTCTTTTGCTTTCCTTGATTCTCTTATTATTTTATTTCTCAATGATTTGTATCGTTGCTGGCCTTCTTGGCTATCATTATTCTTGTATTTTCTTCTCTCATTTATCAATTCTAAAATTTCTCCCGTTATCCATGGGTTTTTAGGTTCTACTCCATTATTCTTCAAAGTCTTATCCGCACATTCTCTTATATTCCCCTTCATCTTTGTCCATCTCCTCTCTATTCCCAAGTCTTTCTCTTTTTGATCTCCCAATTTTTCATCCAACATTTTCTCGAATGCCTCATGTGTTTGTTTTTGCTTGAGGTTCTTCAAATTCCATCTTTTCTGCATTTTCCTTTTCTTCTTCAGAGATTTGAATTTCAGAGAACATTTCATCATCAACATATTATGATCACTATCTACATCTGCACTGGGATAAGTCTTACAGTTTTTCACTTGGTTTCTAAATCTTTGTTTCACTAATATGTAATCGATTTGGTATCTTGCTGTATCTCCTGGCATTTTCCAAGTGTAGATTCTTCTTGGATGATTTTCAAATAAAGTGTTTGTGATAACCATCTTATGATTTTCACAAAATTCGACTAAACGTTGTCCTCTATCGTTCCTCCTCCCTAACGCAAAATCTCCTATTATGTTGTCCTCTTTTCCTTGTCCTACTACCGCATTCCAATCCCCCATCACTATCAAATTCTCTTCTCCCTTCACATATTCTATCACTTCTTCTATTTCTTCGTACGTTATTTCAATATCTTCCTCCGAATATGCAGATGTGGGCATGTATACTTGGACTATCACTGTGTCTACCGGTTTTGTTCTGATTCTAACCATCATCACACGTTCATTATGTTGCAAATAATTTTCTATTCTATTTCCTACTCTTTTATGTATTACAATTCCTACACCTGCTCGACCTTTCTTTGATCCTGTATGAATTATTCTATAATCCCCACTCCAGAAATCGCCCTCTTGTGGCCATCTCATTTCGCTAATTCCCATTACGTCTATATTCAACCTATTCATTTCTAATTTCAAATTTTCTAATTTTCCCAATTGCCTCAGTGATCTAACATTCCACGCTCCGACTCGAAGAATGTTGTTTCTTTTCCCTATCCTATTCTTCGGTTTTCGTTCTTTGCTGATGAAGCTTCCTCGAGCAGCCTCCACCCGGAGATCCGAACGGGAGACTAGTTTACCTCCGGAATATTTTACCCGAGAGAGCGCCATCATGTGTTCATTAATTTGTTCGTTTGTTTTTGTTACATAATATTCCAGGTTATGAAAAAGTTTCATTTCTTCGGGAAGTATTGAAACATGTCAAGGAAGGTAGTTTCCCCTTGCTTTCCTTCCGTTTTTGCCGATGTTTCTGGCATCAGGATGATTTCGTTTCTCTCAGTTTGTATTCTTCCTCTTGAGTAGTTCATTCCACTCAAAAAAAAGATCCAACTCTGAGATACTTATCCTCCCCACCACGTAAAGGAAGCAGATACCACCAGGGATGGATAAAAAGGATATCAAGGACAGGTATCATGAATATCCCCCTGGAAGACCCGCAATCATCCACGGGGAGGTTTTCTGCTCTAAAAACAAGTTGAAAATTAGACGATCATCAGAAAAAAGCCGTAACTTACATCAAAATGAGAAGAAACATCGAATACGTCACCACTTTGCCAGAAGAAAAGATCGTAATTTGAATTACGGTCTTTTCACTCGGTGAAATCAGTGAGGAGCGAATATCTCGTACTATTTGGAAAAATCTCTTTGGAGTCAAGGTTTTCTACATTCGTGAACTCCTTGAGCCCGGAGCTAATTTACCAAGGAAGAAAACCGTAAGTCCGGTCGTAGGCTTCGGCACAGTTCGGAAATGGTCATAATAAAGATCTTAGGTGGCATCAGGTATGGATTTGAAACGTTGAAGTAAACATTGAAGAAAGGCAGAATTACACCTGATTCTGTCGGGAATATAACTTCAAACATTGAAAATTGGTATTGGCGGTTCGAGCGCAGTACAACATATATATTGATTTGTTTGGCTGACATCAAATAACTGAATATGCAGCATGGATATGGTAAAAGTAAGTACAATACATGGTCATTACAGTTTGCTCTCTGAATAGTGTCGCGAACCTTTCTCTCGCTCAAATGTCTTTCCCTGATACAGCGAAGAAGTACACGGCACTTTTCGAAGAGCAGACGATATTGAAAGAACCATGTATTACTAACTACAGATGATAGTCAATGATACCTGTTGCATTCATCATTCTAGGTTATGTCAACTATATTCACAAATAATCCAGTGAAATGATATCCCAAGTGTGAAATGACGATCGTATGGATACGAACTTCATATCACACTACTGTCGGCTGGATACCTATAATGATAAAAGTGGGTTGATATGCGACCAACTTCCAATCAGAGTATCTCTAAATAGATGTCCGAATGACATGGAACTAACTTCATGTACATGTATCCCGCCGAGACAATAGTTGTCATTTAGAAACATATCAAATGTAAATAATGAAGTACGATGATTATGAATTTTAAAATCAAGGAATTTGACTGAATGAAGAGCGCGTATTTTCATGATTAGGTTCACCTCAAATGTATGATCAGTAAACGTATATCTTCATGTATTGCTGAATTGGGCAATAAAGTCAATTACTACTACTACTACCCAGATAGAAGAGCATGCTCTGAATATTTTGTGACATAACGTGCTGTAAATGTACTATCATGAACTCTGCTCAGCTTGCGATGATGCATGGAATGTAAACATTATGTCTGCATTATGGTGCCATCACCTTGTTTTGCCACCAGTAACAATGCTTTATGCGGAAACACCTTGGCACCATGATTCGAACATTTCTTGGCGTCCATGTCACCATTATGATGGCATTATTGAGACATTTTTCTATCTGGTTACTGACTACATCAGGTATCGTAAAGAATTGGTTGTGTCCATTGATGTCAGGAAACGCAATTCATAATGAAAATGTGAATCGAAGGGACACTTTGTCAGATAAGTACAGTTTATTTTGAATATTATATATATACGGAATGATTTTAATATCAGGTTGGCAACTAAGTAATCGCGGATTTCACTCATAGATGGTGTCAGTTGAGTTTTTAGGTTTGCAGGTGTAATACAAATGTGAAACACATCTTGTTATTCGATAGTTGGCAATTCAGCTGTCAATCAGTAACAAAAGTTTTTTGATCGTTTGCGCAGTTTTCGTTTGGCATTCGTTGAAAAATGGAAAATCAAAAGGAACATTTTCGTCATATTTTGCTTTCTTATTTCCGCAAAGGAAAAACGCATCGCAAGCTCATGAAAAGTTATGTGCTGTTTATGGTGACGAAGCCTCAAAAGGACGGCAGTGTCAAAATTGGTTTGCCAAATTTCGTTCTGGTGATTTTTCACTCAAAGATGAAAAACGCTCTGGTCGTCCAGTTGACGTTGATGACGCCCTAATCAATGCAATAATCGAACGTCGATTGAATGAATATCGCACATTTCGAATGTAATATGTATGTTCTAAGTATATTTAAAACAGTCTCATTCGAAGATTCCATGAACGTCCATTATATGTTCTCCGTATCTCATTCGTACACTCTACGAACGTTTCTATTTCGTATATACTTTGAACTTCCGTTGCTGCTTGGGTGTTATCCCATCCTCATAATGGTTTTCCGGAAGCTCTGCAAAATAACCGTCTACGGCTGCTATGGCCTCTTCATTCGACAAAAAATGCTTTCCACGAAGGAATTGTTTGAGATTTCTGAAGAGATAGTAGTCGCTAGGAGCCAAATCTGGCGAATACGGTGGATGTTCAAGCAATTCGTACTTGAGTTCTTTAAATTTAGCCATCGTCAAAACACTTTTGTGAGCAGGTGCATTATCTTGATGAAAAATGATTTTTTTCTTCTTTAAACCAGGTCTTTCCTCACGAATTTTTCCATCCAGCTGATCCAAAAGGCTACAGTAATATTCGGAGTTGATTGTTTCACCTTTCTGAAGATGATCAATGAACAAAATTCCTTTTGCATCCCAAAAGACTGATGCCATAACCTTCTTTGCTGATCGTTGTGACTTCACCTGCTTTGGAGCTGAACAACCAGCTTCAGTTCACTGTAAACGTCCTTGTTTCAATTTAGGATCATGGTGGTAGATCCAAGTCTCATCCATAGTTATGAAACGACGCAAGAAGTCGGTTTTATTCTGCTTGAAACGCTCCAAATTACGCTGAGAAATTTGTTTTCGATCCAGTTTTTGTTGAATTGTCAACGTGTGCGGCACTAACTTTCCAAACAGTGTTTTCATACGTAATTCTTCATGTGAAATATGGAGTACTCGTTCGTCTGAGATGCCTATGGCATTGGCAATTCTACGCTCAGTCAAACTTGGATCTTCACTAACCATATTATGTACATGCTCAATGATTTCTGCTGTGGTTGCAGTTTTCGGTCGTCCTTCGTGTGGATCGTCTTCAAGGCTAGTACGACCACGTTTAAATTCACCAGCCCAAAATTCAACGGTGCATTTTGAAGGTGAGGACTCCTTATACACTTCTAACAATTGTTCATAAATTCCCTTTGCTTTTAAACCCTTCAAAACAAAGAATCTAATGACTGCACGATATTCAATTTTTTCCATATTGAGAAAAATCGATGACACGTCAACTCCAAATGGCTGGTAAACAAAGGATGAATTGACAGAATGACTTGCAACTTTCCATGTGTTCTCAGGACAGATATACCAACTTGGGAAAAAAAAAGTTTTGAGCTAGCAGTGCTTTCTCTTGGTGAGCGCAGGAACTTTTCAACCAACCTGTAGATTACAGAAAAAAGTTATTTAGTTCCATGGAAAAAGTGTCTTTGATTTTCTCACAAAAATCCGCAATCACTCAGTCGCCAACCCAATAATTCAGAAACGCCGATTCCTTGTGTAACTATTTACACAATCTAGAGCCATTCTTCGAATAAGGCAGATCCTGGGAAGAACGTGGAGACAGAATCAATCATATGATGATAAAAAATAAGATGAAAATTAAAATCCTGTACGAATGATCAGTCATCCTCCGGAGGATCCATAAAGCAATACGCCTTTTCAACAGGGGATCAGAAGTAATGCATACATACATACATACATACATACATACATACGTACGTACAAGTAAGTAAGGAGTTACACACTAATCACATAAGGTTTGTAGAAGGTGGGTGGCTGATACATCATCCATATTTGTTGATTTATCTTTTAATCTTCATTAAGAAACATTGCGAATCAAGGTTGGGAAGGGGCTATGAATTTTCATCCAAAAATGCTTACGTAATGTGTTTGCAGGTACTTGTATCATATTTGATTGTGAGGAATCCTATGATGTTTCTGTTTATAATCAAGATATTCACTATTCAATGAACACACGCATTATTTTAATGTCGAAACATCATCCAAATTTCCATCGCCTGTTAGACTTCAGAATAACGATTTTTTGTCACTTTCTGCACTGAAAAAAAATTTTCTTCCAACCAAATAAATACTTTATTTGTCCTGTGTCCATAAAATATTTTTGATGAATAATGAAATATTTGATCGAATCGAATAGTGGAATACTTGCCCCAAATCAAATGGTCTTCTAAATAAGTAATTTATTCGCCACAAATAATCAGATTTTGCATCCAATTGGATATTTAATTCCTACAAATAAATATTTCATGGGGAGAGGACAAATAAATATTTTTCCCAGCGTGATAGGGAAATGAACGTCCAGAGATGACGTTTTAATAATATATTATTCAACTTGATAGTCGAAAATAATTATTATTTATCGTCGTTACTAATGAAATGAATATATATAACTGCATAATGCGTTTCGAATATGCACTGAAAGGGAAAAATATTGGACAAATGATAATGGTTGGAAAAAAACTTGACTATGAGGAATGACCTGATCGAGGGCACTCAAACATCAAGGGATACGGATAGAATTTGGCACTAACTTTTTTCATCAATTACTTAATGAATTCGAATTCAAGAAAATAATATCCAAGTGCATACTTGGAATTGAACTCCGAATATTAATTTGGGTTCCTTGTTGGCTTATAGATATTGAAAAACGGAATTAAGACCAATTTTTGAGAGTGGAAGTTATTTAAAAATCTCTTCACACTCACCAAGAAATTAGTAGAAGACTGAAACTTATATTTGGGGCATTCTTTGTCAGATCCGCCACCCCCCCCCCCCCTGCGCATTTCAATTTTTGAGATGGGAAAAGTTTGATGAGCTTAGAATTTTCGTTGAAGTGTCTACTTTTCAATGCCGTATGGTACTTTACGAACATGGCGACCATTTAACCAATATGGTTGCCGGAATTTCAGAATTACTCCGAATTTTCTGGAACGTGTGGAAAGGAGGTTTTTGGGGTCGCTGATGACGAATCCGAACTCAGATTTCCGGAATTACAAATGGCGAATCCAATATGGCGGTCAGAAAATTCATAATTCACTTCGATTCGTGGACACATTACCATCCTGAAGGTTTTTTGGTCGTTGATCACGAGGCCGGACTCAGATTTCCGGAATTGCGAATGTCGAATCCAATATGGCGGCCGGAATTCCAAAATCACTCCGAATTCCCTGAAACATGGGGAAAAGGAGTTTTTCGGGTCGCTTATGATGAATTCGAACTCAGATTTCCGGAATTACAAATGGAGAATCCAATATGGAGGTCGGAAAAACTCTGATTCGCTCCAGTTTATGAAAACATCAACATTCTGAGGATTTTGTGGTCGCTGATCACGAATCAGACTCAGATTACCGGAATTGCGAATGGCCAATCTAATTTGGCGGTCAGAAAAATTCTAAATCTCTTGAATTTGTGGAAACATTGTCATACTGGGGTTTTTGAGTTCGCTGATCACAAATCCGGACTCAGATTCCTGGAATTGCGGATAACGAATCCAATATGGCGACCGGGAAAATTCGGAGACCCTCAAATTTGTGGGAGCATTGTCATACTGAGGTTTCTGAAGTCGCTGATCAAGAATCCGGATTCAGATTTCTGAATCGAATATGGCGTTAGGAGAAATTGGAAATAAGGAAAATTTGAGAGAGGATCATCGTACGGGAGTTCCAGGGATGGCCGATACATATTCGGACCTAGATTCTCGGAATTATGAATGGAAGATTCAATGTGAAAATTCATGACTGTCTGGATATGAGGAATCATCCGCCCTCTAGAGTAAACCTTTGTTCAGGAAAACTTCTGGTCGTCGATTACGAAATTGAGGTCACATTTCTAAAATCGGGATAGACGCATCACGTACAATCATCGACAAAGACATTCAATATGATGAGAACAAATATCATACTCATTCCAGGAATTATTTGGGGACTGGTCACACAAATCCGCGAACTTTCAATGGACTCCATTCCAATGAAACTCTTTGCAAATCTCCTCTGACCCTGGCCATGAATACTGCTGGTTTTCAGCTTGTGGATTTGTTCATTCAGGCTCCAAGCTGTCGGCATTGGCATAACTCAATGTGCCCCACGAAGAGGTTGCGCGATCAGACTTTGCACATCAAATGACCCTGAAAAGGGCCGATCATTGTAACATCTCTCTCAATTGGCAATTGTCCAACTCAGTGTACGTACCTCATGGTTGTCCATTTGATCACCACATTCTGTTACCATCATCATTCGAGTACCTCTTGATGAGCACTCCATTATTGAATCCTATCACAAAACCGTGGTTCTTGAGAATCTCAGGTACAGGTTGAGCGTTCTCGAATCGTTTGTTGAGTTTCCGTTTCATCTCGTGATATGTTTCATCATAGTACATAGTGCCTATGGTTTCAAAATTACTCTCTGCCCAACTGTAGGGTTTTTGAGGCGTCAATATGGTATTTTGAGGTTTGGCAGTCAGACTCACACCATATGCTTCCCTCTTGGATGTAGCACCAATCCCGCACGAGCACCTCTACCGTGAGCAGTTGCGCTGTAATGCCATTCAGCGTCAATACTGAAATCTTCTTCGTGCTGAATCAAGTTCGCGATTGGAAATTTATTTTCGAAATGCTGCTTCGCCCCGTCACTGGTATGAATAATCTTGTTGACTTTTTTCACATTTCGTTGGATTTGAGGAATTAACAAAGTCTGAATAGCATGAACAGCTGAGGTGTCGTGTGTTAAACTTCCAGATAAGGAAATAGAACTCTTGTGCTCAACAAAAGGTCCTTCCTTATGATCATAAATGGCAGGAAATACGGTGCATTGATCATTGTTAAAATGGAATGCTTGTGAAGCATCTTGGCAAACATACGCGTAGTTTTCAGAAAACCAAACGTCACCGGTACTTCGCCATCGCAGAGATCGTGTTTTCTTTCTTGGATGAAAAGATTTTGTTGCTTTGAGATGAATGAATGGGGTTTCAGAATTGTCAGTCTATTGCACAATTCGAGTATAAAATCATGAATTGTCATGATTTCTGTTCGTAGAGTTGAACGATCCGTTGCCGTTCAAACTGAACATTCAATGTCTGTGATGAATGAATTCTCTAGTAGATCATTTGATTTCTTCGAAAACTGCGAAATTCCTGGACAATCATCACATGCATCAAGATAGCAATCAGCCCCAGGTCTTTCACAAACAATTTTATTGAGACAGTCTTTGTGGTTCGTTAGTGGCTGCTCTGTATTCGAGGTCAGCTTTTGAATATCAATTGCATCCAACATCAATTCCGCATTTTGATGTATTGTGCAAACACAAACTGAGTGTGTTCCACAAGCTCCAGAGGGTATGCAACTTTTTGGTCTGAGTCTAGCGAACGCGCTGGAGCTGATATTATCTTCTTGGTGAGACTGTTCGAATACAGTGTGAAGTTCTTCCTAACCCACAAGTAAGAGACGTTTCTGTTTCAGCGTTCGCTCTCCATCAATCTTCATAGAAACGACATCTCTCTTCCCAGGCATCATCCTACTGTTTATTAGGGTGGGCCGAAAAACCAAAATTTTTGAAATCCGGAACGTAATAGTGCGGAAAAGATGGTCTGGAGGAACAGAAATCGCATGAAAAAAAGATCATTCGAATCGGTCAACATTTGACCCTCGCGCATCGAGCTTGAATTTTTTCAGTTTTCACAATTTTTGGCGAATGCAATATATTTTCTCGGAAAAGTTTATATTTCATTATTCAGTGTTAGAAAATGATTGTCAAGCATACAAACATGGTTGATAGTGTTGGATTAATGTATGAATAAATAAATGAATATATATATACATATACATATAATAAACATACATACATACACATACGCAATATAGAAGTTTTGCGTGTGCACCGAGTGCGTAAGTTCTCGTATTCGTTGTGGACACGCTGATCAGAAGTGTACTGCTCAGACATTCGGATCGACCGCTTACCTCACTCACGTGACGTGGACGGCACAGAAATATACCAGCACAGCAGAGGCGTTGCATTTTTTCCAGCAAGTACTCCATTTGTTTTATCAAGCGGTCATACTGGAGGTTGCTGATTTTCTTTCGTAGAGATCCAGAAATTACTACCTTAACAACTTCGTTATTCTTTCACTGATGTTCACGGTATTTAGAGGGTAGTAGGCCTTCATTCCATCTGATTATATTGGGTACATTTCGTAGTTCCAAGGCTTTCCCATCATTGGAAGATGGAAGCGCCAAGGGAACACATGGGTCGGAAAGTATTTTTTTGTCAAATTTTCGGGAGTCCAAAGGACCTATTAACTTCCCAACTTCCTACGTACGAGGAAGTTTTGAGATGTCGTTTTGAAGAACGATTTAAGCTGGCTTCAGAAGTCAATTAGGAAACAGTTAGTTTTTCCACTGTAGCTGGAGCAGTCGCGCAAAATTATGGCTCAGTACGATTTAGTAACTGTCCCTAGAGTTGCAGAAACAAGAATCATACAAATGATAAAATCATACCACGATTCATATTACAGAATACAGAAATCTTACACCAGGGACAAAGAGAAAGAAAGTTATAAAGTTAAGCTGGGAAAGTTCAAGAAGGAAGCTGCACAACTTTTCGATGTAGCACACTGTAAAATTTACAGTCGTCCGAAAAGTTGTACAGCTTCCTTCTTGAACTTTCCCAGCCTAACTTTATAACTTTCTTTCTCTTTGTCCCTGGTGTAAGATTTCCGTATGCTGTAATATGAATCGTGGTATGATTTTATCATTTGTATGATTCTTGTTACTGCAACTCTAGGGACAGTTACTAAATCGTAATGAGCCATAATTTTCCGCGCGATTGCTCCAGCTACAGTGGAAAAACTAACTGTTTCCTAATTGACTTCTGAAGCCAGCTTAAATCGTTCTTCAAAACGACATCTCAAAACTCCCTCGTACGTAGGAAGTTGGGAAGTTGGTAGGTCCTTTGGACTCCCGAAAATTGGACAAAAGAATACTTTCCGACCCATGTGTTTCCTTGGCGCTCCCATCTTTCAATGATGGGAAAGCCTTGGAACTACGAAATGTACCCAATATAATCAGATGGAATGAAGGCCTACTACGCTCTAAATACCGTGAATATCAGTGAAAAAATAACAAAGTTGTTGAGGTAGTAATTTCTGGATCTCTATGAAAGAAAATCTGCAACCGCCAGTATGACCGCTTGATAAAACAAATAAAGTACTTAGAATAGATCAAGTGTAGTCGCTTCGGTTGAAAATTCAAATCATAATACGATTAATGCCTTGCTAGAAGCGAAGAAACATATCCACATCGATCAATGAAAATAATCGATGCGTGTGTTACTGATACAGCAAATTTGAACACACGAACGGATCCATGTCTCTAATAACCACAACTCCTTACTCAGAGTATGTGGTTAGAAGGGAAGAGATGAACTTTTTCCAAATATCTCGAAACGTGTCAAATAATTATTCTCTCTCATGACGAGTAAGCGGTACGATACGTACAAAACAAGCTCATCGTTAGAGAGAGAATATGGACTCGTTTCAAGATTCAAACATTGAAGTTTCACATGGACTGAAAAATGAATTAAATCTTGAAAAAGAAATCGCCATGGCCAGGAGTCGAACCTGGAACTACCCATAGGTACTGGGGTGCATTAACCAATTACGCCACCATGGCCCCTGACGACCCCCTTCTCAAGATTTCCTCAAATTATCGATTCGATCAATTATTTTCATTGATCGATGTCAATATGTTTCTTCGCTTCTAGCAAGGCATTAATCGTATTATGATTTGAATTATCGGCCGAAGCGACTACACTCGATCTATTCTATGGATTATCCTCTGCCGAATTATAGGATTCAAACAAGTCTGGTAACTTGATTGATTAGTAGATGTCACTCGTGGGTACAGTGATTTTCAAATTTTCAATCTTCCGTAATTATTTGAAGGGAATCTTGAGAAGGGGGTCGTCAGGGGCCATGGTGGCGTAATTGGTTAACGCACCCCAGTACCTATGGGTAGTTCCAGGTTCGACTCCTGGCCATGGCGATTTCTTTTTCAAGATTTAATTCATTTTTCAGTTCATGTGAAACTTTAATGTTTGAATCTTGAAACGAGTCCATATTCTCCCTTTAACGATGAGTTTGTTTTGAACGTATCGTACCGCTTACTCGTCATGAGAGAGAATAATTATTTGACACGTTTCGAGATATCTGGAAAAAGTTCATCTCTTCCCTTCTATTAGAGACATGGATCCGTCCGTGTGTTTAAATTTGCTGTATCAGTAACACACGCATCGATTATTTCCATTGATCGATGTAAATATGTTTCTTCGCTTCTAGCAAGGCATTAATCGTATTATGAAATGAAGTACTTGCTGGAAAAAATGCAACGCCTCTGCTGTGCTGGTATATTCCTGTGCCGTTCACGTCACGTGAGTGAGGTAAGCAGTCGATCCGAATATCTGAGCAGTACACTCCTGATCAGCGTGTCCACAACGAATACGAGAACTCACGCATACGGTGCACACGCAAAACTTCTATATGGCGTATATGTATGTATGTATGTATATTATATGTATATATATATATTTATTTATTCATTTATACATCAATGCCACACTATTAATTATGGTTGTATGCTTGACAATCATTTCCCAACCCTGAATAATGAGATATAAACTTTTTCGAGGAAATATATCGCATTCGCCAAGAATTGTGAAAACTGAAAAACTTCAAGCTCGATGCGCGAGGGTCAAATGTTGACCGATTTGAATGATCTTTTTTTCATTCGATTTGTGCTCCTCCAGGCCGTCTTTTCCGCACTATTACGTTCCGGATTCCAAAAATTTTGGTTTTTCGGCCCACCCTACTGTTTATGTCACTGGTATGAAATCCATTTACTTCCTGTAAAATTGCTTGAGAGAGTTTTTTCTCTCTTTTGCAACGCTATCAGGTAAAATGCCGGATTTGGACTTCAATTTTTCCGATTCGTTGGCCAAGTATCGCGTTGTATCGAATTCTTGGGTGATTTTTCTCACACGCCGCAGTGATGCGGCGATAGTCAAAATTTGTAATCTCAATGGATTGTTGGATTCCAAGGTTGAAAATTTCTGCTTGAGTTTATCCAGCATTCCTTCCAGTTCAATTTCCCTGTTTGAGCGTGTAGAATCAGAACCTTCGTATGTCTCATTCTCCACTGGGACATCCTTTTCCATCGAACTCTCAATACCATGAATATTTCCACTGATATCATTTGATTCATCAACCACCTCGTCAACTCGGAATTTGTACGATGAACCCTTCTTCATACATGCATCACAAATTCTAGAATTCGCGGATGGGTGAGGGAATTTCTGCAACATAACCTGCGATATCTTACGTAATCTTCTACCGATGTGTCCGGCTTTTTCGAATGAATTTGCACATCGGTCCGTTCGAATCATACGCGAATCATACCGTGTGTGAGATGATCGAATTAATCAGATGACAATATACGAACTCCTGATAAGGTCTTATCGGTTGGAACAAAAACTTTGAGGTTTAAACGTCGCGAGCATTCATGGAGTGACAACGTGGAACAATACAAAACAGAAGACGAGGAAAACGATTGACGTTACAACGAACCAACATGAAATTAGGTTCAGAGATCACAGAACAATACAGCATCAGTCGATAATAATCGATTCCATGCATTTGTCTACTTATTTTCATCTGAGTTATTCGATCTCCTGATACATGATGCTGCGAGTTCTTCCGGAGGATTTTTATGAATTGAAGCGAATTGGATTTTTTCTGACCTCCATATTGGATTCTCCATTCGTAATTCCGGAAATCTGAGTCCGGATTCATCATGAGCGACCCGGAAAACTCCTTTCCCCCATGTTTCAGGGAATTCGGAGTGATTCTGAAATTCCGGCCGCCATATTGCATTCGAGATTTGCAATTCCAGAAATCTGAGTTCGGACTCGTGATCAGCGACCAAAAAACCCTCAGGATGGTAATGTTTCCACGAATTAAAGTGGATTATAAATTCTCTGACCGCCATATTGGATTCGTCATTTGTAATTCCGGAAATCTCAGTTCGGATTCGTCATCAGCGACCCCAAAAACCCCCTTTCCTCACGTTTCAGAGAATTCAGAGTGATTCTGAAATTCCGGCCGCCATATTGGATCCACCATTTGCAATTTCAATATTCCAACTGGATGCAATTGACCCGTGATGCTCGAATTCCATGTTCCAATCCACAGAATTATCCAACCCCCGTGTATCATAGTTTCATGACCGGTTTTGATCATCATCGTCACGTTCCCTCTTCGTTTCCGCCGCCATATTGGTTGAATAGTCGCCTTGTTCGAAAAGTATCATACAGCATTGAAAAGTAGACACTTCAACGAAAGTTTTAAGCTCTTCAAACATCTTTTATCCCAAAAATTGGAATGCGCAGGGGGGGTGGTTGATCTGACAAAGAATGCCCCATTTATATCTTGATCCTGGTCGTGAATTTTATCATTATGCTCTGAAAATTTCCGTTGAACGCATAATTTATGAAACAGGTTGACGCAAAAATTTGGCTCGCTTCTTTCGATGCTTGACTGCCTTCGATGGCTACGTCAACTATTTCATTATCAATGTGAATGCGTGCGCGAGGAGTACTGCCACCCGATGCGAGAATTTCGTAAGCACCACATTTTCAAACCAAATGGTTGAAAGAAGAAACACAAAAAAACAAAGATACACATACTTTCGCCATCTCTTCATCTCTTGGCACCCAATGCGGTCGTACCAGTTGTACCTCTCACGAGTTGGAACTTGTCAATAGAACTATCTCGAAGAATACTTTTTAGAATGAAAATTCTTGTCTGGGTAGATTTGCTATCAACCATGGTTCAGTCTTTCCCCAATTATTCCAAGAATATCTCTCGGAATTTTTTCCTTCGAGAGGGTTTATAAGATCTTCTTCACTCCTACATGAAATAATGGAAACTGAAGATATTGACAAACAGAATGTGTCTGTATTATTTTAATTTGTACAATATTTTTTTAATAAATATCGAACTTCCATATCTTCCAAACGGTTGTCAGACCAATACTATTACGTTGTGCGATTATTGCAAGACACGATATCTGCCAAGACATTTTCACGTCGAATCAATAAAAAAGTATGAGTGATTGACAACGTTTGGTCAAGACCCGTCTTTCACGTCTTCTTAACGTACGTGTATCCATTGGGATACCATTGAAGATTCACAAAGAAGACACGTTAAAGTTGTCACACACGTGATCATATACAAAAATTATAAATTATATTACTCATCTTTTATTTTGATGAAAAATGACATTCAAAACTATCAACGTAAAAAAAACATCAGCAACATTGTTCTTTTCTTCAAATACCAGGAATAGAATTCAAAATAACCGCTTCAATTTCGCTGTACTGCTTGTCCTCCTTTCCGTTGTCTGGCTCTCGTCAACCACTTGGATATCACCCTTTGACATGAAATTGATGGTAAGTCTTCGAATGATGCACTTATCACACCTGAAATATATGCGAATTTTCAATCATTCAGTCCATCATGAGATTCCACCACTATCATCTCCTCAAGCCTAGCCAACCTTATAATCAGTGACTTCGAGTAACATATTATACAGGAAATAATCCAATAAAAAATTCAGTACATCGTAAACATGAAGTGCTCAAACTGAGAATATAAACGCCTTGTAAACGTCTTCAAGTTCACAATATGATGCATATAGTGATATCCGAGCAGCATATGACTTCAAAATGAAGTTGAAACTGGCGGCCGTAACCCTAGCAATCGATTGTTCTACCTTTCGATTGAACGTTGCTGAAGCTAGATTTATAATAAAAGTTGATAGAGTAGCATTCTCCTGAACATTCCAGATGCTTAAATCCGTTATAAAAATTCTATGTAAAAAGTTATGACGATCGGCCCCTAGTTTCAATTCCATCATTTCAAGATACATCACGGTGAATTCCTTGAGACATGCAACTAAAACAAACAGAACCGAGCAGATCCGGGCAGAAACTTGTTACTTGGCTGATGCTAAAAATCACTATCGACGTTTTATGATATTTCTAGTTTATGAATACAATGGTTATTCTTCAAATAAAATTGCTCTCCGTGTAAATTTTTGCTTAGTACATATATCGTTTCATATTTTCAAGAAAATCTGTTTTGGATACAAGAGAAAATTTATGAGTCAAAACTAGCAGAGTTGAGTTGCCAAACAATGAGTGCCATTGGCGTAGCTGCAAACACATTACGTGAGCATTTTTGGATGAAAATTCATAGCCCCTTCCCAACCTCGATTTGCAATGTTTCTTCATGAAGATTGGTAGATAAATCAACAAATATGGATGAAGTACCAGCCACCTACCTTCTACAAACCTTATGTGATTATATATAACTCCTCACTCACTTGTACGTATGTATGTGCGTATATACGTATGTATGTATGTATGTATGTATGCATTACTCCTGATCCCTTGTTAAAAAGGCGTATTGCTTTATGGATCCTTCGGAGGATGACTGATCGATCGTACGAGATTTGAATTTGAATTTTATTTTTCATCATCATATGATGGTGTCTGTCTGCACGTTCTTCCCAGGATCTGCTCTATTCAAAGAATGGCTCTAGATTGTAAAAAAAGTCTCACAAAGGATCGGCGTTTTTGAATTATCGAAATCATCTTGTATATAATATTCAAAATAAACTGTACTCATCTGACGAAGTGTCCCTTCGATTCACATTTTCATTATGAATTGCGTTTCCTGACATCAATGGACACAACCAATTCTTTACGTTACCTGATGTAGTAATAGTAGTAGTAGTAATTGACTTTATTGCCCAATTCAGCAATACATAAAGATATACGTTTACTGATCATACATTTGAGGTTAACTTATTCATGAAAATACGCGCTCTCTATTCAGTCGAATTCCTTGATTTCAAAATTCATAATCATCGCACTTCAATTTTCACATTTGATTTGTTTTTGAATGACAACTATTGTCTCGGCGGGATACATGTACATGAAGTTGGTTTCATGTCATTCGGACATCTATTTAGAGATACTCTGATTGGAAGTTGGTGGCATATCAACCCACTTTTATCATTATAGGTATCCAGCCGGAAGTGGTGTGATATGAAGTTCGTATCCATACGATCGTCACTTCACACTTGGGATGTAACAAATGTAATTCTCGCACCAATTAGATACTGTGTTTTTAGGATGAATGTATATGTGAAATACATGATCTAGAGGTAGGGTCACCTGACACTTTAGACGGTTAATTGAGCAGAGGTCGCCAATTGACGAACGATCTGTTCAAATTCAGTCTTCGCGCAACTCTCGTCACGGGCACAGAGACGTGAGTATCAGCACGGTTGAACCTTTGTACACCTGCCTGATTAGTCGAATCCTTCGGTATTCATGCACACTCTCGTTTAGTTTCCTTTTCTTGTCTCCTCCAGGGGCATTGGTTGTGGAGTAACTACACTTCGCAAACTTTTGTTAAAAACGTGGAGTTCCCTCATCGTTTTGCTCTCGTTGTTCCTCTGTGTCGTGGAACCGTGTGAGTGGGGCGGAGTAATCATTTTGAGTTACGAGCTCGTACATAGATCTCTCTCAGTTCAAGTCCATGGGACAGCATTGTGTTCTTCATCCTGTAGCACCGTCTACATCAATTTTATACTTTAGCTTCAGTGAGTGAGTGTGAGATTTGGGCTGGGTTCGTGTAAGTTTATGGTGCATCCTATAGACGCAGTTTGCCTGAGACTAAAGTTTGGGGCATCGTGCCCGCGACTCTTACTGTTTGTACCCTGGGATGTACTGAAAGTGTGCACAAAACTCCTTTTGTTAATAGGCATTCTGCCGAACAGCCTTATTCGGGAATCAATTCATTCGATTAAATTCTTTTGTTTGAAATACATGGGCAGTAATTCTTTAGAGCTCGAACCTGTCCCTTTTTCTTTCCTAATTGACATTCTTTTTCATTCGCATCGTCTGTTCTATTTCTGGTCCTTCGAGCCGGATAAGGCTGTAATTAAAAGAAGAGTTTTGTGGTTTCTCTTGGATTATTCATATACGGTTTCGTTTTGTGCCTCGCATTCCTTCTACCATCGCAAGGTTATTTCAAACATTCCTTTGTTTGCTTCGTTCGTCAAACGAACTTGGGAATCTGTGTGAATCCGGCTGGTGTGAGTGCACACAGTTACGTCTAGTGTCATGTACATGTGAGCTGGTTCCCGCCAAATTCTCGTGACGTCATCGGCCGTCGTTGTCATTACCAGGGTGACTCTCCTCCGTCGTTATCTGATTGAGGGGCCTCTCCTCCCATCGATTTACGATAGAGCATACATCATTGCTGCTTCGTCAAGTTGCGCGAATTCTGCGGCGCGTACGGTTCACGGGGAGGCGACACATCCTCACTGTCGTCAGAACAGAGATAAGTGAAATTTTACATGGAAGATTCTCGTTTATTGATGTAAGTTTGACAGTTCAATCAGCGGTTCGAATTTTTATATTTTGATTCCATGAATGCGTTAGCCTTTTCCACTTATTGAATTGCATCCTTACCTGATTGTTTATTCATCCTTGATAATTGATGTAAATGAACTTCTAGCCACCTTACACAGCGTTTTGGGCTTGATCGAACGCTGCGTGGGCAATTTTAAAAAGTTGGGTGCAGCCAGCTCCACTGTTCCGAATATCAATGAAAGAATAGATTTGCTAAAGAGCTATTGGGATGAAGCGAGGAAGCTCAATGTCAAACTCATTATGGCTACGACGGAATAGCAGGGTAAAGAGCTTTAGTATTCCACACGTGATCAATTTCAAATGATCGAAGATGCATATGAGGCATCCCTGAGCGGGTTCTTGCTCCTCCTTGCGGAAGCAGAGGGTCCACCAGAGGCCTTGGAGGAGTCAGTTGCTTCGTATCATGATCACATCCATGCATCACGTTCTTTTAATTTGCCTCGACTGAATTTACCGAAATTCGCTGGCTCGTTTACAAAATGGGATGCTTTCAAGGATGAATTTAACTCCATTTCTGACGCGTATGCAGATACTTCGGCGGTCCAAAAGCTTCAATTCCTCAAATCTTGTCTGTCTGGGGAGGCTTTGACCTTGATCGAAAATCTTCCTGTGACCGACGCTTTTGCAGACGCTTTTGCAGACCTTCATCAATCTTTCACCCGTCAGGTCACGTAACAGCGAGGATCTTCGACTGCTTCTCGACACGTCGAACAACGCGATCATCGCGTCGAAGAATCTAGAGGTTTGCAATGATAGTTGGGACCCGATTGTCATTTTTATCATGAGTAAATTAGACCCGCAAACACGAACTGAATGGGAGTTCGAATTGAAGGATTCAACTGGGATACTGAAATTTTCAAAACTCAAATCGTTCTTGTCGGCCACAGTCCGAGCACTGGAAGCATCTGCTCTTCAGAAACCTTCGGGCTCTTCGCTTCCTGCGAAGGATTCTGAGTTCAATTCGAAACCTATTCGTTCGTTGCAAACAAACGTTTCTAATGACAATTGTGTTCTCTGCCATGAGAATCATAGACTTTACCAATGTCCGAAATTCAGGGACAAACCTGTGCATGCTCGGTTTGATAAAGTGAAGCAAAATCAATGTTGTTCCAATTGTTTGAGTCTTGGACATGGTGTTCTCAATTGCAATAGTTTTAATGTATGTGTGGTATGCAAACGGAAGCACCATTCACTACTGCATAAACCTTCTCAGGAAGGGAGCGCTGCACCGGCTTGGAACGCACAACTTTCGGTGGTTAGCCAGCCTAGATCATCTCATCCTCCGTTAGTGGATCCGAATCCGAATGCACAATCGGCTTTGTGCTCTGCTTTCGCTGCAGCCAGTTCACGTTCCGTCGTATCAATGCCAACTGCGTTGGTGTTGATTCAAGCAGACAACAGGAGATTCTGCCATGTCCGGGCACTACTCGATCAGGGCAGTCAAGCCTCGTTCCTATCACGGAGAGTTGTGGATACTCTGAAACTCAAGGAAGAGAGAGACAATGCCAGCGTGAATGTGATGGGTGAGAAGTGCGTTAGTAGAGTAAACACAGCCACGTGCTTCGCTGTCAAGCCGAGTGCAGGTGGAGAAATCGCAGTTAGGCTTAGGGCGTTCATGCTCCCGAAACTAACATTGTATGTATCTGGGTTGGCTGGGCTCATTCACAACAATTGCAGTCGGCTGACCCCATCCCGTAGGATAGTTGATTGATAGTTTTCGTAATTGGTTCGGATAGTCTGGGTCAGGTTCTACTGAGTGGTTTACAGAAGGGACCACTCAACTCACCTGTGGCCCAAGAGACAATTTTTGGTTGGGTGGTTTTTGGCAGTTGCCCAGCTTCTGCATGCAATCTTTCGTGTGCACTCTCAGTTAGCCTTCCGTGTTTTTGTAATGAGTTGAATCAGTCACTTAGAACGCGGGAGGTCCTCCAGTCGCTTCTGCGAACTGGAGGACCTCCCGCGTTCTTCCCTGCTCTCCGAGGAGGAAAAACAGTGCGAGGAGCACTTCCTTCAAACACATTCTCGTTTGAGCTCCGGCCGTTATGTGTTGCGCTTGCCTTTCAGTTGAAAGAAATCAGTCGAGTTACCGAACTCTTCGGGAATCGCTTTGAAATTATTCAACGGGATGGAGTCTCGTGTGGGAACCAATCCGGTTCATTTCGAATCTTATAATAATTTCATGCGAGAATACCAGGGTTTGGGACACATGCGCCTTGCTATCGATCCTACAGCTTCGTCCAGGGTGAATTACTCCTCACATCATCCGGTATGGAGAGAGTTCGATCATCGCTCAAAATTAGAGCAGTGTTCAACGCTTCGATGGAATGCGTGAATGGCAGATCATTGGATGATTACCTTCTGGTGGGCCCCAAACTTCAGTCTGATTTGACTCCGCTGATTTGTAGATGGCGCAACCATCGGTTCGTATATAATACCGATATCGAGAAGATGTTCCGACAGATTTTGATCGATGAGCGTGATGTAGACATGCAGAGGATATTCTGGCGGCCTCATGCTTCCTTGAGCGTGAAGCCCTTCCAGTTGCTGACGGTGACTCATGGCACTAAGTGCGCACCGTACCTGATGAACCGGGTTATTCACCAATTGGCCATGGATGAGGCTCATGCGTTTCCAGATGCATCCTCTGTTCTTTTAGAAGACATTTACGTGGATGACATCATGTTTGGAGCTGATAACATTGCAGTGGCTGAGACCTTGAGGCTTCAACTCGCTGACTCGCCCATGGTGGGCGGCTTTCAGCTCAAAAAATGGGCCGCGAATTCCTCCGATTTATGAGAAGACATCGACGAATCGGATTGTAGGATCGTCGGAGATGAGTTTCTGCAGGAGGACGAGTACCTGAGAGTTCTGGGGGTTACTTCGAGTTCGCTTTCGGATGCCTTTCGTGTACGGATTTCGATTCCGGAGGTCTCGTCCTTCACGAAGAGGTCTTTCTTGTTCTTCATGCTTCAAAACTTTGACCCCCTTGGGTGGGTTCCCCCGGTCACGGTGGTTGCGAAAATTCTCTTACAGCTCATATGGTTTCGAAGGATTGATTGGGATGCAGCCCTCCCCGCTGACATGCATGAGAGATGTTTAGATTATTACAGGGAACTTCCCTTACTATAGCAGATCACAATCCCTCGTTGGTCTGGTTTTACTCGTTTCTCGCAGCGTCTGACTCTGCATGGATTTTCACATGCTCCTAACGCTCCATACGCAGCAGTGGTTTATTTGGTAGTTGAAGATGCTGCTGGGAATATGCAGGTTTCGCTTATTATGTCGAAAACCGAAGTGGCTCCGCTCAGAGTAGTCAGTATCTCGAGATTGGAGCTGTGTGGTGCTCATTTGCTCGCGGAACTCATCTCGCACGTGAAGTTTTCTTCCCGATTTCGTGACGTGCAAGCTTGGTGCTAGACAGACTCCTCAGTGGGACTCGCATGGATTAAGCAGGAGCCTTCGGAATGGAAGGTGTTTGTGGCCTATAGAGTCTCAAAAATTCAAACTTCGATTGGTCCTGCTGTGTGGGGATTTGTCCCTGGGGTCGAGAATCCGGCAGATTTGGCTTCATGCGGTGTTCCAGCTGGTTCTCTGGTCACCAACTCGTTGTGGTGGCAAGGACCGAGGTGGTTACGATTGCCTTGTGACTCGTGGCCTGCTGTTACACCTGGGATGGATACGGGAGGGTTAGAGGGAAAGAAGAACGAATCAGCTGCGCTTGCAGCTTCTGGGGAGGATTCAAGGTCTCCGTTCCGTCGGTGTCTTCCTGGACTAAGTTCTTGCGGGTTTCGTGTTATTGCAGGAGATTTGTGAATCATGCACGGAGAATAGATACGGGTTCACGCGATATCGCGCTTTCCGTTTCCGGGATCTCGAGTGCTGGGTTGTGGTGGGTTAAACGGCTTCAGGGTGCTTTCTACGAACAGGATTTGGCGGATTCGACCCGTGGCCAGCCGATTCTCAGAAGAAGTTGCCTTCTGCGTTTGGATCCTCTCTTAGATGAGCGGGGGGTTTTACTGGTGGGAGGACGACTGAAGTGGTCTTCACTACCCATTGCTCCGAAGCATCCGATGATCCTACCGAGATGCGAGATTACCGATCTCATTATTCGCAATATACATCGTAAGACTCTGCACGGGGGTGTGCAATTGATGCTGCGAACTTTCGGAATCGTCCAAGACCTATATTCCACTGTTTGTCTGTTTGGTCACGAGAGCAGTTCACTTGGAACTCGTCGACGGTTCCTCTGCTGCGGAGTTCCTTGCGGGTTTCGATCGTTTCGTGTCACGGAGAGGGCTGCCATCTGACGTTTACTCGGACAATGGCACGAACTTCGTGGGAGCTGAGGTGGAGTTGATCCATGCTTTTAAGATCTTGGTTCAGGATCCTACAATTGAGAATCACGCTGCTGCTAACGCCACACGTTGGCATCCCATTCCATCTGGTGCACCGCACTTTCGGGGCCTGTGGGAGTCGGGAGTCAAGGGCGTGGAGCAAGGGCACTTTTTGATTGGGTCCAGTCTGAATTCAGTCTCTGTTCCCTCAGTGTTAGACGTTAGTGAGGGTAGGCTATCGCGCTGGCAGGCTGTCCAGCGAATCACGGAGCACTTCTGTGAGCTTTGGTCTTCTGATTATTTGCATTCTCTCCAGCAGCGTCCACGCTGGTTTTTGAGGCAGCATAACATTGCTCAGGGGGATCTTGTTCTCCTGAATAACCCCAATCTGCCTTCCTCTGAGTGGGGAATGGCTCGGGTTTTGGAGTGTCACCCTGGCTCCGATAATTTAGTTCGTGTTGTGACCGTAGAAACGGTTCCTGGGATCTACAAAAGGTCCATTACAAAGTCGTGCGTTCTACCGGTCTGCATGTGAAAATCAGTCCAGGCGGTTGGATATTGTTTTGTTTTTGTATTCATGAGTGTACGTGAAAAATGAATGAAAATGGAAATGTGTGTTGTGTAGTAAACTTGAGTAGTGAGAAAACGGGTCCCTCCTGATTCCTGTTCATTGCAATCGTTTCAAAATCCTCCGAGATGCAAAACCAATACCCCTTCCACAGTTTCTTTTTTTTCGAAGATGGGATATTTTGGAAAATATTATGAAAACATTATTTGAAATCAGAATTAGGGGTGCACGAAAAGATATTCTCGCCGATATTCCAAAGGTATCGCCTCGGTATCGGAAAATATGGTAAGACTTGGGTATCGTCTCGGTATCGTTAGGCATAGTATCAGTATCGTCTCGACGGTATCGACAGAATATATGTTTCTGAAGTTTGAATCGTTCATTGAAACAAATTAGTAATTGAATAACAAAACACTTGATAGCTCGAAGCCTGAGATCTTTCAGTGAATTCTTGAAACACTTTCTCCTGCTCAAAAGAGTTTATTTAAAGAGATGGATATCCGGTATTCATCAGATTTCATTAGATTGAATTTTCATTCCATTCCAAAAGACGGATTCAAACGTCAACCAGGTACATGAAAACATTCTGTTCAACAATTACTCATAAAATGAACAGTTCAGAGGACTGCAGTTCAATTCCCAACAAATATTCATGAACTTCGAGATCATTAAAGTATTCATGAATTCAAAAGGATGCAAGAAAAACTGAAGAATCAATGGAGCATTCCATGTTAGAAGTTTTTCGAAACCAAAGGATTCATTCTATTCATGTTCATATATAATTGCATACAATTAGATTTGAGTAATGATAATTTACGATCATTTTTGCTGACACACTTCAGTGAAAATATTCACATCTGAAAAAAATTTCAAATAGAATGAAAATTTTATTAATGGAGTGAATCGTCTCCAAAGTGTCGGTTATAAAGACTGCGAACTGACAATTCACAAATACTATTGGACCAACTCAACTTCATTGACTATCTCAAGCAATGCGAAATCTAGATTCATAAATCTTGGATTAAGGGTACTCGAGCGTATCATAATTTGATTCGTCGCTAATTTACATATTAAAAAGAGACGGAATCATGTATTGGAAAATGATAAATGATTGTCGCTCGAGATCCTTTAAGCATTTATATTCTCCTTACAAAAGTCCATTCGTATCAGATTATCAATCGTCAATAACTATAGTTAGTGATGTTTTCATTCCAAGATTGGGACCATGTCCACACAGAACGAAAATTCGAAAAGAATATATAATGAGCTCTTCAAGTCTCAATTAATTCATTTATAAACTCTTTCTGATCTGGTATGCCGTATGGGTATGACTTTTGTACGTCTTAGGAATGAAATTCACTTGATTTCATTGAATGTCAATATAATATCCCATAAATTACAAGAATTCTAAAATAGTTCAAAAGAATCCATGAAGATTTCCGAGACTTTATAAAGAATTATTTTTGCATATTTTTGATACATGGGATGACTCCTTGATCGCGAATTTGATTCATGTTATATACGATTATTGTTGATGGAATAATTCAATTTCATTCCTATTCTACGGCGCAATTTGTCAATTGTCAGTTTCCAATCTTCATATCGACTCTCAACTTCATTTGTTTTATTAAGAATTTAAACTTTCATTCAGTTTGAGTATCAATCTTGTTCAAAATTTATGGAATTTTGACGTTCCAAAACACTCTCTGACTGTTTTCTATGTCTGACAACCCTAACTCATTGAAATATCCTAATGATGATTACAATGTAACATCAGATGTTCGAAGTATATTCTTATATGATGCGAAACAGAAACGTTCGAAGAATATTCGTTTATGATTCTTCGTATGTTTATAGAACATCCATAGTATGTTCGGTGAGACTGTTTTATATGAACGTAGGGTGGGGGATGGATTGAACGAAAGATAATTTGACCAAAAGCAATACTATTGGTTGAACAAGAAACTCCCCTAGAAGGGCATAGTGACATTCTAGTAAGTTTCATGCATCGACCAATAATACAGCATTGGTGCAAATCATCTTTTGTTCAATCCATCCCCTACCGAATGTAATACATTCATAGAATCATCTGAATATTTACGAATCCACTTCTTTCGAATAATCACGGTTTGGTGCTCACAAATAGATTATCAATCTATGAGTTTATTCAATACAGACACTGGTTATTAGCACATTGAGGAATATTCATTAAAGTAGGATGTACATAGTCCGTTGACTACTTATCAAATAATGAAATAATATTATTAATAATTTCTAAGACTTGAGAATAGGAAAAATTGGTTGAATTTATTCAGGGGTGTATTTCATTTTTTTCATTTTCCATTATTATAATTGTTGAATTGATTTTCATATCATTTATTATTCTGTCATTATAATTATATCATTATTAAATGATTTAATATTCATTCATTTCCTCCAAATGTAGATCGGGAGTGAAGGAATGTAATGCTCGAAAAAATATAAATTATGTCATATGTAAAAATTATAATTAATTTTTTTCATTTTTCTTCATCAAAAAATATTTCAAAGTATCGACGATATTCTCGAGTATCGAGGCCTCGGTCTCGGTATTGTGACGATCCCGTCTGAATATCAACCTGCAAAGTTAAGAATACATTAATAATCAAGAAAACATACGTAGAACAGGAACGATAGGTCCTACCTAGGAGTCGTTGCGAGGAGGAAGCCTTGTGTGACTGAGAAATCCATTGTCGCGTAGATTATGTCCATGGACATAGATATGAAGATGGAATCAGATGAAGGAATGAAAATGAAGTTAGAAAAACTCACCTTGGTCCTCTTGGACATACGTCTTACCCTCACGTATAGGAGGAAACCTGTGAATGAAATAAGAATCAATACGTTGGAAGTAACTAGATATTGAGGAGCGATACCTGTCACACCGAACAACTTCAGCGTAGATGATATCTGGAAGAAGAAGAATAAAACTTTTGTCATTTATACAAATAATCCATTTAATTATACATAATGTAAATAAAAATGTACTCACTTGGAAACTAGCTCGGAGTTGTTCGGCGTGGCAAAAGATGAATCACGCGTAAACACTTCACTCACACACGCAAACACTGATAAAATAATAATTGTTGAATACACAAACACTTTGGAAACCCAACAAAAGGGTTAGGTTAGCCGCGTGATGACAGGTTATAAGCAACACTGTCATATATATCGCGAACGCATCGATCACCACGCCGACACTCGGTGCGCCTGCACGAGTATGAATCGAACTCGCATATCGACCATTCTGGATTTGTTTCGCGAACCGCCAGGCGGCGCATCGCGATACAGCCCGCACGGCAAGCGAGAGTGAACTTACCGGGTATTATAAGGAGGTGCAGACGAGTGATTCGGCACTCCATTCTCCGACTAGTCATCTCGGTACTACCTCTGACTAGCCTAGAGGTGAGAGGATTTCTCCACCTGAGAGAAGGTTGTCCGGCTGTTGTCACGGCCTTGCACATAGACCAGGGTCTTCATTGGTTCTATCCTTGACATCCTGATGGGTTGAAAAGGGACGGTGGGGGGATCGGATCTTCCATCCTCAAGAGTAGGAGCTGGTTAGGAGAGGGGGTGAGTCTTGTAATGTTGTTCCACTTGATTCTTCTAGGGCTACAACCAATAGCCGATCCGGGGATGAATTACTAGCTACATTCACACTATCAGGGCCATTCTTGTAAACTCCCTCCTCCTATATTGAGAAGTACTTTTGTGAACATAACTAGCCCGTCCGGCTGACCCATTTGCTCGGCCTTCGCCTAGATCTGATTGGCCCCGGCTGGACCAATCAGAACTCCTCTGAATTCAAGTGGATTTACTGGCATGCGTCCGGAAGACGCCTAGATCCCTCTTGTAGGCAACAGTGCGTTACAATTCCGCTGGATCTTTCACCGGATTCCCGGTTCCCGAACCTTTCGCGTGTGCACACGTTAGTATTCGCGATTGAAGTCCGAACTTGAAGTCTAGAATTAAAAACCTAGAAGTTACTAGTCTAGTCATAAGAAATTCTTGTCAAATTGTATTCCATTGGAACTTCTTTGAGTCTTGTCAAATTTTGAAATTCTATTCAAAAAGGATTTATTACACGTGTGTAAATTATCCCGAATGAAACTTGTTCTAATAATAAACTCTGTCTACGAATTCAATAATCTGTGACCCGCGTTCCCCCACTCCCGTAAACGAACCTTGGTTTTCCGGCGAGCAAGCGGCATCAACGGGGGGGGGGGGGGGTGAATCAGTCAATTAACGAGAATTAAAATCATCAACGCCATCCGATTGTTACGAAACGTCACAGATCATTTGGCGCCCGAACAGGGACTCGAGTTTTGTTCGGTAGAACAGTCACTTGAATTTCATCGAATCAATATCGAACAAATACGCCGTAAGTTGTCCATGATACGTTTCTAGTGCGGTTTGATGGAATCCTTTCCATTTGAAGATAATATGGCTCAATTTTCTTGTGACACAACCGTTGGAAAGTTCAAGTCAGAATTTTTCAAAGCCACGATTTAACCCTGACCATATTTGGTTACGATACTCCAATTTCCAGGGATCTTGATTGTCGCGATCCCTTGGAGATCCTTACTTACTCGGCTGGTACCGTTTCGCTTTCTTGTCTGTATTTTAAATGATGTCTGGAAATTTTCACTTCCAACCTGTCGCCCGGGGCCGGTAGACAATTTAATTACGATTTGACTGTCGTCAATGATCCTGCTTGATCAAGCCTTTTGGGGCCATTCGACCTCAACGATCTTCACCTTTGTTAGTTGTTTTGTCTCTCGTCAGGTTTTTCCGTCTCAGTTGAATTGGCGCACGCATCATGCATCACACACCCATTCCCGTAAGAACATACTGGGTTTGGTCCTTGAAGAAGGATAAAGTAATTAATGAATTATCTGGAAGGGGGGTACAATTTGACCCAGCGGAAGCGGTCACAGCATTGAAAGGGAGGTTACGCGATCACTTAATCAAATCTCAGTCTCAACCAGCTAGTCGAACTCCCAGCATGGAAGGTTTATTGAATTCAGACGATGGTTTACAAGACAGCCCCGATAACGCTACCAATCCGACGGAGGGTGACCCGGGACAAAACCCACCAGTGGACCTGAATCCTAGAGGAACACAGCCCGACAAAGACAGAGATGCCCTCACGCGGAGAATCCGTAATTAGCTGGAATACGAACAAAGAGATGAGCGGGCAAAGTATAAGGAAGTGATGTCCGAGAGAGAATGAAAATTAAGAGAGGGACAGAACCGATTGGAAGCAGGAAGAGAAAGGGCGACAAGAGAAGAACGCCGCCGAATAGAGGCTGAGGAGGAAGTAGAAAGAGAAGCACGGCGACGATTGGAGGACCGAAGTGCCGCCGGATCTTTGGTGCTGGGTCTGCGTGGAAGAATACGCGAGTTAGAGGAAGAAACGGCTAATCGTGGCCCGAATCAGAATATCAACCAACCGGCGACGACTTCTATGGTTGATAATGAGGAGTCTGAAATCGGACGTGTCCTGACGAATTTCTTCAGTAACCCCCTTCATAAACCGTTGAATGTACAAGAGCAAGTGCGCAAGTGGGGAGTTAGCTTCAACGGAGGCTCAGGATTGAGAACCTTCTTAGAACGCGTCGAGGAAATGAGCTCGAGCTTCAACATTCAACATGACCAATTTGTGACGTGTATACCGATACTACTTCGCGGCAAAGCATTACTATGGTATCGCAATAATGAACAAAATTGGAATACTTGGTCAGATTTCGTCAGGGACCTTGGAGTATTTTACCTCCCTGTAGACTCCGATCGACAGTTGCAACACGAAATTCGTGACAGAACTCAGGGACCAACAGAGCTAGCTAGAGAATACATTACTAATTTGCAGAACCTGATGAGACGTTATGGACAGATGAATGAACAGGCCCAATCAGAACGTCTGTACAAAAACCTGAGGTGTGAATATGAATTGAACATTAGACGCAGAGAGGCCCACAGCGGTGATGAACTCATTCAGTACGCTTGTGAATACGAGAAAGCTTTGAAAAAGAGCGAGTACTATAGACCGCCTCCCGGAAGTCAACACTCTACGATGCCCGAAACAGCTTACGAAGGGCCTAAGAAAACTGAGACTAGCCACGTCGGCACCTTGGATACGTCGTATAACACTAGAACGCATTGTTGCCGATGTGGCGGAAAGGGTCATACCCGTTTTGACTGCAGGAACAAAATGGTACAATTTCGCTCCAGATGCGGGAGAAAGGACGTATGGACCAAGGATTGCAGATGCATCACAGTGCAACCCGTCAACCGGAATCACCGACCATCTCCTAGCAACGTTAATAATAATTATCGTAGGAACGATCAGAATCGAGCTACCAACACTAGGGAAAACCCGATTCAACCTAGAAATCCCCAGACAGTGACTCGTGATAACACCATTGAACAAACTAGTACTACGAACGCACCCGCGGTAGTAACTTTCCTGAATGTACATAACAAGGATTGTAGGCCCCGCCCGAAGGTAGAAATAGCCAACAGAACGTTTCTGGGACTAGCCGACACAGGTGCCACGACTTCGATTATTGACAGTCTGGCGGAATTACATTTCCAGGTAATTTGGGGTGACCCCAAGGGAAAAACGCGCACATCGGTACACGCAATAACCGAGCGGGTAAATTCAGGAGAAGAAGCTCGAGAATTGATTACAAAGGAACTAGTCAGATTCGAGTCAGTCAAAGGTCTTACCCCGCTGGTGGAGCATGAGATTAGAGTATATCCTGGAACCGAGCCAATTGAATCTCGGTATTATTCGCGTAATCCAGCAATGCGAGCGGTGATAGATGACAAGATCGATAAAATGCTCAAAGAGGGGGTAATCGAGCCTTCCTGCAGTCCGTGGAGTCCCCCCATTGTCCTAGTTGAAAAGAAGAATAAAACGTACAGGTTTTGTATTGACTTTCGGAAAGTCAATAAAGTATCAGAAAAGGATGCGTACCCTCTACCCCATATTAATCACACGAGACAAACTCAGGAACGCGAAATTTATCTCAACTATTGATCCTCAAAACGGCTATTGGCAGGTGCCCTTAAGTCCCGAAAGTAGACCAATCACAACTTTCACCGTATCTCGTAGGGGATTGTTCCAGTTTGAAGTGATGCCTTTTGGACTTCACTCTGCTTCCGCGACATTCCAAAGGCTATTGAATGATTCAATCACTCCGGGCCTAGAACCTTACGTAGAAGTATATCTCGATGATATCATAGTTATCAGCGAGACTCTGGAGCAACACCTAGCGATCTCGCAAATAGTTTCTGACAAGCTATACCCAGCCCGTCTTGAAATGAATCGGGTACCTTGGCCACGTAGTGGACAAGGACGGCATTAGAACCGACCCAGCTACGACCCAAGCCATCAATCAATTGACGGCACCAACGAACGTCAAAGAACTGTGCGAGTTCATTGGTATGATTTCGTGGTACCGTCGTTCCATTCCTACCTGCTCAGAGTTAACCAAATCGTCAACAGCTCTGCTGAAGAAACGTTCTCAATGGCATTGGACCCAGAACGAACAGGTCGCGTTCGATTCTTTGAAAAACTGCCTTGTCTCGGCACCCGTCTTGGCCCCACCCGATTTTTCTAGGGAGTTCATACTCCAAACCGGAGCTAGCCAGTACAGCCTAGGCGCTGTATTAACGCAGGATACCGCACAAGGGGAGAAAATCATTGCATATGCTAGTCGTACTCTTAATAAGAGTGAGATCAACTACTCAGTCACTGAGGAAGAGTGTTTAGCCGTAGTCTGGGGCATTCAAAAAATGCGACCGTACCTAGAAGGATATAGATTCACCGTAGTGACGGACCATCAATCTCTGAAATGATTATCCACTCTCGAAAGTCCGGCAGGTTGCGTCGCCCAGTGGAGTCTATATCTCCAACAATCTCAGTTCGGTATCACCTATCGAAAAGGCAAGTTAAATAAGGTAGCCGACGCCTTATCCCGGAAACCGTGCCTCGGTGATTCCGATGAAGATCCCGAACGAATTCTTGAGGAAACGATCATTGTAGCTAGCCTCTCATCTGGAGACCAATGGTATCAGAGCATGTTGGAGAAAGTCTGCCTTGAACCCGAGAAATACCCTGAATATTGTCTACGGAACAATAAATTGTACAGACACGTCTACCACAGCCTCAACTACGAGGAAAGACAAGACGCATGGGAAATGTGTTTTCCTGAATCAGCTCGCGAACAGGTCCTTCGAGAGAATCACGACTCCTCAACCGCTGGTCATTTCGGCATCGCCAAGACCATCGCTAGAATTGCCAAATCGTATTTTTGGCCTGGAATGAACGAAGACATCGCACGTCACGTTCGACCATGCAAAACCTGTCAAGAGTTCAAGCCAACTCAGCAGCCCGTCTCGGGTATCATGGGTATCACTAACGCTGCTCAACCGTGGGAAGTAGTTTCCGTAGATATTATAGGCCCGAAGCCCCAATCTTCCAATGGGCACTGCTATTTACTTGTCATGCAGGATAAGTTCACGAAGTGGACAGAGATCCAACCTCCCAGACAACCGAGAGCCCCGGCTATTGTCAAAGCCGTTAAGAAAAGGGTCATTCTCAGATTCGGTTGCCCCCGCACGATCATCTCAGATAACGGAAGTCAATTCATAGGGAAAGACTTCACTAGTTTGCTCTCTCAGTATGGTATCAATCACCAACGCACCCACGCGTATTCTCCTCAGTGTAATCCTGTCGAAAGGATGAATAAAGTCATAGGGACTATAATTGCTCAGTTTGTTGAGGAGACCCAGCAGCCATGGGATAGATATATTCCTGAATTATCCTTCGCGATTAATACGGCGAAACACGAATCTACACAGTTTCCGCCAGCCTATCTCAACTATGGTAGAGAGATTCACCCGCCTAGGACATTCAAATCGGAATTCGGAGCTCAGGACAGTACTCCTGTAGTCGATCACGAGGATCGTCTAAAAATCTTCCGCGAATCATTGGACTTGGTGAGGGTTAACCTGGCGAAAGTGTTTGCAAAACAAAGTCGTTATTACAACAAAGAAAAAGACGATTGGGAACCCTGGGTGGGTGACGTTGTATGCAAACGCGAGCACTATTTATCCTCCGCCGCGGACGCGTTTTCGGCCAAATTGGCACCCAATTTTTCGAATGGACATCGAGTGACTGGGGTCGGTGCCGAATCAACGAAAAACTAAATCAACGAAAAGAAATTTACTACCAGTATGAAGTTGTCATTTTGTTGCAGTATGAAATTGAATTAGTCATAGATCATTGATCAAATCAAACGAAAAGTGAAAAACATTGATTTGCTAACACAACCCCACGGCAAACTTAATTTCCCTTTGTTATGTTTATGATTATGGTATGGTTATGTTTATGATAACAACAAACCGATTTTCGTTCTCTACAGACGTTTGAAACAGTTTGATTGTACCGATCGATTAGGAAGATCATTGATAATTCTATTAGAATGATGAATTACGTGTCTACTGTAATAAACGGGTGCAGTGAATAGGTTAACATAAAGAATTTTCGTTTAATTCAATCAATGATCTATGAACAATTTCATTTCATACTGCAACAAAATGACAACTTCATACTGCTAGTAAATTTTTTTTCGTTGATTTGGTTTTTCGTTGATTCGGCACCGACCCGAAATAACGTATACGAAATAGGAAGAGAGTAAGTAAGAATTCTCTTGGTAAGAATTCTCTGAACTAAATCCATAGAAATAGATGAAATTTCCAAGGAACAATCTGCAGTACTTTATTGCAGTGCAGAACTCGAATTTTGAATTTCAAACTTCCTCACAGATGTTGGGAAATAATGTTTTGGAATTTGAAAATTTGGGCTTTGTATCGTGAATAAAGTATTAACGGTTGTTCCCTGGAAAATTCAGATACATCCATTAATTCAGTTCAGATAATTCTTACCGAGGAAATGTTTATTGAGTCCATATTCTCCCGGGAAAAAGTAATTCATATATGGTCGTATATGAGCGTATATGAATCATATATGAATCTTATATGTACATATATGGGATACATATGAACATATATAAGCATATACGAGGTCATATATGAGCATATATGGATTTTGGCCATATATGATAATGTATGAATGACACTGTATATGGCCATATGTGATCATATTCAATCATACATCATCATATACATCCATATATGGACGAAAAAATGTCACAATTTTACATGGAATGTGATGTAGAACCAAAGGGGAGAGAAGTGAGATCAATGCTGATAGATTCCCCACTTTCATATATGACCATATATGAACACATATGGCCGAAATCCATATGTGCTCATATATGAATGCATATATGAATCCATATATGGGTCCATACATGGAATTTTTTTTCCCGGGCTGTTATATTTTCAACTGCGTGCGATTAGTGTCCCCTTGAAATATTGCCACAAAAATACTAAAATATATAATATCGACAGGTGTGGAATATTACTGTAACATCACTGAAATATTGCTGTAATATTGACGTAATATTACAATTTTGCTGTGATATTACTGCAATATTACTGCGATAAATCTGCGCGGACATGAAATGTTACGGCAATATCGCAGTAATGTTTCCCTGCAATATCACAATATCACAAAATAATATCACTGCGATATTACTGCAATCTTCTGTCCTGTGTGGGACATCATGTAAATCACACCTTATATGTAGAAAACGTAAAATACTCAATTCTAGTTAGTAATTGACTTCATTGCTCATTCTCAGCAATACATAAACTTTAATACTCAATTTTCAAATTATTCAGGTTATGTGACTTACAGGTTATGAATGGATAATACTTTTTGATTGATTGAACGCCTATTATCAAGGTTCAATTATTGGTAGGCTACCCACACAGCACAGGAGTTTAAGAAGAATTCTCAAAAATTCATAATGCATTCTTTGCGAACTCTTTCTGAACTGGTATGCTGTATGGGTACATTCTAATACTACAGAAAAACGTCCCAGATCTTGGATGGCACAAGAATTCTCAAAGAGCTCTTGAAGAATACAATTTATTTACAAAGAACTCTTTAAGAATCCTTGTGCCATCTGGGATAACCCGAGGAATTCTTTTCCAAAAAAAAGGATAGAATTCATTTCAAGAAAGAAAGAACTCTTTCCGAACCAATAAATTCATGAACAGCTCTGGAAGAGGTCAATTTTCTGGACATTGACGAGTTCTCTGATAGTATGGAAAGTATCGTTTCAGATAGATAGATAGATAGATAGATAGATATATGTTTATTATGTTCTAGGATGGAAATCCTGTGGAACAATTGAGAAAGAAGTATAAACAATAACAAAGATATTATATACAAAAATACTTATATATATACAGCAATTAACCCACAACCCGAAAAGAAAAAAAGGCACAATGAATGAACCTCAAAATAAAGATGAAATGAGAATGAGAGTGAGGATGAGATTACGAAGGTGTGAGAAATAAAAATACAGATATAAGATAGAGATACAATAGTTATGATTGCGCAGAATGAAGATGAAGGCAAGAAAAGCGTAAGATGAACCACGATGGACCTACTCAAAAAGGAGTATATATCTATGAGTGAGAGAGGGCAGAGGTGAGCAAGAAGTCATAAAACCTCTCTTTGGAGACGTTAGGGGAAGAGCTACACTTGATGTTATCTGGGATCGTGTTCCAGAGTTTACTACCTGTTATCAAAGAAGATTTTTGATATATGGTAGTACGATGCAGTGGTATTTTAAGGAGCCCCCTATTCGATCTAGTGCAACGAATTGCATCAGAGGTACCAAAATTGGAACGGTTGTGAAGGAAAGGAGGATCCTTGAAAACAAATAGTTGATGCAAGTAGGACCCCAGGAAAAATTTACGTCGTTCAGAAAGTTTGAGCCAGCCGAAGCGCGTGAAGAAAGGAGAGATGTGAACATCTTTCCTGAGATTGAAAATGAACCGCACGCAGGCATTCAGTTTACGCTGCAGACGTATACTGTCTACTTCGGAGAGATCAGTGAGAACTGAGCAACAATCATCAAAATAGGGTATAACTAGCGTTGAAATCAGTTAAGTTCTCATCTGGATAGAGCGTGCGTTGCCATTGAGTCGCAATTGGTAAAGTGCGCACGAGACTTTCCTACAGACAGAAGTTACTTGCTCATCCCAATTAAGAGAAGGTGTCAGAATAATCCCGAGCGATTTAAGCGAAGAGACAAGATTTATAGGGGTGCCGTGAAGTATGATGTCCGGTAAGGAGCGAAGAGAAATATCGTTGACGTAACGTGGAGAACCAAGGATCATGTAATTGGTTCAGGGGGTCAGAATTAGGTAGTTGGTGGAGCACCAACTGGCAATTCTCTGTATATCGTCATTCAATTTCGTGATACATTCGTCTATGAGAAAAGTTGAAGTATGCAGATAAATATAAAAGTCATCAGCGAATTTAAAGAGTTTACAATGGTGAAAAATCGAATTTATGTCAGTAACATACAGTATGAATAACAGAGGGCCCAGGCGAGAGCCTTGGGGAACACCTGAGGTAACTGGAGTCCATTCGGAGCAACCTTTAGAGCTTCTAACTGCTTGCGTGCGACCAGATAGATAGGACCAAAACCACTTCAGCACGGGGGTAGATATATTGAGAAAAGCGAGTTTTTGTACGAGCAAAGAGTGGTTAACGGTATCAAAAGCTCTTGAGAAATCAAACCCCACTGGAAGAGTGATCAAGCGCTTATCAATCGCTTCACGAACATCATCAGTCAATTTTAAGAGAGCAGTTTGAGTGGAGCGGTGTTTGATGAATCCACATTGATATTGGTCGAGTAGAAAATTCTTGGTCAAAAAATCACACAAGAAGTGATGGACGATCTTTTCAAGTATTTTAGATGACTCACAGTGAATGGAGATAGGGCGAGAATCACGTGGAGTTTGTGGGAATCTTGTTTTAGGTGAAGGTGTAATGAAGGAACGTTTCCACGCTATAGGAAAGAGGGATAGCATGAGAGAGGAATTGAATGAGGTCAGTAGGAATGGGAAAATGGACGGAGCGATCAGGCTAAGGAATCGACCAGGGAGCCCATCTGGAGGAATAGTATTTGGGTTGGGAAAATGATAGAAATTTAGCAGATCATGAGGAGTCAAGTGAGGGAAAAAGAAAAGGTTATCACTGTAGCCGAGACTTTCGTCGAGAATGGGCGGTAGAGGACAGGCCGGATGAAAACCAGCAGAGAAGTCTGAACTAAGCTCGTTCACACAAAATTTATCCGCGGGCGGATGATTATCATTAGATTCAATTATTCTCAGGGTACGGAGTTCTCTCCAAAGTGTGCGTGAGTCGGGGGTGCCCATCAATCTGTCGTTATAATATTGACGCTTCGCATTCCTGAGAGAAGTAACAACATTGTTCCTTAGTCGTGTGAAGAGTAGATGACATTCAGGATTTCTTGTGCGGAGATAAGTCCTCCTCGCAGTGTTTCGTTCACGGATGAGATTACGAATCTCCTGAGTTATTCAGGGAGAAGGGGAACGTCTGGGAGTTAACCTTCTGAGCGATACTTCACTATTGTATAGATCAGTGAGATAATCATGGAAAACCCCAACACACTCATCAATATTTGTAATACCCGAGTTCCCGATGTTCAGCAAAATCAATGGTATATCAATATCTTGCCCATTGATACGCGAGTAATCACGCACAGAGACGATCTGCTGTTAACTCATGGGTAGATTGAAAGAGTATTCAATTGAGATCATGTCATGCCGAGACATTCCTTTTTGTTCATGGTCAATCACTTTGGAGAGATCGTCCACTACACATGAGTCAAGCAAGGTAGAAGAGATGGACGTGTGATGAGTGGGGCCGTAGGGGACAATGGCCAGATTCAGACTGGAAAGTATTTCACGGAGATAAGTACTATCAGGAGATGAACGGCACAAGTCGGTGTTCCAGTCACCCATAATGATTTTGTCGTGATAGTCAGTACTCAGTGTAGAGATCACCGTTTCCAAATTAGCGAATCCTATTTTCGGAGGTCTGCAAACTACACCAATGAGTACTTTGCGCATACACGTGCTGGAAACCTGGACGAATAGATATTCGGGTTGTGGACAAGTGGCATCGTACTCAGATTCCTGTATAATTTTGTATTGGAGATCCTGTTTAATATAGAGACAGTCCCCCCCCCCCCCCCGCCAATACAACCCACCCTTTCGCAACGAAAGACCGCATATCCATCCAATGAGCAGAATCAGTCATCCATGTCACTCCTAAACCAGGTCTCAGATACCACAATGACATCGTACTTATTCGGATTCTTAGTGCAGAAAAAATTCATCAAAATGAGCCAAAAGTGATTGTGCATTAACATGACACATTTTTAACGAACGAAAAACTTGATTAGAGTGAGAGTTTGAGGGTCGAATCAGGAGTCACCTAAGTTGATCAAAGTCCCTGTTAGATGTGATGACAATAACATTCGAGGTATCATCTTTTCCCACCAGAATACGTCCATTCCTCGCCCCAATATGGAGATATCCTTCAGACTCCGCGACTGTCTTAGTTTCTGCGAGAACAGAGGCTATATCAGACGGCAAATATTCATTAAGATAAAGCCTAGACTTAGGTAGAGAGGGATTAATATCAGACGCGTCGACCAATCCTGTAGAACGTTTGGCCTCAAGTATTTTCGCCAGGAGAGAAGGAGAATCAAGCTCCATAAGGATGGTACGTGGACGCGATGTAGTTTTGGTGGAGCGAAGGCGAAATACTCTCATAATGTTAGATTGGGTGATCTGAACATTAAGATGAGCCATGACATCCATGATACGGCTTGGAATGAATTCATCAGGAAGTTCAGGTAATCCTGAAAGAGTGAGAAGGTTCCTATTTGATTGAGAGCGCAGCGCTCGAAGTTCTTCCTGCAACTTGGTATTTTGTTGTTCCAATTCAGAGATGCGTGCTGAGTGAGATTAAAAGTTATCCTCAATGGTTATAACACGCTGGCTAAGCGATATGAGGCTGGCGTCAATCATTTTGATACAAGAGGAATTCTGTTCCAGTGAGGTTTTTAATTCCTGGTAGTCTTCAGTAAGCGATTTTACATCCTGATTGACTGTCATAACAGCCTGTTCAAGCCCCGCAAATTTGCTGAATAAAGAGGAGACATTGTTTTCGATGGAAGACAGTTGTTGAAGTCAAGCATGAACCTCAGTATTATTGCGTTCTTGCCGCTCAATGAAATTATCGAGTTTATCTGAGGATATTTGAATAGCTCTCATAATATCATCTATAGTAAAGGTTGTATTAGGAGTAGTACCATCACTGGTGTTGCGATCAACCATCAGAACTGACGGGCAATCAACTTCCATTGATGAGGGAGGGATATCTCTAGATTTCTTGAAGGATTCCAAGGGACCTCTGCAAAGTACAAGCTCCTTGTTGTGGTTATACGTTTTATGTAGTTTCACACAACCAGGATGGAAATATTTTATGCACGGTGTACACTCAATGACATACGTTTTCACAGATTTTCTGCAGATTGAGCAAATGTGATCCATTGTTATAATGAAAGAGAGAAAAATCTGGTACTAATATGTGTGAAAATCCAAATAAAAAACGATTTACATAGAATAGAAGTCGTTGTAAGAACGGTTAAGATGAGTATATGCTACGTTGGGTGAGAGAGAGTACCATCGAGTAGTTCGAGAGACAGAGATGAGAGCAGTAACGTAGAAAGAATACAACAACAGTGTGCACGTATCTATACACTCAGTGTCATAGGATATGTGTGACACACACAACGCAGTATATGCGAGCGAACGCTAGCACTACGAAATAATCGCGCATTATAATTATGAATGTAATGTAAGTATTATTGAGAAATGCATCACCGAATTATTATCAATGTAGACCGCAAATGAGGATGGAGAAAGCATGTGTCAAAAACCTTGTTGAAAAGTGATGTGATACGAATCACCATGCCGACAAAGATGTTGTCGTCCAGGCTCCCGTTGAAAGGCAAGATTTATGCTGTGGAGTGTGGATGTGCTACGATGGCTAATACCTCAACGTTACCGTGATGACGTGTAGAGAAGACAGACCAATCGATTGATAAGAGGCGAATGATGAGCGCAACGCGCGAAAAGCACTTGTAATATACCAGCCTTGGTCTCCCCGCTTGGCAGATGCTCCAACAACACTAGATAAATGCAAATCACAAAACATCCACCATCGGCTGCCAACGAAACAGCTACTTATCGTTAGTTGCTCAAAAAATGCCCGAGCCGATAAGGGATGCACTGAAACAAGGTCGACCCCGATAGGGCCACAAAATATGCAGTAAAACAGTTGACAAAGTAAATCGAAGCAAGAGCGTGCAGACTTATACTCACGAGAGAGAGAGAGCTTTTAGTACCCTCACAGAACTTGTGAATGTCTCAAACATTGAACTCCTTCAGAGCTCTTTACGGATTCATTACTTCGAAAAGAGTTCTTGAAGAATACTATTCTCATTTTTGAAAAAGAATTCTCCGTGTGTTATCAGGGGTTGTCTTTCCTTCCTTCCGATAGATCCTTAATGCCAATTCATTGTTAATTGATTAGGAACATTTTCAAGGGGATAAATATGTGACAAATATTCGTGAACATATCCATGCACTTGAAAATGTTTCTGATCAATTAAGATTGAAATGATGACAAGGATCTATTGAAAACCCAGACAGCACACAAGTTCCTTCTGAGTTTGCAGAGAATTCAGAGTTAAGAATACGTACGGAATTCATTTCTATAAATTCATAGAGTGTCCTGAATGAACACATAGAGTATCAAAAGAATTCTTGAAGAGTTGTTGATGAATACATGTGGGAGTTCTTGATGAATACAAGTGGGAGTTCTTGATGAATACATGTGGGAGTTCTTGATGAATACAAGTGGGAGTTCTTGATGAATACATGTGGGAGTTCTTGATGAATACATGTGGGAGTTCTTGGAATACACATAAAAAATGCATGAGGTATTCGTGAAGACTACCTAAAATGGAGTCCTGTTCTGCCCAAAAGAATTTATATTGAATATCATGAACTTCGATCAACAAGAATTCAATCAAAGTCTTTCCGAATTTGTAAAAGTCTTTGAATAAAAGTAATGTCCAAGATACAATTAGTAGTATATTTTCTCTTATAAATTGATTGAATAGGTGCGTGTACGAGATTTTGAGAGTGCTTAATAGAGTGAAGTGAATTATGCAATGTAATAATCAGTTAGTGATTCATTTCGGTGCAAGAAAGATATAATATGTGAGAATCAATGACATATCATATGATTTGAAGGTTGAAGTTTTGTATACAACAAAGTGATGTGACTCTGAAGAAGAGAAGTGTGCAAGAATTCATGGATTGTTCGTGGATAATGAAGTAAATTATTTATCAACTCAAAATATGTGAATATTGACTGTAAAAATGCACCTATACAAACGATCTCCCATGTGTGAAAGAACTAATCGATTTTATCGGGTGCGGAAAATCCTTTATAGAGAACGATGGAAAAAACTTTGTGATCTCTATCTTTTCTGATAGGGAATTTGTAAAAGACTTGATATTTGATTACAAAGGTTTATTGAATGATGAGAAAGTTCAGAATGCTTGTTTAGTGATGTGATTTATTTATACCTAATGAATTCAGATGTAAATGCATTATGAATTCTTTTGGGCAGATTATGTGTTCTCTCTGAACTTCTATATGTTCTCATTTCTACTGACATAACGGGCATACTTTTAGAATTATTTTCGGATTCAAATTAATGATTGTGCGTATTCCTAAAGAATTCCCTCAAAAAGCGTGGCATTCAAATGGTATTCTCTAAGAACTGTTTGAGAACTAGTTGTGCTGTATGGGAAGTAAGGGAAGGATCAATTGAACCCACTGTATATACGTTATGGATTGAGAACTCAATGTTCTCATACAGATTTGAATTTGAAATGATAATTATCATCCTTTCTCCTGACAATTAACTGGAAACTTATCAATTATTAATTCAACTTTATAAAATATATAGAAATGCAATTTTGTGAATTTTGGATTTCGCGGGTGTAAAATACGTATGTAAATTACTCTCGATTTTTTAACGTGAAATACATAGTTTTTTACGTGTCAAAAACTGTGTACAATACATCATGTATTCTACTTCAACAACCCTGGGCACGTCAGTTGCATTGTAGCATCGTGCTGAATCGGTGACATCATCATGAATTTCCTCGTGGGGCGTGTATTTCGCGTGTGGGTGTGTGTGAATTATTATACACACATGAAATATAATATCATATTCCATAATATTATTCAATAACTCATGTGATATATATTTCATGATATTTCATACTGTGTTCCCATTCATAATTCATCCCTTACTGAAAAAAGGTTTGTAAGTGAAGCTCTTTCCGCGAATGTTATCGGTTTTCCATACCCTCCATATACATAGATATGGTTGTTGATATGAGCGAGTTCTCCAATGTTCGTTTTTGGCACAAGTAGAAGGGAGTGAAATTCGGAGGTATGATGACCATATCGTGCCATAATCATTTTGGTTGTATTGTAGTATCGCGCTCAGTTGGTGTCAAATTTTGATGTTTTCATACGTCGCACGAATCTGTGATGTACATGTGCGTGTGTATTGTGGCGATTTTTGTGATGTTCCCTGTTTTACATGTTTAAGCATTATTCTGCAAGTGCTAGGAGTGTGAGGTGAGGGAGTTTTGTCTGCGCACTATGTTAGTTCTCTTGAGGAGAAAATGATCCCATTGGTGCAAAACGATCGGAGAGGGGGAAATCATGCATAATACTCTATGAGCATGTATGAATTCATGTATGATCATGAATGATTCATACATGTACATGTAAGATAAACATGTGTGTTCGATCATGCATACTCCCTGATCAGGCGTTCAAATTCAAATTCTATGTTCAACATGATCTTGAATGATCATGTGTGAGCATGTACATTTCATGTGTGATCATGCGTGAATCATGCAAAATCGTATGGAACATAGAAATTTCGAGTTCCCCTGATAAAAAAATCATTCATGATCGTGCAAGATCATGTGGAACATAGAATTTTCAAGCGCAACTGGGGAAAAATCTTCATGATCATGCATGATCAAATCCGGTCCATCCTCATCCATGAGAACTCATTCACCATAGCTGAACTTCTGTTCTCCTCTTCCAGAGAACGGTCCAATTGAATCGTATGGACTAGTGTGGGTCGAGAAAATTTTTTTTCTCGCTTCGCTCGGGCAACAAGCATCACCCTCGGTGACAATCACTCGTTTCCCTCCCTCGTAGCATAATGTACTATTTCCATTCGCGGTTCTGAAGGGATCGTATATGATTTCATATTGTATCAAGGAAAAACTACTGAGTTCAAAGAAGAATATTTGGAATTCGGTCAAGGTGCTGCTGTAGTTATGCAACTGTCAAAACGAATCAAGGAACCTCATGTCGAATTATATTTTGATAACTACTTCTCCACTTCCCATTTATTTGAATGGTCAAAATTGAGAAACATTAAAGCAGCAGGTACCATACGGCTGAATCGTTTCTATCCCTGTTGAAAAAAACCAATCGATTCCAATGGTTTCCGATAGGACATGGTTTATCATTGAACAATGATGTGTATTTGTCACAGCAACTCCACATGGATACCAATGGAAGGTCAACTTTCTGAAATACGAAGAGCGTATTAAAATGTATCGGAATCTGTTGATATTTCCCCAAAGGTCATCTGATGTAGCGTGTTCGAATTGGATTCCATGCGGAATGATGAATGATAAATGTTCCTGAATGGAATTCATTTGGAGATACGAATCTGAATACTTTGATATATTTTCGTATGGGCATTCATTGTATTTTATACGGAAGACCAAATGAACAAGTTTTATCGATGCAATTCATCTGGAATGACAGAAGTGGGTTATTTCATAAACATTTGTATTGGCATTCATTGGATTCTATCGGAAATACAAGAAACGTGTGTTTCCAACGGAATTCATTTGGAAATACCGAATTTTGGACCCTCAGGAATTGAATTTTTCGAAATTTGAGGAACACATTGGAACCTATTGGAAATTCCCAACCGCCATTCGATGTAACAGTTTTGAATTGGATCCTATGTGGAACCACAAAACAAAATGTTTCCGATGGAATCCGTTTGGACATACCATACTAACTCATCCATTTTTGTATTGGTACTTATCGGATAGTTCCACATGCAACCAATATTGGAAACAAATAGTGTTTCCTCATGGTATTTAAGGGGTCTTTCTGATACAGGCTTTCAAGAAAAAATCTTTATTTTCAAACATTTGTTTCTCATAGAAAAAATTGAGATATCGTTTTGAAAATTCGTAGGTACATTTATTAAACATTCAATATTACAAGAATATTTTTCTCAGATTGAAACGAATTTTCTTTTAAGTTACACTAATTTAAACAACAAAAAAACTAAAAAATGACGGTGGGAGTGATTTGGAGCGACCGGATGATCTGAGAAAGAAAATAAAAAGGCAAATTATTCCTTATTGAAGTGGCTATCGCATGAACTAGGATCTTTTCGATTGGTCAAAAATTCTCCGATTTCTATCCGATTTTCCACCCTCAAAAATCGATTTTTTCGAAAAATGGCCGTCATTTTTTCATTTTTCAATGGAAAAAAAATATTCTAGTTCATGCGATAGCCACTTCAACAAGGAATAATTCGCAATGTTTTTTTTCCTTTTTCAGATCATCCGGTCACCCCAAATCACTCCCACCATCATTTTTCAGTGTTTTTTTGTTTAAACTGGTAGGACGATGAAAAAATTTTTTTGAATCTGGAAAAAACATCTTTTGTAATATTTTATGTTCAGTAAACATACATAGAAATTTTCAAAACGATATCTCAATTCTTTCTATGAGAAAAAAATGTTTGAAAAAAAAATTTTTCTGTAAAATCTTAACCAGAAAGACCCCTTAATCAAATAATACACCTAGAAGAGAAAGGTTGTAAAATTTTCCTCTTCTCAACCCACACAGCACAACAGTACAGGAGGAATTCATAATGAATTCATTCGAAATGAGGCTTTACTGTCAGTAATGATTCTGGGATTTATCATCACTACCGCTGAAATCAGAATTTTCTCTTTCCGCTGTTTCAATTGAAATGAATATTATCCATTTTCGTAACTTAAAATGGAAACTGCGGAAGATGAAAATTCTGACTCTGAAGATGATGAGTAATATATCTCAAAATCGTTAATGAGAATATCATTACTGCCGATCTCTGGTGTAGATTGGTCCGGCAGCCATTTATCATCATTTCTTTTACAATAAAAGTGCTCTGTGAAGAGGAATTGAGTATACGCATCCCCCATAAAATCATCATATATAATGGTATACTTCATCGTTTCATTTCTTAGCCGTTGATAATTCATGCCTATTACCGATAAATTAATGATTTCAGTATAAAATTAGATATATCTAGACATGAAAATTACGATCTTTGTGATGAAATACGGTACATATGGTGAAACATTCACCTACAGTCATGGGGAAAGTCAAAACGGGCTAAAATGGGCAAAAGAACATCCAATAAAAAAATTGATAAAAGAACTGTAATCATACCTTCTTAATATCCCAGATAGACAATCCGATTTCTATTAGATATCTGAAAGATGACTGAAAATTTTGTAAGATATCTCAAAATTTTTTCTGAAAGAGATCTCTTAGATATCTTAAAAATATCGTACGCAACACTATTATATAAGTTTGAGATATCTGAAAAGAGATCTTCCAGAAGCTTCTTTAAGATATCTCAATTAGGTCTTATGGGAGAGCAAAATTAGAAATCCGAAAAATGGTATATTTCAGAAGTCATACAAATCCCCTGGTGGTAATGTATATATCATAATTTTTCATAATTCTCATGAAAGTCATAATTCTGTACACTGAGAAAAAAATAAAAGTGCCATCAACCACCTAGTGTAGTTGAAAAATTTTTAAGTGAATCAATGAATTTTTCGTTGAAATGACTTGGAATTTGTAGAATCAACTACAACGCGTTTCATCGTTTCAAACCTATCACTTGATTGTATGAACCAACGCGAATGAAATTCAAGGAATCAGAAACAATTCTATTCAAAATCGCAAGTAGTTGAGTCAACCTCCCAAGCAAGAAGTGAATCAACTCACGTGAACAGTTGCATGAACAAACAATGTTTCCGTTTACAAACTTCAGATCATTAATTGAATGAAAATAATTGATTATTCCAATTGATTCAATTGTTTGATTTAATGATACACCAGGAACTAATCAACATCATTCTCGAGTTCAGGGTATTCAGATGTCCAGTTGATTTTTTTCTTTTCAATATATCCACAAAACATGATCACAGCATTTGCTTGAAAAGAATTTTACTTCCGTATTCATTCTACATATTTTTCAATCTCAGGAGATATTCAATAGGAATAAATTTCAGAAGACACACTGAAGTATTTTATAACAATGTCTTTGAAATTGGTTTTTATTTCTAATGACGAGGTACAAGATACTAACAGGGTTTGGGAATGACTTGCATTCTGTGTCACGAGAATCGTATATCGCCGTATAGCTACGTCAGTTGAAGCGTGAATTTGATGAGGTTAGGTAGGCACGTAGGTAGGTAGGTTCGATTCTCGATTAGGGCTCCAAACTCTCTGTTCTGACTGACAACCCGCTGTACTTCTTTATCCGCCGTTGGTGGAGGAGAGAGAGTCTTCATCATCGGTAAAAGAACTCCCCTTCCATTAAATGGTTTGTGTGATCGAAATTTTTTATTTGTTTCTTCTCGTTATTTGTACATTGGAATCAAATACTATTGGATTCAATGAATTTTTTTTGAAATTTATTGCAATCGAGTGTAGAATTGATTCAACGACTCTTGAAAAACGATTGGAAAGAAAATCTGAGTTGATTCAGAAATTTAAAAACTTGGGATCAATTGTTACGTGCATTTGACACAAAAATGTAAGATAGTATGTCAAGCACATGATGAGTCTAAACAATTCTGTATCGTTTTATGTCAAATGTATTAAGATACTTGACGGAACCAATTTTTTTATTGCTTCAACCATCCACGTAGTTGACTCAACGGAGTCGGCCAACTTGGTGAATGATTTAATTCAACTTCCAGAGTTAGTTGAACGTATCTAACCTCCTGGCGTAGTTGAGTCAACTACATTTTCGTTGAGCTCACAAATTTTTTTTCTCAGTGTATATTTCGTCATTTGTTACAAATTCGAGGAGGAAATATTAGATTTTTCTCACTGAATTTGTAATTTATGAGGAAACATGGCAAATTGTCACTTTTATGAGAAACTATGGAGAATCATGAGATCTAGCTTCGCCAGGGAATCGATACATGAATCCGATGAAGATGTTTCGAGGAGAACACAGCATGGTACAAATTCATGTATTCCGATTCATACATTCATTTTTGTAATAGTTCAAGATATTCAAGAAGTGCAATTGCGTCTTTAAATAGGATAAAATCTCATCGAGTAACTGCATGATGTTTTGTTTGTTTATATACGAGTATGTAAACAACAGTAAAGAGCAGGGTTCCCTGGTTGAAAAATCCAAGAGGATCTGATAAAAACCGATTCAAAAATAATCGGAATGAATAGGGGCAATCGGAAAGGCTCAGCTACCGATTCAAAATGGATAGGAATGATTCAGGATCTCTTTTCTATAGGATTGAATCAAGGATTTACCAATAGAAAAATCTGTTGTTCATTTGAATGAATAAGACTCCGCGTGATCTCTTGGTCTGTATAAGAGATATCTGATTAGATGATCGAAATTTCGTCCATCTCGTAAAGCGAACGGTTCTGATCAGAATTCTCCATACCTCAATCTATTTGAAGTAACGGGGAAATATGTGGAATTGAATGAGTAATGAGTTTGTTTATGGGGAATTTTCGACCTCATTTAAAAATGTATAAATTTAATTGATCATTGGGTTTTAGTTGAATCATCTCAACATTTGAATCTATCGGGAATAATCGGGAAGTTTACAGATCCTAATATCCTACATAAGAAAAAAAGATTAGTTGAAACAACTAGTTACCTTGTGAGCGCATATGGCCCCATTTTTTTTCGTTAGGACAACAATTTTATTCATTGATTCGACTAATTTGAAAAACTGGTTGAATCAATGAAACAATTGGTTATTCTAACGGGAAAAATGGGTCCATATGCGCTTACAAGTTAAATAGTTATTGCAACTAATCTCTTGTTTCCGAGTGAAGCTATGTTTCGACAATAGCCAATTCAGTTTTAGAATCGTTTTCATTGCATCAGACCATCGGTTTCAAATAAATAAAATACCGATCAAATACAATTAGAAACTATGTTACTGGTGCCAATCGGAATTTTCATTGATCATAACATACTGATTGAAACCAATTTGACAATATTTAATTGGTATTCATTGGAATTTTTATTGGTAATAAAATACCCATTGAAACCCATTGACAAATATTCAATTGGTATCAATCCGAATTTTTATTATTGATGAAAACCCATTGAATCCCATTGGGAAATATTTCGCAGAGATCAATCGAAATTTCCATGTTCAATGGTGTACCGATTAAATGCAATTAGACAATATTTCATTGATATCAGTCGGAATTTTCATTATTAAGAAAATACCCATTGGTATCAATCGGAGTTTTTATTATTCATAAGATACCGATTGAACCCAATAGAAGAACATTTTTGTCATCAGGTTCAATCAGATATTCTTGACCAGGATATGTTTGGCAATATGCCCCTCCAGAGCAGCGTATTAGGATAGCTTACAGGTTGAGGAAGCAGGTCTTACAGGTAGGTAGATCGGTGATAGTTTGAATCTCCTCCAGGTAGGAATGAATTTTCCAAGTCATATGTGGAGATAGAGGTGTTGGCAAACTCCCAATTGGATCCAGTTGGAAAATAATTCATTTACATCATTCAGGATTTTGATTAATAATAAAATACCCATTGAATTACATCAGAAAATATTTTATTGGTATCAATTGGAGTTTTGAGTGATCATAAAATACCGACTGAATCCAATAGAAAAACATTTTATTGGTATCGATCGGAAATTTCCGATGCAGAAACCCAATTCATTCCAATAAAATTTGTTTTACCGGATTTGATCGGAATCTGTGTCAATCGTGAATTACCGATTCAATCCAATGAAAAAGTATCTTATCGGTATCAGTGGGAAATCTCCGATGCAAAAACTCAATTCATTCTGATAGAATTTCCTTTTATCGGAATTGATCGGATTTTTTCACCAGGGTTAGGAATGCCGGTAATGTTTATTAATGCTGATTTTGGAAAAGTATGCAATGTCATCCAACGAATATACGAATAAAATATCATACACTTACTTGGTGAGTTTTTACACCATGGACAGGTCAATTGCACTTTTGAATCCCTTGAATCCCGTTATATAACATTTTTATGTACTAGATTCAAAATTTTACACGTACTGCACGTGAGAGAATGAGGTATAAAAGTGATGCGAGAGGCAAAGTCGGTAGACACTATCTTTTCAGGAATTGAAGTTCCGAAAGATGTCTTATAGATGATATTCTAAAAGCTCCGATGCAATAGATTTTTCAGATATATTTCAGAAATCTTATACAAGCATCTATAAGATATCTTTCTGAAGATTTCTAATATACATCTATCAGACATCTTTTAGATACATCTTGAAGGTTTCTTTCATCGGATATCTTATATTCATCTTTGAGAACTTAAGGTTTCCTGGGATCTCACCTTCTATGAAAATGACTACTCCTTCCCCGTAACCATTCTCACATTTCACTAGATAAATTTTATTTTTCACGAACGGTAACTGAAAATTTCTAATTTGAGATACTTCAATCGTTATATATTCTTTTGATTTAAGCAATTTGATAAACCCGTACATCGATGCTGTTTTCTGTCTCTGTATTTTTTACGACGATGAAAAAACACATGACCATATAATCGTGATTCACTGACAGGCTTATTCATTTTGTTTCTCGAGTTACGGTATCTTGAACGTTATCTCGATTCAAGGATGTAACTACCCTGGTGAAAGGGAAGCGTGTAATAGAAAGTGTCAGGAATGTAGTTGGAAAGTATTTGGAACGTGGATTTGAGCGTATACCGAGCGTCAAGTGGAACATTAAGAGTGGTCCGAACGTATATTTGAAGTGTGTGAAGCGTATCTGAAGGAACCCCAATTTCATAGAAACCGGGCTTTACGCACGGAATCGTAATCCAAGAGTGGATAGGAAGCATATGAGAAGTATTAGGAAAGTAATCTGAAACATGCTTACGCTTCCGTTACTCTTTATGACACGCTCCCCTTTCACCAGGGTATACGGGGAATAACGGAGGGCGCTAAATAATCGATTTTTTCTTCGAACTGAGATCATGTACGGATATGAGATTTTGATAACATTTTCATTCAAATTATAGAATATGCAAGAAAAAATGATTCTCCAATAATCCTTCGATTTTTTTTCATGAATAATACGTAAAGATCCTGATGTATCGTGTACCGGAGTGTCATAAACAAATGAAGTTGCGCTGGATTATTTTCTGGTGAATCAGTGACAGAGAGAGATGGAAATATTTTGTTCTTACCGATCGATCAGTTCTGCTTTTTTACATTTTGTTGTACTTGGAATTTATGACATTAAATTTTTGTTGATTGGATGTTCAGGGTTTATAGCTGTCCTTGGATCCCAACGGAATTATACGGGTGTGGGATTGACCAATCTTACATTTCTGTTTGATAATTCAACCAATAAGATGCAAATAGATTATTTCACAATATTCATATTGGATATCACAATAAATTCCGCTAAAAACATCAATGAGAGGATTGGAAATTGCTATGCCTAGTGGAAATGCACCGTATATGACCCACATATGACCCATATATGCCCCATATATGACCCATATATGACCCATATATGATTTATTTCCATTTATTGAGGGGTATGAAAAAAGTCTCCCCTACGAGAATTGAACGCGGTTCGCTGGGACCGGACTCCATCCCCTTTTCACTGGAGCCACCGCCGGTCGCTCAGAAGAAGCGACTTCTTTCACGTATATGAACTCCCGCTTATTCTTGGAAACCATATATGGCTCAAATATGAACTCCGAATTGGTAGATCAACAATTGTGGATCACATATAAAACATATATGAGTTATTGCAGGTCAGATTCACAATGAGTTCCTCAATATTTTTAGAATAATTATTTTTGAATTCCTCGTTGAAAAATATGAGATACTCGTCACATTCATTTGTTTGCTTTTTTTTATTTTATTGTGTTCACCGGTTTACAATGTGTCAGAGTTTTTAGTTTTGACAAATCCAGTTCTTTTTAAATGCGTGTATCTCGAAAAGGTCTCAACACACAGAATTACTAATAAGGCATAAAGGTTGGGATTTTTTATGAACTTTTCAAAAATTCGAGTGAAATTTTTTTTCTCAATTTGTGTCAAGTGGAATTCCTACGGTGGGAGTCAAAATGGTAGTTTATTCGAATTTGGACATTTTGAGCCCTTTGAGATCACCAGGAATCCAAAAGGCTCTAGGGAGAGTCTGTGGTTCCGTACCCTGACGAAAATTTTTGACATAATTTCTCATAATTTCTCATTGTCCCAATTCATGGAGAAAATATGAGGAATTCTATTGTTCTTTCCCATATTTTCTCCATGAGTTGGGACAATGAGAAATTATGAGAAATTATGACAAAAATTTTCGTCGGGGTAGCTTACAGTGCTTGTCGTGAATTTTAATTTGTGCTGCCTTCTGTTATTGTCAAAGACACCGAGATGTAAATTTTATCGAGAAATCTGCAACAATATCTGAAAGACTGCGTGAATGGCATCTATTGCTTTGGTTTGGGGTCCGAAAGACCCTGGGTAACCTTTAAGTAAGTACTTTGAAGTGTAACCTCAACGGGTTCATTTTTTAATTCAACAAACACGATTTATCTATGGTGCATAGCAATACTTTTGGTTCAGTTCTGAAAATGGTAATTTTCTACGACATTCAAGAAATATAAATAAAACAAGACAAGAAAAATAATTCAATAACTTGAAATTACACATCAATCCGCCCATGAAATGTCTCGTATCTATGCTGCATTACAAATCTTGAATCATCGAGCACGCGGAGTTTTCAGGCCGCCCTTATCTTGTCTAGATCTCTCGAATGCCGTGGAGTAACATTTTCGAAAACAAAACGAAAATTATCGTTATGTTCCAGAAATTAGTTTTGCTTGTGGAATTTGAAAATCAAACGTATTCGAATTTGAATAAAATACTCTTTTCATTTCCATCGTCAAATTACGGCAAAATACGTCCTTGGAAAGGAATTTTCTCTTGACTTTGTGAAAAGTTGAGGCAAAATCCTAAGTTCCATGCCTTGGTAATAATTTTTAGTATTGAAAGCTTTCCAAGATACAGGCATTTGAAGAAAAGTGGGTTTTAGAAACCAAGAACTCCGACTTATGTTGTAAACCTGAAATCATAATAGAGTAAGAAAAAAAGAAACAAATGATAAGTATCTCACATTTTTCAACAGAGAATTCGGGATAACCATTTCAAAAATATTTATGAACTCTTGGAAAATCCGATATGAAATGATCCCTACATAGCAAATAATTATACCAAATATGAATCATATATGTTTTTGAGCGTTTCCTGCAAACATATATGTTGCGCGTGGTACCATATATTCTTTATATGTATCACTGATGAGGCTTCGGCCACATATATGCGGCATATATTGGGCGTATATGCAGCATATATGGGGCATATATGGGCATGTATGTTCTGTGGGAATCATATATGGATCATATATGGGTCATATATGGATCATTTATGGGTCATATATGATTCATTTCCACTAGGGATTCCATGAATACATGTCATATGGATGTCCTTCAATTCAGAGAACAAATGCAACTTGATGGAAAACGCCGCGCCGTACTCGTGATTTCTTATTCAATCAAATTCTCTTCTATTTTGAAAAACTTGGAATCAAATGTAATGCTCTCAATGGAAAGTTCCAATAAAACCCAATGAATTTTGTCATAATATTTATATCGGATATCCCAATCGATTCCGATAAAACAATATCAGTAAAATGATTTTGAATTGAACATGATGATTGAATTGCTATTCAATGCATACATGTCGTATAGACATCCTTCAATTATTGGAATATCGAATGCAAATCCATGTAAAACCGCCGTGTTCGTGAATTTGTATTCAATCAAATTCTCTTCCATTTAGAAAAACTTTTGATGAAATGTCGTTCTTCCAATGGGAAGTTCCAATGAAAACCAATGAATTTCACAATACATGTATTGAATATCCCAATGAATTCTGTTCAAGCATATTAGTTGGGAATCGCTATTTCGTTGAATACATGTCTCATAAACATTCTTCAATTGGAATACCGAATGCAAATCCATGGAAAATCGTCGTAGTGGGAATTTCGTATTCTCTTCCATTTTAGGAAACTTCGAATGAGATGTCATGCTTTTCAATGGGAAATTCCAATAGAATCCAATAAATTCTCTCTCAATATTCACATCGGATATCCCAATAGAATCCGATAAGCAATACATATGAATACAATGAATGTAAATCGTTATTTTATCCATACATGTTATATGGACATCCTTCAATTCAGAGAACAAATGCAACTTGATGGAAAACGCCGCGCCGTACTCGTGATTTCTTATTCAATCAAATTCTCTTCTATTTTGAAAAACTTGGAATCAAATGTAATGCTTTCAATGGGAAGTTCCAATGAAATCCAATGAATTCTCTTACAATATTCATACCGGATATCCCAATCGATTCCGATAAAAAATATCAGGAAAATGATTTTGTATTGCTTTTCAATGCATACATGTCATATGGACATCCTTCAATCGGAATCATCATGAAGTAATCAGTCTTACGACTGGTTTGATGGAACCCTCCACCCCTGTCTATTATCCGCCAAACGTTTAATTTCTACATATCTACTACATCCCTTGTCTTGTACGATTTGCTCCATATAACTTGCTCTAGGTCTACCTTTACCAGTTTTACCATTCATTTTCCCTTCCAATATTGTTTTCAATAAACTCTCATGCCGTAATGTGTGTCCTATAAGATCGCTTCTTCTTTTCACGATGTGTTTCAAAAGATTTCTTCCTTCATTTATCTGCTCGAGTACTTCTTCATTTTTGACTTTGTCCATCCATTTTATTCTGAGCATCCTCCTATACAGGTTGGTTAAAAAGTTCCTGCGCTCACCAAGAGATAGCACTGCTAGCTCAGAACTTTTTTTTTCTCAAGTTGGTATATCTGTCCTGAGAACGGATGCGAAGTTACAAGTCATTCTGTCAATTCATTCCTTGTTCACAAGCCATTTGAAGTTGACGTGTCATTGATTTTTCTTAATATGGAAAAAATTGAATATCGTGCAGTCATTAGATTCTTTGTTTTGAAGGGTTCAAAAGCAAAGGAAATTCATGGACAATTGTTAGAAGTGTATAAGGAGTCCTCACCTACAAAACGCACCGTTGAATTTTGGGCTGGTGAATTCAAACGTGGTCGTACTAGCCTTGAAGACGATCCACGCGAAGGACGACCAAAAACTGCAACCACAGCAGAAATCATTGAGCATGTACATAATATGGTTAGTGAAGATCCAAGTTTGACTAAGCGTGAAATTACTAATGCCATAGGCATCTCAGACGAACGAGTACTCCATATTTCACATGAAGAATTACGTATGAAAACACTGTTTGGAAAGTTAGTGCCGCACACGTTACCAATTCAACAAAAACTGGATCGAAAACAAATTTCTCAGCGTAATTTGGAGCGTTTTAAGCGGAATATAACCGACTTCTTGCGTCGCTTTATAACTATGGATGAGACTTGGATCTACCACCATGATCTTAAATTGAAACAAGAACGTTTACAGTGGACTGAAGCTGGTTGTTCAGCTCCAAAGCAGATGAAGTCACAACGATCAGCAAAGAAGGTTATGGCATCAGTTTTTTGAGATGCAAAAGGAATTTTGTTAATTGATTATCTTCAGAAAGGTGAAACAATCAACCCCGAATATTACTGCAGCCTTTTGGATCAGCTGGACCAAAAAATTCGTGAGAAAAGACCTGGTTTAAAGAAGAAAAAAATCATTTTTTGTCAAGATAATGCACCTGCTCACAAAAGTGTTCTGACGATGGCTAAATTCAAAGAACTCAAGTACGAATTGCTTGAACATCCACCGTATTCGCCAGATTTGGCTCCTAGCGACTACTATCTCTTCAGAAATCTCAAACAATTCCTTCGTGGAAAGCATTTTTCGTCGGATGAGGAGGCCATAGCAGCCGTAGACGGTCATTTTGCAGAGCTTCCGGAAAACCATTATGAGGAGGGGATGAAAATATTGAAAGATCATTGGAACAAGTGTATTGAGCTTCTAGGAGATTGAATTGGATAAAAAAATATATTTCGTGACAAAAACAGTATTCTTTCATTTCAAGAGCGCAGAAACTTTCCAACCAACTTGTAACACCACATTTCAGAAGCTTCAAGTCTTCGTTGATCAGTTTTCCCCATTGTCCAAGTTTCGCAACCATATAATGCTGTGCTCCAAACGTAACTTTTCAAGAATTTCTTCCTTACTTCCAAGCTTGTATTCTTTGAGCATAATAACTGTTTCTTTCGGTAAAAAGCCTGTTTCCCATGTGCTATTATATTCTTGCTCTTATATCTCTTTGGCTTTTGCCGTTTTCTGTAATTATGCTTCCTAGATATTCGAATTCTTTCACCTGTTCAATTGTCTCGGTATCTATTTTGATCTTCGTTCTTCTAGCTGTTTTCGCTGCTGTACACATCATGAATTTTGTTTTGTCTTCATTTATATTCATACAATAGTTTTCCAATAATATTTTTCTCGTAGTGTTGAGAATATTTTCTAACTCAGTACTACTCGTGGCAAGTATAGCTATGTCATCCGTAAATCTCAACATACTTATATTTTGTCCCTGAATCTGTAATTTCGATTGAATTTCCTCCTTCACTTCGTTCATTGCTTCTTCTATATATAAATTTAAAATCAGTGGCGATAATGAGCATCCTTGTCTCACCCCTCTCCTTATTTGTGCTTCCCCTTCCTGACCCTCTATGTCTATTATTGCACTTTGATTCTTATATAATTCGTATATTATTCTTCTATCTTTATAATTTATTCCCACCTTCTTCAGGATCGCAAACATCTTCTCCCAGTCCACATTATCGAAAGCCTTTTGTATATCTACAAAACCTATGTACACAGATTTCTTCAGCGCTATCCTTTTCTCTATTACTGCCCTGAGTGCTAAGATTGCTTCTCGCGTTCCCCTATTTTTTCTAAAACCAAACTGATCCTCTGCCAATCTACTCTCTATTTTATTTTCCATCCTCCTGTATATAATTTTGGTCAGTATTTTCGAAGCATGTGAAGTTAAACTGATCGTTCTGTAGTTCTCGCATTTGTCTGCCCCTTGTTTTTTCGGGATAGCAACAATTTTATTGTTTGGGAAATCTTCCGGCACTTCGCCTTCTTCGTACATATCTCTAATCAATTCAAACAGTGCGTCACGAGTTCCTTCACTGGAGGCTTTTATAAGGTCCTTACTTATGCCATCCATGCCTGGCGCTTTATTATTTTCCAATTCTTTCAAAGCCTTGTCGAATTCTGATCTCAATATCGAATCTCCTAATTCTTCCTCATCTACATCCTCCTCCTTCTCTAAAAGTGCTATGTCATCTTTGCCTCTTTTAATAATCCTGTATGCTTCATCCATTTTTCCTAAATGCAATCTTATTTTTATTTCCTGACATTTCTCTTCTAACCACTGTTCTTTTGCTTCCCTTGATTCTCTTATTATTTTATTTCTCAATGATTTGTATCGTTGCTGGCCTTCTTGGCTATCATTATTCTTGTATTTTCTTCTTTCATTTATGAATTCTAAAATTTCTCCCGTTAATCGGAATACCAAATGCAAATCAATGGAAAATCGCCATGGTCGTGAATTTGTATTCAACCAAATTCTCTTCCATTTGGAAAAACTTCGAACGAAATTTCATTCTTCCAATGGAAAGTTCCAATGAAAACCATTAAATTCTTTTTCCAACATTTATATTGGATATCCTAATGGATTCCGATGAAAAAATATCAATGAAATGCATTCGAATCGCTATTTCATTCATGCATACGATATGGACGTCCTTCAATTGGAATACCAATTGCAAATCGATGGAAAATCGTTAAATTGAAAATCGTAGGTACAAAGGGTTTTATCCCATTAGATTCCCTCCCATCTCAAGGAACTTTGGATGACATGTGATTATTTCAATGGAAAGTTCCAACAAAATCCACTGAATTCCCTCATAACCCCAGCAGAAATTATTCTAGGCATTCTCTTGTTATCTCGAGGCCCTCGCAAGTTTTTCTTGAGGCAAAACTAGTCTAGTTGAACTTGCAAGTTTACAGTAAACTCCTCACAAGTTTGAGTGGTAGATACTTCAGCAAAAATCATTTTGGTCATTCTCTAAGCCTCACAAAGGCCTTACTAGTCCCTTGTGAGGGACTTGCAAGGCCTTGTAACAATCTAGAGAATAACTGGAGTGATTGTATTGAGGTTATGTTTACATAATCGTTGTCAATCACAAACTTGAGCAGTCGTGGTGCATGTGGAATGAATCATAGATAGTCTATCGTAGTTTATGTGATATTTCACATACCTGTTTTCTATCACAAGTAATGTGAAACTTACGATAGGCATTCAATCATTGCCAATCACAAATTGATGCAATCGTGATGCATGTGGAATGAACGATAGACAGGTCATCTTAGTTTATGTGATATTTCACATACCTGTTTTCTATCACAAATCATGTGAATTACTATGAACTATTGGCACGATAGATACTTATGAGGGACAGATTATCAAAAATTACCTAAAAATAACTTCATTGAACTATGCATGTAGTTATAAATAATTATATATGAACAAATTATTAGGTCCATTTGCAAGAATCAGAATTAATTGAATATTTATATTGTTGCATGTGAGGTGTGGTAGTGAACGGAATTCCCTATGCTTGTAATTTGAGAGATGATCTTTCCAACGGTCAGAATCTTGAACTCCATTTATAACTACATGTATCATTCAATGAAGTTATGTACAAATATTTTTTGGAATCAAATCACAGTCAAGTATCCATCATACCAATTGTCAGAAAGAATGTACTATCGCTACCACTTTTGTAAACCTCTGATAATTTTTCAGGTGATCAAGTGGAATGAAGTGATGTCATTCCTCTCATCCACAATCTGTATGAAGTGAAATGACCAGCCACTTGGTGGACATGAATTCTTTGCGAATAAAAAGTAGGTATCCACAACACTTGAGTCGATGGAAAAATTGACTTACATATTGGGAGCGCAGTGAGTTTTCTTTACTCTGACTACCATGGACCATTGGCACGATAGATACTTATAAGAGATATTGATTGTCAAAAATTACTTGAAAATAACTTCATTGAACTATACATGCATTCATAAATAATTAGATATGAAAAAATTATTCAGTCAATTTGTGAGAATGAAAATCAATTGAATATTTCTCATGTCGCATGTAATTCATGGCAATGAAGGGAATCAATTCCCTGTGCTTTCAATTTGATAGATGATTTTTTATCGCTAAAACCCTTAGGCTCCATTTATAACCACATATATGTATTGTTCAATAAAGTGATGTAGGAATACTCTTTGGAAGCAAATCACAGTCAAGTATCCATCGTGCCAGTAGTTCATTTTGATCAGAGAAAGAAAATTCACTGCGCTTCCAATATAAGTGTAAGATAATATCTTCAACGATTCAAGTCATACTTATTCGTAGACAATTTATTCCAACAAACTTACAGTTGATTTTATATTATGCACATTGTTTGAGTGAGGAAGTCATTTCACGTCACTTATCAAAAAACACTCCACTTCACTTAAGGTGATGAGGGTAACTTAATCAGAAGCTCACATATATGAGTGAGCAAAATGATAATGAATGCCAATGATACACGAACTTCACTTTGAAGTATTAAAAAACACCATGACCGCTCTTTCCTTTGAATAATCTAAATGAAAGAGATCTATGTGACTTTTACATACCATGAATATGATTCCACAAAAGTCTCCTTTGGGATTTGATTTTGATGAAAAACACTTGAAGAATCATGACGATACATTCATAACGTGTAATATTTTCTAGTTCACTTCTTACACATAACATAATGTGAATAATTTTCCAATGGAAAGCACAAAATAATGAATTCAAACCAAAATATAAACTTATCACAAAAATCACATTGATTTATCACTGTTATAAAGAATTTTATGTTCTATTAGATACAAAACAAAAACAAATTCCAAAAGTGTTATGTTTATTGAAATCACTTTTCTAAGCACTGTCAATTTTATCACTCATATTTTACGGGAATGAATTTTGACAATTTTTCAGCGCGATGATTCCTATATGTAAAAGTACGAAGAATGTGTAGTTTAAATGTAGCGGGTCAACTTTCGTGGTACAACCGCCAGGGGACTGGTGGAACTGTTGACTAGCACATGTCTTTATCAAATAAGCTCTGAATTTCAAAGTGCGGAATACCTACGTTGGCAAGGTGTTAAGTTTCGGTAGGTTAGGTAGGTAGGTGGAGCAGGTTTGGTTCCCCGTTAGGTTAAAAACTCTGCACCATCGCCAACAAAGTTATTCCAGACATTAATGATTAATGTGTGTCATATTGCCTTTCTACCGACACATAGTGAAGCGAAGTTTGGTGTTATTTTTTTTTATCATCTTTGAATAATCAATGAAAGTAAGTTTAGTGAAATTCCACGAAAAGATATGATAAGTTGAAGATGATAAGTTAAAGTTGGTATTTATATATAATTCCCAGATAGCACAAGAGTTCAAAAAGAGGTCTATATGAATACATTGTATTCATTATGAACTCTTTTAGAACTCTTGTGCTATCTGGGATTACTACATCTTTCTCCGTGTAACCTTTTCATGTATAGTTTTTTTCAAGTTTTCCACTATTTTTTGATGAGTAACTAGTGAGTAGAACTAGCGAGTGCCTCACCGTTTAAGCGTTACACGCCTCACAAGGTACTTGTAAGTTTCACTTACAAGGCCTTTACCGTGAAAAAAGTTGGACTTGCTAGTGCCTCGAATTTTACTTGAGAAAATTTCGACCAGGGTATAATATTCACATCGGATATCCCAATGGATTCCGATAAGACCTATCAATAACATGATTATAAATTGCTATTCAATTTATACATCTCATATGGATGTCCTTCGATTGGAGATTCCAATCATAAGGCGATAGAAGTGGCTGAATAAATGATTTGTCATCTCCGATAACAGGAATTTTTGGAACTCCCAATAGCAGCTACGGCACTGTGAACTGATTTCAATTGGGAGATTATGTGTATTTGTCACAGCATTTCCGCATGGAATAAAATAACAGTATTATTGATTATTCAATCGCACTTCCCAATAAAATCCAATAACATTCATACGTCCGAAAGTTGGTTTATCCAGATAGGAATGCATCAATATAAATATTGGATTAACCTCATCCAACCTATTCATTTTTGAGATGCCAATCCCAATAGAAAACGATTGGTATACTTCATGTACGAATATGGCTCAGACTATTCTCTCAGGCCCATATGGAATCACCGATGCATGTGAACAAACCGGAAAATCCCCATCGAATCAAATACTCTTCAGCATTGTGACTCCAAATAGAAGCCAATCAATGAATAAAACTCATGAATTCCGATTCATGGACTATAAAGATTTCCAAATCAGAGCATAATGATGGAGATTTTCAACAATATCCAATACCTCCATTGCTTACATTTCCTGTCTTCCAAATAGACCTCATGGATTGCAATGGATGTCAATAGGTTTTCTATCGGAATCTATCGGAATCCATTGGATTTTTTCAATAGAGATAATCCACCTTTTACGTGTGACCGAGTTATAAAGAAGAATCAACCACGAGGATACTCAGGAAACGTTGCCTGTCAAAACTCTAGAGTAATTCTCACAAAATGGTATAATTTTTTTGTTTGTATGGGATCTAACTTCCTTGGTAACGGCGAGAAAGATGAGTGCTACAGGTGAGATAAAAAACATCAACGAATGATACAGGTTGATTGACCCCGAGTCATCTGTGAATACAATAAGTACATGGGCGGAGTGGATCAGTTCGACTGGCATATTTCATTGATATAGCATACATAAGATCCAATGAATGGACACTACGCATGATTGCTCATGGGATTAGGATGGCTGTTACGAATTCATACTTGGAATGTCGTCAAAATGCTTTGAGCTTGGGATACGATTCAGAAACAATTCTAGATATACTGCAGTTCAGAATAAGTATTGCGGGATCGCTCTTATTTATCTGAAGAGTGTAATTTGAGAAAGAGAGGAAGACCAAAGCATAATGACAACATCGATAAGGACGAACCTGTAACCAGAAAAAAGCGACAAAGACATCCTAATAAGAATACGATTCAAGATAGCGGTCATATCCCAGTAAACACACGCACGTTTTAAAAACGTCAAAAACAGTCAATAACCACACGTTGTGAATTGGTAATATTCTTGCGTTGATTCAACGTAAAAATGTCGTGGCAGGTCACGTGTTTTTCAACCGTCAACCATAAAATAACGTCATATCAACGGTTTGGACATCGTTCAAAAGACGTCAAACATTGACGTGTTCTAATGATTTCATTCAATATCGAGAACAATAGTATTTCTGAGTATGACAGAATTTGGAAAGTATGTCACACTATTTACTATCTTGCTCTTTGTTGAAATTTTAACCATTGTTCGGTTTTGTTTGACATGTTTAGCAGAATATCTTCGATTGAAGTTCAAACACAAGGTGTTATAAACATGTGATTCAAACCCGTTCAAAACACGTTTTTTGAGGACGCCGTTTGATGGTTATTTTTGAATATCAGTTTAAATTACATGTTATCGAAGTGGTAATTCCAGGTCGTCTATTTCCCTATCAAATTTCAACTGAAAATCAACGTTATGAAATCAACGACTGACGCACAGTGGGGCCAAATGCCAAAAAGCTGGCCAAAACCCCAAAAATGAAGTTTGTAGTTGGGGATATTTGACCCTTGGGATAAGTAAGGTGATGTCCCAAGTATTGGAATTCTGATATAAGAAGATCTGATCCCCTCCCCCTGCCCTTGTGTACCGGTTGCAAAATACCCTCCTTGGAGTATAATCCGCGTGATTGAAAGACAGTAAAATAACGAGCATGTTCAAAAAGACGCTGTGTCTCGAAAAATGAACCGATTTAACTTTTTCAAATCGGAGTCTATTACTGAAACTATGTAGAATACACTGAAAATTAAGAGAATATCAATTTGATGAGTGGAAAATACTGACAGAGCAATGATTGGATGTAATTTCTATATCTATAAATGAGAAAATGTGTTTGGTTTTTGAAGGAATAGTAGAGAATTACGCGAAATTACGTCGTTTAACTCATTGGAGGTGGTAGATGGGACTCTTACCTAAACATCAGAAAAAAAAACGGCTGCCCATGTCCGCCCCTAAGCAATTCCGCCATGTTTTTGTGCAGGAAATCACAAAAAATTAGACGGAGTGATGAGGAGTTCTCAGATCCGTCTGAAACTTGATATGCAGAAGTTTGTGGGGTCGCTGATTATGAATCCGTTGTCTCCATTTCGGAATTCAAAATGGCGGATCCAATATGGCGGACGAAAATTGAAAGAAATCATCGGATTTTCTTCAAATTCGTGACCCAGGGGTTTCTGAGGTCGCTGATTACGAATCCGTTGTTTGAATTTCAAAATTCGAAATGGCAGATCCAATATGGCGAATGAAAATTGAAAAAATCATCGGATTGCCTTTAAACTCGGTACCCTGAGGTTTTTAAGGTCGCTGATTCCGAATCAGGTGTCTGAATTCCGGAATTCAGAATGGCGGATCCAGTTTGGCAGAAAAAAATTGAAAAAATCATCAGATTTCCTTCAAACTCGGTATCCAGGGTTTTGTGGGGTCATTGATTACGAATCAGTTGTCAAATTCCAAGAATCAAAGATAGCGTATCTAATATGGTGGACACAAAACTCAGAATTCAGTAGATTCGCTTTGAATTTCATCTCAACGTTAGTATGTGTTTTATTTCCAGTGTACATTTGCTGCACGAGGAAACCTGTATGAGATTGATTACCATCCGTTTTTCTTCTCATCGCGGGCTTAGGGTACACAAAAGCCAGAAATCATTGATATTTAGGAAGATGATGGACCATTGAGAGAAAAACAGTATTGCTGGAGAATATTCGTAGTGAATTTACTATGAGTTGATGAATTCACTATGGGAAATGACAATAAAACTACCAACATTTAGTATTATTACTACGAATTTTTGGTAACTTCACTGCTAACATTCTTCAGCGATGCTCTTTTTCCCTAAAGTAACCGTCATTTTCCTAAATGTTTATAAATGTTATTCAAGTATTGATATCTCTTTTCTTTTCGTGAACTGAATCATGACTCGCGATTTGGTGATCGTTCTTATGTTAACCTATCGTTTCCATGGCAACGTAAATAGTTGGTTGTAATCGGTCTGATTTCAAATGGTGCTTATCACAATTGTGCAATAGCTGTCACCGAATTCTTACTCTTGCTAGTAATCGTTACCGTAAACTTTTTTCCGCGTGCAAGTTTGGAGCTTGGTGAATATTTTCCGTTTTTTAAAATCATTCAATGTTAACATACAATTCCAAATGAGATGGATTCCGCTGCCATAGGTGAGTGTTTCAACAACCTATATTTTCTCAGTAGTTTAATTTGAACAGTTGACTGCAAAAAAAATTAGCTTAAGAGGGTTGAATCCAACCCAAGAAAATTAGGAAAATTTTTAGAAACACATGGGGTTTCTGTAGCGAATTTTATCGAATTCTACAACATTTGTAGATTTCAAAGATGATTCAATATCTATGACTCGGAGAGAGATGTACAATATTTTAAGGAGCAGTCCTCTACCTACGTTGGATGAAAAGTTCACTTTCCTACAAGGAAAAATCATCGAGATAACGTGTTGTCCGGATAACAAAACTACAGAGATCTCTAACCTTTTATCTACTCTTAAATGTGTATTCAAAAAGAGATGGGAATCTTCTCAAAGGACCGAAGAACGATTCCTTAAAAATAATGAAGAATGGTTAAAACAAGAGGTAGTGTTTTGAACTTTCAGGAATCCCCATTCTGTAACTGTGCACACGCAAGTGGGAAGACCTCTTGTTGAATTCAACGAATGTTCAGAAAGAACGTAACGTAGGAAAACGGAGAATATCAGGGTAAATATCCCTATCTCAGAGCTGTCTTACGCCACACAAATGTGTTTGAGAGCGTCTGGACAGATCGAAGCCGCGAAAATTGTGAAGGATGTTACATCTTCTGATCCTGAGCTTGCCAAAATGTATATGAAAGGTTATCAAACTTTCAAGCGAAATGAGCCAAAGATGTTCAACTGGCCAAACGCATGTGTTTCCCTGACAAGGAATTTATTCAAATAACAGAAACCTGCGCTGTTGTGCAACTACAAGCACTCCTTGATCACACAGCTACACGTATTTCAAAGCTACAGAATTCGGTTTTGTCAACTTCATCTGATGAAGAGTTACAAAACCTGGTACTTATTTCCAAATGGGGGTTTGATGGGAGCTCTGGCCACTCCTCATACAAACAAGCATATCAAAGTTCGGAAGCTAGTGATTCCGCTGTGTTAATTACTTCACTTGTGCCTCTCCGCCTACACTGCAATTCAAAAATAATTTGGCAGAATCCAAGGCCATCATCAACCAGATTTTGTAGGCCAATGAAAATAGAGTTTGTGAAAGAATCAACTGAAGTTGCGGTTGCAGAGAAGCTACGGGTTGATAATGAAATAGAAAATCTGAGGGCTACTTCTTTCAGAACTGATGAAAAACATGTTTCAGTGAAACATGAGATGATTTTTTCTATGGTGGACGGGAAGGTATGCATACCATAACTGAGACAACCTATACCCAGAAGTGCTGTATATGTGGTGCCACATCTAAGGAATTCAACAAAATTGATGATATAGTATCCAGGCCGGTCAAAACCGAAAACCTCCAGTTTGGTTTGTCTTGTCTACACGGCTGGATACGATTTTTGGAGGGCCTCCTGCATTTGTCTTATAAGCTACCTATTCAGAAGTGGCAAGCACGGAAACAAGATAAAGCTTTGGTGGAAGAACGAAAAAAGGTTGTACAGAAAAGTTTTAAAGAAAAATGTGGCCTCATTGTCGATGTTCCCAAGCCAGGGTTTGAGAACTCAAATGATGGGAATACCGCTAGGCGATTTTTTGCACAACCTGAAGTTTCTGCCGAAATCACAGGGGTGGATGTCAACCTAATACAACGACTGTATGTAGTATTAGCTACCGTTTCAAGTGGCCATGAAATAGACGTTGAAAAGTTTCGGAGTTACGCTTTAGACACGGCACGCTACTACGCGACAAAATATCCGTGGTACCCAATGTCACCTACGATGCACAAGTTTTTGATCCACGGACCTGAAATCATTGCATCTGCTCTTCTACCTATAGGCCAATTGACTGAGGAAGCACAAGAGGCCCGTAACAAAGATTTTAAAAGGTGAAAATGATGTATATCACTTAATAATAGTCTATATTTGTCACAGTGGACTCGACACTTTGAAGGGAAAAATTTGACTTCTCAAGTACTGCAATCAGTTTGATACATTGCCCAATACGTTTTTGACTACTAGGCAAACTATATATTTATGGTAACCACGAGAATATATGTTCGCGAAGATTGTTTTGTTCTGGTAAGGAATTCGGGGAATTATGAATATTCATATACTTTTTTTTATTAATAAGCCACATTGTTCATCCTCTGGAAACATAAATTCATAGACTAGAAAACAATTTTGAGAATCAAGTAAACTTATGAATTAGAGGATTCATTCAAAACTTTATACTGATGACCCCAAAGTGCAGCTGCTTTTTGTTTTTCCTTGATTTTGCTTGTCATGTTGAGATCAAAAGCTTTAACGGTGTCGATGAATACATAATTATATTCAAATATCTTAACAACATTCATTTCCAAAGGTAGCGAGAGCATCACTCCAGGAAATGCAGTAGAGAAAAAACGAATGAAGACATTTTCAACTGGTTCCTTTTGAGTTCTGATCCAATGTTATCGAGTAAAAGACAGTTGCCCAAGAAAAAACTAAAGTTTCTCCCTAGAGAAGTGTTTAGCCTGATCAAAACTACGGATATACTTGATAAAGACAACGTAACTTTCCCATTATCTTCCTCTGAGAGTGAAGAAGAACACTGATCTGAGTAAAAAAAGTGTGGCGAAAGTAAAAACCATTACGATTTCAGTTTTTTATATTATTGTATATATTGTGAATGTATATATCTTCCGATTTAACACATTTGGTGTGTTAATATCATTCGATAATTATATTAATAATGATTCAATGTTGGAAATAATAATAATAATGATCATAATAGGAACAACAAAATGGGCCGTTTAGTTCTTGTTTAATATTAGGTTATGAATGAAGTTTCGATTTTTGGCATCCGCCATCCTGAATTTCGGAATTCTGACAACGGATTCGTGATCAGCGATCCCGAAAACCCCTGGGTACCGAGTTTGAAGGGAATCCGATGATTTTTACAATTGTCGTCCGCTATATTGGGTCCGTTATCTTGAATTTTGAATTTCAGACCGTGGATTCGTAATCAGCGACCACAGAAACCCCTGAGTACCGAGTTTGAAGAAAATGCGATGATTTTCTTAATTTTTGTCCACCATATTGGATCCGCCATTCTGAATTTCAGAATTCTGACAACGGATTCGTAATTGGTGACCCCAAAAACTCCTGGATGCCGAGTTTGAAGAAAATCCGATGATCTTCTCGATTTTATTCCACCATATTGGATCCGCCATTTCGAATTTCGAAATGCAGACAACGGATTTGTAATCAGCGACCCCAAAAATCCCTGGGTACCCAATTTGAAAAGAATCCGATAATTTTTTCAATTTTCGTCCGCCATATTGGATTCGCCATTCTGAATTTGGGAACTCAGACAGCGGATTCGTAATCAGCGACCCCGAAAACCCCTGATCACCAAATTTGAAAAAAATCCGATGATTTCTTCCAATTTTCGTCCACCATATTGGATCCGCCATTTTGAATTTCGAAATGAGAACAACGGATCCGTAATCAGCGACCCCAAAAACCGTTGGGTACCCAATTCGAGGAGAATCCGATGATTTTTAAAATTTTCGTCCGCCATATTGGATTCGCCATTTTGAATTTTGGAACTCAAACAGCAGATTCGTAATCAGCGACCGCAAAAACCCCTGATCACCAAGTTTGAAGGGAATCCGATGGTTTCTTTCAATTTTAGTCCGCCATATTGGATCCGCCATTTCGAATTTTGAAATTCTGACAACGGATTCGTAATCAGTGACCCCATAAACTTCCCGAGTACGAAGTCCCAAGCGAATTTGAGAGCCCCTCATAATTTTGTCCAGCTTTTTGGCATTTGGCCCCACTGTGTGACGTCCGTTCGATAGTCTAACGTTCTTTCGACGTTGAAATAACGTGTGTGTGTTTATTGGGATGCCAATCTTTTTGGACGTGAAAGAAGCTATGCGTTGTAAGCAAAAAAACTGCAAGCGGAGTGTGATAGTTGTATCAGTCGGTAATGACAATTCGATATCACCATGTATGTGAGCGGTGAACGGGCAGTTCGTCGTTACGTCTGTTACTGTTCACACGTGTTCTCACGCTTCATTTATGTTCTCATACATTTTTCAAATATATTTTCATCGCACCTAAAGTATGTGTCATAATCATTTTGCGTGCCCAGCCCTACGAGATATAACATATTGGCGACGAGGATAAACGTACTCGTGTACGAATAAGAATTTTTCGTCTAGGCTTCGTGCATCGTTTCGTAAGTCATGCCGGAAGAAACTAAGGAGACTAAACCAAGTGTAAGCACTGCGGGTACTATTACTACAACTATGCAGAGAGCATACAATGTCTTTTCACCGTTCAATCCTAGCGAGGAACCCATTGAAACCTTTTTGGAACGGTTGGAATCGTATTTCAACATTAATGGAATAACGTCGTCGGCAAGTAAAGTTGATCACCTCACGATATTGCTGGGTCCAGAACAGTTCAATGTGTTGAAGAACAAGGTAGTGCCAAAAAAAGTAAAGGAGTGTACATTTCAAGATTGTGCGAAATATCTGTCGTCTCATTATGCTCCATCGTCGCGTGTGATCGCTGAAACGTTCAAATTCCACAGCAGATATCAGCAAGATGGCGAGAAGCTCTCTGATTTCATTTCGGATTTAAAACAACTTTCCATCAAGTGTGAGTTTGGCAATTATTTGGATAGAGCTCTACGGGATCAATTAGTTGTCGGATCACGTGAAAAAACCATGGTAAATCGCATATTGTTGGAGGAAAACAATCTAAGCTTTGATAAAGCATGTCAAATTGTCCTTGATATGGAGAGTACGAGTCAGTCTGCTCTTAAAATCATTTCGTCAAGTCAGCTTCGTTCAAATGGATTTGAAAACGTAAATACAGTGAACGAAAACAAAAGTGTCAAGACGGTCAAGCATACATCTACGAGCAATCAACATCAAGGAAATTCTTCGGGTCGTCGTAGCAGATCTATACCAAGGAATTTTCCTAACAATAACAAGAGCGGTTCAATCCGGTCGAACTCCAAGGCAAGAAGACGTTGTATACAATGCTTCAAGAAACATCAACCAGATAGTTGTCCATCCTTGTCATGGTCATGTTTTACGTGTGGTAAGAAAGGTCACACGTCAAGGTATTGTAGTCAAAATTTTCGCAACAACGCGATAACATATTTGTGTAATAATATGAGTAACGATAAAGTCACTGACATGTTGCGATTGAACATAGGTATAAACGACAAGATAGTTTCATTCGATGTCGACACGGGTGCTGCACGCACATTGATTTCTTTGGATATATATAAAAGATATCTTTCGCACAACTCCGAGTTAAAAAAATTTTGTGGAAGATTAATAGCAGCGAATGAACAAATACTACCTATTTTAGGAGAATGTTTTGTTAATGTAAGTTTCAACTCGCACACGCATAGTAAAATGAGTCTGATTGTAACTTTAAAAAATATTCATAAAGCTTTACTTGGTCGAGATTGGTTAGATATAATATTGCCGAGTTGGAGCAATGCTTTTCTAGTAAATATCAATAATAATAACCTTCAAGTGTTCAATGTCTCACAGAATCACATAGTTACGAGTAACAACGTCAATATTGTTCAGTTGAAACAAGAATTGGAAGAATCATTTCCTGCAGCATTTGGAAAAAGGTACAATGACAAACCAATTACGGGTTTTAAGGTCGATATCAATGTTAAAGAAAATTCTGTACCTGTATTTTTCAAGGCGTATGATGTTCCTTATGCCTTGCGTGAAAGTGTGAAAAAAGAGTTACTCACTCTCGAAAAGGAGGGCATTATAACAAGAGTAAAATCGAGCCAGTGGGCATCGCCTATTGTTTGTGTGCCAAAAAAAGATGGCGGGTTAAGGCTTTGTGTAGACTTGAAAGTAACAATAAATAAAGTTGTTTCTGTGGAACAGTATCCTTTGCCTAGGCCGGAAGATTTATTCCAAAAATTTCACGAGTGTAAAATATTTTGTAGAATAGATTTGACAAACGCGTACTTGCAGTTAGAAGTCAACGAGGATAGTAAAAAATTTTTAACAATCAATACATTGTTGGGTCTTTTTGAATATAATCGTTTGTGTTTTGCACTGTAAAAAAATTTCACCGGAAAATTCCAGTACATGTACTGGAAGTCATTAACCTGTACATGTACCGGAAAATTTCAGCACATTTGTACTGCAAAAATTCAGTGCAAACGTTATGGAATTTCCGCATCAAAACTGTAAATTTTCTGAGCCTCGGTACTGGAATTTTTCAGTACACGAGCTGGACTTTTCCAGGACATGTACTGGAAAATTAATGCTGAAAATATCCATGAAAATTGAAAAAAAATTGCTCACGCAAAGTGATTTTGCAGGGTCCTTGTGTTCCAAGATGATTGAGAAACTTTTGATCGTTCATTTGGATGGACAGAAACTCATGTCTACCTAACAGGATTTGAACCCACACTTTTCTACCTGCCTACCAACTGAAACCTAAGACCTAACCGATGAGCTATAGCGCGACATGTTGGAAGGCCAGCTTGGGTTACTACATATGCTTCATATCTAGAACACAAGAGGATAAGTCTTGGAAAAACCTCATATATCAATTTCATTGGCTACAATTACAATTATTATTCAAAATCTCAATCAGGAAATTTTTAATATAAAGACTTGAAATTTTTCCTGCCAGAAATGACGAAGTCCAATAGAAGTGGAAAATTTCAGTGCAACAGTGATTAAATTCCGTTGCATAGCAACTGGAAAATTCCATCACACGACCTGAAAATTGCAGTTCAAAACCTGTATAATTCAATTGCATAGTAACTGGAAAATTCCATCACAAAACCTGAGAATTGCAGTTAAAAACCTGTATAATTCCAGTATACCAACGATTAGGTTTTTTTTTCTAAATTCCAAATTTTTTCTCAAGTCCTTTTTGAGGGAATATTTTTTTTTGGTGCACAAGAACTATAAAATTGTAGTACGAGCCGGTAAAATTTTCGCGAAATCATGGCAAAATTTCAGTACATCATCTCAAACTTGAAAATTCCAGTACAATGACTGAATTTTCAGTTATGCTTGGTAAATTTTCAGTAACGTAACAACAAAATCTCTGTACATGTACTGGAATATCCATATTCCAGTACTAGCACTGGAAATTTCCAGTCCAGTTGCACAGTAAATTTCCAGTTTTTTTTTACAGTGTGGATTGTCGCTGCTTCAGCAATTTTTCAGTCTGTTATCGATAAAATTTTAGAGAACGTGGAGTTTTCTGAGGCATATCAAGATGATATACTCATGGGAGGAAAAGACTTCGAGTCGTGTAAGAAAACACTATTGGCCACACTAAGTCAACTTGAGAAACATAATGTAAAAATTAATATAAATAAATGTGAATTTTTTGTCAATTCATTAGAAATGTTGGGATATAATCTGAGTGAAAAAGGGCTCAGCCCAAGCAAATTAAAAATAGAAAAGTTGATAAATATACCACGTTCGCAAAATGTGACGCAAGTCAAATCGTATCTTGGTTTATTCAATTATTATCACAGGTTTGTGAGAATGGCTCCAGACATTTTAGAACCGTTACATAGTTTACTCAGAAAAAAATGTGCAGTGGCAATCGACTGACGAATGCGAGCAAGCCTCCTCAAAGAGTAAGTCAGTCATATCCGAGAAGTCTCTCTTAGTCTTGTTTGACCCAAGCAAACCAATAGTCCTTACTTGCGACAGTAGTTGCTATGGCGTAGGCGCAGTTTTAAGTCACATAATCGACGGTCAGGAACAACCCATTGCTTTTGAATTAGCCACTCTTACAGCAGCTCAAAAGAATTATAGTCAGTTACACAGGGAAGCATTGAGCATAATATTCGGCGTAACGAAGTTTCACAAATACTTGATTGGAAAAAAATTTACGATCGTCACAGACCACGAACCACTGATAACACTTTTTTTCGAGAATAAAAAGCTCCCAAAAATTGCAACAGCGCGATTATTACGTTGGTCAATTATCTTGTCATCGTATCAATACGAAATTAGGTTCAGAAAGGGCATTGAAATTCAAAATGCAGATTGTATGTCCCGACTTCCCAATAATACTGTAGTTCCGTTACCAGAAGATATAAGGAAATAGCCGATGAAACGTCTCATGATCCTGTCTTAAGTAGAGTCGTAGAAATAATTATCAATGGTAATCTCAAAGAATTATGTTGTAACGAGGAGTTAAAAAAATATTATAAGATAAGTAAATTCCTGTCAGTACAGGCAGGGTGCCTTCTGTTTGGCAACAGAGTAGTCGTTCCTCGAAAATTACAGGAAAATGTCCTTCAGTTAATTCATGCTGATCATGTGGGTATGACTAGATGTAAGTTACTAGCTAGATCGTATGTTTGGTGGTTTGGACTTGATAATGACATTGAACAGAAAATAAGGTCATGTAAAACGTGTCAAAAATTGCAAAATAAGAATCGTAGTATTGTTAAATCATGGCCTGTGTCTAAAAGTCCTTGGCACCGTGTGCACATAGATTTACTGGAAACACATCAAGCGAAGATGTTTATTGTAATAGATGATTACACCAAATGGCTCGCATGCTTTATCATGATCAGTACAAATGTAAATAGTATAATCTCGAAGCTATGCGAATGTTTCTCCAGATTTTCTGTACCAAATGTTATTGTATCTGATAATGGTCCACCTTTCAATTCAAGCGAATTTTCTTTTTTCTGTCGAAATCGTGGCATCAAACTCATCCAGATACCTCCGTATAACCCTCGTTCTAATGGTCTCGCGGAAAGAGAAGTCCAGTCTTTCAAAAAAATATTGTTAAAGTCAATAGTCGCCTATAATAATGTACCATTACAAATTCGTGTAAATCAGTGTCTATTCTCACTAAGATCTACTCCATCGAGCGTGACCGGGGTGTCACCTATGAGTCTTATGTTAAGTTATGAACCAAAAAAACCTATTTCTTTATCTAATCCTAACACCGGTCATAATAACGCAACAGGGATAGTGCAAAAGAAAGTTAGATTTGACGATTCGTCAAAATCACCTATGTTTAAAGTGTTTCATACGGGCGATAAAGTTCTTGTCAATTTGCATTATATAAAAGGTACAGTTAAATGGATCCCTGCAGTAGTTGTCCGAAAAATTGGTAATGTAATCTATTTAGTTCAGCTAAATTCTGAGGAAGTAAAAAAAGTACATGTCACACAGTGAAAAATGAGTCATTCAAATGATCAAGATCATATCAATAGCGAGGAAGACGATTCCTACCTAGGTATTGCTCCATCGAATAATAAAAGTCATAATGATGATACTGGCAATGCGTCAAGCGGTACGAAAACGCACGTATGTACACCCAGTCGAAGGTCAAAGAGGAATGCCAGACCGCCTGAGCGCTTTACGCACACCGATTATATGTAATAAGTCAGAAATGTAACAGCGTAGGTCTAAGAGGAAAGAAATCATGTACAAAAATTATTTTAGTTGACGTTTCAACTCTTAAGAGAAGGGTAATGTAATAGTTGTATCAGTCGGTAATGACAATTCGATATCACCATGTATGTGAGCGGTGAACGGGCAGTTCGTCGTTACGTCTGTTACTGTTCACACGTGTTCTCACGCTTCATTTATGTTCTCATACATTTTTCAAATATATTTTCATCGCACCTAAAGTATGTGTCATAATCATTTTGCGTGCCCAGCCCTACGAGATATAACACGGAGAACTCCTTTTTATTGTGGAAAATGTCAAATTAGTCTTTGCATTAGTCGCCGAAATAATTGTTTCAAAGATTCCCATTTTGGAGACAAGAATAATACTGATTTTTGTTCCTCAATACGTTTGTATTTTTTCTAATTGCAAAATCTTATTTTTGCTCATATTTCTTACTATGAGTTTGTTGTCTTATTAATGAAATGTTATGACTGATCTTGTGAGATATGATGTTGCTGTTCGATCAATTCTATTTAGAATAATAATAAATAGCTTATCACACACGAAAATGTTTCACTTAGAAAAATGACAAAAAAATTTCCTTCCGTTTGAACTGTACAGTATACTGTACAATTGGTTTTCCCTTTTTCCTGGACTTATGAAAATAAAGTGAGAGCAAAAATTCTAGTTTTATGACATATCTTTCAGTATTCTGATGGTGAGATAATTTCTCTAAAAGTCCCTGTACACTTTCAAGTGAACGGGTCAAACAGTTTGTCTACCCTATTGAGGTACTTTGGCTGAACCAGCAGGAATAGAAGAGAAAGAGTATATTAATCCAGGATATTTCATTTTTTGGCCATATTTTTTGTCTTGGTCCAACCTGAAAATTTTATATTCCAGAGAGAAAAGATATTCTGGTTGGGGAAGAAATTCTGAATGAATGAGAGGCTTCCCGTATAACACGTAATGTGTAAAGCATATGTTCGGCATGTGAAACATGCACAATCTGATGGAAACCGGAATATTCTAAACAACATATTCCTGGCATATATCATTTCACATCATGTGGCAATATTGTAAGGATTATATTTAATCCACATGGCAGGAAGTTTTTTATAAACTCAGTAAACTATAACCTTCCATTTGCAAATAACCGATGAATTCATTGTATTGTGTACGCGAGTCGGAATGAAATGGTGAAGATGTTTATCTTTATGAATTTGTATATACTGTCTCAAAACTTTTTTTTGAAGTCTTGTCGAATACACGGAATTATCTCAGCCTAATTGAGATGAATTTATCGAATTTATATCCAAATCACGGAGGTACAGCGTGCACTTACAAAATATAGCTCTATGATCATGCAATAAGAAATTTTGAGACTTCGTCTACAGTAACTCGGCGCGTATTTTCAGTGACAATTTTGGAAATGTATGAGACAAAACTACAATTAATATTAATGAAAGTTCAATTATAGTGACTTGAAGTGTTTTTCGTCAGTCATTATGAGCCGACAGAACTTCAGAGGTTTCGCAATTCCAAAACACTTTCGAAATATGTTTCATGCAACATGAGGAAAGCTATTCAACAATGATTCTCCTTTTGGGAAGAGTTATGATCGAATTATGATTCTGATGCTACATTAGACATCCTGAATATGTTGACAGAAGTCTTTTAGGAATACATAACCTCTTTTGTAAGACGAAAACTAGATGCGTATAGGATGATCAACAAAACATGCCTCCCATATCCTTGAATTCAGGTTATTTGGGCGGACATTTCTATGTGCATGAATCTGCCTAGAAGATGGATGGCATGATCTCACACATGAGATATGGCATGTTCCTATGTTCCCAAAAATACGTTCCTCCCATGAGCCGGACACGTCATGTGCTGTACGGGTTAATATTAGCCCATTCAAAAATTCGATTTTCCGTGTGAATAACACATGAAACTGGTTTACTTTGAATTCAACTCGATTTTTCGCTGTGCAAAAAAGTTTTTTTCGAAAAAGTGAATATGATGCTTCCGTAGGGCATGACTTTTGTTACAAAATCACCTTTATAAAATAAAACTGTACGACCCATAGTTTTGGACTTACAGAGTTTGAAAAGTGGTCCTTAATGAAAATCGACATCAAATCTCTTATAAATTCCATTGGAATTGACATTCGATCATTTTATTTGAATAAGTTCCCGAATTCATACATTTTAGAGCCTCATGATGTGGATTATAAGTTAATTTTCAATGTGAGATCAATGAAGACAGAATTATAAGGGGTTTGATGTCGATTTTCATTGAAGCTCATATTTCAAGCACTGTGACTTCAAAACTGTTGGTCGTACAGCCTCATCTCAGAGGGACCTACTTCTTGCAAATCTTAAGCCCTTGCAGAAGCATCACATTCATTCTTTCGGGAAATATTTTTTCAAAACCGATGAATTCAGTGTAATCCAAAGTTAACCAGTTCTCTGTGTGATTCATATGGGAAATCGAATTCTTGGATGGGCTGAACCTTTGACCCTGTCTAACCTGAACTATCTTGAGCGATGGAATACTTACTGTGGGGTCACATTTTGTTATGTTCTGTGCAGTTTAATGCATGATAGCAATTCTTGAAAGGATCGATTGATTTTCATAAGAAGTATATAGGAATTGTGTCGAGATTGATACAAACTAGATACGTGTTGTATAGAATAGTATATTGTTCATCAAGGGGGGAAAGTGGGAAATTTCCGACGAGTGTGAAGTTTGTCTTCCCGAGCCGAAGGCGAGGGAGACGATCACACGAGTGGAAATTTCCCACTTCTCCCCGAAGTGAACATACTATTTTTTCCCACAACTGCAAGGGAAGTGAAAATCATCTGTTTAATTGCATATAAAATATTCATATGCATATTTCAGAACGAAAAGATAGTTTGTATTTTCCTTCCGCTGCAAGCGGGCAGAAAGTACTTTCCTCCCGTTGCGAGCGGGCACAAAGTACTTTCCTCCCACTGCGAGCGGGCGGAAAATATTTTCCTCCCGCTGTGACACATTCGCTTGGAATTCAGCACTTTCTTCCCTCAAAATAGGTCAGAAAACATCAACTTCCCGTGCAGGTGTGGGAAAAAAACATTTTCCCTATCATCGATCGGCGTCATTAATTAGTGGACAATGTTCAGCAACTGATAAAGTATTCATTCAATGTTCCACACATTCATTGAATCCAAAGTTTTTGGAACTAGAAACGCCTATAGGTTTTGTAGAAATATCCATTGTAATGGACATTGGCCCGTTTCGGCCGAGAACGCCACTTTCGACACACCTTCCTTTACCGGATCATAACTAATACTATTTGCGTTTTGAAAAATTCAAGAGGGACATATTTTCATAGTTCAATGTGTGCTATTCCCGAAAGTGTCCATGAAATTCATCGGAAAAATTGTGAATTATGAAAAAAAGCAGTTAAAAACAAAAAAAACATGATTTTTTGGCACCTATTTTTTTTTTAAATCGAATTTTCAAGAGGTTTCCTCTTTGCGACGACCCTGGAACCTCACTGACCTGGAACCTCACTGATTCTGCTCCGAAAGATGATGAAAATTCTGGATGGGAAATTTCTGCACCAAATGTATCATTTAGGTCTATTTTTTATAATTACACAGAAACTCAAAAAAAATTGGAACCACATCATAATTTTTCATGGAGTGATAGCGAGAAAATTTGTTCTGGGAATTTAGATGACCAATTATTGATGAATGATGCAGTCCAACGGAAAATATCCTCGATGTCACCTGTAGAACTGTTCAAAATTTTTTTCTCCACAGGATTAAAAGATTATATTATTGAAGCTAGTGGAGAAAACGGCTTGCAATTATCGGTAGACGAACTCGATATTTTTGTTGGTATATCATTGCTATCATCATACAACATTCGAAATGACTAAAGGGAGTATGGGGACTTTGACCCTTTTGTGAAGTGCTCTGCTGTTTCTTCAGCAATGACGCGTGATAGATTTATCATCATCATGAAGTAATCAGTCTTATGACTGGTTTGATGAAATCCTCCAACCCTGTCTATCATCCGCTAACCGCTTAATTTCTGCATATCCACGGCAACCCTTATCTTGTATAATTTGCTTCAAATAACTCAATCTCGGTCTACCTCTTCGAGTTTTACCATTCATTTTTCCTTCCAATATTGTTTTCAATAAGCTGTCATGCCTCAATGTGTGTCCTATTAGATGACTTCTTCTTTTCACGACCTGTCTCAAGAAACTTCTTTTTTCATTGACCTTCTCAAGTACTTCTTCATTTCTTACTTTCTTTATCCACTTTGATCTAAGCATCTTTCTATAACACCACATTTCAAAAGCTTCAAGTCTTCGTTGGTCCGTTTTTCTAATTGTCCAAGTTTCGCAACCATATAATGCTGTGCTCCAAACGTAACTCTTCAAGGATTTCTTCCATACTGCTAAGCTAATATTCTTCGAACATAGTAACTGTTCCTTTTGGTGGAAAGCCTGTTTCCCTTGTGCTATTCTTGCTCTTATATCTCTTCCGCTTTTACCGTTTCCTGTGATTATGCTCCCTAGATATTTAAAGTCTTTGACTTGCTGGATTGTCTCTGCATCTATTCTGATTTTCGTTCTTCTTGATGTTTTCGCTGTTGCACAGTGGGCCAGATCACACTAAAATCTGGCCAAAATCCAAATTTTCGGTAGAATCGTTTGTAACTCAGTGTACAGGGGTTTTCGGAGTCGCTGATTACGAATCTGGAATCAAATTTGGGGAATTCAAGATGGCGGATCCAATATGGCGGATAAAAATTCCAGAATAACCCGAATTTCCTTGAAACTCTTCACTCGGGGGTCTTTGGGGTCACTGATCACGAATCTGGAATCGAATTGTGGAAATTCAAGATGGCGTATGCGATATGATGGATAGAAAATTCAGAATTGATCGAATGCCCTTGAAACTCTCCAATCAGGGATCTTCAGGATGGCTGATTACTAATTGGGAGTAAAAAATATTCAAATCAAGGATGGTGATCGAAAATTCACACACATAATTATAAGTTGACAAACATCTATCAGAATCCCCTGAAATTCACCACTTGAAGGGTCTTAGAGTGATTGATTTTCGGATTTCGAAATTCAGATGCATATCCTCTACTTTTTGCATCACCCAGCAGCAACGACGTGGAAGTAGTAGATTTCTGCTTCCTCTGAGGTGCTTGATTAACGTGAGTCCCCTTGCCTCTCACGGATCGGGGTGCTTGATTAACGTGAGTCCCCTCACCTCTCACGAATCGGGGTGCTTGATTAACGTGAGTCCCCTTGCCTCTCACGAATCGGGGTGCTCGATTATCGTGAGTCCCCTTGCCTCTCACAAATCGGGGTGCTTGATTATCGTGAGGCCCCTTGCCTTTCACGAATCAAGGTGCTTGTTCATCGTGAGTCCCCTTGCCTCTCACGAATTGGGGTGCTTGTTTATCGTGAGTCCCCTTGCCTTCCACAAATGATTGATGTTATACTAAAAATATGCTTCCTGTTCGTTAATCAAGTCCAGGTTATTTGAAGATTTGGAAGTTTTTTGAAGACCAGGTATGTCTTCATCGCAAATTTCAGTTTCACTTTCAGCATCGGAGTTCAAAGGGATTTCTGATGAATCAAGTACAGTTTGAGGGGAAGGAAGTTTTTTGGCTCGTTGGATCCTTTTTTCAAGACTCAAACTTGATAAAATTGGATCTTAAGAATCCATTATGCGGAAAAAAATATCTTCCAAATTTGTTAAACGACTACTTTTTCGACTGTGGCATTGTCTATATCTTTTGTAATCTTTATTCCTGCATTCCGATGCCTCCTTGCCCATTGCACCCACAGGAAGTATGCTTGTTTCAATAATTTCAGCACCATGCATCAAGATTTTGTAGAGTGTTGCAGGCATCGGGTACCACGAATAATGAGCGATGGGCCTCGAGCTCCTGGGGGGGGGGGGGGGGCTCGAATTTCTCAAAGTTCAAAAGAAAGAGAATACCCTGAAAAATTTCCTCACAAGGGGCCTCGATAACCATCAATCCAGCACTGATCACTACCAATGGAATAATAACTATTGAATTAACTCAATATATCCATTGAACGTAATTGGACTCATTTACCTTATCCCTATACTGATTTCCACGAAATTCCGAAATCGACTTTTAGTCAGCTTCGAGAGTGATATGACTTACTGTGCGCCATATTGAATCTACAAATTCAAATTTGGTTCTCTTAATCCCAAGTATGCATCGGCACCCTCCAAAATCTCCGAGTGACGAAAATGTTGAGCGAATTCTATGGATTTGGAAATGTTCGTCCAGCATATTAGACCCGTCATTTTTAATTTCAAATTTCAATTACCAAATCCGTAATGAGTCACTTCTAGAAGCCCCTGAATAACAAGTTGCAAAATGTTCCGCTGCAATTTTTAATTTTTGTGATTTTTTCTTGTCATCTACTTCACAGTGAATGGGGTTTACACAAAATATTCATACTTTATCGGACGTTTTCTGCAAGAAGCGCAAAGGAAGCGCCGATTGAACTTCTAGTACACAGCAAGAGTGACACATTAATCCTGGTCTGGTGTGAATTGGACGCGGAACGTCGCGGAACGACCTCTTGATAGCGTGGACAAAATGAGAATTACATAGAAAGTATTCGTAAAATCATGCACCCATGCCTTGTAACACATCGTTCTCCTTGTTCTGTTCCTTTTCTGATTGAAGTGGAGTTGTGAGATGAAGAAACCATGCATATTGTGATGAATTTTCTCAACTGGATTGGAATACTTAGAAATTTTCAACATAGCTCCATCCACTTTTGATATGCAATTATTCATTTTCAAATTACCACCAGCTGAACACTAATGTTTGGATCCCCTTAAGATATTCACCAAGTGCACTTGAACTCATATACTTCATTCCCATAAACTTGTTTTTGAAAAATCTGGACTCGACTTCTGGCCAGTTTTTTCAGTCATCTGGCCCACTGTGTGTTGTACAAATCATGAATTTTGTTTTGTCCTTATTGATATTCATACAATATTTGTCTAGTCGTATTTTTTTCATAGTGTTGAGAGTATTTTCTAACTCAGCACTACTCGTAGCTAATATAGCTATGTCATCCGCAAATCTCAACATGCTTACATTTTCACCTTGAATCTGTAATTTCAACGGCACTTGCTCCTTCACTTCGTTCATCGCTTCTTCTATATACAAATTGAAAATCAATGGCGATAGTGAGCATCCTTGTCTCACCCCTCTTCTAATTTGTGCTCCTCCTTTTTGACCCTCTATTTCTATTATTGCGGTTTGATTCTTATATAATTCATATACTATTCTCCTATCCCTGAAATTAATCCCTACCTTTTTCAAAATCGTCAACATCTTCTCCCAATCAACATTATCGAATGCTTTTTGTATATCTAGAAAACCTATATACACAGACTCTTTCAACTCTAGACTTTTCTCTACTACTGTTCTCAGTGCTAATATTGCTTCTCGCGTTCCGCTGTTTTCCCAAAACCGAACTGATCTCCTGCTAATCTACTCTCTTTCTTATTCTCTATTCTCCTGTATATGATTTTTGTCAGTATTTTCGAGGCGTGTGAAGTTGAACTAATCGTTCTGTAGTTCTCGCATTTGTCTGCTCCTTGTTTTTTTGGAATGGCGACAATTTTATTCTTCTGGAAATCTTTCGGTACTTCGCCTATTTCGTACATATCTCTGACCAATTCAAACAGTGCGTCACGAGTTCTCTGACTGGAGGCTTTGATAAGGTCCGCACTCATGCCATCTATTCCTCGTGCTTTATCATTTTTCAATTCTTTCAAAGCCCTGTCGAATTCTGATCTCAAAATTGAATCTCCCAGTTCTTCTCCATCGACATCTTTCTCCCTCTCTAAGAATCCTATATTATCTCCTCCTTCATACAGGTCTTCTCAATGATTGATCCATTGTTCTATTTTTTCCTCCGTTCTTATCAATCGTCTTCCCAGAGAATTTTTAATCGTACCGCTTCTGGATTTCATTTATCCAAAAAATCTCTTAACAATCCTATATGCCTCATCAATTTTTCCTGAATGTAATCTTACTTCTATATCTTGACATTTCCCCTCCAACCATTGTTCTTTTGCTCCCCTTGATTCTCTGATTATTTTATTCCTCAGTGCCTTGTATGTCCGCTGATCTTGTTCACTATTCTTATTCTTGTATTTCCTCCTCTCATTAATTAAATCGAGAATTTCTTCTGTTATCCATGGTTTCTTAAGCTCTATCCCATCGTTCTTCAAAATTTCATCTGCACATTGCTCTATGTTCCCCTTCATATCCATCCATCTACTCTCTATTTCCAAGTCTTTCTCTTGTCGATCCTTCAATTTTTCGTCCAACATCACTTTGAATGCCTCCTGTGTTTTTCCTTGTTGGAGATTCTTCAAATTCCATCTTTTTCGAATTCTCCTTTCCTTCTTCAGAGCTTTGAATTTCAGAGAACATTTCATCAGCAACATATTGTGATCACTATCTATATCCGCGCCTGGATAAGTTTTACAGCTTTTCACTTGGTTTCTAAATCTTTGTTTTACTAATATGTAATCAATTTGATATTTTGCTGTATCTCCTGGCATTCTCCAGGTATAATTTCTTCTTGGATGATTTCTGAATAATGTGTTGGTAATAACCATTTTATGACTCTCACAGAATTCGATTAAACGTTGTCCTCTTTCATTTCTTTCTCCTAACGCAAAATCTCCCATTATGTTGGCCTCTTCTCCTTGCCCTACTACCGCATTCCAGTCGCCTATGATCATTAAATTTTCTTTTCCCTTCACATATTCTATCACTTCTCCTATTTCATCGTAAGTTTTTTCGATATCCTCCTGTGAGTATGCAGATGTGGGCATGTATACTTGGACTATAACAGTGTCTACCGGTTTTGTTCTAACTCTGACCATCATTACGCGTTCGCTATGTTGCAAATAATTTTCTATCCTATTCCCTACCCTCTTATGCATCATAATTCCCACACCTGCTTGACCATTCTTTGATCCTGTATGAATGATTCTGTGATCCCCACTCCAGAAATCCCCTTCTTGCGGCCATCTCATTTCACTAATTCTCATCACATCGATACCCAACCTCCTCATTTCTAGTTTCAAATTTTCTAATTTTCCTGTTTGTCTCAGTGATCTAACCTCCCACGCTCCGACTCGAAGAATGTTCTCTTTCTTCCCTATGTTCTTTGGTTTCCTATCTTGTTTGATGAGGTTCTCTCGAGCAGCCTCCACCCGGAGATCCGAACGGGAGGCTATTTTACCTCCGGAATATTTTACCCGAGAGGACGCCATCATGTTGTTGTTGTTGCTTTTTTTCAATAAATCAAAATTCAAAATTCGAGGTTTGGAGAAAAGATTTCATTTCCTCGGGAATATTGAAAGATGTCAAGGAAGGTAGTTTCCCCTTGCTTTCCCTCCGTTTCTGCCGATGTTCCTGGCGTTGGGATGATTTAGTTTCTCTCAGTTTGTATTCTCCCTTTCGAGTAGTTTATTCCCCCCGAAAAAGAGCCCCAAATCTGAGATACTTATCCTCCCCACCACGTAAAGGAAGCAGATACTACCAAGGATGGATAAAAAGGATATCAAGGACAGGTATCAAGAATACCTCCCTGGAAGACCCACAATCATCCCACGGGGAGGTGTGATAGATTTAGTGAGATCAAATCTAACATAAAATATTCCAAGTCTCCCGATAAAGATGATGATAAAGCATGAAAAGTTCGTCAAATTTTGTGTTCATTCAGACAAAGCATTCAACAATCTGGTTTCTTTCTCAACCGCTCTTTCCGTCGACGAAATGGGGGTTCGATTTTTCGGTCGAACTTGCCTGAAACAATATTTGCCCTCAAAACCCGATCGTTATGGGATAGAGCTCTGGGGTTCGTGCGGAGCAAACGGATATTTATTCAATTGAGATGTTTATTGTGGTAAAAATGATTCAAGTATGGGAATAAATTTATTCTCATGTCCACTTGGTTCAGGAGTCGTTTTACAAATGGTCAATCCACTTTTGAGTAGCCTTTCGGAAAGAAAATGATCTGATTATCATATATATTTCGATAACAATTTCACCATTTCAGATTCAGTCATTCACTTGAGCAAATGCGGCTCACAATCGACGGGAACTGTCCGTAAAGATAGAGTGGGAGGAAAACATGTCTCCACCAAAAAAGCTCTGCGAGGATCTTTCAAAGTAACTCATGACCGCAACAGTGGGATGAATTTTAGTAGTGTAATCGACTCAAAAGAGGTTTCTATTTTGTCTACAGCAGCTGGTGTCACTCCCATGACACCAATGAAAAGATATTCACGAACTGCTCACGAAAGAACAGAAATACAATTTCCTTGTGCTTTTTCGTTATATAATGAATACATGCGAGGTGTTGATTTGCATGATTTTCGATGTAAGAGGGCTTCTCCAAGTATAAGTTCAAAGAAATGGACATTCAAAATATTTTTAAGAATTATTGAATCATCAATTGCAAATGTTGTAATAATTTGGAACGTTTGCAACAAGGATCGCACTCGAATGACAACAAAAGATTTATGTAAAGGTGTAAGTAGAGAATATTTGACGCAATCGAAATGAGGTGCTTTCAAATTCCACAGTCATGAATCAAGGCCAAGAGGGTCATGTAATTATAAAGAATGTCGACAGGAGACCACCAGATTCCGCATCGGTTGCGATGAGTATTACTGTTTACACTGTTTTCCAAAAGTACACTGAAAAAACGGGAGAATGAACATTGTGATATTCGGGAATACAAGGAGAATTGGATGAGAAAAATACAAGAAGTGCGGGGAAGTCATCTTATCTACTACAGAAATGGATCTGAAGAAATGAGAAAATACGTAAAAAAAATTGTGAGGGAAATGTAAAAGAGAAACATGTGAAACAATTTCTAAGAAATGTTCAAAAATCTAAAAAAAAATTCAAAACAATCAAAAACCAAAAAAAAATTCAAAAAATATTCAAGAATACAAAAAAATTAAGATGTTCCTGAAAAAATGAAGACTATCAATATTCGTCGACCTCCACGTTGGTGATAGTTGGGCAACGTAAACTTTTTTGCGGCGAACCAACGATAGATGTGGTATCATACATTTTCATGATCTGATACTACTTTGATCTTTGGGAATTTCATACTTGAAAATAATGCACTCATGAGAAAAATGGTGAGGGATGAAGAGTTTTCAAAAGAGGTAAAAAATGTACCCAAATTTGTAAAACGTTGACGTTTTCCCAGCACCCCAACGGAAGTATCATTTAGGCCCTGTTTGTGGGTCCTTTGTGAACTTACCCGAGCTTCCCTTATATGAATATAATTTTGTGACGAACATAAAGTTATGTATGGAGGAGAAAGTGAAAAAATTAGTCGTTTTCCCAAAACCCCCTTGTGAGAGTTATTTGGGTGCTGTGTGTGGGTTCTCTGTGAACTTGCCTGAGCTCCTCTCATTCGAAAGAACTTGTGGGACCAGAATGAAGACATCTATAGATGAAAAAGTAAAAAAATTAGTCGTTCCCCTGAAACACCCTTGTCAGTGTTATTTGGTTGCTGTTTGTGGGTTCTTTATGAACTTTTCCCAGCCCCTTCACCATTTGAATATCATTTTGGTATCAAAATCAAAGCATTCATGGAAGAATACGTGAAAATCTTTCGTTTCCCCAAAAGTCATATTTCTGTATAACTACCCATGAATGTTTTCACGAAATTTTCGCAGTTTAGACGCGATTTTAGATACATGGGAGAGTGAAATCGATCTCCAAACCACATATTATTCAAGTTCAAACATTTATTCCACTAGTCAGTGAGGTTCCAGGGTCGTCGCAAAGAGGAAACCTCTTGAAAATTCGATTTAAAAAAAAAATAGGTGCCAAAAAATCATGTTTTTTTTTGTTTTTGACTGCTTTTTTTCATAATTCACAATTTTTCCGATAAATTTCATGGACATTTTCGGAAAGAGCACACCTTGAACCATAAAAATATGTCCCTCTTGAATTTTTCAGAACGCAAATAGTATTAGTTATGATCCGGTAAAGGAAGGTGCGTCGAGAGTGGCGTTCTCGGCCAAAACAGGTTAGGTCGGAAAGAGTTGACTCACATAGAATTTTCTCACCAATGGAAATAATTTTTTCTCTCCATAAGGTCATTGATTTTAAGGTAAGGTAGACGAAGAAAGAATATCGCCCACAAATAAAACACCCTTATATGAATTTTTGGGATCCTGATAAGTATATAAATTTGCAATAAAAATACTATTGAACAAAATTATTCCCAAAAAAATTGTTGAAACAAATAATGGATAACGTGGTTTGACATGTAAACTGATATTACCATTCGATTTTACGAAAAAAATCGTGCCGAAAACACGTTCGACATGTTTATTTTTATTTGTATCCGAACAACATAATGAACTAATGAGATAATGAACAACCATTAGACATACAGTTAAACTCCACAATGAGAATACTCCCTTCCTTTCTTCAACGCAAGGCAACGACCGTTCGAACCAGAGCGAGTGTTCTTATAGAGGGGTTTTACTGTATATGATATTCATGCCACCCCATGGTTGGATCAATGAGATTGGAGGTGGTGTAGCATATGGATCTTTGAGATGCTAAGGAGTGTGTAAATTTGCAATAAGAGAAAATTTGGAAAAAAATTGTTCAGAAAAGAAATTGTTCGTACAAATTGAAAAGTAGTTTCACACAGGAACGGATATCGTCATTCGATTCTACAGGAAGAATCGTTTCGAAAAAATGTGGAACATTTTTATTTTAAGACTCATTTTTTTGTTTCGGCCAATTTTTTTTTGTCAACATTCTTATCCCAAAGTTTCCTCATGGCAAATTTATTCACCCCTTAACATCTCAAAAACCTATATGCTACATTCTTTTTATAAGCGTTGGTTTAGCCATGGCCCAGATAACATGTAAGCTTGTCATAAGCTCGTCAGACTTTTCATTCGATTGTTTTTGACTTGTTATTGACACCCTTGTCAGTGTGAGGCTGCTATAACTCTGCTGCAAGGGTTTTGTAAGCTTGCACCCTTGTCATATGCCAACCAGGAGGCTTATGTCAACCTTGTCACAAGCTTGCCTGACAACATCGCAGCAAGGTTAAATTGCTATCTGGGGGGCTGAAATGAGTATAATACATATCCAGTTACTATTTATTATATTCTCAAACAAATACGAGATCACAAATGAAGATTCTATACATGTTCCCGGAACGATTTTCTTCATAAAATCGAATGGCGATATCAATTCCCATGCAAAAACACTTATCCTGTAATTTGTTTGAACAAGTGTTTTAAGAACAATTCTATAAACAGGTTCTTTTATTGCAAATTCATATCCTTATCACCATGCCCAGAATCCAAATGCTACTCCTTTTCCATTCCGAGAGCGACATTTGATTCTACGGCAAAAGTTACTCTGAAAACGAGGATTTGAAAATTCGTCCCAGCTTTCGATTTGTTATGGGGAAATAAATCAACAATGAATCAAATCAGTTTGTTCATTTTTTGATAAGAAAAATCAAGTGTTGGAACAAACTCCCAGATTCTCGTTTCCTCAGTGATTTGCGCCGTAGAATGAATAGTGCTCTTAAGTTTTACGTACCCAATCGAATACCTCCATTATTCCTCAACAAATAAAAGCGGGATATTGAATCTGATTGATTGTAATTATGAATTTGATTCCGATAAACATCATATCTGCAAGATTATAACCTTACCCCTGGAATTTGTTTGTTTTTTTTCTATTAAATGGAACGTCCCTTCAGTCGGTTGATACAGGATAGGTTTCTGGATAGTGCCGTGCACATCTTTCTCACTCAAATTCCTACTCTCAATAGAGTGAGGAAGACACCATTCGGAGAGCGCACTGTATCCAAAACCGTATTGAAATGGATTGATGTCAAATCCATGGCAGCGATAATTTGATGTTCTTTTTTATTAATATAGTCACATTTTGCTCCGGATTCATCAATTCGTATCTTCTACTGGAAAATTATTCATATCATTCTAGATACAAGGAGTGAATCAACAAGCAGTTGTAACAACAAGTGTGTAACAACACACCGTGTTATTACAGCTCATGAATGTGCAATGAATACTCCAGGAGTGTCATTGTCCTTCATGAAAAAAAGTTGTATATAAAGTTGGCAAATCTTATTCATTCCGAAGATATGCACTTCAGAAAAAATTAGTTAACAGCTTATGATATTTTGTAAATTCATCCCATTATTTGGTTCAATTACGGGCAAACTGATATATCCACCGCATATTGGAATGTTGTATGCTTATCAAAACCTGCATAAGTGATCGATATTTTTCTTCACGAAGCTGGAGTTACATGTCACGGTAGAAGAGGAACGCGCACGAAGTCCGAGTCGGTTTTTGCTAGTAGTAGTAAAATACTTGGTTTACATATGAAATTTTGGAAACATACCATAGCGCGTACAAACGAAGTGTTTCCAAAACATGTATTCCAACAGTTCATAGATTGATTGAATTTTCGAGTATTAACAAGGTCTCCTTTGGAAATTGACGAGGGAGAAAGTTGGTGAACAACCTTTTGAATTTTTTATCAATTCCAAGGGATTGATAGGCATGTGCTAACAAGGGACGTTTGAGTTTCCAATGAGTGCCCCGTGAATTTCTGGCAAAAACTTGATCAGTCTTCCCAACTAGTATCCAATGAGTTAAAACGTTATATTCCCCACTAAATACCCGTGAATTGTCCTCACTGATCCTCCAAAAGTCAAGCTTTGTGCGCTAACAACAATTCCACGCCATTTCACAATTCCCATGTGAGATATTTGACTCCAGTTTCCACATCAATGATTTAAAAGTTCCTGTTGGGATTGAATTTCACAAAGAAGTTACCAAAAACTTTACCTCATCCGCAGCCGAGTGATAGCTCAAAGAAATGAATGTCCTCAGTGCTTTGTACACCAAGATGTGTGACAACAACATTTCTCCTGATTATTCATTGCTTGACCTCACCTTCAGCTAATTGATCTCAGCGCTTTGAAATTCTTCAATTGAGAGCTGATTTTTGAGATTTTAGGAATTCGAAGTGGAAGTGTGCTTGTCTGAACGTCAAGTTTGAAGAACATATGTGGGAGTACATCTCTCAGTACAAAAGTGATGTCTCCGTTGAAGATAAATCCCTGCAGTATTTTCACAATGATAAAAAAATTTGCTTCCATTGCAACAGCAGTAATCGATACGCCATAAAGCTCGGCATGATCAAAGCAGACAATTCATAATGGAATGAATGAGACAGAAGTTTTTCTTCAAAAAGCGTTTTCCTTTATTTCTCTTTTTTATACTTGATACTCGATTCACGTGAATTGATTCATGCGAGAGGGGAAAAATAAGTGCCATGGTCTCAAATGTTCCGAAACATTATGATTCTTCAGGTGATCATTTAACGATTCTACATTCCCTCAAAACATGCCAAATAATCATCAAATGAATTATCCGGTACACAAAAGCATGCATCCACGATTCAGTCAATCATATATGAGTCGATAACACGTTTATAATTTTGGCAAAATTTTGATCCACACCGGGATTATCATCAGTTGAGAAGAAATCAACTGAAATCTACAATACTTTTGATCGATAAATGAAAGTAAAGGCTCCAACGCAACATATTTTTCGGAACCACCTGTGACATTTTCATGAAAAAGCAGACTGAACTATGGAACCTTTTTTAATACTCATTTTAATTCTCATGCAATCCTGTTTTAAAATTACTCCTCAAAAACCTCTTCCGTATTCCAATACACATAGATCTGAATCCCCAGATGATCTCCAAGGGGGAAGTTCAAATTTTGGAACTCAATTCTTCTCTCTCCGCATTCCAAACCATACCTTGAAACCTGAAATTTCCCGAAACGAGGTCATTCATATATAAGTCGTTTCATGACAAAGATTCCACCAGAGTTTTAGTTTGCATAGCAAATTTTATATATGCAATTATGCTAACTGCCCGAAAATGATCCCAAAGTTCATTTGACAACAAAAGAGACAAAAATATATTCGCAAATGATTGTATAACGTAATGTATTTTACTCATGTCCGATTGCAAACACACACGAGATTCATAATACGATTCGTAATGGAATAACGTATGACAGTTCTGACGAATTCTAATTACGAATTTCAAAATCAGCAATATCGATAGATCAGGTCGGAAAAACCAGTCAATCACGTTCTCAACACTTCATTCTATTCCTGCATTTGCTCAGTGGTGTGACACATATGGACTGATTCTATACACCCCTTCCCACTTGACATTATATACACTCCACTCCACCCCATTCCACCCCATTCTACTCTACTCTGTTCCGTTCTGAAGTCTCACAGGCGCACTCCATCCTCAAAGGTGTGAACATGCGTGTATGTTGGATGAGTCTCTTGCCATGACATGACACACTGCATTATTCATCAAGGTTGTGCGTCATTTGTACGGGGATGAGTCAAAGAGAGACAGAACTCTCTGAAACATTGGAATTCTGATTCGTTAGACAATAAAAGCGGCTCTCGTCGTTAATACTGATACTAAACCAGGCAGGGTCGTGCAAACGCCTCTCTCCCTCGTTTGCTTTTGAAATTTCTCGCATTACGTTGGAGAAACGAAAACTAGATGGGTAGTTTTTACCAAAGCCCCAATCAGCCTTCGAATATGAATATCCATTAACATCTCTTGTTGAATATGCAATCCTGGAGATGATGAGGATGATGATGATGATGATGATGATGAGGACAACAGAAGGCATCATTACCTGCGGAATCGATTTGACACCCATAAGAATCAAAAGTGTGTAATATTGTGAATATCTAATGCTATCACTATCTCCAGTATGTTGAGCCAAATGTATCAAGTCTCTCAAATTTTCAATATTCATCTGAATCAAAATATTGCAATATTCGATATAAGGTTTTCGACATGGAATGTTCGAAATGAAATATTAATATCAAGAAATTCTCAAAGGAGTCTTTTAGAACTGTAACACACTATTTCTCTAGCTCATCAAAGATTTCACATTCTCATATAGTTGAACTTTATTCACCGGAGGAGGTAACCGTTGAATTTCTCTGCGAGTATCAGTGGCACTTCCACAATTTTTGTTCGTGGAATCAGGTGGAGAAGGAAAAGGAAAAAAAAGGAACAGGGCTCGAATCAAAGAGAGAAATCACACCGACCCAACCCGCTCTGACCGAAGACTTGGTCGTCTCCTTTGGGATTCCAGTCGAATCTTTCCTGTAGAGGTGACTGTAGAATACAACCGGAAAGTGCGGAGAAGAAGAATGAGGAGGAGAAAAAGAATAAGAAAAAAGAGTGGGGAAGAACATAGGGAGGAAAAGTGAGAGAGTCAATCACATAATACGAAGTTCAGACTGTCATCGACGACTTGCTTACTCCTGTTACGTCGAAAGTCCGTGAACTTCTCAATATCGCACGATTATTTTAAAGAATTGCCAAATCAAGTTTGACAATCCCTTTGATTACCCCACTTTAGATAGGATTGACCTATACAAGGACCAGGGTAGGATGCTTTTCAATGAAAATCGTTTCATATATGTTGAAATTACAATTTGTTCATTCCAAAAAAGAGGGAAGAATGAAAAGTTTGTTAATTCACAATGTTTAGGGTGCTAGGAAGTATAATCATATGATATTTTATAAAATATTTAATTAAATCGTTCAACTAATATTCATGTGATGAGAAGAAAATATTCTAGGACATCGAAAGTTGGTTGATGATTTTTGATGGACCAATATATTTCTTTGGGAGTTACCCAATGAACATTGATGATCTAGGGAAAGAACATCTCATGTTACAAAGGAAATCGTGGCTTTCTTCTGGAAGCGCAATCAGCTTGTACTCCGAGGGTTACTCGGCAGTTGTGAGTGATTGTTCTTCCTATCGTGTAAATGACCTTATATTAGAGTCAAACTCTTTAATTCATGCTCTTTCAGGTGTTAAAACATATGTATATACCCTTTAAACACGGGAGTGAAAGAGAAAGATTGAAGAATAGGAAGTATCGTAGAGAAAGAGAGAGAGATATGAATAGAAAGAGAGAGATATACGAATAGAAAGAGAGAGATATATGAATTGAAAGAGAGAGATATCCGTCTTCCTGAAATACATGAAAATTTACGCATGTAGTCGAGTATGGGGAAAGAAGGAGGGGAAAGAGGATCGCTCAGTTAGCTCCATTGCGATCGAAGGGGAATGAGGAAAAAGAATTTGGATAGGGAATCTCTACTCAAAAGAATCCTTGTACGACGAGCACTAATGCTGACAGAAGTAAAAGGTTGGGATAGCAATTAGTGTTTGGAATGAGTTGTGGGAGAATTCATGAGGATGTGATTGTAGAATACTGGGTTGTTAATCCCAATTTTCTTTAGGAGCGAAAAGTTCGCCTCTAATGTCAAGAGATGCTAGAAATGAGTTTAAGTTTCCTAACTCTTCTGTATAACGAACGAGATTTTTGTCATCTCGCATCCCGTTTCTCAGAAAAATTCTTAGTTTGGGTCCCGGAGGGGGAAGATCACCGCGGTCTGCCTTTTCATCCCGTTCCGCGATGCGCTGATGAATGCCACGAATCAATCCTTTAATTTGAGTTATCCTCTTGTTCACCCGGTCCCTCACTATGAAAAACCAGGAAAAAACGTTGAAGTTGACTCGAGTTGAATTGCGATGATTTTGAAAGGAAATTCTAATAGAAGAGAAAAAAGGAAGGTGGTTTCCATTCAATTCTTCCCATAACAAAAAAAATCCTTTTCACAAGGAAGGATAAAAGCACGCACAAAAAAAAACACAAAAACACTGGTGAGAAGAAAAAAAGAAGAAAACAGAAAAAAGGAAACAAGGTTCCTTTTCCCCGCGAATTGTGGAGAAAATCCACTCACTATTTGTTTTCCCAGAGTTTCTCAAAGAAACTAATCTCGTTCTGGGCGGATTGCGCTTTCTGATGGTGGACCTGGTTTTCGTAACTCAGGACCGCAGAGTTGGATTCTTGAAAATATTTATAATTTCGAATAGTCCTGGGAAGGACTATGTTCTTTTCTTTTCAAAAAATATGATGTTAGGTGATACACGGGTTGAACGTGTGTTCCTGGTTTAGTAGGTTGAAGGGGAAGAAGTTTGAAGAATCAGCGGTAGTAACAGAGAATATAATATGCGTTGTCGCGAGGCGAAGAAATATTGTTAATTCATTAGCAGAAACTCGCCGTATTTGAAGGGTTCAAGCTTCCTTCTAAGACAATGATCGGTCAAGGGTATCTTGGTGGGAAATGTTCTTGTTCGCACCAATGAGGAATTGAAATAACTGCTCCTAGAAGCTGTCGAGGTGTTGAATCATGAACTTGATCATCTTCGAAATCATCTGATTTTTTATCTTGTACCCAACTCTCGATGTCTAGCGTTGCTTTGCCTCGAGCGTTCGTGTACTTGACTCATATATATTACTTGGAAATTTGTTGTCTTACAGGTATTTATGGGGAATGAACGAAGTTTACAAACTAAAATTTGATCGAAACGAGGGTTTTGATTTCCATTAATACTTTGTCCATTTATTAATGAAAATGTTTCTTACAAACCATTAGTCTATCTAGGGGAGAGGAATAAAATCATTTCACGATAATTTCATCCCTGACCGAAATCTTTCTATTCTATCCAATGGTGTAGTTGTCATTTTACGTGCTCTGAATTTTGAGAATATTCAGTCCATTATGTGCAACAAGAATGCACTTATACGAACGGTCTTTCATACATGGAAGGAATAATCGATTGTATCGAATAACAAATGGTAATTTCTATTATTTTCCATGGGGAATTCGTGAAGGACAGGTTTTCATTCAGTATTTAATTTTCGGAATTCTATGGCGTGATGTAAATACATTATGAATTCTTTTGGAATACTTTGGGAATTAGTTGTGCGGTATGAGAAGATAAGAGGGTTTTTCTTATAATTACTATGTTGTCCACCTGAAAGTTGGAATAAATATAAAAGGAATCATTCATTTTATTCAGTTTTCGATGAAAACTGCTATTGAGGATTGCAAAATAATTTGACTTGGTGACAACAGTAGAGTGACTCGTCTACGGAATACGGGGTTGTTTATGATTTGGCCATTGTTTACAATGATAACTGGTCGAGGATTCGTATTACCGAATATCTCTCACGTAGCAAATTCACTTCGTTTCTTTTTGGTTGCATTGAGAGGTTGGTGAGGCAAAGAACTATATTTCTTAACAGGTTTGGGTCGGGAGAGAAGAATATTATTGTTTCGATTTTGAGGGGGCCGAGAAGGTGAGGGTTACTCACAGGTTTCTCGCTCATTAGTCATATGCGTACGGATCTCTGTAAGTAGTAGGTCCTGTCTGACTATCCTATTGATTGCAAGGGAGTAATGGAGAAAAAATGTTTTTGAGGGCAAGGAATCTGGAAAATTTCAGTGCACGTTACACTCCGCTATTTAATCTCTGCCGTGGCGATGAGAAATGGAACAAGTAGCTAGAAAGTGGAGGGCGGAGGAGAAACGAAATATATATATTTATATACATATACATATAATATAAGCATATGAAACGAGGAAGAACAGGAAAGTCGAAGACTGAGGTTTGTTCTGACCAGGGATGCCCAAGTCACGGTGCAATGCACAGTGGTGGAAATCAGGAATTTAGTGTCCATAATCTGCCACAGGTCGTAAATCTTGACCGATTTCGATGAATTTTTTTTCAAAATACTCAGAATCAAATTCTTAAGAGAACTGTCGTTTCCGATTGTTGAATTTTTCCTTCATCATGAGAATAAATGAACAAATAGTTGAAAAAAATCTTCAATTTTAGGTATTTGAGGTTGTATCTTTCGGAAAAATCTTGGGATGACGTGACTATTCAACGAGATTATTGCAGGTATGCTCGTTGAACATAAATAGTCTGAATAATTGCGAATCCGATTATTACAAACGATTTTATAAACAATTTCCATGAGGAAATCAGGAATTCTAATAATTCTGGTTGTAAAAACATGTTTTTCCGATTTTAATTACTTGGAATCATCATGGGAAACGTTGTTCGTAGAGGAGGAGAGGCGAAAGTTAACATTCATCATTAGTTATGAACAATTTTATGAACAAATTCTGAACTCAGAGGTTCTTTGATGGAAAAAATTTGTTTTTTTCGTATTGATTGAGAGTTATCATTAGAGTCACAGTCAGTCATGAAATTTCAGCAACATCCAACAATAATATCATTGTTATAAACAATTTTATGAACAAATTCTGAACTGAGAGGTTTTTTGATGGGAAAAAAGTTTTTTTCTCGTATTTATTGAGAGTTATCATTAGAGTCACAGTCTGTGATAAAATTTCAGCGACACCCAACAATATTATCATTGTTATTGATAATTCATGAACCAATTCTGACCTGAGAGGTTTCTAATGGGAAAAAAGTGTTTCTCTTCCATATTTATCCAGGGTTATCATTGAAATCACAGTCTGTCATGAAATTTCAGCAACTTCCAACAATGATCATTGTTATCAATAGTTTGATAAACGAATTATAAATTGAGAAATTTTTGAAAGGGAGACAAATTTTACTTCGTTGTATCTAGTGAGAATCACCATGAATATTCGTAGGCTATGAAGGCATTCCAGATGAAATTGATATCCATAATTATTATAAACAATTTATAAACGAATTCTGTACTGAAAAACTTGATGATAGAAACCTGTATGGAAAATTTTCTTCGAAGAATCTCTGAAAGTTGGAATTCCCTTTGGATATTTCTGGGAGCCTCAGAGTATTTATTTCTGCACTGAGAGAAAATGCTGTACATGAAAATGAGCCCAAGTACAGTTTTTAGTCATTGTAGCTATATTCTCATTATCACCGCGATTTCCATAGCTACTTCAATGGAAGATATGGCTACCGTAACTACAAAAACGTTCTTGGGCTCAATTTCAGCTTCACTCTTCTTTCAGTGTGTGAGGTTTGAGAAATTCCAAAAATTTTACATTTTGAGAAGAGAAAAAAATGTCTGCTCTCCGTATTCAATACTCATTATGATAAAACTGACGATTTTTAGGAAGATTTTTGCAGAAGCGAGCACCACACTGTTTGTTCACAGTTTTTCGATGGAAGAAAAATATTCTTCCTCCCGTAACTATTGGGAATCATTGTCGTATAAATGAAACTTGATGGAATCTAACATTTCGCATTTTGAACCCTGAAGCTGACCCTTTTGTGGATGGTAGAATCATCATTTCCTCATAGTAATCTTTGGAAATCGAGATGAAATTCATGATTGATGAAAAGTCATATTGATATTGAGTGTGCTAAGAATTTTATGGCTTATAGTCCGGAAAGCAAATTTTGATTCGATCAAATCTAACAACTTTGTGTATCTTCCTTATATCATCAGACATGATGATACATGAGTATACATGATTGAACATGATTATATATGATGATATTATGATAAAATCTAAAAATCGTAACATTCATAAATTAACGATTTGATAAATATATAATGGAACATACCTCCATTTTCCAATCATGATCAGATTTTTCCTCAACCAATGCACATCACCCATAGAAATCATGCAGATGACGAATTCACGTGTCCTACTTTCCTCTTGCAGGAACTAACAATTCCCCTAATTCACACCAAACAGTTCACATTATCTCGCTCGTAACAAAAGCATCACATTCAAGGGGAATTTCAGTGTATACCCAATGGAACTAATATAACAGCCCACTATAATTCCTGCGATGAACTGGAAATATTTAATTGAAACCGAAATGAAATCAACGATGGTGAATGGGAATTGATACTCCATCAGCCTTCACTTGTTACATTTGCAGAGCAAAACCATCAGAAATGAATAATCTGGATTATCAGTCTCAAACAAAAGCCAATTATAAAATCTAATTTGGAATTTGGTCTTTCCACTTTGCACGTTCGGATAAGATTCATGGAGTGTATCCCGCATATCGCATACCGATTAGAAATCCGTAAGTGGAGAGTAGAGAACCCCGAGGATAACAAAATAATGCAGGATGCTAAACGAAGAATTTGTGCAGAATTCAAAGAGAGAATGGGATTGATTGTTGATCAACCACGTCAAGGATCTGCAAATTCCAACCCGAAGAGAACATGAATCTCCGGTGAACGTTCAGATCAGATGTGTATAGATCGGGCCGAAGGTTCATTAGAGCTCACTTTTAGATCCACAAACGTTTCAGAAAGGTTCCACGGACGTTGAAATGTCCGCCTCGAAATACGTTCAGGAAACATAGATGGAACGTTTGCTGAAGGTTCATCGAAGGTTTGACGAAGCTTCACAAAAATATCTATACTTATATGAATTTTGATCAATTTATATGAAAAATAAATTGATTGATAAACATAAATTATTATAAATTAATCTAAGTATAGACATTTTTGTGAAGCTTCCTCAAACCTCCGATGAACGTTCCATCTATGTTTCCTGAAAGTATTTTGAGGCGGACATTTCAACGTTCGTAGTACCTTTGACAAACGTTCGTGAATCTAAAAGTTAGCTTTCATGAACCTTTGATCCGATCTATACAGATCTAATCTAAACGTTCGATGAAGCTTCATGTTCTCTTCGGGAATTCTGGCAATACAGCTCGTAGGTTTTTCGCGGACACTGAGGAAACGGCAAGAATAACAGGAGTAAACGAAATATTAATGAGAAAGTTTGGACAAATTTTACAAATGTTGACAACCAGCAAAAAGATTCCTTCCGATTTTTTCAATCATTTTGCCTTCAAGACAGCAGAACTATATGTACAATTGTATCCTTGGTTCTACATGCCTTCTAGTGTCCACAAAATGTTATTACATGGGGGAAAAGTTATGGACAATTTTCTGTTGCCTATCAGCATGTATTCGGAAGAAGCTTCTGAGGCCCGCAATAAGGATATCAAAAACATTCGAAAATTCAATACACGGAAAATTTCTCGATTACATATTGTAGAAGACCTTATCCATAAACTTCCGGTATCCTCGGATCTCTACATCGCATCTTTGACGCGTGAATGGATCAGAAATCCAACTGATCTTGATCCAGAAATTGAAAAATTGATGGAAAAGTTTGTACTCGAAAATTAGTTTAATTGGATATACACTGAAATTCCCCATGAATGTGATGCTTTTGTTACGAGCGAGATAATGTGAACTGTCCGGTATGAATTAGGGGAATTGTTATTTCCTACAAGAGGAAAGTAGGACACGTGAATTCGTCATCTGCATGATTTCTATGGGTGATGTGCATTGGTTGAGGGAAAATCTAATCATGATTGGAAAATGGAGGTATGTTCCATTATATATTTATCCAATCGTTAATTTATGAATGTCACAATTTTCAGATTTCATCATATATCATGATGTATAATCATGTATAATCATGTATACTCATGTATCATCATGTCTGATGATATAAGAAAGATACACAAGGTGGTTAGATTTGATCAAATCAAAATTTTCTTTCCGGACTATAAGCCATAAAATTGTTAGCACACTCAATATCAATATGACTTTTTATCAATCATGAATTTCATCTCGATTTCCAAAGATTACTATGAGAAAATGATGATTCTACCATCCACAAAAGGGTCAGCTTGAGGGTTCAAAATGCGAAATGTTAATTTCCATCGAGTTTCATTTATGTGACAATGATATCCAATAGTTACGGAAGGAAGAATATTTTTCTCCCATCGAAAAACTGTGAACAAACAGTTTGGTGCTAACTTCTGCACAAATCTTTTTAAAAATCGTCAGTTTCATCATAATGAGTATTGAATACGTAAAGCAGACATTTTCTTCTCTTCTCAAAATGTGAAATTGTGAGAATTTCTCAAAACCTGACACACTGAAAGAAGAGTGTAGCTGAAATTCAAGAAACATTTCTTTGAGTCTTGCGTAAAAATGGACAGGAAAGAATAGGAAACGATATCATGACCCTTTTGAATGCTGATAGTATCAAAAATTGCAACATTCCTCAGCAATCTGAGTTAGAATCACATGTTGCATACTCTCCAGAAGAAGCTCTAGCTTTAATGGAAGGAGTGAAATTATCGAAATATCAATATGAAATTATTCAATCACAAGCAAAATTGAGAAATGCGAATATTCACCCTCCGTATGATCGAATACTATCAGCAAAAAAAGAATGTTATTCTTCGAAAATCGATATAAGTGAAGCACAAAGTAACATCGAAATTCAATGTCTCATTGATCATTTGATTCAAAGGATCTTTAGAGATCCCAGTTCATGTCTCCTAACTCCAGACGAGAGATAAAAAATTATCCACCTACAATTGGAAATGAAATATGGAATTGACGGATTGTCAACTGAAGTGAGATACAACCAGAAATTCGATGATAAAAATGTATCGGACGATTATAAACTGACATCGTCAATGGTACCTATCAGCTTGAGAGTGAAAGAGACACATCTGAAATAGTATGGATGAATCCTCATACTTCTTCGGCGAAACGTTGTATCCCAATAATGATCAAATTTGCGAAGGAAACCGATGAAATCACTGAATCAGAGATAGATGACATCAAATCTCAAATTCAGAGACTTCAGCCCACTATAATTTCTGCGGTGAACTGTAAATATATAATTGAAACCGAAATGAAATTAACTATGGTGAATGATAAAGTTTGTGAGGCACTGATTGATACTCCATCAGCTTCCACTTGTTACATTTGCAGAACAAAACCATCAGAAATGAATAATCTGGATCGTCTCGAACAAAAGCCAATTATGAAATCTAATTTGGAATTTGGTCTTTCCACTTTGCACACTCGGATAAGATTCATGGAGTGTATCCTGCATATCACATACCGATTAGAAATTCGTAAGTGGAGAGTAGAGAACCCCGAGGATGGAAAAATGATGCAAGATGCTAAACGAAGAATTTGTGCAGAATTCAAAGAGAGAATGGGATTGATTGTTGATCAACCAGGTCAAGGATCTGCAAATTCCAATTGTGGGAATACAGCTCGTAGGTTTTCCGCTGACACTGAGGAAACAGCAAAAATAACAGGAGTAAATGAAATATTAATAAGAAAGTTTGGACAAATTTTACAAATGTTGACAACCAGCAAAAAGATTCCTTCCGATTTTTTCAATGATTTTGCCTCCAAGACAGCAGAACTATATGTACAATTGTATCCTTGGTTCTACATGCCTTCTAGTGTCCACGGAATATTGTTACATGGAAGAAAAGTTATGGACAATTTTCTGTTGCCTATCAGCATGTATCCGGAAGAAGCTTCTGAGGCCCGCAATAAGGATATCAAACACATTCGAGAATTCAATACACGGAAAATTTCTCGATTACATATTGTAGAAGACCTTGTCCATAAACTTCTGGTATCCTCTGATCTCTACATCGCATCTTTGACGCGTGAATGGATCAGAAATCCAACTGATCTTGATCCAGAAATTGAAAAATTGATGGAAAAGTTTGTACTCGAAAATTAGTTTAATTGGATATACACTGAAATTCCCCATGAATGTGATGCTTTTGTTACGAGCGAGATAATGTGAACTGTCCGGTATGAATTAGGGGAATTGTTATTTCCTACAAGAGGAAAGTAGGACACGTGAATTCGTCATCTGCATGATTCCTATAGGTGATGTGCATTGGTTGAGGAACAATCTAATCATGATTGGAGAATGAAGATAAGTTCCATTATATATTCATCAAATCGTTAATTTATGAATGTTCAAATTCTCAGATTCTATCATATATCATGATGTATAATCATGTGTAATCATGTATACTCATGTATCATCATGTCTGATGATATAAGAAAGATACACAAAGTTGTTAGATTTGATCAAATCAAAATTTTCTTTGCGGACTATGAGCCATAAAATTGTTAGCACACTCAATATCAATATGACTTCTTATGAATCATGAATTTCATCTCGATTTCCAAAGATTACTATGAGAGAATGATGATTCTACCATCGACAAAAGGGTCAGCTTTGGGGTTCAAAATGCGAAATGTTAGATTCCATCAAGTTTCATTTATACGACAATGATTTGCGATAGTTACGGGAGGAAGAATATTTTCCGTCCATCGAAAAACTGTGAACAAACAGTTTGGTGCTAACTTCTGCGAAAATCTTCTCAAACATCGTCAGTTTCATTATAATGAGTATTGAATACGTGAAGCAGACATTTTTTCCTCTTCTCAAAATGTAAAATTTTCAGAATTTCTCAAAACCTTACACACTGAAAGAAGAGTGTAGCTGAAATTGAGCCCAAGAACATTTTTGTAGTTACAGTAGCCATATCTTCCATTGAAGTAGCTATGGGAATCGCGGTGATAATGAAAATATAGCTACAATGACTGAAAACTGTACTTGGGCTCATTTTCATGTACAGCATTTTCTCTCAGTGCAGAAATACTCTGAGGCTCCCAGCAATATCCAAAGAAAATCCCAACTTTCAGGGACTCTTCGCAGAAATCTTCCATACAGGTTTCTATCACCGAGTTTTTCAGTACAGAATTCGTTTATAAATTGTTTATAATAATTATGAATATCAATTCCATCTGGAATGCCTTCATAACCTACAAATATTCATGGTGATTCTCACTAGATACGACGAAGTAAAATTTGTCTCCCTCTCAAAAATTTCTCAATTTATAATTCGTTTATCAAACTATTGATGACAATGATTATTGTTGGAAGTTGCTGAAATTTCATGACAGACTGTGATTTCAATGATAACCCTGAATAAATATGGAAGAGAAACACTTTTTTCCCATTAGAAACCTCTCAGGTCAGAATTGATTCATGAATTGTTAATAACAATGATAATATTGTTGGGTGTCGCTGGAATTCTATCACAGACTGTGACTCTGATGATAACTCTCAATAAATACGAAAAAAAAACATTTTTCCCATCAAAAAAGCTCTCAGTTCAGAATTTGTTTATAAACTCGTTTATAACAATAATATTATTGTTGGATGTTGCTGAAATTTCATGACTCACTGTGACTCTGATGATAACTCTCAGTAAATACGGAAAAAAAACATTTTTCCTATCAAAAAACCTCTCAGTTCAGAATTTGTTCATCAAATTGTTTATAACAATAATATTATCGTTGGATGTTGCTGAAATTCCATGCCTCACTGTGACTCTAATAATAAATCTTAATGAATACGAAAAACACAAATTTTCTCCATCAAAAAACCTCTCAGTGCAGAATTTGTTCATAAAATTGTTCATAACAATAATATTATTGTTGGATGTTGCTGAAATTCCATGACTGACTGTGACTCCAATGATAACACTCGATAAATACGAAAAAAAAACATTTTTCCCATCAAAAAACCTCTCAGTTCAGAATTTGTTCATCAAATTGTTTATAACAATAATATTATTGTTGGATGTTCCTAAAATTCCATGACTGACTGTGACTCTAATGACAAACCTCAATAAACACGTGAAACACAAATTTTCTCCATCAAAAAACCTCTCAGTGCAGAATTTGTTCATAAAATTGTTTATAACAATGATATTATTGTTGGATGTTGCTCAAATTCCATGACTGACTGTGACTCCAATGATAACTCTCAATGAATACGGAAGAAAAAGTTTTTTCCATCAAAAAACCTCTCAGTTCAGAATTTGTTTATAAAATTGTTTATAACAAATGATGAACGTCAACTCTTGCATCTCCCCCTCTACGAGCAACGTCTTTTATGATGATTCCAAGTAATTCAAATCGGAAAAACATGTTTTCACAACCAGAATTATTAGACTTCCTGATTTTCTCATGAAAATTGTTTATAAAATTGTTTATAATAATCGGATTCGCAATTATTTAAACTATTCAAGTTCAACGAGCAAACCTGCAATAACTTCGCTGAATAGTAACGTCATCCCAAGATTTTTCTGAAAGATACAAGCTCAAATACCTGAGATGGAAGATTTTTCTCATTTATTTGTTTATTTATTCTCATGATAAAAAAAAAAAATTCAAAAATCGGAATCGACAGTTCTCTTAAGAATTTAATTCTGAGTATTTGAAGAGAAAATTCATCGAAATCGGTCAAGAATTACGACCTGTGGTAGAATATGAACACTCAATTCCTGATTTCCACCACTGTGGAATGGTGCAACTTGCACCATGGAAATTTTTGGGGGGATTTTTCATAGCGGGGAATTTGAGAATTGTTCATTAAAAGTAACCACACCGAAGAAATGTGTTCTATACTATGTGGGATTCAAATAAAAATTCACTTATTTCAAATGAAATTGAATTTCGCAGTAGTTTGACCCTGGTGAAAATGAAGCGTATGAGGTGTGTTCAAAAAGTAAGGTGACTTTGTATTTTTAAGAAAAAATATTTATTTATTCATCAATATTTATGTTGTCCCCTTCAAAGTAATCCCCCTCAGATACAATACACTTATGCCAACGGTTTTTCCAATCCTCAAAGCACTTCTCATAAGCACTTTCCGGTATAGCCTTGAGCTCTTCCAGCGATGCAGTCTTTATCTCTTCAATCGTTGCAAATCTCCGTCCTTTCAGAGGTCTCTTTAGTCTTGGGAACAAGAAAAAGTCACATGGGGCCAAATCCGGTGAATATGGTGGCTGAGGCATGATTGTGGTGTTGTTTTCGGCCAAAAAATCTCTCACAAGCAAAGATGAGTGAGCAGGGGCATTATCGTGATGCAAAAGCCATGAATTATTTTTCCACAATTCTGGACCTTTTCTTCGTATTGCTCCTCGCAAACGGCGCATAACTTCAAGATAATACTGTTTATTGACCGTACGACCATATGGTAAGAACTCTTGATGCACCACGCCATGGTAATCGAAGAAAACAGTGAGCAAAACTTTGACATTTGATCGAACTTGGCGTGCTTTTTTCGGTCTTGGCTCATCTGGGGTCTTCCATTGGGACGATTGGACTTTGGTTTCGACATCATAACCATATACCCATGATTCGTCACCAGTTATGACCCTTTTGAGTAAATCTGGGTCGTCGTTGACGTCATTCAACAGTTCTTGAGCGATGCTCATGCGACGGTTCTTTTGGTCAAAATTTAGCAATTTCGGAACAAACTTCCCTGACACACGTCTCATGCCCAAAACGTTGGAAAAAATTTCATGGCACGAGCCAAGCGATAAACCAACATCCTCAGCAACTTCTCTGATAGTGATTCGACGATTTTCCAAAACAATTTTCTTCACTGCTTGAACGTTTTCATCAGTTGTTGACGTGCTTGGGCGTCCAGAGCGAGGCTCGTCATTGGCATCTTCCCGGCCATCTTGGGAGAGTTTGTACCACTTGTGAACATTTTTTCCACTCAGAACAGTTTCACCGTATGCTACTGTCAACATTTTGAGTGTTTCGGAGCACTTTATTTTATTTTTTACACAAAATTTGATGCAAATCCTTTGATCCATATTTTTCGATAGCAAGAAATCGCCGAGCACGCAAAACACTTATAACCTTTACGCCTCTCACAACCAAACAAAAAATCCTATACACTTGAAACTTGGTACAGATGTTCGGGAAGAGTGTGCCAACATAACAAAACGAAAAAATCGATAATCGAAAGTACGTTGCCCACGAAATTTGAAAAGTCACCTCACTTTTTGAACACACCTCGTATACACAGAGCGAGAAGGAAACTTATACGAAGGAACTCCCTCTCTCTGGAGCGTATGATACCCGCTTGCTGGAAAATCATCAAATCATACGTTCTGTATACGTTTCATGAACTTCCGATCCCGTTCCCCATATGCTTCATGTAATAGTAGCTTATATGGAGCGTATGCGAGTCATACCCATTCTGACTTCAAATAACATCTTTCAGCAATCACTATCAACGACGATCCATGGCTCAGTGGATCAGACCCTACCATAGTGAAAGTCGCCGGGTCGATTCTCACCACAGGGTTCAACTTTTTTGGTCTAGATTTCTTGAATTTCTCCCGCTTTCTTTGTTTCAATTCCTGTTTCACATACTCTTTGTATCCTTTCCATTCAAGCTTCGTATACTTTCCATTCACGTTTCTGTTACCCTCCAGCATACGCTCCGTTTACTCTTTATTCTCGCTCCCATTTTCACCAGGGGCATTGTTCATTGAAACTAATTATCCACATGGCATAAAAACTCCTGAAAGGTATCTGGCAAATGAGCATGATAATAGACATCTGATATGATTTCAAAACATATCTTATGCAACGCGTTTATGGGCCCCGAGTTTAGGTGGCTTGTGCCCTTCCCCCCAAACAATTTGTTGGAAAGGCTGAGCTCCTTCAAATTTTGAAAAAAGTAGCGGACCAATCATATTCTTCCTGTAGAAATTCCATAAACTTTTGCCTACAATAGAAAAAATGTTCCTCAACCTCCTTTCCCCAATAATCCTAATAACTTGGTGTCCATGAGCACGGTAGAACAATTTGAGAACTTGATGATACTGGCCAGTGAAAAAGATATATTGGATAAGATATCCGATGATAATATTATACAAAGTTTTGCCATTTCCTTCAAGAATCGGCAATCAATATTACCACCAAATTGAAATATTATCCCTCCTACAACATCATGTATTTAGATATTAATGGATATAATGTCGAAAAATAATGTAGGTATAGATATTATTCAAAACTCGTGTAAGCCTATGAAAATTTTCCAGTGGAGAAGGGGCTTTTTTTGCTTGGTAACTAAAAGGGGATTCCCGCACCATGTATTATAGGAGGGATGGGCATCCCTGGTTCTGACAGTAGGTTGAACGAGGATAAAGAAGAGGATAGTGGGGGAGAACAGAGATGTTGGTAGACAAATCTTTAGATAGAGGAGATCGCATTGCGCTATGCTCTCTCAGCTATTCAAGAACGCGGTGAAAATAAAACCTCGCGTTTACTACCCGTTAGGAGAGAGAACGGAGTCGATGTCACCGGAGATCTTGGTAAGTAATGAACGAGAGAGAGAGAGGGAGAGAGAGAGAGAGAGAGAGAGAAAAGAGTGAGAAACGTGATTGTTCATCGATCCTGGCACCAAGTGAAGAAGAAAGTTACAAAGAATTGAACTCCTGATATTACGAATGTGGTAATAGGTTAGTCAATCCAGAATCAATGAAGTGGAATGAGAGGAAAATGAAGATCGTGAAGGAGTGCGCTGCGAGGTTTCGTTCAACTTTGGCAACATGACAATGCCAATAATACCCACGTAGAAATGCCAGTTGTGAGGCGACGGTGACGAACGCATCAATATTGAGATGTTATTGGCTACCAACGGTTGTCTGTCGATTCCGAGTCGGTACTGGAACGATATAACTTCATGTTCTGATTGGTATTGGTTTGATGATTAGATTGACCGTTGTTGACCAATTTCTCACCAATGTTGAATTAACAACGGCATCATTTCAGTGAGCAAGCGTTGGTCTCCAACCCTGAATGGGTGCCAAACCAAGGTGAACGAATATGTAGTGCACTTTGACGAAAGGTTTGATGATTTTTAGAAATTTTATCACATAACACTGTTGATTTGCACAATGTAAAAATCTTATATTGTCCGATGCACGGTTGAACTCCAGAAAATATGATGAAATGAAATAATTTTGTAGAAAATAGCATTATTATTGACGGAATTAGGAACTAAGTAAATTAGCTGACGATCTTCCGTAGGTTTTTCGTTATCACCATGAGTTCATGAGCATCGACTGATCCCCGCCGCACAAATTAGGGACTTACAAATGCATTGAAGTTCAAAAGAATCCTTTGTTAATGGAGAAATGTATTGTATGTAGCTCGATATAATAGTTTTCGCGTCAGGATTTATATATGACGTATGTACCTGAATATCTGAGTTCATATGAATGTACACAAGAAGGTCCTGGATTTTGGAAAAACATCGGTTGCGAATATTGAATTGAGAGTCCGGATGCAAGAACCGACGATACGCTCGAACTGCGGGATAAGTATTGTCCAAGCCGTGACGTCAGGGGTCGAAAAAAAATCGGAATTTCAGAAATCTAAGAATACTGGGCGATAGGGCTTGGAAAATCAATAAAAGTCTTCCCTTACAATTTTTTCCTATGATCAATAGTTTTTGAGGGAAAAATGAAAACTACCTATTTTTTGCAACCAAAATCAATGTTTTCCAATATTGAACTCGTCATAATTCGGTCATTTTTTTATGCATCTTAGTGAATCTTACAGATTCTGATTCGTGAGACTTCCCCGATGACGAAAATGTTGAACAAATTTGTAAAAATTCATAACAAATTCATGATTTTTTGATCCGAAGTGGAAAGCATGTTTTCTATGCTTTGGAATCATAAAGTGGTGGGGGAAATGTGAGGTACGAAAAACTTCCAGCGACAAAGTTGTTTGTTAGTATATGGACAAACTTTTTGGAAAGTTTCAGATCGATCGGATTATTAGTTTGCAAAATCCAGCGATTTTTTCATGAGCGCGCAACGGTTATTTTGCATTGCTCTACGATGTGTACCGGTTAAATATCAGAGTCCGCGGGGGAAATTGTATTCGTTCGATTTTGCAATGTGGATTTATGTTTTTTGAGTCATAAGATTCGAATATCGAACTATATTTGCTAGATTCAAAATTCTCTTTTTTCAATCAACAATTCCATTGTTTATAACGTTTCTATGGTCAAACTACTGACTTTGAAGGAAAATTGTCCCAATCAATGAAATTTCTTATCCTTGTAAGGAAGAAGTTTCAAATCCGGGAATCAAACTATTTGGGCAAGGTTGCTCATTCAAGTTTATAATAAACAATCGATTGGTTCAAAACAATAACATCGACAAAATATTGATTTCATGAAAAAAGTATTGGAACAAAAAAGATTTCTTATCCTGTAACTGATCAATTTTGTACATATCATTTTTCAGTATCCGAATTTTTTATTTAAATATATTTATGATATTTAAATAGAAATGAAGATAATTCTCATAATTTGGTTTTTCCACATAGATTGAGATTATTTAGGTTGAGAAATTAGGAAATCGAACGATTCTAATGAGATTCAAAAACTGAATTATCAACGACGTCAGATCGTCTGGTGCGAGCAATAAAATTATTTCAGTGAAGGAAAACCATAGGTATCTGCTTGCAAGTGAGACGAAGAAGGACTAAAAAATATACTGATTACGTGGAATTAGGAAGATCGAAGGTTTTTTTGAGATTCAAAATTTGAAATCAGATACTTTTCTCTTTTCATACGATTTTGCGACTCATGTTGATGAACTTCAATTTCATTGTTTCCTTTTTTCATGATTCTTTTAGGCGAATTGATGATTGAGAAATTCATGTTGCGTGTATATATACACAAATTATGATTGAAAATCCAATGAATTTGTTCTTGATGAAAACTGCCACTGATGAAATACAATCTATCCTATTTTTGAAAGTTGCACGTTGGCAAACGTTTTTCATTTATTATAATAATCTCCAGTCATCTTCGTGGTTGTTCTATTCTCTTTTGTTTCGATCACTTAGTACCAAAACTCAGCATTCATGATATTCATCCCTCAACGTGCATGCACATTTATGAACAAGGAAGAATTTGTAGTGTTGTTTTTTCTTTATAATGTTTCTGAAGTAATCGATAATTCATCATTCATGAACGTATAAATATGTGTGATGAGAAAATACAAAGTCCGAAAAAATCACAAAAAGGCCGAAAAAGAACAAGGAATGAAAGTCCATGGAAACGTAATATCGCAAAACAATCTCGAAACCAAGTTTGTATCTGATTGAAAATTTTGAACCACAAATAAAACGTGATAATCAGAATACCCCCTATTTAATATTTTGGTATTGAAGTCCTGTTTATAATGCCTCATGTCGAAAGTGTGAATTCCGATTGAATCTGCAAAACATACATTTCACTAGATTAGACATTGAATTGTGCTAACATTTTGAAGTAGCTGCCTATACAAGTTTTATCAATGCCAACACAGAACGCTTGCCTCGATGTGGCCGTGAAGAATCCTTTATGAAACCATTGTGAGATTCTTCAAAAGTCTCTGCTATGATAGTTTAGAATGAATGCTTTATGAATCTCTGGTATTCGAAAAGAATTTTTTGAGAATTCTCAAGAATTCATTACGAATTCTTTCGGAACTAACATAACGGGAGTTCATTTGGGACATGTGCCGTGTAGATAATTACTTAAAATAACTACAATGTTATTGTATAACGATACTCTTTCAGTAAATGCAGCTACAAGGAATTCTCTGTACGGAAGGAATGTGATTTGTTGTGTGTGTTGCATTAGGTGCACTACACTTGAAAAAAATGTTTTGTGAAAAACAACAAAATAATGTTTCCGGAATGTCATCAAGAAAATAATGTTGTTATCCCAGCAAAACTTTTGTGGTTCGAACAAAAGAATTTGGTTGACCTTCTTTTCCAGGAATCATTTTTATTTTCAATACCAAAGGTTTAGTTGAGAAAACAAAAATCTTGTTGGAATAACAAAATTTTCTGTTGATCCCATTTCGGAAGAGTATGGTTCTCGGTATATTAAGCCTCAATGTCTTCAGAATATCTCTGTAATATTTTTGAGGTATTACCGACACAGCACTAAAGTTTAGAAGAAGTTCAACGCGTGCATTTTGGATTTTCATAGTTCCAAATGAATTTATTACAAACTCTTTTTGAACTGGTGTGCTTATGGATACTGAGACCTTTCAATATTTCCAGAATATTTCTGTGATATTTTGTGGGACATTAGTGCTGTATGGATGTTTTCATAGATTTATACTGTTGCTTTTGAATTCTGTAGGGAAAAGAATACAAATCTCCATCAACGGGCAAAACCGTGCCTGCGAGAGAATTTCGGGATATCGTCCTTTGCTGTGGAAGAAATCGCTTCTTCAAAATTGAGAGCCAGCACCAGAAAAAAGTGCACGATACTTTTTGGAAACTTGGGGATTATACGTCACAAAATGTTTTTTGAAGCACACTGATGGAGCAGACAGACTCTGCCGCTGGTAATGACTCAGTAAAATATGTACGATGGCATCACTATTTTCCTTATCTGTTTCAAGCTCATGGTGAATTCGAGATTTGTCAAAGTTTTTTACTCGCAGTCATTGGTATCAAAAGAGCTCGATTAATAACGGTCCAAAATAAACTGAGAGATGATGGAGGCCTTGAGGATATGCGTGGGAAAACACGCATTTTTTTATCATTTTACAACATTAACCAATGATCTGAAAAGGCTTATTCTTCAGCACTGCTAGTCTTTCTCATTCAAAATCGCATTATACGACTTCGGAATTGAATTATTTTCGTGATAGTCATTTGAGTTTAACGGGTTTATATGAAGATTTTCTTGATTACTACAAATCCGAAACTGGAAATGATGACGTTCCACTAACAGAATCTACGTATTCCTAAATATTTCAATCATTTTGTAAATTTCACATCCGATGTTCCCAGAACGGATTGCTCCGACGAATGTTATCAGAATGAGAACCTCGGGAAGCAAAATTGACCAGCTGCGAGAGAGCACAAACGAAAAATTGAAGCACATAAAAATTTGAAGGACACAATGTTAGCAACTTGTGGAGAAAACTTATGCCTCGAATTCGATTTTGGACAGAAACTTCCGGTTTCGACTCAGTTTTATTTGCGGTTGATCTGGCTTCATATATTTAACGTCCACGTTCATGTCCCTACTGGTAGTGTATCACCAAGCTCAAAGTTTTTTTTCATGGAAGGATCCTTAAAAAAGGCGGAAACACGTTGTGCAATTTCCAGCTGCATGTTATTTTGAAATCATTCAAGTTGCATTGTTACAATAAAATATTTCTCTTCTCCGAATTATGCGGCGGACAAAATAAGAATCATACAGTTATGGTGTTCTTATCACTCTTGTCACAGAAATGTCAAGTTCCCATTCACCATTTGTTTCCTGTTAAGGGACACTCATATTGTCAGTGTGATAGGAAATTCGGCATGTACGGTCAAAAGAAAAAAATGGTAGGAACTATTGAAACTGAGGAAGAGTACATCGAATTAATCAGGAATGCAAGAAATCCGCCTTCCACTATAGTGAAACGAGAGAACTGTCTCGTGGAAGATTTTGAATCTGTGATGCAGGGTACATATAAAATTCCGAAAGACCGGAAGATTACAAAAGCTGTGATAATTGAGTATTATTCAAACGCTAATGTTGATGTTTATGAAAATTATAAGGGCACTCCAAAGACGTATTTTATCGACAAGTCAGTTACATATGATGATTTGAGAAATGCTCCACCCGCTGAACAAATAGGAATAAGTGCAGAAAAAATGAAAGGCCTTGTTTGAACTCCTGAAGGGAAAGAATATTTTGAGAAATACATGACAGGAATGAGTGAAGAGTGAAAACACCAAAGAGTGAAACAAGAGAAAATACAGTCCACGAATTCGATGAGTACTTGCATCATCGAAAACTGTGATATAAGGTAGAATGTTCAGTATTACTTACAATTCACTTTATGATTGATAACTCTGATTATTTTGTGAGACGCGGAACTATAATGTTACAAAAAATGGTATCTTTTATGATATATGAAGGTAAATCATGTGAAAAAGTATAAAAATACTTTATATAAATATTTTTCTTCACATCAGTGTGTAAGTTTCTTGCAATGAAATTATTTATAAAAAACGAATTGGTGAGGAGGCTTGCAAAAATAGTTCGATATTCGAATCTTATGACTCAAAAAACATAAATCCACATTGCAAAATCGAACGAATACAATTTCCCCCGCGGACTCTGATATTTAACCGGTACACATCGTAGAGCAATGCAAAATAACCGTTGCGCGCTCATGAAAAAATCGCTGGATTTTGCAAACTAATAATCCGATCGATCTGAAACTTTCCAAAAAGTTTGTCCATATACTAACAAACAACTTTGTCGCTGGAAGTTTTTCGTACCTCACATTTCCCCCACCACTTTATGATTCCAAAGCATAGAAAACATGCTCTTCACTTCGGATTGAAAAATTATAAATTTGTTATAAATTTCTACAAATTTGTCCAACATTTTCGTCATTGGGGAAGTCTTACGAATCAGAATCCGTGAGATTCACTCAGATACATGAAAAAATGACCGAGTTATGACGAGTTTAATATTGAAAAACATTGATTTTGGTTGCGAAAAATAGGTAGTTCTCATTTTTTTTCTCAAAACCTATTGATCATAGGAAAAGATTGGAAAGGAAGACTTGTATTGATTTTTCAAGCCCTATCACCCAGTATTTTCAGATTTTCGGAATTCCAATCTTTCTTCGACTCCTGACGTCACGGCTTGGACAATACTTATCCCGCAGTTCGAACGTATCGTCGGTTCTTGCATCCGGACCCTCAATTGATGTCGGTAACCAGTGGTTAGCGACGGTTGGTGGTCGGTACCGGATCGGAGTTATTTTTCGTTATCATTTCGCACTTGGACCAACATTGGCTGTCTACGGTTGTACACTAGCAGCCTGTATCGAACCGGTACTGAGCCATTCGTCAATTTCTACGTGGGTACACTCGTATTCCAAAGTTCCTCGTTACCGGTGTTAATTTTGAATTCATTTCCGAATGGCTGCCGTTAACATGCATGATGAAAGACGATCAGGAATTCCCCCTGGATTTTAAATTTCCTGAAAATTTGAGGGATGTATTTCCGCTTCGACGATAATCGAATATATACTCTTTCCTCGGAAGAGAATTTTGAATACCGGAATTGACCTTTCGTGGACATGCATGTTCGTTTCTTTTCCAAACATTTGACAGAAAAGAACGAAGGGTTTTCCATACAAAATCAAATAATAGAAACACCTCTGCGATGAATTTCAAGACGAATGTCAATAATTGGAAAATGTATTCTACGATGGAACAAAAATTCATTCACCATGCAATAGTTTCCCAAATGAAATACAAAAACGTATTCTTCGGGTATTCTGCATTGATTGAGAATATAACGTACAGTAGAACCCCGATTGAGGAAACCTCGATTGAGGCAAGTTTCATCCCTACTCCACTCATTGTGTCGTACGGAAGGGGAGTCATGTGATGTGTTGGTCAGTGCCGTAGTCCACACGATCGAGAAGGTTGCATTTGTTTCAATATCGGTTCGTAAATATTAGGTGTACAAATGAGTTTCCGCGGTTTTTTATAAAAAATTAGGAATTTATTGTAAAGGAAAAGTACATTACGTTTTATTCGAAGTATTTTCCATCATTTGCCACTACTTTTCCCCATCTTTCTGGCAACATTCGGATACCCCGTCGAAAAAACTCTTCATCTTTTGACGCTATCCACAAATGTACCCAATTTTTGGTGTCTTCATATGATGTGAAGCGCTGCTCAGACAGACCATGTGCCTTCGACCGGAACAGGTGATAATCAGAAGGGGCTGAGTCTGGTGAATACGGCGGGTGGGGTAAAACTTCCCAGTTGAGTGTTTCCAAGTATGTTTTTACCGGCGCCGCAACATGTGGACGAGCATTATCGTGTAAAAGAATAATTTTGTCGTGTCTGGAGTAGTAATGGGCGCGTTTTTCCTTAAGTGCCCGACTCAATCTCATCAATTGTGTTCGGTAGAGAGCTCCAGTAATGGTTTCGCTTGGTTTCAGCAATTCATAATACACGACACCAAGCTGATCCCACCAAATACACAGCATGAGTTTTTTTCCATGAATATTCGGCTTAGCTGTCGATGTTGATGGTTCGCCGGGCTTAACCCATGACTTTCTCTTCTTTGGATTATCGTAGTGAATCCATTTTTCGTCACCAGTGACTATACGATGCAAAAAACTCTTTTTTTTATTCCTGGCAAGCAGCATTTCACTCATGCATAATCGGCGTTCAACGTCTCTCGGCTTTAGTTCATATGGAACCCAATTTCCTTGTTTTTGAATCATTCCTAACGATTTTAAACGATGTGAAATTGCTTGTTGAGTCACTCGTAGAGTAAGTGCAAGTTCTTTTTGCGTTTGGGACGAATCTTCCTCCAATAGTACTTCTAATTCCATGTCTTCGTACACTTTCGGCCTTCCACTGCGTTCTTTGTCTTCAACGTCAAACTCACCGTTCTGAAACTTTTGAAACCATTCCTGACAACTTCTCTCACTCAAAGCAGCTTCACCATAGGCTTCTAGAAGCAATCGATGCGCCTCAGCTGCAGATTTTTTCACATTAAAGAAGTAAATCAAAAGTTCTCGCAAATGATGCTTATTCAGAATAAAACTTGACATTTTTGCACGAAAAAAATTACGTGATGCTGATACGGAATCACTAGTACTTTAAGGTTATGGTGTTGCCAGATGACTAAACTTGGGATATTACATTTACATCCGACAATTTCTCCATAACCTTCTGGTGGGGCCATCTTTTGACAAACCGCGGAAACTTATTTGTACACCTAATATTAGGTTAGGTTATGTTTTGAAATATAAATACATGCAATTTTCCTCTTAAATACGTGCGAATCATAATATCATCAGTTGTGATGTTCGAATAGGATTATTTTTCGTTGGGGAATGATTGTTGAAAAAAAATAGCTGAATTCATACTTATCATCTGTGATAAAAAAACATTACCAAAAAAATATGTGATACTTTTTTTGAAAACTTCGTTTCAGCTAGGTGATGTATAGAATAATTTTTACTAGGATTCCTGAACATATTGCCTGTTGTTTCACATTTAAAATGATTCAAAAAGGTATGCCTGCGACTAAAAGCATCAAAAGGTGTAGTTAAGATTATTGTGAAAAAATATTTAATAATATATATGTTGCAAAGAATTATGTTTATGAAAACTGAGAATCACAATATCATTAGTTGTAATGTTGAAATAGGATTATTTTTCGCTGGAAAATGATTGTTAAAGAACATAGCTGGATTCATACTCATCATCTGTGATTCAAAGATATAATGAATAAAGACGATTCCTCAATATTTCTAATTCAAAACCATTATCTAATTCAAAATATGGAAAACGTTATTTGAAGATTTTGTATAATTTGTCGAAAAAACTTTTTGAAAATACGTTTCAGCTTTCATTCTGAATGATATAGATTTTGGAACCCACAAGTTGACACGACCCTGACAGAAGCTTCGTTCGTTCAAGGGTGTTCTAAATTGCTCCAACGTGCTCCAGATATTGGTGATTGGCTCTTCTAGTTATAAACATGAATTGATTGGTTTGGTGCAAGTTGGGGCAACTTAGAACACCTTAGAACGAACGAAGCTAGAGATTCCTCACCATTCTTCTGATTGGTCGATAGGCGTGTCTATGAGAGCCTCGATTGAGGCAAGTTCGGTCCCGTTCACTTGCCTCAATCGAGGTTCTACTGTACATAGATCTATAAGAGTCATTAGAAAATCCAAAGAAAAATAAGAGTCACTACAGAGAGCGAATAGACAAAAAAGGAAAAAAAGAAAAATGAGAATAGTTGAGCAAATAGCGTAATAGATAAGTGACTCCAAAAAAGAATACAGCGAGGGAAAATAAGAAAAGATATAAACGTCATAATAGAACCTCACAGCCAGAACGAAAGTTGAAGGAGGAAGAGAGAGAAAATGCGGAAGAGAGACCGATGAAAAGCAGGAAACTTTATGCTAGGGAGATTTATTACCAGTGATGTGACCGGGATGATAATTTTTCACATGAAGAATTCTTGTCCAAATTATCACGTGATGTGGAGCCGAAATTGAATATTCATAGGATATCAACGAATACAGTGACACTGTGCGTTTCAAATAGAATATAATGAATACATAAATATCAGGGTGTTTCATTTTTGGAGGGTAAGGATTGGAATGTGAAATTACTACAAACTTTGTTCACGCCTCAAGTCTTGGGGATATGAAAATTGTATCTGCTAGATTTCGAGGAGATGGAACAGTATTTGAGGGTTGCAAACTTCGGAAAGTTTTACAACGGTGAGCTGAAAACATTCCTGATGGTAATCGTTTCCTTTCCGAAATCAAACAACCATAAACTCTGAATGGGAAGAGAGGAGGGAATCCCGGTCACCTGGCGATAGTGGTCACTGAATTATCTCGATAATTCTTGCACGTATCTGTACATGAGGGATGTTGTGGAGTGAGAAGGATATGACAAACACTGATGGTAACGCACTAAGTAATTCAACTCGCACGATTAGTTGACAAAATGCATTACTCATTTCTTGACCCATCGGAAGTAATATTTTTCGAATTTCGATGAAACATCATAATCCACTTTTTTTGGAGATTCAGATATCCTCAAACATTATATGATGATCAAATAAAACAGGCCCCATTGATGCCTGTTGCGTATGTGTTGTGTATGCATACGAATCAAAAATATCCTCAAAAGGTGATATCCATCATTGCCCCACTCATTCGTACAACTTGTTTCCTGAGAGGAAGACACAATCATCATCCCATGTGGAAAATATGTTCAAAAATGTATACAATTGTACACAAGTTGTATACAGTTTTTGACATTTTTCTCACATGGGATCATGAACATATTGGGTTTGTGAATATGACTCCGCTCTTTTTTGTCGAAATAAAACACATTTGCTCGTTCAGAAAATTGAAGAACAGTTCATTCAAAGTATGATCCATCTGCAGCTACAACCTGTGCCCATGTTTCAGGTAATTTATTACCTTGCCTGAAGGAATCCTGATCTTTTGAGCTGATTCAATTATTGAGCCGAATTTTGATACTTTCGTATTTAGCGAACCGTTCTCCTGTAAGATCTGAATGCATTTTCCGAAATGAGTGGTAATTCGACGGAGCTATGTCTGGCGAATATAGCGGGTGGAAAAGTATTCCCCAGTTCTGTCCATCTAAATATTTTTTCATGACCTGTGCGGTGTGCGATTTGGCATTGTCATGTTGCAGAATCAGTTGACTGTGCCTATTCATCCATTCTGGTCGTTTTTTTTCTATGACTTGCTTTATATGCATTAGTTGTCGTTGGTAAAGTTCTCCATCAATAGTTTGAGAGGGTTCGAGCAACTCATAATATACACCTCTCTGATCCCACCAAATGCAGAGCGTAACCTTGGCACAGTGGATATTTCCTTTTGGCTATGATGGGCCCGGTTCACCTGGTTTCACCAAAGATTTTTGGCGTTTTAGATTCTCATAGTATATCTATTTTTCATTTCCTGTGACTATTCGATGCAAAAATCTTTTCCGTTGCTGTCTTTGACATAGTATTTCACAGATTGTTTTTCGACATTCCATGTCTCTTTTCCTCAACTCATGTGGGACCCAGTTATTGAGTTTTTGAACCATTCCCATTGCTTTTAAACGCTTCGTAACAGTTGGTTGTTCAACATTCAATGCTGCAGCCGATTCTGCTTGAGTCTGGCAAGAATCCACTGTCAATGGTGCTTCCAAATCAGCATCTTCAAAATTTTTTGGTGGATTTCTGCATTCTTTGTTCTTAGTGTCAATATCATTATTTTGAAATTGTTGAAACCATTCCTTGCAAGTTGTATTAGATGGAGCATGCTCACCGTAAATTCCCACAAGCAAACGACACGTTTCCGCTGCACTTTTCTTTGCAATAAAATAGAGTAACAACTTTTCCCGCAAATGATGTTCACTTGGAACGAAAACCGACATGTTCAAGGAGGTAAAAATTTGTTGCCCAAAAACCAAACCAAATGTCGCGTCGTGCGTTTGACAGCTGACAAAAAGTATTATCGAATACGAGTGTTGCTATCTATTAGTACACGTGAGCAATATTAACAACGATATGTGTGAGGATAAGGCGGAGTCATATTCACACACCCAATATTCATTTGACATATTTTTTTAAACCATTTCATCTCCTGGGAATGGGTGACTATCAGTCAAGAAGCATACAATCCACAGGTTTGTAGCAAACGAAGAAATATATTTGATGCACGATATTCCATATTGATTGGCTTATGCAGTGGTAACTTATCCATGTCTTGAAGATGGCCAATCCATTTATCCATTTTTTATGATTTCACAAGGGATCAGGGGAAATATTTGGACCAGAAAAGATACAAGATACGAACTCCCTGAGCTACTAAATTTTTTCGCTACAGACAGATCTGCAATCGAGTTTAGCTGTTGGAATCCATAGTTTGACGTCAATTTGTATGAAATAATGTTGAAGATATTACGTGAAATCTCCTGTAGACACTTTGTATCTCCCGTAGATATTTTCTATTCCCCTTGGCAGTTGACCAGTTGGCCAGGGCAAATACGACCAGGGGATATACTTTTCAGAAGAAATTTTGGGATTGAAAAAGAAGTAGACTCCTGACTTACCTGGGAATTCGACAAATTGAAAGTTCTCCTCTTTATAATGTATCACAAATAACGACAATGATGAATCAATCATTCCTCGTAGAAAACAATTCACCAGGGGAAATACAATGATTACATAACCAAGTAGGGTGGACTGGGTATGGTTGTACCATTTTGACTGCAACCTCTTGTGAAAATTTTATTACTGCTGTCAGATCGAATTTGGATAGTGTTTCAAGCAGCACATACATTCGATTATCAAATGTAGATGCATTCGTTCCGCGTGAATGTAATCAAGGTTCAGAACAGAAATGATTATGAGGGCTGTTCAAATGTTACAACCGACCACAACCTCAGAATGGTAGTAACAGGAGGTAGGATCGAATGTAACAATTATCAAAAATATTGAAAAATCGATAGAAAAATCCAATTTATTCGCCAACAATCACAGTTGAGATTCGTTATCGCATACATTCAATGACGATAGAATGAACATAAAGACCGTATTGATACCCCACTTCCCAAGTAACATGCTCTAGTCATTGACGGGTGTTATAACGCTTAACTAGCCAAAAACTTGAGGCTTGCAAGTGCCTCGTGGGGTTCTGATGAGGTACTCGCAAGTGTCTCGTTTTTGGCTAGTGGAGTGTTACAAAACTCGCCAATGACTCGAGCATTTCTACTAGGGTTTGTATAAGCTCATACGCCCCCACATGAGAGGTTATGCCGTGTTCTCCTCTTCACGATACGCGTTTTCATGAACGAGGCATCTAAAAAATGGAATTAAATGAAGTAATCAATGTAATATATAAATAGGATGCATGTGTGAGGTCAGTTTCGAATGTATAATTGACCACAGGAAAGGTGTTACAACCGTCCCCACACGGAAAGAACTCTGAAGCTACCGTAGTATGTGAGCCCTTCGCACTATAGTAGCTTGGCTGCCCACATACGAGCGTAGTGCCGCTGTGTACCAAAGTTGATTCGACAGTCAGCCAATGTGGTATGACGAAGCGCCGAACTGAATTTGCTCCCGTGTAATACCACGATGGTATGGCTCAGGAGCGAACAGGCCTCGACGCGCGTACTCGCGCTGCTCCCCACTACGCGCAACGGGTGAATCTTTGACAAATATAGAATCCTTTTTCGTTTCAATGGCTGCCCAGGTCGATGCACTGATGTAAACACCACCACCTAAGTGAATCTAAAAATTTAATCAAGGATGTATATCTTGAAGGAATATTGGGTTGGCAACTAAGTAATTGCGGATTCTTGTTAGAAAATCCACACACTTTTTTCATGGAACTAAATAACTTTATTCTGTAATGTATTGCCCATTTTGATCAATGACCATTTGCCATCTTTCAGGCAGCATCATAATCCCACGTTCATAAAACTTCTGGTTTTTATTAGCACAAAACTGAATCAGGTACGATTTGACATCATTATCATTACTGAAATTTTTACCATTCAAGGAGTTTTGGAAAGATCGAAAGAAAAAGTAATCAGATGATGCAAGGTTAGGACTATATGGTGGATGTGGCAAAACATCCCAACCAAGCTCCAATAATTTTTGCCGAGTGACCAAAGATGTGTGTGGTCTTGCATTGTCATGATGGAATACAACACCTTTTTGATTTGTCAATTCGGGCCGCTTTTCTTCGACTGCATTGTTTAATTTCGTTAGTTGTTCAATGTAGACGTCAGAATTGATCGTTCGGTTGAGTGATGAGAGTTCAAAGTAGACGATTCCTTTGTAATCCCACAAAGTGATAATAACACCTTCTTTTGATGGATATCAGCTTTTGCTGTTGTTCAAGTTAGTTCACCTGGCCTGCTCCACGATCTTTTCCGCTTGATATTGTTGTACACAACCCATTTTCCATCGCCAGTTATCAGTCGTTACGAAAACGGATCATTTTCATCACGTTTCTTGAGCAAATCGCAGATGTTAATGCGTTGCGTTAAATGCGTTTCTTTCAGTTCGTGAGGAACCCATGTATCGAGTTCTTGAACATAGCCAAGTTGTTTTAAGTGATTTTCAATGCATGTATGTGATACATGAAGTTTCTCTGCAATCTCACGTGTTGTACTGTGACGATCCGAATCTACTATTGCTCTGATTAGGGCGTTATCAACGTCAACTGGACGACCAGAGCGTCTTTCATCTTTGAGTGAAAAATCACCAGAACGGAATTTGGCAAACCAATTTTCACACTGCCGTTCTTTTGAGGCTTCGTCGCCATAAACAGCACATAACTTCTCATGAGCTTGCGATGCGTTTTTCCCTTTGCGGAAATGAAAAAGAAAAATATGACGAAAATGTTCCTTTTGATTTTTCAGTTTTCAACGAACACCAAACGAAAACTACGCAAACGATCAGAAAAATCTTGTTACTGATTGACAGCTGGATTGTCAACTATCAATTCACAAGATGTGTTCTACATTTGTACTACGTCTGCAAACCTGAAAATTCAACTGACACCATCTATGGGTGGAATTCGTAATCACTTAGTTGCCAACCTGATATATATGTAATCATGTGAAAATCCTCTTTGAATCTCAGAAATTCATAAAGAACTGATTATGAAATATCATAACAGAAATTCTTGCAGAATCACATGATGAATTTATGAAGAATTTTCCATGAATACATCCCTGTTGAAAATGTTGGATGAATTCGGATAAAAAGCCTGCAAATGGATCCAGAAGAGGATCGAATCGGATCACCTGTATCCGTTTCTATCCTATGTTTAATCCATTTGCAAGCTTTTGATCCGAATCTATCCAACATTTTCAACAGGGATCGAGCCTGGCGTGCTGTAAGGGACAATAGTGACCGATGAATCCCTCAATGTATACGAACCTTTACACCAATTGTTGTATAAGCACGTGGATGAGATTCTGATGATTTTTCAGATTCTTCATCTACATTCTCGGTTGATATGTTTGAGACGGTTCCTTCTCCCTTGAATGTTTGTGATGAGGATTCTATTGAGGTTCCAAGTCCAGAAAAATCATGACAGACGGATGGACGCTTTCTTGAAGAACTTGATGATGTTGATTGGTCTTGAACCATCATTCTTTCATTATTCAGTTCCTGACTATCTCTTGTGCACTGAGAAAAGTATTTATTTATAGTGAACAAGATTTGTTAATAGTTAACAAATCCTATATTTGCTTATGGGGAAATAAATATTGAGTTGTTATCATCCAGCGTCATATTTGAGATCATTTTTTGTATCAAATCCATATTTTTTAACTATCAACAAACCGTGTTTTTTTGCGAAATTCCTGTTTTATAATTCTAAAACTTGGGAATGTACATCAAAGCATTATTAGATTGCCTGAATGTTATTTGAGGTTGAGAAAATTGTCGCATAATTTGCTTTGAATATTCGTGAGAATAAGTCAAATCCAACAAAATTGGGATAACACTCTGAAATTGATCAAATGGAATGATGAATTATGCGGGAGAATATTATCACTGTTAGAAAAATATGTCCTAAATTTAATGATAATTATTATAAAATTTTTTTACAGAATATTATTATTGGATTTAACTATGTATTTTATCATAAGAATTTTGTATTGAATCCAATAACTGTTACGAATTTTTGCCAAAATACAAAAAAAATTCAGATTGGAAATTTGATTTATCACCAAATTTCTTCACGCTTCGTGAATTTTATGTTCCCGAGATTTCTCTAGAGTGAGTTTGTGATCATCATCAATGTAAGTCAAGCAACTGAAGCACAAAGTTTTGGGACCTAACGGGGAATCGAACCTGCTTCCCTACCTAACCTAACCTATTACGACCTAACGCTTCAACCACCTTGACTACATCACGATTGAAGAAACCGATTGAGAAATACGATGTGGTTTTAGATATCATATATGCTGACGTCATGACATCATACATGTCATAGGATTCTATCACAAAAAATTCATGAAAAAGTGAAATTTCATTAAAAAAGTTGTAAATCCCAGAATATTATTGATTTTGAAATGCACTTATGAAATTTCATAAGAATTCTTATATTAAATTCGAGAAATTTTCTAACAGTGATTATAAAGTTGAATAAACTGAATGGAAAGTTATGGTGAAATATTTTAATTATTTTGTAGGAAAATTCAGCTTACAAGAATGTCTCTCATATTCTTTCACTCTCTCACGATTATAAATAATACATATATTTTCCGACCTAACGGTCATTGAATACACTCTAACAAGAAACTGAACTATATATTTTGCTGCAATATAAATCGACAGTCGAATCGAATTCAAGGCGTTCATGTCAAATCAAATTTCTTAATTATTAACAAATCTGTGTTTGAGAGGGAAGAATCGTATACACATTGGGAAACTGGATTATTGTGTTGAAATTTAATTTGAAATTTGAGTCAATCAACCATTCTTTTCTTCATATTCTTAGTTTACTATCATTTATCTAATGAAAATCTTGTACTTATCAAACCGTCTATTTGTAAATTAGGAACCGTTCATTACTTGAGGGAAAAATAAAATCATTCACATGGAATAAATGGACTGAATGAACGATTTGTTTTTTCTGAGTGTCACATAAAATCAATCGTATGTATGCCAACTATGATATTCATTGACAATTACCATATCTATCCATAATTAATTAATATTTTTGAACAGACGCCGAATGAATGTATTCATTTAATATAAGTAAACTCTTATCTCAGTGTGAAGGACAAAAAATCATTCAAGGCTGAGAGAAACACATTGATTCTGTCAGATACGGAGGTCTTGTCCGTTTCTGGCGGTAATTTTTACAAGGGATTGCTTAAAAGCCACAGTATTGATGAAAAATTTCGTGGATAAGGACTACTCATATGTAGATTAAAAATTAATTACACATTCAATATGAAGTTTCTGATCAGGGACATCTTGAAAATCAAACTAACTGCAAAATTTTCCTCGAGAAAGTAGAATGAATCGAATAAAGTGTAAGAACTGAGTAAGAAGATCTAAAAATACTAAAAACTATTGAAAACAACAGAATCAACGGAATGAAGTAATCCTCGCCTTGTACTAAGATGATGGATCACAATAATCGGTTTTTTTTTTATTGATTGTAACGAGAACGTAAAATTTCTTCCAAATTTTATCTCTTTCTCTTTTCTATTTGTTTTTTTTTTTGAATCTTTCCCTTCTGTTAAATTTCTATGAACGAATTATCAATAGGGTAAAACAGAATATCTGTTGCCCTATCGATAAATTCGACCCAGGAGAATTACACATACGGTAAAGGAAGATTTCTTTACACTCAAATTATAGAGAAAAAGAAGTCTCCCTTTAAAACACAAGTTGAGAACAACTTGTGTTCCCGTTATGTTTGTGCCGTATGTAAAAGGGACAAGTAAATCTGGAAAACCAGAGACCCTTTTCTTCCTCTTTTATTACATCCTTTTCCAAATAAAATCAAATTCCAAATTACCCCGTAATAAAAACCTCATTGAAATGTAGACAGCAGAGGATTAGAGCGAAGAATTGTGTCGCCAACTCTGTCTGGAAATTTCTCAAGTAAATTCACTATAAAGAATACGACAAATATTCAATTTGTTTCATATTTTTTATTTATAATAAAAAAAGCCCCAATACTCTTCGTTGGGCCAAGGTTGGTCCAGGGTTGGCGAAGTATCGTTTGCCGATCTTCGTCGATCTTGGTTAAATTCAGCCTTGAACATGTTAATACACATGAAAATTCAGATTCTAACACCAATTTAACCATTGGTTTAGAAATTCAAGATTGGCTGCCAATGCTGGCCCAATCTAGCATCTCTATAATGCAAAATTCTAAGTTTAAACCAGAATGGAGCATTATTTAAAATAATGAAAGTTTACGTTCTTGAAATGGTAAGTATTGGTAAGTTGAAGGTAAGTAAAATGAATATAAATATTGAAATTCTTGTTACAATAATTAGAATAGAAAATTATCATTTTTTTTGAAATGTTCTTGTAGTGAATAATTTAAATAATCATTGACAACTAACAATTTTCTAATTAATAATTGATTTTGAATTAAAATAAGAATTCTGTAGAATAGTACATCAAGAAAGAGAAATATATACAATCTAAAAAGAGAGCATAAGTTAGGCATTATGCTCAAGAGAAAGGGTAAGTGGGTTGTCCCAATTAAAGAAAATGGAGAATTTCCTTTTCAAGGACAAGCCTACCCTCAGGTAATGCACGATTCCATGCTACTTCAACCTATCTGAACTCCATTTTCTTCTTTCTGAAATTCTATTATTCCCACCCACATTTCCCTACTATTGAAATTTTCCCTCACCATCTAAAAACCGAGCTGAGAATTGAGCGAAAATGCATGAATAACTCACTCTTGTTCGTGCTTTCTTTTAAAAAGGTTCAATCAGTTTTCTAAAATTTACAAGTTCAAATTCAAAATCTCAATTCAATACTCTTACAGAAAAGTTTTAACATTTCAAATTCTAATTACCGTTTCTCAAAGTTAAAGTGAAGTGAAGTTAATATTTCAAATTTACAGTAGGAAAATTGTGTGAAATTAAAAGAATTCGAAAAGGTGTTAAACTCCACACACGATTCTAATATTCATTCACTCAATAAAGGTTTGAATAAGACTTGTGTGGAGCAACGAAAACTTTCCTGTTATTCTACAAAAGTAAGTAAAAAATCTTTTCTTTTTCCTTCTTCTTATTACTTTTTTCCTAATTTCTTTTCTTTAATGATTGATTTTGAAAGACTGCAACATAATTTCATACATGTGGAAAGAGAAAATTCTAATTTAGGAATGTTTCTTTCAAATATTTTCTTTGAATATAGAATTTTATTAAAAACTCTGAATAGTAAAGTCATATTTTAGAAATTTTAATTAATAGCTTTTGCTCCTTTCTTTTTGGTTTTAGTGGAGCAAGAAGTAAACAAAAGAATTAACAATCTTGAGAGGAAAATATTTTGTATTATCAAAAGAATAAAAATTAAACATAGGAAAATTAGAGATAATGATATTCCTTCATCGGGTCCAGCAAGGAATAAATTTTTGAACAACCTTTCTTATGACGAGAAAATTTTAGAATTCTCAAGAAAGGAATTAGAGAATTTATCAAATTTCAAAGAGGCTCTGAAATTCAGAATTTAAGAAACAGGTATTTTAACTATAATCTATTCTTTTATATTCCTTTTAATTTTCTCTTTCAGAATAATCGATAACAACGTTTATTTTTCAGGATATTTTTCCTCTTACCTTTCCTCTCCCTACCTTAAATTTCCATCGATTACGTTGATGAAAAATCGATTATGAAATCTTAAAATTTCTCTGGTTCTGAGTGATCATCTCCTTCCCAAAATCCCTTATTTCCATACTTGTATTTTTTTGAAAATCTCAAACCTAATGCATGAAATTAAACTATTTTCATTCCATTGAAGAGAAATTAATCTACTGAGCAACCCTCAGAGTTATTTCTCCTATTTCTTTGGAATACTTTCACTTCTGATCTTTTCTAACCCTATTTTTTTGTTTTGTTTAAGGTGAATCGAAATTCGATGAATTATTGAATTCATCTAAAACAAGATCCAAGTTCTTCAAAGATTAAGTGAATATTTCTCTTTCTTATATTGAACAGAAAAGATCTTTAACTTAATTTGAATTTGAATTTATGAACTTATGATAGTTAAGATTTTATTTTAGTAACTTTGTAATTTCAAGACATCATTGTTTTTCTTTTTAGAATATACCATCTTGCATTTCAGTATAAAAATTGATCTTTATATTATTTCAAACAATATCCTCTCCCCAGTCCTCGTCTAGGGTTTTTATCCTAGCTAAAGTGGGGTATTAAAGGGAACATTGGACTCGATGATCCAATGCCTTCCTTTAACTATCGAAGGTTACATAAAGAACTAAAAGGCTAATAGTTTTGACGTAACATGATACGACATTTCGTTTCATTTATATTCTGGATTGAATACAATACATAATACTGCCACAACTAGATGAAAAAAGAAAACAATTTTCAAAATCCTTTGATCTCGAGAATTGGTGTGAATATTTCTACCATGATTTACTAACTGCCGTGAACATGAATTTGAATCTCGAAGCATGTATAATATGCGTTGAGTATCAATATTTATTGCAATTTTGAAAATTGAAGAATTAAAATCGTTCTCTCCGTAATAAATTGTGATAGTATTGGTTTTTCAATTCTATCTGACATATCATGAATAAAGTACATTTTTAACGCTCGTATATGCCAAGCAAATTGATTAGAATAATTGATACTTAGATTTCAACAAATTTACCGTTCGTGTTATTTTCGAAAAGCCTCATTGATCAGAAGAAGCGAGCAAAATTTTGCATGGAAGTTCTTTTCTGAAATTGAGTACATATTTTTGAAAACTTTTTTTCTTGTAAAACAATGGAGGCTGTAATGTTTCCAAATTTCGGGGAGAATATTAATTCTAATTATTTTTTTTAGTTATTCATGCAATTTCATGGAAACTAGAGCAAATTTCTTGGGAAATAATTTTCCAAGAAATACTCAATCCCAAAACATGTTGCATGTTTGATTCAATGAATGTCGTGCTGCGATTATTGTCGTCGATAAATTCAAGACCTATGGATCAGAAAATTTCAGATTGTATACACTGAATATAATTTTACAAAGTTTTTTGATCTACTGATTCTTGAATTCATTTGCATTACATGTGACGAGGATTGTTCTAATTTCATACTCCTGTTTAGCTCTCATTTTGAGAACATTCATCATTATTATTTACAGAACGAATAATATGATTGTACACCACATTACGAGCACAACAATTACACATACAGATTAGATCTGTAACCAGGATGTCAATATCATCCTGACTGTTATGGGAAATATACAAGAATGGCTGGGAGGTCAAGAAGCAAATGGCAATCCACAAGGTACCTTGACGAAATTCATGAAATCCCATTAATTAAACCAGTAAAATACTTCACCTTGATTATCCTTCACGGTTGTTCGCTGTAATGCTATATCGCGGTTTTGAAGTTGTTTCTTCAAAGATACATTTTCTGCAGCAGCCTCCTTATAGAGAGTACGCATTTAATTGTATCGCTGTTCCAGAACTTCATATTTTCTTTTTGAATTGATTAATTCGTCTTTCGTACTTGAGTCATCACTATCGTCGGAATTTTTATGGTCATCAGAATCTTCACTGTCTTTAGAATTTGTATGATTACTCAAATCTTCGCTTTTGTTAGAATCCTCTCCCTCCATGGAATCGTCTGACGGGGGACATGATAAATATTTCCTCAATCTCATAAATTTCTTCTTTTGTTTCAGGATTGCTGGATTCTGTTGCTTTTTCATATCCTTTATACCTTGTTTCATCTGGAACATTATCAAATCATAAAATTGAAGAATAATGAATCATGAAAGAATTATCCGACTTGAAGTATATTGGATGATTTTATAATTACATCATTCGTTTTATTTTTAGATTCTTGTTCATGTCCTCGATCGGAAATAATTCGGTTCGAAGCACTCTGAGTTTTTTTGGCCGATGGAAATTCCATTCTTCCGCCATGTTTGATTAGATCATCGATATCAGCCACGCTTTTTTTGATGGAAAGAAATTGATTTATAATCAATTATAGAATGCAGAATGCGATTTGATTTGTAATTACATTATCCGTTAGCCATTCTCGTTGTGCATACTTTCCGTAGAATAATAATGAAGAAGTATATTTACCTCCTAGGAACAAAATGTGGGTGTCATAATAATCATCTCCGTCAACGTCGACATTCTGATCGTTACACCATTTAACTTCGTAAAGCCTTTCTTTATTGAAATCTTTCTTATGGGTCGGTGAAAAGTCTTCAATCTCTGTAATTGAGACAGTTTTGGAAGCTTTGTCTTCTACGAATCGTACATAGATAGATAGATAGATATGTTTATTTATGTTCTAGGATGAACATCCTGTGGAACAATTGAGAAAGAAGTATAAACAATAACAAAGATATTATATACAAAAATACTCATATATATACAGGAATCAACCCACAGCCCGAAAAGCAAAAAGAAGGCAGAATGAATGAACTTAAAAATGAAGATGAAATGAGAATGAGAGTGAGGATGAGATTACAAAGGTGTGAGAAATGAAAATACAGATATAAGATAGAGATACAATAGTTATAAATGCGCAGAATGAAGATGAAGGCAAATGAAAAAACAGATATAAAATAGAGATACAATAGTTATAAATGCGCAGAATGAAGATGAAGGCAAGAAAAGCGTAAGATGAACCACGATGAACCTACTTGAAAAGGAGTATATGTCTATGAGTGAGGAAGGGTGGAGGTGAACAAGAAGTCATAATACCTCTTTTTGAAGACGTTAGGGGAAGAGCTACACTTGATGTTATCTGGGATCGTGTTCCAGAGTTTACTACCTGTTATCAAAAAAGATTTTTGATATGTGGTAGTACGATGCAGTGGTATTTTAAGGAGCCCCCTATTCGATCTAGTGTAACGAATTGCATCAGAGGTACCGAAGTTGAAACGATCGTAAAGAAAAGGAGGATCCTTGAAAGCGAATAGATGATGCAAGTACGACCCCAGGAAAAATTTCCGTCGCTCAGAAAGTTTGAGCCAGTCGAGGCGCGTGAAGAAAGGAGAGATGTGGACATCTTTCCTGAGGTTGGAAATAAACCGCACGCAGGCATTCAGTTTACGCTGCAGACGTATACTGTCTCCTTCGGAGAGATCAGTGAGAACTAAGCAACAATAATCAAAATAGGGTATGACTAGCGTTGAAATCAGTTCAGTTCTCATCTGGATAGAGAGTGCGTTGCCATTAAGTCGCAATTGGTAGAGTGCGCACGAGACTTTCCTGCAGACAGGAGTTACTTGCTCATTCCAATTAAGAGAAGGTGTCAGAATAATCCCAAGCGATTTAAGCGGAGAGACAAGATTTATAGGGGTGCCCTGAAGTATGATGTCCGGTAAGGAGCGGAGAGAAATATCGTTGACGTAACGTGGAGAACCAAGGATCATGCAATTGGTTTCCAAGGGGTTCAGGATTAGGTAGTTGGTGGAGCATCAGCTGGCAATTCTCTGTACATACGCGTAATTGAGGGACATTTTAACGGATTCTAAATAGATTAATTAGAAGCGATGAACTGTCGACTGTGTCATGGCGTTTACTGCATTCAACTGAGGCTTTGGAAACATAGAAACGCTGTGAACTTGAAAATCATTGCGCAGATACTCCAAACACAAGTTCTACGCAATACATTCCACGTTTATATCGTTTCTGTTCCTTTCAATAAAAACAGAGTAACTCCTATTGGCCAAATATTGTTGGAAGAGAGGGAAGAGAGGAAACGATGCCGGCATACAGTGTTGCCGCTGAGAATCTGTTACTTTTCGTTTATTAATGGATTCCCTCAGAAACGCAAACGTCACTGGTAGTTCTATAAGAATCAACCAATCATGAAGAAGGTACACTCATGAACGGTAACACTGGCCGGCGAGAAGCTTTACATGTCGCTCTTTGCACCATTGCCTCAAAGCTTCAGTTGAACGCCCCACTTTAATCGACAGTTCATCGATACTGATTCAGCCACCGGGAAACAGTATTGATTTGTTAACATGTCCATCAATCCCGCGTGATCCCGCGTCTGTACGATTTGTGAACGACAAAGGTTTCAGCACTCATTTATTGCCTATTACTTCCCTTCCTCAGTAATTTCAACATTGATGAAAAAATTATGGAGGTTGATGAAAACCTCTGTTGAGGTTATTGAGAGTGATTAAAATAAGAACGTCAATGGACGTTCAGAATTAATTCTCAAATTCTCTTATGATGAACGTATGAAATTTCACACACAACCAGAATCCATATTTCAATATTCACTTGAAGTCGCCGGAATTCCACACTTATGTTATTCAAATCAAGATAAAATATGAATTCCCGGGACAATGATATATCTATGAGACTGGATGGATATAAATTATGGCTTGAGCCTTCACAAGAGAATTCAATACCTCGCACCACTTCATCCGATATGAAAAAAACCTACACAAGTTGAAAAACAACAGACGAACAATCAAATTGGATCGAACACTGCTTCAACTGTAACGTAAATTATACTAAATTCAATTAATGTTAGAATTACATACTGTTGCCTCAGATATGTTGAATATTTTCAATTTATTTCCAATAATTGTAGAAATTCAATCATGAATCCAAAAACTCAAAGAATTTATCAGGCGGTTTCGTTCAGTTGAAAAAAATGATAGAAAGGATGACCTCATTACATGCCTAGTTTTTTTTATCCGTCGTAATGAATACAAAATTGTGTATTTTGCAGATTTTTCCAGGAAATCTGCATGAATCATCTACCATTGGAAGTGACCAGTCAAGTATATCTGAGTCAATTTCTGACCAGCATATTGATAAGTCGCACAATTGTATTGTAGAAGATGATATATCAGGTGCTTGGATTTGATTATTTATTTATAGATAAAATGTTATATTTGGGGCTTTGTTTCTCAATCTGTGTCAGCAAAATGTATCTAAGAATGCTCTGAATGCAAAATGTATCAAAGAATGCATATCAAAACGGACTAACAATTTGCATTCAATGAAACCGTTCCAAACATGCTGGGAAGATTCTAATATAATCTGTCGCAGCAAAACGAACCTCCGTAAGGTTGTCAGGATGTTCAGGAAACCTCCCCTACGTTCTATGAACCTTCCATCAACGCTCTAAAGTCACGTTTTGTCATGGTTCTGGATATACATATATCTTGCTTCCCTTCAACATATCATAGAAGTTACCCAGATAACATTCTGCTTATCATTCACCCTCAAATTACGTGCGAAGGACATACTCAGTGAACTAGCAAAATCGTATCCATGTGCGTCGTCACCTAGGTTGATAATTGCTAGACACGATTGTGAGTGACGCTCTTGCTATTTGCTCGTATCTTGCGCGTAAAAGTAGGAAGCAGTATCAAGTGCACATCACCCGTCATTTGCTAGATACATCTGCGGGTGATTCGCGCGTCAACTGAAAGTGGACTGCTTATTTATGTCTGTGAAAAATGATCGAGTTTACGTGCAAATTTTTGCTTCTTATATAGACTGAATATATACACCGAGAACACAGTTTCTTCCAGCCAAACGAAATTTCGATTGAAATGAACGCGGAGACATTTTCTGGTTGGCTGAAATGAAATTTGTTTAAGACAAACAAAATTTATTTGTCGGTGAGAAGCTATTGATTATTGTTGACCGAATTTTGTTAATCCCAAGCAATATTATTTCAGCCAACCAAAAAGTTTCTATGCGTTTATTTCAATCAAAATTTTGTTTGGCTGGAACAAATGTTTTCTCAGTGCACTACTCTGGTGAAATAATCTGAACATTTAATTTTTCATGAGAAATAATGCTGACGGTATAAAGTTCACTTAATTATTGACGTTTGCATTTTTTACCAGTTATTCAGAAATCAAGTAATTTATGATCAATTATAACATATCACGTGCAAATATTGCACACAAGTCGCAGGATATCCAGTGTCATGATTTATCATTAATATGACGTGATCGTGATGAATATAGGAGCGTAAGTTCATCATCACATTGCATGATACATATGCTTGTTATTCGCACGCGAAGAACAATTCAAAAATTTTTTACGTGCAGGATACTAGCAAATATCGCGCACAAGCTAGCTCGCAAATATGTGATGAAATTTGCGCGCCTGAAATGTTATCTGGGTGGGTAATATCTGTATTAGTACAATACGACGGACATGTGTATTTCAGGTACAGTTCACTCTAATCATGATCATTCTGATGACTCTGAAATTCTTCACGATGTTGAAGGAGTGTACAGGCATTATAGACCAGCACGAAATATTCTTCCACAACCACCGCAGGTATGCATTGACATTCGCTGAATAATACCCGGGGAAAAAGTTCCATATATACTCATATATGACCAGATATGACCATAAGAAAATTATCCACTTTTAATTTTCTTTCTAGTTATATCACATTCCATATGGATCAAATTTCATAATTCATTATCTACTCGTATAATGAAAATTACAAATTTCATGATTGTTTGGGGAGGTTATTTTGTGTGAATCATTTCAATTCTCTTATTCATTTTTAGACCAAAGATATTCCTGAAGGAGATGTTGAAAATCTCAATCCGGATTGTTCACATTCACAGTATAATATAGATGCAACCAAAGATGTCACAGAAGTGCATGTTGAAGATTTTGACTAGGATTATTTACGTTCAGTAACCAATTCGAATGAAACTCCAAATTCAACGGATTTTGATGATTCCGATACGTCGAATGCATCGAATCAATAGTTTACCTCAAGCAGGTGTAGTAAATCTGTTCAAACTAATAAATTGTATATTCAGTCAGTCAGTGTTATCAGATTCTCAGTATCCCACATAGCATGAAAGTTTTGAGAACATTCTGAGAACGTTTCTAAAACGTTTAAAGTTCTCTAAAGGTTCTGACAACGTTTAGAGAACTTTCAATGCTATGTAGGATCTGATTGATAAAATATTCAATCATTTATATAATGTCAAATTCCATGCAGTATGTGAGGCTTGTACTGGATATTTGAGAACTTCTTCACATACGTTTCCAAACGAAATGAGAATCTATTCCATTTGCCATGAGAAGAATTATATAAGGAGATCTACGAATCCTGATTTCTTCGTAACTCTTGATGTTACGATACCAATAATAGAATTGTTGAAACGTCATAGGGAGTATTATAACTATGTTATTCATGAAAGAAAGCATGAAAAAAATCGAATTTCTGACATATATGATGGGAAAATGTACAGGAGATTTTTACATCGATTCAATCAATCAGACAGACACAATTACGTTACTGCAATATTCAATTCAGATGGTTCACCAGTTTTTCATTCATCCAATCATTCGATCTGGTTCATTTGGTTGGTGTTGAATGGATTACCCCACAGCATAAGGAATTCGAATTCAATAGTCGCTGCGTTTTGGTTTGGGAAAAGTAAGCCTGACATGGGCGTTTTTCAAAGCCATTCACTGAAGAAATGGAAATATTATCACGAACGGTGTGACGTTTCAAACGATTACTCGCGTCGATAAATGTTAATTATCGCTAACTTGACGAGTTAGCCCCCAATTAATGCCTCTGGCTCGTCGGAATCCAGGGTTCGATTAGGATGGATTGGGGAACGCGTGTCACAGATCATTAAAAGACGGACAAATTCAAGCTATTTCAAGGTTTCGAACAAATTTTCATCATAAACAGAATGAAATAGAAATAATTACAATTCGACTCAGCTACCCGTAACAAGTCACTGATGGGAGGAAAGCCTTAAAGTGAACTTAAAGAAATATCAAATGTTAGGAGCTTGCGCAGAAGCTATTGACAGACTGCGACAGTAGGATCTAACGGAAAATGAACTTATTAGTCCGGACTATACAGGGTGATTCAAGATTCCCGCACTCTTTTTTGGGAGTAGATTCCTGATGAAATTCTAAAACAATTTGGCCTTTTGCACAATGCTCTCCGACGCATAATTTCCGAGATGTAATTAATTGAAGTTGACTAATGATGAGGTGAATTCATCGGTCATTCAGGAGCGTCATAACAGACCAAGAGAGGAAGGTGCTTGCAGAGGGCGCTCATAGGATCAGCTGATCGGTATAATCGATACGATTTACCAGCATACAAATTGGTAAATTTTCTATGTAGAACGATTGAATTCGTCGACACTGTGGAAAAATTGATTATTGTCATGAATTCCTGTCACGATATGCTGTAGGTGAAAGCTGTAATTTCAGTAATGATTTTTATCACGCAGACAAATGTAAAATAGTGTTATTCCGTAGGGATAGGGATTCAAGTGGGAGAAAAAAAGTATAACTACTCGTTTTCAATCAGAATTTTCATGTAAAGAAGAAAACATGAGAATTTTCATTCATCCGATACCCAATTTGAACGGTTTGATCAGTAAGTTTAACACAAGAGATTGGATTCCGAATCCTGTATTCTGATTGGTCGAGAATCAATGCATGTTAGATCAATCCTCGGCCGTTTCAAATGATACTTCTGAAGAATGTGTTTTCGACTTATCTCAACCACAACATTGAACAATGATGAATTTATTCGAATTCACCCTTTTTACATCATTCGATGATTATAAAGGGTTTATCGAATGTTAATAACTTACTTCAACTTGCAGAATCCATCAATTCTGACGAAAATACAAGGTGTGACATCGTATACGACCCAATCATTGCACTTGATTGACATTGTAATCACATACAGTGTGTTCAGCTTAAATCAACCATTCGTGATACGAATGAACCAATCAGGTGACAGCTCGAAACAGTTTCATTTAGAGCACATATGACTTCAAAGGGCATATTGTTATTTCAAATGGAAAAAGAATTGTCTTCGAAGATTAACCAAATCCGTCCTTTTTAGGACGAATACATTTTCTAAACGTAGAAACGCGCTCGAACTTGCACACATTCGAATTAGTTTCTGATTTGAACATGAATGATCTTGAGTGATCTCAAGTAAGTTATTAACGTTCGATAAACCCTTTATAATCATCGAATGATGTAAAAAGGGTGAATTCGAATAAATTCATCATTGTTCAATGTTGTGTTTAGGATAAGTCGGAAACACATTCTTCAGAAGAATCATTTGAAACGGCCGAGGATTGATCTAACATACATTGATTCTCGACCAATCAGAATACAGGATTCAGAATCCAATCTCTTGTGTGAAACTTACTAATCAAACCGTTCAAATTGGGTATCGGATGAATGAAAATTCTCATGTTTTCTTCTTTACATGAAAATTCTGATTGAAAACGAGTAGTTATACTTTCTCCTCCCACTTGAATCCCTATCTGTACGAAATAACACCATTTTACATTTGTCTGCGTAATAAAAATCATTACTGAGATTACAACTTCCACCACAGCATATCGTGATAAGAATTCATGACAATAATCAATTTTTCCACAGTGTCGACGAATTCAATCGTTCTACATAGAAAATTCACCAATTTGTATGCTGGTAAATCGTATCGATTATACCGATCAGCTGATCCTATGAGCGCCCTCTGCAAGCACCTTCCTCTCTTGTTCTGTTATGACGCTGCTGAGTGACCGATGGATCCACCTCATAAGCTCAGTTCGTTTACCGATGTCCCAAGTTACCCTAACTCGCTCCAAGCATTTTGGATTCGCTACTTCCAGTTTAAGCAACGAAATGATTGGTTTGGTACAAGTTGGAGCAACTCAGAGCACGTAGAACGAACGAACCTATAATTAGTCAACTTTAATTAATTATATCTCGGAAATTATGCGTCGGAGAGCATTGTGCAAAAGGACAAATCGTTTTAGAATTTCATCAGGAATCTACTCCCGAAAAAGAGTGCGGGAATTTTGAATCACCCTGTTTAACCCTACTTCGTGTGCACACGGAAAGTCTAAGTCAGTCAGTCGTAGAACCCGATTATATCGTTATTTTAGATGGATCCAACAGAAAGTGACGCGTTAATGGACGGTTACGAGTGAAAGGGATCCCCGTTGGTCCGTTCGTGACGTGAAAGGTAATAATCCCAAGGATTATTCTACATGCGCGGAATCGCGAGTTGCGATTGGTCGGAATTATCTCGGCCTGAGGGTAGGCTCTAATAAAAGTTCCCGATTGGTTGGACTGGAAGGGGTGTTGTTTCCTATGTCCCATAGGGCCGTGAGAGGTTGACCCAATGGGAGAAGCCCTCTGAATGTGGCTCTATCTAACCCTTGGTGGCCGTCAGAAAGTGGCCCTATGATCCAAAGAGGACTATTACCGTTTTCGTCCAGAATTTGCCCTAACCCTTTCTGACTCTTCAGCAGCGGTTTATTGCCGTCTACTGCCACCTCTCCCCTAGGAAAACCTAGCTAAGATTAATCGAGTGCTGCGCACTACGATCAGACCTTCTTCCCCTATAGGCGAAGAGCAAGCTCTTACCTTTCCCAAAAAAGTGTCTGGTGTAAGCAGACGAGTCGGGAAAGGAGATGATTATGCCTCCGTTTGAGCCTCTCATGAAACCCAGAAGCTTACTCGCTCATGGATAACGCGGTAGTGCGACAAGCCATCTGGTGGTTCGAAACTCAACCGCCGAGCATGGCTGTGTCTTCGTCTTTTGATATAGCTCGCCCATGTTATTTTCGCGCTTGTGCGTTGCGCGTGAAATTCCAAATATGGTTGACGGGTTTGTTTACAACTTGTCATATTCCGCGTTCGCGAGTTTTCAGGGTTATGTTCGGCTCGAGAAAACCCTTTTGCGACTGTTGGTTAAGTTACGCGTGTGATGAGTGTCGCGTTAATTCTTTTATTTACTCTCTGCTACGATTCGCGCGAGTGTCGTGTACGTCCAGTCCAGTAAGAGATATTCCTACGCGGTGACTCTTTGGAGTCGGTGGGGTAAGGTTTGATAATTTACACTCATTTCTATTTATTAACATCATTATGAACAATACAACTAACGCCCTTTTTTTTCTATTCATTACAGGTCCGTATGGCGAAGACGCTCGGGTAAGACAACCATCGTATCGTTCCTTTCTTTGATACCACTTCCCCCATATATTTATGAATATATTTTTCGTAGGTACATTGCAACAAAATGGATTGTTGCCGTGAATCGACAACTCAGGCGAGTCGTTGACGTCTTGGGCTCTTCGTTAGCTGTTTTCAGTCTGACGGACCCCATATTTCAAAGGTACGCTTCCTTGAGTCGATGGGACGGAGGGCTATTCTCCAAGGTGGAGGGTTCCGACTCACATGAGGTACTGCGTAAGTAGTACTACCCAGGTAAGAGAGATCGTTCCTCTTATTCTGACTAAAACAAATTCCTAATTATATTCCTTTGCAGGTTTTTAATATCAAGGCTGAAGGACGTCGCAACGGGGATTCATTACCATGTAAACGGAGAAGAAAGACTTGTTGAAATGTATTTGTTGTGTTGTTGTGTGGATACTATTGCACGCGCACCTATGCAAGGGGTGCTCAATTTAACGGGCATTATGGATGCAACTGGTGCCTCAACGCCGGTGAATGGTTAGATGGATCAATGAGGTATACTTTGTCTGATGATGCTTCACGAGCAAGAACACAGAAAAATTTCACTTATTCGAATAAAGCTTCAAAGACAAAAGAAGGCGTTTCCATGGGCCTCAGAAACGCTACCCCTATCCTTCTGTCTTTATATTTTGATATTGTTGAAGGTTTCGCACCCGACCATATGCACTGCGTACTATTAGGGGTATCGCGACAATTCGCATCATATTGGTTGGACACGTCCAATCAATTTTGATCATTATCCGCTGAAGATATTGAGTTGATAGATAAAAGATTGGATAGCATAAAAATTCCAAAATTCATCAAACGGTTCCCACGTCAGATAACAGAAAGGAAGTTTTGGAAAGCCCTAGAGTGGGGAAATTGGCTTTTATTTTTCAGCATACCTGTGATGGAAGATATTCTTCCTAATGAAATCTTGAGGCATTGGACGTTACTTGTAGAATCGTTGTACATTTGATTACAAGAGGGGATTACTATTGAAGAATCAAGTCGTGCTGATGAAGTATTACATGAGTTTGTCTATGATACTCAGAGTATTTACGGAAAAACAGCGATGTCCTATGATGTTCATAAGTTGCTACACTCGGCGAAAAGTGTCACTAATTGGGGACCATTATGGGCGCACAGTGGCTTCCCTTTTGAATCCGGCAACGGCAAATTGTTGAAACTCATACACGCTGCTGAAGGAGTCATCCAGCAGATATGTCGATACATCGTTATGCAACAATGCATATCAATAATTGTTGACACAATGTATAACTCGTGGACATCAAGAGTGCGCGGATTTTATATTCATATGAATGAACGTGTCACATACCAACATTTTCAATCTACTGAAAACCACTATTTTGGCACTCCCAATGCAATAATCAACCCTTGGGTAGAAAAACTTGGGCTCTCAATTAAACGTTCTGTTGCGTATGTAAGGATGGTCAGACAGGGATGTTTGTACTCTTCATCGATGAAAATGAATGAGAAATCTGATAACTCATTCGTTCAAATGCATGATTCAACATAGTCGCGTATTTTATATTATATAGTTGATGGAGAGCATAATCGAGAATTTACAATAGTTAATAGAATACATGTGAGACCGATGTTGCACAGTAAGTGTACCAGGTGTGTAAGTATGGAACCGGAATTTTTGTACAGAAAAAACACGTTTATTGTGATGATATGATACAGAGTATCTCATTCAAAGTATTGTCCGTCGCTATCTATACATTTTTTCCATCTTCCTCGCAATTTGTGGATTCCGCGCCAAAAGAACCGTTGCTCTTTTGAAGCAAACCAGTCATGGAGCCGTTTTCGTACATCTTCGTAAGAAGTAAAGCGATCCTCAGCAAGTGCGTGTCCCATCGATGCAAACAAGTAGTAATTGGATGGGGCAAGGTCGGGTGAGTAAGCCGCGTGCTGAAGAATCTCCCAACGGAACGACTCTATCGTTTCCTGGACCTGTTTTGCTTTGTGTGCTGGTGCATTGTCATGCAGCAAAACACCTCGTGTTGTCATTGTTGGTATTCTGGTCGTTTTCCACGCGAAACTCGATCCAAATCGATCATCAGTTGTCGGTAGCGTTGAGTATTGACAGTTTCCCCAGGTTTCGGCAGCTCGTAGTAGATTACGCCCTTCTGATCCCACCAAACACACAGCTCGTCCGTAGCGGTTTGGTCTCGCCGTCGATGTTGATGATTCACCCGGCGTAACCCATGACTTTTTGCGCTTAGGATTCTCGAAATATATCCACTTTTCATCGCCAGTCACAATTTGATGGAAAATGACTTCCTTTGCAACCTGGCGAGCAGCATTTCGCATGATGTTTTGCGGTTTTCCTGCTGTCTTTCGTTGAGTTCATGTGGAACCCATTTCCCCACCTTTTGTATCTTTCCCATGGCTCTCAACCGAAGGGAGATGGCTTCTCAGGTCACCTTCAACTGATCCGCCAGTTGTTGTTGTGTTTGAGCGTCGTCTTCGTCCAACAAGGCTTGCAGGTCAGCGTCTTTTAACTTTTCCGGTGGTCTCCCACGTTCTTCGTTCCTGACGTCAAAATCGCCACTTTTGAACCGTTTGAACCACTCGAAATACTGTGTTATACCAAGAGCATGCTCATCAAACGCCTCCACAAGCATTCGATGCGATTCGGCTGCGGTTTTCTTCAGATGAAAACAGAAAAGTAGTGCTGTCCGCAAATCGTAATTTGTTGGCACAAAACTCGACAGGTTTATCTCTAATAAACTAATGCTACTGAATGAAACTCGCGTTATTGTGAGTTGGAGAACTTTGTTGGATATCAATACAACAACAAGACACCGCTGACGTGATGTGTCGGTAACTACATCGACATCTAGCGCCATCTATGGGCGAATTCCGGTTCCATACTTACACACCTTTTATGCATCACCAAAATTGGCAAAGAAGTGGCTATTGGAACGAAAGACATTCAAAGGATATGCGTTGTGATGGACATTGATAATAAATGTATTATTTCTCCGGTACCAAGTACAATTAGATATGACTGATTAAATTGCTTATGATTGTATCCATCAACTCAATAGATATTTTCTGATCACTCTTTCGGAACGCCGTAAAATACATCTTACCGTTGGGGAAGCTTTCCTTGTCTTCATTTTTTTCTCAATTTTTACCTCAAAGAATGGAAACATATACAGGAATTTCGCAAGTTTATGGAAGTTGACACGGGAAGCTTTTCTATGGATTAAATATATCAAAAAAAGTTTCTAAGCAAAAAATTGAGATATGTTGAGTACATGTACAGAAGACACGTTTGAGATATTCAAATGATATGTGAAGACAGGTTTGAGACATTGCGAATGAAGATATCTAAAATTTATCTTTCAGGGTGGCGTGAAACATATTTTAGAGATCTTCAAGAGGAAAGTATATAATTGAATTCAGAATCTTGTTCATTTATTTCGAATGAAGTGATCTGATACATATTCATCAGAAGTGATCTGTAAATATTTATCTCAGAAAAATGGATATAGGCAAGACGAATGAATATTCACTTCATTTTTGTTTAGTGTAGAAAAAGTGATAATTTAAGCATTGAAAAATATTGACTGTTTATATTCTCAGTTCTATGCAATTATGTATGACTGTCCCACAATGTTTCACAGTCACCAGTGAATTTGAATGTATGTCGACGACATTTTGGCAAAAAGGCATAAAAGAATACCAAATTTAGTAGTATATATAGCAATTGAAAAGTTCTGAAAAGAGCTATGGAATGGTATAACAACTCAATTTTATAATTTTTGGCACTTACGCTTTTTTGTCAAAACGTCGTCAATGTTTACTGGGATGTATGGAAACATGTTGAACTGCACTTATTCAAGACATCTCCATATGAATGAGAATTGGATCTATACCTTTATTGATTATATTATTCATGATTCATAAAATAAATTTTACTTCAAATTTTATAATTCATATATTTTCAATAATAAATTTCAATGAGAATATATTATTGTATTCTATATATATATATTAGGATTTTTAGTTAAAATCCCTATATATTTAGTTCATTTATGATTACCAGAAGCTCATCACCTTGAAAATTTTCCCTCCCCTGAATGAGTCAGAATTCCTTGGAACTTGCATGGGTATAACAACACGTAATTGTCCATATGGCACTACTCGAAAATTTTCTGGGAACATTTTTCTCCATCAAGAAACAAATGGGATTCTAATTTCTAGATGGGAGCTTATGGGTTCTCACCGAACCCATATGGGTACTCATGATTCCCTAGCATCCCTAAGTAGGTATCCGTTTTTTTGTTTATCCGTGGATTTGTTTGACTGGGTAATTCGTTGTTCGTACAGCTTACAGTACATTGGTTCGTTAACAAGAGTTGTATTGCTGAAAATCACTTGTTAAAATGACAATATGAGTTGTCATTCCAACTCACAATAAACGCTGTTGATCTGACAAAACAATATCAAGCAGCGACGACAATAAGTATCACAGAATCAACAAAAAAAATTTTCGTCACGGAATCCATTTATTGTCAAGACAGCTATATATTTTTAACTTATAAAGCGGTATAATAATTCCCGTGAGAAATTAATTTTGATCCACTTCAGGTGACAGTTAAAAATAATATGCAAGTGATATACATTCTCCTACAAATCCTTCTTCGATGCAGTTTTTTCTTAATCCACAAACATAAAAATCAATCCCAATTGCTAATTGATCAACAAACCTTACTCGTGTTCAATAAACAAATTTGACGAGTTTCATTCGCTTCTGAAAAAAATTCCTGTGATTCAAATCCTAATTTATTTATTCGATGTGCACAATTTTATGTTTGTATTGAATATATTTTCATCGTTAACTCTCAACAAAGTCGAGGATCACCATAAATGGCGATTTAAGTACTCAGTTGTCACCTTGGAGATCTGCTGATCTGATAAAAGCTTTGATTCCCACTCGGAGGATCCGGGTTCGAATCTCGCTGAAGCAACTCTCCAACATTTGAACTTACAATCAGCTTTCCTTCACATATAAATCAAACCACATCGTAATAGAATGTTTGTAAGGATAAATTCCGATGAGAAATTTTTTTCCTCTCTTAGAAGAAATATCTTTTAAATAGGTGAATATAAATTATTGATATACCACATGATATTGCAAAATTGAATATTTGAATTGTTAATAATGTTGACAATATAATATTGTTCCCAGTTTAGCAATAGTGACGGTCATATTTTGACGATATTTATTGTGGGTTGATATATAACAATATTTCATTGTCAATACAGCGATATTATTGTTAGTTTTTGTCTCCGTGTTGGTACTTTCCTCCTTAATAAAACTATAAATATACATTCGTATAGGTTGAAGATAAGATATTTGGCTTTCATATAGCGACTCGAGAACGTTCTGAAAACGCACCATAGCATGTGTAAGCAGTGTCACCAAAACGTGTTCCCCAACACATTGAACGGATGTTCCCAAGACGTTTGGAAAACCAACATCTGTGGGACTTTGGACACGTTTTCCAAACGTTTTGAGAACTTTTGGAGCTATTTGGGCAGACGATGAGGCGAGCGAGAGTCGCACAATCCACCCCGCGACATTGCTCCCAAAAATGCAATGCAAAGGAGTGAAAAAATGTGGGACGTGACTAACACGTATGGTAGTGGGGTGGTCAAGCAGTACGTGAACTCAGCATCATCAGTGACATCCCATGTGTCACGTGACCATTCTACTACCATGCGCATTACGTCTCTGCTGTCACAAAATCGCGTGCCATCAGACTAGGGATGATACAGCAACGATATCTCGCGTATCGATACTTTTTGATTCGACACATCGATATTTTCTCCAATATTTTTTTGATCAATGTATCGACGTATTGATCTTTTTGCTCCTCCTATCGATCATAAGAGTATCGGTTCAAATTACTCATAACTTAGATTCGGTAGGTTCCTAATATGCTGAATGTCTAGGAGGGCTTCCAAAACAGCTAATTGAAACACTGCAGTGTGAACGAGAAAATCACTTTGCGAATACACCAATGAATTTTGATGTATTCGAACGATGATTTGAGGTGAAAACAGTGATGCCATATTTGAGACGAAACCGTTACTCACATAGACGCAATTTCACGTACGTGTGAAAACACTTACGTATCACATGTTGACACGTGCATGCCGTTGCATTAGTGTACAGTAACAGTTTTGTGTCGGATAAGGCATCACTGGGTGAAATTGCACGTGTGCAGAACTGTCAGATGGGCATTGCCGTTGAAGGAAATAGTATCCCCACCATGGTTCATATACATCACTGCCATACGAAACCTATACACACATGTAACTTATATAAATGGGACGATAGTGGGGGTACACTCCACCTCAACAGTAATGCCCATCTGGCAGCTCTGCACATGTGTTAACAATGCATATCATGCCATTAACACGTCGTTCAATAAGTCCCCAGACTAACAACGAAAACAACATTTTTTTTCAAGAATCATTTTCATTCATCAATACAATCTCCTTTCAGAGTGATACAACCTTTCCAACGCCTTTCTAACATTTCTATACCATGTTTATAGAAGGATTTATCCTTTGCTTCAAAAGAGGCTTCAGTTTCGGCAATGACCTCCTCATTCGAGCCAAATTTTTTTCTCTGGATCATTTTTTGGAGATCAGCAAAGAGCCAGTAGTCGCTTGGGGCTAAATCTGGCGAATACGGGGGGTGGGGGAGCAAATCAAAGCCCAACTCGTTGAATTTTGCCATTGTTTTCATGGACTTGTGGCATGGTGCATTGTCTTGGTGAAAAAGGATTTTTTCTTCTCCATGTGCGGTCGTTTTGCTGCGATCTCCTCCTTCAAACGTACCAACAAGTCAATATAATAATCACTGTTGATCAATTCACCTTTTTCCAGGTAGTCAATGAAAATCACGCCATGTGTGTCCCAAAAACAGACGCCATGACTTTGCCAGCACACTGCTGCGTTTTTGGACGCTTTGGGTGGCTTTCGCCAGCCATGCGCCACTCAGATGATTGCCGATTCGACTCCGGAGTGAAATGATGTATCCATGTTTCATCCATGGTCACGTATCGACGCAGGAAATCCTTTTTATTGCAAGTAAATAGCGATAAACAGCTCTCTGAATCGTCGACTCGTTGCTGTTTTCGATCCACTGAAAGCAATCGTGGCACTCACTTGGAAAAAACCTTTTTCATCCTCAATTTTTCATGAGGGATTGTGAATACGCTTCCAGATGATATCTGTGTCATTTCTACAATCTCACGGGGCTTCACTTTGCGATTTTTCATTATGATTCCCATCACTTCACTCACATTTTCCGGTGTAACGGCTTCCAATGGCCTACCCGAACGTTCCGCATCGTTTGTGTTCGTACGACCACGTTTAAACTCAGCATTCCAACGACAAATCGTTGGTTTGGATGGGGGAGAGTCCGGGTAACGTTTCTCAAGCCATTGCTGGGCTTCTACGGTGTTTTTACCCATTAAAAAACAATGTTTTATCAACACGGGAAACTCGCTTTTTTCCATTTTTCAAACAAATTACAAAATGACTTTACTCTAACCCCGATAACTCCACTGTTTGTGGTCCGATCGACGTGAAATTTTTACACGTTTCATGTGAAGGTTCGCACTCAAGGGAAACGTGGCCAGTTTGATACTACTAGCATCATTCCTGAGTTAGTCTCGGGAATTATTCAACGATGTGTTAGATGAAAAGAGAAGTGCTGGGAGAAAATATCTTGACTCTATTTCTATATCATACTGTTGTATGCAGTGCATGTACGCATGTAATAGAAGCTTCATGGTATGTTCAAGAATAAACCCAGGGTGACCAGATAAATCACCAAGTTGTTATTCATTGGTGCTCACGAATAGATTATTAATATAGATACTTATAGATATAAGTTTATTCAATACAGACACTGGTTATTAACACATTAAAGAATATTCATTAAAGTAGGATGTACATAGTCCGTTGACGACTTATCAAATAATGAAATAATATTAATAATAATTTCTGACTTGAGAATAGAAAAAATTGGTTGAATTTATTCAGAGGTGGATTTCATTTTTTTCATTTTCCATCATTATAATTGTTGAATTGATTTTTATATGATTTATTATTCTGTCATTATAATTATATCATTATTAAATGATTGATTATTCATTCATTTTCTCCAAATGTAGATCGAGAGTGAAGAAATGTAATGCTCAAAAAAATATAAATTATGTCATATGTAAAAATTCTAATTAACTTTTTTCATTTTTCTTTATCAAAAAATATTTCAAAGTATCGACGATATTCTCGAGTATCGAGTCCTCGGTCTCAGTATCGTCTCGATTCCAATAATGAGAGTATCGTTTCGGGTCTCGTGCACCCCTAGTGGTAACTTAGGAAAGATTCTCTGGGATTGAACCAATCATCGAATTTGGGATATTGAACATACGGGACATTGGACTCCGGGAAAGGGACCATTCGAGATATTCGAGTTTCAACATCCCGTTCACGTGGTGAACTATACAAAAAGGAATACCATAACACGAGTCGAATTGTTTTTGACAAATTATTTGGAAATGGAGCAATATAATCAACATATCGCTCCTCAGATAGCACGGTAGTTTTAGAACAGTTCTTAACGAATAAAATGTGTTCTCGAGGAACTCTCCCAGAATTCTTGTACTATCTGAATCTGGTAGGAATGTAAGATAGCAAGTGCCCGAAATTGCATTCACCCGGAAGACAACGATTCGTCAAACGGAGAGAAATTACAAGGAGTTTCCAGCCCTTTTCAAATAGCCGCAGACTTCACCGCGTTCGGGCAAATGAGCTTTTGGGCACTTGCTACTTTTCCGGTAGGAATCAATAGACCTGGATGAGAATCAGTTCAAGTGCGAGTGACTCGACTGGAATTACGTCCAAAAAACATCACGCCTCATGTTACTAGTCATGCTCCAATCACTATAATAGTTACCAATTTATTCTGGGTCTGTTTCAGTCGGGTCACTTGCACTGCGGATTCAATTCTAATCAGATCTGTTGACCCTTTTCCAATGCTCTGTACAGACTATGTGCATTGATTAGAGAAGAATCTACACAGAGCAATATTTTGATTATCTTCTTTAGGAGTGTACGAACCTTGAATTTTCCAGTCGAACGGAACTAGAACTGAACTTCAGATATATCCTCAAGTCGTACCTATAGCGGTAATATAAGCAGATAGAGAGCTGCTTATGATAAAAGAGAGAGAAAGAGAGAGAGAGAGAGAGAAAAATGGTGGTAGGGGGTCTTTTTGCCGAAAACGTTTTTCGCCAAATACACTGTAATTTGACAATCGATAGTCACCTCTAGGAATCACTAGGAGATTTCGTAGTGATCTCTAGAAATGACTAGTGATTGTCGAATTAAGTTTATTCGGCGAAAAACTTTTTCGGCAAAAAGACCCCCTACCAGAAATGGTGTTCAGCGAGAGAGTAGGGAAGGAAGTATGGGAGGGGCAGAGGGAAAAGAAAGAGATTGACGAAATTGAACTCGATAAGAGCTTTCTTTGCTTCCCCTCGCTGAACCGTACACGTGTGATAGATTGAATTAGCAATCAGGACATCAGTGGTAATCTTGTCCAAATAAGAGGCATAGTCAGTACCACTTCTTGTTGGACCGTATTTTTTAACACAACTACAATCAGCCATTGCTTTGGAAGATGGGGCAAACCAGTATTGTTAGCCATTACCTCAAAGGGTTGCTATTCCAAAGGAAAAAGGAATTCTCGGGCCACAGCCCTGACGACGAAAGAGACCCCTCAAATCCTATTAGGGAAGGAACAAGTAATGGGAAATGAGGTGTGCTTTTGTTATTTCCCTCCCATTTCCTATCAACATTTTTGGAGTCCAAAATAACTCAAATTCAATAGGAAAATATGTGGAAGGTCATTAAATTCCAATACTTCCTTTATCACTCAATTTTGTGGATAAGAATGATTATCAAATAGATTCAAAGGGAAATGCATTTGAATTTCATTAGATTTACACTCAAATAACTTTTTCAATAATATGTTTTCAAGAGCATCGTACTTTGAATCATTTCAATGACTACTTGGAATCGATTTTCAAATATCTCGTGTCACCCCACGGAATAAAGTTTAACTTTTACAATTGGACAATGCAATAAAAGCTTATAATCCAAAATTAATGACAATTAATGAATCAGTAGCCACTTTGGCCCCTTTATAATCCTGAGAACCATTATTTCCTAATGCAAGTATTGTGTATATCGGTGGGAGAAGGAGTCGGTTGTTTTCACCCAAGTAGCATCAGAATATACTATGAACGTCCTTCGAATATTCGAATTATGTTCTATGCATATCCCAATGAGACTGTTTCATAGGTGTTATGCATATTCATCGAATGTATGTAATCGAATATACGACGGTACGTCAATCGAACGTCGATTGATTGAATATCGTACATTTCGGATGTACTATGTACGTTCTAAGTACATTTAAAACAGTCTCATTCGAATATTCTAGGAACGTTCATTATATGTTCTTCGTATCTCTTTTGTACATTCTACGAACGTTTCTATTTCGCATATACTTTGGAATTCTGTTGTTGCTTGGGCATCCGTTTCTATGGTACTGTTACTCTTGAGGAGAGGCATAATCATTCATGATGTTTCCCAAGCTGCACTAGGATATACTATCAACGCTCTTCGAATATTCGGAATATGTTCTATGCGCATTCCAATGAGACCGTTTCATAGGTGCTATGCATATTCATCAAACGTATGTAATCGAATATACGACGATACGTCGATCGAACATCGATTGAACGAATATCGTACATTTCGAATGGACTATGTACGTTCAGAGTATATTTGAAACAATCTCATTCGAATATTCTATGAATGTTCATTATATGTTCTTCGTATCTCATTCGTACATTCTACGCACGTTTCTATTTCGTATATACTTTGAACTTCTGTTGCTGCTTGGGTTATATCCTTAATGAACCCAGTTAACAATTATATGAGGAAGAACTCTACGAGAGTTCTTCTCAGAGATAACATTGAGATTACTTATGAGGATATCATGTAGTCATCAGACGTACGAGGACTCTGTGCGAAGAGCGCTGTGGGACATCTTTGAAGGGAGGACCTTATGATTCAGTGGAACTGATATCAAATAGTTATCATATCTCAAGGGTCTTTCAAAAGACCACTTGATGATATCTTCCTCAAGATATCATTTTGATTTCACAAGAATGATGCTCAGAAGTTGTAATTATTGATGCAAGATGTCCGCACACGCAGAAATTTTTCCTTCTCTACTCTCTATACTGAACATAAAGGTTATGAAACTGTTCGATACTGAAAGTGTTTGTTCAATAATTACTGGACTACTTTTTGAATTATCATTCATGATACTTCTTATACATAAGTTACGCTGGAATCATATGTTCCAGTAATTGAAACAATCAGGTATGTAATACAGTTTATAATTTTCTGTGAGTGCATTTTACTTTATCGCCCCAAGAGAACATAAACGTTCAACAAGTGATCATTGAACCTCAAATGAAGCTACGGACGTTCGAAGATTAATTGAATGTTCATTGAATGTTCAGCGACCATTTTATCCTCTTCGAGTTTGTATAAACTCATTTTTATTTTTATTTATTTATTATTATTTTTTTTTCCATGAATTCGAATGTTCCATTCCAGTTTCTCGTGTTATTAAAATCTATCTGATAAGTGTAACAGCAAATTATAGTTTTTAATTCATACAATTATGTGCGAAATTGTAAGAATAACGAATCCCTGATACGAGAAAAGATCCCCGTTCAGCGTAACCACCGATCTTTCATGTAGAATATCAATGGAATGAAGATGAAAAAATGGAAGTCGTGGAAATAAGAAAGAGTCTCCGTTGAGGCAACGGAAAAGCGACAGAGAAATATCCGCCCCCAAATATATATGAATATTTCATTTTCAATGAAATTCATGTTTGTGGATTCACATAACCGAATTTGAATATATAAATCCACCAATATGAATTTTATTGAAAATATAGGGGGCGAATATTTCTTCGTTGCCTGAATAAAGACTCTCCCTTATTTCTTCTCTATTTGCACGGCTCTCGTTTCTCCACTACAGTTTCATTGTCATTCCATCAATGTCCACAGTATGTTCCACGAGCCTTCTTAGCACATTGAACGTACAATATGATGTATGAACATTGCTTTTATGCATGTGTTATGAATATTCTCAGCATGGTATACGAATGCCGTGTTATTAGGATAGTTGTACTGTACGGGCTCGAATTAAGAGAGTATGAGGTTACCATCCAAGCACGTTTGTTTTGTGACGAAGTACGTGAAATTGAATTCATATTGAAATCTGAAATTTTTAGGACTGATTTTTCGGGACTTTACCTACGTCTGCATAATGGGTGCAATTAATTTATTTTCTTCTTTCCTGTAAATCGTTAGCAATTGATTGCCAATCAACCAAGGATGTTTGTAATCAGTTTTTTCTCTTCAAAGAGTCATTCTCCACATATCCATGTATTCAAAACCGTTATCAGTACATCAATAATGAATTGATAACAAGGATCTACCGGAAAGAAGGGGATTAACGGATTAGGGGAAACGTATACTTTAGAAGGCCGAAATTAGGTCTTTTTGCATCATTGTTTCATAACCCGTATGGAAATTTGTCCGGGCATCCTATATTATATCTGAGGCCTTTATAAATCTATATATAGATATTATCGAGGCATCCTTTTTAATGGGTTATCTAATTACAGCCTCAAAAGGGCCCGAGCTAGTATTATTGAGGCATAATTTCAATTCATCATTCCATTTTCATTATTATCATTTTTTTTTAATTCGATTATTATCCGAACAAATAAATTGTTGGGAGTGAATATTCGTGGTTCATTACAATGTCATGGCGTTCCTGATTATGACCAATATTAACCCCGATTTCTTTCCCACAATTCAACCAAAATAGTGTCTTTCGGTTGTCTTCAATGACAACGGATATATTATATTTCAAATCAGAATATCATGATCATATAAAACCATAGTAACTAAAGATTTTATTATCAATTTTCTAATTTCCACGAAACATATTATTTATAATGTAAAAAATTGGTTGAAATAAAAAATATTCAATCATTATGATGTATTCTGAGATCCAGTGTGGAGTAATGACATGGTAAAGATTTGGTGTGGCTGTCGTGGCTTGAGGTGAAGTTTCATCATCAACAATTTTTTCTTGATCTGAGTGATGGGATAGACTGAAACTTGTGAAAACCATTGATCAATTCTCCATATATCGACAAATGTCGACGCTTTAGGGAACGAATACAATTTATGTAATTTTCTCCAAACTGCCCTTTCCATGAATATTGTCGGCGTGAGTGATTCTTCACCATACGAATTCATACGATCTCCATAATACACCCATTTTCTAAGAGAACTCGATTATCTCGTGCCTTTTTTCTAATTATAGTGGTGTAATTTATTTTAATTTTTGAAATATTCATAACTCCTTCCATCATTTTATATGACAGAATTTCAAATTCTTGTGGAAAACAGTGTTTTTTTTTATTTGACCAGCACGTTCATATTCCCTCCAACAAACTTGTGATAGGGGAGAGTGGGGCATGTTTTCCCACTTTTTCTTTGTCGATTTTTGTATTTTTCCCCGTTGTATATTTCAAGGCGTTTGGGGTACTATTTTACTCGATGAAGCTTCCACTTCAACCTAGTATAAATAAATGTAATCATTTCATAAGCATGTTGTTGCAAAATAGTGTTATTTGCAGTCATGTCACTTGCGAAAACTTGCCCCACATACGGGGCAAGTTTTCCAACACCTTCGAACCATATGGGGGCAAATTTTCTCACTCATTCAAAATCGCCAAAAATAGATAAGAAATTGAAGTTCGAATCCAAATTGAGTATTTCATTCGATTTTTTATTTGGAAATCAATTACAATAGGGGGTACATGTGATGTAGGAAAACAAAATAACAAATGTAGTACATAGAAAGTAAGCAAAGGTATGAAGAACAAAAAGACAGCTGCTTTCATCAAATCATGGCTGTAGGAGCCACGATTCGTTTTCCTTTTATAATTTCAAACCATCTGTAATCTGTGTAAACTTAATGATAAATCATATCAAATAATATTTGCTTATCTTTTTCGATAAATTTGCTTGTAATACGTTACAACAATTTGATTGAGACTGAGATAATTTTCCGCAGTGAAAAACATTGCTGTATCATTGTTTTCCAACTCTAAACTAACCTCAAATCGCGAAGACTAATCATATAATATAAGAAATGCATTTGCAACACTTTAAAATCACTTGGTTGAGACCGGGACAAATTCTTTTTGTGAGAAAATTTGCCCCGTGTCACGTTGGAAAATTTACCCCATCATCGTTTTTCAACTTGGAACTAGGTTAAAATCGCAAAGACGCGAGTAATTCACAAAAATTATCACATCATTCGGTTCAGGGGACTTTCGTTTATAAACACATATTCAACCAAAACAATCAGAATAACGCAAGTATGTTTTTTTTCGATTTGAATGAACACATGTAAAGTTTACTCATCAACGACAAAATCGTAAAAACAGTTCTCTTATTATGATGAAAGCAGCTATTAACCTGATATCGCCGTGAATGGTACCTTAGATGATACTACTTACGACCATCCATCCAGCAGTGCGCTCTTCCAACATACTAAGAAATTATAACGCATTGGAAAACATGCCCCTATAGAAAACTTGCCCCACTCTCCCCTACAGGCCTCACAGCAGTTCGAAGAGTCCGTTTGATTCGTCCTAAAGCGCTTTCAAATAGAAAACAATTGACTCGACTCAAGGGACAACCTAAATTGAGCACATCATCAGATATATGGCTCAAATTATGCATATTCATAACTTGTGCACCAGTGCCGTACAAGTGTGGCAGAATGGTCACGAATTTTCTTAAATGAGTTTTTGCTAGTGAGTTATATAATACAGCTAATTCATCAGAACATAAAATTCTAACTGAAAAATGCAGCAAGAGAAAATGTTCATATAGATTTGGAGATATAACATTCCATAAAACTAAAGGCCCACAATACAAGAGGAAAAATCTAAATTCCGTAGCTTTCCACTGGTGATAAAAAAAAATTGATCTAGTTTTCCTTCGAAAGTCAGGAGGAATTTGAGATTTGATATGAATAAGTCTTCGTGACACTTCCATTTCTTGTGCTGTACTCAATCTGACTTGTCGACGTCCATCCATGAACATTTCCAGTAATTTTTTCGTAGCTCCTATGCATCCCAGATGCATAAAATCCAAAAACAAACTGGTTGTCATATCAATTTTAGGTTCAATTTTTGCCAATGGAGATGTTCCTATATGATGATTAGGATCCTCTTTTCCTCTGAAAGTTTCATCAGTTCTTGGTGGGTAATCAAAACCTGGATACACAACTTTAGACCCTTTACCAAATTGATTTGAGGTCCCAGGAATAGTGCATCGCTCGCAAGCACTGTAGCCCCCATGACCTTTGGTGCATTCAATATATGATCGGGCTGGGGTATCAGCTACAAAGCACTTCAAGTGTACATTGAATAATTTCCCAGATAAATAAATGCCATTCTCTTGTAAATAATTGATTTCTTCAATACAATCTTCTAAATATTCAGTTGAATTTTTTGGTTTACTGTCATCACAATAAATGGCTACCGCAAATGGTTTATATATAAGGTGACCGGTCCCATTAATGAACACCTTAACCCCCATTAGCGAACAATCGTTTATCTATTATATCTTTCCTATGGCATATTATTCTGAATTGATTTACATAACAGCGGTTGATTTAGTATCCAGTCAGTCATGCTTGGATGAAATTGAAGCACTAAATGAAAAGTACTATGAATCAAAAACCAAAACGTTCATTAAAGGGGTCGCGTTCATAAATGGGGTCATCTACCTTATCTGGTATGTAATGTACCTTACATAGAATAGGCCAGGAAGATTTTCCTTTGGATTTTGTTCCTTTGGAAGACCATCTACAATCATAATTGAATCGAGAATTCCTTCATGTCGATTATTGATGCACGATTCCAGACCTGTTTGGATCACTATATAAATTCCGTTCCCGCCCGTTTTCCCGAAATGAAATTCCCGAATCCGATTTCCCGACATATGTTTTTCCCGACTTCGATTTCCCGATGAACCTTTTCCCGAATACAACCTCCCGACAAACACTTTTCCCCGACATATATATTTCCCGACTTCTATCTCCCGACAAACACTTTTTCCCGTCGTGTACTTTTGCCGATTTCAAGCGGTCATTGGTCACCTTTAAATTTGCACTTGCTCTTTTCGTTTCCATAGAAACTTCGGCCAATATACATTAAATCGACTCACGTAACCCTCTTCACACATAAAATTGTGTTGTTTGTTTTCATCCAACTTTTTAACTTTGTTCAAAATTCTCTGTATAATGGATCATTGAGCCAAAATTATCAACAAAAAATTATCACTTGACGGATATGTATACTTGAAATCCAGAGAGCGCGATAACAAATTTTATTGTGATTGTAACCGTTTGAGAAAAGGACAATGCAGAGCGAGAGCTGTTACAGTACAGAACGGTGATGAGGTTATTGTGCTTCGAGGTCTGGATCGATCTCCCCATGCACACCCACCAAATCGGGAAGAGGGCGAAGCTGAGGTGATAAAAAATCGATTGAAACGTGCAGCTTCTGATCATCCAGAAATGCCACCAGCACAAATTTTGAGAACAGAACTTGCAAACGTTACTCCAGCGGTACTCAGTCAACTTCCAGAGCGAATTAATCTAACTAAATCAACGCGAAGCTATCGTCGTCGAGATTCACCTTCGAATCCTACGTCACTTGCAAATTTGGGTGTAATTCCAGAGCAATTCGCCAACTCTTTGGCTGGCGAAAAATTTTTAATCATTTTTCATCCATGATTCGGCAGTAGGTGATGGAAGAGTAATTGTTTTTGCAACGAGACGAAATATTGAACCCCTCGCTAAGAGCAAAACATGGTTCTTAGATGGCACTTTTAAGGTTTGCTAAAACTCAAATTTCTGAATCCTTACTTAGTTCTTGATCTTCTTTACTGGTCTTATCATTTATTGAATTCATTTCAATATGTAGGTATTACCCACAATTTTCACTCGAGTATTTACGGTGTTGGGATTGGTTCCCAAAAATACACGGAATCCTGCAAAAAGCCCTGAGCACATTACACTTCCTCTTGTTTTTGCGCTATTGTCTCCGAAAGAAACTATGCAGTACGCTGCAGTTCTGAAGTCTATTGTATCCACACCTGATGAGTACATGATTCAAAACTGCACACCACAAAAAATTTTAGGAGATTTCGGAAAAGCAATTATAAATGCAAGTAAAACTGTTTTTCCCGACGCCCCTTACTCTGGTTGCTTTTTTCACTTCTGTCAGTCGGTGTACCGAAAAATTCAAGAGCACGGTTTGCAAGCGCAATACAACGATCGGGAAATTCGAGATCTGAAAATTACATCGCATATGCCCATCGCCCTTGCATTTGTTCCTATCAATGACGTGAGATCAGCTCTCGAGTAAATCATGCATGATGCACCTGAAGAACTTTCTCCTATCCTTGATTTTCTCAAAGAATATTATATAGTTGGGCGACCAGGAAGAGGCAGACGAAGAGCTAAACTGCCAAGATACGAAATTCCACTTTCGAATCATTATCAATCTGTGTGTGATGGTACTCACAGAACTAATAATGCTAGTGAGGGATGGCACAACCGATTCCGTCTACTAGTTGGCAAACATCACCCTGATTTATATTCAGCGCTCCGAGAATTACAGAAAGAGCAAGCCGACACGGAAATCCTGGTTGCTGAATTGAGTTCAGGCCGATCTGTGAAAAGTGCTCCAAAGGAGGAATGGCTAGAAACTCGAAATCGTTTACAATCGATCATATTGTCCTACCAACATTATAAGGATGACAACGATGTTCTGAAATTTTTGAAGGCAATAGCATACAATATTGTCATGTGATTTTTTTTACATAAATTTCATTTTACTCACAAGCTAGATTTGTTTATTATTGTCGGGATTTGTATATTCAGGAATTCTGAATCGGGAAATTGCATTCGGGAAAAGCATGATCATCATCATGAAGCAATCAGTCTTACGACTGGTTTGATGAAACCCTCCACCCCTGTCTATTATCCGCCAAACGTTTAATTTCTACATATCTACTACATCCCTTGTCTTGTACGATTTGCTTCATATAACTTGCTCTAGGTCTACCTTTACCAGTTTTACCATTCATTTTCCCTTCCAATATTGTTTTCAATAAACTCTCATGCCGTAATGTGTGTCCTATAAGATTGCTTCTTCTTTTCACGCTGTGTTTCAAAAGATTTCTTTCTTCATTTATCTGCTCGAGTACTTCTTCATTTTTGACTTTGTCTATCCATTTTATTCTGAGCATCCTCCTATAACACCACATTTCAAAAGCTTCAAGTCTTCGTTGATCAGTTTCCCCCATTGTCCAAGTTTCGCAACCATATAGTGCTGTGCTCTAAACGTAATTTTTCAAGAATTTCTTCCTTACTTCCAAGCTTATATTTTTTGAGCATAATAACTGTTTCTTTTGGTAAAAAGCCTGTTTCCCTTGTGCTATTCTTGCTCTTATATCTCTTTCGCTTTTGCCGTTTTCTGTAATTATGCTTCCTAGATATTTGAATTCTTTCACCTGTTCAATTGTCTCGGTATCTATTTTGATTTTCGTTCTCCTAGCTGTTTTCGCTGCTGTACACATCATGAATTTTGTTTTGTCTTTAATTATATTCATACAATAGTTCTCCAATAATATTGTCCTCATAGTGTTGAGAATATTTTCCAACTCAGTACTACTCGTGGCAAGTATAGCTATGTCATCGCGGATCTCAACATACTTATATTTTCTCCCTGAATCTGTAATTTCAATTGAATTTCCTCCTTCACTTCGTTCATTGCTTCTTCTATATATAAATTGAAAATCAGTGGCGATAATGAGCATCCTTGTCTCACCCCTCTTCTTATTTGTGCTTCCCCTTCCTGACCCTCTATGTCTATTATTGCAGTTTGATTCTTATATAATTCGTATATTATTCTTCTATCTTTATAATTTATTCCCACCTTCTTCAGGATCGCAAACATCTTCTCCCAGTCCACATTATCGAAAGCCTTTTGTATATCTACAAAACCTATGTACACAGATTTTTTCAGCGCTATTCTTTTCTCTATCACTGCCCTAAGTGCTAAAATCGCTTCTCGCGTTCCCCTATTTTTTCTAAAACCAAACTGATCTTCTGCCAATCTACTCTCTATTTTATTTTCCATCCTCCTGTATATAATTTTGGTCAGTATCTTCGAAGCATGTCAAGTTAAACTGATCGTTCTGTAGTTCTCGCATTTGTCTGCCCCTTGTTTTTTCGGGATAGCGACAATTTTATTCTTTTGGAAATCTTCCGGTACTTCGCCTTTTTCGTACATATCTCTAATCAATTCAAACAGTGCGTCACGAGTTCCTTCACTGGAGGCTGTTATGAGGTCCGCACTTATGCCATCTATGCCTGGCGCTTTATTATTCTCCAATTCTTTCAAAGCCTTGTTGAATTCTGATCTCAATATCGAATCTCCCAATTCTTCCTTATCTACATCCTCCTCCTTCTCTAAAAGTGCTATATCATCTTTTCCTCTATACAAGTCTTCCAAATGATTGATCCACTGTTCTATTTTCTCTTCCGTTTTTATCAATTGTCGTCCTAGATAGTTTCTAATCTTATTGCTTCTAGATTTCATTTGTCCGAAAAATCTTTTAATAATCCTATATGCTTCATCTATTTTTCCTAAATGCAATCTTATTTCTATTTCCTGACATTCCTCTTCTAACCACTGTTCTTTTGCTTTCCTTGATTCTCTTATTATTTTATTTCTCAATGATTTGTATCGTTGCTGGCCTTCTTGGCTATCATTATTCTTGTATTTTCTTCTTTCATTTATCAATTCTAAAATTTCTCCCGTTATCCATGGGTTTTTAGGTTCTACTCCATTATTCTTCAAAGTCTTATCCGCACATTCTCTTATATTATCCTTGATCTTTGTCCATCTCCTCTCTATTCCCAAGTCTTTCTCTTTTTGATCTCCCAATTTTTCATCCAACATTTTCTCGAACGCCTCATGTGTTTGTTTTTGCTTAAGGTTCTTCAAATTCCATCTTTTCTGCATTTTCCTTTTCTTCTTCAGAGATTTGAATTTCAGAGAACATTTCATCATCAACATATTATGATCACTATCTACATCTGCACTGGGATAAGTTTTACAGTTTTTCACTTGGTTTCTAAATCTTTGTTTCACTAATATGTAATCTATTTGGTATCTTGCTGTATCTCCTGGCATTTTCCAAGTGTAGATTCTTCTTGGATGATTTTCAAATAAAGTGTTTGTGATAACCATCTTATGATTTTCACAAAATTCGACTAAACGTTGTCCTCTATCGTTCCTCCTCCCTAACGCAAAATCTCCTATTATGTTGTCCTCTTTTCCTTGTCCTACTACCGCATTCCAATCCCCCATCACTATCAAATTCTCTTCTCCCTTCACATATTCTATCACTTCTTCTATTTCTTCGTACGTTTCTTCAATATCTTCCTCCGAATATGCAGATGTGGGCATGTATACTTGGACTATGACTGTGTCCACCGGTTTTGTTCTGATTCTAGCCATCATCACACGTTCATTATGTTGCAAATAATTTTCTATTCTATCTCCTACTCTTTTATGCATTACAATTCCTACACCTGCTTGACCGTGCTTTGATCCTGTATGAATTATTCTATAATCTCCACTCCAGAAATCGCCCTCTTGTGGCCATCTCATTTCGCTAATCCCCATTACGTCTATATTCAACCTATTCATTTCTAATTTCAAATTTTCTAATTTTCCCACTTGCCTCAGTGATCTAACATTACACGCTCCGACTCGAAGAATGTTGTTTCTTTTCCCTATCCTATTCTTCGGTTTTCGTTCTTTGCTGATGAAGCTTCCTCGAGCAGCCTCCACCCGGAGATCCGGACGGGAGACTAGTTTACCTCCGGAATATTTTACCCGAGAGAGCGCCATCATGTGTTCATCAATTTGTTCATTTGTTTTTGTTACATAATATTCCGGGTTATGAAAAGGTTTCATTTCCTCGGGAAGTATTGAAACATGTCAAGGAAGGTAGTTTCCCCTTGCTTTCCTTCCGTTTTTGCTGATGTTTCTGGCATCAGGATGATTTCGTTTCTCTCAGTTTGTATTCTTTCTCTTGAGTAGTTCATTCCACTCAAAAAAAAGATCCAACTCTGAGATACTTATCCTCCCCACCACGTAAAGGAAGCAGATACTACCAGGGATGGATAAAAAGTGGACTGGAAGACCCGCAATCATCCACGGGGAGGGGAAAAGCGATTCGGAGAAATTATTTGTCGGGAAATTGGGTGTGTCGGGGAATCTGATTCGGGAAATCAGACGGGAATCCACAAATCCTCCTGTACCTCCTTCTAATGAAAAATTTCCTATGTTTCTTATTTTATCTTCTGCTGCTGCAGTACCTAAAAATGTCTTAGCAGACTTGGGTAAGTCAGGTAGAAGTCTGCGACGTAAAATATTTAATAATTTATCCAGAGATTGGCAATTAATATTTTCTTTAACTGCCCATTTTTTCAAAGCCTCGATTTCATGATTGTTGTTTTCTGTCAGGTGTTCATGGCTACGTTGAACCTGCTCTTGAAGATCAGGTATAATGAAATCGTCTTCTAAACTCATGTCATCTTGTGGAGATTTTGAGAGGTCTTCAACCGCAACTGAATATTCTACCATAACAGAAATGTCTAATTCTTCAGAAGAATCGTGTTCTTTATCTGTATAGTAAGTGAAATACCAAGTTGAACATTGATAGGATGAGTTTCAAGAGGTTACGATTGGGAAGAATACACAAATATTGAATTTTGAGAGTATACTTGAAGGAAGTACCCATATGAAAACTGTCCCCGAATTTCCTCAAATTTCCCACTACAAAAAATACATGAATTTTGGCCAAATTCCTTCAATTTTTCCCCCATTTTTCTAGGGGAAAAAGTTTTCTACCATTTCTTCTCTTTGAAAATTTCTCTAAAAGGGGAGGAAAAATTGAGGGAATTTTTCGGGAAGAACCCAGAAAATAGAAGAGAAAATGGAAAAATTTTGCAAAATTTCCCGTATTCCTTGGGAAAAAAATGGGAAAAATTTTTATACAGGTATTATATGACAAATGTTTTTATTGATAATAAACATTTGTACTTGTAAAATCATCAATCAATTTGAGGAATTACCTGAAGAACTATGATTCAAATTCTCATCTTGTTTTTCCTCATCAGAATGATTTAATTTCGAAGTTTCTTCCAAATCGTGAAGATATTCTGCCTCAATGGCGCGAGATTTCCTTTTCCGAAGACGAGATGCTCCTGTTTTACAAAAATTCATTTCTCATAATTTTATAAAATAAGTTTCATAATAATGAACTGAAAATACTTCATTCATGCACCATATTCAGGTATTCACGCAGACTGATATAAATTCTCATTCTGAAAACATTGAACGACTTTTCTTGAACTGTATAGCCAGCATGTGATGAACACTGATACATAAAACAACCCGTATCCAATTCTATTATATGTATATCAGTGGTGATGAATCCTTACGGTACATGAATTTTCATTGGTTATCTTGATTCAGTAATCCCAACCAAATTATCTAACAAGTCATAGGCCAATTCCCATAGAGTTGAGGATATGATTAGTTATTCTAATACAATCGACCAATGAACGCTATGTACGATAATTTTGTTGAGATCACGGTCTTGATGATACTGATTTGCGCACGCAGCTATCTTTTTACTTCTAACTGACGAGTGCTGACGAGTATCAAGAATCAAGCGTTACAATATCGTTGTTATGATAGGTATCTTGTCGCATTTGTGAGATTGAATATAACATTATATTCAGAATCTTGGAATTCAATAAACCATTATAATATTGACCACAAAATCTTCTTCTGTCGTATCGATTTTTATTAGTGAGAAATGTCCTTGCTGATATAATACTCGGTAAACATATTGCACTTGTGGAACAAATATCAATTCAATCAGAAACAAATAAAAGTAAGTAAAACAATTCGTGATTATAATGATGGAAATTCATTATTGAAGATTCCAAATATATCTCGAAGATATACAGAGAATATATGCTATATTTTTCATCTGATCATTGACCACTTGGTTATTTGACTAAAGATTTTAAATGAAGAAAAATTCGAATTTACATATAATTGAATATCTTGTAAGGGATGGCTTGGAAGCAGAAGAAGGCGATTCAAATAAATGTTTGAACGACGATTAGAATTCACAGACCAAATATAATTATTAAATCCAAACTTCTCCTCGTTACAATTGGTACATATGATCAATCGTGTGACGTTTCGTAGTGACTTTACGCGTTGATATGTGACGATATCGATAACGAAATGATTATCCCTCGTATAGGCCTCTGGCTCGTCGGATACCAGGGTTCGATTATGATCGGTTGAGGAACGCGGGTCACAGGTTATTAAACAAGACTGGGATAAATTTTAATCAAATATCTTTATTAGATGCAATGTATACCACATTGATCAAAGAAGCTATCAATATTTACAAAGCAACCTTAAATTATAATATAAGTATGATGAAAGAACATAAAGTTATATGCGGGAACTTATCAGTCGACTGTCTAACGAACCTAAATGTGTGCACACTTATTTGAGGAAATACGCGACGTTTATTGGACAGGATCATACCGGATCCAACGGACAGTACCGATAATTCGACATTCTACTGTACCTTGACTCTACTGACTTGATTGGACTACACGTCGATCAATTATCGACCAGAATGACGCGAATTCACCCAAACGAACTGGTGATCAAAGGTGTTCTCTGATTGGCTCAGACGGAGCTCGATCACAATAAGACCATCAACTAACAATCAATGATGCGGGGCGAATGAAACAAACTTTGAAGTGATTAGAGAGGGGCCTAGTGACTCTAGTGACTTCTAATGCTCGGCCGTGAGAGGTTGGCCCCAACGGAATTCCCTAAGGTCGCAGCCGTGAGAGTGTGGCGTTGCGACGTACTCCCCGATGGGCTGTGCGTTGCCCCTGAGAAAGAGTAGGTGGTACCGTACTCTTCCCTTCCCCCTTCCCTGACCAGACTCTACTCTAGCGAGAACTGATGGAACCAAGTTCTTCTCCCCCCTTTTCCTATTCAACCCACCGCCCGGCTTGATTGTGTTGAGTGGAACCTCAACGCTGGTCTATGGTTACTTTGGGTCCTGAGAAGGACCAGACGTTCTCGGCTTAAAAAAAAAAGCACTTACGATCAGTAATGTTGATCAGGCTTGCTGGGTGCGAGAAGTGAAGAATGGGCCGTCTTGATCGCCTCTTAAACCCTACGAACTCCTTCTCGTTCATGGGAAACGTGTCCGTCTATGGGACTTGCATTGAAGATAGTTCTCACATGGGTATGTCCTTTTCTACTATCGTTCTCACCCGTGTTATTTTTGCTCATGTGCGTTGCGTTCGGTCGATCAAGATGGCCGCATCCATCTTCGTGTTTACAATTTGTCACCTCGCGGTGCAGATTGCTTTCACCTATTACGATGGGCGTCATTCGTAGCCCTGATTAATTAATAACGTTTTTTTACAAGAATATCGCGAGTGCGTATTGTGATTCTATAGTATCATCATTCTACACAGTTACATCTTAGTTATCATTGGTATTTTCTCGGTATCACAATGGGCCGATTGACCCGATAAATTTAAAACAATTAACTTTTACATTTGAAAAACAAATTAACATGAAAATATCCTTATTTCTGAATTCAAACTTAATTCTCTTGCTCTAGCTTACGCTATCACTGATTGAGCATAAAGTTGTATCGTTTTCATTCCAAATAATCATATCTCGATTGATGAAAATAAGATATTGTTTCAATGTTACAATGCAGTCTTTTCTTATTACAGCTCTGTTCGTTACTTTGATTATCCGTTTCTTCTATTTCATCCAGTTTTTGCCTCGATTCTATTTGTTCCTTTCCTCTGATATCTTGTAAGTCTTTTTTTAGCTTAGATGGTCTCAAGCTCTCGGTTGGGCGTATTCCTTCGTAAGGGCGTTGGGATATTTGCATTCCATCTATGTCTGTAATCAAATATCTTTTTCATCTTATACGGACCCTTTCTTTTAGGTAATAGCTTATGTTCGAATCCAGCGGTAGTTATAATATTAGGAATGGAAACCCAATATCCTACTTTATACGATGGGCTACGTTTTCGTTTACTATCAAATTTCATTTTATTGTATTCTTGATTTTGGTTTATACCGTTTATTGCATTTCCTCTCGAAGTTCAAAATTGTCGTTCGTTTGGTTATCTATTTCTATGATTTCTCGTAACGGGTCGTCTGTCATACCTGTCAGTAAATGTCCGAATTGTAATTGAGCTGGTGCACATTTCACCGTCTTATGGTAGCTATTATTCATGGCTAGGTGTATTTTCTACAATTGCCTATCCCAGTTATCGTTGTCACCTAGTTTGGCTATCATGGGTCTTAATGTTTTGTTTAGCCTTTCAACCTGGCCATTTGCTCTCGGCGTATCCGTGGCTGTTGAATTATGTTGTATTCCGTGATCACTTACGAATTTATCGGATTTTTTACTTGTAAATGCAGTACCCCTGTCTGAAATTATAATTTTACTTGGTCCGGAATGTTGCACGTGACTCTTCATCGCTCGTACCGCTGCTTGAGCAGTGACTTGAGGCGTCGACTACTACTAGAACGTGTATACTGCCATCAGTAGACTTTTTCATCGGGCCTGAGAAATCGATATGCAATTTATAATTTGGTTTCGCTATTATTTTCGGGATATGTAGAAATCCAACTCCTTTGCCATGATTATTAGAATATATAAGGCACTTACAGCAATCGTTGATAATGTCTCTAATCTGTGTTTCCATGTTAGGAAACCAGTAACATTGCGATAAATAATTTTTGCATTTTTCTATTAATTTTATGCGTTTTTACTATTAATTTGTATACCATTCTTTGTGGTGCATAGAAAATTAGATTGTCGTCCATTAACTTGTATACTAATCCGTTGACAAGCTCGTGATGTTTGTTTGGTGCCTTTTCTACTTTTCCTCTTATCTTTGAGATAACAGGATCGCCCATTTGCCTGATAATGAGTTCCCTGAGTCTGTCTCTATCCGGTGTAATGCACATAACTAGTCTACTTATGGAGTCTGCATGTTGTAAATTTTCACCTGGTTTGTATACAATTTCAAAATCAAAAGAATTTATATACATAGCTCATTTGATTATTTTTTTTATTTATCGTTTCCTTGGTCAATGCATTTTTTAGCGCTTGACAATCTGTCCTGATTGTGAAATTGCCTATGCCTTCCAAGTAAGGTTTGAATCTCTTCAATGCATGGTACACTGCAAGTGTCTCGAGTTCGTAGCTGTGTGATTTCGATTCCATTTCGGATGCTTTTTTAGAAAAGTACATTCTCGGATCCATCTTGTTATCGTCTTGTTTTTGCAGTATCACCGCTCCAAATCCCGACGCACATGCATCTGTATGCATTTCTGTTATACGGTTAGGGTCATATAAACACAATAACGGTTTGGATAGTGATTTCATTTTCAAAGTTTCAAAAGAATTCTTCTCTTCCTGATCGAATCGAAATTGTTTTGTTTTGATTACGTCTAGCAGTGGTCTTGCGGTTTTTGAAAATCCCTCTATGAATTTCCTAAAATAACTACATAGGCCGATGTATCTTCGAATTTCCAAAACTGTTTTGGGCTTTGGAAAGTTCTTGATCACTGCCAGATGTTTATCTGTAATTTCGATACCTGAGCCGTTCAAGGTATATCCTGAGAAATCTATTTTCCTCTTCAGAGATTGACATTTGTTCAATTTAAGTTCGATGTTATGCATCGCAAACAGATGAAATAGTTTCTTCAGAATTTCTACATTTTCTTCAACCGTTTTCGTCGCTGTAAAAATGTCATCTATATATACTTTTACGTTATCGTTCAAAATTAAAGGTCTTAATAAATTCGGAATACCTCTTTGAAAAGTGGCTGGACAATTAGCCATTCCAAACGACATTCTTTGAAACTCGAATTGTCCGTCTGGCGTGGCCAAGGAAGTATATTTCACGAAATCCTCCTGTACCTTCATCTGGTGAAAAGACTCTTTTAAATCCAGGCAAGAACAAATTTTCATATTCATCATATCTTCGATAATATCCTCAATACATGGAAGAGGAAATCTGTCCTTTACAGTTGCTTCGTTGATTAACCTATAGTCTGGACATATTCTAATCGCATTGTCCGATTTGTTTACCACGACAATCGCACTAGCATATTCGCTGTTACTTTCTCTGATTATGTTACCTTTCAGAAGCCTATCAATTCCTTGTCGCACTTTATTTCTTGTTTCGTACGGAAGTCGTCGTGGTTTGTGATCACAAGAAATATTTTTCTCAAGTTTGACTGAGAATTCGACATTTGGGATAGGTAGTTCTTCAGTTTTGTCTCGATAAATATATTTTTCCCACGAATAAAATGATATATCTTTATATTTCTTTTCAATATCCTCTTCTGAATTATTCTTTATATCTATTAATAATTGTTCTTCCTCCTTTCGTGAATATTTATATTCTATATCTTTTAATTCATCTATCTTCCGTATCTCATTGTTAGTCAAACTCGACGGTTCTACTAATAATCCTACTTTTTTTATTTCTGTTGACTCTCGTTTACCGCTGTTTATTATTCTTGGATCTGGTGTATTGTCTTTTGACGTACTTTTTACTTCAAGATTATGAATTTTTGTATTATTTACATCATAAGTTTCTATTCGTCTGTCAACAGATTTTAGAAAATGTTCAAAGTTCGTAATTTGTTGTTGGAACTTTTGGTGTTCTTTTTTTATCTCTGTTTTGCTTATTTTCTCATTGCAATTCTGTAATTCCTTTCTCATATATTGTACTAGTGAAGTAATTTCTCCTCTATTCATAACTATAGCTATGTCCCTTCGTGTAATGAAAGGTGATCCAAGGATAATATCGTAAACAATGTCTGAATCTTGAAAAATAAAACAGAAAATCTCAAATTCTTCGTTGCAATCTTCCAGATGAATATGAATTTGTGCTACTTGACTCGAGTTTGTTTGTTTACTTCCTAGTCCCTGGAAACTATATGGTTTTACATAGTGTCGTATGCAATCTGGAAACAAATTTTTCAAGGTATTATTTTTTATTGCATTTATTTCTGCCCCTGTATCTAACAGGCAATTTGTAATTACTTCTTTAGATCTATTGAGAAGTAAAATTTTATTATATGCTCTTACATCTGGATGTGTATAAAATGCAGTTTCGTCTACTTTCGGTCGTTCCATTGCCATGATTGTTGCCTTCTCTGCGTTGTTAGTCGGTCTTTGGTTTTCCTTTCCCGCTGTTCCTGTGCTCGGTGTTGGACAGTTTCTCGATAAGTGCCCTGTCTTTTGACATGTCCAGCAGACCATTTGTCTGTGTCCTGCAGTTTGGGTCTTCTGTCGTGGTTCGTTGTTCCCCTTCACGTTTGGTTGAGGTCTCGATTCTTTTCCTGTATTCCCGTTGTCCGATGTGTATCCATTCAATGGTTCGCCTTGTGAAATTCGTACACCATAACTCAGCACAGCATATGGGCTCAAAAAATCTATTCCATTCATGACAATTTTGTACATAGGATTTCTTAATCCCTAAACCAAATAGTAGACTTGTTCTGCTGGTGGAAGTCCAATTCTATCCATGAGAGAAGTTTTACCTTGAAAATATTGATAAAAGGTTTCTCCGTAACGCCAATTTCTTTTTAGAATTTCATATAAGCACTTTGATCATGGTGGATTTCTATCGAAACGTGCGATAAATTCTTGTTTGAATTGCTGGTATTGAATTCTTGAAATATCTGGATAATGTTGCATGCACCATCTCTGGGCAATGAAGTGGAAGCTGTCGGCCGCAAGCTGTCGGCTGCAGGGGTTATGTTTTGGCTGGGACTGTACCTGAACAATACGACCGAACTATTTGGATATTTTCTCCATGAATACATGCTAGAATGGGATAATGATAATATCTAAAGGTGGGAATTTGTAGTATTTGAGACGAGCAATTCGGGAATAAAAGATTTTTCACGATACGAGGGCGTTTTCATAGGATTTTTTGCAGAGAAACGAGGAGTTATATATTCGTGCTAACGAACTTCATCACCTACTGATGAGACGACGTCCAATTCGCAGGAAAAAATGCATAAATTCTTAGGATATTGTCTGAGGAATCCGATGGTATATGATTCATTTTGGTACGCGGTCGTTTTCGTGGGTTTCTTGTCAATAAGAAGCGAGGATTCTAACAACTTCTACATGATTTCGGTGAATATTGTTGTCTCATGATAGGACGCCGTCCGAGTCAGGAATTGAAATTCGTCAATTCTTGGAGGAAATTGTCCAAGGAATCCGAAGGCGTATGGCTCATTCCGGTACGCGGCCGTTTCCATGGAGTTTTCGTCGACAGGGGGGGGATTTTTGCCAATTTGCACAGAATTTGCATGAATTTCGTTATTTGAAGACAAGTCGACGTCCGATTATTGGGGTGAAATCTATAGATTCTTATGAGGAATTGTCTACAGAATCCAGTGATATACGGCTCATTCCGGTACGCGGCCGTGTCCTTGATTTTCCACGCGAAAAGTCGTTGAATGGTATTTGACGGAATTATCAATACATATGCGAATTCTTCCATCGGCCGCAAGGTTGTCGTTCGATCGGGAGAATCTGATGCATCAATTATTATAGGAAATTGTCCGAGGAATCCAATGGTGTATGGCTCATTCCGGTATGTGGCCGTGTTCATGGAGTTTTCGTCGACAGCAGGGGAGATTTTTGTGAATTCCCACAGAGATTGCAAGACTTTCGTTATTTGAAGACAAGTCGACGTCCGATTATTGGAGTAAAATCTATGGATTCTCATGAGGAATGGTCTGCGGAATCCAGTGATATACGGCTCATCCTGGTACGCTACCAGGTTCTTGATTTATCACGTAACGCGTTGGCTGGTATTTGACGGGATAATCGAGATTATGCAAATTCTTTCATCGGCTGCAGGGTTCTCGTCCGATTGGAAGAATGAGATGAATCAATTCTTATAGGAAATTGTCCAAGGAATCCAATGGTGTATGGCTCATTCCGGTATGTGGCCGTGTTCATGGAGTTTTCGTCGACAGCAGGGGAGATTTTTGTGAATTCCCACAGAGATTGCAAGACTTTCGTTATTTCAAGACAAGTCGACGTCCGATTATTGGGGTAAAATCTATAGATCCTTATGAGGAATTGTCTACAGAATCCAGTGATGTACGGCTCATTTCGGTACGCGGCCGTGTCCTTGATTTTTCACGCGAAAAGTCGTTGAATGGTATTTCACGGAATCATCAATACATATGCGAATTCTTCCATCGGCCGCAAGGTTGTCGTTCGATCGGGAGAATCTGATGCATCAATTCTCATAGGAAATTGTCCAAGGAATCCAATGGTGTATGGCTCATTCCGGTACGCGGCCATTTCCATGGAGTTTTCGTCGACAGCAGGGGAGATTTTTGTGAATTCCCACAGAAATTGCATGACTTTCGTTATTTGAAGACCAGTCGACGTCCGATTCTTGGAGTGAAATCTATGGATTCTCATGAGAAATGGTCTGCGGAATCCAGTGATATACGGCTCATTCCGGTACGCGGCCGTGTCCTTGATTTTTCAGGCGAAAAGTCGTTGAATGGTATTTGACGGAATTATCAATACATATGCGAATTCTTCCATCGGCCGCAAGGTTGTCATTCGAACGGGAGCATCGGATGCATCAATTCTTACAGGAAATTTTCCGAGAAATCCAATGGTGTATGACTCATTCCGGGATGCGGCCGTTTTCATGGAGTTTCCGTCGAGAGAATGGGAGATTTTTGTCAATCCCCACAGAATTCGCATGAATTCCGTTATTTGAAAACAAGTCGACGTCCAATTCTTGGAGTACAATCTATGGGTTTTGATGAGACTTTTTGCGTGGAGAATCAAGAACACCGCAGCGTACCGGAATGAGCCGTATATCACTGGATTCCTTGGACGATGTCCTATAAGAATTGATGCATCAGATTCTCCCAATCGAACGACAACCTTGCGGCCGATGGAAGAATTCGCATATGTATTGATAATTCCGTCAAATACCAGTCAACGACTTTTGGCGTGAAAAATCAAGAACACGGGCGCGTACCGGAACGCGCCGTATATCACTGAATTCTGCAGACAATTCCTCATAGGGATCTATAGATTTTACCCCAATAATCGGACGTCGACTGGTCTTTAATTAACGAAATTCATGCAAATTCTGTGGGAATTGACAAAAATCTCCCCTTCTCTCGACGACAACTCCATGAACACGGCCACATACCGGAATGAGTCATACACCATTGGATTCCTCGGACAATTTCCTATAATAATCGATGCATCAGATTCTCCCGATCCAACGACAATCTTGCGGCCGATGGAAGAATTCGCATATGTATTGATAATTCCGTCAAATACCAGTCAACGACTTCTGGCGTGAAAAATCAAGAACACCGTGGCGTACCGGAATGAGCCGTTTATCACTGTATTCTGCAGACAATTCTCCATAAGAATGTATAGAATTAACTCCAAGAATCGGACGTCGACTTTTCTGTAAATAACGAAATTCATGCAAACTGTGCAAATTGACAAAAATCTTGCCTTTTTCCCACGAGAACTGCATATAACCGGCCGCGTACCGGAATGAGCCGTACACCATTGGATTCCTTGGACAATTTCCTTTAGGAATTGATGAATCTCAATCCCTGACTCGGACGGCGCACAGTGGGGCCAAATGCCAAAAAGCTGGCCAAAACCCCAAAAATGAAGTTTGTAGTTGGGGATATTTGACCCTTGGGATGAGTAAGGTGATGTCCCAAGTATTGGAATTCTGATATAAGAAGATCTGATCCCCTCCCCCTGCCCTTGTGTACCAGTTGCAAAATACCCTCCTTGAAGTATAATCCGCGTGATTGAAAGACAGTAAAATAACGAGCATGTTCAAAAAGACGCTGTGTCTCGAAAAATGAACCGATTTAACTTTTTCAAATTGGAGTCTCTTACTGAAACTATGTAGAATACACTAAGAATTAAGAGGATATCAATTTGATGAGTGGAAAATACTGACAGAGCAATGATTGGATGTAATTTCTATATCTATGAATGGGAAAATGTGTTTGGTTTTTGAAGGGATAGCAGAGAATTACGCAAAATTACGTCGTTCAACTTTTTGGAGGTGGTAGATGGGACTCTTACCTAAACATCAGAAAAAAAAACGGCTGCCCATGTCTGCCCCTAAGCAATTCCGCCATGTTTTCGTGCAGGAAATCACAAAAAATTAGACGGAGTGATGAGGAGTCCTTAGATCCGTCTGAAACTTGATGTGCAGGAGTTTGTGGGGTCGCTGATTATGAATCCGTTGTCTTCATTTCGGAATTCAAAATGGCGGATCCAATATGGCGGACGAAAATTGAAAGAAATCATCGGATTTTCTTCAAATTCGTTACTCAGGGGTTTCTGAGGTCGCTGATTACGAATCCGTTGTTTGAATTTCGAAATTCGGAATGGCGGATCCAATATGGCGGATGAAAATTGAAAAAATCATCGGATTGCCTTCAAACTCGGTACCCTGAGGTTTTTAAGGTCGCTGATTCCGAATCCGGTGTCTGAATTCCGGAATTCAGTATGGCGGATCCAGTTTGGCAGAAAAAAATTGAAAAAATCATCAGATTTCATTCAAACTCGGTATCCAGGGTTTTGTGGGGTCATTGATTACGAATCAGTTGTCAAATTCCAAGAATCAAAGATAGCGTATCTAATATGGTGGACACAAAACTCAGAATTCAGTAGATTCGCTTTGAATTTCATCTCAACGTTAGTATGTGTTTTATTTCCAGTGTACATTTGCTGCACGAGGAAACCTGTATGAGATTGATTACCATCCGTTTTTCTTCTCATCGCGGGCTTAGGGTACACAAAAGCCAGAAATCATTGATATTTAGGAAGATGATGGACCATTGAGAGAAAAACAGTATTGCTGGAGAATATTCGTAGTGAATTTACTATGAGTTGATGAATTCACTATGGGAAATGACAATAAAACTACCAACATTCAGTATTATTACTACGAATTTTTGGTAACTTCACTGCTAACATTCTTCAGCGATGCTCTTTTTCCTTGAAGTAACTGTCATTTTCCTAAATGTTTATAAATGTTATTCAAGTATTGATATCTCTTTTCTTTTCGTGAACTGAATCATGACTCGCGATTTGGTGATCGTTCTTATGTTAACCTATCGTTTCCATGGCAACGTAAATAGTTGGTTGTAATCGGTCTGATTTCAAATGGTGCTTATCACAATTGTGCAATAGCTGTCACCGAATCCTTACTCTTGCTAGTAATCGTTACCGTAAACTTTTTTCCGCGTGCAAGTTGGGAGCTTGGTGAATATTTTTCGTTTTTTAAAATCATTCAATGTTAACATACAATTCCAAATGAGATGGATTCCGCTGCCATAGGTGAGTGTTTCAACAACCTATATTTTCTTAGTAGTTTAATTTGAACAGTTGACTGCAAAAAAAATTAGCTCAAGAGGGTTGAATCCAACCCAAGAAAATTAGGAAAATTTTTAGAAACACATGGGGTTTCTGTAGCGAATTTTATCGAATTCTACAACGTTTGTAGATTTTAAAGATGATTCAATATCTATGACTCGGAGAGAGATGTACAATATTTTAAGGAGCAGTCCTCTACCTACGTTGGATGAAAAGTTCACTTTCCTTCAAGGAAAAATCATCGAGATAACGTGTTGTCCGGATAACAAAACTACAGAGATCTCTAACCTCTTATCTACTTTTAAATGTGTATTTAAAAAGAGATGGGAATCTTCTCAAAGGACCGAAGAACGATTTCTTAAAAAAAAATGAAGAATCGTTAAAACAAGAGGTAGTGTTTTGTACTTTCAGGAATCCCCATGCTGTAACTGTTCACACGCAAGTGGGAAGACCTCTTGTTGAATTCAACGAATGTTCAGAAAGAACGAAACGTAGGAAAACGGAGAATATCAGAGTAAATACTCCTATCTCAGACCTGTCTTACGCCACACAAATGTGTTTGGAAGCGTCTGGACAGATCGAAGCCGCAAAAATTGTAAAGGATATTACATCTTCTGATCCTGAGCTTGCCAAAATGTATATGAAAGGTTATCAAACTTTCAAGCGAAATGAGCCAAAGATGTTGAATGATGAAGATGCTCTAGCTCTCCTAGTAGATGCCGAGCTCTCAAGACATCAGTACTGCTCATTGCGTGAAGCTGATCCGCAGAAATTTCCACCTTATAAAAAAATTCAACTGGCCAAACGCATGTGTTTCCCTGACAAGGAATTTATTCAAATAACAGGAACCTGCGCTGTTGTGCAACTACAAGCACTTCTTGATCACACAGCTACACGTATTTTAAAGCTACAGAATTCGGTTTTGTCAACTTTATCTGATGAAGAGTTACAAAACCTGGTACTTATTTCCAAATGGGGGTTTGATGGGAGCTCTGGCCACTCCTCATACAAACAAGCATATCAAAGTTCGGAAGCTAGTGATTCCGCTGTGTTCATTACTTCACTTGTGCCTCTCCGCCTACACTGCAATTCAAAAATAATTTGGCAGAATCCAAGGCCATCATCAACCAGATTTTGTAGGCCAATCAAAATAGAGTTTGTGAAAGAATCAACTGAAGTTTCGGTTGCAGAGAAGCTACGGGTTGATAATGGAATAGAAAATCTGAGGGCTACTTCTTTCAGAACTGATGAAAAACATGTTTCAGTGAAACATGAGATGATTTTTTCTATGGTGGACGGGAAGGTATGCAATGCCATAACTGAGACAACCTATACCCAGAAGTGCTATATATGTGGTGCCACATCTAAGGAATTCAACAAAATTGATGATATAGTATCCAGGCCGGTCAAAACCGAAAACCTCCAGTTTGGTTTGTCTTGTCTACACGGCTGGATACGATTTTTTTAGGGCCTCCTGCATTTGTCTTATAAGCTACCTATTCAGAAGTGGCAAGCACGAAAACAAGATAAAGCTTTGGTGGAAGAACGAAAAAAGGTTGCACAGAAAAGTTTTAAAGAAAAATGTGGCCTCATTGTCGATGTTCCTAAGCCAGGGTTTGGGAACTCAAATGATGGAAATACCGCTAGGCGATTTTTCGCACAACCTGAAGTTTCTGCCGAAATCACAGGGGTGGATGTCAACCTAATACAACGACTTCATGTAGTATTAGCTACCGTTTCAAGTGGCCATGAAATAGACGTTGGAAAGTTTCGGAGTTACGCTTTAGACACGGCACGCTACTACGCGAAAAAATATCCGTGGTACCCAATGTCATCTACGATGCACAAGTTTTTGATCCACGGACCTGAAATCATTGCATCTGCTCTTCTACCTATAGGCCAATTGACTGAGGAAGCACAAGAGGCTCGTAACAAAGATTTTAAAAGGTGAAAATGATGTATATCACTTAATAATAGTCTATATTTGTCACAGTGGACTCGACACTTTGAAGGGAAAAATTTGACTTTTCAAGTACTGCAATCAGTTTGATACATTGCACAATACGTTTTTGACTACTAGGCAAACTATATATTTATGGTAACCACGAGAATATATGTTCGCGAAGATTGTTTTGTTCTGGTAAGGAATTCGGGGAATTATGAATATTCATATACTTTTTTTTATCAATAAGCCACATTGTTCATCCTCTGGAAACATAAATTCATAGACTAGAAAACAATTTTGAGAATCAAGTAAACTTATGAATTAGAGGATTCATTCAAAACTTCATACTGATGACCCCAAAGTGCAGCTGCTTTTTGTTTTTCCTTGATTTTGCTTGTCATGTTGAGATCAAAAGCTTCAACGGTGTCGATGAATACATAATTATATCCAAATATCTTAACAACATTCATTTCCAAAGGTACCGAGAGCATCACTCCAGGAAATGCAGTAGAGAAAAAACGAATGAAGACATTTTTAAATGGTTCCTTTTGAGTTCTGATCCAATGTTATCGAGTAAAAGACAGTTGCCCAAGAAAAAACTAAAGTTTCTCCCTAGAGAAGTGTTAAGCCTGATCAAAACTCCGGATATACTTGATAAAGACAACGTAACTTCCCCATTATCTTCCTCTGAGAGTGAAGAAGAACACTGATCTGAGTAAAAAAAGTGTGGCGAAAGTAAAAACCATTACGATTTCCGTTTTTTATATTATTGTATATATTGTAAATGTATATATCTTTCGATTTAACACATTTGGTGTGTTAATATCATTCGATAATCATATTATTAATGATTCAATGTTGGAAATAATAATAATAATGATCATAATAGGAACAACAAAATGGGCCGTTTAGTTCTTGTTTAATATTAGGTTATGAATGAAGTTTTGATTTTTGGCATCCGCCATCCTGAATTTCGGAATTCTGACAACGGATTCGTGATCAGCGATCCCGGAAACCCCTGGGTACCGAGTTTGGAGGGAATCCGATGATTTTTACAATTGTCGTCCGCTATATTGGGTCCGTTATTTTGAATTTTGAATTGCAGACCGTGGATTCGTAATCAGCGACCACAGAAACCCCTGAGTACCGAGTTTGAAGAAAATGCGATGATTTTCTTAATTTTTGTTCACCATATTGGATCCGCCATCCTGAATTTCAAAATTTTGACAACGGATTCGTAAATGGTGACCCCAAAAACTCCTGGATGCCGAGTTTGAAGAAAATCCGATGATCTTCTCGATTTTATTCCACCATATTGGATCCGCCATTTTGAATTTCGAAATGCAGACAACGGATTTGTAATCAGTGACCCCAAAAATCCCTGGGTACCCAATTTGAAAAGAATCCGATAATTTTTTCAATTTTCCTCCGCCATATTGGATTCGCCATTCTGAATTTGGGAACTCAGACAGCGGATTCGTAATCAGCGACCCCGAAAACCCCTGATCACCAAATTTGAAAAAAATCCGATGATTTCTTCCAATTTTCGTCTACCATATTGGATCCGCCATTTTGAATTTCGAAATGAGAACAACGGATCCGTAATCAGCGACCCCAAAAACCCCTGATCACCAAGTTTGAAGGAAATCCGATGGTTTCTTTCAATTTTCGTCCGCCATATTGGATCCGCCATTTTGAATTTTGAAATTCTGACAACGGATTCGTAATCAGTGACCCCATAAACTTCCCGAGTACGAAGTCGCAAGCGAATTTGAGAGCCCCTTATAATTTTGTCCAGCTTTTTGGCATTTGGCCCCACTGCGCGGCGTCCTATCATGAGACAACAATATTCACCGAAATCATGTAGAAGTTCTTAGAAATCTCGCTTCTTATTGACAAAAAACTCACGAAAACGACCGCGTCCCAAAATGAATCATATACCATCGGATTCCCCAGACAAAATCCTATAAGAATTTATGCATTTTATCCTCCGAATCGGACGTCGTCTCATCAGTAGGTCATGAAATTCGTTAGAATGAATATATAACCCCTCGTTTCTCTGCAAAAAATCCTATGGAAACGACCTCGTATCGTGAAAAATCTTTTATTCTCGAATTCCTCGTGTCAAATACTACAAATTCATACCTTTAGATATTATCATTATTTCATTCTAGCATGTATTCATGGAGAAAATATCCAAATAGTTCGGTCGTTTTGTTCAGGTACAGTTCCAGCCAAAACATAACCCGTGCGGCCGACAGCTTCCACTTCATCTCTGGGCATCATCTCTCACATGTTGAAGTTCCAAATGTAGCGTATCGTTCTCGTTTAGAGAAGCACGTTGTGCAGCTCTCTCCATCATTTGTATCCATGCCTGCGGTATCTCCTTGTCTGTACCATGAAATGTTGGCAAGGATCTTGATACTTGGTTTTTATAATAGTCGACTTCTGTATTCATATAGGGTAGTCGCTGTCCTGGATTATCCATATTTCTTGTTATGCGTAATTCGGCATTTTCTCTTTCCAGTTGTTCGAGTCGTTGTTTCAGATTGTCCAGCTCCAGGGAATTGTTCTTTGAAGAGAACAACCGATTATCTTGAGGTATGTTCTGCGTCAGATCCGTATCCAAATCTATCAAGGATACCTGTGGATCTATATAATGTTGTCGTTTAGGCATGCTATGATGTGTTTCCGGTATATGTCCGTGTTGGATCGCTCCATTTGTGTCCTGTCCTTGTATCCTTCCTGGTAACTGATGCTGCTGTAACGGTTGTTCAAACCCTGTAACATGCTGCGAGTTATTTATCAACGGGAAGCTATCCTGTGGGAGAATCGCACCAGGGATATTCACTATCCCATTTAATCTCGCACCCATGGGAAATGCATTTTCCCTTTGATTTTGTATTTCGTTCTATAGGACACTGTGAAACATTTTCGCACCTCTCTTCACTATATTCCTATATGTATGCACCTTTATATTATCACTGATGCCACACTTTTCGATTTTTTAGATAAAAAAAAATTTTCATAATCCTAACCATCCGAGTTATCCGAATTCCACTTCTGAGGTTGTAAGGGATGGCTTGGGAGCAGAAGAAGGTGATTCAAATAAATGTTTGAACGACGGTTAGAATTCACAGACCAAACATAATTAATAAATCCAAACCTCTCCTCGTTACAATCGGTACATATGATCAATCGAACTAAACTACGATTGCCTATCCGCGATAATTTGATCATCAAAGATCATTTACGCGACACGTTGCTTTTTGAAGAGCAACGCAACAACGGTCTTGCTTCTTTTCTAGCGTACGAACAAGCTATGGCCGTCACCACGCTCTCTCCCTATCTCTCTTCCCTCCTTCCAACATGGCCGACACCGACGAAGTCAAGTGACCGTCTTACAATCTGGTGATTATAATTTGACACCTATAAAAATTACAATCAACTTTGAAATTTGAGAATTTTGCAGTGTCGAGTCAGGAAAAAAGTGATATACTATTCAAGTTGGTTAAATTCATCAATGAAAAAACTAGTGATGGTCTCAAATTAATCGAATGTGTACCAAGTACTTGGATTTCATACGATTCTAAACTTGGTTCTTGCGTGGTAAAATACATGCCTCCACCATATGGAAATGAAGATTCTAAAATATTGTGTGATTATATAAAAAACTGCATTCCACCCCTTGAAAGTTGGCCATCATATCCAGTCAGTTTGAAAAGCGAAGCAAGTGAGTAACTTCAATGAAATAATGAGATTGTCGTTGAATTTCATTTCAATATCATTCACTCACATGTGTTCTTCATTGATTTACTGTTCATTAGGTTGATTTGTTTTGATGAACCTTTCATCTTCATATTCATAATATTTATAATATTTATAGGTTAGCTTTGATATGTTCAAATATTCTATTCGATTAAAATGAACTAGTACATCAATCATATTATAAAACAATGAATATTCTTATATGAGTGCTATCAAGTTATATATTCGAATATATTTCAAATCATTTCATTTCAATTTCATATTCGATGTGTTAAGATTCATACGCAGAAGGAATCAAGAAATTACGTCTACTACAAACCCAGACTTCCACCACTGATTCTGAATCTCATGGAATTGAGAAATCGAAGGTGTTGGTAGAAAAGTACAAGTCAAAAGTTGATGTTGATAAACTATTATATGAAGGTGTTGAAGAAAAATCATCAAGTTTTGGTAGGTCGAGGGATAATTCTATGGAAACACAAATAGACTTACTAGAATTATTGAAATTATGATTTTCAGAATCTGATGTTTCATTCCATCGTAAGAAGTCTCATAAATCATCAAAGGATCGAAAACATATTATAACATCTGATACACAGTCTGATTCAAGCAATCAATCTTTCAATAATCGAGAAGTTGAATCTACTGTGAACAAACAAGTGACTGGATGTAAAAAAAAAACTTGAGAAGACAACACCTTAAATATTCTAATCCTTCTCATCAAAAACATTTGAGAGAAAACTCAACGAAATCAAATGAGTTGACAGCAACTTCTGTATCTGCGATTGATCCTTGTGATTCAGAAGACACAGCTCCTTCAGGACAGAATAATAATTCATTACGAACTGTCAACAGAAGTAAGGAAAAAAACGTGATACGCTTTTATTCTTTGAATTTGTCCAACACAGGAACTGTTACTTTCATTGATTATTTATTTGCATCACTACAGACTCTGAACCCAAAACTGTTCCTAAAGAGCACAGTTCTATTATCAAGAAGCTACAAGATGCAGAAAATAAGATTCCTAAAGGCAAAGAATTTATTGGTATAAATTGGATTCATTTAGTCGACCAAAGAACCAATGTTTCTCATCATCTTACAGATTGAATTTCATTGTATGTCGCAATAAAAGAATTAACAGTAGATGTCAGTGATATGCATGGAGAATTCAAATTATTGCGTCATTCTATAGAACGAAGTTTTGCCATCAAAAACAGCAATGCTTCAACTGTACCTCTTACAACAAAATACAATTTCGAAAAAATTTCATCAACAGAGGAATTTAAACAATTTGAAGATGATTTGCAGAATAAAGAAGAATTCATCAAAGATTTCGTAAGTTGAATATGAAATGGTGCATAAATAGAATATTGTCAACTCATATCTCATTTGGTGAAATCTTATTATAGAAAGAAGCTCTCACATATTCATTGGATTCAACAATGGAACATACTGTCAACAACATTGTAAAAAAATTCATGTATCGTGATTTTGCAATGGAATGTACCGCAATAAGACAGTGTGAGGAAAAAGTGGTTCTCAAAGGCACTTCATTCTATAACATCATTTTTGGTAAAAATTATTTGTTTCATGTTTTGTATGAATTCAAGTAACAACTCGTAATTTCTTTACTCAGCATCGAATCAACTTCTGCAGAGTTTGTATATCAATACCACAAATCGACTCAGGATGAGTCGATCACAGAAAAAAAATTGTATCAAGCTCTTTCATCTTGTCTTTCAAATTCCAAAGACTGGGATAGAAATCGAAAACTCCGTCGTCCTATTCCATCAAGTGATGATTAGATGCATATAAAATAGAAAAAGAGGGATAGAATTTATGTCGCAGAATATAGGTATGTCATATAAGTTCTTGATAAATCATGTTATCAGGTGTTTTTCACATCTCTTCAGATTTCAGTTACTCATTATTCTAACTAAATTTCAGACCGTTTCAAAGATCAATCTCCTGATATTTGGAACGTATTTTGATATGATGTAGTTTGTGTTGGTTTTGTTTTCACTTCAAAAGTGCGATCAAACTGTATGATTTTTCATTGAGAGCTGGAATACGTTTCTTTTATTTATATTTTGTTTTGATGTTGATTGATACCAAAAATCTTAACCAAAACATAACTAAATGAAACTATAATATAATACTTAGAATATTCTCATTGTTTAATCGAAATTGTGTTAACAAAATATATCCAAGATTGGTCATTAATTTTGTCTATTTCATTATTTCAAATGCGAATGTTCTTACTTACAATCATACTAATAATGTTCTTATTTACAATCATACTAATAATGTTCGAATTTGACGAACTAGTCAAATGGGAATTGAGTTAGTTTACATGGAAAACATATGGTTTAAATTACATACATATGGTTCAAGTCGAAATTAAAACATGGATTGTTATGGCTTGGGTATTTAGGTAGTTACCAATTTTTCTCAGATCAGCTCAAATCGCAGGAAAATTTGAGTAGATAACATATAATTTCGATTTTCCTATCCGTTTGAATACGAGAAGTATGTTCGATTCATATCAATCCATTTTCCAAATGTTGGATTGTATGAGATTTGTGTATTTAGAGCATTCCGGAGTCCCAAGAAATCTTAAATCTCTCCTTCCACTTCCCTCGAAAATGACTGAATAAAGCCAAAAATAATTAGTTGATGCATCTGCTCCATGATTCGCAGAAGATGCATCAACTAATTTTCATTATTTATTTTTATTCGTTTTATTATTATTATTAGTTTTTAATTATTGTTGGATGCATTCAGTCTTTTAGGGAAAAGTGGGGGGGGGGGGGGGGATTTGGGATTTCTTGGGACTTCAAAATGCCCTTGATTGAATTATATTTTTTTCATATGCATGGACCGCCAACTTTTTATATTTTCACTCGACAATTTAATGAGGTTCCCAATAACCGACCATATTGGACCTATCTTGGAAAACTATATAGGGCCTAGATAAAAAAGCGTGACATTTCTATATAGGTCCTGTATTGGATCCTCACTGGGGCCCAAATATTAATGTGGAAAATTAAACAGGGCCCGATCATTGCCTGAACAAAATTTCCACACGGGAACGAAACTAGTCGATGGATCTTTTCGGAATTCCAATACTTCATTAAACATATTTTGGAGTATAAGAAAAAAACTTTTTTCCATAAGATTTCATCAGTAATACCGAAAATAACCCTAGAATATGGATTGATAGATTTAAAAATGTCTTCTGCATTGCGTACACGATTGCGTTCCACAGGATTATCTAAAATACACCAAGTTTTTTTTTAAGTTTATGAGTGTAACTTCTATGTGAATTAAGATCACTTGTTCATTTGTTCTGAGAAATGAATCAAATATCTGTTTGAAGCGAAGAAATCGATTTTTTGTGAAATCTAAATTTGGAATTTTTATTTCTGTAATTAATAACTGTTATTGCATGACTTTTGATGAATTCATTCAATACATATAGAAAGATTCACAAACTAACAAACTTACTCACTTACTTTGTTTTCATACTCACAAACTTGGAAAAAAATCTTTTTTTTTGTGGTTCAGATAATTCCGTGGAACACAATCGTGTACGTAGTGTAGATTAAATGTTCAAATTAATTATGACATATTTTAGGATTACTTCGAAATGATTAATGAAACCTTATGAAAAACACAGTCTTTCAATACTCCAAGATACGTCCAATGAAGTGTTGAAATTACAAAAAGATCTAATGGCCAGTTTTATTATGAAACAATCATGAAAGAGTGGCTAATTTTCGCTTTCTAAAGTGGACACCCTTTTTAAATGAACCCAGTATACAGAGCCCAAAATTTAGGCTATGTACAGATGTCAAGACCTAACAGATGTAAAGAACAGATGTAAAGAATCACTTCCAGAAATTTCGGTTTTTTTTTTATGAATGCAATTTCGAAAAATTCTTTGCAAAAAAGTGTGCTAAGATGTTAACCTCGTCACCTCTTCACTGTTTGAATTGAAGAAATTTCATCTTCTTCACCTCATGAATAAGAATTCTGGATACTGTGACGAAATCGTTTTTTTCACCTCGATTATATTTATGTAAACGTCTTGCACCTATGTTTCACACATAAATATAATGATCGATATTCATATTCATGCGAATGTTTTACATGCATATTTTATGTAATATCCAATACACATATTCTATGTCATATCCAATATACATATTTTATGTAATATCCAATATATATATTCTATGTAATATCCAATATGCATATTCCATGTTCTATGTAATATTCAATATACATATTATATGTAATATTCAATATACATATTCGTATTCAATATACATATTCGTACATGAATATTCTACATAATATTCAATGTACATATTCATACATAAATATTCTATAATATTCAATATACGTATTCATACGTAAATATTCTATATAATATTTAATATACACATTCGTACATGAATATTCTACATAATATTCAATGTACATATTCATACGTGAATATTCTATATAATATTCAATATACATATTTGTACATGAATATTCTACATAATATTCAATGTACATATTCATACATAAATATTCTATATAATATTCAATATACATCTTCATACAAGTATTTCATATGTATATTTTATGTTCTCGTTCCTTTTATATGCATATTCGCATTTCATGTGATTGAACATACTTTCCAGCAAACGAACAATTTAAACAACACATTTTACTATATAAGAATAATTGGTATTGATTTGCTATTGGAGAATGTTCAATCGTGAAATTGATTTCACGTATTTTAGACTGTAATGCGAACTTTCACCCAAACTTCACGTGATAGATAAGACATCGTCGAGTGAACACCATGTACTTGTGATGCGTCATAAGGGCAGTTCATGGACTGATCATCGATAGACCAAAGTACACTTTTCTAATCTACCAAAACAAGTCCACCATGATGGATTTTTATGGTATAAAAACCCATGCATTGGGCCCAAAAGTCAGTCTCCGCTCCAGTTTTCACCTCGCGCTCAACGTTCTTCCTACAAATTTCAAAGTGTTTTCAAGTCTTCAAGTTAAATTCCTTTTCAAGGTGTTTGAAATATTTTGTGTTCCTCTTCAAGGTGTTTGAAATATTTTGTGTTCCTTTTCAAGGTGTTTGAAATATTTTGTGTTCCTTTTCAAGGTGTTTGAAATATTTTGTGTTCCTTTTCAAGGTGTTTGAAATATTTTGTGTTCCTTATCAAGGTGTTTGAAATATCTTGTGTTCCTTTTCAATGTGTTTGAAATGATTCCAATTTCAAAGTACATTCCAAGGATTATTGTGCCATATTTTGGATTCTTTCTTTTTGTAAGTGAGAATTTGACTAAGTGAAGAAATCGTAATAATTATATTTCAATTTGTGTATAGAGCAACTTTGTTTCATTTCATATTCAAAAACATTGTCTTTCAAATTCAACCCCATAGTGACGAAAATTGACTACTTAGAAGAATCTGGATGGCTAGAACTTCTCAGGTGTCAATTGAGTCTATCACTGATTGATTGTGTGGGAAATCCAGTTGGCTGGGATCTCGCATATTAATTGGTCATTCAAAATTTAATTCACTCATGATTATTCGTGGGAAATTCAGTTGGCTGGAATCACACGAGTAATTGTTTGAACGTCGAAAATTGGGAGTTGTGGGAAATTCAGTTGGCTGGAATCTCGCAACTGTTAATTAGAGACTATATCAATTAAAGTAACACCAACCACGACAATGTATATATTCTATTGATGGAATATGAATGAACTAAAAGCTGAAATTGAGCTTTTGAAGGATTGTATCAAAGTCAGAGAAACAAAGTTGCTACGAAATAATTTAGATTCTAAAATAGCTTATGAAATCTGGTGTGGTTTAAGGAAGGAAAGGAAGGAGTTAGAATCTTGTGAACAATCCTATGAAGAATTGGAAAAGAGGCAAATAAATAGATGTCGCATTTGTAAGTTAACCAAAGTAGAATTTTTCTAGGGGAAACGTTGTGTAAATTTATTGGAAGAATACACTCAATCCCACAGTGACGAGCTAGAACAGATGGATTTGACACGTAAGGAATTGGTGCACATTCATATGAATAAACAATTGTTCTAATTTCATTCTTCCTCTCCTTCTCTTTATTTTTTTTCTCTCGATGTTGGATCTAAAGATATTCAAGAGACTCATTTCCGTGAATGAAAAGATTGAATTGATTAATAGATCAATAGAAAAGAATAAGTCCAATAATAAGGTTTCGAATCGACTCCGCGAAACTTTGGAAAGAAATACCTCTCGATCCAATCGACTCCAAATATATATATTCAAGAAAATACAAAAATTAGAGGAATATCAGGCTAGATTAATCAAGAAATTCTATCATATCAGTAAATGCAATAGTTGTCAAATAAGTAATAAGGAGTTTTTCGATTGCATAAATTGTATTTCATCACTAGGAAAATATACCGAAATCTCAGACTCTGATTTGAAATTGTTGAGCTTGACGGGAAACGAATGATCTTATATTGATTTATTCAAATATCTGTCTGAATAAAATGGTTTTTATTGTAATTCACTGTCGTTATTTCAACTTTCCTTTTCAACTGTTCTGTTTCTCCCCATCCTTGTCCATGACATAGAATAGGGGAACCTATATTTTTAGGTATTGATATTTCATATCAATCCCTTCCATATGTCATTGAAAGAAATATTCTTCGAATATCTCTGAACGTGACAGTACCTTCAAATTGAAGAGATCTATCCGAGGTCATACGTATGAGGTCCCGACTTGAGCGTGGTCATGACATCTGTAGGAACTCAAAATCAGGAGGTCCTACAGATGACATTCCATGATATCTTTCTCTCTTCAGAAATCCACGCATTAGATAACATTCAGAGAGCCTTATGTTATCTTGATGAATGTACTTTCTGTCATCTTGCACAAAGTTATGGGATCTTCAAGAACTCTCCATGAGAACATATTGTTCATTTGGAAGTGAATCCCATGGAAACGTATGAGAACAAACAAGAACTCTCCCCATAGTTCTCGAGATGATAGTCTTGACACTTCATGAGTTGAAATGACAATAATGAATCCAGGAATTATGAAAGGGTTTGAATGACTGTCACCTAATCTATGTTGAATGATGGGTTCTTATCGCAGTTTCGAACTGCGGAATCGGAGCCTGTTTATTTGACAATTTTTTTGTATCATCGGATACAAATTGTATTTCCTCAGAAATGGTTCATCATTAACATAAGCATCTCTTAGGATGAATTATTTGTTACCACATACTCAAAATTCGTATTTCATGGAGAGAGGTTGAGTGATGAAAAGGGATTCAATGAGCTTCCACATGTTTTCCTATCAAATTTCAAACTTTTGATTCTGACCAAATTAAGGGGGAAATGATGGGGTGAATGACAAAAGCACGGCTTATCTCTTATTCCTTAATTTTCTTTCTAATAGGATTTGAGGGGTCTTTTCCACCAGGAAGGGCGTCGTCGAGTCATCATTACAAGATCAGCGGTTCTCCTCCCTCCCTCTCTCCCTCTTTCATTTTACTTTGATGGAATATTAATTCGAAATTGTAGAATGTCAATCGATCCACCTAGTAATTTTATTGATTTTTTTTTTTTTTTTTTTAGTAATCAGTCTTATGACTGGTTTGATGAAATCCTCCAACCCTGTCTATTATCCGTTATCCGCTTAATTTCTGCATATCTACGGCAACCCTTATCTTGTATAATTTGCTTCATATAACTCAATCTAGGTCTACCTCTTCGTTTTTTACCATTCATTTTTCCTTCCAATATCGTTTTCAATAAGCTATCGTGCCTCAATGTGTGTCCTATCAGATTACTTCTTCTTTTCACGACCTGTCTCAAGGGACTTCTTTTTTCATTTACCCTCTCAAGTACTTCTTCATTTCTTACTTTCTTTATCCACTTTATTCTAAGCATCTTTCTATAACACCACATTTCAAAAGCTTCAAGTCTTCGTTGGTCCGTTTTTCCGATTGTCCAAGTTTCGCAACCATATAATGCTGTGCTCCAAACGTAATTCTTCAAGAATTTCCTCCTTACTGCTAAGCTAATATTCTTCGAACATAGTAACTGTTTCTTTTGGTGGGAAGCCTGTTTCCCTTGTGCTATTCTTGCTCTTATATCTCTTTCGCTTCTACCGTTTTCTGTAATTATGTTCCCTAGATATTTAAATTCTTTGACTTGCTGAATTGTCTCTGCATCTATTCTGATTTTTGTTCTTCTTGATGTGTTCGCTGTTGTAAAAATCATGAATTTTGTTTTGTCCTTATTTATATTCATACAATATTTGTCTAGTGATATTTTTTTCATAGTGTTGAGAGTATTTTCTAACTCAGCACCACTCGTAGCTAATATAGCTATGTCATCCGCAAATCTCAACATGCTTACATTTTCACCTTGAATCTGTAATTTCAATTGCACTTGTTCCTTCACTTCGTCCATCGCTTTTTCTATATACAAATTGAAAATCAATGGCGATAGTGAGCATCCTTGTCTCACCCCTCTTCTAATTTGTGCTTCTCCTTTTTGACCCTCTATTTCTTTTATTGCGGTTTGATTCTTATATAATTCATATATTATTCTCCTATCCCTGAAATTAATTCCTACCTTTTTCAAAATCGTAAACATCTTCTCCCAATCAACATTATCGAATGCTTTTTGTATATCTACAAAACCTATATACACAGACTTTTTCAACTCTGGACTTTCCTCTACCACTGTTCTCAGTGCTAATATTGCTTCTCGCGTTCCCCTATTCTTCCTAAAACCGAACTGATCTTTTGCTCATCTACTCTCTATTTTATTCTCCATTCTCCTGTATATGATTTTTGTCAGTATTTTCGAAGCATGTGAAGTTAATTTTATTGATAAGATATAAAAAAAACGAAATTCACGAATATTGTGGATACCCAGGAACAACAGAAGTTTGAAGTATATACGAAATAGGAATGTTCGTAGAATGTACGAATGAGATACAAAGAACATATGATCAAAGTTCGTGGAATATTCAAATGAGACTGTTTTGAACATACTTAGAACGTACATAGTACATTCGGAATGTACGATATTCATTCAATCGACGTTCTATTGACGTACCGTCATAAATTCGATTACATACGTTTGATGAATATACAAAGCACCTATGAGACGGTCTCTTGGAATGTACATAGAACATATTTCGGATATTCGAAGAACGTTCATAGTGTATTCTAGTGCTACTTGGGTACTCACGAATCGAGCGATATTGTGCTTTCGTACACTCTCATATAGATTCATGAGAATTGTAGATTGACAAATGTTTACACCGTTATTTTGACAACATTACCTTCAGATCATATCCTGCGAATCTTTCCATACATATATATATATATATATATATATATATATATATTTCAGAGGAATTCATCAATATATATATATATATATATATGGGCAGGTTACAAACTGAACTCAAACCGAATTTCAAATATATTTTCCGAGTCGAACCGAACCCGAACTGCAAATATATTTTCCACGTCGAACCGTCCCATGTGGGGATGGAAACACGGCCCAATACTGGGTGAGTATTGTTGCCAGAGTAGCTAGTACTGATAAATGCACTCTCGCCATTACAGAGCCAGTTGAACTGACGTCACTGACTTGGAGTCGGGATGATAACATCGTTGAACGTAAGAGCCAGAATAACATTAACCACTGTTTCCCCTGGAAAGAAAAATCTCTCTGAATCTCTCTGAAATCTCTCTGGATTTCTCTGAATCTCTCTATATTTTGGGACAAATTTCAGAGAGATTCAGAGTAATTCCAGAGTAATTCAGAGGAAGTGAGAGGCTTTTCCGATAGTGATACGTTCTGAATTCTTCAACCCCCTCTGAACTCTCCGCATATCACTGAATTCCTGAGAATTTTATGTATTTGAATTTCAAAGCTTCCTCTGAATTTACCTGGATATCTCTTTATTCCTCTAAATCTCCCGGAATCTCATGTATTCAGATTTCAAAGCTTCCTCTCAATTCTTCTGAATCTCTCTGATTCTCTCTGAATCTCTCTGAATTCCTCTGAATATCCCGGAATTTAATGTATTCAGATTTCAAAGCTTCCTCTCAATTCTTCTGAATCTCTCTGATTCTCTCTGAATCTCTCTGAATTCCTCTGAATATCCCGGAATTTAATGTATTCAGATTTCAAAGCTCCCTCTGAATTTCTCTAAATTTCTCTGAATTTCTCTGAATCTCTCTGGATTACTCTGAATTTTTCTAAATTCCTCTGGATATTTCTAAAAAATTCCACGCACAATGTTTCTTGATCTATCTTCCTCTGGGAGTCTCTGGAATTTCCAGAAAGCCTCTGAAATGCAGGACCAAGAATTGTACGGGATTCATTCCTCTCTGAATTTCCCAGACCCCCTCCCCCGGATCTCTCTAAATTCCTCTGAATCTCTCTGAATTTTTCTGAAAAATCCCACGCACAGTTTTTCCTAATTCGCCTGTCTCTGTGAGTCTCTGACACTCCCTGAATACCTCTGAAATCCTGAACCAAAAATTTAGCTGAATTAATTCCTCTCTGAATTCCTCTGAATTCCTCTGAATTTCTCTGAATCACGCTGAACTTTTCCGAATTCTTCTGAATATTCCTGAAAAGCTCTACGCACAATCTTTCTGGATTCATCTATCTCTGAAAGCGTCTGACACTCCTTGAACGCCTCTGAAATGCAGGACCCAGAATTTTACTGAATTCGTTCCTCTCTGAATTTCCCAGAATTTCCCTGCATCTCTCTGAGCTCCTCTGGATTTTTCTGAATCCTTCTGAAAAATTCAAAGCACAAGTTCTCTCAATCCAATAATCTCTGGAATCCTCTGAACCACGCTGAATTTCTCTGATTCTTTCTGAATCTCTCTGAAACGTGAAATTTTCAGAGAGATTTTTTTACCAGGGTCAGTACTGATTTTCATGAGGGGCTGTTATGGGGGATCTCTGATGCTTCAAAAGGATCAGTTGTCCTGCTAGAGCTGATGAGGAGATGGAGAGGAGTCGAAATGATAACATCCTACACTGAGAGAAATAATTACTATCACCAAATAACATATTGTGATGTTTCAAGACATCCATTTCTTAAAAAATCTGTACTCTTGATACAAGAAAATTCTCTCAGAACTAAGAATGTATTGTTTGGATTGAAAAAATATTCTCTTGATCCAAGGGAATTCTATTTGAGCTTGCAAAATATCAGCTGTAATCAAGAATATGTATTCTTAAAAATATTCAAGGATATGTTTTCTTGGTATGAGTGATTATTTCTCCCAGTGTATGTGCAAATCCGTGTTATCCGCGTTATCATATCTCAGATAATAAGAAGAATACGTCAAATTTAAAATTCCTTCCAAATAGATTTTTTTCATTATCGTTATCGAAGAAAGGCATTTCGAAAGTGGTTTCTTGAAAGTTCACCTCATGAGGATTGAACCCGGGTCCTGCGAGTGAGAAACCGAATCTCTATCACATCAGCCAATCTCCATGTTGACGGTGAATCACTCAAATTGCCATATATTGTGAGAATTCCGTTGCAGTCCAACGATTCATTATAGATGCCGTAGTGAAACGAATTTTATCAATACTGACACAGTGTCGGTTCTCTACGGTATTTTACGTTATTATGGAGTCTGGCTTAGGACTGCCCCACACAGCACGTAATATTGCAGCAATATTGCAGCAATATTACAATATTGACGTGAATCATAATGTAATATTGCAGCAATATGACAATATTATATATTGCAATGTAATATCACTGCAATATTGAAGTGTCGATAATATATCATGAATCACACTGAAATATTGCGGTAATATTTTGCAAACAGGAATTTGTGATACATGCCTAAATTCGAACCCTGTCCTACAAACAATAATTACTGGCGTTTTAATGGGCCGCTAATGGTTCTGCAATGCCGTTGAAGAGCCGCTACTGGCCCTTGGAAACGCCCGCGGTTGTGTTCGCTCGGTGGCCAATTTCCATGTGAAAGTTAGTCCAAAACGGTTTGATATTGTTTTAGTTTTGTATTCAAGAGTGAACGTGAAAAATGAATGGAAATGGAAATGCGTGTTGTACAGTAAACTTTAGTAGTGAAAAAACCGGTTCCTTCTGATTCCGGTTCATTGCAATCGTGTCAAAATCTTTCGAAATGCAAAACCAATACCCCTCCCACAGTGTCACTTTTTTTCGAAGATGGGATATTTTGTAAAATATTATGAAAACATCATTTTAAATTATAATACTGGATGCTTCCGATTGCAGGCAGGGGCTAGGAAGCCCTGAGAGTAGGAAGCTGGATTCCCATTGGCTGAATCGTGGCCCCTGGGGCCAAGGGCTTTCGCAATCGGAAGCATCAACTGTCCCTAATTCGGGTCCTAAAATATAAAAAAAAATGGAAGAATAGTTTTCTCCTCTGTAGGACTTTTGAATGCCATGAGAAATAGAAAGAATATGCCTGAACTCACATTTGTCTCCAAAAATCAGGATTTTTCCAATTTCACCACTGAGCAATATAAAGAGAAAAAATTAAGATTTTTTTATGACCCAAAAAATTTCATATTCCTTGAAACCCACAAAAGTTACAGTTGTTATATGAATTACAAGACTTTGAGACGATACCAGTGCCATGAGATCAGCTGATTTTGTCTGTAAGGTTTTCTGAAACGGGTGGAATACAATTGAAATATCATGATGTATTTTTATTCTTCACCAATCAAACGAAGCTACATCGAAATATCTATTATATTTCACCAGGCCTGTGACAACCGGGAATTTTTCTCCTTCTGATTGGTTATTCTATTTGAAAGAAATGCATCATTGATCAATTTCGTTAGAATTCCCAGTTGAAGCACTTCCCCCTGTTCACCCACTTTGCGAAATTTCCCAAAAAATAATCAGCTGTTCTCATGGCACTGGTATCTGCTTAATCACAATGTTTCGTTGGTCTTCAAGTTTCAAATTACATTTGTCTAGGAACACTGCCGCTCATATTTCTTGGAAAGGATACTATAGTGAGGGTGCTATAGCACCCTGATGTTAACCAAATTGTTCATACGAGACTTTTCGAATACCTTGCAATTCATTCTCAGAATATTGCTCTATGCATCAATCGTTGAATACTTATATGACTGCGAAGAAATACTTTGCAGAGCGATATTCTGAAACTTGTGAAGAATATTCTAGAAGCCTCACATGAACAATTCACTTAGAAGGATGCTAGGGCCGAGACGCTAGCTATTTTGTTTATAACATTCAAAAAATCTCTCGATAAGATCAAAATAACGCTGTGTACAGCAGTTCTTCAATAAATTTTGGAAATTACTGTCTACGGAGAGATATTTTGATTCTATTGGATTGATTCTATCCAGTTTGTTGTAACTAAAATGGCTAAGGTCCTGGTATTAGTATCACATGCTGTAAGGGGATACCAGTGTACCCTTTGAGCAAACATTCTCTTGGTAAGAATTCTCTGAACTAAATTCATAGAAGTAGATGAAATTTTCGAGAATTAATCTCCAGGACTTTATCACAGTGCAGAATCCAAATTTTGAATTTCAAACTTTCTCCCAGATGTTGGAAAAGAATTTTTTGGAATTTGAACATTTGGGCTTTGTATCGCAAATAAAGTATTAACGATTATTCCCTGGAAACTTCAGATACATTCATGAATTCAGTTCAGATAATTCTTGCCGAGGAAATGTTTGTCGAGTCCATATACCGTTATATTTCCAACTTCGTGCAATTAGTGTCCCCTTGAAATATTGCCACAATATTACTAAAATATGTAATATCGACAGGTGTGACATATTACTGTGACATCACTGAAATATTGCTTTAATATTGACGTAATATTACAATATTGCTGTGATATTACTGCAATCAATCTGCGCGGACATGAAATATTACGGCAATATCGCAGTAATATTTTCCTGCGATATCACAATATCACAAAATAATATTACTGCGATATTACTGCAATATTCTGTGCTGTGTGGGTGGTGTATCTCTGTCTCACTCAACAGCCGTACCTCTACAGTATGAAAAATATTCGGAATCTTCCTATACGCGGCAATTGGAAAATTACAATCATGGCACAGGAAATCACTTTCTGATAAATGGATATGAAATTTCCCATAAATTCAACTAAAAATTCCAAACTTTATGGAATTCTTACTATCAACTTCTCCTGGATACTTATGTGAAGTTTCCCATACAAATTTGTCACAGTGACCGTTGATTGGAACTTCACTTCTCCATCTATGCCGTCGTGAGACAAAATTGTATGAACACTGGCATAGTGTAGTTTGTTTACGGTATTCTACATCATTATGGAGTCTGGTTTAGTGTTGACACATCCTGATGTCATTGAAATAAGCCTTATTACTAGACCGTTGGTTGGAACTCCTTTCCTCTATCGATTCCGTAGTGAGACAGAGTTGTATCAATACTAGTACACCTAGTGAACACTTGTGAGAGGAAGAGCTCTTCGAGAGGTCTTTTGAAAGAGCTCTGTCAATGTTATCATATTGATATCTGAATAGTATCTTTTTTTTGAGATCTCAGAAAAAAATCCTCTCAAAGAGTTCGTTTGGATGAAATTCTGGCAATCTCTTATTCTCCTCAGAAATCGACGCATCAGATAACATTCTGATATCTTTATGTTAACATTCTGGAAGGTCTATCTGACCTCGTACACATATTTAGGAGATCTTTAAGAGCTCCGGATGATAACATATTGTTCACTGGGCAGCCTCATATCTTCTCAGTGGTGTACACTGTCATCTTTCGTTTGGTAGTGGTACTGTGTCGTTTCACCAAAAAAAATGTATCGTTACGAACTTGATTTTCAACTGAAATTCACCACTGATTCCGTGGTAAGACAACGTTGCCCGGGTACTGGTAGTATGTTGCCTTTTCGTGTATTCCGCAGCGGTATCAGTTCTGAATCACAACTGGTCCAGTCTCGTCTTATAAAAGTAGCTGGGTCTATTGAAATGAAGTCGATTTGGTTTGTGATTCACGACCGATTTCGTAGTGAGACAATATTGTATGAATACTAGCTCGTACGATATTGCCAATTCTGGTTTGATACTGGGATAGTTCAATTTTCCGAAAACTTGGGTCTTTGCTCAGCGGTGAAGATTGAGTACTGGCGCAGAGCTGTCTGTCTACGGGAATAATACTTCTTGGAATCCGTCCAACGATTGATGCCAGTTGAGAAACAGTGATGACCCTGAATAGAAATCGTTGTTTCTGCTGGACTCCAGCAAATACAACTTTCAATTCTCACACAGGGTACTTCAAAAATTCGAACCTAACTCTAAATATATTTTTCAAGTTTACCGAACCGAAACCGAGATTTGAGAAGTCAAACATCACTTCATCTTCCAAAACGTCTAATTGGAAAACCAAAACTGAATTAGGAATACATTCATGAAAGCAGAATCCGCAGTATTGCCAGTAACCCTGCTGAAAAAAAACGATTGAAATGAATGGACTTGGATAAGATGGTAAAATTATCGGATATGAATTGATAGACGTAAGCACGCTTATTTGGGAAAAGATTGGATGAATATCCTCCAAATGATAGATATGGACAAGAATGCATGAGAATAGTGTAAGTATCATCGGAACAAGAAGGGATAGAAGTGCGTAGAATTTCATGTGAGGCCACGAATACATTACGAATGTACAGTATTTCGGGCAATATGCGCTCTCTGAGCAGTGTGTCAGGATAGCTCGGAGGTTAAGTGGGTAGGTCTTGTAGGTAAGGTAGGTAAGTGCGATGATTGTTCGAACCCCTTGCAGGTAGGAATAAATTTCCCAAGTCATGTGCGGAAATAGAGATACAGATGTTGAAGATTCCACGGAATCTTCCGAATGCTTAGATGAATTTGGAATAATTTTTTTTTTATTTTTCTATTTTTTTATTGCAATACACGCTTTAGCACCCTTTGATGTAAAAAGTAGATACGAGTCAATACAAGACAGCGTCCAGAGACGCATAAAATACAATTACAATATGGTCATGCATTAACCGACAGTTTAAACCGATTCAAGGAAACACCAAACAATTCCATCGACCGATCGAAATTATTTGCTAATTCACAAATGCGAGAAATCGGATCATAATTTCCAAATCTAGATTCAAATTGTACAGGTCTAAATAGAAGCGCTCTCCTAACTGGTTCACCGGGGATGTTAAAATTAACTTTACTCAGCAATGACTCGCAATCAAGAAAACCATTAATCAATTTAAAAAGAAATAGGAGATCATTCATTTGTCTCCGCTCCTCAAGGGTAGTTAAATTCATTCTGTGAAGAATTCCGGAGTAATCATGGTCAGAATATCTCATAGGGCAGCCTATTCTAAAAGCAGCAAAGCGTAAAACTTGTGTTGCACACTCTCAATCATTCTAATATCCTTCTCCAAGTACGGAGACCAGACAGGGGACGCATATTCAAGATGGGGTCCAATTAAAGAGGAATATAGTACTTTTAATGACCTAACATCTTTGAAATCACTAGAAAATCTTTTGACGAAGCCGAGATTTCTCATCGCAGTACCACAAGCTTTCACAGAATGCTCAGAAAAATCCAATTCATCATTTATAGTTACACCAAGATCAACATAAGATTTAACAGTATTCAATGTAACATTTGCAATCTTGTAGGAGAATATGAGAGGATTCCGTGACCGCGAGATTCTCATTACACAGCATTTTTCTGAGTTCAGATGCAGAGAATTACGGGTGCACCAAGAATCCAATCTCGATAATACTAACTGTAAGTGATGAACATCCGCAAGACATTCTATGTTCTTGAAAATTTTTAGATCATCAGCAAATACCAGGAAATCACAATCATTGAGAACCTGCCCAATGTCATTTATGAATAGCAAAAATAAAAGTGGACCAAGGTGGGATCCCTGGGGCACTCCCGAAAAAGGTATAATCGGTTCGGAAAAACAGTTCCAAACTTTGACCATCTGCACCCGATCAGTTAAGTAACTCTGGAACCAAAGTTTCAGATTACCAGATATTCCAAAGCTACTCAACTTAGATAGAAGAACGCTGTGAGATACAGTATCAAACGCTTTACTGAAATCAGTGTAAATAACATCAACTTGTGAATTATTCTCCAGCGCAATGGCGGTGTAATTACAGAAAGCAGCCAAATTCGTAGTAGTAGACCGCATTGACATGAAACCATGTTGTTCCGGGATGATGAGAGGACACAACAAAGGATTAATCTTGTCAACAATCACGCGCTCAAAAATCTTAGACATAACATTTAAAATACTTATAGGTCCATAATTCTTAGCATCCAGTTTATTACCATGCTTGGAGATAGGAGAGATCAGGCTCGTTTTCAATTCAGTAGGGAAACATCCGGAAGAAAGAGATTTATTAAAGATAATCCAAAGTGGTCGAGAAAGAATAAATTTGCAAGACTTGAACAGCAACGGCGGAAGGCCATCAAATCCTGGGCCCTTGCTCGTATCTAACGAATCAAGAACAGAGTAGATCTCTCCTATGGTAATATCCAAATCAGAAAGCATGTTGCATGACATATCATGTCTAGAATGGTTAACATTAACAGAGTTATGTGAAGCAAAAACCGATGAAAAGGGATCAGCAAAAAGGTTAGCCATTCCAGCTGCAGAGTCAGCAACTACATTATTTAACATGATAGTACTAGGTAAGTCATTGAATGAACGCTTACTGGTAACAAAATTCCAAAAAGATTTAACATCTTTTTGAATATTAGTCTCGACTTGGCGAATGTAATTCCAATAACAAGCCCGAGCTTGTGATTTACATTGAGCACGCAAAAAAGAGAACGCTAAATAATCGCCGCGACTATAAGACGATTTTTAAATCATATGGGCAACTTTCTTTCTTCTAATTAATTTTTTGAGCTCAGGAGTGAACCAAAGAGGATAAATAGATCTTTTGATCAATGTTTTCGGAACGTACAACTCAATAGCCACAGAAAGTTGATCATACAAAAAACTAATAGCAGTATTTACATCCATGCATTTCAACTCCAAATCCCAATCAATTTGATTCAAATGCTGCCGTATAGAAAAAAAATCAGCCAATTCATAATTGTACCGGTACGTGTCGGTACAAGACAAAGATCTCAATGAAAGAGAATACAATCTAATTTCAATAGGGGGATGATAAGCATCACAATGTAGGAGGTAATCAACCGGACTGATAGTTTCAACATACTCATCGGTGGTGAAAATCAAGTCCAGCATACCATTGAAATCATTGTAAATATTGTTTCTTTGATATAAACCAAAGTAGTTGGAATATTGAGTCAGAATCTCCACCGAAGACCTTTCATTCAGTGTCACACCAGGATGAAACGGTTCCGTTAGAAAAGAGTCGTCATTGCGCCAAACCACATGCGGAAGATTGTAGTCACCGAAGAGGAAAATTGAAGAATCATAATCCTGACACAGTACCTCGGCCAGAGAAACACAATGTTCAAGGTGAAGAGATGATGATGAGGCAGGGGGGAAGTAACTTGCTCCAATAGATACAGACTTCGAATTAAACTGCAACTTGACAAGAATATGTGCCACGCTAGTAGGCGGCAAATCAACCAATGCACTATTCAAATACTTTTTGACCGCAATCAGCACACCACCTCCTCAAGAAAAAACACTGGTGCGCCTGCTCCTGTCCAACCGATACAAGACATGATCATTAAAGGACAATTCTTCATCAGATATGTTATCCGTTAACCAGGTTTCAGAGAAGATAATAACATCATACGTAGAAGTAAGAGATTAAAGTGAAATTTGCAAATCTTGAAGTTTAGTACGAAGACCACGAACATTCTGATAGAATATCAAAAGGTGAGCTATAGGTTTTTTTTCTGGGGCACAGTACGCGTGTCAACAATCGTTGGCAATCCATTTATATACTTGATTGTTTTGTTGGTATCACCACCATCGATCAGATTCTTGAGTTCCGCACGTAACGTGGTTAAATAATTTCTTTCTTGAACAGTTCGATCTTGATAAATTTTAAACGGTCCATTGTGATTAGATTCACGTTTCAAGACATTTATAACATCCTGAGATGATGGAAAAGAAACACAAATAGGTCTGTGTTTGTTCGCAACCTTTTTACCGATTCTATGCAGCCTGATATTATCATGAACGGAAGGATTAATATTTCGGAATGGTGTTTTCACCTCCACTGCATCATTTTGCTGTTGATTGTCCGGCGTCTCATCAATACCAACAATAATAATATTGCGAGATCGCTTCCGTCGCTCGTTGACTTCATGAATAATCGTTTCAAGATCACGAGAATCGCGGTCTTGTTTTGAAACGTCGAGTTTGTTCTCAACTTCAGTCAATTTAGCAGTGAGGGAAAGAATAGTTTGACTAAGAGAAACTATTTTGTCCTCGTAAACCCGAGCCATTTCATCACGAAATTTCGAAAATTCTTCATGGATGAGCTCCTTTATATTCACCAGCAGAGACGAGTCTTCTGCCAAAGATGAATCAATTTGATGTGAAGAAGCATCTGAACAATCGATGAGTTTGTTCACACTCCACGGATGATTACATCTGTGCACACATCCTGGATGCGAATGAATATTACACGTATGACAGCTCACAGGATGAGAGACAGGTTTAGTACAACCTTCACAGATTTTCTTATCTTGTTGTGACATTTTGAATATATGAAAAGATCAAAACGTAGAGCGGATGATGATCACTGGTACTAGTAACACACAACACACATACACGAGTAATGGTCTGTTTATTGTTATCGTTTCACACAACGAAGCGGCAATGTAAGTGACACTATGTATGTTAGGCTACTGTATCCGTGAGACGAAACTTTTCGACAAATGATGATTCCAAATCAGTGAAAACGTGGGAGATAAGGCACAAACCGGAAAGTGAAATACTACACGAGATGCACAGTAAAAAACACTATACCGAGCGAACTGAATAGCAGTTAAATAGACACTATTAAAAGCAACGGATGAGAAAATTATCGGAGCAGCAAATGCACGTCAAACTCGCATGGCGTCTTGTTGATTATGTTTTTTTATTGTTGTTCCCTGTGGGAAAATTTAAAAGGAAAAACGATTCTTTCGAAGAAATCGGGTGGGAATGGATAGGTTTTTCTCCAGCAGAATCATGCAGAAACGGATAGAAATGGATGGAACTCATCAAGGTGATATCGTAGAGCACCGGATTGAAATGGATACGATTCGCATCAGGCCCTGAATATAATATCGATACATTCGAATACAATCCCGATAATCCCCTATTCACATTGTGGAGTGAAATTGACGAGTCTTTTATGCGCTCTGCGGATGATGCTGGATCCCGAAATACATGGATCAGAAATAGGATTCAAACGGATGCACTTCAAAACCCTATCCATTTCTATCAAATTTTTGCAGCAGGGAAGGTTATCCGAAATATTTTCCCAATATTTATGAGGCTTCACCAAGAATAAAACCTTGTTCTAGTATAAGTTCCGAATTAAATCAAAGTTCTTCACATTGTTTGGTGAATTTCGTGAAAAATGATAGTGATTGAAGGTTTTTAGAAGATTGTAAAATCAAAGAATTTGTTAGTTACTTTATGCACTTTCAAAAGTTGACTATTCAGAACACTATTTGAACTTTTCATGGTATTCAAGTTGGTATTTCACACTAAAGCATCTTGTTATTGAAATTACAATTAAGTGGGATTCAATCAACGTAACGTATAGCGATTACTTCAATTATTTTCAATAGAATCTTAGAAGATGACTTAAATTTTCAAATCTTCAAATACAAACTCGGATTCATAAACTTCCGAAAGATTGATCAACTCTTGGTAGTGGAAACTTGTTATTGAGAGACACGGAGAGTAATGGTATTCAATTCGGACGACATTGTACCCCGATCAATTAGTTTAACCTGTGATAATAATTTGTGTGGCAATGTTGAAATTGTGAAGGAAAACTCGATTATGCAGCTCTGTAGATTCTCAAAATGTCTATGACACTGAGAGAGATTTACACAATCGAGCTATGCATATGATTAAAAAGAGATTCAACTTTTACAATGACTGTAATCTGTCGTTCATGATTATTTAAAGCGTATATACACGTGTGAATACAACATTCACCGATTCATGAAATTTTTAGCGTAATTTTCCCTTACCTTCACACAAAGAGCTACCTTTATGTGCCCTACACGCGAATTGATAATTCCCTATGTTTTCTATCTATAGAATTTCGGGGTTCTCAGAGAAACTTGTGACGTAATGTGACGTTTTAACACAAATACATAAAATGGCACAATTCATCAAAACTGAACTCTAGGAAACTCCATTGAATTAAATCTTATTTTCGATAGCAATTTCTGGATTTTCAAAAGTTTTATCAACCTCATTACCAAACGATATTAAAATTTCACAACTTTACTGATTCCAAAATCTATTCAGAAAATTTTGTTTCGAATTGATATCAATCTTCACCTTTCATATAGATTCGAATTTTTGGGATCTCAGGAAAAAATCACAGAACAGATGCCAAAAATAATCGTATGTACCTCAAAAATAAGTAGAATCATTACCAATTGGAATAAATGAATAATCAATTCTTTCCAACCGGTAATGATTCTACTCATTTTTAGGGTACATACAATTTGTTCATTATGCGTTTATTCATTCTTGATAAACATTCAACAAATTTAAATTTCACATAAAAAGCTCTCATATGATATACAAAATCGAGCCGTGGAACCTTCTTGCGGTGCACATTGGGTATCATTCGGACCTGAGATTGAGAATCAACGACAAATCAAAAATATATAGTATGTATTGTCTGACTGTCAGAATAGACAAAGAATTTTTCGTGCAAAATAAGTTTTTTGAGGTTATGTCAAATCTCAGACGTGCAGGGGTATTTTTGACCTCAGATTTGGATTCAGCAACCCCAAAACCATATAGTATGCCTGGTCTGACTGTCAGACTCGACAAACATTTTTTTTTTGTGTGGCTGTGTTATCCAATTTTAAGACTCGAAACTAGACTGGGAAAAATAAAAGATTCAATTAACTCCACAGACTTCTATATGATACACTAGACCGTGAAAATGCTATAGGATGCGTTTCTCAAGCTAAGGCGAGTACGCGGATACACAAATTCATATGTGTCAGTGAATTATGGGAGCCGCCATTTGTAATAGGGAAACATGGATAGACATTTTCTGTCATGTGTGAGTGTAAAGTTCAGCTCGTAGATATTTTCGACCATCATATGCCTCATGTGCAATATTTTCACGTAAAATTAATTAAGGAATAAAATTGAGGAATGCAGAATTCGAAAAGGGCCAAATAATGCCAAAAAAGAGTGCATATCCAGATTGCAAAACCTATACTAAAGAAGTAAAAGACAGTGGTGTTCACTTTTTCAAATAAGTTTGATATGAATTATTTATGTGGAATGAATGTAGCTTGGTTACCCAAGCTCAAATGATCCAAGCAATGTTATTATTTCATCACTTCAAAGTAAAATTTCAATAGTCTATCATATCCCAAAAACAAAGAATACAAAAATCTAAAAACACATTCTGAAGGAAAATTTCACTGCGTTCAGAATTTCGAGGGGATATAAAAGGATACTCATCCTTATACTCCATTCGAAAAAAAAGATATGGAATCAATATGAGCGACCAAGTACATTGGTTATCCAAAGGATATGTGAAAGATTTTTGGTATATTTTATTTTATTTCATTTTATTTCGTTCATACGGGTATAAAAGACCCTTCGGTACATGTAATATACATTATTTGAACCATATAACATATTGTGCATCAAAGCATTGAGCATCATGTTGACCTCGACTACATGCATCTTATATTATAACAACAGTTAACGTGTATAATTATAGATAGAATGGACAATTAGGTATTCAATTTGACGAATGAGAGAAAGAGAATTTCTAAGATCAGAATTGGATGAAAACAACTCAAGCACATCACTGTAAGAATTACACAGGCTGACAAAATTTGACGAAAGTCTGGAACCAGAGACCAGACCTAGTGTACCCGGAGGATTTTGGTGCGCTGATTACGAATCTGGCCTCAGAATTGCCCCATCACCCTAGGTTTCCGAGATATTCTGACCTAAAAAGGTCAAAGACACGGTTTTTTTGCCATTTTTGAGGTCATGCAAGATAGAGAGTAATAGCTGAATCAGGAATCGATTCATGGGAGCTGAAAGTACCACTCTTCCTCTTCGAAACAGCGTTGGATTCATGTGGATATCTTTCTTCTTCTTGAAGATATCGATAATCGAACTTCATTAGTCTTGCGTATCAACCCATCATAGACCATGGGCAAACCAGGGGGAATTACAGAAATATCAATATTGGAATGAGGACATTGGTGGAAAAGATGGTGTCTCATGGAAAAGAACAGATTCTTGAATTGTTTAAACAATTATTATATGAACGATTTGTTTAGAAAACCTTGATGCGTGAAAACTAAGAGCAACATTCGATTCGACGGGAAAAACTATTTGGGAAAAGAGGGTTTGGAAGTGTGTGTGTGTGTGTCCTTGATGTGTGATAAAATAATAATGAATGAACAATAATATGTACGGAACACTGCTCTTGCCCATAGCCAAACAGCGGGAATTGTTGAGAAGTGGAACAAATCTTCAAACTCTCGCTTCTTGAGTAATTTTCCCTGTGAAACTGCATGATGTTCTTAGTTTTCAAGTATCATGCTCTTTTAAACAAACTGTTTGAACAACAATTATTCAAACAATCAGGAAACCGGGGTTTTCCTTCTCCAAAGTATATCTTTCTCACCCATGTGCTCATTTCAATCTGACTTCCCTGTAATTCTTGCTGTTTTGCCCATGAACTATAATCGGTTGAGTTCATATCGCTATCTTATATTTCAGAGGTGGCATCCAATTTGTGTGCAACTACATTAACGAAGTATCACTGCGTGTTATCCACCAATACACTACCATAAATTCATATTCAAGGGTGTCGGTGTTGCCCAACCATCACCACGAGGAGGTCCGCAGTCACGAAGGTTACTTTTTCAATGTTTTTTTCACTTTTATTTGTTTTTTCGTCTTTTTTTGTTTTTTTTTGTTTTTTGTCTTTCATGCTGTTTTTTTATTGCTTTTTTTCTGAACCCTTGAGGAGCGTGTGAATCGCGGAGGTGTTTAATTGTGATTTCTGAGTCAGTGCAGAGACTATTGATTAGTTGTCTAGCTGAAGTGGATTGTTTACATGCATGTATGTCATGAAATAAAATTTTTTTTTCTCGGTCAAACCTGTGGAGAGCCAAAATTCAATCTTGGAGGTCTTTGAGCCTCAAGCTAAGACGCAGTTGAGTATTGAATTCTGAGCCCTGCGACTATATTCAACTTGTCATATTAGGTTCCCTTTTATAAAAACGTTTACGTTCCACTCCAAGAGATCGTTGGAGAGATTTACGTTTATGACTCGCAAGGTAATCCTCTTCTCTTTGTAAGGACCAGTAAAAGTCTGCCATCATCCTTTCATCCCATCTACCCTGGTATTGTTGCTCTTTCTGATGGAAGTCTTGACGAAACCGTTCACCCATTTCTTCGCTGAATGCTCCAACGTTTTCCGGAAAGTAGTCTGAATGAGATTTAAGAAAATGGATTTCGAGGCTCATTAAACAACCCAGTCGCTCAAAATTTTCCAACATAGTGGCCACAATAGTTTTAAACTTCGGATCTCGATTGTTCCCCAAAAATTTCTCTGTTGAATCTTTGAAACTCAACCAAGCATTCCTTGCTATAATTGAATTCACATTCATCATCTATTCACTATTCTGTCCCATTATTTGTTCACGATTCTGATTGCGGAATGATGGATACTTGACTGTCCATTAGGCATTATGGTATATCCATTATACTTTTGCCTGTAAAAAAATAGCACATAAACTTCAATAATCACCCTTGAGCAGGCTCGGTATGATCTCTTTCATCGATTGCCTACGATCCTAATTGGAGAAATTGACAGTGGAGCCTTCCGAAGTAGCTGGTCATCTGGTTCTGATCAGCTACTTCGGAAGGTTCCAGTAGTTGACTGTCTGTCAGAACTTATGATATATCCCTGACTTTCTGGTATGTGGAGGAATCGCACATACACTTGAATCTTTTCCCTTGAGCATGCTCGATTTGATCATTTTCCAACGACTCTAGCAACAGAACCTGATAGTAGATTGTTTGTAAGGGGGTTATGGCATATCTGTTAAGATTTCACCTGAAAAGTAATGTATGAGTTTGAATCATTCTTTCCGACTAGACCTTGTATGATCCATTTGATCATGAGCCTGTGGTTCTGTTGGGAAGAACCAACAGTAGCAGACTGTTCATAAGGGATTACGGTATATCTGCTGAGCTTTTGTCTGTATTGAATATTGTATTTTATGAATAATACATCATACAGAGCTTACCTTTTTATATTTTTCAATTTTTCAAATGTAACAAACATATCTATAGCTTCCTCAAACTTTTACAATGTTTTTTTCATAGATAAGCTCATCATTCATCCATTTTTCATTCGTTTCTTTTGTGATCAAATTATTCGTATTTTATTGTTTATTGTTGTCCTGATTACATATTTTATTGTTTATCGTTTAAACCGCGACCACCTGCAATTCATCCATTCGGGGTTGTTGAAGTGAAATACATGAGGTATTATAAACAGTTTTTGACACGTCAAAAACTATGTATTCTACTTCAAAAAATCGAGAGTGATTTACGTACGTATTTTACACCCACGGAATTCGAAATTCAAAAAATTGCATTTCTATATATTTTATGAAGTTGAATCAATGATATATAAGTTTTCAATTAATTGTCGGGAGAAAGAATAAGAATTATCATTTCAAAATCAAATCTGTATGAGAGCATTGAGTTTTCAATCCATAACGTATAAACAGTGGCTTCAATTGATCCTCTCCTTTCTTTCCAGACAGCACAACTAGTCCTCAAACAGTTCTTAGAGAATACCATTTGAATGCCACGCTCCTCGAGGGAATTCTTCAAGAATACGCACAATCATTCATTTGAATCCAAAAATAATTCTAAAAGTATGCCCGTTATGTCAGTAGAAATGAAGACATATAGAAGTACAGAAAGAACACATAATTTGCCCCAAAGAATTCATAATGCATTTACATCTGAATCCATTAAGTAGGGGAAGGTGTTGTACCTTCGACCACTTTGGACATTTACATTTCTGTATTTTTAACGACAACATAAATCCAATTCTGCACCATACCATATCAAACTTCGGCCTATTAGGCATATACTAAAAATTCACGAAAAGTCTCATTCAACTGCTTCTTACGTTTTATGATTCTTAAAAATTAGCTCATCACATGGTCTAAGGTACGACCATACGTTGTACCTTTGACCAGGAGTTATTGTACTTTTGACCAGGTTATAAATCAACACAGTTATTGCAGTGAAAAAAATTTCATTCCATGCAATTACATGAAGAGTCTTGTTACTCCTCAATTTAATTATATTTTTCAATGAAAAGATGAAACTTAGTGCCTCTCAATGGGCTATGTAGATATTATTTCAAACAGTGTTGTCATGGACATGAATACAGTGAATCATATTTGAAGGATAAAAAAAAAATTACGACATTGCATCTTAGATATCACAAAAACATCACGGCATTCCATCTTATGTATCATTTTGCCAGTTTATTCAATTTTGTATTGGCCGAAATCAGTAGAAAAAATTTGACTGTTTTTCAATCGGATTGATTCTCCGGCAGCTGTGGGATTTGGGAGCTTGGCCTTTACATCTTCCTGTTGTACGTCATACATGGTGACATCGTCCATAAAAAATCTAGATGTTCCAGGAACTTTCTTTAAAAACTGAATCTTCAATCCATCGTCCAGTATCAAACATATCTTGGCAACAAAAAACTTGGATGTTTTCTTTGTTGTTAGATTTATCAACACAAAATCTCCCACTTCTAAATTTATGTAACCAAATTCCAAATCTGTCTCCACTACAAACTCTTTATCTATTTCACTGATATTAGAATCACTTGTACTAGAAGGAATAGATATTTCAGGCTCAGAGCTGTCATCTTCAATAAAAATTTTCTTCTTCAATTTGTTTTTTTGGGGGCCAGTCTTTTTTTTATATTGTCGCTTTACTTTCTTAGATTTTTCAGCAGACTTGTCTTTCAAACATTTAGACTTTTCTTTGGATTGTATAGCCTTTTTTCCAGGTGAATCTGTAATTATTCGAGACTTCCCTCTTGGTCGTCCTCTCCCTGTGGATTTTCTTTCCGGTGCTTTAGGAAAAGTTCTCACAATTTCTGGCAGCACAGTTTCAGACATTTCAGGTTGGTCTCTTTGGGTGTCACTGACGGACGCAGAGTTGATATCAGTTAGAATATGGTTTGAGCCTATACTTATTTCAGGCATTGGCAGAGTCTCCTGGGCCATTGGTCGGTCTGTCACTGCTGATGACAGAAAATCTTCTTTAGTGAAGATATTCCCGTTCAAGGGCACAAAACCAGAAACCTTGAACCCTTCCATAATATTGTTTGGAATAAACGCCTGCGTATAGACGATACCAGCTAGGCTGGCTATTTCATATATCGTGTCGGGCTTTCCAGCGTTACCTGATGATATCATCCACTTATTCATGGCTCGATTATAGAAGGTTTCCAAAGGACCGAACACACTTCTGTCGAGAGGCTGCATTTTGTGACTCGTATGTGGGTGAAATGTCATAATGATCACACCATGTTCTCGAGCTCAATCAATCATTGGAACATTGACATGTGTATCGTGATTGTCCATCAGCAATAGTACAAGCTTTTGAGGAGTACGACGAACATGGTCAATGAAGTGCTTGAAGAACTGGAGAAAGGTTGAATCATTCGATCAACCAGAGGGGTTTGCTGCCCTGATTGAACCGACTGACGCACCATGAAGCATAAATGGTTTATAATTCACCCTAAGAAATATGAACAGTGGGGGAACACTGTTACCAGAGGCACTGACTGCACAGATCATTGTTACAAGAGTCCCTCTTTCACCTGACGTCATCCCACCAACTTGTTTCTTACCTTTAGGGCCAAGAACTTTTGGAGGCACATGGACCGTGGTTATCCCTGTTCCATCGGTGTTCCAAATTTCAGATGGTTGAAATGAGTGACGTTCAAGGATTTGCTTGTAATTAATCAACATAGATGCGACGGTTTCTCTATTGAAAGCTGTAGCTCTTGCCAAACTTGTAGATTAAGGTTGACGAAGCGAAAGTTTTTCATGCAATTTTTTTCGAAAATCTCTAAGCCATTGCTTTCCATCACATTGATTAGTAATCCATGAATTGTCGATTCATTTCTTGTTCGCCACAGCAAAATTATACGCCAAACGCCTCACCTGGTCTTTGGTTAATCCATAATGCATATTGGCTGCTGTCACCAAATAATTAGCCAGGCTCTCCTCTTTGTTGTCTGTGAAAACTTTTTTCGAAATATTGTAAGAATAATTTTCCATTCTGTTTATGAATTCATTGACTCGGGAAGAGTTCTTGAAGAATTCTATCCTCGTTTTTCAAAAAGAATCCTTCGGGTTATCCCAGATAGCACAAGGATTCCTAAAGAGTTCTTTATAAATAAATTGTATTCTTTCGGAGCTCTTTGAGGATTCTTGTGCTGTACAAGATCTGGGACGTTTTTCTGTAGTATTAGAATGTACCCATACCGCGTACCAGTTTAGAAAGAGTTTGCAAAGAATTCATTATGAATTTTTGAGAATTCTTCTTAAACTCCTGTGCTGTGCGGGTAGCCTACCAATAATTAAACATTATTAACAGGCGTTCAATCAATCAAAAAGTATTATCCATTCATAACCTGTGAGTCCCATAACTTGAATGATTTGAAAATTGAGTATTAAAGTTTATGTATTGCTGAGAATGAGCAGTGAAGTCAATTACTAACTAAAATTGAGTATTTTACGTTTTTTCCATATAAGGTGTAATTCACATTATGTGTTTTACATTTTTCTACACGTAATGTAAGAAACCGTTAGAATCGTGTATTTTAACATCCCCGCCAGGGTTGGCACGTGATATACTCCTAAGTATTTCACATAGTTCACGACACGTAAGAAACCGAGTATCTCACGCATAAAACCAACTCCTTGCCTTTGGGGGGACAGGAGGGTTAAAATATCTTACATATATTACGTGTCAGAAACCAAGTATGATACGTAAGAAATTAAAAAATCACGTAATAAACCCACCCCTGATCCCTGGTCATGGGAATTCGGGAGGGTTCCTTCCACTGGCATAGAGATATTCTGTCTGTTTCCTTCTTGGGACATCCAATATTCTGTCCTTTCCCTTTTCTTCCAATATCCAATAGCATTCACTTTAGTCAATCTATATTATAATCCAAACATCCAATAGCGTTGATTTCATATCTGTATTATGTATATATTGTATCGATTTACCAGAAACATAAATAATCTGTCAATGAAGCGAGGTGTTGACAGGTTATTATTATATTGAGGTGATGAATGGATGCAGGGATTCATTCTGTACCTATTTTTTCGTTTGAATTTGAGACGAGGATGAGATGTCTTTGCAATAGTAAAATGACTGCATGAAACTGTGAGCTAAGTTCATACAATGAGAATTTTCTATTCTACACATAGTTACATGACACTCTCAGACATTCGATGTTTTGAATTCGATTGAAATTATAATTTTCTCGGAACATACATTGGTTTTTGTGTTACAGACTATTTAATTTATGGTAAGAATTCGAAAACGATCAACTAATGAAGAATGGTTAGGAATCACCCTATATGTTGTATATTCATGTTCGTGACCAAGTTCAAGCTACAATTTATAACCATGTAACCGTATTAATATTCATTCCAAAAATTAGAGACAGACTCTCGTATTATATTGATAGATCGATAAAAGGATATAATTTTTAACACAATGTTCATTCCATGATCATGTATTTTGCCACTCTTTTCTTCTCAATATTGAGACATGGAATATAAATTGCTTCATACATCTTCAAAGCGCAAGTACGCATTCGTATTGTAATCTTTATCTCCTCTCCTTTGAAATGAAAATTACAATTAGATTTTGTATTCCGAATTCCTAAATAGTGAAAGTACAATCCTATTTTGTATTCGAAAGTAAAGAAAGCCTCGATTGGTATTGTATTTAATACTCTAAAAGAGTCAGAGTACAGGGTACAATTATATTTCATGTTCTGTAACAAATGGAGTATTGATTATAATTATACTTTTCACTTTGTATTTGGCGGAGTACATTATTGCCCATCCCTGTTGACAATAATATTGGAAGGAAAAATGAATGGTGAAATTTGAAAAAGTAGACCTAGATTAAGTTATATGAAGCAAATTATACAAGATAAGAGTTGTCGTAGATGTGCAGAAATTGAACAGTTAGCGGATAATAGACAGTGTTGGAGGGCTCCATCAACCAGTCATAAGACTGATGACTTCATGATGATGATCCTTAACTACATCTCCTGGTATGTGGTTCGCGCGATGTTGAATGTTGTTCACTGTAGCTCATGTACTGAATCGTTAATCGCAGAAGAGTGGACACTCTCACTCTCATAATTCTATTTATTCGAGATTTAACGATTCGTTGAATAATGGGGGACTGATTATACCATCTCAGAGTGCCCTGAATATCATTCTATTTACTGGAAAAGAAATCTGCATACAAACCGGACACTTTCAAAAATTGTCTGTGAATAATCTTGATCAGCGAATCCTGATGAGAGTTCAAATCTGTTTTGGTCTTGATAATAAGATATTTGTATTCTTCCAAGGAAACTTCTGCGCACTATTAAATTCCGGAATTAGAAAACTCGGGTTTTACGCCCCACCCTACTGTATATATATAGATCACACGAATATTCAAATAGTCTGAATGTTATTTGTAATGTGACAGTTAATAATAATGAAATATGACTGACCCTTTTCAGAAACATAAATATCCAAATGTCTTCCGGCAAAATGCCGATTTTTTCATAATTAATAAACGATTACGAACTTTCATATTTGTCTTATATTGTTTCTATTGAAAACCCATTTAAAAACATGTGTATATATTCATGATATTTCATATATGGATATATATTTGCGCGTGCGCATGGATTTTGGTATAGTGCAATCACTTCCCGTATTACAAATGGCCGCCTACACGATCAGGACAGGTGATTCCACCAAAGTACATTCCTTGACAAAAAAAAATCCCCAACAAAAAGAACCCAGAATAAAATAACCCCGGACAAAATATCCCGGACTAAAATATCCCACGCCAAAACATCCCAGTACTATTACCACCGTCTGCTGAAATCTGAGAAATCCTCTATGAACAGATCGATGCTGGCACGCTATCGCCCATCCCTATCTTGGAGTCCAGATACCTCACAAATTATAATATCACGAACAACATAATTTGCCAATTTTTTCAAGTTCCTGTATCAGTGCTGATGTATTATCATTCATGATATAGTATAATAGCTGTGTTTTGCGTTATAATATTTTGTTTCGTTAGTTTGAATTTTTGGATCATTTCAACTTTTGATATGATCATTCCATCAGTAACTGAAGTGATTATTCAATGTATAATTGTATCTTCATTTCATTCCCAATGCCAAGAAATCTCGTACCATGCTTAAACTTCCTCGTTCCGGAAATTTTTCCGAATTCATAGATGGATCATTATTGAATTTTGATAACATAGTACAATTTCACATCTTTGAAATCATAATTCTCTATGCTGAGCGCGGTAATATCACAAGAATCTCTGTAATAATACAATCTCAATTTGTATAGTTCGTTTCATTATCCACAGTGAATTTGTTATGTTGATGATGATGCTGCATTGCATTACTTGTTGAAGGAACCTTTCGAAGTAGCTGACCTGATCATCTGGTTATGACCAGATCAACTTTGATTGGTTGAGTAGTGATCTGGTCATGCTCAGATGATCAGGTCAGCTACTTCGGAAGGCTCCGAAGAGTAGAGAAGCATGATGTTTCCATAGAAATTCATTATCCTTGCATACCCAGACAGCACACAGAAATCTCAAACAAGTTCTGAAAAAAAACTCTTGAAGAGCTCTTGTAGGATACAAGATGTTTTGAAAGAGGTTTGAAGAGATTCGATTCGTCAGAAATTCCTATGTTTAATAGTTTGAATACGAATTTTCATTATCGGAATCTAGAATAGATGCTTAGAAAATACTGAAAAGGATTCAACAACAAACCTATAATTTGTGAATGATTATGATTCAAATTAAAATATGTTATTCAGTTGAATATGAATATGATTGGTAACTGCAACCGTTTTTGATTTATACATTCTTGTCAATCAAGTTGGAACATACATGTATACATGTAGATATATGCATTTTCTCAATTTGTCTTGCTCATAACGGTGTATAATATACACGTGAACATGGAATGGGAATATTTCTTTGAAATTTCAGGTACACTGTGGGAAATAATCGGAATTTTTCTATGTATGTCAACTGGAAAATTCCAATCGCTATTTCAGAAATCAATTTCCGGTACATTTATGTGGAACTTCCCATAAATTCATCTGAAAATTCTCAGCTCTATGGGATTTTCCCCAGCACTCCGCAGTCAATTCCTCGAAAAGTTCGGGAAATTCCTAACGCATTTTCGTGTTAATTACTTCACATGAATGTATGAGATTTTTCTCATAGGAATTTCTTACAGTGTATGTATGTAACTCTATTCATTTCCGGCGCCTGCTTACACTGCTTGCAAGCGCCCCCATATAAACTCCTCATAACTACTTCTTAACCCACTTACAATTTTCACAACTTTCTACAATTTGCCTTTTTGCCCTCTACAATTACTTCTTATCCCATTTATACTTCAAAATCTGACTCCAGTCCCTCCATTCCAATCTTACACAATTTCATACATCTTCGAGAGAGAGAGATTCATTTATCCTTGCATCCATCCTCACTCATTCCCCCCCTCCGTATCATTCCCTTCTTTTCCCCTCCAGCCTACGCATCCATTCTCCTCCATTTCCCTCCTCCCCCAAAATCTCCACCATCATTTCTCCCATCCGTCTACCATCGCCTTCCATGCAGACTTCCAATACGTGTTCCCACGTTTCCTCCTCCTCCCCACATACCCTGCACTTCTTCTTTCCCCCGTTCACCTCCCAGTATCTTTCTCCTCTCATCTCATTTCCCAGTCTCAATCCAGCCATTCTCCTTCCCCTCCCCATTCCCTCGCCTTCTCTCAAATATCTTGAAATCCCCTCCACCCAGGCTTCTTGATACCATCTATTGTATTTGGATTCTGCGATCCTTCCCCATCTCTCCAATTTCTGCTCATCTCTGTCCTTTTCCATCCAACCGTTCTCTCCTTCTTCCCCTTCCCTCATTTCCCCTGTCCCCACATCTACCAGGTTCGAGCTTTCTATCGCTTTCCTTCCCTCTTGTTCCCACCTCGACATTCTTCTTCCTCTTATCATCTCTTCCCAACACCTCACCGCCACCTCTCCCGCCCTCCCTTCTTTTAATCTTATTCTCATCTTATCTCTTCCCAACTCTTCCCTGATCATATAACCTGGCGTCCCTCTGTCTAATCTCAACATCCATCTTATGTACCTCTCTTGCAACCTTTCTACTTCCTCCCGTTCCTTCCAACCCCAAATTTCCGCTCCATACTCAACAACGATTCCAACCAGCCTATCCCATATCCACATCCTTCTTTTCCAATCTCCCTTGAATAACCTTTCTCCAATTCCCCATACTACTCTATCTTTTACCTGTGCCTCTTGCAATCCGTTATTCCTAAACACATACCCTAAATACCTAAACTCCTTAATCTCCTCTATTTTCTCCTCCCCCCATTTCCAACTTCCATCTCCTCTTCCCCTCCTCCTTCCCTAAACCTTATGATCTTCTCCAGTCCCACATTTAAGTTCAGCCTCTTGAACCTAAAATACCTCCTTCATTCGGCCAAAACTGACTTATTCTTCCTCCTTTGTCGGAATCACCACGTCATCCGCATAGCTCAATGTCCATATCTTCCTCCGGTCCACTATCACCCCTCCCACCTTACTTTTCGCCATCCCTTCCTCCAAATCAGCTATTAATAGATTGAAGAGCACCGGACTTGAAGGACATCCCTGCCTTATCCCTTTCACCAGCCAGAATACCTCTGTCTCCTTTTCTCCCACCATCATCCTCGCTTTTGTCTCCCTATATATTCCTTTTATTCCATCTATCAGCCCTTTATCCACCCCCCCTTCCTTTCATCGACTTCCATAACACTTCCCTGTCTACCGAGTCAAATGCTGCCTCAAAATCCACAAACACTGCAGCCAATTTCCCTTTTTTCTCTATCTTCCTCCCTATCAGGTAATTCAGTGCGAATATATTATCCGTCGTTCCCACTCTTGAAACTCGTCTGATTACCTGCTAACATCCCCTCTTCCTCCACTCTCTTCTCCAACCTTCTTGTTAACAATGATAAATTTTGTACATCGGCGTCATCAGTGGTACTCCCCTATATTCCTCTACTCTCCTCCCTTTCCCCTTTCTCACAATCGGCACTATAATCCCCTCTCTTCATTCCTTTGGTATCCTTCCGCTCTCCCAAATATCCATCATCACCTCCTCTACTTCTTCCCTTACTTGGTTCCCCCCGTATATCCAGCATTCGTTGTGTATCCCATCCTTTCCCGCTGCCTTTCCTTCCTTCAGTCCTTTCCACTTTCCGTGAATTCCTTATCCTCTATTTGCGTATAATTCTCTATCGTTCCTTCCCTGTCTCCCGCTCTCACCTTCCTATCTACCCCTCCTAATGAATTCATGGAATATCTTTTCCATTCCTCTGGTCCTATGTCTCCATTTGTCTCTTTCCTCCTCTTCCTCCCTCTGTTCACCCATCCCATTTGATATATGTCCAATATTCATTCGAGTCTCTCAATGCTAATGTACCACGAACAAAGAGTAGAAAATACGCTAGATTAAACTGTCAGATGCTGCAGTCGCAATTACAATTAGTCTCCATGGATCAGAATAGTGTGCGATGTTTGAATGATCTTGTTGAAAATTTTGATTCCTCGCTCCATGAATTACTCGATCTGCATGCTCCTGTTGTTTCAAACCGATCGAATGATATGAAATATGTCCCTTGGATTAATAAAGAAATCAAAGAATTTATCAAATTGCGGAACCAGGCGCGACGACATTATCAGCGATGTTCTTATCCAGAATTTGACAATCATCATCGATTAGAATACAGCAGACTGAGAAACCTAGTCATCGTCCTAATGAGGATATCTGAAAAGGAATTTTTTGAGATGCGACTTTCCCGAACTGAGGAATCGAGGCAGTTGTGGAGAGAACTCAGAAGCTTGAAAATAATCAAAGATGGGAAATCTCACACTAGCACAGTTATCAAGTTCTCACTAGAAGACCTCCAGCAGTATTTTTCTTCGGTTTATAATAGTGCCCCATCGGATAGACCTAGTCTGCTTGATGTTTTTCATACATTTGATGATTCACTATTTTATTTTACGTACGCCACACATGCTGATTTGCGACCTTACTCACGTTTCTCACAATCTTCCATTTTTGGCCTTGATGAACTACCTAGTAGATTTCTCTCCTATTGTGTTCCCTCCATCTCGACTGCACTTCTCGATATCATAGATTACTCATTCACTAATTGTGAATTCTCTCAAGTTTGGGAATACTCATATATTACTCCTGTACCGAAAACGAAAAATCCAGCTAATGTCACTGAATTTCGTCCAATTTCTATACTATGCAAGTGCAGTCAAATCTTAGAAAAACTTGTACACCATTATCTTCTTACTTACTTGAAAAAGAATGAGTTGCTAGACTCTTATCAATTTGGTTTCGCTAAGCATAATTCTACACCAACAGCACTCATCAATATTATCGATGATATTCGTAAGGGAGTTGATCAGCGTATGGTAACGATACTTGTGTGTTTCGACTTTTCTGAAGCATTTGACACTGTTGATCATGCGTTGCTGATTAGAAAACTTGCAAAATTTAAGATATCTAGATCTGTATTGTGCTGGTTCTGGAGTTATCTAGCTGGAAGGTATCAAGCGGTTGAAACTCCGGCAGGGATTACTAGCTGGATCCCAGTAAACTCAGGTGTGCCACAAGGATCAGTGTTGGGACCGCTGTTATTCGCTCTTTATCTGAAAGATATGAATGAGTCCATACAGTTCTGTAAAATATGTAAATATGCAGATGATTTACAAATATATTTCCATTGTCTTTCTCATCTATTGAGTGATACTATTGTGTTGATCAATCTTGAAATAAAACGCATTGTTGAGTGGTGCAATAATAACTCTTTGGAATTAAATCCCAACAAAACACAATGCATGATCTTTGGATCTTCTACGTACATCAATTTGCTCGAAATTGACAACCTACCTAAAATCTGTGTCGGGGATGTGTCGCCTCCCTATGTCAATCGAATCAAAACGTTGGGTGTCACTCTTTCTTCAGCGTTGAATTGGAGTGAACATGTGTTAGATCTACGGAGAAAAGTTCATCGTGCCCTATATCAGTTAAGACTGAATGGCCACCTTCTCTCAATCAACATGAAAGCTAAATTGGTATCTAGTCTGATTATATATCATTTTGACTATTGCTTTCTTGTTTCCACGGATATAACGGAGGCAGAGAATCTAAAACTACAACGCTCCTTCAATGCTTGCGTCCGTTTCATCTTCAATGTTGAGCGAGATGAACACATAACCCCCCATTCTCTGAGGTTACGTTGGTTGAAGTTGAAGGAACGACGTGAATACTTTCTTGGTTCATCTGTATATCAGATGTTGAGAACACGATTACCGTCATCTTTCTATAATCGTTTCAAATTCACCTATCAACACTCAACCTTCGATACTAGATCTGATCGTAACGCTCTAGTTATCCCCCTCCATCGTACCTCAACGTATGGGGAATCATTTACGATTTCGGCTGCAAGACTTTGGAACTCACTCCCAACCCACATTCAGAATCAGCCAATTCTTGCTTCCTTCAAAAGAGATCTACATCATCTTCTTATTAGTAGATACTCATGATTGGGTCAATGACTCGAATGATGATTTCATGTCTGAATTATGAATGCTAGTATAAAATGGAATGAATCATTTAGATCTATATAAAGTGAATTTATTAGCTTTCAATTAGTTTTACAAGTTCTTTTTATTGTTGCTAGTTATTTCGAACCGCTGTAAGAAAACTATACTGTATTTGCCCCATAGGTTTTCCTAGGGCATAATGATAAACTTATCTATCTATCTATCTATCTATCTATCTATCCCCACACCTGCCTCTGGTCCTTTACCTTGCTCATTTCTCCCATTATTTGCTTTCTTTTTGCCCTCTTTTTCTCTTCACATATTTGCCTGAATTCCTTTTTCACGCCTAGTACCTCTTCTATCGAACCCTTCTCCTTTCTCAAGTCTTTCATTTTCCTCTTCACCTCCCTCTTCTTGCTCTTGCATTCCTCGTCCCACCATCTGTTCTCCCTATCCTCCTTTCCTAACCCAACTCTTCTCCTACTCGCCGCTCCTTTCACTTTCTCCATTATTTCCCTCCTTAGTCTTTCACCTTCTGCCCCTCCTCCTTCCCACCCTCCTATTTTCCTCTTATATCCCTCGATACCGTCCTCCGACCAGTCGTATCCCTCTATCCACTCTATTCCCGTTTCTCTTTCAACCACCGACCCCTCTAGTTCTATCACAAGTGGCATGTGGTCCGACTCCTCGCATTCCTCCACTTTCAACCACTTACATTCCTCCCATGCTTATCCATCTCCTATCACATAATCTATTGTTGCTTGCCCTATCGCGCTCATGTACGTAAGCTCTTCCTCCTCGTCCCCCCTCACAGCCCTGTTCAAAATTCCCCACCCCTCTTCTTCTAAAGTCTTCAGTAGGATTTCCCGTTCCTTGTTTATTTTTTTGTCTTTACTTCTCCTACCTCCTCTTTGCTCTCCGTTTTCTTCCCACTCAAATCCTCCTAGTTCTCCCGTCCTCGCGTTGAAATCTCCTCTCATCATTATCCTCTCATCCTTACCTGCTCCTCCCAGATCCTGCCTCAGTGCGTCCATCGTCTCTCTCATATTACCATTCACATATACCGTTGCTCCTTCCCATATCTCATTATTTACCCCCACCTCTCCATTCATTATGCCCCTCTTCTGTTCTCTCTGTTTTCTCTCTTCTCCTTTCCCTAACTCTCCCTTCTGGAGCTACTCAACTGGTAGGCATCAAGCAGTCAATACCTTCACTGGGGTTACTGACTGGGTTCCTGTGAATTCAGGTGTACCGCAAGGGTCGGTTTTGTGACCTCTACTATCCGCTCTCTATTTGACGGATATCAACAAGTCTTCACACCTATGTAAAATATCTGAATATGCAGATGATTTGCGGATATATTGTCATTGTCATCCTCACCTTCTGAATGACACTATTAGGCGGATCAATTCTGAAATTGAACTAATAGTTGAATGGTGTAATAATAACTCGCTAAAACTGAATCCCAATAAAACACAGTGTATGATCCTTGGGTCTTCCAAGTATGTGAATTCACTCAAGTTTGACAGATTATCCAGGATCCGTATACGAGATGAGTTCATTCCTTACGTGAATTCAATTAAATCCTTAGGCGTCACTTCATCTTCAACGTTGAACTGGGGTGAGCAAGTGCTGGATATTCGAAGGAAAATTCATCGTCCTTATATCAGTTGAGACTCAATGGACGATCACTGTCTACTCCCATGGAAATGAAACTCGTATCAAGCCTAATTATTCCCCATTTTGATTACTGTTGTCTGGTCCTGACCGATATGACGGAGACTGAAAATTTGGAACTCCAACGTTCCTGAAATGCATGCATTCGCTTCATTTCCAATGCTAAACGTGATGAACATATAACTCCCCATTTCTTGAAGCTACGTTGGCTGAAGTTGAAAGAACGCCGGGAATACTTCCTGGGTTCTTTCATATATCAGATTTTGAAAACGCGCCTACCAACATCTCTTCATAACCGCTTCAAATTTGCGTTGCGACATGCTACTTCTGGTACGAGATCGGATCGCGATAGGTTAATTATACCACACCATGGGACTGCAACGTATCAGAGGTCCTTCACGGTCAGTGCAGCAAAGCTATGGAACTCCCTTCCTCATGACATTAGGTATAAGGCGACGCTCACGGCTTTCAAAAGGGAGTATCATGCTTCGCTGCTCAACAGATATGTGTAGGCATGTGTAATGTGCGTGTTTCTATATGTATGATGTGTGTATTTATGATGGATGTGTGAGGGATATGATGATTGCTAGAAGAAATTGATTATCGAAATTGTAGAGAGGTTGTTAAATAGTTTCAATAAGTATATTGTTATGATTCTGATTTGTATTTTGTTATTCCTTTATTTTTTGTTCTGTTAAATTGATCAAAATTGATGTAAGCTAGGAGCTTGTCCGAAAGGGCTTTCCTGGAACATGATAAATGTATCTATCTATCTATCTAACTCCTTCCTAACTCCCATCATAATCTCCCCACTTGCTCTCCCTTTGTTATGCTTCCTTTCTGCCCATTGCGTCTTTCATACATATCTTTTCGGTATCTTTTTCTTTATTTTGTACCAGCTCTTCTCCTCTACCCACGTCTCCACCAAACCAATTACATCCCACCCCTCTATCTTCTCCCAGAAGTCTCCTTGTTTACCTATCATCCCTTACAGATTCCAAAGACCTATTTTCACCCATCCTTTTCTCTGTGCTCCCCCCTCTCTTCCTCTCTCCCTCTCTGTTCCTTCTCCTCCCCACCTTCCCTATTTCTTCCATTTTCCCCCGTGAATCCCCTGAAAATCCTTCTCCCTTCTCTCCTCTCCCTCCTTCTCATTTCCTTCCAAGAATTCTCCTCTACTCTTCGATTTTTCCTCTTCCTCATCCCATTTCCACCATCTCCCGTCTATCCATATTCCTTCATATCCTTACTAAATTCTCTTTCCCTCCTTCTCTAACTTGACTCCTGTGGGTCGGTGCCGAATCAACGAAAAACCAAATCAACGAAAAAAAATTTAATAGCAGTATGGAGTTGTCATTTTGTTGCAGTATGAAATGAAATTAGTCATAGATCATTGATTGAATTAAACGAAAATTCCTCATGTCAACCCATTCACTGCACCCGTTTATTACAGTAGACACGTAATTCATCATTCTAATAAAATTAATAATGATCTTCCTAATCGATCGGTACAATCAAACTGTTCCAACCGTCTGTAGAGAACGAAAATCGGTTTGTTGTTATCATGAACATAACCATACCATAATCATAAACATAACAAAGGGAAATCAAGTTTAACGTGGGGTTGTGTTAGCAAATCAATGTTTTTTACTTTTCGTTCAATTCAATCAATGATCTATGACTAATTTCATTTCATACTGCAACAAAATGACAACTTCATACTGCTAGTAAATTTTTTTCCGTTGATTTGGTTTTTCGTTGATTCGGCACCGACCCACTCCTGTTTCTCTCACTTTCTCTATCATCTTCCTTCCCTTCCATGTGTAGTCCCCCTCTAGTCGCTCTCCTCTACCTCTCAGCATCCTTCTCTTCCTCATTATCTTCTCTCATTCCTCTATTGATTTGAATCTAATGACCACCATTCTTTTCTTATTTCTTCCTCCTATTCCCAAATCTCCAATATCCTCTATTCGCACCTCTACTCCTGACTTCTCCATCATCTCCTTCACCTCATCCTTCGCGCTCTTTTTCCCTTCGAGGGCCCTCACAACTATGTTTTCCCTCCTTTCCACCCTCTTTTTATACTCTATTTTCTTTTCCAACTCTTTTATTCTCTTATCCACCTCCACCCCGACTTCCGAATGGGTAGGGAGTCTTTTGACCGAAAAAGTGTTTGGCGGAATCGACATGATTCGACAACCGCTAGTCATTTCCTAGTGTTCTCTGGAAGCGACTAGTGATTGTCAAATCATGTCGATTCGGCCAAAAACTTTTTCGGCCAAAAGACCCCCTACCTTCCGAATGACTGTGCATCCTATTTTCTTCCCCGTCTTTTTCCTCCTTTCCTCTTTTCTCCAGTTCATCTAGTCTTTCCTCTACCCTCTCTACTCGTGCCTCTCCTATTCTATTCTCTACTGTTCGCTGTTCCCCCCTCAAACTTTTCTCCACCCTTCCTTCCTCTATCTCTCTTCTCTCTCTTTCCTCAATCTTTCTTCTCAACTCTTCTACCTTGCCCTTCAACTTCTCCAATTTCTCTCTTTCCTCTCCACTTTTCTGATTTTGTTTCTCCACCTCACCTATTCTCGCCTTAATTTCTCCTCTGTCCAATATCCATAACTCCTCTGCTCTACTCTGTCTCCCACTTATCTTCTCCAGTTCTTTTCTCAACCCTCCGTGCCCCTCATCCATTTTCTCGCTCCCTAACTTCATCATCCGATTTCCCAACTCTTGCATCATCTCTAGCAAGTCTTTCATCACATCTAACCCCCTTCACTCCTTTTCTTCTGATGATCTCTCTACCCTGTCTTCCCTTTCAAACACCATCGACCTCTCCCACTTTTCTGCCTTCTCTCTCTCCCTCTTCCAAAAGTTCCTAATCCCCTCCACGCTTCCACTTCTCGCTCTTCCTAACCTCTCCACACCTTTTGGCCCCCCCTTCTTCCCCCCACCTTCTCTTCACTTCTACTACCCGTTGGTGTCAACCATATCCCTTCCTCTAACTTCCTCTCATTCTCCACCTTTTCTTTTTCCTTGGTTTGCTCAATCTCTGACTCTAATCCCTTCGTCCGTTGGTATGACCCTGACTGTACCTCACCTACTTCTTTCTTCTGCCCTTCCCCTATTTCCTCTACTTGTTTAATTTTTCCGTCTGACTCTAACTCTACCTTCTCTCCTTCCTTCATTCTCTTCTCTTCTACTCCGTCCGATGCCGCCACTATCCACTTCACTTATTCTTCCCTCTACCTATCCTCTCAACTACTTTCCTCTGCTACCACCTTCACCGCTAAATCCTATGTGTCGTCTCTAACTTTCTTCTGATCTCTTTTGCTCACTCCTTTCCCCTCTACCTCTTATCCACCACGTGCTTCAATACCAGAGATGGACATCCTTGATGAAGGATGTGTTATTATGGAATTCAATAAGGATCTAATGGATGATATTATATCGTTTAGATACCGGAGTTGGACATATTCGATGAGGGATGTGTTATCATGGAACTCGACATAAATTTGAATGAGGAGGTGATATCATTTTGCCGTCTGCACACGATCAGGATGTTGGTATTGATGAAATTGAGAATCCAAATCACCTTATAACATCCACTGAAGAGCTCACCATAAATGAAGTGCACACCAGTTCAATCTTCAACAACAAATGCAATCATTTTCATGTTTCCAAAGAGCCCATAATACCCATTGAGGAGGTCTTTGAACATCCTAGCGTAATACCAGTAGAATAGTAGAACTATTCAATACCACAGTCTTGGATGAGACTCTCACCAAAAATTCTATTGGCCCACAAAATGTGAGTTCTGAACCTCGAACCGTGGTGGAGAATCAGGTTTCGTGTAGGGTAAAGAATTAGACTCCAATAAGATACTTAAGGATGATGATGACAAAATCACAGAATATCGCAGAAAATTATCTCCAAAGAATATTGACATATTCTCTATTGAATCTGTAACAAACCAATCGAACATTGGTGGTTATAGCGAAAATGATCAGCAATTGATAACCAATGCAGACCAAGAAACTCAATCCAATGAGCAATCACCTGCAATTGGTGATGTATCCCAGAATATTCTAAATAAGAATGAACAAAAATCCAGGATGTCCGTCAAGCGATGTTTATTTTGGCCACATACTGATTATGAATCGGAGCAGAATATACGATCAAAATCTCAAATTGGAATGCGTTCTGTCGTATCTGGAGCTGAATCCCGAGAAATTGCACAGAAGACAGAGAATGACAAAATTGCCGATGCTGAAGAGGCAAAATTGAGAAAATAATGGGAATAGGAAAACAAGAAGAATTGAAAGTTGAAAAAGAATCAAACGAAATAAAGAGAAGGGCAAGTCAATTTCAAAAAGAGCTACTAAGAATCAAAAAACAGACGGAGAAATTATTGAAACAGCAAAAGAAATTGCGCAAGATTTGAGAGAAAAAAAGAAGACAACAGAAAAATTTTTATCAAAAATGCAGACGAAAGCTGAAATAGAGAAAGATATTGGAAATCTCAAAAAACGGCACGAAGAACTGAGCTTGAACATTAATAATGATTGAAGCGTATCTAGAATGTACGTTTATATTCCATATCCTGTGATTAGATATATCTATATTTATGAAAAACGTGATCATCAATAATTGATATAAATTATATGATGAAATTTGAGAAAGCTGAAGTAATGAAGAATATAATAACCTTGAAAAGAAGACACGAAATATTATTAGGTGTACAAATAAGTTTCCGCGGTTTTTTATAAAAAATTAGGAATTTATTGTAGAGGAAAAGTACATTACGTTTTATTCAAAGTATTTTCCATCATTTGCTACTACTTTTCCCCATCTTTCTGGCAACATTCGGATACCCCGTCGAAAAAACTCTTCATCTTCTGACGCTATCCACAAATCTACCCAATTTTTGGTGTCTTCATATGATGTGAAGCGCTGCTCAGACAGACCATGTGCCATCGACCGGAACAGGTGATAATCAGAAGGGGCTAAGTCTGGTGAATACGGCGGGTGGGGTAAAACTTCCCAGTTGAGTGTTTCCAAGTATGTTTTTACCGGCGCCGCAACATGTGGACGAGCATTATCGTGTAAAAGAATAATTTTGTCGTGTCTGGAGTAGTAATGGGCGCGTTTTTCCTTAAGTGCCCGACTCAATCTCATCAATTGTGTTCGGTAGAGAGCTCCAGTAATGGTTTCGCTTGGTTTCAGCAATTCATAATACACGACACCAAGCTGATCCCACCAAATACACAGCATGAGTTTTTTTCCATGAATATTCGGCTTAGCTGTCGATGTTGATGGTTCGCCGGGCTTAACCCATGACTTTCTCTTCTTTGGATTATCGTAGTGAATCCATTTTTCGTCACCAGTGACTATACGATGCAAAAAACTCTTTTTTTTATTCCTGGCAAGCAGCATTTCACTCGTGCATAATCGACGTTCAACGTCTCTCGGCTTTAGTTCATATGGAACCCAATTTCCTTGTTTTTGAATCATTCCTAACGATTTTAAACGATGTAAAATTGCTTGTTGAGTCACTTGTAGAGTAAGTGCAAGTTTTTTTTGCGTTTGGGACGAATCTTCCTCCAATAGTACTTCTAATTCCATGTCTTCGTACACTTTCGGCCTTCCACTGCGTTCTTTGTCTTTAACGTCAAACTCACCGTTCTTAAACTCTTGAAACCATTCCTGACAACTTTTCTCACTTAAAGCAGCTTCACCATATGCTTCTAGAAGCAATCGATGCGCCTCAGCTGCAGATTTTTTCACATTAAAGAAGTAAATCAAAAGTTCCCGCAAATGATGCTTATTCGGAATAAAACTTGACATTTTTGCACGAAAAAAATTACGTGATGCTGATACGGAATCACTAGTACTTTAAGGTTATGGTGTTGCCAGATGACTGAACTTGGGATATTACGTTTTACATCTGACAATTTTTCCATAACCTTCTGGTGGGGCCATCTTTTGACAAACCGCGGAAACTTATTTTTACACCTAATACTTGAGTTTGAAAATCAATTTCGATGTAAGCGAATCCAAAAGTAACTATATTTCCATTCCATGTTCTGTGATAATTACTGAGAAGGTGATTGTGAGAAAATTATAAATTATATTTGGAAATTTTCAAATAAAAGGTAATAGTGAGCTTGCCAAGTCACTAAAACATAACTCATCTCATAATTTAAAGTCTGTTCAGCTGCCCGATTCCACATATGCTCGTTTCTACATAAAGGTAAATTAAGATTTCTCGAACAGTTAACCGCCCGTTTCTCCATAAGCCCGTTTCTACACCTAATATACTCACATATCTTTACTCCAATTGAATCTAGGATAAAGACCAACGTATTATACGCGCATTAATTGGACATGTAGCAGTAATTGATGCGCAGTAATTCATGCGAAATCGCAGTAACACCAGCATGGGACATTTTTGCTGAAATCATGTTTTGTAAATGGAAGTGTTCTTTCTTGAGGATTTTAAAGTGTCTATACCACTCAAATAATCCCAATAACCGTTGAGAAATGGATATAAAATTGTTTTTTCATCTGAATATCTTTTTTCCTCTATTTGAAAATCATCTCGATCCATACGCCGCAGTAATTGATACATTCACCCTAAATCATAAAAATTCTCCAAGTTTTTCAGTGCATCCTTATGAATTTCCTGAATTTCAATGCGAAACTCTCAATCTCACTGGAAAACTCCGAAACCACTGAGAAGACCTGGAAGAATCTGAAAAACTCTCACTTATCGGACACGTTTTTCCACTAACAATTTTTCTGAATATTTATCAATATCTCTGAAAATCTGAAAATTCCAGTGATTTTGTGCAAAACTTTCCCACCAGGGACACTAAATGAATTTCTGGTTATACTAACTACCCAAGTAGCAACAGAATATACTATGAACGTTCCTCGAATATCCGAAATATTTTCTATGTGCATTCCAAGAGACCGTTTAATAGGTGCTATGCATATTCATCGCACGTGTGTCATTGAATATACGACACATAATCTAATACTTTTCAGGAATGGATAAAGCAGAGAGTTAAGGATTTAGAATTTCCTCTTGTCACTCTAATACGCCATGTAGATCCGGATTGTGTTCTTATGGAATCCGAGATCTTAGAGTATAAATTGGAGAGGATCCCAATGAATTTAAAACCTGTTCCTAGTGACTGTAACTTTTCATACAGCAAGTTATGTGGTACAGAATCAGAGGCCCTGTGAGAATCCACGAGTAAGGCAAACACTTCACTGCTGTGGGTCAACTAAGATGGATCTGAATGACAGAATTCAATATGAATAAATTGTTGATAAAACCTCTCCCAGAACAAAAGCTGACTTGCCACTCCGGGGGATGATTCAATCCTTTTGCCCAAGCTTGAAGACGGAAGTACAATATTCTCGTGAAGATCTTGGTTATAACATGCACTAAGGCAATGATTCAATGCTTAACTGGATGGTTTTTATTCCCATTATTGTGAATCATTCTCAAGTTAATGTGAGCTCCTGAATCTAAAACCACACTCAGGTCCTAAAACTCTGTTGAAGCGTGTGTTCATATATAATAACCAATCACTTGAGAGATTCGAAGAGAATTCCGCAGGGATATTATCTGGACCAGCAGTTTCACCGCGTTTGAAGCATCTCATGCTCTCAATGATTTCATATGAAGGAATTGAACCATCCAGGGCAACATTACCAGAGTCAGCCAGGAGAATGGTAATGTCATCACGAGGGGAATAGATTGAAGTTAAGTAGTTTGCCCACAAGTCGGTACCGATACAGTTTATAACATTTGATCTAAATCGTAACTTATTAATTATTTTCTAAAATGAAGACGAATCATAGGCTGTTCCCAGTTGAATACTTGAGCTGTTTGTGTATTTCGCTCCTTTTTCTTATCACACGGAAAGACCGGGTCTATTGATATGTAGAAAGAATTTGTCAGTGTTGGGAAAAATTACTGTCAATTTAGGGGAAAAAAGGATTGGAAAATATTCCTAGTGAGTCCATGAAAAATTCGTAGTCAAAATATTCACAGTTGATAGTTTCATTGCTATTTTTCAGAGTGAAACTATCAATTGGTAATACATCGACTACGAATTTTGAGGAGACTCACTACGAATATTTTTCAGCGATCCTCGTTTTCCCTAAATTGACAGTCATTTTCCGAAATAATAATAGACCTGGTCTTTCCGTGTACTAATTTCCTATGTTCGTACTTGGCGTTTGAATAATTCAGTGAAAAGCCCCCCAAGACGTCCTCATTTTTGCATACTCTTAGGTGAGCGGCCATATTTCTACTAGAAGCAATACATTCAGCGTCTATCCAAGGTTTACGTGGTCTGGTCATTAGGGGAGGGGGGGGGGGATTTTTTTTCTGATCGAAACCTAATAGTGCGTAAAAGTTGCTTTGAGGGATCAATATGAACCACCAAAAACCCCAGCTCGATCAGACCATATCTCTTGTTTCAAACCTGAGCTTGAATTTTCGATTTTTCGGCCGGAAATACATGAATATGCGGTAAATCTCATCTCATTTCATCATCATTTAGGAATGTTAAGATCAATGTTATTCCCTTTGAATGACTTGAAATATGCTTCTTTGTATCAATAATTAACTGAAACAATCAGTTCTTCCTAAAGATTCATTCAATTAACACTAATTCAATGAAGAACACCCAATTGACAATAAACACAGCGATTAGGTGGAGCGCAATCAAGTTCGACTACGCACAATCCGTCTGAATCTTCTATTCATTTCTCCTGTGCATCAATTCTATCAGCGTCGTGTTTTAGCTAGCATCATGGTATCTTATTCCCTGTTGTACATTTAAGTTTGATCAGATTCCTCTATTGATTTGATCATCGAGGTTTTATTATTTATCGAATACTGGATCGCCCGCATAATCCGTCTGAATCGTCTTTTCACTTTTCTCTGCATACTGACTTCACCAATATTGTGTTTTAGTTCGTATCATAATATCACATTTCTCTTTCCACATCATAGTTCGATACAATTCCTCAACTGATTTGGCCATCGAAGTTTTGTTATTCATCTAGCAAAAGATCGCTTGCATTGCTCTGCGAAGTGGTTTTGCAGTCATGTCATTTTCTAAATTCTCCTTACGAGAGTCGATGTTGTGTCCAATTCCTGGCAACCCAAGAGAGTTGGTTCACTCTCAGCTCCCCACGTACAAAGACGTGATGAGATGTTGTTTTCATGAACGTAGATCTATGGGTTTACAAAGTAATGCAAATAAAAAGCCGTCTTTTTCTATCATTGCTGATGTAGTAGCAAACAAAGTGAAAGCAATTTATGTTAAAGCTAGTATCTTGGTCGTAACACACACTCGTGTCGTAAAAATGATATGTACTGATCACAAAAAATATTCGAAATTGAGAAATGAGTTTAGACATATTCCAATGTGCCTTGGACTTCAATCTGAAGCTGACAAATTTAAAAAAGCGGCACAAAAATTGTTCGATATCACCTCTTTCAAATGCGTTGACTCCACTACCTGTTGCTGTCAGGAAGATGAGAAAGTTTCTGCTCTGGAACGTGCTTTCCTGCTTGACCAAAGAGGTCCTCGAGTAGGCCATATCGGTGATGTTGATTCTTTCGAAACAAACAAATTACTCAAAATCACTGAACGCAACTTGAAGTGCCATAAGCATGAGGTGAAATCGGTTATTGACCTTGAACTTGAACCCTCTACTTCATCAGACCTTGAATACAGGATGCTTCCGATTGCAGGCAGGGGCTAGCCCCTGGGGCTAGAATACTGGATTCCCATTAGCTGAATCATAGCCCCTGGGGCCAAGGGCTCTCGCAATCGGAAGCATCCACAGTGATTCGGATTTGGAAAATGAATATGGCGAGGAAGATGACTCATGGAAGCCTCCATGCTATCGTGATCCAACACAAATGCGATTGCAGTTGAAAGAAACTGCAATTACCTGACAAAGATTTGGCGGAGAGCTGCGAAGAATCCGAGTAATCTCCGAAGTCCTAATTGGTTGGTTGGGTAGGGCGTGGGAGGGATCCAAAGTGTAATCACCTCCGCGTGGTGGATCCTGGGTCACTCAACTGATAGTGCGTTCATAGTGAAGGGTACAGAAAAGGGAACAGGAAAAGAAAATCTGCGTTTAGCATATATTGGAATACATGGGTGAAGTATGTAGGCAGGAATGTTCAAATACACGATTCTAACGGTTTTTTACATTATGTGTAGGAAAATGTAAAATACATCATGTAAATTACACCTTATATGTAAAAAACGTGAAATACTCAATTTTAGTTAGTAATTGACTTTATTGCTCATACTCAGCAATACATAAATTTAAATACTCAATTGTCAAATCATTCAGGTTATGTGACTTACAGGTTATGAATGGATAATACTTTTTGATTGATTGGACGCTTGTTATTAATGTTTTATCATTGGTAGGCTACCCACACAGCACAGGAGTTGAGGAAGGATTCTCAAAAATTCATAATGAATTCTTTGCGAACTCTTTCTAAACTGGTATGCTGCATGCCCGGGAAAAGAAATTCCATATATGGACCCATATATGGATTCATATATGCATTCATATATTAGCATATATGGATTTTGGTCATATATGTTCATATATGGTCACATATGAAAGTGAGGAATCTATCAGCATTGATCTCACTTCTCTTTCCTTTGGTTTTTCATCACATTCCATGTAAAATTGTGACATTTTTTTGTCCATTTATGGATGTATATGATAATGTATGATTGAATATGATCACATATGGCCATATACAGTCTCATTCATACATGATCATATATGGCCACATACAGTCTCATTCATACATGATCATATATGGCCAAAATCCATATATGCTCATATATGATCTCATATATGTTTATATATGTTCATATGTATTTCATATATGTTCATATATGATTCATATATGATTCATATACGCTCATATACGACCATACATGAATGATTTTTCCCCGGGTGGGTACATTCTAATACTACAGAAAAACGTCCCAGATCTTATACAGCACAAGAATTCTCAAAGAGCTCTTGAGGAATCCTTGTGCTATCTGGGGTAACCCGGAGAATTCTTTTTTTTTTTTAAAAAAAAAGATAGAATTCTTTAGGAACTCTTTTCGAACCAATGAATTCATAAACAGCTCTGGAGAAGTTCAATTTTTTGGACATTACCGAGTTTTTTGATAATATGGGAAGTATTGTTTCAGTACCCTCACAGAACTTGTTAATGTCCCAAACATTGAACTCCTTCAGAGCACTTTACGGATTCATTAGTTCGAAAAGAGTTCTTGAAGAATACTATTCTTATTTTCGAAAGAGAATTCTCCGTGTGTTATCAGGGGTTTTCTTCCCTTCCTTCCGATAGATGTATGTATGTATGTATATGTTTATTTGTTTCCATGGCGCCTTCATTACAATGTTCAAAGGCGCCGTATGGACCATTCCTTCTCCTCAACATCTGTATAAACCTTGTATCTATCCTTATTCTACCCCGCCCCCTCTCCGTCTCTCTCATCTCTCTTCTTCCCGCCTCGCTACTCAATCCTCGTCTCCTCGTAACTACCCCCCCCCCCGGCTCTCTCCCCCCTCTCGCTCCTCCTCTCACTCACCATCTCTCTCTCACACATTCATTCACTCACTTCTATAATCATACCCGTACATGTGTCTCATGTGACTTATGAGAGATTAGAACAGAAAAGAATACAAAAACAAAACTCGAACAAAAAACTCTTAAAATAACCTTAACTCCGTCTTCTACATCTTCCTCAAACTTAAAAATCCCTAATCTCTTCTTCATATTACCACACTACTTAAATAAAACATCTTTGTCACTTTACCCCCTATACTTCCACAAAAAGTAAAAACAAAACTTCTCCACCAAACAGAAATCACCACTTTCCCTTCACATTTCCTCCTTCCTGCGTCTCCCTCTTCTCCCTCCGATCCCTCCTTCCTTTACCCTTTTCCTTCTCCTGTGTACCCTCCTTCCCCTTTTCCCATCTTCCTTCTTATTCTTTCCCCCACCGTTGAATCCCTATCAATAAAAACTCCCCATCTCTTCAAAATGTCCTTCCTATCCCATATCTTTTCTAACACCCCTTCGTCCTCTATCCTTATCCACCTATCTTTTCCTTCTGCCCCAATCCTTCTCACCTCCCTTGCTTCGATCTTCACTCCCATCCTTTCCTCTAAGATTTCAATCAATCTCCCGTTATACCTAATCTCCTTTGCCCCCCACCCTCTCACGATAATATTTTTCCTTCTCCACTGCCTATCCCTTTCTTCCCATTCTTCTTCTGGCTTCATCAATTCCCTCTTCTTCTCCTTCCAGTCCTGCTCTTCCACGATTCTTCCTTCTTCCTCTTCCTCCGGCTTTGTCTTCCTTCCTCCTCTCTGCCCGTCTCCCTCTTCTTCGTTTTTCTCCACCACTCGATCCGTCGTTCGCTGACGTTCCTTCTCACTGCCTCTTCCGTCTTCCTCATTCCTCTCCCTCTGCCTCAATGCCGTTTCCTGCACTCCCTCCACTTCCATCATCTTCCTCCGCTCGCCCTCCTCCTCTTCTTCCTCCCTCATGCTACTCCCGTCTTCTGCCTCTACTCCTTTCCCTGCCTCCGGTAGATGGCACTCCTTCCCCTTATCCTCCAATCTATAACTCTCGACCGTCGCTCCTCTCGCTCCCTTCCTTACCGGCAGCTTTGCTGTCCCTTCTTTGTCGTCCTCACCGACATCTGTTGCCATGCTTGTTGGTTCCGTCACTGACGGCGGCACCTTCTCTACTCTTCCTCTCTCCCGTACCCTCAAATTTCTTCTCAAAAACTCCATCAACTCCTCCAGAACTTTTATTTCCCTCTTTTCACACTCCGCTCCTATTTTTCCTCCATTTTCTCCTCCCATTCTTCCTCCCTCTGTTTCATTTCCCTTCCTACCTCCTCTTCCACCATTCTCCTCATCTCCTCTCTCTCCATCTCACGTTGCCCACGCAGTTGACACCCGGTCAGATTTCTTTTCCTCCTTCTTTCTCCTCTTCTTCCACTCCTATACTGTCTATTCACTTATTTTTACCGTCCTGACCACTGCTCAACTTTCACCCACTGCTCTTTTTCTCACACCCTCACACTACTCTCCCTTTCCTTATTCTCTTCACCACTCTTTCTGCACCAGTCATTCACCCGTCGCCATCTTACCGGAAGTCTCCTTCCGATAGATCCTTGATGCCAATTCATTGTTAATTGATGAGGAACATTTTCAAGGGGATGAATATGTGACAAATATTCTTCTGAACATATTCATGCACTTGAAAATGTTTCTCATCAGTTAGAAATGAAATGATAACAAGGATCTATTGGAAACCCAGACAGCACACGAGTTCCTTCTGAGTTCACAGAGAATTCAGAGTTAAGAATACCTACAGAATTAATTCCTATAAATTCATAGAGTATCCTCAATGAACACATAGAGTATCAAAAGAATTCTTGAAGAGTTCTTGATGAATACATGTGGGAGTCCTTGGAATACACATAAAAAATGCATGAGGTGTTCGTAAAGACTACCCGTTATGATAGTGAATATGAATCTTTGAGGAAGTTCAAAATGTAGCCCTGTTCTGTCCAAAAGAATTTATAACGAATACCATGAACTCCGATCAACAAGAATTCAATCAAAGTCTTCCCGAATTTGTAGAAGTCTTTGGATGAAAGTAATGTCCAAGATACAATTAGTAGTATATTTCCTCTTATAAATTGATTGAATAGGTGCGTGTACGAGATTTTGAGAGTGCTTAATAGAGTGAAGTGAATTATGAAATGTAATAATCAGTTAGTAATCCATTCCGGTGCAAGAAAGATATAATATGTGAGAATAAATGACATATCATATGATTTGAAGGTTAAAGTTTTGTATACAACAAAGTGATGTAACTCTCAAGGAGAGAAGTGTGCAAAAATTCATGAATTGTTCGTGAATAATGAAGTAAATTATTCATCAACTCAAAATATGTGAATATTGACTGTAAAAATGCACTTATACAAACGATCTCTCATGTGTGAAAGAACTAATCGATTTTATCGAGTGTGGGAAATCCCTTATAGAGAACGATGGAAAAAACTTTGTGATCTCCATCTTTTCCGATAGGGAGTTTGTAAAAGACTTGATATTTGATGACAAAGGTTTATTGAATTATGAGAAAGTTCAGAATGCTTGTTTAGTGGTGTGATTTATTCATACCTAATGAATTCAGATGTAAATGCATTATGAATTCTTTTGGGCAGATTATGTGTTTTTTCTGAACTTCTATAGGTTCTCATTTCTACTGACATAACGGGCATACTTTTAGAATCATTTTTGGATCCAAATGAATGATTGTGCGTATTCTTAAAGAATTCTCTCAAGAAGCGTGGCATTCAAATGGTATTCTCTAAGAACTGTTTGAGAACTAGTTGTGCTGTCTGGGCAGAAAGGAAAGGATCAATTGAACCCACTGTTTATACGTTATGGATTGAAAACTCAATGTTCTCATACAGATTTGAATTTGAAATAATAATTATTATTCTTCCTCCCGACAATTAACTGAAAACTTATGAATTATTGATTCAACTTCATAAAATACATAGAAATGCAATTTTTTGAATTTCGAATTTCGCGGGTGTAAAGTACGTATGTGAATGACTCTCGATTTTTTAACGTAAAATACATAGTTTTTTCACGTGTCTCAAACTGTGTATAATACATCATATATTTTACTTCAACAACCCTGTATGTAGGTTACTCGAGCGACCAAAGTTCATTGTAGTTACAGGCTAGTGTCCGAAAGAGACGATAGTAGCACACTTCTTTCGGCACATCTAGACATACGAAATAACATATTGAATCAGACCTTGAACAAACACACAGAGGCAGGAATAAACACAAAGCACACAATATTAGTAGAAATATGAGAAATAGCAATCATCGCTATTTCTGATATTGTATCAATATTGATGACCGTGATTCTTTATGCTTTCACCGATATAAACCAGGGATGTAGAGCAAAAGTTTTGATCTTTTCGAGTTCGCATCGTAGAGCGAGCGACCCTCGAAATTCATAATGGTGATCCGCTCGGGATAGGAGCAGGTAACAAGTACTAAGGATTGAATCCGAGTGAGAGTCGAAGCAGGTTCCAATACAATGAATCCGCTCCCGAGTTGTACCTGAGAGCGGTCGTATACTTTAGATCCTTGAGCGATCGAATCCTGAGACCATGCGAGCGGCTCGAATCACGAGTTGGGACCTTAACTCAACTCGGGCGTCGAGCCGAAGAGCGAGCGGATACTTCAACTCCTTGAGCGATCGAATCGTTGAAAGATCGAAGGATTCGATCAAGGAGTTAAACTCCTGATCGAAAAAGAGTTTTACTCGTGTCAGAGAATCCATCAGCTGAATATGAGAGTGCGTATGGAAATTATGTCCGTGGGTTCTGTGGATGGGGGTCTGAATTTTTTTGGTCGTAGAATCCGAATTTGAAATTATTGTCGTAAGATTCGTGATCTGAACAATTCAATTGTTTATAACAAAACACGGGCTATAAATTCCCGAAAAGTCATCCAATAATCTAGATTCTCCGACCAATTACACTCAAACCGCCGTTGAAAGATCCAGTTCCGGCGACCTAATTATTTATTTAAAAAATGCATTCGGATAAACAATTGAGAAATCGAAGAAATAGTTCAGACAAAGTGTATTCTCCGATGAGAAATGAATAATTTTCATTTTAACAATTTTCCGATGAAAACAATAGTTTGACCGTCAATGCGTTATAAACAATTCAATTGTTTATAACAAAACACGGGCCATGAATTCCCAAAAAGGCATCCAATAATCTAGATTCTCCGACCAACTACACTCAAACCGCCGTTGAAAGATCCAGTTCCGGCGACCTAATTATTTATTTAAAAAATGCATTCGAATAAATAATCGAGGAATCGAAAAAATAGTTCAGATAAAGTGTATTCTCCGATGAGAAATGAATAATTGTCGTCTGAATAATTTTCCGATAAAAACAATAGTTTGACCGTCGATGCGTTATAAACAATTCAATTGTTTATAACAAAACACAGATCACGAATCTTACGACAATAGTTTCAAATTCGGATTCTACGACCAAAAAAATTCAGACTCCCATCCACAGAACCCACGGACATAATTTCCATACGCACTCTCATATTCAGCTGATGGACTATTCTCTGACACGAGTGAAACTCCTTTTCGATCAGGAGTTTAACTCCTTGATCGAATCCTTCGCTCTTTCTACGATTCGATCGCTCAAGGAGTTAAAGTATGCGAGAGTCCGGAGGTTTAACTCCTCAAAAGAGTTGCTCGCTCGGGATCCAAAGTGTCCTCGCTCTTCAAGGGATCGCTCTTTGGAGTATCCAGCAGGTATAAATCCTCACACATTCAGATCGCAGAAAGAGCGATCCTTTGTATGAGTTCAGGTAACCGGCTCTTTATATGATTAGCTCTACATACGAGCAAACATACAGCATTCTTCGCAAATCCTCATCCCGCAGGTATCGAATACTTAAAGAGCCAGAAACCTTTTACTCATCGACCGAAAGTTCTTCTTACGACCGATACGTGTTTTGATCGCGAGCTATTCAGGAGTTATATTGCCTTTCGGATTTAATCCTCATCCCTGATATAAACATATTTCCAATGATTCCTTGTGTGCTGTGAGTGATTCCTCTCTCCGTGTTCTAGACCATGGTGATGACACTGTGCTTATGACCGTCTATATATTGATTGGCGTGGACTGACCCGAACCCGTCAGCTTATTTGTTACTATCCGAAGCGTCACTGTAAACATAATCTTCATTCATCATGAAAGCATATTTCAAGAGTTTTTTTACATGTATTATTGGAACGAGATTAGGAACATCAAGGAGAGTGGGAGCGCTACGGCATGTTACCCTCAGCCTGGCAACCCGGCAGCCCTCAGCAACCGTGCTATTATATAGTCCTAGTTTCGGCCAACGACTTCTCGAATCATGAATTAGAAGTATTTATACCCTCATGATTTCAACTTTATTTAACATACGTAATGCCTGACTATAGTTTCCAAAAAGAATCCTGGCTGAGACTCTTTCCAAGTTATTTTTATAAGACTCAAATATATCATAAATGACGATTCCAAAAGTCTCCAATGCAGCATCGGATGTTTCAGACCTATGAAGTTGGCTGCTTTTGATATATGTATATCACACATTACTAGAATCTCTATTGGAGTGGTAATTTGAAATGTACGTGAAAACATTATATGATATTGTAAGTATGATTGATATCATGGAATCTCATCGTTGAATTTTTTGATTTCAATAATCCCGATATATTTGATAATAAAATAAAAAATCATGTTATTAACCAATATGAATCTGACCATTTGTTATAAAAAAAGGTTTTTCGTAATATAAAGGCATTGCATATCGTTCACATGATTGTTTAGAGCGCTGATATCAATTTTGATCATTAAAGTGCAAAATAATGTTATTAAACAATGTTACATGAAAATATGTTGTGGAAGTCGAGTTTTCAAGATACGAAAGCGTTATATATCGTTACTATGGTTTTTTATATTGATGATTTTAATTTTGATTATTAAAGTGCAAAATAGTATTGTACAATTAATTGGAATGAGAAATTTGTTTATTTATGACTGGATAAATTTGAAAACGTGTTTTTTGAACATCAGCTGTTCATAAATCAGTTAGAACTTAATAATAATAAGATTACCTAAGTAACTAACGTAACAATTTATGGATATTTTTAGAAATCTGTTTGATACTGATTCCTAGTCGATTCGGATTAGATCGGGAATACTCGGGGAATAGAGCCTATCTTTATGGCACACTAACGTTAGAGTTACGCAACTTTCAAATAATACATGATGATGGATAGTTTCTATACTTGGCTCATTACAAAACGACTAATCGATACCTCGATCCATTTCATTGCATCGATCGACGCCCGCGTACTGCACGGAAAAAAGTGTTTAGCTGTATCAGTTAGATTTTAGCTATCGTAGCTAGATATTTCGCTGCAGCAGCTGAAATTTAGCTGGTACAGCCAAATATTTTTCTCCGTGTGTTTCAAAGCCACCTAACCCTAATACTAACGTAAACCGACTTCTTTCCAATTCGGGAGTGAATAGTTGTTCTGTAAGACATCTTCGAACAAATCTATCATTATCCACGATAAATCCACCATCCATCATTATCCACGTTTGCGTTTGATCGCAATCTTCCATTGTACGTTCCGCTTATCCACTTCAATATATCAGAAAGAACGCGTCAACTACTACCTCGCCACCGCGAACGGCCTGTTCTACGATAAAACACAACACTTTTTGATATCCTCATGTCGACCTCATAAAATTGATTCGAGGAAACAAAATCCTATTTTTTCCCACCTTAACCTCCACAATATAAACATTTATAATAGCCCATTACTTGGTTTGATTACAATTTTTTGAGATTTCTTTCAACACTCAAATGAGACGTTTTCATGTTTACAGAGCCAATAATAATGCGAAGCGCTATGCGTTGTAAAATATGTATTCGTAAATGAAAATGCATACTATGTCCATATATTTATATTAAATTGTAAATTTACATCATATCTGCTTTTCCAACGTTTAACATTTCGGCGTTATGTTCCACCGTACACAATGATTCTTCTCATCTTCATCGTTTGAATACTCGATAAAGTCCAGCCAAAAATATTGATAATCTGCAATGGCATATCACATGGTCGCTCGCATGAAACTGCATCGTCACATGGTAAATATGAGACCATGATCATGATTGTGAGACCATAACATCACGTGATTTTTTTCTTACCGGAAATCCTCCTCTTTATTGAATGTAATTGTGTACGAACGTATTATATTTCGATCTAGATCGTGACCTTTCAAAAAATTATTGATCAACCGAAATTCTGTTTTTTCAAATTTTCACACCTTTAAGATTAGGATGGAAAAATTCGCCCAAATTGATGTGATAGCCCTGCGTTTGTCCTTATAAAAATGTTTCCGTAGTAATCCCCGCATGGAATCTTATAAAAAATCTGCAGAAAATCCTGCACTATTTTTGCGAATGTTTTCCTGCAGAAATCCTCACTTTGAGTATCACTAACTTTGAGTGTTAAAAAAGGTAAAAAAAGATTTCACACTAATGAATCAAGGGACGCGGTAGGTCTCGACGCCAAGTATATGAAAAAAACTCGTGGAACAAAATTTTTTGAATGAAAAAGCAAAAGTCGTGCGCTACCGTGTACTTATACACCAAGACCAAGATTTTCTATAGTCAACAAATCTTTAACTCACAATAACATAACACACACTGCATTCCACGAAAAGATACCCACATAACAATTCATGTCTTGCGATGTCTTTTAGATAAGTTTAAGATGTTTTGCGCAACACATTTAGATGTCTTTTAAATGTCTGAAACTCTTCTTTGGTTCAAAAGATATCTAAAAGACCTCTAAGGGATGTCCTCGAAGATATCTTCGGAGATGATCTTCGTTCATCCTAACTCATGTGAATGGAAATACAATCTATTCTAACATGTTCTCTCCAAAAGTTACATCTTTCCAGTCATTCCATTCAACCCGGATGATATTTCTATTCCTATCGACCTTTATTCTCATTTCAAATTATCCTTGTTTTCAAAGAATCAAATTCTTCAATATTATGAAGAATAAATATATTTCTCCTCACATATTTACACACTTACATCGTTATGTCTAAATATGTGTCGAGAATGAAGACAATCTTATTCACCAGCAAATTTTTCTTCTCATTTCAACATATATTCAACAGTGGGGATCTGTGAGAATAGATAGATAGATAGACAAGTTTATTATTATGCCCTAGGAAAACCTATGGGGCAAATACAGTATAGTATTTTACAGCGGTTCTAAATAACTAGCAACAATAAAAAGAACTTACAAAACTAATTAAAAGCTAATAAATTCACTTTACATGCTCTCTAGATCTAAATAATTCATTCCATTTCAACTACCATTCATAGTTCAAACATAAAATCATCATTCGAGTTATTGACCCAATCATGAGTATCTACTGATGAGAAGATGATGTAGATCTCTTTTGAAGGAAGCAAGAGTTGGCTGATTCCGAATGTGGGTTGGGAGTGAGTTCCAAAGTCTTGCAGCCGAAATCGTAAATGATTTCCCATACGTTGAGGTACGATGGAGGGGGATGACTAGAGCGTTACGATCAGATCTAGTATCGAAGGTTGAGTGTTGATAGGTGAATTTGAAACGATTATAGAGAGATGACGGTAATCGTGTCCTCAACATCTGATATACAGATGAACCAAGAAAGTATTCACGTCGTTCCTTCAACTTCAACCAACGTAACCTCAGAAAATAGGGAGTTATGTGTTCATCTCGCTTAACATTGAAAATGAAAGAATGGGAATATGAGAGAGAGAAGATTTTGAATATTCATAATATTTAAGAATTCGATTCTTTGAAAACAAGGATAGTTTGAAATAAGAATGAAGGTTTACAGCAACAGAAATATAATTCAGGTTGGATGGAACAATTGGAAAGATGAAACTTCTGGAGAGAACATTTTAGAATGAATCATATCTCCAATAACATAAGTTGAGATGAACTATAGTTATTGTACAACAATTTCTATAATCAAAATCATTTATATTCATTTCTATGTCGCATGGGTTGAATTTTCATCGAATTGATTCTGAATGATCCGCTTGATTATTTGTCAGTGGGTTTCTGAAGTGTGCCCGATGGAAGAATATCTGCTGCGCTGCTGACTTTTCTCCATTCGCTTACGACTACATCCAATCAATTTGATAGTGATGGTAGCGAGCGTACAGATTCATGGTATACCTGCTTCTTTTCTGCTTGTTGTTCGTCTCCCTGTAATTCTTCTGGGAAAATCTGATAGCAGAATACCTATCGCAAGGATTTGTGGTACATCCACTGCACTTGTGCCATTTCTCTATTTGTTGACGACACCACCTAATGAAGTTGATAGTGATTATAGCTAATGTACAGATCATTATGGTTTGTCCTACTTCATCTTTGCTTACTGGTTGTCCAACTGTGATTCTCCTGTGAAAATCTGATAGCAGCATCATCTTTGTGTTCACAGAATTAAATTCCTAAATATTATGAATATGACATATCTTCCTTCCATCATTTCTTCTTTTTGCTTCTTTTCTTCCTTTTTTCTATTCTCACAGATCCTTATTCTGGAAGATATGTTAGAATGGGAAGACGAATTCGCTGGTGAATAAGATTGTTTTCGTTCTCGTCACATATTTGGGCATAACGATATAAGAAGAAATATATTTAATATTCATAATATTGAGGGATTAAATTCTTTGAAAACAAAGATCATTTGAAATGAGAATAAAGGTTTATAGGAATAGAAATCCAGGTAGAATGGATTATTTGAAAAGCTGAAACTTTTGGAGAGAACATGTTAAAATAAATCGTATCTCCCAGTCACATGAGTTAGCATGCACTGTAGTTATTCTACAACAACTTCTATAATCATAATATTATTATATGTGTTCAATATTCATCAATGGATGTTTCACAGATGTCTTACACAAAAGTTTCCACTATCTTCGAGATATCTCCATTTGAGAAAACTAAAAAATGTCATTCAATCTCAATTAGGCGTATTTGAGATTACTCATTGAAGATATCTCGAAGATAGTGACAACTTTTACATAAGACATCTTCAAGATATCTAGTGGAACTCTTTCAGACAGTGACATATTTTTTTGTCTGGGATAGATATTCATGGATCAATTTTGAATTCTTAAAATTACAAATTAATTCATTATGAATTCTTTCTCAACTATGGTGCTGTGTGGGTACATTTGGTACGTTTCCATCTCTCTGATACGGGAATAATACTGTACCCTGGTGAAAATCTAGAAGTGAAGGAAGCGGGAATTGAAACAAATGAAACGTGGAAATGTTTCAATTTTGTCATAAGTTATGCTTAGATGACTCTTAGGTTACTCCTCCGACGTGCTCTCGTCGAGCTTGAACGCTTCATTTTTACCAGGGTAGAATGAACAACATCTGGAATATTCCAATTCGCAGAATTTTCATGACAATAACCTGGACATCGATGGGTACCCATGAAATTACAGAGATTCCCATGTAGGTTCTCATGAGACCCACCTGGATGTTTTTATGGGGACGATACTGATTGCAGGTTAAAAATGAGAATCTGTCTGAACTGAATCTGTCTGAGTGAAGGAATAGATATTCATAATGACTAATATTTAAGCGGATATGTGCATGAAACTAGAGAGAATTCAAAATACAGGTATTTATTGGAGAATAGAGTAATTGGAGAGTATATGGATATGACGGAATATTATAAAATTTAGAAAAATTAGTTAAATTCCAATGAAATCACTTCACAACTGATATAATTAATAGTTTTTACTGTATATACAAAATGTAAGAGAAAAGAAGACACGTATTCAATGTTCATTTTGTTGTGTGTGGAGTCACATAAATTAGTACTAAAAATTTACAAATGAAATCTTTGAAATTTTTGAAGCAACGTATCAATTCTAGTATATTGCACTTTTTATTATAAGGGCCATTGCCTTGATTCATCAGCCAGAGTGAGCTACGATATCTCACTTTCATTAGATGTATTCAAGTAATTTGAAGATATGCATTCGTATATCTGTCTACCAGAATAATTAAACATTCGTCTTGCGCGAGTGCTTTTAAATTCCACGATTGAACTAACCTTGTTTGCTTACTGATTTATAAGACAAATTTGGGTTCACCGTCTATGTTAAGCACATTGTACTACATTGATCACCTGGAGGTTAGAGAAAAAGCATAAAAGCAGCCGATATCAAGCACCCTGACAGAGCCCTGATTTTTCTGCCATTACATCCCTGATCAAGGCTTGACCAGGCGGCCTGGTGCAGCCCTCGTTTTTCGGCGTGGCAGCTTGATTTTATTTGTGATCGGAATTATATGCCTGATTTGTTAGAAATGTATAGATCAATTTGTTTGAACTAATATATACATCTAATTCAGTATATTTCGTATATTAATATATACATCCAACTAAATGTATATAAACGCAACAAATCCATCTATATATTTCAAATATTCCTGTGATTGTCCATAGGGGAACAATGCCGCGTGTATGTTCCGAGTCATTCCATGTCAGTTCATCCAACCATGACACCTACCACCTCGGATTTCTATGAAATTTCTTTCATCGAATCTTATCACCATTCCATCGGCCAATCTAAACCCGTTTTTTTTTAAATCCCATACTTTTCGAGTTATAAAATAATGAGGTTTCGCGAAATTGCGTATCAACGTTCCCCGAGAGACCACGCGCCACGTGACAAAAATTCCAATAACTTTCGATCCAAATGGTATTTCATGCTCAAAATTATATGAGAGTCTCGTGGGGATATGTAGATTCGGAAAATACACCTTTCATCACTTTGGATTCATTGTGAGGGGGTTCTCAACGCAGACTTTATGTACTTCCGACCATCTGGACGGGTAATTTTTAAATTCATATTTCGGGGTGAGGCGCAGCAGCTACAGGACTGTTTTTTTCTTCGAATGAAAGCTAAAGATGGCCACTTTGAGAATATGGAGAGAAAAATCTGGTTTTCTGATCGCATCCATGGTTTTTCCAATCTTTTAGCATTTTGCGACTTGATTTACGGTTTGATGCTGTGCGATCGCCCGTTTCTTATCCACGAACCTGGGGAACGATCGTATATTTCGAATATTGACGTATACAAGGGTTATTAGGAAATTTTAATACGATTCCAAACTGGAGAATTAAAAAATGACGAAGCGAACATAACAAAAAAAATTGATAAAGTGAGTGAAAAATCCGCACAGTGTGAGGGCTCAAAATTCGATAATCCGTGTACGAGTTCTAAAGATTTCAGTTCTTCCAACACAATTGGATGAATTTTTGTGATTCAACATTCGGCACAACTCACTCCCATGTCTTCGGAAATATTCGCAATTTTCAAAAAATTCTGAAAAATGTGTACTTCGGTACCGAAGAGACTTTGGGTCCAATTCTCCTAAAAGGAATATCCTCTGATAATACTGAAAAATTACGCTACATATACCTTCGATCATCTAGTTGTAATTCAATTGATATATATCAAGAGAATTATTAATATGTACCTATCTGATAATGAGATTCCTCTTATGTATAATGAATGTTTCTTTTTTAAGAATTTAAATAAAATTCCCATCCCAGTATAACCCTCCGTATAAATTTATTGAGGAACGAAGTGCCAATCGATAGCAACAAAACGTATTAGTTTGGATGAAAACTTTTGCACTGTGTTTAATTTTTGTGGTGGAAATCCATCTGTCAAGATGTCTGACATTGGTGTGAACAATTATATTGCTTGCACTTATGATGAACATTGGATTTTTCGTTTAGTTTTATCTAAGAATGAAGAAGAAGGTGATGTTCAAGTGAATTTTTTACAACCATTCGGCCCTTCTCCATCTTCCCACTGGCCATCAAAAGAAGACATTTGTTGGATCCCTACCCTAACAGCACACCCACCGATGTCCAGAGAAATGTCCGGGGATCGGTGGTTGTGCTGTACGGGTATATGCAACATTATTTCATGTGTTAACCCACCGGCCACAAACGGATCCGGGAGAATGTATTTCTCTTCTAAGCGAGCGGTTAATTCGACTAATATTAACTGCAATAAAATGCTGAAAAAAACACGACATCGTCAATAAGTTATCAACAGTTTCTTAGAGACACTAGTCTTGCATCACATTACTGAAAATTCTACTTCTTGAGCTATCGTTATTCTGAAGACTTAATATTTCTATGACAAGTGGGTCCAGAACACTGAAGGTTTTCGAGACTGATGGAATTATTTTGATTAAATATGCATTACAGCCTATCGTCGGTTTTGGTCTTATCGTGTGATAAAGGCAGTCTCATAGTAGTACAGCCTATTTTTGGATGTTCATATATTTTGATGAATAATGTAAGAATATCTGAAATTTGTGTCATTGGTTTTCATCTAATAAATATTCACTGAGTTGCTTCGTCGAATGTGAATTGAAATCTGATTTTCCATATTACATTATACATTTGTAGTCAAGACACGTGTTTTTTTTCCCTCTTAGACAAATTCAAATGAAATTTGATAGAAAAAATTATTTGTGTCACTCCTTCAAATTCATCCAGTTGTGTTAGGAAAATTGAAATCTTTAGAACTCGTACACGGATTATCGAATTTTGACCCCTCACACTGTGCGGATTTTCCACTCACTTTATCAATTTTTTTTGTTATGTTCGCTTCGTCATTTTTGGATTCTCCATTTTGGAATTGTATTCAAATTTTCTAACAACCCTTGTATACGTCAATATTTGAAATATACGATCGTTTCCCAGGTTCGTGGATAAGGAACAGGTGATCGCACAATATCAAAACGTGAATCATGACGCAAATTGATAAAAAAATTTTAAAAACCATGGATGCGATCGAAAAACCAGATTTTTCTCTTCATATTCTCAAAGCGGCCATCTTTAGCTTTCATTCGAACAAAAAAACAGTCCTGTAGCTGCTGCGTCCCACCTCGAAATATGAATTTGAAAATTACTCGTCCGGATGGTCAAGAGTTCATAAAGTCTGCGTTGAGAACCCCCTCACAATGAATCCAAAGTGAAATCCATTTCGCGAAACTTCATCATTTTATAACTCGAAAAGTATGGGATTTAAAAAAGAACGGGTTGAGATTGGTCGATGGAATGGTGATGAGATCCGATGAAAAAAATTTCATAGAAATCCGAGGTGGTGCGGTGTCATGGCTGGATGAACTGACATGGAATGACTCTTCCTCGCTATTCCTTCTTATGTAGAACGGGCCTAATATTCCTTGCGTACACGTATTTTACTCAACGTCAACTCGGTATATTCAGGTATGACGATGAGGGATCGTCGTACCGCTGTCTGCCGCGAGAGTGCATAGTATGTCTATGTATTGTGGGCTCTGCCTCACACATGTATTGCGCATTACCTTTTAGTCTCATTAGAAGGAGACAGATAAGGTGACGCGATCCATTGGAAGTAGCGACAAGACACAGTCGGGAGAAGACGCATTACTCCCTATCAAGCATGCGGCTCGCGAGAAGTCAGTCGTCGCGATATTATATTTCTCTCTAATCACGCAACAATAAATATTATTCAACATTATTATCGAATGTCAGTGTATTTATTTCGGCGTTCGATTCCTGAGCATAGTGCAGTAGTGATTTCAACCAAAATTTCGCAAAAACGAAAACTAGCATTCAAATTACATGAATCGTACGTACGGTCGTACAACAGTGCAGTGCGTAATAAACGAACGAAAATGTGGTGATCAATTGTGAAACCTAACAGGAGAGAAAAGTGCATTCATTCAATGCGGCGAGTGTGGTCTCAAAGCACTACATCAGGCTGAACACTTTTGTGCGCGACGCATAAAGAGTCGCCTCCATCTTGGATATCATCATTACCAGGTTCGCCAGAAGCTTCCATTTTTGAGTTCGCCGTTCTCGACCCTCTTCAAGGAGCAGCCATATTGAAGCGATTGCACGGACAAACAACAACGACGTAGTCGATCACGGAGTACGACAGAGCACGACTGCGATTAAACCATATACAGCAACAACAAGTGTATGTTCTTTCTCTTTGATCGCGTCTTTATAACACATTGTTACCAAGTGCAAGTAGCAATGATAAGCATTTTCTTTTCTTTCAAATTGAAGTAGAAAACCTTGCGTTCGTCAGATTGTTGGTCACAACACACAAGCATAACGTGAATATATATGTGTAATGATTTTAGTATCTATTTGTGCGTCATCATCACAGATGATTGAAATTCAATTCGACATTTATTCTGTCGTGCATAATCAATAATTTCAAACGTTTTCAGATTTGTGTTTTTCTAAGTTCACGTATCAACGTATCATACTCATTCTGTTTTCACGTCAAGTACCATACGTTTTAATTGGCGGGTCGGTGCCGAATCAACGAAAAACCAAATCAACGAAAAAAAATTTACTAGCAGTATGAAGTTATCATTTTGTCATAGATCATTGATAAACTTTGTTATGTTACCTCAATTTAATATTCTTTTAATTTTCCATTCACCATGATAGAAGCTTATTCTGTGACGTTCTCGTGAAACGTATGAGCTATGCTATAATACGTTTGTTCTTCCATTTTGTATTCATCGTCCTCAACTTTAGCTTTATGTAGTGTTTTCTTAACTTTCTCTTCTTCTTGGTGACCAGATGGTTTTTCTTTATGTTAACCTATTTATAGCACCCGTTTATTACAGTAGACACGTAATTCATCATTCTAATAAAATTATTAATGATCTTCCTAATCGATCGGTACGATCAAACTGTTTCAAACGTCTGTAGAGAACGAAAATCGGTTTGTTGTTATCATAAACATAACCATACCATAATCATAAACATAACAAAGGGAAATTAAGTTTACCGTGGGGTTGTGTTAGCAAATCAATGTTTTTTACTTTTCATTTAATTTAATCAATGATCTATGACTAATTCCATTTCATACTGCAACAAAATGACAACTTCATACTGCTAGTAAATGTTTTTTCGTTGATTTGGTTCTTCGTTGATTCGGCACCGACCCTAATTGGTGAGAGGCAGTGGTGGGGTGAGAGCTTGTCTGTCTTTCTTCAACTGACACGAAACAAAGGATGAGAGGTGGGAAATCCCGCCTCTTATCCTTGTTTTCACGCGAATTGAAAGAGGATAGAAATGTTCTCACCACGCTACTGGCGAGAGGTATCCACACAAGAATCTCATCGAACCGCAACACTGACAAAGGCGTGTCAGCAAAAGGCAAATCAAAGTTTTTGATTCAATCTTATTCTCTTTCACATGACTGACACGTGCTGGTCAAGTTTCTTTGGCGATCAAACGTTGTCACTGCTCGTAGTTTGTATTATACTCTTTTTATACGCGTTATTTCTGCGGGGTGATGGCACGAATATGGACGATCCGGTAGATCAAGGGCAAGTGAGCGCAGCTCAGCAAAATCAAAACGTAGAATCAACACGGGTTCCTAGAATTCCTCAATCTTACATGGAAGACCCGCAATCATGGTTCATTCAAATGGAAAGTGCCTTCCGCAACGCGAGCATCACCAAAGACCGAACGAAAGCGGATTACGTCATCGCGTCTTCGGATCCGGAGTACGTAGCCGTTATTCAAGGTATTATTCTAAGCGGGAACCCTGATGACATATTCAATCGAATTAAAAACAGAATTATTTCGAGACTTGGCATATCCTCGGAAACAAAACTCAAAAAACTTATTCGAGGCGAAGTATTATTCATGGGAAACCTTTTCTTTCACTGCATCGTATGCAGGCATTGAACAACGGTGGGTGCAGCGGGAACATAATGGAAACACTTTTCTTGGAACAATTACCCCCGCACATCCGAGCTATTGTCGTAGCCACTCCGTCAGAGGATTCACAGTCCCTCGTGGACGCGGCTGATAGAGTTTTTGAACAGAGCGAATCCGGCAAATATACAGCGCCAGTCTCGACAAAATCATATGATCAAATTCCATGTAATAACATTCACTTGTTCGCAGTTTCAGCCGAGAATAACGATTTTCGTAGATAATTAGAAAAACTGACGGAACAAGTTCAACAATTAACAGCAAATCGCAATGTGAATAAATCATACGATCAATCCACGAACCCATCCAAACGCGGCAATTCCATCATTTCAAGCAAACCGAACGCAAACTCAGGATCGAAATCAGATTCTAACGGAATTTGTTTTTATCACCGGAAATACAAGCACAGGGCACGTAAATGCGTCAATCCCTGCTCTTGACAATCACGAGCCAACAATCAGGGAAACTAATAGCACCCATCTAAACAGAGGCGGTAGGATCGGGTGACTACCAATCTAGACGCCTCCATGTATTCAATCGTAACTCTCGTTGAGCATTCCTAGTGGATACAGAATCGGACGTGTCGCTTATACTGGTTGATAAGTGAAATACTCGCAAAAAATCATGAATTTTTTTATACGCCGCCAACGACACGTGAGCGGCTAAATACGGTGGAACAAGAATTACCCTGGATTTAGGATTGCGTGGAAACATATCCTGGGATTTCTTAATAGCCGCTGTTCCAACCCCGATTATCGGCACGGATTTATTCGCACATTTTCAACTAGTGCCTTCTTTTCACCAAAAGTTTCTTATTGATTCGGTCAGCAGCCTTCGGACAAAAGGTTTCATTAGACAACCCGGCTTACATGGAGCTAGCTCAATTGATCGATCCAAACCTTTTCGAAAAATCTTGACAGAATTCCCCGAAATCGTAGGACTCGCCGAAGGTTGAGAACCACCATCGCAGATAGTACAACACCGTATCGAGACAATTGCATAACCCGTAGCAGCTCGTGCACGGTGACTGCCAGACAAACTATCGGCTGCCAAGGAACAATTCCAACAAATGACAAAGGACGGAATATGTCGTCCCTCGTCAAGTCCTTGGGCATCACCAATACACATGTTGAAGGAAAAGAACGATCAATGGCGCATATGCGGTGATCACCGTCGTCTCAATGCCATCACTACCCCCGATAGGTACCCCGTTCCTATCCTAGGTCCGTTCCTCACCTTCACGATTTCACAGCCAATTTAGCCGGCAAGACGATATTTTCAAAGCTCGATTTGCACGAAGCTTACAACCATATTTCAGTCGCGCCGGACGACATTTGTAAAATTGCCGTTATTACTCCATTCGGGCTTTTCGAGTTCGAGCGAATGACGTTTGGGCTGTGAAATGCCGGCCAGACCTTTCAACGGTACATCCACCATGCTCTGGGTAACTCAAGTTACGTCTTTTCTGATATCGACGACATTCTTGTAGCCTCCATCAGCGCTGCGGAGCACGAGCATCACCTCAGGATCGTGTTTGACCGTCTCAAACGATTTTCGCTCATACTCAACCTGGGAAAGTGCGAATTTGGAATGACAAAATTAGATTTCTTAGGATATTCGATCAACTCTGAAGGGTTGAAAGCAACCTCCGAGAAGATCGAGTCGATCAAGAACTATCCTCAGCCCAAAACGGTCAGTGAGTTGAGGCGATTTTTGGGAATGGTAAATTTTTACCGTAGAAGCATCCCCAACGCAGTCACTATTCTGGCACCATCAAATGCGTTCATTTCAGAACCCAGAAGAAGAATGATACACGACCAATTGACTGGTCAAGCGAGGCCCTGGAAGCTTTCGAAAAGGCCAAACAGGATTGAGTCCACGCGACTCTTCTCGCTCATCCCTTGTCTAGCGCCGGAACCAGGCTTATATCAGACGCGTTTGACTTCGGAATGGGAGCCTCCCTCGAACGAAAATCTGCCGATATTTGGAGACCGCTCGCGGTCTTTCCCAAACGATTCACGCCCACGCAACGTGCGTATAGTACGTACGACCGCAAACTTACGGCCATTTATGAAGCATTAGGATATCTCAAGTATCTCTCAGAGGGATACAATTTCAAAATTGTCACCGATCATAAGCCCTTACAATATGCATTTCTGCAAAAAGCAGAAAATGCTCCGGCGCGTAGACTACGTCAACTTTCTTATATCTCGGGATTCACTACTCAAATCGAATATCTCCCGGGCGATAACAACGTAGTCGCCGATTCTCCATCGCAAATTTCAACACTTAGGTTCCCAACCGACTGGAGTTTGCAGGAGTTGGCACGAGCGCAAGAGGCCGACGAACAAATTGAAAGCCTAATAGGCAAACCGGACACTTCTCTGACCATTCGAAAAGTTCAGTGGGGTCCCGAGCATGCGATCATAATATGCGACCTTACAGGCGAAGTTTTACGCCCAATCATTCCTCAGTCACTCCGTAAGAGTATTTTCGATAAATTCCACGAGCCTGCTCACCCAAGAGCAAAAGTGACGGACCGCGTAATTCGCAAACGTTATGTTTGGCCCAATATGCACACAGACATCGGAGAATGGTGTAGAATCTGTTTGGAGTGTCAAAGATCCAAGGTTACACACCACAATCATGTCATTCCAACTCAATTCGTAGCTCCCGATGGACCATTTAAGCACGTCCACTTGGACATTATCGGACCGCTTTGTACGTTTGACGGGTTTTCGTATCGCCTTACCATGATCGATAGATTCTCTCGCTGGCCTGAAGCCATCCCAATCGAAGACGTCGAAGCCACCACAGTCTGTCGCGCGTTTGCGGACAATTGTGTCTCTCGATCCGGTTCTCCCGAAACGATCACGACCGATCAGGAAACTCAGTTTAAATCGCGCCTATTCGGAGCATTACTGCGGACGACCAGCACTAATCGTATTCACACGACACCGTATCACCCAGCAGCCAATGAGATTGTTGAGCGTTGGCAACGTTGTTTCAAAGCGGCTATTATGTGCCACAACAATCCACAGTGGACTCGGCCCCTGTCTACGGTGCTGTCGGGCCTTAGATGTAACGTCCTCGACTCTGGTGTATCACCCGCCGAATATTCATACGGGACCACGCTTCGAATCCCCGGAGAATTCGTTCTTGCGGAGAATCTCACTCCTGAACGATCCATTTTTTTGCAAGAGTTTAGAGAACATATTCGTGCTGTTAAACCCGTACCAGCGGGGCATCACCACATGGATTGAGCATTTGTGTTCAAAGACTCAAGTTGTTGTTCTCGCGTTTTCCTAAAAATAGGGCATATCAAAAAGTCACTTGAGCAGCCGTACACCGGTCCCCATAGGGTCATAGATCGACCCCCTGACAGAGTTTCTGAGATTGACGTAAACGGTACACCTCGCCAAGTGTCTATAGAGGACATCAAACCAGCTTATTCTCTCAAAGACGACGTACCTGGTAACCTTAATTATTGTAACTCGAACGCACCTGCGTTTCGTACCTACGTAAATCCGAGAAGGGTCCAGATTCGAACTGAATTTTAATACTTGTACGTAGCTTAATCATTCTTTTTCTTTCTCAACTTTATTCACCAAATGTAACGCACGAATGCGATTCAACTAGAAAGAAGAAATGTTCTCTCTGTTTATTTAGAATTCAATTATATAACCATTGTACAACACAATTATGTGTTTCTTTTGTAAAATACAGTTTCGTACTGTATTCACAACATTGTCACGTGTATATCTCAAAACACGAGCATGCAATCATAGTACATAAGGGGCACATAACTGTATCATTTGATTTGAGTTGACGGCTGACCGCTAAATTGGAATGTACAAATTTCACGCCATAGCCTTCTCACTCAGGGGGGAGTCCTGTGGACTCTGCCTCACACATGTATTGCGCGTTCCCCTTTAGTCTCATCAGAAGGAGACAGACAAGGTGACGCGATCCATTGGGAGTAGCGACAAGACACAGTCGGAAAAAGACGCATTACCGGCTATCAAGCATGAGGCTCGCGAGAAGTCAGTCGTCGCAATATTATATTCCTCCCTAACCACGCAACAATAAATATTACTCAACATTATTATCGAATGTCAGTGTAATTATTTCGGCGTTCTTACCTAATAACTAAAAGTGAAATGGCTATGGTGTTCTTGGACACATTAACACCAGCAACTCAACCACATATTGCCATAGTATACGATGTATATATAGATATACTACGCATGCTTGTGGTGGACAGCGGTACGCTCCCTGATGACGATTTACCTACCGACATCTATCCTAAGATGACGAGATAACCAACTTCATCGATCTAGCTACCGAAATCAGCTCGGCATACATCTAGATGACTACGTACCTATTACGATCTACCCCGAGATACCGAGGTACCTCCAGATCATATCGACATAGTTCGAAAGGGCGGAGTGCTCGTGCCATCTCGCACACGCTTTGCAAGATTTGGCAACGCTGCCTCTTTCAAATTTGTATCCCTCTACAACGGTTCTTTTCTTCACGAGATGGATGAAGATAAACTTCCATCATCAATCGGAGAAGTTCATAAGCGACCCATTCCTTGAGACAAAAAACACATCGATTATAAAAATCCGAAGCGTAAAGGTGTCGAGTGGGATAAGATTGCTAATTTTCTACGCGGAAGCAGTAGGTATTCTTAGAAATTTCATTGGAAATTTTCATCGTTTCCATACCTTCCAGCTTTTGTATAATTTTAATAATTCATCACATGTTTCTTATGCTTCGCGCACATTTCCTAAAATAATTGTCGTCAAAACCTTCTAATATCAAATTCGAATATTTTTATTTTTCATTACGCTGTATTAAACGAGTCAGCCGAGAACTGATTTCTCTCCTATGTCACTGCTTCTCATATATAGGACTATTATACCAAGTTGATTATGGTATTTATATTGAACTATAATTCCCAGAATCTCGAATTCAAGTGAAGTGGGAGGTTTCAGACAAACGCTTCCGAGAGGAACTTGAACAAGTAAAAAGCAATACATCTAGCAATGGCCTGGCAGATTCTTATGTGTCTAATTGGTCTTACTTCACGTCTCTGTCTTTTTTGTCAACATCAGTAGAACCGAAGCCATCGACTGGAAATTCAAATAAATTGTTCATTGGAGACGAGAAATTGCAACCAAGCCCTTTTAACCTACAAGTGATCAAAACGAAAGCTTCTTCCTCTTGCACAATGTCGTCGAATGAATTGCAAAATAACCTCGCACAACTCCTTCAACAATCATTTCTTCCAAGTGCTAGCATCAGTAGTCAAGCGAATCATAAAAAAACTGATGAATTCAATATGTCGTTTTTTGAAACGCTACTGCCACCTTCGAGAGAACTAAGCCAAGCAGATACCTTATTGTGTAGAAATGCTATTACAAATATAGTTTATCAATATGCCTACAAGCCGAAAGTTCGTAATAATTCTGGAATAGTTAATGTTGAACCTGTATTAGACCGAAAACAGAAAAAACGTAGGTCATACGAAGATGATGGTGAGTGTGAGCATGCTTCTTTTAATATTATATTCGACGCTTCCGAAGTAGCGTGATCCTTGGATCACGATCTGCTACTTCGGAAGCCTCCGTTGTGTGTACTTTTTTCTTGTCAGTGTGAAGATTAATCATTCAAACTCTTCAACATTTCAGACTGTCAGATAGTCAATTTTATCCCTGGATCCAAAGGTAATTACGCAAATGTCTCTGTCAAGACAGAAATGAAGCCTGACGTCGCACATTATCAACATTCAAATGGTATTGGTAATGGTATAAATATTTATTAGTAAATAGAAAATTTATTTTTGATTTCAGATCCTTGACAATTTTTCTCGAACAAAAAGACAGTGAATTACATGAAGATTGAAGTAATGTATCATCTCTAGATTATTTGAGATTAATAAGCTCTCATTTTATTAGTTATTCAGAAGATATCTTGTTAGTTTTTTTCGCATTCCTCCTCCTGTTCGAGGAATTATTAAATCGTCATCCGAATCTATGTTATTTGTACTTGGGGGAACATTATTTTGTAATCCAGTAGTTCTCTCCAAGTCGATGGTGATGTTTTGCAGTAAGCATGTACACTTAATAATCAATGAAACAGTGTCTGGTTTCTCATCCATTGCTGTATATAGAATACGCCATTTCTGGCTAGTTTGAGCGAAGCAATTCACCACGACCACACGAGCTTTTGATAACCGCATGTTGTAGGTCAATTGCGCTTGCTGTAGATGCGTGCCACGATATGGCTTCATCAAAAATTTTCATAAAGGATAAGCTCCATCAGCAATAAAAAAATAATTCATTAGAATATTTGAGTTTTTTTAGAACTCGACATCTGGGAAATTCAATTTTATTTGCACGTATTGCCTTGTAGAGTTGGTAAGCTATAAATGTAGTAGAATCATGCTGACTACCATAGCCGCTCACATCAATGAAAATATACTTATAATCTGCATCAACGACAGCTTGTAGAACAATTGAAAAAAACTCTTTATAATTATAATGAAGAGTACCAGAGTGTGGAAATTCAGTCATTGCTATATGTCTTTCATATAACGCACCCAAACAGTGAGGAAATCCCTATTTTCCACCAAATTTTGCAGCAATTTGTAAAAAGTTACTTTCTGTAGAAATAGTCATGTGCATTGGCTGTGAAACACTGTAGAATATTTCCATTGTTTCTAATAAAACTGTATAAACAGCTGGAACAGCTATGTTAGAATTGAACGAAAGTTGTTTGTATGAGCTTCCTGTAGCCATAAATCTAAAATAAAATTCATGTACAGGAGAAACGAAAAAATTGTGTGAAGAAAGACACATTAAGATTGAGAAAAATTACCTGAGCATCAAAACAAGTTTCACTTCAGGCGAGATAGATCGAGTGTGAAGATTACACCAGTCTTTTGAGAGTGAACTACCTATTTGAGATGATGAACACTCGAATGTATCCACTTTAATTCTCAAATAACTTACGAATTTTCGTTCATTTTTTTTATATCCGGAAATAATCGACTGTATTCACCAAACATAACGTCTATATTGTTAGGATTTCTAGTGTTGCATTCGTGCATGAAGATTTCTAGGAGAGATGGTGTAATACAAATAAGGATAGTTTGGAAAATGTAAGTGAAGTTACAGATGTACAAGCAAATTCATTCACCAATAAAAAATCTGTTTGGTCGCTAATAACAAAATTGAGTATAACAAGATTATTATAAACGGACTGTGCGTTCGTTTCTGTATCATTCTGTACCTGTAGCTCATGACAGCGGAGAGGCAGCGTTGTCAAATCTTGCGAAGCATGCGCGAGAAGGCACGAGCACTCCGCCCTTCCGAACTATGTCGATATGATCTGGAGGTACCTCGGTATCTCGGGGTAGATCCTGATAGGTACGTAGTCATCTAGTTGTATGCCGAGCTGATTTCGGTAGCTAGATCGATGAAGTTGGTTATCTCGTTATCTTGGGATAGATGTCGGTAGGTAGATCGTCATTAAGGAGCGTACCGCTGTCCGCCGCGAGCATGCCTAGTATGGATATATATACCTTGTATACATGGACATACTATGCACTCTCGCGGCCGACGGCGTTACGACGATCTCTCTTCGTCTAACTGAATATACCGAGTTGACGTTGAGTGAAATACGTGTATGCAAGGAATATTGGGCCCGTTCTACATAAGAAGGAATACTGAGGAACACAGACGCGGAATTGTTCCCCTATGGGCATATCGCAGGAATATTTGAAATATATAGATGGATGTGTTGCTTTTAGATAGATATATAGATAGATATGTTTATTTATGTTCTAGGATGAACATCCTGTGGAACAAATGAGAAAGAAGTATAAACAATAACAAAGATATTATATACAAGAATACTTATATATATACAGCATTAAACCCACAGCCCGAAAAGCAAAAAGAAGGCAGAATGAATGAACTTAAAAATAAAGATGAAATGAGAATGAGAGTGAGGATGAGATGACAAAGGTGTGAGAGATGAAAATACAGATATAAGATAGAGATACAATAGTTATAAATGCGCAGAATGAAGATGAAGGCAAGAAAAGCGTAAGATGAACCACGATGAACCTACTTGAAAAAGAGTATATGTCTATGAGTGAGGAAGGGTGGAGGTGAGCAAGAAGTCATAAGACCTCTTTTTGAAGACGTTAGGGGAAGAGCTACACTTGATGTTATCTGGGATCGTGTTCCAGAGTTTACTACCTGTTATCAAAAAAGATTTTTGATATGTGGTAGTACGATGCAGTGGTATTTTAAGGAGCCCCCTATTCGATCTAGTGCAACGAATTGCATCAGAGGTACCAAGGTTGAAACGATCGTAAAGAAAAGGAGGATCCTTGAAAGCAAATAGATGATGCAAGTACGACCCCAGGAAAAATTTCCGTCGCTCAGAAAGTTTGAGCCAGCCGAGGCGCGTGAAGAAAGGAGAGATGTGGACATCTTTCCTGAGATCGAAAATAAACCGCACGCAGGCATCCAGTTTACGCTGCAGACGTATACTGTCTCCTTCGGAGAGATCAGTGAGAACTAAGCAACAATAATCAAAATAGGGTATAACTAGCGTTGAAATCAGTTTAGTTCTCATCTGGATAGAGAGTGCGTTGCCATTAAGTCGCAATTGGTAGAGTGCGCACGAGACTTTCCTGCAGACAGGAGTTACTTGCTCATTCCAATTGAGAGAAGGTGTCAGAATAATCCCGAGCGATTTAAGCGAGGAGACGAGATTTATAGGGGTGCCCTGAAGTATGATGTCCGGTAAGGAGCGAAGAGAAATATCGTTGACGTAACGTGGAGAACCAAGGATCATGCAATTGGTTTTCAAGGGGTTCAGAATTAGGTAGGTGGTGGAGCAGCAGCTGGCAATTCTCTGTATATCGTCATTCAATTTCAAGATACATTCGTCTATGAGAAAAGGTGAAGTATGCAAATGAATATAAAAGTCATCAGCGAATTCAAAGAGTTCACAATGGTGAATAATCGAATTTATGTCGGTGACATACAGTGCGAATAAGAGAGGGCCCAGGCGAGAGCCTTGGGGAACACCTGAGGTAACTGGGGTTCATTCGGAGCAACCTTCAGAGCTCCTAACTGATTGCGTGCGGCCAGATAGATAGGACCAAAACCACTTCAGCACGGGGGTAGATATATTGAAAGGAGCGAGTTCTTGTATAAGCAAAGAGTGGTTAACGGTATCAAAAGCTCTTGAGGAATCAAACCCCACCAAAAGAGTGATCATGCGCTTATCAATCGCTTCACGAACATCATCAGTCAATTTTAAAAGAGCAGTTTGAGTGGAGCGGTGTTTGATGAATCCACACTGATATTGGTCAAGTAGAGAATTCTTGGTCAAAAAATCACACAAGAAGTGATGGACGATCTTTTCAAGTATTTTAGATGACTCACAGAGAATGGAGATAGGGCGAAAATCACGTGGAGTTTGTGGAGATCTTGTTTTAGGTATAGGTGTAATGAAGGAGCGTTTCCACGCCATAGGAAAGAGAGATAGCATGAGAGAGGAATTGAATAAGGTCAGTAGGAATGGAGAAATGGACGGAGCGATCAGGTTAAGGAATCGACCAGGAAGCCCATCTGGAGAATAGTATTTGAGTTAGAAAAATGATAGAAATGTAGCAGATCATGAAGAGTCAAGTGAGGGAAAAAGAAAAGGTTATCACTGTAGCCGAGACTTTGGTCGAGAATGGGCGGTGGAGGACAGGCCGGATGAAAGCCAGCAGAGAAGTGTAAACTAAGCTCGTTCACACAAAATTTATCCGCGGGCGGATGATTACTATTAGATTTGATTATTCTCAGGGTACGAAGTTCCCTCCGAAGTGTGCGTGAGTCGGGAGTGCCCATCAATCTGTCGTTATAATATTGACGCTTCGCATTCCTGAGAGAAGTAACAACGTTGTTCCTTAGTCGTGTGAAGAGTAGATGACATTCAGGATTTCTTGTGCGGAGATATGTCCTCCTCGCAGTGTTACGTTCACGGATGAGATTACAAATCTCCTGAGTTATCCAGGGAGAAGGAGGACGTCTGGGAGTGAACCTTCTGATCGGTACTTCACTATTGTATAGATCAGTGAGATAATCATGGAAAACCCCAACACACTCATCAATATTTGTAATACCCGAGTGCCCGACGTTCAGCAAAATCGATGGTATATCAATATCTTGCCCATTGATACGCGAGTAATCACGCACAGAGACGATCTGCTGTTGACTCATGGGTAGATTGGAAGAGTATTCAATTGAGATCATGTCATGCCGAGATGGAAAACGCATTTCCTTTTGTTCATGGTCAATCACTTTGGAGAGATCGTCCCCTACACATAAGTCAAGCAAGGTAGAAGAGATGGACGTGTGATGAGTGGGGCCGTAGGGGACAATGGCCAGATTCAGACTGGAGAGTATTCTACGGAGATAAGTACTATCAGGAGATGAACGGCACAAGTCGGTGTTCCAGTCACCCATAATGATTTCGTCGTGATAGTCAGTACTCAGTGTAGAGATCACCGTTTCCAAATTAGCAAATCCTATTTCCGGAGGTCTGTAAACTACACCAATGAGTACTTTGCGCATACACGTGCTGGAAACCTGAACGAATAGATATTCGGGTTGTGGACAAGTGGCATCGTACTCAGATTTCTGTATAATTTTGTATTGGAGATTCTGTTTAATATAGAGACAGACCCCCCCGCCAATACGACCCACCCTATCGCAACGAAAGGCCACATATCTATCGAATGAGCAGAATGATTCATCCATGTCACTCCTGAACCAGGTCTCAGATACCGCAATAACATCGTACTTATTCGGATTCTCAGTGTAGAAAAAATCAGAGAATCCATTAAAATGAGCCATAAGTGATTGTGCATTAACATGACACATTTTTAACGAACGGAAAACTTCATTAGAGTGAGAGTTTGAGGGTCGAATCAGGAGTCACCTAAGTTGATCAAAGTCCCTGTTAGATGAGATGACGATAACATTTGAGGTTTCATCTTTTTTCACCAGAATACGTCCATTCCTCGACCAAGTATGGAGATATCCTTTAGACTTCGCAACTTTCTTAGTTTCTGCGAGAAGAGAGGCTATATCAGACAACAGATATTAATTAAGATAAAGCCTAGACTGAGGTAGAGAGGGATTAATATCAGACGCGTCGACTAATCCTGTAGAACGTTTGGCCTCAAGTATTTTCGTTCGGAGAGAAGGAGAATCAAGCTCCATGAGGATGGTACGTGGACGCGATGTAGTGTTGGTGGAGCGAAGACGAAATGCTCTCACAATGTTAGACTGGGTGATCTGAACATCAAGATGAGCCAAGACATCCATGATACGGCTCGGAATGAATTCATCAGGAAGTTCAGGTAATCCTGAAAGAGTGAGAAGGTTCCTATTTGATTGAGAGCGCAGCGCTCGAAGTTCTTCTTGGAACTTGGTATTTTGTTGTTCCAATTCAGAGATGCGTGCTGAGTGAGATTGAGAGTTATCTTCAATGGTTATAACACGCTGGCTCAGCGATATGAGGCTGGCATCAGTCATTTTGATAGAAGAGGAATTCTGTTCCAGTGAGGTTTTTAATTCCTGGTAGTCTTTAGTGAGCGATTCCACATCCTGATTGACTGTCATAACAGCCTGTTCAAGCCCCGCAAATTTGCTGGATAAAGAGGAGACATTGTTTTCGATGGAAGACAGTTGTTGAAGTCGAGCATGAACCTCAGTATTATTGCGTTCTTGCCGCTCAATGAAATTATCGAGTTTATCTGAGGATATTTGAATAGCTCTCATAATATCATCTATGGTAAAGGTTGTATTAGGAGTAGTACCACCACTGGTGTTGCGATCAACCATCGAAGTTGACGGACAATCAACTTCCATTGATGAGGGAGGGATATCTCCAGACTTTTTGAAGGATTCCAAGGGACCTTTGCAAAGTACAAGCTCGTTGTTGTGGTTGTACGTTTTATGTAGTTTCACACAACCAGGATGGAAATATTTTATGCACGGTGTACACTTGATGACATCCGTTTTCACAGATTTTCTGCAGATTGAGCAAATGTGATCCATTGTAATAATGAAAGAGAGAAAAATCTGGTACTAATATGTGTGAAAATCCGAATGAAAAACGAATTATATAGAAAAAAAGTCGTTGTAAGAACGGTTAAGATGAGTATATGCTACGTTGGGTGAGAGAGAGTACCATCGAGTAGTTAGAGAGACAGAGATGAGAGCAATAACGTAAAAAGAATACAACAACAGTGTGCACGTATCTATACACTCGGTATCATAGTGTATGTGTGACACACACAACGCAGTATATACGAACGAACGCAAGTACTATGAAATAATCGCGCATTATAATTATGGATGTAATGAACGTATTATTGAGAAATGCATCACCGAATTATTATCTATGTAGACCGCAAATGAGGATAGAGAAAGCATGTGTCAAAAACCTCGTTGAAAAGTGATGTGATACGAATTAGTATGCCAACAAAGATGTCGTCAAGGCTCCCGTTGGAAGGCAAGATTTATGCTGTGGAGTGTGGATGTGCTACGATGGCCAATACCTCAACGTTACCGTGATGACATGTAGAGAAGACAGACCAATCAATGATAAGAGGCGAATGATAAGCGCCACGCGTGAAAAGCACTTGTAATACACCAGCCTTGGTCTTCCCGCTTGGCAGATGCTCCAACAACACCAGATAAATGCAAATCACAAAACATCCACCATCGGCTGCCAACGAAACAGCTACTTATCGTTAGTTGCTCAAAAAAATGCCCGAGCCGATAAGGGATGCACTGAAACAAGGTCGACCCCGATAGGGCCACAAAATATGCAGTAAAACAGTAGACAAAGTAGAGCGAAGCAAGAGCGTGCAGGCTTATACTCACAGAGAGAGAGAGAGAGTTGGATGTATACAGGGTAGTCCATTTAAAGTGATATAGTCAAATATTTCGGAAACTAGTGGGGATTGGAAAAAATGTTTCGGATAAAAAGTTTAGGGTTCCAAAGGAGAAGTATGATTCTGACCTTGAAAAATCCCTCAGAGATAATTTTGAAGGTCATTTAGGGGTCAAGATGGTTTTTTCGAATGGGATCTCCATTCTTCTATCATGGCATGGGGGAGCTGGTTTCAAACCCTTCAAGAAACACTGGTCATGGACCCCTTCCCGCCAATTGAGTGGCGGAGTATGCTTGTGCTTGGCTCATGTCACAATAATTACAACGAAGCCGCAAGAGCTCACCGGGATCGGAATCCCGATCACCGTATCACACACCCCACGATCATCCGTCGACTCGACTTGAGGGCTCGACGAGGAGTATTGCAGCGAGATCTGAGACATCACCGGTACGATGAGAATGATATCATCGCACTCACCATATTCGGACTTATCCACTTGGACCCTCATGTCGATAGCAGATCGTTGGCACGAATAACTGGTATACCCCGGAGTCCTGTTTTGAGAATCTTGAAGCATGTCAAATATCAACCAAACTACATGACGCTAACTCCCCAGACAGCACTACAGTCCCTTTTGAATTCGCAGAGAATTCACAGAAAAGCATGCTTTGAGAACTCTTTTTTGAGAATTCAATATATCATTTGAGAGAATACATGCAGTACCAAAAGACTTCAAAAAGAATTCTTATTGAGTGCATATCAGAACCGCAAAACATTCATCAAGACCACATACGGTATTCCAAAAGAACACCCATTATGCGACAAAACATGAATCCCCACGGAAGTTCAAGATGTGTTCTCAGTTCGCCCAAATGAACATAAAATGAAAGCAAGAACTTGAATTCTTTCAGAAGTTATTTGATATTCATTGAAATGTCAGACATTCAAAATGAGTAAGAGTATCCATATTCAAAGCTTGGAATCTTTGAATTGATTTTGTTTATCCAAGTATTAAAGCTAACAGATGATAAAATACCAAAGTGTAGTGGTAGTTGATTTCATTGCAATAACATGCAATAAATAAAATAATTCTATAATTATTGACATTAATGGAATGACATACAAACTCTTGAATACTATGATGAAATATTTTGAGGTTAGGATTTACTGTGGGTGAAAAAGATGAATGCAATTTTCAAATTGTATCAAAATTTGTAATAATGGTTGAGAGACAAAAGTAGTTTGGGATTCATCTTGATCATTATGAAATTCAGAGCGAACATTCAGTTCATTGAATCTTTTTGAAATTCATGAAATTATGACGCATAAAGCGTTTTTTTGTTCCTTTTAGATTGCCAGTATAAACAGTGAAAATCAGAGTATGCTACGAAAGTGTTATGTATAACGTAGGGAAAATACGTTGGGATTTTGAAAGTTCTGCGTTGAACATTGTAAGGTCCCATAATTTGGTAGTGTTCATACTTAGCGCAGGTGAAGAAGTTCCTGATGTCCCGTCCGAAAATATTTCGCTGGAATCATCATGAATAATCTCTGAAAAACTCCGCTTTTTCTCTAAAAAAAACTCTGAGAATTTCTGAAAATTTGATGAAAGATCTAATATTTTTTAGAGGTGGGCGAATCTTTACGAAGCGGATCTTTCGTATAAAGAAAATGTTCAATTTGTATCGGATTCTATAGAATTTCCATCAAAACGCGATAAGTATTTTATACAAATGATTCGCTTCGTCAAGATTCGCCCGCCTCTAATATTTTTGGAACATTCTGTATAAACTTTTTCAGACTTTTTTCAGAGGTTTTCAGAGTTGTTCAGACAAATAGGAACGAAATTGCACTCTGATAGAATTCTGACAAAACTCTGAGAAATTTCTGACTATTGAAAATTTTTAAAATTACATGAATACATTCATATTCTAAATTCAAATATCATATGTGAAAAAGTGTTTGAAAATGAAAAAATTTTACTTCAATAATGAGAAAAATGTTAGAAATTTTTCGGAGCTTTGTTAGAGTTTGTTCAGAGTGCAATTTCGTTCCTATTTGTCTGGAAAAAAAATTGAAAACCTCTGAGAAACTCTGGAAAAAGTCTGAAAAAAGACATTGTATGATATTTACATATTTTAAATTAGAATTTTTTTCTTAACTGACCTTTGAAAAATGGTATACATTATTTTTTGAAGCGAAAGTTTTTCAAACCGTTGAGTCTGCTTTTTTCAAATATCAAAGTAACTATTTCATTCATTCATTTGTTCATTTAATGAGCATTGAAAACTGATACCATTATGCACGCAAAATGGATTCAAAACCGATATCATTATGCACGTGAATTGTATTCAAAACTGAATACGTTATGTGCTCAGAATGTATCCCTGATGGCGTTCAATATGAGTTCTTTTGGGTGGACTAGGTATTCTTTTTGACCTTCCATATGTTTTCATGTTGAGTCGTACAACGGGTGTACATGTTGATGTCTCATAGAAATCATTTGGATGATTCTGGGGATACAAAATGAATTTTCCCAAAAACTGAGGTGTTCTAAATGTTTTTTTCAAGAATTCTTTGTGAAGTGGTGGTGCTGTCTGGGTCAAGCTCTCACTCCAAACGACATGAGACTTCGAATTAGATTCTGCAACTGGGCACGAGCAAGGCTGGGTGACGATCCTCAATTCTTCGACTACGTACTGTTCTCCGACGGAGGATCTTTCCAGAGCGCTGGGCATTTGAATAGACACAACTCTCAATACTGGTCGGATGTTAATCCGCATTGGTATTGAGCAATCGACAACCAACATCGTTTGAGCGTAAATGTGTGGTGCGGGATCGTTAATGGCTATTTAGTCGGTCCACATTTTTTCAACGGCACTTTGAACGGCCCGTTGTCTCTTGAATTTCTGGCGGATCATTTACCAGACTTGCTTGAGGATCTGGATTTGAAAACAAGGCAGAAGATGTGCGTACAACTAGGTGGACCGTTACCCCATTACGCATTGATCGTGAGAAAATACCTTGATCATCATTCCCCGGGAAGGCGGATTGGACGAGGTGGGCAAGTTGCGTGGCCTCCACGCTCACCTGACTTGACATCTCCCGCCTCTTCCTTGCGGAGATTTCTGAAAGACGGAGTATTCAAGGCCCAACCAACAACGAGGGAGGACATGATCGATCGCATCCGCACTGTATGTGCCAACATACCGCAATCACTGCTTCTGAAAACGGTAACAAATTTTCGGCGGGGACTGAGATTATGTATCCAGGCAGAGAGGGGTCACTTCGAGCAATTATTGTAACAGCATCAAGCACCCCTCAAGTGAGCGGCAAGGGGACTCACAATAATGAGCAACCCAACATGTGAGAGGCAAGGGGACTCACAATAATCAAGCACTCCGGAGGGAACAAAGAACTACCACGTCCACGTCGTTGTTCCTGGGTAGCGCTGAGAGTAGTTCATCGATAACTTCGACGGTCCATACCTTGCACCCCAATAAGCGGAAAGGGGTCCATCACCAGTGTTTCGTAAAGGGTTTGAAACCAGCTTTCCCATGTCATGATAAAAAAGGGGATCCCATAAAAAAAAAACCATCTTGACCCCTAAGTGACCTTCAAAATGACCTCTGAGAGGTTTTTCAAGGTCAGCATCATACTTCCCCCTTGGAACCCTGAACTTTTTATCCGGAAAATTTTTTTCCATCTCCACTAGTTCCGAGATATTTGACTCTATCACTTCAGATGGACCACCCTGTATATTAATATACGAACTATACTGAATTAGATGTGTAATTCAGTGCGAACAAATTGATCTTTACATTTTCAACAAATCAGGCATAAAATTCCGATCACAAATAAAATTAAGCTGACACGCCGGAAAACGAGGGCTGCACCAGGCCACCTGGTCAAGCCTTGATCAGGCATGTAATGGCAGAAAAAGCAGGTCTCTGTCAGGGTGCTTGATATCGGCTGCTCTTACGCCCTTCCTCCAACCTCCAGGTGATCAATGTAGTACAATGTGCTCAACCCATTGAGGCCCATGGCGGAACCATCGTGGATAAAAAAAAAGTGGATACGGGGATGACAGCATCTGATTGGAAGATTATTCTCCATGGAGTAAGATTATTTTTTCCAATTGTTTCAACAATTTTTGTTCAAACAATTACGTCAAAAAACCCATATGAGGCAAAACCAATACCGCCATTTGATTCTGCGCGAGAAATCATATCACATCTATGTGAGCAGAAATTTCTCTTCTCACTATATTTATTTGGAAAAATTAGATAAATAATTCCGAATCAGACAACACCCGTTCAGGACCATGGCGAAACCATCATGGATGAAAAAAACGTGGATACGGGGATGACAGTATCTGATTGAAAGATTATTTTCCATAGAGGAAACTTTTTTTTCCAATCGTTCAAACAATTTTTGTTCGAACAATCACGTCAAAAAATCCAGATGAGGGGAAAACCAACACCGCAGTTTGAGTCTACGCAAGAAATTACATAAAATCTATGTACGCAGACATTTTTTCCCCATTATATTCATTTGAAAGAATCAAATAAACAACTTTCCCCACAACTTGCCACAGTCCCCGTTGAGAACTATCAAGAAATGATTGTAGATAACAATGAATTCAATACGGTCCTCACAGCTTCTGATCGGAATTTTATTTTCCGTGGAGAAGAAATTTTTTGCTGATTGTACAAACAATTACATGATCAACTCTAGATACGGAAGAATCTTTAGCGCCCGATTCCACAGGAAAAATACCAGACTGATCATACAATGGTCAAGGTGTCGACAGCAACTTGAGATGATTAGTTCCCAGCTTCAGAAGTCGAGTAATGAATTTGTGCATGTGATGAGCAAAAGTAAAACCCACATTTTTTGCAATAATTTTTTGTCCGTTTTTGACACTTCGCGTCTGGAGTAGATTCAAAATTACAGTGCTTATCCACACCAATTGTCAGTGAGTGTTCTGAATCTGCTGTTTCAGTGGAACGTGTACGTTGACCAGAGTGCCACCTCCATGTCACTCCAGAGAAATAATATTCACACACTCCTTGTGCAATATCTTTGGATCCCTTTTTGGTATCAGGATTTGCCAGATTATAAAGGACTGTAGCATTGGTCAAAGATCCTCGAATTAGTCTCACAAAGAGACACCAAGTCCATTTCTTCCCACGAATAGCTGGAAGGAGATCATTGCAATGTTGGTCGTGCAAGTCTACTCCTCCCATGTTTTCATCGTATTTTGAGAAGGCTTAGGGAAACTATACATTGTTCCACTTTGTTTACAAATCTACTCATCTGAACTTTTGGCTCATTTCCATAGCAGTCTGAAAGTACGGAGACTGGCTCACTGTCCATCACAGTAATATAATTTACATGTGACATTTCTCCATGTAGATTGACACATGTTCCTCTTTCACACTTTCTTGGTAGAACAACCTCAGCTTGAACACGATTATGTCTCACCGTTCCTATGGTACATGGTCCAATTCTCCCCAGGTGTACCAGGAGATCAGGCGAAGTGAAAGAATTGTCCAAGTACAAATTGTAATTCCTTAGGTTTTCCAACGGCACCGTGTTCAATAGTCCCTTAAGCATTTTCATCACAACTCTCGAACCTAGTCCAATGCAATTCAGGAACGTTCCATTCTCGTTACCCGCTTTTCCAGCATAAATATCTACGTCAAGGATAGAGCCTTCACGTGAACAAACTGCCCATAGTTTAATGTCGAACCTTACAGGCTCATTTCTTATGCATTGCTTTATGCCGAAACGCCCAAAATACTTCACCATGATTTCATCTATCGATGAGTTGTGGCTGAACCACCCAAAACACACAAGAACTTGCCCGAAGAAATCATAAATATTCCCAACTTTCCAAACTTTATCTTTTACATTCTTTTCGTTATTTTTATAGAACTTGATGTTCTTTTTTATAGTGGTGAATTGATTCCGGGACATTGTGTTTTCGACAATTTGGTATCCTCGAATTGATTCCGAAGACCAATAGTCCCGTTGAGACTTCCTCGAATTGGATGAAGAGAGAATAATGATTCCAATAAATTTATCGAATAAATCTTCCGATATATCGATATCATTTTCTGATGATGCTTTCGATGCTGACATTTGATTTCTTCAGAAAGGAAAACTTCAAATAATTCGCGAGCATTCATTCGTCCTATATTCACCAACGAATCTTTGCTCAAACTCTGGTCCAATTCCGGTTGTTCTATATGTTTGTAATCACCATTTCTTCAGTTGAGAGTATGATTTGGTTCTAAGAGCTTTTGCGCATCAGTGTATGAACTTTTCACTCGTTCATAAGAACCTTGAGGGAGAACTGTATCCGGGCCTACTCCAGGTTCCATTTCAGAATCAGAACCTGAATCTGTGTCATAGTCAGTTTCTAGAATGAATGCGATATCAATACGATTGATAACATTGTCATCAGCATCGTCAGTGTTTTCAACACTGTCGAGAAGATCAGCCACTGTCATAGTTGATCTTCTAGTTCTTGGCATGATAGAGGGCTACTTGAAGCGAAGGAGGACCAAAAGATCAACAAACCGTGGAAAACGATAATAATAAGAGAATTATCGAAAGTCAAAGCCAGGAATTGAATGATTGAGACTGGTTAGTAGTGGAAACTACTTGAAAGGAATGACAGTGTGAACTTTTGATCAGAAAAAGTAGTAAAAACCACTGAGGTGCAATAGCAGTGAAAATTGCTGATGTGCAATAGTACACGGAAAAAATTAGTGACCCAAATTTTCGTGGACTAGTATGTCACTTTGGGACGGAGCACAAATTCCAGAAGAATTCGTACACTGGATTTTAATAATTCGTTGACTCTTTCCATTATTTCGACAATGAAAATGAAAAGTGAATTCCATCGATAAAATCATGGACAAAGTCAACGAATTATTAGAATCCAGTGTATGAATTCTTCTCGGATTTGTGCCTCGTCCAAAAGTGACATACTAGTCAACGAAAATTTGGATCATCAATTTTTTCCGTGTAGTGAGAACTACTGATGTGAGATAGCAGTAAGAACTGCTGATGTGGGATAACAGTAAAAACTGCTGATTTGCGATGGTAGTGAGAACCACTGATCTGAGATAGCAGGGGAAACTACTGGTGTGGTACAGCAGTGAAAACTGCTGATTTGCAATAGTAGGGAGAACTACTGATGTGAGATAGCAGTGAGAACTGCTGATGTGGGATAGCAGTGAAAACTGCTGATTTGCAATAGTAGTGAGAACTGCCGATCTGAGATAGTAGTGTAAACCACTGGTGTGAAACAGCAGTGAAATTTGCTGATGTTGGATAGTAGTGAAAACTACTGATTTGGGATAGTGGTGAAAACTGCTGATGTGCAATAGTAGTGAGAACTACTGATGTGAGATAGCAGTGAGAACTGCTGATGTAGAATAGCAGTGGAAACTGCACATTTGCAATAGTAGTAAGAACTACTTATAAGGATTGATAGTTTGAACAATTGGAGAACAAAATTTCCCTCTATGGAAAATGATCTTTCAATCAGAAACTGTCATCCCCGTATCCACGTTCTTTTCATCCACGATGATCTCGCCATGGTCCTGAACGGGTGTTGCCTGACTCGAAATCATTTATTCAATTTTTTTTAATAAATATGGCGCGAAGAAAATTTGTCTCGAAATTATTTATTTAATTTTTCCAAATGAATATCATCATCATCATCATGAAGTAATCAGTCTTACGACTGGTTTGATGAAACCCTCCACCCCTGTCTATTATCCGCCAAACGTTTAATTTCTACATACCTACTACATCCCTTGTCTTATACGATTTGCTTCATATAACTTGCTCTAGATCTACCTTTACCAGTTTTCCCATTCTTTTCCTCTCCCAATATTGTTTTCAATAAACTCTCATGCCGTAATGTGTGTCCTATAAGATTGCTCCTCCTTTTCACGATGTGTTCCAAAAGATTTCTTTCTTCATTTATCTGCTCGAGTACTTCTTCATTTTTGACTTTGTCTATCCATTTTATTCTGAGCATCCTCCTATAACACCACATTTCGAAAGCTTCAAGTCTTCGTTGATCAGTTTTCCCCATTGTCCAATTTTCGCAACCATATAATGCTGGGCTCCAAACATAACTTTTCAAGAATTTCTTCCTTACTTCCAAGCTTATATTTTTTGAGCATAATAACTGTTTCTTTTGGTTGAAAGCCTGTTTCCCTTGTGCTCTTCTTACTCTTATATCTCTTTCGCTTTTGCCGTTTTCTGTAATTATGCTTTCTAGATATTTGAATTCTTTTACCTGTTCAATTGTCTCGGTATCTATTTTGATTTTCGTTCTTCTAGCTGTTTTCGCTGCTGTACACATCATGAATTTTGTTTTGTCTTTATTCATGTTCATACAATAGTTTTCCAATAATATCGCTCTCATAGTGTTGAGAATATTTTCTAACTCAGTACTACTCGTGGCCAATATAGCTATGTCATCCGCGAATCTCAACATACTTATATTTTCTCCCTGAATCTGTAATTTCGATTCAATTTCCTCCTTCACTTCGTTCATTGCTTCTTCCATATATGAATTGAAAATCAGTGGCGATAAGGAGCATCCTTGTCTCACCCCTCTTCTTATTTATGCTTCCCCTTCCTGACCCTCTATGTCTATTATTGCACTTTGATTCTTATATAATTCGTATATTATTGTTCTATCTTCAAAATTTATTCCCACCTTCAGGATCGCAAACATCTTCTCCCAGTTCACATTATCGGGAGCCTTTCGTATATCTACAGAACCTATGTACACAGATTCCTTCAGCGCTATCCTTTTCTCTATTATTTCTGTCTATTTTATTTTCCATCCTCCTGAATATAATTTTGGTCAGTATTTTCGAAGCACGTGAAGTTAAACTCATCGTTCTGTAGTTCTCGCATTTGTCTGCCCCTTGTTTTTTCGGGATAGCGACAATTTTATTCTTTTGGAAATCTTCCGGTACTTCTCTTTCGTACATATCTCTAATCAATTCAAACAGTGCGTCACGAGTCCCTTCACTGGGTGCTTTTGAATACAATCTTATTTCTATTCCCTGACATTCCTCTTCTAACCACTGTTCTCTTGCTTTCCTTGACTCTCTTATTATTTTATTTCTCAATGATTTGTATCGTTGCTGACCTTCTTGGCTATCATTATTCTTGTATTTTCTCCTTTCATTCATCAATTCTAAAATGTCTCCCGTTATCCATGGGTTTTCAGGTTCTACTTCATTATTCTTCAAAATCTTATCCGCACATTCTCTCATATTCCCCTCCATCTTTGTCCATCTCCTCTCTATTCCCAAGTCTTTCTCTTTTTGATCTCCCAATTCTTCACCCAACATTTTATTGGATTCCTCATGTGTTTGTTCTTGCTTGAGGTTCTTCAAATTCCATCTTCTCTGCATTTTCCTCTTCTTCAGAGATTTGAATTCCAGAGAACATTTCATCATCAACATATTATGATCACTATCTATATCTGCACTGGGATAAGTTTTACAGTTTTTCACTTGGTTTCTAAATCTTTGTTCCACTAATATGTAATCAATTTGGTATCTTGCTGTATCTCCTGGCATTTTCCAAGTGTAGATTCTCCTTGGATGATTCCCAAATAAAGTGTTTGTGATAACCATCGTATGATTTTAACAAAATTCGGCTAGAGGTTGTCCTCTATCGCTCCTCCCCCCTAACGCGAAATCTCCTATTATGTTGTGCCCTTTTCCTTGTCCTACTACCGCATTCCAATCTCCCATCACTATCAAATTCTCTCCTCCCTCCACATATTCTGTCACTTCTTCTATTTCTTCGTACGTTTTTCCAATATCTTCCTCCGAATATGCGGATGTGGGCATGTATACTTGGACTATGACTGTGTCTACCGGTTTCGTCCTGATTCTAACCATCATCACACGTTCATTATGTTGCAAATAATTTTCTATTCTATTTCCTACTCTTTTGTGCATTACAATTCCTACACCTGCTTGACCGTGCTTTGATCCTGTATGAATCATTCCATAATCCCCACTCCAGAAATCACCCTCTTGTGACCATCTAATTCCGCTAATCCCCATCACGTCTATATTCGACCTATTCATTTCTCATTCCAAATTTTCTAATTTTCCTGCTTGCCTCAGTGATCTAACATTCCACGCTCCGACTCGAAGAATGTTATTTCTTTTCCCTATCCTATTCTTCGGTTTTCGTTCTTTGCTGATGAAGCTTCCTTGAGCAGCCTCCCCCCGGAGATCCGAACGGGAGACTAGTTCACCTCCAGAATATTTTACCCGAGGGAGCGCCATCATGTATTCATTAATTTGTTCGTTTGTTTCTGTTACATAATATTCCAGGTTAGGGAAAGGTTTCATTCCCTCGGGAAGTATTGGAACATGTCAAGGAAGATAGTTTCCCCTTGCTTTCCTTCCGTTTTCGCCGATGTTTCTGGCATTAGGATGATTTTGTTTCTCTCAGTTTGTATTCTTTCTCTTCAGTTGTCCATTCCACTCAGAAAAAAGATCCAACTCTGAGATACTTATCCTCTCCACCACGTAAAGGAAGCAGATACTACTACGGATGGATAAAAAGGATATCAAGGACAGGTATCATGAATATCCCCCTGGAAGATCCGCAATCATCCACGGGGAGGCAAATGAATATAGTCAGGAAAAAAATCTCTGCGTTCATAGATCTTATATGAATTCTTGCGTAGAATCGAATGGCGATGTCGGTTATGCCTCATCTGGATTTTTTTGACGTAATTGTTTGAATAATTGGAAAAAATAATCTTACTCCAGGGAAAATAATCTTTCAATCAGATGCTGTCATCCTCGTATCCACGTTTTTATATCCACGATGGTTCCTCCATGGGCCTTTACGGGTTCAAGTAGACGGCAGACCCAATATTTTTCTCATAAATCAGTAAACAAAGAAGGTTAGTTCAATCGTGAAATTCAAAAGCACTCGCGCAAGACGAATGTTGAATTATTCCGGTAGACAGATACGAATGCAATAAATCTTCAAATTACTTGAGTGCGTCCAATGAAAGTGAAATATTGTAGATCACTTCGGTTGATGAATCAAGGCAATGGCCCTTATAATAAGAAGTGCAATATACTAGAATTGATATGTTGCTTCAAAAATTTCAAAGATTTCATTTGTAAATTTTCAGTACTAATTTATGTGACTCGACACACAAAAAAATGGAAATTGAATACGTGTCCTCTTTTTCCTTACATTTTGTATATGCAGTAAAAACTATCAATGAGATCAGTTGTGAAGTGGTTCCATTGAAATTCCACTAATTTTTCTGAATCTTATAATATTCCGTCATCTCCATACTCTCCAATCACTCTATCCTTCAATAAATAGCTGTATCTTCATTCCTCTCTATTTTCACGCACATAGCCGCCCAAATATGACTCATAATGAATATCCATTTTGTCACTTTGACAGATTCTCATTCTTAACCTTGAGAGGATGGGACTGGTCCCAAAAGGGACTACCCGGGGGAGCAATATGTCTTTCGTTGTTTAGGAGTGAAATTTTGTGCTGAGATCGGAAAGAATACTGAAAAAAGTCGTGGACGCGTCCTTAACCTTGAAACAGGTCATTTCAAGGTCCGAATTTTTTTTTCCCGTTTTTGGAGTGCAAACTGTGTATGCCTACGTTTTTTGATATGCTGAGTACAGACAAAATGGTGAAAAAAATCCTGGATACGTCCTTGACCTACAACACGGTCAATTCAAGGTCCGGTTTCTTTTTGTCCCTATTTTGAGTTCGAACTGTGCATGCCTACGTTTTTTGGTGTGCTGAGTACGAAGAAAGATGGTGGAAGGAATCCTGGATGCGTCCTTGACCTTGGAAAAGTTTATTTCAAGGTCATCTCAAGGTACAATTTCTTTTTTTCCCGTATTTTGAGCTCAAACTGTCTATGTCTACGTTTTTCGATGTGCTGAGTATGAGAAAAATAGTTTGAGGAATCCTGGACGCGTCCTTGCTCTTGAAACAGGTCATTCCAAGGTCGAATTTGATTCGTTTCCCGTATTTTGAGCTCAAGCTATGTAGGCCTACGTTTTTTGGTGTGCTGAGTACGTCAAAAATAGTGAAAGAATCCTGGATGCATCTTTGACCTCGAAGCAGGTCATGTCAAGGTAATTTCAAGGTCCAATTCCTTTTTTTTCCGTATTTTGAGTTCAAACCGTGAATGCCCACGTTTTTTTGTCTGTCGAGTATCAAAAAAATGGTGGAAGAAATCCTGGACGCGTCCTTGCCCTTGAAAAAGGTCATTTCAAGGCCCAATTTCATTTTTCCCGTATTTTCAGCTGAACTGTTCAGCCTACTTTAGTTGTTTTACTGAGTACGCAAGGAGCTTGTGGGAAAAATGCTACAAGATTCATTAATCTTGAATACAAATATCCCAAGGTCCAATATTGGTTTCCTAATGCCAGCCTGAGGCAAGCATCTGAGGACAAGCATCTGGTTTATATACCATTTCTTCGTTCCTAATATCCTATATGCTGAGGAGTAGAATACAGATTAAAATCAGTATATATATGATAAAATAATGGAAAGTTATTGAATATTGGTATCTGAGGAGTATATTCTAGATGCTTGAGGATATAATCTGAATGCTCTTCCTCATATACTAACCAGTATAATACTTCTTATACCTATTAACGTCTATTCTTCTCCGTGGAAGCTATATTCTATTGCAACCGTTGGCGAACGTAGGAAATTTTTACACGGCCTGTTATATTTAATGTGTCAAAGTTGTATTTGTATTGCAACCTGCGTAGATGGGTAATATCTCACTTTAAGATGTCTAAAACACCAATATCAATGTCAACATTTTACGTGCATTGCAGCTTAAATCCTCGAGTTTTCAAGTATGCATTCCTCCATCCATTTTGTTACAAACTCACATTCAAATTCACGAATAAAATTCGAATCGATATGGGAAAGCACATGGAGAACTCAGAACGAATTTTCAATGAATCAGTGAGGAATTATAAAATATTTTTCAACATTACTCATCCTTTCTACCCACACAGGAAACCCGAAATTATTGATATTGAGAAAAAGTGACTGTCAATTCAGGGAAAAAGAACATCGCTGAAAACTGTTTGGAGTGAATTTACCATTAGTCGACAGTTTCACTGTCAGAAATAACAATAAGATTATCAACTGTTAGTATTGTCACTATGAACTTTTGAGAAACTCACTATGAATAATCTTCAGCGATACGCTTTTTGCCTGAATTGACAGTCATTCTACTAAATATTAATGATTTCGGTTTCTCTGTGCACACGAATTCATATCATTTGATTATAATCATATTCTCATTTTGTAATTAAAGCAATCAATTTCTTTTCAACGTGAATAATCATTCTCTTATCCTGTTGTTCAAGGTACCCCCAGAAAACACGATTCAACGACCCCCTCTGCCCTCAATCAGCTCTGCAGGAATTCCCAACAGTCTAGGATTGCACCTTGAAGCGGAACCACGGCATTTCGAAGGCGGTGGAGGATTGGTAAACATCAAGTGCGTAACCGAAGTCGGTACACGAACCTATGAAACGGAGAAAAGGGTTCTCATGGCGTACGTCAACAACCAGAGGCTCAGTGCCGGTGATCTATATCGAAGCGGTGGTAACAGCAATAGCGTTTCTAACAAACTCTACGGTGGTGACGTTCTACTACTAGCAATTCTAAGTATTGTCTTAATCACAACGTGACCGTATACAATGTGAACAGCCTGTATTCACCGAGACACGCCTCTCCCGTGGAATACGTCCCCACAAATACCTGCGCCTTGATGCACATCAATCAAGGAAAGGGAGGGATAGGGTTAGAGAGAAAGAGAGGCGAGGATTCAGTCAGTGTCAGTCGTCCGATCCTTACGTAATCTATATAAATCAAGGAAGAAATGATGAAGTTTATTATTATTATTATTATTATTATTATTATTATTATTATTATTATTATTATTATTATTATTATTATCATCACAGAATTAAGGAATTTTAGCGGTGAATTGAGGGATTCGATCGATGTTGAAAGACTTAAATATAAGATATGAAATAATATAGATAGATGTACGTATAGGTCTCGGCCAATGGTTTTTATCAAAGGGTATATAATATTTCGAAATGGATTATGAAAAAAATCATCTAGCTGTTTTTTTGACATAAATAGGTCTCAACCAATCATGTTGATACTAGCGGCGTGGCAGCGGTGAAATCGTCCATAACAAACTACGCCCAAACACGTCATATTAATTGAAATATCGCTCTGTACAGCACTTCTGCTCGAATCAGAGAAGTGCTGTACAGAGCGATTTTTTTATTAGAATGAAGCGTTTGGCCGTCTTTTGTCATAAACGATTTAGCTGCTGCCACGCCGCTAGTGTCCCCTTAAGTGAATGTCACAACCATTTATCAATTGCCATGACCACCACGGTGGTGGCTATGTCTGTTGCAGCGGTAAGGCGAATTGATGACCATATCCAAGACATAATTGTTGGATTAATGATAGTTACGACTCTGACGCTACGAATTGCCCTATCGAATTATTCTTCTTTTGGAGATTCAATTCGTCCAACGATCTAACATTCTCGATAACATTCCAAGGTGCTGACTGGCCAGAAATGGCAACGGAATTGATCAATGATGTATCTCTTTTGAATAGAATAACCAATCGGGAAGAGAGGAATTCCCGGTGGTTGCTACCGTAGAATGGGGTTACTTTGATCCGCGGGTTTACTTTGATAACTACTTTGTATATGAAACAATATTTGAGGCACAGATGAGATTCAATTTTTAATTTTCTCCTCACTGGTCAGCAACACAGGAGACCCCTAAATAATTCTGTTAGCAATGTAACAATCTGTATCGTAAATGAATGTGAGAAAAATAGTAAAGACGTAAGTGTAATTTTTTTATTGAATTCATAATATCGGAAGACTTTATCACTAATTTCATCCCCTAAATTCCAATGAATCTAGGATTGCAATATGTGATTGATCAATTTTTTGAAGATACTATGAATCAAAACTCAAAGTTTATTCATATATGTTCAGGATAGTTTGAATTAATCCGAAGAACATTTTTTATTATCACATTTTACTCTTTTCAATTATCACAATCTTATTAATTCACGTAAGTGAAGTCAAACTCACCTGGAATCAGGTTCGTATCCTGTGAAAGGCTCTGAATGAAGGAAATTACATTGCATAAATACTCCGTTGTATCTTCATGATTCAAATATGCGCATAGAATGTTGATTTTCTCTTGCGATACATTAGGATTCCATTGAAATTATTGAAATATCGGACAAGAATCGATTTCTTAAAAAATATGTAGGAACTTCGATGACAAAAGAAGATAAGTTTTTTTTACTCATCTTCACATAACTCTTTCCACTTGTCTCTTAGAAATATCTTTCCACGATACCACGTAATATCTCCACGATAAGTTGCGCGAAATTGATCAAATTTTCAACAATTCGTGATATTCATTCACACTTCAAATATCTTCAGATCGTATCTTAGATTCATGGATCATGGGTTACAACTTATGTTGTTACCTTCGGATAGAGATTTAAAATGGATATTTTAATAACACACGCATAACGCAAACGCGCTTCGCGTTTTATCCAAAAATCAATTTCAATCGTCGTTTCCAATTTCAATCTTCAAATAAACTTGAGACCATCAAAATCCAAGTAATTTTTAATTGCGGAGGAAAAGATAGAGGGTGGGGGGAGTTAGAGTTGGGCTTTCAATATACAGGTATTCTCATTTATCGTTTTCATGCTCGTCAGTTAATACCCAAACTACATTGACAGATTTCAAAGGCCACGCAAACACTCAGATAACATGTAAGCTTGTCATAAGCTTGCCAGGCTTGTCATTTGATTGTTTTTGACTTCCCTGGTTGAAGAAAACGATTGATACCGACCAAACACCATTGATCAATCGACTAATCGGAATGAATCAGAACATTGTGCAGTCGAAATGCTGATTGAATCCAATCGGATCACTGCCATGGGCTGTCTTATTCAAGAATAGGAAAAGAAGCGAGTATGACTGATGGATTGAATAGGCTCCAATGTGTATGAGAACGATAAGCTCCGATTACACTGAATCGCAATCGATTCAGGCATTTGAGAATCTTATTCAATGTGATTGTATCAGCATTTTGACAGTTGGGTATCATGTACTGATTCCGGGTGATAACGAATGAACTTAATGAGAATGAATCCGCGTTGGCACAGGGGTTTGGGTTTCATGGTCGGTGATATTAATATCGTCCTCTTAATAGAATTCGTTAGGTATCCTGCCGATTCATTGAGGAGTTCCAATCAGCAAGTGACCGGTTGATTCAAACCGAATTGAAATGGAATCGATGAGCGGATTCACAGGGCAACGCAGGGCCTCTCAATCGGATCCTACAGGTTTTTTCATGATTCGGATCGTGAATAACAAACAAGATCCCACAAACGTTTTGCTGCGATTTGAATGGGTTCAATGAGGCATTCAATGATTCGATGAATGGGACTGTATCTGCATTTGAATGGTAAAATATCATATACTGAATCTGTGTGATGACGAAAGAACACAATGAGGATCAATGTGAGTTGTTACATGGTTTTGGGTTTGACGGTCAGTGATATTGACATAGTCATCCCAATAGGATTCAATAGGTGTTTCGCTGATTCATTGAGGAGTTTCAATCAGCAAGTGGCCGGTTAATTCAGACCAAATTGAATTGAAATCCATGAGTGGATTCACAGGGCAACGCAGGGCCTCTCGAACAGATCCAATACGTTTTTTCATGATTCGGATCGGGATTGACAACCAAGATCCCACAAACGTTTCGCTGCGATTTGAATGGTGGTACGACGGAGAAGCAGCGTGGAGGCAACGGAGAAATGTCCGCACAAAAACACGGCCTGGAAATTCCTCCGTTACTTCTACGCTGCCTGTTCCTCGTATCACGCTGTATCCACTGCTCCCTTTCTTCTCCTTTTATTCCACGGAAAAGCTACGTGATTCATCGGTGACTGTCGCATGTGGGTGATGACACTCCTTTTATACTACTTCGCGCAGCCAATGGACGTGTAATCAAATTTTCAATGTTCCGCAGCAGAGCTGCCAGGTGGGCATTGCCGTTCAGGGGAATAGTACCCCTACTATCGTTCATATACATATTCTCACCACCACTCGGGACCTTCACACACATGTAACTTACATACACGGGACGATAGTAGGGTACACTTCCGCTCTGCGGGAATACCCATCTGGCAGCTCTGTTCCGCAGTAACTTCCATTGGAAACTCAGTATGTTCCTCGGGCAAAATGATCACATAGTAAATTCAACTATTTCTTTCCGTGCTAGAAAGCACAGAAGATCCACGAACATCGGTTCGATTATTGATTCAATGAAATCATAACATATCTGCATGTTGATGGTAATAAATCACTTACATACGTTTTCCCTCGAACGCTTCAATACGCTCACGTAATATTCCTTATTCACTGTCTAACCTGGTGGGAGAAATTCGGAGTGGACCACACCACGGCAATCAAAGAAAACAGTCCACATAACCTTGATTTTAGTTCGACTCTGTCGCGGTTTTTCAGGTTTTGACTCGTCTGAAAAGCGCTATTCCGATGATTGTTGGTTGGTTTCGATGTCATATTCATAGACCCATGTTTCGTCACCGGTGATGCCCGTACAACACATGACGTGTCAAGCTCATGGGAGGAACGTATTTTTGGGAACATAGGAACATGCCATACCGTATAACACGTGATGTGTAAAACATATGTTCGGCATGGGAAAAATGCATAATCTCATGGACAACTGAATATTCTAAACAACATATTCCTGGCATATATCATTTCACATCATGTGGTAATATTGTAAGAATTATATTCAATCCACATGGCAGGAAGATTTTCATGAGCTCAGTAAACTATAACCTCTCATTTGCAAATAACCGATGAATTCATTGTTTTGTGTACGCGAGTCGGAATGAAATGGTGATCTTTATCAATCTTTATGAATTTGTATACTGTCTCAAAACTTTTTTTCAAGTTGTGTCGAATGCACGGAATTATCTCAGCCTTATTTAGATTAATTTATCGGATTTTTATCCAAATCACGGAGATACAGCGTGCACTTACGAAATATAGCTCTATGACCATGCAATAGGAAATTTTGAGATTTCGTCTACAGTAGCTCGACGTGTATTTTTAGTGACAATATTGAAAATGTATAAGACAAAACCACAATTAATATTTATGAAAGTTCAATTATAGTGACGTGTAGTGTTTTTCGTTAGTCATTAGGAGCCGACAGAACTTTAGAGGTTAAGCAATTCCAAAACACTTTTGAAAGATATCTCATACAACATGAGAGAAGCTATTTAACAGTAATTCTTCTTCTGAAAGGAATTATGATTGAATTATGATACTGATGCTGCATAAAACATCCTGAATATGTTGACAGAAGTCTTTTAGAAATACATAACCTCTTTTGTAACACGAAAACTAGATGCGTATGAGATGATCAACAGAACATGCCTCCTATATTCCTGAATTCAGGTCATTCGGGCGGACATTTCTGTGTGCATGAATGTGCCTGGAATATGGATGACACGATCTCACACATGTATCCCGTATAACACATGACGTGTCAAGCTCATGGGAGGAACGTATTTTTGGGAACATAGGAACATGCCATTGATAAAGATCACCATTTCATTCCGACTCGCGTACACAAAACAATGAATTCATCGGTTATTTGCGAATGAGAGGTTATAGTTTACTGCCATCTTCCTGCCATGTGGATTGAATACAATTCTTACAATATAACCACATGATGTGAAATGATATATGCCAGGAATATGTTGTTCAGAATATTCCGTTGTCCATGAGATTATGCATTTTTCACATGCCCAACATATGTTTTACACATCACGTGTTATACGGGTGATTCCTTCGATAACATTTTTGCCCAAAAAAAGCATTTGTTTAGCAACATCAATGCCATGCTGTTTCTGCAACAAGTTCAACACTCTCGGCACAAGCCGTGCTTCAACTCGTCTCATGGCCAAAATATTGTGCATAACGTTCTGCACCGATCCGAACGAGACACCAAGATCGAATGCTATCTCCCTAATGCTCACACGACGATTTGCGAGGACGATTTCTTTAATTTTATCAATATTTTCGTCAGTGATACTGGTGGATGGACGACCGGAACGAGGCGAATCATCAACCATAATACGACCTGCTTCAAACTCTTTGTACCACTCGTACGCTTGTGTTTTCGACATCATCGAGTCCCCGTAGGTTTCTGTTGACATCTTTAACGCTTCCGCACATGAAATTTTGTTAAAAACACAAAATTTCAGACAAACTCTTTGCTCAACCAAATTCGACATCGCGAAATTCGCAGACCACAACAAACACTGACTCGTTTACAAGGCAACACGCACTAAGTTCTGACGAATGAGGCGCAAACAGACATTTAAGCGCTAAATAACAGATGAAATAACATGGGAAACAAAAGATTCCGACAATATGTCAAGCGCGGTTTGGTTGAATAGAGAATTCCGAGTACTTTTTGATCAGAAGGTATATAATACTTTTTAAGGTGTTCAGTGTGGTTAAGATTTCGTATATTGATATGACTCATTGAATAAGATACAACCCAATCGGCTATACCATGATCAGATCCGATTGAGTAGTAGAACCTCTCTTTAATAGAATTTCATTCGTCTACAGATTTTCTGAGTCGACTAAACCTCCATTGAATCCGATTGAGTCAATTGGGCGATTCCTATTTACAACTTAGTTGCAATAGTATACCTTGTATATCAGCATCTCAGTATGATTCCCATCCTCTATCGTGATATGAACCAGTGAACTATAGAATACTTTAGAATCCAATTGGTCCTGTCTCTATCGAATCCGATTGAGTAGTACAGTCTATCTTTGATGAAATTTTATTCGCAAACAGATGTTGTGAATCGGCTAATTGCCCATTGGATCCGATTGGGTCAGTTGTGCGATTTCTTTTTACAACTCATTTTGAATAGTGTAATTTGCAAAACCATGTTTTGGCGTGATATCATTGTGTATCGTCATATGACTCATTGATGACGATAGAACCCAATTCATCGTACTCGTAGCGAATCCGGTTCAGTACTAGAGTCTGTCTTGGAAGAAATTTGATTCACAAACAAATGCTTTGGATCGGTGAAATCCCCATTGGATCCATTTGGGTCAGTCGTGCGATTCCTCTTCATAGCTCATTGTGAATAGTACCATTTGCATAATCAGTGTTTCAGTATGCTTCCCATTTCACATCTTAATATAACTTGATGAGTACGATAGAATCCAGTCGGCCATATCCCTATTGGATCCGATCGAGCAGTAGACCCGATCTCTGGGAAAATTTCATTCGCCTACAAATGTTTAGAATCAGCTCGGCCCCCATTACATCCCATTGGGTCAATCGTGAGATTGCTGTTCGCGAAACACTCAGAATAGTGTACCTCGTATATTAGCGTCTCAGTGTGATTTGCATTCCATACCGTGATACGGCTCAAAGAATACGATAGAATGTCATCGGTCATACCACTATCGAATCCGATTGAGTAGTAGATCCTACACTGATAAAGGTCCACTCGGTTCCGGGTGTTTCAAATTGACTGAACGCTCATTGAATCCGACTGGGTAAATGAGGCGATTCCTGTGTACAACTCATTTGCAGTAGTGCACCTTGTATATCAGCGACTGAGCGTGATTTCCATCCCGTATCGTAATGTAAATCATTACATACTATAGAACGCTGTTATGTTCTTATCAAATCCGATTGAGTAGTAGCGCCTATTTCTGATAGAATTCCAGTCGCCTACAGATTTTTTGATTCGGCTACATCTCAATTGAATCCGATGCGGTCAATTGTGCAATTCATTGAATATTATAGCATTCAATCGTTCATTATCATATCAAAACCAATTGAGAAACAGAGCCCATTCCTGATGGAATCTCACTCGCTCAGAGAGATTTAGAATTAGCAAAACTCTCATTGACTCCGACTGGGTGAATAATTTCAACCTCAGTTGAATCTACCTTGAAAAAATGAAAAATTGCATATCAGTATTACAGTGAGTTTTTGAGTCTCAATCGTATCATGAATTACTGAATACTGTAGAATCGAATCAGCTATTCTCCTAATGAATCTGATTCCGAATGTACAGCCCTGTGACAATATTTTTAACTGGAAAAACTTTCAACGAATCAAATTCGCTCACAACGTTCAAATTCCCTATTCATTGCGATTCCTCAACTCCGTACATTTATCGATTGATTCTCAAGTATTTATATTGGTTGATTCGTTGGCATGCTCAATAAATCCAATTGTATTCAATCGGGATATCGACTGCACAATGTTCTGATTCAATGTCATTGATTTCTCATTGCCACCATTCCCCGTTTATATTGTTCTTCCTCCTATTCAATCCCATTGTTTATTGCGTTTCAACATCACTGGGCAAATGCTGATTCATCCCCATTCGTCCATCCGTTGATTTCCGTATTAATTCTCAATCAATATAATCTCAGATTTCTGTATTTCCAATCCATCATTTGATTCTGATTAGATTGCAATCAGTGAAACGATCATTGAATCCTATCAAATATCATGCGAAAATCGAAATGTTTAAATGACTATTGAATCCAGAAACTTGAATATGTTCAAACCGCGTTCGATCTGATCACGTTTTTTCCCCCATTTCCCTGTGAAGAAGTGTCCCTTGTTTCACTTGTATGTCCCTGATTCAGTACCATTCATCAAAGCATGTCTATTGGTTCTGATTAAATCTGACCAATTCTGATTGAGGCTCAATCGTCAAATATTGATGCTCCAAAGTACGTAGTACTATTCGTTCAATCAGAACCTTGTCAATGTAAGGCTGCTACAACTCTGCTGCAAGGATTTTGTGAGCTTGTACGATTGTCGTGTGTCAACTAGGAGGCTTATGTCAACCTTGTCACCAGCTTGCCTGACAACGTTGCAGCAAAGTTAAATTGCTATCTGGGCAGGAATGAGCGATTCTGATAAAAAAAAATTGATTCTCAATAATCAATATTTCTTAAATTGTTCATTCGATTAAGGGATAAACAATTTCATAATTTTTGTGTTTCTATTCTTTTAATCCATCAGGCATCAGGAACATCTTCAAAACATCAGGAAAAAAATGGAATGATCGCAAATTCGGATTTCGTTCATCTATAATTGATCATCATTCACGGAGAAAATTTGGTAGTAAAAATCAATATATTTACAGTAAAACTTCGTTTATTTCAACTCTCGTTTATTCCAACTTAAACATGTCTCGTTTATTTCAACGCCAAACTTCTCTTTCCCCCACGTTTGAACGGCCTCAAGACGCGTTTCCAGTAACGATCAGTGTCGCCCAATCAAGAGACGATTATGTGAACCCGTCTTGAGCTTCATGCTGATGGTGGGAGCCCTTCTCGGCTTGAAATAAACGAGACTGTCACATTTCTGAGAGGTGAAATAAACGAGATTTCACTGTATATCGTAGTCGTGGGATAAACCTCATTGCGGATGGGGGCCAAATCAACGAAATCAGTGTTTGAAAAGAGAGAGTATGACGTATCCCTCTTTTCAACCAACTTTTCGTTGATTTGGTTTTTCGTTAATTTGGCCTCCATCCCTTATTGCGGCGGGAAGAACCATGGGTATGCGATAGATGCACACAACAATCTTTTTGAAGTCAATATGTGGAATAATAAGGAAATACAAAATTATAGTTCCTACCGCCATAATCGGGTATATCTCACGGGTACGATGATTTGTCTAATGATCTCGAATATCAACTTTTCTCCGTGTGGGCTATATCTACAACCGTGTTCAATTCAGAATTCATTATTTTATTTTCAAATGAATATGTAATGCAAACATAGCTTCTATTCAATCTTGTCAACGATTGGCCAGGATTTATAAATCTAGGATGATAATGGTTCACCAAGGGTCCTCTCCCATGTACCAAGAGTTTCGAACGATTAGTAGTGAGTTCTAGAGTAAGTTACTATCAACGAATTTACCCGGTTTGTGAATTTAGTCCCGTCCCGTAGGTATTCCGGTCAAAACATTGGTTCCAACAGATCGGTTTTTGAAAACTCGAGTTTTTAGCTGAAAAAAATCGGTACCCGATTCATCGGATCGGGGTCACCCATCCTTACCCGCCAATAATTTTCGAGAGTATTCGAATTTTCGAATTAACTTTTCCACAAGCACCAGAAATAATCTAAAAAATCCAGGTAAAACGTTTTAAGAACTACGCTATATTCAAACAATTCAGCATTCCTAATGTTATTTTTCAATCACATTGGAACTAATTAATTGTGACCTCATCAGGAAATTATTCTTTGGGATCACAGATATCACAAATAGAGAACGAATCAGGAATTATTCTTCAATGGAATTCAATCACAATATCTTATAAAGTACAGGTAAATTTCATACGTCGAGGTTTTCTCGATTATTATCAAAGAATTTCAATCTCAAATAACACACAGGTTTTTATAGAGAGCACTCCGATATCTCTCAGTACACCGATCAAAGGGTCCCTGGGAATGGTTTATCATAGATTCTTGAATATCTATTATAATTCCCGTATTGATAACGATCATTCATTACATGTCTGTATGATATCATGCAGGGGGACAACTCATGATTGTACGGAGGCTAAAAGACATTCGGATCATTCAGATACACGTTTGCTATTCATCCATGAATCGGGATTATCCCAGACAGCACAAAATTTCTCTGAACGTTTTGAAAACATGCACTTGGTCGTGCGTGTTTTGGTCTCCGAGGAGTGGGTTCTCCAAACGTATCTGCATTTCGGATGCCCCTGCATAAGTTTTCAACACATTCTTTTCATCTACTACGAGCCGGTCTCATGATGTTTTCTCAACGTACTTTCATGAGAACTAATTCATAAAAACATGTGTGCAGCTCCGCACAACATTATGAAAACCTTCATTGAACGCGTTCCCAGAACGTCGCACGGTGCACATGAATAGAACTAACCGGGACATTTTCACGTATCTGGGACATACATGTGACGTTCTTAGAACATCCTGAGGTGGTATTTACACGTTCTGTGTATAACCAAGCACGTTGTATGAACGTTGAAAAGACCTCGCGGTGCTGTATGTGATGATGCTAGGTTCGATGAATCTCATCCAGCAATCATGGTATGTTCTCGTCCCAGATTCTATAAAATATCACCGTCACTCATGTGTGGTGGATTTGGAGGCAGCGAGAGAACCAGTCCGTTTGAATGTCATTAACCCGAACCGTTTCATTTGTATGATGACTTTGTAGCTATTTTCAATGTCCTGAAGAATATGACATACAATTGTCTTCACATTCAGATCACATTTCGTAATTTTTGATTGGGCAAAGGTGAGAAAAGGTTTGAATCATCCTGAGATGTATTAACGATTGATCGTTGGTTTGAAAGTCAGATCCTACACGGAGAAAATCTAACAGTGACCAATGTTCCGCACATTGATCATCAGTGTGCGAAAAAAATGGCTGATGTGCGTTCATGGATTATCAATGACCACCCGTCGGTAATCATTGTGCGTATCATTGGTAACTGATGTACACACATTAGCCAGCAGTGTTTTATTTTATTCTTTCTCGCACAATGATGATCAATAAGCGGAACATTGGTCACTCGTGTCAGATTTTCTCCGTGTAGATGCAATTAATCTCATTCAACATGGAATATTCGTTACTTGGATCTCATAGGGATTCATGGTCACCCATTTGTGACGGGTTTAGGGTCAGATGAACCATTCTCTTTATTTGAATGTCGTATACGTGAATAATTCCAGCTGTACCTTGGGCATGGGTCAGAATTGTCGTACCCGGAATGAAAAATTAGGCAGAATTCAATCATGTTCGGATTTTATTCACAAGATTCAATTCCTTCGCATATATCCTTTTGTATACTCTGAATGTCGAATATCTGTGAAATAAATGATATCGGACATAAAGTATTGAATTCACAAATTTAAACAAGACTGTTCGATTCAAACATAATTCATGAAGAACTCATCTACACGGAAAGACCAGGTCTATCAATATTTAGACAAATGACTGTCAATTTAGGGAAAACGAGGATCACTGAAAAATATTCGTAGTGGGTCAACTAAAAATTCGTAGTCGATGTATTAACAGTTGATAGTTTCACTGTGAAAAATACCAATGAAACTATCAACTGTTAATATTTTGACTACGAACTTTTGGTAGACTCACTACGAATATTTTTCAGCAATCTTCATTTTCCCTAAATTGACAGTCATTTTTCTGAACGTTGATAAATTCTCCCTGAATATCAATAGACCCGGTCTTTCCGTGTAAAAACATTAGGAGCAACAATGTATTTCCACAACGATGAACGCGATAACATGTTCTTTGTTTCAACGCTGGAGGTAAATACCTCCCCAGACAAAAATCCCCGGGTGGGTGGGATTCCCAAATTCGCATGTGGACTCAAGTTCCTGGCCGAGACCCGCCACGTCCTGCCTAGAATCCCTCTGCTTCCCGCTCGGGACCGGTCAGGTTCCCGCCCGGGACCAGCCAGGTGGTGACTCGAGCGGGGACCTGACCCGGCTGCCGGGTCCCGGGCGGGAACCTGACAGGTCCCGAACAGGAACCAGAGGGTTTCCCGGCTGGCGGGTCCCGGCCAGGAACCTGAGTCCACAGGCGAATTTGGGAATCCCGCCCACCCGGGAATTTTTGTCTGGGTCATTTTCCAACAATTAACCTCACATCCACCAAAATCACACACTCAATGTCAGAACATTTATTTTGTTTTTCTCAAATCAAAATACAAACCATCACATGAAATTCCCGATCACAGCACGAATAAAACGACAACAATGGTTGATTGGAATGCGAGATTTTCGTTACAGTATGGTGACCAACTTCTGAAGATTGGACATATACTTCTCGGCTAGAAGAGAGGGAATAGATCCCATTTGAACGGGTGAAAAATGTGAAGTTGTCGCTAGGAATGATCTCGATATGCTGAATATACTAGCAGTAACTCAACTCCTACAGAGGAAAATTGATAGCTTGTATGTTGTGTCCATAAATGAATGACTAACTTCAATAACATCCTGCAAGAAGCGAGCAGTTTTCGATGAGATAGGACTCTCTAACGCATGACACATCTTGATAGTGACCCAGCTATCAGAGAATACATTTGAAAATATCACAATCGTTTGGTTGGGCTTGGAAGCTTTGTTCTTGTTTATCAACTTGTGCGTTCTGTTCATGACATTAATGAATGAAATGTACCCATATGTACGGGGAAAATGAAAACATACATGTTGACAGTTATTTCTCTTCTGATGATCCAAATTGGGGTCCAAAACTTTTGATTAAAGGCATTCATTTTCATTTGTCACCTAAAGAATTGGGCATTCAAATTCTAAAAAATTGTAGTTAATCAAACAGGAACTGGAGGAAGACTTTGATGCGAATGGAGACTTTGTTTTCTATCCATTTCTCTATTAGTAAGCAACAAAAATGGCAACGTGGAGATATGAAAGTCTGTCATTCCAGTTGGGACTATCTGACTAGTGAAATTATATATGAGACCCAACGAAGACAACGTTCGAAACTTGAGACATTTTTTTCGATATCTATTGAACACACAGGGAAAAATAGATGCTGAGTATAGGAAATATCATACCGTTGGTATATGAGGACAAAGATCTAGATTATAACCCTCAGATACTAGCCTTTGATAACTTTTCATTACTTACTATAATCTGTATTCTCCACATTGAAGTTGATTTAACTTGGATCAATTTTTCTTGAAAAAACAATGTTCAACGATTTTCCCAAAATGTAATAAAAAAGAAACCGCAATTTTTTTTCGCTTTTCGGTTCACCAAGATTCGTCAAATGAGATATTATTTTGATGTATTCTAATATTTTTGAATTTTTTGATTTTCAATTTGTATATAGAAGAAGCGATGAACGAAGTGAAGGAACAAGTGCAATTGAAATTACAGATTCAAGGTGAAAATGTAAGCATGTTGAGATTTGCGGATGACATAGCTATATTAGCTACGAGTGGTGCTGGGTTAGAAGATACTCTCAACACTATGAAAAAAATATTGCTAGACAAATATTGTATGAATATAAATAAGGACAAAACAAAATTCATGATTTGTACAACAGCGAACACATCAAGAAGAACGAAAATCAAAATAGATGCAGAGACAATTCAGCAAGTCAAAGAATTCAAATATCTAGGGAGCATAATTACAGAAAACGGTAAAAGCGAAAGAGATATAAGAGCAAGAATAGCACAAGGGAAACAGGCTTTCCACCAAAAGAAACAGTTACTATGTTCGAAGAATATTAGCTTAGCAGTAAGGAGGAAATTCTTGAAGAATTACGTTTGGAGCACAGCATTATATGGTTGCGAAACTTGGACAATTGGAAAAACGGACCAACGAAGACTTGAAGCTTTTGAAATGTGGTGTTATAGAAAGATGCTTAGAATAAAGTGGATAGAGGAAGTAAGAAATGAAGAAGTACTTGAGAAGGTAAATGAAGAAAGAAGTCTCTTGAGACAGGTCCTGAAAAGAAGAAGTAATCTGATAGGACACACATTGAGGCATGATAGCTTATTGAAAACAATATTGGAAGGAAAAATGAATGGTAAAACTCGAAGAGGTAGACCTAGATTGAGTTATATGAAGCAAATTATGCAAGATAAGGGTTGCCGTAGATATGCAGAAATTAAGCGGTTAGCGGATAATAGACAGGGTTGGAGGATTTCATCAAACCAGTCATAAGACTGATTACTTCATGATGATGATGATGAATATTTTTTTAAATAATTTTTACTTATCAAGTCCTCACAAGAGCTTTGAAGATCTTCTCCCGGCAAATCTGATGCTGATTTGAAATTTCAAGAAGTGGGAATAATCATTGACAATTGGGAAAACTCGCATTCCTGGACAATGAACTTGGCTTGTCATGCTTTCATCTTTGTATTTTGGAAAGAGCTCACTTTTCTGATATTTCTATATTCATGATGGCGCCCACTCCGTTTGCAATACTATGACTTTCATGACCTTTCAAATATTCTGGATATCACTGATTTTATCCTAGTGACGTTCATTTTGCTCACCATTCATGCTCATATCATGCGAGATTGTCAATAATTCTAGTGACACTTCATATAAAATTCTGTCACCTCTTATAATCCCTCGCAAAAACGTTACACCGTTCGTTTGAGTGTTAATTGGGTGTAAGTGTGAACTGTGTATGAAGTCGGTAATATTCCCCTGTTTTTGCAAATTTACACTCTAATAACACGGTGTACTTGTGAATTCATTGAACCCAATTTTCCCCACACAGCAATTCAACCTTGCTATGATATTGTCAGGCAAGTTTGTGACAAGGTTGACATACGCTTCCTAGTAGACACATGCCAAGAGTACAAGCTTACAAAACACCTGCAGCAGAGTTGTAGCAACCTTACACTGACAAGGTTATCAATAACAAGTCATAAAGAATCGAATGACAAGTCTGATAAGCTCATGACAATCTCTCATGTTATCTCGAGCTACACCTAATCCATACTCATTTCCTACACATCTTATACCAAACAAGCAATTCAGAAAATGGAGAATATACCCCAAATTTGACCTTGTTTGCACCTGAAGACATCTGTACATAATCTCAATCGAAACACAGGTACACCGAATTCACACTTGGTCGACAGTCGGTGTATTGATATCCGACCACAAAATACTGATCATTGTTCCTCAGTATAAATTGAGTGATATAGCTTTCGGTGTACCGTGAGTAAATTCGAGAGGGATTCGGTATATCCATATTCCACCTGCGAATTGGTTAGGCGGTAATTCATTATACACAGAGTGACATACCTTTCAGAGTACTGTCAGTTAGAATTTGGTGTCAATTCGGTGGAAGCTCGGTATCCAACCACAACCTACTGGGGGTTGTTCCTTAGTCCGAATTTGTGGAGATAGCTTTTGGTGTATCTTGAGTGTAGAGTCGGTAGGGATTCATTGTATCCGTATTTCGACTGGGAAATGGTCGGGTGGTCCATCAGTGTACACCGAGCTGTGATGCCCGATTTGGCACAACGATACTGCACACCGATGCGATATTCCGTACGTGTGAACATTTGATAAGTAGAGGAAATAGTCCAAATTTCGACTAGGGTCTATAATTCGACCAGCAGGATTCAACGTACTACAAGGCAACGCCGCCATGCGGGAAAAGTTGGGAACAGCGCTGCATTACGTTGTTATTGTTTTGTGCAAACCACAGTTCCGCGCGCTCCATCATGATAGTGTACGAATCCCAACTTCATTTTTGGTGATTTTAAAACTTTTTCAGTCACTTGTTCTTGATTTTCCTACTCTCAATGATTCATTATTGGCTATAAGGCTGTTGAGGCATCGTGTTATGTATGTTTTGGGTTTTTGAAATCCATTCAAGTCCATCCGATTGCCTCTCCTCCTAGGTCGTGATTGACTCGAAAAATTTAACTGTGCAATGATCTAAATTCGGACTAACGCTAGTGGTTTGAAGTATATACCACCAAGGACCAAAACCAGGGGGTTCCACCTCCTGACTGCTTCGCTTCGCTCAGCAGTCCAACCCCCTTAGAAATTCGCTTCGCCCATTTTGAATTAATCTTAGCACACATATACTCGCTTCGCTCGAATCTTGAACAATTTAAACATTCAGGGATCCCTTTTCACTCGACTGAAAGAATTTTCGAATGTCACATTCAGAAAGCCTGAAACTGATTGCCTGCCATTTTTTATGCCATCTTCGAATGATTCAGAAACATGCTTTTGAACAACTGCAAAATTTGTACAACTGTCCTGGTGAAAATGAAGCCTAGGAGCGCGACAGAAGCGTGAGCTAAAATGCATTCAAACGTGAGAAAGAGTCGTGGGAGCGTGATTGAGAGTCACTTAGGCGTAAATAAGGAACGAATTGGCACACTTTCACGCTCCATTGGTTTGGATAACTATTTTCTACACTTTTGGATTCTCACTAGTGTGCAGTCGTAATAACGTCAACCAGCTCCTGAAGAGTGTTTGAATGTGAAAAATCTTACACGAGGGGATCAGAATTCTTTTTTTTTCAACATTCATTCCCAGATTTTGATTCAGAATTATCTGAAAACCTACAGAACTCATGTTCCCTATAAATCTGCCCAGCAATGTGAAGATGACTGAATTTACGTCCGTCATATTGGTTCCACCATCTTGGATGAGTTTTCTGACTCCGGATTTGGATTCAGCATCCTGTGAAATATGCAGAAACCATGTTCCATTCAAATCCGTCCATAGATGCAAAACGATAGAATTCACATCCGCTTCATTGGATTCGCCATCCTGAACTCGTTTTCTGACGTCAGATTTGGACTGCTCACCTTCAGAAACCCCTGGAACCCGTGTTTCATGAAAATCCGTTCATGAATGCCAAGACTATCAAATTAACACATGCTATTGAGATAACTCAACCTCGAAAACTACTAGAACTCAGGATCCATGATGATCTTTCGATGCATCCCAAAATGACTGAATTGACGTCCGGCATATTGGAACCACCATTTTCAATCAATTTTTTGACATCAATTTTTTGATTCAGACCCCTCAAAAACCCCCAGACCTCATGTTTCATATAAATCTGTCCACAAATGCGAAATTGACCAAACTCACGTCCGCCATATTGGATCCGCCATCTTGGATTCGTTTTTTGACGTCGAATTCAGATTCAACACTTTTGAAAACCCCTCGAACCCTTGTTTCATCAGAATCCAGCCATAAATGCCAAAACGGCTGAATTCACGTTCACTGAATTACCCCGACACCGAGAGTTGCAGTGTAAATATTGCTTCAGTCTTGCTGCACCAGTTTTAGTTCAGTTCTTGGAGGATTGTTTGATTTGACGTATCATAGCTTCATGTATCCGAAAATCATCGTAGCATCGTGACAACAACTTTCAAGTTTGTCCAACTTCTTCCAACTTCCCAACAATGATTGCGGGGTGGATCCGCATGTTGGGTTCGTTTTGTGAGGTCACATTTGAATTCCTCAATCTCGAAAACCCCTAGGACTCATGTTTCATGGAATTCTATGTATGCAGGTAAGAATACCAAACGTGTAAACATCGAGGCGAAAACGAAAATATGTATTTATACAGGGTGTCCCATTTTAATTTTCATATCGGAATCACTCAAGAACAAGGAGTTTTGGAGGAAAATGTATCGGACAAAAGTTGTGAGATTCCGAGGGAGACATCTGATGGTGATCTTGACTTTGGCCTCGGATCTCAACTTCAAGGTCATTCAGAGGTCAACTTTTGTTTCTTAAATAAAATCCCCTATTTTTGACTGCAGATTCAAATTTGACGTTGAAAAACAAGAAACTTTTGTCTGAATTATTTTTCCGAATTCCGCACAGATGGCGCTCTAATCGATAAAAAATGAGTTTTATGAAACACTCGTATTGCTTTCTGTGTAAAACGGCATTTAACTCTCCAGTGTTTTTTTTCAGCTTCTGAGGATCACCGTCGCCATTAGAGTTACCCGATGTGCACCACGAGGAGGTTGAGCGATCGGATTTTGCACATCTATGTGGCCCTGAGAAGGGCCGATTGTCTGGATTGTAGAGGTGTGTAATTTTTCACGACAAACGCTCTGCAGGATGTATGAAAATTCACCGTATCAAATGTTCGATATTTGCACCGTTGACCTGTTGGCATAACCTAATTCGTGTCTGAAAATGTGGCTCTAACGACGAAAGCACATGACGTGGAATTGTTCGGCAGACAGTCCGTATTCGGCGTTTCATGTCATCTCTGGTCGTTGGTGGTCTTTCATAAACTGAATCTTTGATGGAACCCCATGAGTAAAAATCCAAAGGGGTAAGATCCGGAGACCTAGCCGGCCAGGCAATGTATCCACCGCGACCGATCCATCTGTGTGGGTAAGATGTGTTTGAGAAACTTCTGACAATTGCAGCGTTATGAGGTGGTGCCCCTTCATGTTGAAGCCACATCCTGTTCCGTGTATAGAGATCAACATCTTCCAACATCCTTGGTAATTTGTCCCGAATCAATTGCAGATAATTTCCCTTCCTAACAGTATGTTGGAAGAAATAAGGACCAATGATTTGACCATTCAAAATCCCACACCACACATTCAGAGTCCAGCGATTGATTGTCAACTTGTCAATGCCATCTGGGATTTTCAATTCACCAATAATGATAATTATGTCTGTTCATGACACCGTTCCTGCGAAAAGTCGCCTCATCGTTGAACATCACGTAATTGAAAAAACCAGATGGTTGCTCCGAGGCCCATTGACCGAATTCAACCCCACGTCCAAGATCATGTTCACTTAATGCTTGCACCAATGTGATGTGGTAAGGATGATATTTACCAGATCTTAGTATGCGGTGTGCCGTTGATCTTGGGATGCCTAATTGGTGCTGGATTCCTCTGGTACTAACGTGAGGATTCAGCTGCATCATTCCTAAAACGGCTACTGAGCGTGCATTCATACGATTCCCATCATAACGCCTTCTGACTCGTCGGATATTCAGTCTTATAACTCGTCTTTCTATTAAGCGTATCGCCTGGAATGAAGGCTGGCGTCTATTTGGATACCTCTCTCCATACAATCTTGATGCTGCAGCGTAATTACGTCGACATTCTCCTAGTATCAGGAGAATATCAAGTATTTCACCCCAAGGACAATCCATGGTATTGAGACCTTCACAACACTGATCAAAGATCCTCTTCAAGTTTGAATCGTATATCGAAAAGAATTTGTGAATGAATGAGAGATATTAAACATTCCGTTTTACTTATGTATGTAAACTATGCTCTAGTATGAACTTTCTTGTTCATGATAAACACAAGTGTTGTTGTGTACTTGTGTTTGGCAACAATTCACAGTAACGGTACTACGAACAGACATAATTGTCAATATTGGTCCATGAAAATCCCAGCTAGGTCTCCAGATCTTACCACTTTGGATTTTTACTTATGGGATTTCATCAAATTCCCAGGGCCACAAAGATGTGCAAGATCCGATCGCTCAACCTCCTGGTGGTGCACATTGGGTAACTCTAATGGCGACGGTAATCCTCAGAAGCTGAAAAAAAAACACTGGAGAGGTAAATGTCGTTTTACACAGAGAGCAATACGAGTGTTTCATAAAACTCATTTTTTATCGATTAGAGCGCCATCTGTGCGGAATTCGGAAAAATAATTCAGACAAAAGTTTCTTGTTTTTCAACGTCAAATCTGAATCTGTGGTCAAAAATAGGGGATTTCATTTAAGAAACAAAAGTTGACCTCCGAATGACCTTGAAGTTGCCATCCGTGGCCAAAGTCAGGGTCACCATCAGATGGCCCCCTCGGAATCTCACAACTTTTGTCCGAAACATTTTCCTCCAAAACTCCTCATTTTTGAGTTATTCCAATATAAAAATCAAAATGGGACACCCTGGGATCAAAATGGGATACATATATGTATATATATATATATATATATATGTATATACAGGGTGGTTCATTTGAAGTGATATAGTCAAATATCTTGGAAACTATCAGAGATGGAAAAAAATGTTCCCGATGAAAAGTTTAGGGTTCCAAGGGGGAAATATGATGCTGACCTTGGAAAATCCCTCAGAGGTGGTTTTAAAGGTCATTTGGGAGTCAAGATGGTTTTTTTGAATGGGACCCCCATTTTTTCATCATAGCATGGAAAAGTTGGTTTCAAACCCTTCACGAAACACTGGTCATGGACCCCTTTCCGCCCATTTGGCTGCAAGGTATGGACCGTCGAAATTATTGATGAACTACTCTTAGCGCTACACAGAAACAACGACGTGGACGTGGTAGTTCTCTGTTTCCTCCGGAGTGCTTGATCATCGTGAGTCACCTTGCCTCTCACATAAGGGGTGCTTGATGCCGTTACAATAATTGCTCGAAGTTTACCCCCCACTGCCTGGATACATAATGCTGGTATGTTGGCACAAACAGTGGGATGCGATCGATCATGTCCTCCCTCAGTTACAAATAAACTTCCAAATTCTTCTGGTAAATCTGCAAAGAAATTTTTTACAGTGTAACTCCCTTTGGTGAATTCTCTGGGAGCTGGAAGGATTTTTGTATCCGTTCGAATGTGCATCCTAATCGACGTTAAGTGGTATGGTCAATACGGATGGGGGCCAAATCAACGAAATCAGTGTTTGAAAAGAGAGAGGGTGACGTATCTCTCTTTTCAACCAACTTTTCGTTGATTTGATTTCTCGTTAATTTGGCCCCCATCCGTCAGTACTCCCAATGTTTTTAGTAACCTTTCAACAATTTTTGAGAGTCGATACTCATTCATAATCCTCATTGAATCAAATGGAATAATTCATCCGATTTGAAACGTAATGATAGTAATAAATCGTACACATTACTGCCGACCATAATAAGCAGAGACTCAGTGTTCCCGTTTGTTTATGTTCACGTTCTTTTTTTCCGAAGAAATTAACTCTAATCTGCATTGAAATCAGTCCCGATCTTCGGAGAAAAGGGATGAACAAGTGATCATTTAAACACTGGTTCTAAACTGAGACCATCACCATCGTTCTTCTCCTTCGCATATTCAATCATCTACATTTATCAATTCATTCCATTCGATGCAATCGAAGAAATGAATCAATATCCACCCTCTGAAATCATTGATATGATGCTTGTGCTTGGCTCATGTCACAATAATTACAACGAAGCCGCAAGAGTTTACCAGGATCGGTATCCCGATCGCCGCACCGCACACCCCACGACCATCCGTCGACTCGAATTGAGGGCTCGACGAGGAGTATTGCAGCGGGATCTGAGACATCACCGGTACCATGAGAATGATATTCGTGCACTCACCATATTGGGACCCATCCACTTGGAACCTCATGTTGGTAGCAGATCGTTGGCACGAATAACTGGTATATCCCAGACTACTGTTTTGAGAATCTTGAAGCATGTCAAATATCGACCATACCACATCACGTTAACTCAAGCTCTCACTCCAAACGACATGAGACTTCGAATTAGATTCTGCAACTGACACGAGCAAGGTTGACGATCCTCAATTCTTCGACTATGTAATGTTCTCCGACGAAGCATCTTTTCAGAGCACTGGGCATATGAATAGACACAACTCTCATTCATCATCATTATGGAGTAATCAGTCTCACGACTGGTTTGATGAAACCCTCCACCCCTGTCTATTATCCGCCAAACGTCTAATCTCTACATATCTCCTACATCCCTTGTCTTGTGCGATTTGCTTCATATAACTTGCTCTAGGTCTACCTTTACCAGTTTCACCATTCATTTTCCCCTCCAATATTGTTTTCAATAAACTCTCATGCTGTAATGTGTGCCCTATAAGATTGCTTCTCCTTTTCACGATGTGTTTCAAAAGATTTCTTTCTCCATTTATCTGCTCGAGTACTTCTTCATTCTTGACTTGGTCTATCTATTTTATTCTGAGCATCCTCCTATAACACGACATTTCAAAAGCTTCAAGTCTTCGTTGATCAGTTTTCCCCATTGTCCAAGTTCCGCAACCATATAATGCTGTGCTCCAAACATAACTTTTCGAGAATTTCTTCCTTACTTCCAAGGTTATATTTTTTGAGCATAATAACTGTTTCTTTTGGTTGAAAGCCTGTTTCCCTTGTGCTATTCTTGCTCTCATATCTCTTTCGCTTTTGCCGTTTTCTGTAATTATGCTTCCTAGATATTTGAATTCTTTCACCTGTTCAATTGTCTCGGTATCTATTTTGATTTTCGTTCTTCTAGCTGTTTTCGCTGATGTACACATCATGAATTTTGTTTTGTCTTTATTTATATTCATACAATAGTTTTCCAATAATATTGTTCTCATAGTGTTGAGAATATTCTCTAACTCAGTACTACTCGTGGCAAGTATAGCTATGTCATCCGCGAAACTCAACATACTCATATTTTCTCTCTGAATCTGTAATTTCGATTGAATTCCCTCCTTCACTTCGTTCATTGCTCCTTCTATATATAAATTGAAAATCAGTGGCGATAATGAGCATCCTTGTCTCACCCCTCTTCTTATTTGTGCTTCCCCTTCCTGACCCTCTATGTCTATCATTGCACTTTGATTCTTATATAATTCGTATATTATCCTTCCATCTTCCTAATTTATTCCCACCTTCTTCAGGATCGCAAACATTTTCTCCCAGTCCATATTATCGGAAGCCTTTTGTATATCTACAAAACCTATGTACACAGATTGGGTCAGTGCCGAATCAACGAAAAACCAAATCAACGAAAAAAAATTTACTAGCAGTATTGAGTTGTCATTTTGTTGCAGTATGAAATGAAATTAGTCATAGATCATTGATTGAATTGAACGAAAAGTAAAAAACATTGATTCGCTAACACAACCCCATGGTAAACTTAATTTCCCTTTGTTATGTTCATGATTATGGTATGGTTATGTTTATGATAACAACAAACCGATTTTCGTTCTCTACAGTCGTTTCAAACAGTTTGATTGTACCGATCGATTAGGAAGATCATTAATAATTTCATTAGAATGATGAATTACGTGTCTACTGTAATGAACGGGTGCAGTGAATAGGTTAACATAGAGAATTTTCGTTTAATTTAATCAATGATCTATGACTAATTTCATTCCATACTGCAACAAAATGACAACTTCATACTGCTAGTAAATTTTTTTTCGTTGATTTGGTTTTTCGTTGATTCGGCACCGACCCCACAGATTTCTTCAGCGCTATCCTTTTCTCTATTACTGCCCTAAGTGCTGAAATTGCTTCTCGCATTCCCCTATTATTTCTAAAACCAAACTGATCTTCTGCCAATCTATTCTCTATTTTATTTTCCATCCTCCTGTATATAATTTTGGTCAGTATTTTCAAAGCATGTGAAGGTAAACTGATCGTTCTGTAGTTCTTGCATTTGTCTGCCCCTTGTTGTTTCGAGATGGCGACAATTTTATTCTTTTGGAAAGCTTTCGGTACTTCTCCTTTTTCGTACATATCTTTAATTAATTCAAACAGTGCGTCACGAGTTCCTTCAGTGGAGGCTTTCTTAAGGTCCGCACTCATGCCATCTATGCCTGGCGCTTCATTATTTTCCAATTCTTTCAAAGCCTTGTCGAATTTTGATCTCAATATCGAATCTCCCAATTCCTCCTCATCTACATCCTCCTTCCTCTCTCAAAGTGCTATATCATCGTTCCCTCTATACAAGTCTTCCAAATGATTGATCCACTGTCCTATTTCCTCTTCCGTTTTTATCAATTCTCGTCCTAGAGAGTTTCTAATCTTATTGCTTCTAGATTTCATTCGTCCGAAAAATCTTTCAATCATCCTATATGCTTCATCTATTCTTCCCAAATGCAATCTTATCTCTATTTCCTGACATTTCTCTTCTAACCACTGTTCTTTTGCTTTCCTTGATTCTCTTATTATTTTATTCCTCAATGATTTGTATCGTTGCTGGCCTTCTTGGCTATCATTATCCTTGTATTTTCTTCTTTCGTGTATCAATTCTAAAATTTCTCCCGTTATCCATGGGTTTTCAGGTTCTACTTCATTATTCTTCAAAATCTTATCCGCACATTCTCTCAAATTCCCCTCCATCTTCGTCCATCTCCTCTCTATTCCCAAGTCTTTCTCTTTTTGATCTCCCAATTCTCCACCCAACATTTTATTGGATTCCTCATGTGTTTGTTCTTGCTTGAGGTTCTTCAAATTCCATCTTCTCTGCATTTTCCTCTCCTTCAGAGATTTGAATTCCAGAGAACATTTCATCATCAACATATTATGATCACTATCTATATCTGCACTGGGATAAGTTTTCCAGTTTTTCACTTGGTTTCTAAATCTTTGTTTCGCTAATATGTAATCAATTTGGTATCTTGCTGTATCTCCTGGCATTCTCCAACTGTAGATTCTCCTTGGATGATTTTCAAATGAAGTGTTTGTGATAACCATCTTATGATTTTCACAAAATTCGACCAAACGTTGTCCTGTATCGTTCCTCCTCTCTAACGCGAAATCTCCTATTATGTTGTGCTCTTTTCCTTGTCCTACTACCGCATTCCAATCCCCCATCACCATCAAATTCTCTTCTCCCTTCACATATTCTATCACTTCTTCTATTTTTTCGTACGTTTTTTCAATATCTTCCTCCGGATATGCAGATGTGAGCATGTATACTTGGACTATGACTGTGTCTACCGGTTTTGTTCTGATTCTAACCATCATCACACGTCCATTATGCTGCAAATAATTCTCTATTCTATTTCCTACTCTTTTATGCATCACAATTCCTGCACCTGCTTGACCGTTCTCTGATCCTGTATGAATTATTCTATAATCCCCACTCCAGAAATCGCCCTATTGTGGCCATCTCATTTCGCTAATCCCCATTACGTCTATATTCAACCTATTCATTTCTAATTTCAAATTTTCTAATTTTCCTGCTTGCCTCAGTGATCTAACATCCCACGCTCCGACTCAAAGAATGTTGTTTCTTTTCCCTATCCTATTCTTCGGTTTCCGTTCTTTGCTGATGAAGCTTCCTCGAGCAGCCTCCACCCGGAGATCCGAACGGGAGACTAGTTCACCTCCGGAATATTTTACCCGAGAGAGCGCCATCATGTATTTATTGATTTGTTCGTTTGTTTTTGTTACATAATATCCCAAGTTTGGAAAAGGTTTTATTCCCTCGGGAAGTATTGCAACATGTCAAGGAGGGTAGTTTCCCCTTGCTTTCCTTCCCTTTTTGCCGATGTTTCTGGCATTAAGATGATCCCGTTTCTCTCAGTTCGTATTCTTTCTCTTGAGTAGTTCATTTCACTCAAAAAAAAGATCCAACTCCGAGATACTTATCCTCCCCACCACGTAAAGGAAGCAGATAATACCAGGGATGGATAAAAAGGATATCAAGGACGGGTATCATGAATATCCCCCTGGAAGACCCGCAATCATCCACGGAGAGGACAACCCTCATTACTGGTCGGATTTTGATTCGCATTGGTATCGAACAATCGACAACCAACTTCGTTGGAGCGTGAATGTCCGAAAAAAGCCGAAAGAATTAATGATGGTGTTTGTACCTAGCTTCAAAGAGTATTGAACATACTACTAATGTGGAGAAGAAGTAGAAATGTACAATTTGACGCCTAGTCGAAGTCTTTGAGTGCTTTTGAGTTGACAATAATACCCTATAATCCCTATATACAGGGTGTTTCAGAACTCGCTGGAACTGGCCGGAGGGATTGTTCTCTAGTGAAAACTCAGAAGATTGGTCTTCGGATCCATTCAAATCCAAATCACTCAACAGCATTATGTGCTACGTACTGGAGCTTGACACCATTCGCTCTGAATGATGATCCACCATCGGCGGATCTCTGAATAAAAAATTGAACTATCCTATCATTCTTTGTTCCAGAGCTACAGTAATTTGAAACTTTTGAGCTCTCAGCCAATCAAACGTCAGCAACTTCAAATCGCTGTAGCTCTGGAACAAAAAATGATAGGATAGTTCAATTTTTTCCCCAGAGATCCGCCGTTCCCCAAGTCAGCGAATGATATCAAGCTCCAGTACGTAGCACATAATGCTGTTGGATGATTTGGGTTTGAAAAAAAATCTAAAACTGCTCATATCCCGAGAACTAAGCGTCGGATCGACTTGATCCAAAGACCAATCTTCTTAGTTTTCACTAGAGAACAATCCCTCCAGCCAGTTCCAGCGAGTTCTGAAACACCCTGTATAGGGTAGAATTTAATTTGAAAATAATATTTTTTCCAATCTCATGAAACCATTTATTCCATCGATAAAATATGAAAAAAAAAATTACAATCTGCAATTTTCAAGTTGCCTGAAATCATTTTCAATGATGAATAATTTCATGAATTACGATGGAAGAATCCTTTCATTTCAAATGTAGCTGACAAAAGAAAAACAGTCAATGAAATGGTACTTATATTCGTTACAGATCAATCAAATCAGTTCAGATTATCAGATTTTCGTGAGGGAGAACTAGAAAAAAGTACGATTGAACTCAAAAATCTTATTCACATGAATTTATATATCATCTGAGTATCTATTTGGTAACTATGTACTATACATTTCGAATTAATTTGAAACGAATTTTTTTTTCAAATATTGGCATTTAAAAATGGTATCTATCATGAGTGAACAATATTTTCTATTCCTCAATAAAAGTTTGATTCATATGACTGCATTATTGTTCTTTCATTACTATCTGGAAATAAACTTCGATAATCTTGAACAACTGTTAGTAAGTACTGTTCTTGTTGTCCATCTTTTGTAATTATCTTATTGAACTCTGTCGTCGATAATACTCCTCTTCCAGCTGTGTCATTCACAACTTTCGAATTTTTATAATTTTGAGGCCATTGATGTAATTTTTCTCTTCTTTCCATTTTGATGGATGTTGTGATAAAAAAGTTGGGTCAATTTGGAAACGCTTGAAAAAATCTAGCGATTTTGAAAGAATAAAATCACTTATACTTGAATTAATTAGCGAAGTCAACGTTTTTTCATCTACAATAACTTGTTTTTCGTAAGCAAAACTAGAATAATCTGATTCTATAGCTTCGCACATTTCAAGTTTCCCTGCAATTGATACATTTGAATCGAAAAATAATAGAGCCGCCAATTCTGGTGTCAAATACCACAAATGATTTTTGAATTCCTGTACTGTACAAATTGATGAATTTTCATGAAGATTTTTATGATTAAAAAGGTCCTCAAAAAATGGTGAATCTTGATATGGTGCTTGATGAGCAAACGGTACACAAATCCAGGCTTGAACATATATTTTTACTATGAAAATACAAACTCTATATTCAAGCTCATCCATCTGATTATTTCGTAAAAATTCTTTCCGGGAAATGTATATTTTGAACAATATATGGCTTTTGCCACCCATCTTGCGTGATGGATAGGTCCAGGAGGATGGAAAGTCACATCTTCAGCTGACTGCCCTCCAAGAAAAATAATCACCAATTCCAAAAAGTCTTTGTAGTCGTTTCTAATTTGGCCTTTTTTTAAATGCTCAAAACAAAAGTTCATAATTTTATTTTTAACGTCACTTAGAGATTTATTCACAAAATCATCAGAGATTCCGACATCAAAACTTTTTTTATCAGCAGTTTTCCAACAAATTCCAAATTGCCTGAATTGTTGTACATCAGGTCCAGTCGTTTTCCAAATTTTTTTTCAAAAACGCATCTCAATATTAATTCGTATATGTAATATCTGCAAATCAAGTATAGGAGATCTTTTTTAAGTGACTGCTCTAATTTTATGCAAGCAACATCCAGTCGACCAGTGTTACTCGACGTTGAATTACAACAGAGTGCTTCAATATTCCTAAGCAAAGACCAGTCTACCAAAGTTTCGAACACAGCTTGAGCCTGATTTTTTCCAGTGCTTGGAACAATTGTGGGTACACCTAAAAGTTGCTCTATCCCTCTGCTAGTTATGATTATTGCTAATCTATCAACAGTTTCATTCCGCAAATATCCTGGGAGCATCTTACCATCCCAATGCATAGTGGCGAATGAATCAGAAAATTAATCGGTATGGAGAACCATACAGTACTTCCATGTTCCTTAACTCGGTATGGAGAACCATACAGTACTTCCATGTTCCTTAAATCGGTATGGAGAACCATACAGTACCTCCATTCCTCAAATACAAGGAAATTTCCCCCGCCCCCAAATTTATCCACATTTTTTTTACACATTTTTTTCTCAATATTTTCATTTTCGTTAGAAACATGAAAGTACTGTATGGTTCTGCATACCGATTTCAGGAACATGGAAGTACCGTATGGTTCTGCATACCGATTTCAGGAACATGGAAGTACTGTATGGTTCTCCATACCGATTTAAGGAACATGGAAGTACTGTATGATTTTCCATACTGATTTAAGGAACATGGAAGTACTGTATGGTTTTCCATACCGATTTCTCTTTTATTTTTTGATTGGTCGAAACTTGCTCCTGTTCCTGCTCGGAACAGCTATCGAAGGGTGTTTACGGTAACTGTTCCGAGCAGAGAAGGAGCAATTTTTCCACCAATCAAAAAATTTGAAATTTTGTTCAGAATTTTTTGTTCGGTCGAAAAACTGCTCCTGCTCTGCTCGGATCAGTTATCGGAAAGACCCGAAAGCACCCCCTCACATTTTGCCTCTCTCTCACATGCTCGGTCCATAAATTATAAGTCTATGATATCGAACTGCTCGGGACTGGAAACTCTCTCTATATCGAACCGCCTGTCTCATTTCTATCAAGGGAAATGAAAGAGGAGAACATGAGAGGAGTTGCATAATAGAGAGGTTTGACCATAGGGATACTTCGAATATGTAAAAGGACGTTTGTATTCGAAGGATTGCAGAATTTGAGAACTTAGTTGTTCCATGAGTAAAAGAGAATGGGGTAATGCCAGATGGAGTTTCCTTCCCACTCTAGTATACGTGAAGACTTGAAACGTTCAATTCACATTGGTTCAGTGACAATCAGACAGCCACACAAAAGAAACAAAAAATTTATTCTGTAAATTGCAGGAAAAAATTGTTTCAACAATTTCCCACCATTTGGGATGAAACTCATATGGAAACACCATCGGATCATAAGTGTAACGTGGTATGAAGTTCATAACAATCGGATTATAAGGAGCGGAGATATGAGGGGGTAACTCGTGAATTGAAAAACGACTATTTGAAAAGTAATACTTGTGTACTCAGGCGGAAATTACCAATTCACGATTTCGCTAGAGCTATGTAAAAATTTACTGTTCTTCAAACTTCTTAACACCGACTGTATTGATTATAACGCCGACTTAGGAGCACCCTAAGACTTCAACTGGGCGTCAAAGTGTGGATTTCCACTTCTTCTTCACATCAGTAGTATGTTCAATGCTCCTTAAAGCTAGGCACAAACACCATCATGAATTCTTTCCTCTATTTTTGCTTTGTTCCGTTTATTTTTGCGTTTTTCACAATTATTCTTTGTAGATTTTTACGCTCAACGAATAAGCAAAAACTGATGGTTCCATCAAATTGAGGAGGCAAAAATACATGGAAATATTAACTTTTGATCTCTAGATTCGATTATTTTTATAGTTTTCCTGCATTAAAAGCGATTTGAGTGAATTTCAACGTGTAAATCCCATAAGAAACTTCCGGTGCTTTGAGGCACGGGAAAAACAAATCGGATGGCACTCAGATGGGCGTTCCTATGAGTTTTAAGATACATTGAACTGATTTTCACCCGGCCTGCTGAGAAAAAAAAATAAAAAATAGTTAACGGACACCCTAATGTACACAGTGGAGAAAATGTTTCCCGAGATCACCTGTTTTTACAGAAAAGAATTTGAAAAAAAATAAAAGGACTTGCTTGATTGCGATAAAAATACAACGAGTCCTGGTGAAGCGTTGGAAGGAGGCACTGATGACTTTCAGCCGATTCGATCCAGTTGGTCACGAGGAATCCTCAATACAGACAGAGACACAGGCACACAGACACAGCCACTCCAAGGATTATCAATCTGTATTGTATGAAATGAAAAACTACCCAACTCTCCATTGGATTACTCATACATTTTTGGAGAGACGGTCAGAGGGTACAATAGCAGGTACAATACGTACACTGTGCTTGGTATACTACGTATACCGATGAGTGCCTCAGTAGTAGGTAAACCAGATCCGTGGTATTTTGGTAAAAACAACTATGCAGTGGTAGGTGTGGTAAGTAGTGGTGACAGTGACTTTTTGTGAATTAGCGATGAATTGGGGAGCTGGATCTGTGCTCTTTTCCTTGTCCTACTACCGCATTCCAATCCCCCATCACTATCAAATTCTCTTCTCCCTTCACATATTCTATCACTTCTTCTATTTCTTCATACGTTCTTTCAATATCTTCCTCCGAATATGCAGATGTGGGCATATATACTTGGACTATGACTGTGTCTACCGGTTTTGTTCTGATTCTAACCATCATCACACGTTCATTATGTTGCAAATAATTTTCTATTCTATTTCCTACTCTTTTATGCATTACAATTCCTACACCTGCTTGACCGTTCTTCGATCCTGTATGAATTCTATAATCCCCACTCCAGAAATCGCCCTCTTGTGGCCATCTCATTTCGCTAATCCACATTACGTCTATATTCAACCTATTCATTTCTAATTTCAAATTTTCTAATTTTCCCGCTTGCCTCAGTGATCTAACATTCCACGCTCCGACTCGAAGAATGTTGTTTCTTTTCCCTATCCTATTCTTCGGTTTTCGTTCCTTGCTGATGACGCTTCCTCGAGCAGCCTCCACCCGGAGATCCGAACGGGAGACTAGTTTACCTCCGGAATATTTTACCCGAGAGAGCGCCATCATGTATTTATTAATTTGTTTGTTTGTTTTGTTACATAATATTCCAGGTTAGGACAAAGGTTTCATTTCCTCGGGAAGTATTGAAACATGTCAAGGAAGGTAGTTTCCCCTTGCTTTCCTCCCGTTTAATTTTGCCGATGTTTCTGGCATTAGGATGATTTCGTTTCTCTCAGTTTGTATTCTTCCTCTTGAGTAGTTTATTCCACTCAAAAAAAGATCCAACTCTGAGATACTTATCCTCCCCACCACGTAAAGGAAGCAGATACTACCAGGGATGGATGAAAAGGATATCAAGGACAGGTATCATGAATATCCCCCTGGAAGACCCGCAATCATCCACGGGGAGGAATCAGCTGGTATCGACAGCTTTTTGCTCAATTTCCATTCGACTTGAATTCGGTTCAGAAGGGGTGTGCCAACGTTTGCAAAACCATTGTTAAAGGAAATGTTTCAATTTCATCATGTTCAAGGATATAGGTCCCATGTATAACCCTTCCAGCTGCACATGTATATTATTGCGATAACTTGTATGCTCATAGTAGTTACAAGTGAAAAAGAAAGTGGTAGTCGGAATTTAGATCTCCTCCTATACGTACCGTTGTGTATGTATAAGTATCGGTTTCGTGTCGTATACGGCATCACTGACACCGAGTGAAATAGCTTTTTGTGTAAGTTCAGTATAAAATTGAGTGTCAATTCGGTGTATTGGTATCCGATCACAAAACACTGGAGATTGTTCCTCACTGTCATTCGGGTGAGATACAGCTCTCGGTGTACCGTGGGTATAAAATACATAAAAGAATTACGGTGTTCACACGGTGTAACATCCTCTACAGGGATTTAGGGTACGTGATCTGCATTCCTTAACCCGCAGTTAATAAATTTTCGGAAACTTCTCACCACCCTGTTGAATCAACTTCATTTATTAAGATCTTGATTTGAGGTTTTGGTTCCTAATTTCAAAAAGGTCTCTTTCACAAGGTTGTAATGGTTCCAAGGAGGTAATAGATGAATTTTTGGTCGGGTACTAGGACTGATTGCATGTGCGCTTATCTTGTATTCAGCAAGGTCACGTAAAATTTGTCTGACTTCCCGGGGAAAAATTATTAGATCTATTCGGATCTCAACAGGTCTGAGGACACATAAAAAAGTATTTCTTCGAGATTGGGGTACAAAATTTCCAAAATATTGAACCCAACCCCATAGTTCCAAGGAAAAAGTTCTAATAAACAATAGTGCCAATGGTATATTTCTACAAAAGTACATATTTCCCAACACTACAGAAGATTCAAAATAAACCAGATCCAAGAGCAGATTAGTAGTCAGAAACGCAAATCATATCCAATCGTTCTTAAATAGACAATGATTTCATATTTTTCAACATATTCTTCATAATTAGAAACTATGTTGAAAATTCGGTCATCTGTTTTTGTCAAGTAGGTGCACGAGCCTTCTTTATCTTCTGTCCGAGGCCCAGTTGTCGCAACATACTCTCACTATCTGCTTGATCTTTTTGTGATTCAGTTAAAAAATTATATAAACTTGGATGATAACGTCCTACAATGATTTGGAAACGATTATGCCATCCCTCAGACACGTTATTCGTTCTTGACAGCTTCTGGCGTACAGAGTTGTATTGTTCAATGTTTATATCATGTTGACTTGTTGCCAAGGATACTCCAATCTAGAATTCTATAATGTGAACCAAGAACTATTGGACAAACGGCTAATTGGAATTCAAGTGGACCTAAGAATTATTGGACAAAAGTATTGTGGACCAAACAAGTTTTTGGAACTTTTAAAGCGGAGCCACAGTTTTGGAACTTCTGACTCCCTACCATTTCTTCAAATCTGAAAAATTGTTCATTGAAGAGGTCCAAATAGATATTTCTTTGACAGGAATAAATATTTTCTTCATGTGAAAACATTTATTATTTGGTTCATGATTCAAATATCAAATTTGTTTGAATCAACAAAATATTCATTCTTGTTGAAGAAATATTTATTTGGACCTATTCAAATAACAATTTCTTAGATCCAAAGAAATACTTTTTTCTGTGTGGATCTGATTTGAGAGATCAGATCAGACCTGCTCAAACCTCAGTAGATCTAATCAGACCTCGGCATATCTGGTTGGATCTAAGTAGATCTCGTTAGATGCAAATTGAATACTACATTAAATGCTAATGAACAATTGGTGATTCAATTATCAGAAATTTTGTGATATCTGTCTGTTGATTTCATACATATATTGTGACAAACACAAGCCGAAATCGCAGTTTTTGAGATCTCAACAGATCTACTCAGATCTAACCAAAAATTAGATGTGGTCAGATCTAATCATCTTTTCCCGGGTTTGTTCTTGGTAAAATCAGGTAAGATAAAACTATCGCCACATGCAATACACTCGAACGTAACAATAACAATAACTCTAGTACCTCAGATTCATTCACTCGCATGAATCAAATAAAATTAAAGAATCAATTCTACACCACTTCCCTATTCATTCCTTCTTTCATTCACCCTTTCCTTTTCCGTGTCTATTGAGAATCAAAACAAAGTTCAATCGAATTCACTTTTCTTCTGACTGAAAGTTTCTTCATAATTTGTAGGTTATCACAAACTGGAACTTTCTTCCTCTCCATGTATTCAACTATTTACGCTCCTTATCCCTTTAATGGGAATAACGAATTTGTAGAAGAACGGAGGACTTTCAAAGTTTCACTTCAATTGCAAACCGCAACCGTACTCTCGTCCTTCTCTTCTTCAACTCAATTCTCAATTGATTTCTTGGTGAGATTATTGCAAACCCAGTATTGATTCAGGAATCAATTTGAAGTCCCCGGCTGTGAAGGGAGAGAATGTATCACGCAAACTATCACCATGGAAAATCAAATTCCGAGTAATGAGTCAGGATAAAAGAATTCCACGGAAAGTTTTCTCATTTTTTGAGATTTCAATTTTGTTAGATTTCATATATCAAATGAGATAAGAAAAGCGTGGGAAGAGCGTAGAAGTATCCTCTCGATCAGAAAATGTCGTTATATTTGGATCTGAAGAAAGCCTGTAGAGAGCTTTCAGATCAAATCTTCGCATTGAAAATGACCGTGAGGCTTACGCGGGATCTTTCGACCAATGGAGAACAAAGTGTTGTTAAATCCAATTCATATTCAAAACTCGTGTTATAATTTGTTCCGACTTATTATGCATGTACACAAAGAATTTATCACTTCAATCAACATGCGAATTTCGCAACACTATACCTGCATTGCGGGATGAAATTTGTGTTGATGTAGCGCCTAATTGTAACTGATATCACCGCCTGAATAGCATGCCCAAAGGAATTACTGTCAGACACAGTTGGGTTTCATTGGATTAAACTGTGCATGAAATGCGAAGGATGAAAAATAATCAAGAGATGAAGGGAATGGTGGATGTGACGTGACAGAGGATCAGAAGCTATTGTTTTGCGTTGAAATTTGGCAGAAAAGAAACAAATCAAAATTAATGTATCGTTTGTGGAGTACAAATTTTGATGAATGGGGATCAAATCTTGATGGGATTCAGAGAATCATCAAAAATCACCCCATCAGCCGTATTGTCATGATACATTCACGTAATGCTTCTCTGGGAGTCGAGTTCGTAAGACCAGGAAATCGAATTCGGATGAGTGCTTTCACCTGTAAAAGTGAACTGATAAAAGTTTGTTCATCCATTGAATGTTGCATGAGCCATCGGTAATTCATGATGCGTTTTCTGTTTGTGAATACCCCATCATATGGAAAATGTACTATGTATTATGTATTTTATAAGTATTTTATTCCCACTGAAATAAAAAACGGATAGTGAATTTTTTCAGTTGGGCATCAAGAGTACATAAATCTTAACTTCATTGCAGTTTACTGCGATTAATTTCTCTCAGCAAGTTGAAAACCTACCCACGATCAGAGATTGCATCTTTTTCAAAGAATGATTCCAGGGGAGATCGAATAATATCGACTCGACGGTATTTTTTTCAATCACCTAATCTCTGCTACGATAATATTCTGGCCGAGCTTATTAAATTCAATACAACGCATGGACGATAGGTTTGATGATTTATAACCATTAGTTTGTGTAAAAAGTTGATCTTTGTTGTGATATACACTCCTAGGAGTGTATGGAAGTCCATAAAGTATATTATGAAATTGATTGTGATTTCCATCCTCTTATCAAGAGTTCAATAAAAATTTTTCGATCAATATCCCAAGAAAAAACAGACCTTCTAGGTTGAATTTACGTCCATTACGTAATCTCACGTCCATGGAATGTCCAATGGATCTTCAAATGTCTGGAGGTTTGATAGACCTCTATTGAACGTTCCCTAAACCTCCATGTTCTCTCGCTAATGAATTTTTTGGTCCCTTGGATTATCCTGAGAGCATAACAGGAGGGTTCTCCTGTTTGTTTATCCCCTCGATACTCTCCAAAATCATATTTTATTCATCTGTCCATCTTATACAAATTGAAACATAATCAAGCACGATCATACGTCATCCCATTGTATTCGAATTAAACAAAAATAGTTTCGCGTTTCATGTGTAACTGGTGACAAAAGCCTTGGCCGAGAACAATTGCCAAAAAAAGAAACAAAAAACACAGAAAAGTAGGAAAATAGCAAACAGAAATAGAGGCACAAGAGCCACAAAGATTCCACTCGGAGAGTAGTCCGCCCGATTGCTCTTGTCGGAAGAACAAGTTGAGTGTGAGGTGGGGTAAGGAAAAGTGGACTTGGCACGAAAGTAATCGGGTAAAAATATGTGTATGTGTGAATTAGATTATGTATATGTACGTGTGTTAGGTATAAGAAGCAAAAGGAAGAATGAATGCCAAGAAAAAACGTATGAGTGTTGAAGAAGAAAAGGAAGGAGAAGAAGAAGAGAATGATTAAAGAAGAGAGAATGATAAAAGAGAATGATTAAGGTAGGGAAAAATATATGAATGATTCAACATTTATAGAATATAATATATATGAATAAAATAAAACTACCCCAGATGCGAATGGAAAACTGTGACTCAACGTAATATGACTGGCTTCGGTACACATATCACATCATCACGTTACACCTTGACACGTACGCATTCACGTTCATGATCATACGCAAGCGCATATGAAGTTAATTGTAAAGGTAGGGTTGATAAAACTGCCCCACCTAGGGTTGAGTGTTGCATGAAATCATTTTTTCCCTGATTCCAATTTAAGTTTATCGACCCGGCTGTTATTTACGACTTGATATGATTTACAGCTACTCCGAATTGTTTATGATTTGAAAGAGTCATAATACAAGTAGCAGAAGAGGTTAGAAATGCTAAGAGCCTGTTTGGGAAATCCTACGAACATGCGTAGGACCTCCAAATAAGACTGTTTCGAATAATTATGTGCTATGCACCTCCATAGAATATCTTGACGAATTTATCCAAAATAGTCTCATTCGCACATCCCTTTCACATTCATAGAGTCACCATAGCATATTTGAGAAGTTCTTGTGCTACTTGGGAATTTAGTATGGCGTACTTTGTGTTGTGTACATTGATTCCAGTGTAAAATTTTGTATGCACTCAAAGATACATACAGAATGATTCTTTTGTGTACTTGATAATATATATATATATATTATTATGTCTTCTTTTCGATAAACGAAATTGTAAATAATTGCGCTAAATATAACAGCATAGGTATAAAAACTGCCCTCATGAGAGGAGTCCGAAGTCTCGGAGTTACTGGATTTTTCTCCCCAGTATTCTAAAAAATGACTGAATAAAATTGAAAAAGCTCAACACGTGGTTTTTCTAAGAACATGAGAAAAAGGATCAACTCATGATGTTCGAGTATACTTTCGAGAATTCGGACTCCCCTTAACATATCTCTTTGAGTGTACTAATATAATTCGCATTTGTATGATCCTAATCTCATATTTTCATACTCACTGAGCTAAAGACGGAAAGAGTGAAAGTATGGAGATGAGAAGCGATACCCAGAGAACTCAAAGTGTGCGTAGAGTATTTTTTAAATGTTCACAGGAGATTATAATATCATTCTATAAATTTTCGTACGTTGGTGCTGTATGGTTGCTCGAATTTAAATTTCTGGATTGGAATTTTTGAAAATTGATGTATCACAGATGCATTTGGTTAGATGAATTTGGAAAAAAATATTTACGCGTTATACGCAAGACTGACTTAAAATCCTTAAAATCTTATTTGACCACGTTATGACAATGTTCCATTCAAGAATTCCGAGTCCAGGTTGAAATTCCAAAATTCGCATAAAATAGTGTCATAAACTTTTCTTCAATTGCCCTTAATATGAGCCCTCATAGCACCATATTCTCAGAAGAATCCTTAAAGAATTCATGAAGCACACAATCGATTCGACAAACATTTTTCACGAGTTCTTCTGGCACTGTGTTGCTGTATGGGATAATTCCTGAAATACCCTGTACACGTTTCAAATAAAATTATCCGAAAAATTTTCGTAATGAATTAACATATTAAAAATAAGATAAGGACAATTATGTATTATGATATTCCTTCTTATGCATAATAAAAATTGTTCACGCGATGTATTGTGGAATCATGTGAATTAATTTCATTCTGATGTTGTAATAATGATTTTAAACCACAAGCTTGTGCGATAGTTTTAGAAAATTTTGGAGGTTTGTTATTTTATGATTATGGAATTATGATATCTCATTATAACTTATAGACTGAATATCGAAATGTTGATAATTACGATAAACGATAATTCATGAAAAACCCCGAAACAACGATACCTTTGAATTCTATTCAAGTGAACTTGCATAAATTTGATACCGCTCACATAGAATGAGATTTTTGATTCTTATGTTCCAGATTGCAATGAGGGAATGTTTGGACCAGGCTTGAATGGACTAGGGACCCTTTTATTTTCGAACAATATGATTGATGATCGATGTCCAGATTTTGGGATGGAATGCTTTCTTAATTTTTGTTAACATTGTATTGAACACGAGGGAGATAATGTTAATCACCGAGTTTCATGCACTGCCAAATGATTTAAATGCCTCAGGGAAAGCCGCCCCGGGAAAAAAAATTCCATATATGGACCCATATATGGGTTCATATATGCATTCATATATGAGCATATATGGATTTTGGCCATACATGTTCATATATGGTCATATATGAAAGTGGGGAATCTATCAGCATTGACCTCATTTCTCTCTCCTTTGGTTTTTCATCACATTCCATGTAAAATTGTGACATTTTTTTGTCTATATATGGATGTATATGATAATGTATGATTGAATATGATCACATATGGCCATATACAGTCTCATTCATACATGATCATATATGGCCAAAATCCATATATGCTCATATATGATCTCATATATATTTATATATGTTCATATGTATTTCATACATGTTCATATATGATTCATATACGCTCATATACGACCATATATGAATTATTTTTTCCCGGGCGTAGTTCAACATAGTAACATAATCGCTAATCGTGATTAGGAACGATTTTGATGCCAACCGGGCTTCTTGGAGCATACTAGTTCATAGTTTGTCTAGCGTCACTACTGTCTCAGATTTGAAATTGAGTAATTATATTTGCTCTATTCAAGCTGACTTCAGCGGTGCCTCGCTGGTTATTTCTAGCTTACCTGGGTTTCTCGATGAGTCTTTCCACATTTTTCTGCGCGCGATTCTTGCTCTCCTCGTGGAAATATGGATGGCCGGAACTTCTCATCTCTGATCCTTGTTTTCATGCGAATTGAAGAAGGATAGAGAAGGTCTCACCCTGCCACTGGTTTGTCGAGAAGGATTTGAAATTTTGGGTTAGACAATCTTTTAGAAATCATTAAACACTAGTTGGTTATTTTTATTGCATACTAAAAGTTTGAAATACTGTTATTTCTGTATTTTTGAGCAGAACAGAAAAGCTACACACTATAACTACTACGTCATTTTTGTGGATTCAATCATTTTGGGTAAGTCATGATGCGGGCAAGAAAGTGCAATAGTTTCCATTAGTCATCGCGCGCGTGGAAAAAACGGAATGGGAAAGGGTTTGGCAAAGGTCTGGGCCGAAGTTAATCCCAGAGTCTATACCATAGTATAGATGGAATCTCGCTAAAGGCCGTTTTCCATAATGGAATCCCATACTTCTCAAAACCGAGTGAGATATGGGAGAGACTATGCCCGTCACTGTCATACCATTATAAAGTGGAAGTATGAGTGAGACGATCAATTAAACTGCGAAAATGTACTTTCTCAAAGCGAAATGGGGTTTGGCCAAGACGATTTTTTAAATTGCAACAGTCTGCTCTCTCAAAGCGGAATGAAGTATGGCAAACTGCGATCACGTACCCTCTCAAGGGCGGAATAGAGTATGGGAGAGACGATTTCCCAAACTGCAACCGTGTATTCTCTCAAAGCGAAATACTATACAGTATGGGAAAAACGATTCACTCGACAGCGACATGTATCCCCAGAAAGTGCAATGGGATAGGGTTCAGACGATCTTCCAAATATTGACGATGTACTCCCTCAGAGCGGAATGGAGTATGGGTGAAACGATTTCCCAAACTGCGACGATTCAATTTCTTTCGCATGCAGTTTAATGGAGAAAGGATCATTCCCAGGTTGAAGAATTTTGACGGTTTTCATCCTTCTCTTCAAGTTTTAGATTGATTTTATTGTGATTCATAAATATTACGCATAAAATAAGACCTCAATGAGATGTTTGTTGGAACTTCAGGAATATATATCAATCGAGTTCCATTTTGTCTGCGATATCCATGGATTGGAACAAAATCAGTTCAAAACTCGAATGGGAAGACAAAACCGTCCAATGTTTTGAACTGGAGTTTTCAACCTGGGAATGATCTCTTCTTCATTAGAATGCATTCGAAAGAAATTGAATCGTCGCAGTTTGGGAAATCATTTCACCCATACTCCATTCCGCTCTGAGGGAGTACATCGTCAATATTTGGAAGATCGTCTGAACCCTATTCCATTGCACTTTCTGGGGATACATGTCGCTGTCGAGTGAATCGTTTTTCCCATACTGTATAGTATTTCGCTTTGAGAGAATACACGGTTGCAGTTTGGGAAATCGTCTCTCCCATACTCTATTTCGCCCTTGAGAGGGTACGTGATCGCAGTTTGCCATACTTCATTCCGCTTTGAGAGATCAGACTGTTGCAATTTGAAAAATCGTCTTGGCCAAACCCCATTCCGCTTTGAGAAAGGACATTTTCGCAGTTTAATTGATCGTCTCACCCATACTTCCACTTTATAATGGTATCACAGTGACGGGCATAGTCTCTCCCATATCTCACTCGGTTTTTGAGAAGTATGGGATTCCATTATGGAAAAGGGCCTTTAGCGAGATTCCATCTATATGTGAAGTGGTCAAGGATTCAAATAGCACTCAAGTGTTCAGTGATAGTAATATGAATATATTTGGAAAGTACATATGTACTTTCCAAATATATACAACACGTAAGCCGGGTCGATCTGATCTGAATCATATCGTTACGCGTGGTTCATGCAAAGGCAAGTCGCTACCGCACTTATCGACTGTGTCGATACACTACAACTCCTCCCCTTCTTTGAATAATCGCAATTACATATTATTTCGCTGTGCAATCCGCAATAAACGTCGCAATGGAGGATTGCCTTTCTCAATTATTTGATCCTCGTGACGCTTCCAGGTGACGTCTGGTGCGATTTGAACCGACCCAGACAGCAAAAATGATCTGTTTGAATTCTTGAAGACTTCTGAAAGAATTCCTCAACAGTCCCCGTTATGACAGTAAAAATGAATTCAATATGAATTCAATGAACTCAAAGTGAATACATGTTGAATGCCTGAAGAATTCTTTTGAACTCATAATATGAATTCTTTCTGAACATCAAGTTGTTCATTAAGGATTCAATTTGAATTCAAACTATTCATAATGAACTCATATTTACTGTCATAACGGGAGCTCTTTGAAGGGACTCTTTTGCTGTCTGGGGAGTATGTAGACGGCGATAATTTCTGTTTTATTTCACCTGCGACTCTGTTCGCACCATGAACGCCGAAGTTATCAACCATAACTTGATCGCCATCCGCGAATGATACATTTCGCGATCCTCGTTTCTGTAGAATTTGCGAGCGCTGATTCTTTGATACGACATCTCTAATATCGGGTCGCAATAAATCAAACCGTGTTCTTAATTGTCTTCTGAATAACAAGAATGCAGGACTTTCTCCTGTCGTGCAATGCTTCGTAGTGCGGTAATAAAAAATGAAAAGATTTATTGCATCATTCAGCTTCTCTCCCCCTTTTACAATTTTTTTGACTTTATGTTTGAATGTATTAACAAAGTTTTCCGCTGCGCCGTTCGTTGCAGGGTGATAAGGCAGTGAGAAACTGTGCTTGATGCCATTACGTTTCAAAAATTCTTGAAATTCAGCACTTGCAAATTGCCTACCATTGTCTGTGATTATTTGCTTAGGTAATCCGTAATCTGTAAATAATTTTTTGAATTCGTCGATTAACCGATAACTTTTGGTATCACTGTAAAAAATTTTCTGAAAATTCAGATACTGGAGTGTCTGAATGTTCAGACTCGAGTTTCTAAAAGGCAAATTTAGATGAGGTTTTCTGAAAATTCAGATTTGATATCTAGAATATTATATTTAGATACCGAGTTTCTAAAAAATTAGAGAAAGTTTCGCAGTGAAAACATGCGCAGAATCGGTGCGCAGTGAATCGGCTTGCATTATTTTGTATGACGGTCAATGAACGATAAGTAAAGATGAGTTGCAAAATCAAATTCAATATCATTTATTTTAATGAACAAATACTTACTGCACCAACAGTAATCACATGTTGTGCAATGTAATTTGGGCCAAATTAATTTATAAGGTGACATGAAATGTATTGTGGGATTCGTTAAAAAAATGTTAAAAATGTGAAGTTAACCTCTTTGCCATTGGAACAAAAATCGTCTCTGAATATGACAATCAGAAAATCTCATGACGGTGGTATGAATAAATGATTAAAGGAAGGATGATACATTGAGATTTTTGAATTGAAAATGATGAAAAAAACATCCAATTTCTGAATCAGATGTTCTGATTTTTCGTGGATCATAAAATCAATTTCAAGTAGATTTATATTCACTGAACCACATAAACATGTAGTAATTACTGCGATTAGTTTGAAACTCAGAGAATGTGGTTTGAAAAACTACATTATTTCCATTTACTTTGTCTTCAACTATTTGTAATAAAAGAGATAGAACTGTGTGCTATAGGACCAAGTCTAATTAGGGCAAGGAACAAGCAATGAGTATGTGCAACAAACAAACATGTTTAACAAGTGCTCCAATGAAAAGTTTCACAAAGTATAACATTGAGTGATTTAACATGGAACAACTTATATAATTTCTACCAGATCCAATTGATGCCATTAATTTCTGTATTATGTTAAAGTTTAGTAAAAATCGATGTTTTTGAGATTGATATTCTGATTTATTAAAAACCAAAAAGTAAATCATTTTCAAGAGATTGATTTTCACTGAATTATAACAAAATACAGAAATTAATGCCATCAGTTTAATTTGGTAAAAATTATATAGGCGGGGTTGTACATTGCATCATGTAGGGTTACGCTTTGTGAAATGTTTCATCGATACCCTCAGTACCAGTCTTACATACTTATCGCTTGATTCTTTCATCAATTGAACTTTTTGTTTTAGAAGACAAAACCATCTCTTTCATCACGAATAGTTGAAAAAAAGTACATGAAAAGGATAACATATTATAGTTTCATAACACTTTCGAACAATATTTTCTAGTATTCAAGGAATCAAAAATCAATCTCAATAATATTGATTCTCACTAAAGCATAAGAAAATACAGTAATTACTGCCATTAGTTTTATTTGGTAAAAATTATATAGGCAGAGTTGTATATTGCATCATGTAGGGTTAAGCTTTGTGAAATGTTTCATCGATACCCTCAGTACAAGTCTTACATACTTATCACTGGACTCTCACACCAATTAAATGTACATCGTAAAAGACAAAACTATCTCTCTCATCACAAATAGTTGAATAAAAGTACATAAAACTATAGAAACGATATTCTTTTCATGTACTTTTTTTTAACTATTTGTGATGAGAGAGAAGGTTATGTCTTCTACGATGTACATTTAGTTGTTGTAAGAGTCCAGCGATAAGTATGTAAGACTTGTACTGAGGGTATCGATGAAACATTTCACAAAGCGTAACCCTACATGATGCAATATACAACTCTGCCTATATAATTTTTACCAAATAAAACTAATGGCAGTAATTACTGTATTTTCTTATGCTTTAGGGAGAATCAATATTATTGAGATTGGTTTTTGATTCCTTGAATGCCAGAAAATATTGTTTCAAAGTGTTATGAAACTATAATATGTTATCCTTTTCATGTACTTTTTTTCAACTATTTGTGATGAAAGAGATGGTTTCGTATTCTAAAACAAAAAGTTCAATTGATGAAAGAATCAAGCGATAAGTATGTAAGACTGGTACTGAGGGTATCGATGAAACATTTCACAAAGCGTAACCCTACATGATGCAATATACAACCCTGCCTATATAATTTTTACCAAATCGAACTGATGGCATTAATTTCTGTATTTTGTTATAATTCAGTGAAAATCAATCTCTTGAAAATGATTTATTTTTTGGTTTTTAATGAATCAGAATATCAATCTCAAAAACATTGATTTTACTAAACTATAACATAATACAGGAATTAATGGCATCAATTGGATCTGGTAGAAATTATATAAGTTGTTCCATGTTGAATCACTCAATGTTATTCTTTGTGGAACTTTTCATTGGAGCATTTAGTACATGTTTCACATACTCATCGCTTGATTCTTGCATACTTGCATTAGACTTGGTCTCATAAGACACAATCCTATCTCTCTTATCTGAAATAGTTGAAGGAAAATTAAATGGAATTAAAATAGTCTTTGCAACATGCTCGTCATTTTCATGAATATCCTCTTTAAAACCTGTAACGAGTATGACATTAAAATCAGGAAAAGCATACAACCGAATATACGTACCAAAGGATTCAGATAGGCATCCGATACATGGGGTGATGAGTCGTGGTGGTGTGAGGGTGCTCTCTCCAACTTCATGTGAGCCTGAAAATAAAAAAAAAGAATTAATACTTTAAGTGATAATGTGAAGGGAAGGAACGATACCTGTTCATACCAGAGCCCATCAATTTTTGTTGATCAACCTGGAAAGAAAGAATAAAATGGCATAAATAATTGTTCATTAAATAATAAGTATCAATTAAATCTAAGATAAAACCATATTTACCTGTTGTGTGGAACCCAGTGGAGAAACACGCACGTAAAACAATCCGATTGTCGCGAAAACCGTACATACGAAAATTATTATGACTCCACGCAACCGCGAATTAAATAAAGCCCGATATTATCACTATCACGCGCGAACCCGGGACACTAATCGCGATTTTATAAAAATTCGCGAACACGAAATACGGGAGTTGACAGTTGTCAACAAAGCGCGGCCATATTTGTAGATCACGGAAACCATTGCGCAGAAGCCAGTATCACATCGCCGGGTTATCGAACCTCCATCGATTGATCGAAAATATGGATAGTACCAAAACTATCCGCAAGGTAGTCGAGGTTTCGCGTGGGACGGGATAATTCCAGCAGGGTATAAGAAGAGGTATTTGACTCGTACTTTTCACTCTCAACCGACTACACCTTCCTGCCAGTCGCAGATACAGTTTGGAAAAGGTCAGCGATTTTGAGTCATTTTTCTACACATAAACCGGGGTTATGGTTATACCTAACACTCTCAGACCGGTGGGTAAGATAGGGCTAGAGAGAGACAAAGTGTACTGTCCTTGTCTGATTTAGATTCTAGAGTCGTGTAGGGAAAGGTGGGAACGAGAACTTGGATAATATCAGTTCTCAAGTAGGGGCAAAAGCACAGCCCATAGGGATCTGCAACGCCACCCTACTACGGCTGCAGCTTAGGGATCATCCGCAAATATACCGAATACCGTATTCATACCGCCAATTAGAGACTTTCTTGTAAGAATTTAACGTAGAATCATCTAGGGAACAGACCTCTCTGTCTATTCCATTGTTTATCTTTGTTCCTTCAGAACAAATTAAAACTCGGGCCGGTTCCCAACGAAATTATAGGGCGAACGGTTCGCATCAAAATAGAATCAACATCCCGTTGTAACGGGCGCGTTTTCTGCTCATATATTACCAGTAAACAATCATTTCAATCAAATCCTTTCCGCTGGATTATTTGTATTTTCCCGCGCCGCGAAATTCGGAAAGTGTGCACACTTAGGGCATTAGAAAGTCCGGACTATTAAGTCATATTTGAAGAGACTAATTATTGGAGTTATATAACTTGAAATTCATCGACCAATCATTACGTGTGTTTTGATGAATATGTAAATGTCTTCATGTTTGTTGATTTGTGTTAATAAATCATTCAATGGTTAATATTTTGAAAATCCGCCTTATCCAGTTCTTTGTAAATAACCTGTGACCCGCGTTCCCCAAGACATCTGAAACTTACCCTGGAACCGACGAGCCAGAGGCACTCATTTGGGGCTAATTATTCCATTAATTAGAGATGGTCAAACCCACTGACGCGTGAATCAAATAAATGATTACGAAACGTCACATTTTTCAAACCACATTCTTTAATTATTCTATATACATTCTTATAATTTTATACGTGCTAATTTGATTTCTCTTTTACCCAAATTTACGTTTCATTTTTTGAAGATATATGTTCTATGTATGTAGCATGTATACTTGGACTATGACTGTGTCTACCGGTTTTGTTCTGATTCTAACCATCATCACACGTCCATTATGCTGCAAATAATTCTCTATTATATTTCCTACTCTTTTATGCATCACAATTCCTGCACCTGCTTGACCGTTCTCTGATCCTGTATGAATTATTCTATAATCCCCACTCCAGAAATCGCCCTATTGTGGCCATCTCATTTCGCTAATCCCCATTACGTCTATATTCAACCTATTCATTTCTAATTTCAAATTTTCTAATTTTCCTGCTTGCCTCAGTGATCTAACATCCCACGCTCCGACTCAAAGAATGTTGTTTCTTTTCCCTATCCTATTCTTCGGTTTCCGTTCTTTGCTGATGAAGCTTCCTCGAGCAGCCTCCACCCGGAGATCCGAACGGGAGACTAGTTCACCTCCGGAATATTTTACCCGAGAGAGCGCCATCATGTATTTATTGATTTGTTCGTTTGTTTTTGTTACATAATATCCCAGGTTTGGAAAAGGTTTTATTCCCTCGGGAAGTATTGCAACATGTCAAGGAGGGTAGTTTCCCCTTGCTTTCCTTCCCTTTTTGCCGATGTTTCTGGCATTAAGATGATCCCGTTTCTCTCAGTTCGTATTCTTTCTCTTGAGTAGTTCATTTCACTCAAAAAAAAGATCCAACTCCGAGATACTTATCCTCCCCACCACGTAAAGGAAGCAGATAATACCAGGGATGGATAAAAAGGATATCAAGGACGGGTATCATGAATATCCCCCTGGAAGACCCGCAATCATCCACGGAGAGGACAACCCTCATTACTGGTCGGATTTTAATTCGCATTGGTATCGAACAATCGACAACCAACTTCGTTGGAGCGTGAATGTCCGAAAAAAGCCGAAAGAATTAATGATGGTGTTTGTACCTAGCTTCAAAGAGTATTGAACATACTACTAATGTGGAGAAGAAGTAGAAATGTACAATTTGACGCCTAGTCGAAGTCTTTGAGTGCTTTTGAGTTGACAATAATACCCTATAATCCCTATATACAGGGTGTTTCAGAACTCGCTGGAACTGGCCGGAGGGATTGTTCTCTAGTGAAAACTCAGAAGATTGGTCTTCGGATCCATTCAAATCCAAATCACTCAACAGCATTATGTGCTACGTACTGGAGCTTGACACCATTCGCTCTGAATGATGATCCACCATCGGCGGATCTCTGAATAAAAAATTGAACTATCCTATCATTCTTTGTTCCAGAGCTACAGTAATTTGAAACTTTTGAGCTCTCAGCCAATCAAACGTCAGCAACTTCAAATCGCTGTAGCTCTGGAACAAAAAATGATAGGATAGTTCAATTTTTTCCCCAGAGATCCGCCGTTTCCCAAGTCAGCGAATGATATCAAGCTCCAGTACGTAGCACATAATGCTGTTGGATGATTTGGGTTTGAAAAAAAATCTAAAACTGCTCATATCCCGAGAACTAAGCGTCGGATCGACTTGATCCAAAGACCAATCTTCTTAGTTTTCACTAGAGAACAATCCCTCCAGCCAGTTCCAGCGAGTTCTGAAACACCCTGTATAGGGTAGAATTTAATTTGAAAATAATATTTTTTCCAATCTCATGAAACCATTTATTCCATCGATAAAATATGAAAAAAAAAATTACAATCTGCAATTTTCAAGTTGCCTGAAATCATTTTCAATGATGAATAATTTCATGAATTACGATGGAAGAATCCTTTCATTTCAAATGTAGCTGACAAAAGAAAAACAGTCAATGAAATGGTACTTATATTCGTTACAGATCAATCAAATCAGTTCAGATTATCAGATTTTCGTGAGGGAGAACTAGAAAAAAGTACGATTGAACTCAAAAATCTTATTCACATGAATTTATATATCATCTGAGTATCTATTTGGTAACTATGTACTATACATTTCGAATTAATTTGAAACGAATTTTTTTTTCAAATATTGGCATTTAAAAATGGTATCTATCATGAGTGAACAATATTTTCTATTCCTCAATAAAAGTTTGATTCATATGACTGCATTATTGTTCTTTCATTACTATCTGGAAATAAACTTCGATAATCTTGAACAACTGTTAGTAAGTACTGTTCTTGTTGTCCATCTTTTGTAATTATCTTATTGAACTCTGTCGTCGATAATACTCCTCTTCCAGCTGTGTCATTCACAACTTTCGAATTTTTTATAATTTTGAGGCCATTGATGTAATTTTTCTCTTCTTTCCATTTTGATGGATGTTGTGATAAAAAAGTTGGGTCAATTTGGAAACGCTTGAAAAAATCTAGCGATTTTGAAAGAATAAAATCACTTATACTTGAATTAATTAGCGAAGTCAACGTTTTTTCATCTACAATAACTTGTTTTTCGTAAGCAAAACTAGAATAATCTGATTCTATAGCTTCGCACATTTCAAGTTTCCCTGCAATTGATACATTTGAATCGAAAAATAATAGAGCCGCCAATTCTGGTGTCAAATACCACAAATGATTTTTGAATTCCTGTACTGTACAAATTGATGAATTTTCATGAAGATTTTTATGATTAAAAAGGTCCTCAAAAAATGGTGAATCTTGATATGGTGCTTGATGAGCAAACGGTACACAAATCCAGGCTTGAACATATATTTTTACTATGAAAATACAAACTCTATATTCAAGCTCATCCATCTGATTATTTCGTAAAAATTCTTTCCGGGAAATGTATATTTTTGAACAATATATGGCTTTTGCCACCCATCTTGCGTGATGGATAGGTCCAGGAGGATGGAAAGTCACATCTTCAGCTGACTGCCCTCCAAGAAAAATAATCACCAATTCCAAAAAGTCTTTGTAGTCGTTTCTAATTTGGCCTTTTTTTAAATGCTCAAAACAAAAGTTCATAATTTTATTTTTAACGTCACTTAGAGATTTATTCACAAAATCATCAGAGATTCCGACATCAAAACTTTTTTTATCAGCAGTTTTCCAACAAATTCCAAATTGCCTGAATTGTTGTACATCAGGTCCAGTCGTTTTCCAAATTTTTTTTCAAAAACGCATCTCAAGATTAATTCGTATATGTAATATCTGCAAATCAAGTATAGGAGATCTTTTTTAAGTGACTGCTCTAATTTTATGCAAGCAACATCCAGTCGACCAGTGTTACTCGACGTTGAATTACAACAGAGTGCTTCAATATTCCTAAGCAAAGACCAGTCTACCAAAGTTTCGAACACAGCTTGAGCCTGATTTTTTCCAGTGCTTGGAACAATTGTGGGTACACCTAAAAGTTGCTCTATCCCTCTGCTAGTTATGATTATTGCTAATCTATCAACAGTTTCATTCCGCAAATATCCTGGGAGCATCTTACCATCCCAATGCATAGTGGCGAATGAATCAGAAAATTAATCGGTATGGAGAACCATACAGTACTTCCATGTTCCTTAACTCGGTATGGAGAACCATACAGTACTTCCATGTTCCTTAAATCGGTATGGAGAACCATACAGTACCTCCATTCCTCAAATACAAGGAAATTTCCCCCGCCCCCAAATTTATCCACATTTTTTTTACACATTTTTTTCTCAATATTTTCATTTTCGTTAGAAACATGAAAGTACTGTATGGTTCTGCATACCGATTTCAGGAACATGGAAGTACCGTATGGTTCTGCATACCGATTTCAGGAACATGGAAGTACTGTATGGTTCTCCATACCGATTTAAGGAACATGGAAGTACTGTATGATTTTCCATACTGATTTAAGGAACATGGAAGTACTGTATGGTTTTCCATACCGATTTCTCTTTTATTTTTTGATTGGTCGAAACTTGCTCCTGTTCCTGCTCGGAACAGCTATCGAAGGGTGTTTACGGTAACTGTTCCGAGCAGAGAAGGAGCAATTTTTCCACCAATCAAAAAATTTGAAATTTTGTTCAGAATTTTTTGTTCGGTCGAAAAACTGCTCCTGCTCTGCTCGGATCAGTTATCGGAAAGACCCGAAAGCACCCCCTCACATTTTGCCTCTCTCTCACATGCTCGGTCCATAAATTATAAGTCTATGATATCGAACTGCTCGGGACTGGAAACTCTCTCTATATCGAACCGCCTGTCTCATTTCTATCAAGGGAAATGAAAGAGGAGAACATGAGAGGAGTTGCATAATAGAGAGGTTTGACCATAGGGATACTTCGAATATGTAAAAGGACGTTTGTATTCGAAGGATTGCAGAATTTGAGAACTTAGTTGTTCCATGAGTAAAAGAGAATGGGGTAATGCCAGATGGAGTTTCCTTCCCACTCTAGTATACGTGAAGACTTGAAACGTTCAATTCACATTGGTTCAGTGACAATCAGACAGCCACACAAAAGAAACAAAAAATTTATTCTGTAAATTGCAGGAAAAAATTGTTTCAACAATTTCCCACCATTTGGGATGAAACTCATATGGAAACACCATCGGATCATAAGTGTAACGTGGTATGAAGTTCATAACAATCGGATTATAAGGAGCGGAGATATGAGGGGGTAACTCGTGAATTGAAAAACGACTATTTGAAAAGTAATACTTGTGTACTCAGGCGGAAATTACCAATTCACGATTTCGCTAGAGCTATGTAAAAATTTACTGTTCTTCAAACTTCTTAACACCGACTGTATTGATTATAACGCCGACTTAGGAGCACCCTAAGACTTCAACTGGGCGTCAAAGTGTGGATTTCCACTTCTTCTTCACATCAGTAGTATGTTCAATGCTCCTTAAAGCTAGGCACAAACACCATCATGAATTCTTTCCTCTATTTTTGCTTTGTTCCGTTTATTTTTGCGTTTTTCACAATTATTCTTTGTAGATTTTTACGCTCAACGAATAAGCAAAAACTGATGGTTCCATCAAATTGAGGAGGCAAAAATACATGGAAATATTAACTTTTGATCTCTAGAGTCGATTATTTTATAGTTTTCCTGCATTAAAAGCGATTTGAGTGAATTTCAACGTGTAAATCCCATAAGAAACTTCCGGTGCTTTGAGGCACGGGAAAAACAAATCGGATGGCACTCAGATGGGCGTTCCTATGAGTTTTAAGATACATTGAACTGATTTTCACCCGGCCTGCTGAGAAAAAAAAATAAAAAATAGTTAACGGACACCCTAATGTACACAGTGGAGAAAATGTTTCCCGAGATCACCTGTTTTTACAGAAAAGAATTTGAAAAAATAAAAGGACTTGCTTGATTGCGATAAAAATACAACGAGTCCTGGTGAAGCGTTGGAAGGAGGCACTGATGACTTTCAGCCGATTCGATCCAGTTGGTCACGAGGAATCCTCAATACAGACAGAGACACAGGCACACAGACACAGCCACTCCAAGGATTATCAATCTGTATTGTATGAAATGAAAAACTACCCAACTCTCCATTGGATTACTCATACATTTTTGGAGAGACGGTCAGAGGGTACAATAGCAGGTACAATACGTACACTGTGCTTGGTATACTACGTATACCGATGAGTGCCTCAGTAGTAGGTAAACCAGATCCGTGGTATTTTGGTAAAAACAACTATGCAGTGGTAGGTGTGGTAAGTAGTGGTGACAGTGACTTTTTGTGAATTATCGATGAATTGGGAGCTGGATCTGTGCTCTTTCCTTGTCCTACTACCGCATTCCAATCCCCATCACTATCAAATTCTCTTCTCCTTCACATATTCTATCACTTCTTCTATTTCTTCATACGTTCTTTCAATATCTTCCTCCGAATATGCAGATGTGGGCATATATACTTGGACTATGACTGTGTCTACCGGTTTTGTTCTGATTCTAACCATCATCACACGTTCATTATGTTGCAAATAATTTTCTATTCTATTTCCTACTCTTTTATGCATTACAATTCCTACACCTGCTTGACCGTTCTTCGATCCTGTATGAATTCTATAATCCCCACTCCAGAAATCGCCCTCTTGTGGCCATCTCATTTCGCTAATCCACATTACGTCTATATTCAACCTATTCATTTCTAATTTCAAATTTTCTAATTTTCCCGCTTGCCTCAGTGATCTAACATTCCACGCTCCGACTCGAAGAATGTTGTTTCTTTTCCCTATCCTATTCTTCGGTTTTCGTTCCTTGCTGATGACGCTTCCTCGAGCAGCCTCCACCCGGAGATCCGAACGGGAGACTAGTTTACCTCCGGAATATTTTACCCGAGAGAGCGCCATCATGTATTTATTAATTTGTTTGTTTGTTTTTGTTACATAATATTCCAGGTTAGGACAAAGGTTTCATTTCCTCGGGAAGTATTGAAACATGTCAAGGAAGGTAGTTTCCCCTTGCTTTCCTCCCGTTTAATTTTGCCGATGTTTCTGGCATTAGGATGATTTCGTTTCTCTCAGTTTGTATTCTTCCTCTTGAGTAGTTTATTCCACTCAAAAAAAGATCCAACTCTGAGATACTTATCCTCCCCACCACGTAAAGGAAGCAGATACTACCAGGGATGGATGAAAAGGATATCAAGGACAGGTATCATGAATATCCCCCTGGAAGACCCGCAATCATCCACGGGGAGGAATCAGCTGGTATCGACAGCTTTTTGCTCAATTTCCATTCGACTTGAATTCGGTTCAGAAGGGGTGTGCCAACGTTTGCAAAACCATTGTTAAAGGAAATGTTTCAATTTCATCATGTTCAAGGATATAGGTCCCATGTATAACCCTTCCAGCTGCACATGTATATTATTGCGATAACTTGTATGCTCATAGTAGTTACAAGTGAAAAAGAAAGTGGTAGTCGGAATTTAGATCTCCTCCTATACGTACCGTTGTGTATGTATAAGTATCGGTTTCGTGTCGTATACGGCATCACTGACACCGAGTGAAATAGCTTTTTGTGTAAGTTCAGTATAAAATTGAGTGTCAATTCGGTGTATTGGTATCCGATCACAAAACACTGGAGATTGTTCCTCACTGTCATTCGGGTGAGATACAGCTCTCGGTGTACCGTGGGTATAAAATACATAAAAGAATTACGGTGTTCACACGGTGTAACATCCTCTACAGGGATTTAGGGTACGTGATCTGCATTCCTTAACCCGCAGTTAATAAATTTTCGGAAACTTCTCACCACCCTGTTGAATCAACTTCATTTATTAAGATCTTGATTTGAGGTTTTGGTTCCTAATTTCAAAAAGGTCTCTTTCACAAGGTTGTAATGGTTCCAAGGAGGTAATAGATGAATTTTTGGTCGGGTACTAGGACTGATTGCATGTGCGCTTATCTTGTATTCAGCAAGGTCACGTAAAATTTGTCTGACTTCCCGGGGAAAAATTATTAGATCTATTCGGATCTCAACAGGTCTGAGGACACATAAAAAAGTATTTCTTCGAGATTGGGGTACAAAATTTCCAAAATATTGAACCCAACCCCATAGTTCCAAGGAAAAAGTTCTAATAAACAATAGTGCCAATGGTATATTTCTACAAAAGTACATATTTCCCAACACTACAGAAGATTCAAAATAAACCAGATCCAAGAGCAGATTAGTAGTCAGAAACGCAAATCATATCCAATCGTTCTTAAATAGACAATGATTTCATATTTTTCAACATATTCTTCATAATTAGAAACTATGTTGAAAATTCGGTCATCTGTTTTTGTCAAGTAGGTGCACGAGCCTTTTTATCTTCTGTCCGAGGCCCAGTTGTCGCAACATACTCTCACTATCTGCTTGATCTTTTGTGATTCAGTTAAAAAATTATATAAACTTGGATGATAACGTCCTACAATGATTTGGAAACGATTATGCCATCCCTCAGACACGTTATTCGTTCTTGACAGCTTCTGGCGTACAGCGTTGTATTGTTCAATGTTTATATCATGTTGACTTGTTGCCAAGGATACTCCAATCTAGAATTCTATAATGTGAACCAAGAACTATTGGACAAACGGCTAATTGGAATTCAAGTGGACCTAAGAATTATTGGACAAAAGTATTGTGGACCAAACAAGTTTTTGGAACTTTTAAAGCGGAGCCACAGTTTTGGAACTTCTGACTCCCTACCATTTCTTCAAATCTGAAAAATTGTTCATTGAAGAGGTCCAAATAGATATTTCTTTGACAGGAATAAATATTTTCTTCATGTGAAAACATTTATTATTTGGTTCATGATTCAAATATCAAATTTGTTTGAATCAACAAAATATTCATTCTTGTTGAAGAAATATTTATTTGGACCTATTCAAATAACAATTTCTTAGATCCAAAGAAATACTTTTTTCTGTGTGGATCTGATTTGAGAGATCAGATCAGACCTGCTCAAACCTCAGTAGATCTAATCAGACCTCGGCATATCTGGTTGGATCTAAGTAGATCTCGTTAGATGCAAATTGAATACTACATTAAATGCTAATGAACAATTGGTGATTCAATTATCAGAAATTTTGTGATATCTGTCTGTTGATTTCATACATATATTGTGACAAACACAAGCCGAAATCGCAGTTTTTGAGATCTCAACAGATCTACTCAGATCTAACCAAAAATTAGATGTGGTCAGATCTAATCATCTTTTCCCGGGTTTGTTCTTGGTAAAATCAGGTAAGATAAAACTATCGCCACATGCAATACACTCGAACGTAACAATAACAATAACTCTAGTACCTCAGATTCATTCACTCGCATGAATCAAATAAAATTAAAGAATCAATTCTACACCACTTCCCTATTCATTCCTTCTTTCATTCACCCTTTCCTTTTCCGTGTCTATTGAGAATCAAAACAAAGTTCAATCGAATTCACTTTTCTTCTGACTGAAAGTTTCTTCATAATTTGTAGGTTATCACAAACTGGAACTTTCTTCCTCTCCATGTATTCAACTATTTACGCTCCTTATCCCTTTAATGGGAATAACGAATTTGTAGAAGAACGGAGGACTTTCAAAGTTTCACTTCAATTGCAAACCGCAACCGTACTCTCGTCCTTCTCTTCTTCAACTCAATTCTCAATTGATTTCTTGGTGAGATTATTGCAAACCCAGTATTGATTCAGGAATCAATTTGAAGTCCCCGGCTGTGAAGGGAGAGAATGTATCACGCAAACTATCACCATGGAAAATCAAATTCCGAGTAATGAGTCAGGATAAAAGAATTCCACGGAAAGTTTTCTCATTTTTTGAGATTTCAATTTTGTTAGATTTCATATATCAAATGAGATAAGAAAAGCGTGGGAAGAGCGTAGAAGTATCCTCTCGATCAGAAAATGTCGTTATATTTGGATCTGAAGAAAGCCTGTAGAGAGCTTTCAGATCAAATCTTCGCATTGAAAATGACCGTGAGGCTTACGCGGGATCTTTCGACCAATGGAGAACAAAGTGTTGTTAAATCCAATTCATATTCAAAACTCGTGTTATAATTTGTTCCGACTTATTATGCATGTACACAAAGAATTTATCACTTCAATCAACATGCGAATTTCGCAACACTATACCTGCATTGCGGGATGAAATTTGTGTTGATGTAGCGCCTAATTGTAACTGATATCACCGCCTGAATAGCATGCCCAAAGGAATTACTGTCAGACACAGTTGGGTTTCATTGGATTAAACTGTGCATGAAATGCGAAGGATGAAAAATAATCAAGAGATGAAGGGAATGGTGGATGTGACGTGACAGAGGATCAGAAGCTATTGTTTTGCGTTGAAATTTGGCAGAAAAGAAACAAATCAAAATTAATGTATCGTTTGTGGAGTACAAATTTTGATGAATGGGGATCAAATCTTGATGGGATTCAGAGAATCATCAAAAATCACCCCATCAGCCGTATTGTCATGATACATTCACGTAATGCTTCTCTGGGAGTCGAGTTCGTAAGACCAGGAAATCGAATTCGGATGAGTGCTTTCACCTGTAAAAGTGAACTGATAAAAGTTTGTTCATCCATTGAATGTTGCATGAGCCATCGGTAATTCATGATGCGTTTTCTGTTTGTGAATACCCCATCATATGGAAAATGTACTATGTATTATGTATTTTATAAGTATTTTATTCCCACTGAAATAAAAAACGGATAGTGAATTTTTTCAGTTGGGCATCAAGAGTACATAAATCTTAACTTCATTGCAGTTTACTGCGATTAATTTCTCTCAGCAAGTTGAAAACCTACCCACGATCAGAGATTGCATCTTTTTCAAAGAATGATTCCAGGGGAGATCGAATAATATCGACTCGACGGTATTTTTTTCAATCACCTAATCTCTGCTACGATAATATTCTGGCCGAGCTTATTAAATTCAATACAACGCATGGACGATAGGTTTGATGATTTATAACCATTAGTTTGTGTAAAAAGTTGATCTTTGTTGTGATATACACTCCTAGGAGTGTATGGAAGTCCATAAAGTATATTATGAAATTGATTGTGATTTCCATCCTCTTATCAAGAGTTCAATAAAAATTTTTCGATCAATATCCCAAGAAAAAACAGACCTTCTAGGTTGAATTTACGTCCATTACGTAATCTCACGTCCATGGAATGTCCAATGGATCTTCAAATGTCTGGAGGTTTGATAGACCTCTATTGAACGTTCCCTAAACCTCCATGTTCTCTCGCTAATGAATTTTTTGGTCCCTTGGATTATCCTGAGAGCATAACAGGAGGGTTCTCCTGTTTGTTTATCCCCTCGATACTCTCCAAAATCATATTTTATTCATCTGTCCATCTTATACAAATTGAAACATAATCAAGCACGATCATACGTCATCCCATTGTATTCGAATTAAACAAAAATAGTTCCGCGTTTCATGTGTAACTGGTGACAAAAGCCTTGGCCGAGAACAATTGCCAAAAAAAGAAACAAAAAACACAGAAAAGTAGGAAAATAGCAAACAGAAATAGAGGCACAAGAGCCACAAAGATTCCACTCGGAGAGTAGTCCGCCCGATTGCTCTTGTCGGAAGAACAAGTTGAGTGTGAGGTGGGGTAAGGAAAAGTGGACTTGGCACGAAAGTAATCGGGTAAAAATATGTGTATGTGTGAATTAGATTATGTATATGTACGTGTGTTAGGTATAAGAAGCAAAAGGAAGAATGAATGCCAAGAAAAAACGTATGAGTGTTGAAGAAGAAAAGGAAGGAGAAGAAGAAGAGAATGATTAAAGAAGAGAGAATGATAAAAGAGAATGATTAAGGTAGGGAAAAATATATGAATGATTCAACATTTATAGAATATAATATATATGAATAAAATAAAACTACCCCAGATGCGAATGGAAAACTGTGACTCAACGTAATATGACTGGCTTCGGTACACATATCACATCATCACGTTACACCTTGACACGTACGCATTCACGTTCATGATCATACGCAAGCGCATATGAAGTTAATTGTAAAGGTAGGGTTGATAAAACTGCCCCACCTAGGGTTGAGTGTTGCATGAAATCATTTTTTCCCTGATTCCAATTTAAGTTTATCGACCCGGCTGTTATTTACGACTTGATATGATTTACAGCTACTCCGAATTGTTTATGATTTGAAAGAGTCATAATACAAGTAGCAGAAGAGGTTAGAAATGCTAAGAGCCTGTTTGGGAAATCCTACGAACATGCGTAGGACCTCCAAATAAGACTGTTTCGAATAATTATGTGCTATGCACCTCCATAGAATATCTTGACGAATTTATCCAAAATAGTCTCATTCGCACATCCCTTTCACATTCATAGAGTCACCATAGCATATTTGAGAAGTTCTTGTGCTACTTGGGAATTTAGTATGGCGTACTTTGTGTTGTGTACATTGATTCCAGTGTAAAATTTTGTATGCACTCAAAGATACATACAGAATGATTCTTTTGTGTACTTGATAATATATATATATATATTATTATGTCTTCTTTTCGATAAACGAAATTGTAAATAATTGCGCTAAATATAACAGCATAGGTATAAAAACTGCCCTCATGAGAGGAGTCCGAAGTCTCGGAGTTACTGGATTTTTCTCCCCAGTATTCTAAAAATGACTGAATAAAATTGAAAAAGCTCAACACGTGGTTTTTCTAAGAACATGAGAAAAAGGATCAACTCATGATGTTCGAGTATACTTTCGAGAATTCGGACTCCCCTTAACATATCTCTTTGAGTGTACTAATATAATTCGCATTTGTATGATCCTAATCTCATATTTTCATACTCACTGAGCTAAAGACGGAAAGAGTGAAAGTATGGAGATGAGAAGCGATACCCAGAGAACTCAAAGTGTGCGTAGAGTATTTTTTAAATGTTCACAGGAGATTATAATATCATTCTATAAATTTTCGTACGTTGGTGCTGTATGGTTGCTCGAATTTAAATTTCTGGATTGGAATTTTTGAAAATTGATGTATCACAGATGCATTTGGTTAGATGAATTTGGAAAAAAATATTTACGCGTTATACGCAAGACTGACTTAAAATCCTTAAAATCTTATTTGACCACGTTATGACAATGTTCCATTCAAGAATTCCGAGTCCAGGTTGAAATTCCAAAATTCGCATAAAATAGTGTCATAAACTTTTCTTCAATTGCCCTTAATATGAGCCCTCATAGCACCATATTCTCAGAAGAATCCTTAAAGAATTCATGAAGCACACAATCGATTCGACAAACATTTTTCACGAGTTCTTCTGGCACTGTGTTGCTGTATGGGATAATTCCTGAAATACCCTGTACACGTTTCAAATAAAATTATCCGAAAAATTTTCGTAATGAATTAACATATTAAAAATAAGATAAGGACAATTATGTATTATGATATTCCTTCTTATGCATAATAAAAATTGTTCACGCGATGTATTGTGGAATCATGTGAATTAATTTCATTCTGATGTTGTAATAATGATTTTAAACCACAAGCTTGTGCGATAGTTTTAGAAAATTTTGGAGGTTTGTTATTTTATGATTATGGAATTATGATATCTCATTATAACTTATAGACTGAATATCGAAATGTTGATAATTACGATAAACGATAATTCATGAAAAACCCCGAAACAACGATACCTTTGAATTCTATTCAAGTGAACTTGCATAAATTTGATACCGCTCACATAGAATGAGATTTTTGATTCTTATGTTCCAGATTGCAATGAGGGAATGTTTGGACCAGGCTTGAATGGACTAGGGACCCTTTTATTTTCGAACAATATGATTGATGATCGATGTCCAGATTTTGGGATGGAATGCTTTCTTAATTTTTGTTAACATTGTATTGAACACGAGGGAGATAATGTTAATCACCGAGTTTCATGCACTGCCAAATGATTTAAATGCCTCAGGGAAAGCCGCCCCGGGAAAAAAAATTCCATATATGGACCCATATATGGGTTCATATATGCATTCATATATGAGCATATATGGATTTTGGCCATACATGTTCATATATGGTCATATATGAAAGTGGGGAATCTATCAGCATTGACCTCATTTCTCTCTCCTTTGGTTTTTCATCACATTCCATGTAAAATTGTGACATTTTTTTGTCTATATATGGATGTATATGATAATGTATGATTGAATATGATCACATATGGCCATATACAGTCTCATTCATACATGATCATATATGGCCAAAATCCATATATGCTCATATATGATCTCATATATATTTATATATGTTCATATGTATTTCATACATGTTCATATATGATTCATATACGCTCATATACGACCATATATGAATTATTTTTTCCCGGGCGTAGTTCAACATAGTAACATAATCGCTAATCGTGATTAGGAACGATTTTGATGCCAACCGGGCTTCTTGGAGCATACTAGTTCATAGTTTGTCTAGCGTCACTACTGTCTCAGATTTGAAATTGAGTAATTATATTTGCTCTATTCAAGCTGACTTCAGCGGTGCCTCGCTGGTTATTTCTAGCTTACCTGGGTTTCTCGATGAGTCTTTCCACATTTTTTCTGCGCGCGATTCTTGCTCTCCTCGTGGAAATATGGATGGCCGGAACTTCTCATCTCTGATCCTTGTTTTCATGCGAATTGAAGAAGGATAGAGAAGGTCTCACCCTGCCACTGGTTTGTCGAGAAGGATTTGAAATTTTGGGTTAGACAATCTTTTAGAAATCATTAAACACTAGTTGGTTATTTTTTATTGCATACTAAAAGTTTGAAATACTGTTATTTCTGTATTTTTGAGCAGAACAGAAAAGCTACACACTATAACTACTACGTCATTTTTGTGGATTCAATCATTTTTGGGTAAGTCATGATGCGGGCAAGAAAGTGCAATAGTTTCCATTAGTCATCGCGCGCGTGGAAAAAAAACGGAATGGGAAAGGGTTTGGCAAAGGTCTGGGCCGAAGTTAATCCCAGAGTCTATACCATAGTATAGATGGAATCTCGCTAAAGGCCGTTTTCCATAATGGAATCCCATACTTCTCAAAAACCGAGTGAGATATGGGAGAGACTATGCCCGTCACTGTCATACCATTATAAAGTGGAAGTATGAGTGAGACGATCAATTAAACTGCGAAAATGTACTTTCTCAAAGCGAAATGGGGTTTGGCCAAGACGATTTTTTAAATTGCAACAGTCTGCTCTCTCAAAGCGGAATGAAGTATGGCAAACTGCGATCACGTACCCTCTCAAGGGCGGAATAGAGTATGGGAGAGACGATTTCCCAAACTGCAACCGTGTATTCTCTCAAAGCGAAATACTATACAGTATGGGAAAAACGATTCACTCGACAGCGACATGTATCCCCAGAAAGTGCAATGGGATAGGGTTCAGACGATCTTCCAAATATTGACGATGTACTCCCTCAGAGCGGAATGGAGTATGGGTGAAACGATTTCCCAAACTGCGACGATTCAATTTCTTTCGCATGCAGTTTAATGGAGAAAGGATCATTCCCAGGTTGAAGAATTTTGACGGTTTTCATCCTTCTCTTCAAGTTTTAGATTGATTTTATTGTGATTCATAAATATTACGCATAAAATAAGACCTCAATGAGATGTTTGTTGGAACTTCAGGAATATATATCAATCGAGTTCCATTTTGTCTGCGATATCCATGGATTGGAACAAAATCAGTTCAAAACTCGAATGGGAAGACAAAACCGTCCAATGTTTTGAACTGGAGTTTTCAACCTGGGAATGATCTCTTCTTCATTAGAATGCATTCGAAAGAAATTGAATCGTCGCAGTTTGGGAAATCATTTCACCCATACTCCATTCCGCTCTGAGGGAGTACATCGTCAATATTTGGAAGATCGTCTGAACCCTATTCCATTGCACTTTCTGGGGATACATGTCGCTGTCGAGTGAATCGTTTTTCCCATACTGTATAGTATTTCGCTTTGAGAGAATACACGGTTGCAGTTTGGGAAATCGTCTCTCCCATACTCTATTTCGCCCTTGAGAGGGTACGTGATCGCAGTTTGCCATACTTCATTCCGCTTTGAGAGATCAGACTGTTGCAATTTGAAAATCGTCTTGGCCAAACCCCATTCCGCTTTGAGAAAGGACATTTTCGCAGTTTAATTGATCGTCTCACCCATACTTCCACTTTATAATGGTATCACAGTGACGGGCATAGTCTCTCCCATATCTCACTCGGTTTTTGAGAAGTATGGGATTCCATTATGGAAAAGGGCCTTTAGCGAGATTCCATCTATATGTGAAGTGGTCAAGGATTCAAATAGCACTCAAGTGTTCAGTGATAGTAATATGAATATATTTGGAAAGTACATATGTACTTTCCAAATATATACAACACGTAAGCCGGGTCGATCTGATCTGAATCATATCGTTACGCGTGGTTCATGCAAAGGCAAGTCGCTACCGCACTTATCGACTGTGTCGATACACTACAACTCCTCCCCTTCTTTGAATAATCGCAATTACATATTATTTCGCTGTGCAATCCGCAATAAACGTCGCAATGGAGGATTGCCTTTCTCAATTATTTGATCCTCGTGACGCTTCCAGGTGACGTCTGGTGCGATTTGAACCGACCCAGACAGCAAAAATGATCTGTTTGAATTCTTGAAGACTTCTGAAAGAATTCCTCAACAGTCCCCGTTATGACAGTAAAATGAATTCAATATGAATTCAATGAACTCAAAGTGAATACATGTTGAATGCCTGAAGAATTCTTTTGAACTCATAATATGAATTCTTTCTGAACATCAAGTTGTTCATTAAGGATTCAATTTGAATTCAAACTATTCATAATGAACTCATATTTACTGTCATAACGGGAGCTCTTTGAAGGACTCTTTTGCTGTCTGGGGAGTATGTAGACGGCGATAATTTCTGTTTTATTTCACCTGCGACTCTGTTCGCACCATGAACGCCGAAGTTATCAACCATAACTTGATCGCCATCCGCGAATGATACATTTCGCGATCCTCGTTTCTGTAGAATTTGCGAGCGCTGATTCTTTGATACGACATCTCTAATATCGGGTCGCAATAAATCAAACCGTGTTCTTAATTGTCTTCTGAATAACAAGAATGCAGGACTTTCTCCTGTCGTGCAATGCTTCGTAGTGCGGTAATAAAAAATGAAAAGATTTATTGCATCATTCAGCTTCTCTCCCCTTTTACAATTTTTTTGACTTTATGTTTGAATGTATTAACAAAGTTTTCCGCTGCGCCGTTCGTTGCAGGGTGATAAGGCAGTGAGAAACTGTGCTTGATGCCATTACGTTTCAAAAATTCTTGAAATTCAGCACTTGCAAATTGCCTACCATTGTCTGTGATTATTTGCTTAGGTAATCCGTAATCTGTAAATAATTTTTTGAATTCGTCGATTAACCGATAACTTTTGGTATCACTGTAAAAAATTTTCTGAAAATTCAGATACTGGAGTGTCTGAATGTTCAGACTCGAGTTTCTAAAAGGCAAATTTAGATGAGGTTTTCTGAAAATTCAGATTTGATATCTAGAATATTATATTTAGATACCGAGTTTCTAAAAAATTAGAGAAAGTTTCGCAGTGAAAACATGCGCAGAATCGGTGCGCAGTGAATCGGCTTGCATTATTTTGTATGACGGTCAATGAACGATAAGTAAAGATGAGTTGCAAAATCAAATTCAATATCATTTATTTTAATGAACAAATACTTACTGCACCAACAGTAATCACATGTTGTGCAATGTAATTTGGGCCAAATTAATTTATAAGGTGACATGAAATGTATTGTGGGATTCGTTAAAAAAATGTTAAAAATGTGAAGTTAACCTCTTTGCCATTGGAACAAAAATCGTCTCTGAATATGACAATCAGAAAATCTCATGACGGTGGTATGAATAAATGATTAAAGGAAGGATGATACATTGAGATTTTTGAATTGAAAATGATGAAAAAAACATCCAATTTCTGAATCAGATGTTCTGATTTTTCGTGGATCATAAAATCAATTTCAAGTAGATTTATATTCACTGAACCACATAAACATGTAGTAATTACTGCGATTAGTTTGAAACTCAGAGAATGTGGTTTGAAAAACTACATTATTTCCATTTACTTTGTCTTCAACTATTTGTAATAAAAGAGATAGAACTGTGTGCTATAGGACCAAGTCTAATTAGGGCAAGGAACAAGCAATGAGTATGTGCAACAAACAAACATGTTTAACAAGTGCTCCAATGAAAAGTTTCACAAAGTATAACATTGAGTGATTTAACATGGAACAACTTATATAATTTCTACCAGATCCAATTGATGCCATTAATTTCTGTATTATGTTAAAGTTTAGTAAAAATCGATGTTTTTGAGATTGATATTCTGATTTATTAAAAACCAAAAAGTAAATCATTTTCAAGAGATTGATTTTCACTGAATTATAACAAAATACAGAAATTAATGCCATCAGTTTAATTTGGTAAAAATTATATAGGCGGGGTTGTACATTGCATCATGTAGGGTTACGCTTTGTGAAATGTTTCATCGATACCCTCAGTACCAGTCTTACATACTTATCGCTTGATTCTTTCATCAATTGAACTTTTTGTTTTAGAAGACAAAACCATCTCTTTCATCACGAATAGTTGAAAAAAAGTACATGAAAAGGATAACATATTATAGTTTCATAACACTTTCGAACAATATTTTCTAGTATTCAAGGAATCAAAAATCAATCTCAATAATATTGATTCTCACTAAAGCATAAGAAAATACAGTAATTACTGCCATTAGTTTTATTTGGTAAAAATTATATAGGCAGAGTTGTATATTGCATCATGTAGGGTTAAGCTTTGTGAAATGTTTCATCGATACCCTCAGTACAAGTCTTACATACTTATCACTGGACTCTCACACCAATTAAATGTACATCGTAAAAGACAAAACTATCTCTCTCATCACAAATAGTTGAATAAAAGTACATAAAACTATAGAAACGATATTCTTTTCATGTACTTTTTTTAACTATTTGTGATGAGAGAAAGGTTATGTCTTCTACGATGTACATTTAGTTGTTGTAAGAGTCCAGCGATAAGTATGTAAGACTTGTACTGAGGTATCGATGAAACATTTCACAAAGCGTAACCCTACATGATGCAATATACAACTCTGCCTATATAATTTTTACCAAATAAAACTAATGGCAGTAATTACTGTATTTTCTTATGCTTTAGGGAGAATCAATATTATTGAGATTGGTTTTTGATTCCTTGAATGCCAGAAAATATTGTTTCAAAGTGTTATGAAACTATAATATGTTATCCTTTTCATGTACTTTTTTTCAACTATTTGTGATGAAAGAGATGGTTTCGTATTCTAAAACAAAAAGTTCAATTGATGAAAGAATCAAGCGATAAGTATGTAAGACTGGTACTGAGGGTATCGATGAAACATTTCACAAAGCGTAACCCTACATGATGCAATATACAACCCTGCCTATATAATTTTTACCAAATCGAACTGATGGCATTAATTTCTGTATTTTGTTATAATTCAGTGAAAATCAATCTCTTGAAAATGATTTATTTTTTGGTTTTTAATGAATCAGAATATCAATCTCAAAAACATTGATTTTTACTAAACTATAACATAATACAGGAATTAATGGCATCAATTGGATCTGGTAGAAATTATATAAGTTGTTCCATGTTGAATCACTCAATGTTATTCTTTGTGGAACTTTTCATTGGAGCATTTAGTACATGTTTCACATACTCATCGCTTGATTCTTGCATACTTGCATTAGACTTGGTCTCATAAGACACAATCCTATCTCTCTTATCTGAAATAGTTGAAGGAAAATTAAATGGAATTAAAATAGTCTTTGCAACATGCTCGTCATTTTCATGAATATCCTCTTTAAAACCTGTAACGAGTATGACATTAAAATCAGGAAAAGCATACAACCGAATATACGTACCAAAGGATTCAGATAGGCATCCGATACATGGGGTGATGAGTCGTGGTGGTGTGAGGGTGCTCTCTCCAACTTCATGTGAGCCTGAAAATAAAAAAAAAGAATTAATACTTTAAGTGATAATGTGAAGGGAAGGAACGATACCTGTTCATACCAGAGCCCATCAATTTTTGTTGATCAACCTGGAAAGAAAGAATAAAATGGCATAAATAATTGTTCATTAAATAATAAGTATCAATTAAATCTAAGATAAAACCATATTTACCTGTTGTGTGGAACCCAGTGGAGAAACACGCACGTAAAACAATCCGATTGTCGCGAAAACCGTACATACGAAAATTATTATGACTCCACGCAACCGCGAATTAAATAAAGCCCGATATTATCACTATCACGCGCGAACCTGGGACACTAATCGCGATTTTATAAAAATTCGCGAACACGAAATACGGGAGTTGACAGTTGTCAACAAAGCGCGGCCATATTTGTAGATCACGGAAACCATTGCGCAGAAGCCAGTATCACATCGCCGGGTTATCGAACCTCCATCGATTGATCGAAAATATGGATAGTACCAAAACTATCCGCAAGGTAGTCGAGGTTTCGCGTGGGACGGGATAATTCCAGCAGGGTATAAGAAGAGGTATTTGACTCGTACTTTTCACTCTCAACCGACTACACCTTCCTGCCAGTCGCAGATACAGTTTGGAAAAGGTCAGCGATTTTGAGTCATTTTTCTACACATAAACCGGGGTTATGGTTATACCTAACACTCTCAGACCGGTGGGTAAGATAGGGCTAGAGAGAGACAAAGTGTACTGTCCTTGTCTGATTTAGATTCTAGAGTCGTGTAGGGAAAGGTGGGAACGAGAACTTGGATAATATCAGTTCTCAAGTAGGGGCAAAAGCACAGCCCATAGGGATCTGCAACGCCACCCTACTACGGCTGCAGCTTAGGGATCATCCGCAAATATACCGAATACCGTATTCATACCGCCAATTAGAGACTTTCTTGTAAGAATTTAACGTAGAATCATCTAGGGAACAGACCTCTCTGTCTATTCCATTGTTTATCTTTGTTCCTTCAGAACAAATTAAAACTCGGGCCGGTTCCCAACGAAATTATAGGGCGAACGGTTCGCATCAAAATAGAATCAACATCCCGTTGTAACGGGCGCGTTTTCTGCTCATATATTACCAGTAAACAATCATTTCAATCAAATCCTTTCCGCTGGATTATTTGTATTTTCCCGCGCCGCGAAATTCGGAAAGTGTGCACACTTAGGGCATTAGAAAGTCCGGACTATTAAGTCATATTTGAAGAGACTAATTATTGGAGTTATATAACTTGAAATTCATCGACCAATCATTACGTGTGTTTTGATGAATATGTAAATGTCTTCATGTTTGTTGATTTGTGTTAATAAATCATTCAATGGTTAATATTTTGAAAATCCGCCTTATCCAGTTCTTTGTAAATAACCTGTGACCCGCGTTCCCCAAGACATCTGAAACTTACCCTGGAACCGACGAGCCAGAGGCACTCATTTGGGGCTAATTATTCCATTAATTAGAGATGGTCAAACCCACTGACGCGTGAATCAAATAAATGATTACGAAACGTCACATTTTTCAAACCACATTCTTTAATTATTCTATATACATTCTTATAATTTTATACGTGCTAATTTGATTTCTCTTTTACCCAAATTTACGTTTCATTTTTTGAAGATATATGTTCTATGTATGTAGCATGTATACTTGGACTATGACTGTGTCTACCGGTTTTGTTCTGATTCTAACCATCATCACACGTCCATTATGCTGCAAATAATTCTCTATTATATTTCCTACTCTTTTATGCATCACAATTCCTGCACCTGCTTGACCGTTCTCTGATCCTGTATGAATTATTCTATAATCCCCACTCCAGAAATCGCCCTATTGTGGCCATCTCATTTCGCTAATCCCCATTACGTCTATATTCAACCTATTCATTTCTAATTTCAAATTTTCTAATTTTCCTGCTTGCCTCAGTGATCTAACATCCCACGCTCCGACTCAAAGAATGTTGTTTCTTTTCCCTATCCTATTCTTCGGTTTCCGTTCTTTGCTGATGAAGCTTCCTCGAGCAGCCTCCACCCGGAGATCCGAACGGGAGACTAGTTCACCTCCGGAATATTTTACCCGAGAGAGCGCCATCATGTATTTATTGATTTGTTCGTTTGTTTTTGTTACATAATATCCCAGGTTTGGAAAAGGTTTTATTCCCTCGGGAAGTATTGCAACATGTCAAGGAGGGTAGTTTCCCCTTGCTTTCCTTCCCTTTTTGCCGATGTTTCTGGCATTAAGATGATCCCGTTTCTCTCAGTTCGTATTCTTTCTCTTGAGTAGTTCATTTCACTCAAAAAAAAGATCCAACTCCGAGATACTTATCCTCCCCACCACGTAAAGGAAGCAGATAATACCAGGGATGGATAAAAAGGATATCAAGGACGGGTATCATGAATATCCCCCTGGAAGACCCGCAATCATCCACGGAGAGGACAACCCTCATTACTGGTCGGATTTTAATTCGCATTGGTATCGAACAATCGACAACCAACTTCGTTGGAGCGTGAATGTCCGAAAAAAGCCGAAAGAATTAATGATGGTGTTTGTACCTAGCTTCAAAGAGTATTGAACATACTACTAATGTGGAGAAGAAGTAGAAATGTACAATTTGACGCCTAGTCGAAGTCTTTGAGTGCTTTTGAGTTGACAATAATACCCTATAATCCCTATATACAGGGTGTTTCAGAACTCGCTGGAACTGGCCGGAGGATTGTTCTCTAGTGAAAACTCAGAAGATTGGTCTTCGGATCCATTCAAATCCAAATCACTCAACAGCATTATGTGCTACGTACTGGAGCTTGACACCATTCGCTCTGAATGATGATCCACCATCGGCGGATCTCTGAATAAAAAATTGAACTATCCTATCATTCTTTGTTCCAGAGCTACAGTAATTTGAAACTTTTGAGCTCTCAGCCAATCAAACGTCAGCAACTTCAAATCGCTGTAGCTCTGGAACAAAAAATGATAGGATAGTTCAATTTTTTCCCCAGAGATCCGCCGTTTCCCAAGTCAGCGAATGATATCAAGCTCCAGTACGTAGCACATAATGCTGTTGGATGATTTGGGTTTGAAAAAAAATCTAAAACTGCTCATATCCCGAGAACTAAGCGTCGGATCGACTTGATCCAAAGACCAATCTTCTTAGTTTTCACTAGAGAACAATCCCTCCAGCCAGTTCCAGCGAGTTCTGAAACACCCTGTATAGGGTAGAATTTAATTTGAAAATAATATTTTTTCCAATCTCATGAAACCATTTATTCCATCGATAAAATATGAAAAAAAAAATTACAATCTGCAATTTTCAAGTTGCCTGAAATCATTTTCAATGATGAATAATTTCATGAATTACGATGGAAGAATCCTTTCATTTCAAATGTAGCTGACAAAAGAAAAACAGTCAATGAAATGGTACTTATATTCGTTACAGATCAATCAAATCAGTTCAGATTATCAGATTTTCGTGAGGGAGAACTAGAAAAAAGTACGATTGAACTCAAAAATCTTATTCACATGAATTTATATATCATCTGAGTATCTATTTGGTAACTATGTACTATACATTTCGAATTAATTTGAAACGAATTTTTTTTTCAAATATTGGCATTTAAAAATGGTATCTATCATGAGTGAACAATATTTTCTATTCCTCAATAAAAGTTTGATTCATATGACTGCATTATTGTTCTTTCATTACTATCTGGAAATAAACTTCGATAATCTTGAACAACTGTTAGTAAGTACTGTTCTTGTTGTCCATCTTTTGTAATTATCTTATTGAACTCTGTCGTCGATAATACTCCTCTTCCAGCTGTGTCATTCACAACTTTCGAATTTTTATAATTTTGAGGCCATTGATGTAATTTTTCTCTTCTTTCCATTTTGATGGATGTTGTGATAAAAAAGTTGGGTCAATTTGGAAACGCTTGAAAAAATCTAGCGATTTTGAAAGAATAAAATCACTTATACTTGAATTAATTAGCGAAGTCAACGTTTTTTCATCTACAATAACTTGTTTTTCGTAAGCAAAACTAGAATAATCTGATTCTATAGCTTCGCACATTTCAAGTTTCCCTGCAATTGATACATTTGAATCGAAAAATAATAGAGCCGCCAATTCTGGTGTCAAATACCACAAATGATTTTTGAATTCCTGTACTGTACAAATTGATGAATTTTCATGAAGATTTTTATGATTAAAAAGGTCCTCAAAAAATGGTGAATCTTGATATGGTGCTTGATGAGCAAACGGTACACAAATCCAGGCTTGAACATATATTTTTACTATGAAAATACAAACTCTATATTCAAGCTCATCCATCTGATTATTTCGTAAAAATTCTTTCCGGGAAATGTATATTTTTGAACAATATATGGCTTTTGCCACCCATCTTGCGTGATGGATAGGTCCAGGAGGATGGAAAGTCACATCTTCAGCTGACTGCCCTCCAAGAAAAATAATCACCAATTCCAAAAAGTCTTTGTAGTCGTTTCTAATTTGGCCTTTTTTTAAATGCTCAAAACAAAAGTTCATAATTTTATTTTTAACGTCACTTAGAGATTTATTCACAAAATCATCAGAGATTCCGACATCAAAACTTTTTTTATCAGCAGTTTTCCAACAAATTCCAAATTGCCTGAATTGTTGTACATCAGGTCCAGTCGTTTTCCAAATTTTTTTTCAAAACGCATCTCAATATTAATTCGTATATGTAATATCTGCAAATCAAGTATAGGAGATCTTTTTAAGTGACTGCTCTAATTTTATGCAAGCAACATCCAGTCGACCAGTGTTACTCGACGTTGAATTACAACAGAGTGCTTCAATATTCCTAAGCAAAGACCAGTCTACCAAAGTTTCGAACACAGCTTGAGCCTGATTTTTTCCAGTGCTTGGAACAATTGTGGGTACACCTAAAAGTTGCTCTATCCTCTGCTAGTTATGATTATTGCTAATCTATCAACAGTTTCATTCCGCAAATATCCTGGGAGCATCTTACCATCCCAATGCATAGTGGCGAATGAATCAGAAAATTAATCGGTATGGAGAACCATACAGTACTTCCATGTTCCTTAACTCGGTATGGAGAACCATACAGTACTTCCATGTTCCTTAAATCGGTATGGAGAACCATACAGTACCTCCATTCCTCAAATACAAGGAAATTTCCCCGCCCCAAATTTATCCACATTTTTTTTACACATTTTTTTCTCAATATTTTCATTTTCGTTAGAAACATGAAAGTACTGTATGGTTCTGCATACCGATTTCAGGAACATGGAAGTACCGTATGGTTCTGCATACCGATTTCAGGAACATGGAAGTACTGTATGGTTCTCCATACCGATTTAAGGAACATGGAAGTACTGTATGATTTTCCATACTGATTTAAGGAACATGGAAGTACTGTATGGTTTTCCATACCGATTTCTCTTTTATTTTTTGATTGGTCGAAACTTGCTCCTGTTCCTGCTCGGAACAGCTATCGAAGGGTGTTTACGGTAACTGTTCCGAGCAGAGAAGGAGCAATTTTTCCACCAATCAAAAAATTTGAAATTTTGTTCAGAATTTTTTGTTCGGTCGAAAAACTGCTCCTGCTCTGCTCGGATCAGTTATCGGAAAGACCCGAAAGCACCCCCTCACATTTTGCCTCTCTCTCACATGCTCGGTCCATAAATTATAAGTCTATGATATCGAACTGCTCGGGACTGGAAACTCTCTCTATATCGAACCGCCTGTCTCATTTCTATCAAGGGAAATGAAAGAGGAGAACATGAGAGGAGTTGCATAATAGAGAGGTTTGACCATAGGGATACTTCGAATATGTAAAAGGACGTTTGTATTCGAAGGATTGCAGAATTTGAGAACTTAGTTGTTCCATGAGTAAAAGAGAATGGGGTAATGCCAGATGGAGTTTCCTTCCCACTCTAGTATACGTGAAGACTTGAAACGTTCAATTCACATTGGTTCAGTGACAATCAGACAGCCACACAAAAGAAACAAAAAATTTATTCTGTAAATTGCAGGAAAAAATTGTTTCAACAATTTCCCACCATTTGGGATGAAACTCATATGGAAACACCATCGGATCATAAGTGTAACGTGGTATGAAGTTCATAACAATCGGATTATAAGGAGCGGAGATATGAGGGGGTAACTCGTGAATTGAAAAACGACTATTTGAAAAGTAATACTTGTGTACTCAGGCGGAAATTACCAATTCACGATTTCGCTAGAGCTATGTAAAAATTTACTGTTCTTCAAACTTCTTAACACCGACTGTATTGATTATAACGCCGACTTAGGAGCACCCTAAGACTTCAACTGGGCGTCAAAGTGTGGATTTCCACTTCTTCTTCACATCAGTAGTATGTTCAATGCTCCTTAAAGCTAGGCACAAACACCATCATGAATTCTTTCCTCTATTTTTGCTTTGTTCCGTTTATTTTGCGTTTTTCACAATTATTCTTTGTAGATTTTTACGCTCAACGAATAAGCAAAAACTGATGGTTCCATCAAATTGAGGAGGCAAAAATACATGGAAATATTAACTTTTGATCTCTAGATTCGATTATTTTTATAGTTTTCCTGCATTAAAAGCGATTTGAGTGAATTTCAACGTGTAAATCCCATAAGAAACTTCCGGTGCTTTGAGGCACGGGAAAAACAAATCGGATGGCACTCAGATGGGCGTTCCTATGAGTTTTAAGATACATTGAACTGATTTTCACCCGGCCTGCTGAGAAAAAAAAATAAAAAATAGTTAACGGACACCCTAATGTACACAGTGGAGAAAATGTTTCCCGAGATCACCTGTTTTTACAGAAAAGAATTTGAAAAAAAATAAAAGGACTTGCTTGATTGCGATAAAAATACAACGAGTCCTGGTGAAGCGTTGGAAGGAGGCACTGATGACTTTCAGCCGATTCGATCCAGTTGGTCACGAGGAATCCTCAATACAGACAGAGACACAGGCACACAGACACAGCCACTCCAAGGATTATCAATCTGTATTGTATGAAATGAAAAACTACCCAACTCTCCATTGGATTACTCATACATTTTTGGAGAGACGGTCAGAGGGTACAATAGCAGGTACAATACGTACACTGTGCTTGGTATACTACGTATACCGATGAGTGCCTCAGTAGTAGGTAAACCAGATCCGTGGTATTTTGGTAAAAACAACTATGCAGTGGTAGGTGTGGTAAGTAGTGGTGACAGTGACTTTTTGTGAATTAGCGATGAATTGGGGAGCTGGATCTGTGCTCTTTTCCTTGTCCTACTACCGCATTCCAATCCCCCATCACTATCAAATTCTCTTCTCCCTTCACATATTCTATCACTTCTTCTATTTCTTCATACGTTCTTTCAATATCTTCCTCCGAATATGCAGATGTGGGCATATATACTTGGACTATGACTGTGTCTACCGGTTTTGTTCTGATTCTAACCATCATCACACGTTCATTATGTTGCAAATAATTTTCTATTCTATTTCCTACTCTTTTATGCATTACAATTCCTACACCTGCTTGACCGTTCTTCGATCCTGTATGAATTCTATAATCCCCACTCCAGAAATCGCCCTCTTGTGGCCATCTCATTTCGCTAATCCACATTACGTCTATATTCAACCTATTCATTTCTAATTTCAAATTTTCTAATTTTCCCGCTTGCCTCAGTGATCTAACATTCCACGCTCCGACTCGAAGAATGTTGTTTCTTTTCCCTATCCTATTCTTCGGTTTTCGTTCCTTGCTGATGACGCTTCCTCGAGCAGCCTCCACCCGGAGATCCGAACGGGAGACTAGTTTACCTCCGGAATATTTTACCCGAGAGAGCGCCATCATGTATTTATTAATTTGTTTGTTTGTTTTTGTTACATAATATTCCAGGTTAGGACAAAGGTTTCATTTCCTCGGGAAGTATTGAAACATGTCAAGGAAGGTAGTTTCCCCTTGCTTTCCTCCCGTTTAATTTTGCCGATGTTTCTGGCATTAGGATGATTTCGTTTCTCTCAGTTTGTATTCTTCCTCTTGAGTAGTTTATTCCACTCAAAAAAAGATCCAACTCTGAGATACTTATCCTCCCCACCACGTAAAGGAAGCAGATACTACCAGGGATGGATGAAAAGGATATCAAGGACAGGTATCATGAATATCCCCCTGGAAGACCCGCAATCATCCACGGGGAGGAATCAGCTGGTATCGACAGCTTTTTGCTCAATTTCCATTCGACTTGAATTCGGTTCAGAAGGGGTGTGCCAACGTTTGCAAAACCATTGTTAAAGGAAATGTTTCAATTTCATCATGTTCAAGGATATAGGTCCCATGTATAACCCTTCCAGCTGCACATGTATATTATTGCGATAACTTGTATGCTCATAGTAGTTACAAGTGAAAAAGAAAGTGGTAGTCGGAATTTAGATCTCCTCCTATACGTACCGTTGTGTATGTATAAGTATCGGTTTCGTGTCGTATACGGCATCACTGACACCGAGTGAAATAGCTTTTTGTGTAAGTTCAGTATAAAATTGAGTGTCAATTCGGTGTATTGGTATCCGATCACAAAACACTGGAGATTGTTCCTCACTGTCATTCGGGTGAGATACAGCTCTCGGTGTACCGTGGGTATAAAATACATAAAAGAATTACGGTGTTCACACGGTGTAACATCCTCTACAGGGATTTAGGGTACGTGATCTGCATTCCTTAACCCGCAGTTAATAAATTTTCGGAAACTTCTCACCACCCTGTTGAATCAACTTCATTTATTAAGATCTTGATTTGAGGTTTTGGTTCCTAATTTCAAAAAGGTCTCTTTCACAAGGTTGTAATGGTTCCAAGGAGGTAATAGATGAATTTTTGGTCGGGTACTAGGACTGATTGCATGTGCGCTTATCTTGTATTCAGCAAGGTCACGTAAAATTTGTCTGACTTCCCGGGGAAAAATTATTAGATCTATTCGGATCTCAACAGGTCTGAGGACACATAAAAAAGTATTTCTTCGAGATTGGGGTACAAAATTTCCAAAATATTGAACCCAACCCCATAGTTCCAAGGAAAAAGTTCTAATAAACAATAGTGCCAATGGTATATTTCTACAAAAGTACATATTTCCCAACACTACAGAAGATTCAAAATAAACCAGATCCAAGAGCAGATTAGTAGTCAGAAACGCAAATCATATCCAATCGTTCTTAAATAGACAATGATTTCATATTTTTCAACATATTCTTCATAATTAGAAACTATGTTGAAAATTCGGTCATCTGTTTTTTGTCAAGTAGGTGCACGAGCCTTTTTTATCTTCTGTCCGAGGCCCAGTTGTCGCAACATACTCTCACTATCTGCTTGATCTTTTTGTGATTCAGTTAAAAAATTATATAAACTTGGATGATAACGTCCTACAATGATTTGGAAACGATTATGCCATCCCTCAGACACGTTATTCGTTCTTGACAGCTTCTGGCGTACAGCGTTGTATTGTTCAATGTTTATATCATGTTGACTTGTTGCCAAGGATACTCCAATCTAGAATTCTATAATGTGAACCAAGAACTATTGGACAAACGGCTAATTGGAATTCAAGTGGACCTAAGAATTATTGGACAAAAAGTATTGTGGACCAAACAAGTTTTTGGAACTTTTAAAGCGGAGCCACAGTTTTGGAACTTCTGACTCCCTACCATTTCTTCAAATCTGAAAAATTGTTCATTGAAGAGGTCCAAATAGATATTTCTTTGACAGGAATAAATATTTTCTTCATGTGAAAACATTTATTATTTGGTTCATGATTCAAATATCAAATTTGTTTGAATCAACAAAATATTCATTCTTGTTGAAGAAATATTTATTTGGACCTATTCAAATAACAATTTCTTAGATCCAAAGAAATACTTTTTTCTGTGTGGATCTGATTTGAGAGATCAGATCAGACCTGCTCAAACCTCAGTAGATCTAATCAGACCTCGGCATATCTGGTTGGATCTAAGTAGATCTCGTTAGATGCAAATTGAATACTACATTAAATGCTAATGAACAATTGGTGATTCAATTATCAGAAATTTTGTGATATCTGTCTGTTGATTTCATACATATATTGTGACAAACACAAGCCGAAATCGCAGTTTTTGAGATCTCAACAGATCTACTCAGATCTAACCAAAAATTAGATGTGGTCAGATCTAATCATCTTTTCCCGGGTTTGTTCTTGGTAAAATCAGGTAAGATAAAACTATCGCCACATGCAATACACTCGAACGTAACAATAACAATAACTCTAGTACCTCAGATTCATTCACTCGCATGAATCAAATAAAATTAAAGAATCAATTCTACACCACTTCCTATTCATTCCTTCTTTCATTCACCCTTTCCTTTTCCGTGTCTATTGAGAATCAAAACAAAGTTCAATCGAATTCACTTTTCTTCTGACTGAAAGTTTCTTCATAATTTGTAGGTTATCACAAACTGGAACTTTCTTCCTCTCCATGTATTCAACTATTTACGCTCCTTATCCCTTTAATGGGAATAACGAATTTGTAGAAGAACGGAGGACTTTCAAAGTTTCACTTCAATTGCAAACCGCAACCGTACTCTCGTCCTTCTCTTCTTCAACTCAATTCTCAATTGATTTCTTGGTGAGATTATTGCAAACCCAGTATTGATTCAGGAATCAATTTGAAGTCCCCGGCTGTGAAGGGAGAGAATGTATCACGCAAACTATCACCATGGAAAATCAAATTCCGAGTAATGAGTCAGGATAAAAGAATTCCACGGAAAGTTTTCTCATTTTTTGAGATTTCAATTTTGTTAGATTTCATATATCAAATGAGATAAGAAAAGCGTGGGAAGAGCGTAGAAGTATCCTCTCGATCAGAAAATGTCGTTATATTTGGATCTGAAGAAAGCCTGTAGAGAGCTTTCAGATCAAATCTTCGCATTGAAAATGACCGTGAGGCTTACGCGGGATCTTTCGACCAATGGAGAACAAAGTGTTGTTAAATCCAATTCATATTCAAAACTCGTGTTATAATTTGTTCCGACTTATTATGCATGTACACAAAGAATTTATCACTTCAATCAACATGCGAATTTCGCAACACTATACCTGCATTGCGGGATGAAATTTGTGTTGATGTAGCGCCTAATTGTAACTGATATCACCGCCTGAATAGCATGCCCAAAGGAATTACTGTCAGACACAGTTGGGTTTCATTGGATTAAACTGTGCATGAAATGCGAAGGATGAAAAATAATCAAGAGATGAAGGGAATGGTGGATGTGACGTGACAGAGGATCAGAAGCTATTGTTTTGCGTTGAAATTTGGCAGAAAAGAAACAAATCAAAATTAATGTATCGTTTGTGGAGTACAAATTTTGATGAATGGGGATCAAATCTTGATGGGATTCAGAGAATCATCAAAAATCACCCCATCAGCCGTATTGTCATGATACATTCACGTAATGCTTCTCTGGGAGTCGAGTTCGTAAGACCAGGAAATCGAATTCGGATGAGTGCTTTCACCTGTAAAAGTGAACTGATAAAAGTTTGTTCATCCATTGAATGTTGCATGAGCCATCGGTAATTCATGATGCGTTTTCTGTTTGTGAATACCCCATCATATGGAAAATGTACTATGTATTATGTATTTTATAAGTATTTTATTCCCACTGAAATAAAAAACGGATAGTGAATTTTTTCAGTTGGGCATCAAGAGTACATAAATCTTAACTTCATTGCAGTTTACTGCGATTAATTTCTCTCAGCAAGTTGAAAACCTACCCACGATCAGAGATTGCATCTTTTTCAAAGAATGATTCCAGGGGAGATCGAATAATATCGACTCGACGGTATTTTTTTCAATCACCTAATCTCTGCTACGATAATATTCTGGCCGAGCTTATTAAATTCAATACAACGCATGGACGATAGGTTTGATGATTTATAACCATTAGTTTGTGTAAAAAGTTGATCTTTGTTGTGATATACACTCCTAGGAGTGTATGGAAGTCCATAAAGTATATTATGAAATTGATTGTGATTTCCATCCTCTTATCAAGAGTTCAATAAAAATTTTTCGATCAATATCCCAAGAAAAAACAGACCTTCTAGGTTGAATTTACGTCCATTACGTAATCTCACGTCCATGGAATGTCCAATGGATCTTCAAATGTCTGGAGGTTTGATAGACCTCTATTGAACGTTCCCTAAACCTCCATGTTCTCTCGCTAATGAATTTTTTGGTCCCTTGGATTATCCTGAGAGCATAACAGGAGGGTTCTCCTGTTTGTTTATCCCCTCGATACTCTCCAAAATCATATTTTATTCATCTGTCCATCTTATACAAATTGAAACATAATCAAGCACGATCATACGTCATCCCATTGTATTCGAATTAAACAAAAATAGTTCCGCGTTTCATGTGTAACTGGTGACAAAAGCCTTGGCCGAGAACAATTGCCAAAAAAAGAAACAAAAAACACAGAAAAGTAGGAAAATAGCAAACAGAAATAGAGGCACAAGAGCCACAAAGATTCCACTCGGAGAGTAGTCCGCCCGATTGCTCTTGTCGGAAGAACAAGTTGAGTGTGAGGTGGGGTAAGGAAAAGTGGACTTGGCACGAAAGTAATCGGGTAAAAATATGTGTATGTGTGAATTAGATTATGTATATGTACGTGTGTTAGGTATAAGAAGCAAAAGGAAGAATGAATGCCAAGAAAAAACGTATGAGTGTTGAAGAAGAAAAGGAAGGAGAAGAAGAAGAGAATGATTAAAGAAGAGAGAATGATAAAAGAGAATGATTAAGGTAGGGAAAAATATATGAATGATTCAACATTTATAGAATATAATATATATGAATAAAATAAAACTACCCCAGATGCGAATGGAAAACTGTGACTCAACGTAATATGACTGGCTTCGGTACACATATCACATCATCACGTTACACCTTGACACGTACGCATTCACGTTCATGATCATACGCAAGCGCATATGAAGTTAATTGTAAAGGTAGGGTTGATAAAACTGCCCCACCTAGGGTTGAGTGTTGCATGAAATCATTTTTCCCTGATTCCAATTTAAGTTTATCGACCCGGCTGTTATTTACGACTTGATATGATTTACAGCTACTCCGAATTGTTTATGATTTGAAAGAGTCATAATACAAGTAGCAGAAGAGGTTAGAAATGCTAAGAGCCTGTTTGGGAAATCCTACGAACATGCGTAGGACCTCCAAATAAGACTGTTTCGAATAATTATGTGCTATGCACCTCCATAGAATATCTTGACGAATTTATCCAAAATAGTCTCATTCGCACATCCCTTTCACATTCATAGAGTCACCATAGCATATTTGAGAAGTTCTTGTGCTACTTGGGAATTTAGTATGGCGTACTTTGTGTTGTGTACATTGATTCCAGTGTAAAATTTTGTATGCACTCAAAGATACATACAGAATGATTCTTTTGTGTACTTGATAATATATATATATATATTATTATGTCTTCTTTTCGATAAACGAAATTGTAAATAATTGCGCTAAATATAACAGCATAGGTATAAAACTGCCCTCATGAGAGGAGTCCGAAGTCTCGGAGTTACTGGATTTTTCTCCCCAGTATTCTAAAAATGACTGAATAAAATTGAAAAAGCTCAACACGTGGTTTTTCTAAGAACATGAGAAAAAGGATCAACTCATGATGTTCGAGTATACTTTCGAGAATTCGGACTCCTTAACATATCTCTTTGAGTGTACTAATATAATTCGCATTTGTATGATCCTAATCTCATATTTTCATACTCACTGAGCTAAAGACGGAAAGAGTGAAAGTATGGAGATGAGAAGCGATACCCAGAGAACTCAAAGTGTGCGTAGAGTATTTTTTAAATGTTCACAGGAGATTATAATATCATTCTATAAATTTTCGTACGTTGGTGCTGTATGGTTGCTCGAATTTAAATTTCTGGATTGGAATTTTTGAAAATTGATGTATCACAGATGCATTTGGGTAGATGAATTTGGAAAAATATTTACGCGTTATACGCAAGACTGACTTAAAATCCTTAAAATCTTATTTGACCACGTTATGACAATGTTCCATTCAAGAATTCCGAGTCCAGGTTGAAATTCCAAAATTCGCATAAAATAGTGTCATAAACTTTTCTTCAATTGCCCTTAATATGAGCCCTCATAGCACCATATTCTCAGAAGAATCCTTAAAGAATTCATGAAGCACACAATCGATTCGACAAACATTTTTCACGAGTTCTTCTGGCACTGTGTTGCTGTATGGGATAATTCCTGAAATACCCTGTACACGTTTCAAATAAAATTATCCGAAAAATTTTCGTAATGAATTAACATATTAAAAATAAGATAAGGACAATTATGTATTATGATATTCCTTCTTATGCATAATAAAAATTGTTCACGCGATGTATTGTGGAATCATGTGAATTAATTTCATTCTGATGTTGTAATAATGATTTTAAACCACAAGCTTGTGCGATAGTTTTAGAAAATTTTGGAGGTTTGTTATTTTATGATTATGGAATTATGATATCTCATTATAACTTATAGACTGAATATCGAAATGTTGATAATTACGATAAACGATAATTCATGAAAAACCCCGAAACAACGATACCTTTGAATTCTATTCAAGTGAACTTGCATAAATTTGATACCGCTCACATAGAATGAGATTTTTGATTCTTATGTTCCAGATTGCAATGAGGGAATGTTTGGACCAGGCTTGAATGGACTAGGGACCCTTTTATTTTCGAACAATATGATTGATGATCGATGTCCAGATTTTGGGATGGAATGCTTTCTTAATTTTTGTTAACATTGTATTGAACACGAGGGAGATAATGTTAATCACCGAGTTTCATGCACTGCCAAATGATTTAAATGCCTCAGGGAAAGCCGCCCCGGGAAAAAAAATTCCATATATGGACCCATATATGGGTTCATATATGCATTCATATATGAGCATATATGGATTTTGGCCATACATGTTCATATATGGTCATATATGAAAGTGGGGAATCTATCAGCATTGACCTCATTTCTCTCTCCTTTGGTTTTTCATCACATTCCATGTAAAATTGTGACATTTTTTTGTCTATATATGGATGTATATGATAATGTATGATTGAATATGATCACATATGGCCATATACAGTCTCATTCATACATGATCATATATGGCCAAAATCCATATATGCTCATATATGATCTCATATATATTTATATATGTTCATATGTATTTCATACATGTTCATATATGATTCATATACGCTCATATACGACCATATATGAATTATTTTTTCCCGGGCGTAGTTCAACATAGTAACATAATCGCTAATCGTGATTAGGAACGATTTTGATGCCAACCGGGCTTCTTGGAGCATACTAGTTCATAGTTTGTCTAGCGTCACTACTGTCTCAGATTTGAAATTGAGTAATTATATTTGCTCTATTCAAGCTGACTTCAGCGGTGCCTCGCTGGTTATTTCTAGCTTACCTGGGTTTCTCGATGAGTCTTTCCACATTTTTTCTGCGCGCGATTCTTGCTCTCCTCGTGGAAATATGGATGGCCGGAACTTCTCATCTCTGATCCTTGTTTTCATGCGAATTGAAGAAGGATAGAGAAGGTCTCACCCTGCCACTGGTTTGTCGAGAAGGATTTGAAATTTTGGGTTAGACAATCTTTTAGAAATCATTAAACACTAGTTGGTTATTTTTTATTGCATACTAAAAGTTTGAAATACTGTTATTTCTGTATTTTTGAGCAGAACAGAAAAGCTACACACTATAACTACTACGTCATTTTTGTGGATTCAATCATTTTTGGGTAAGTCATGATGCGGGCAAGAAAGTGCAATAGTTTCCATTAGTCATCGCGCGCGTGGAAAAAAAACGGAATGGGAAAGGGTTTGGCAAAGGTCTGGGCCGAAGTTAATCCCAGAGTCTATACCATAGTATAGATGGAATCTCGCTAAAGGCCGTTTTCCATAATGGAATCCCATACTTCTCAAAAACCGAGTGAGATATGGGAGAGACTATGCCCGTCACTGTCATACCATTATAAAGTGGAAGTATGAGTGAGACGATCAATTAAACTGCGAAAATGTACTTTCTCAAAGCGAAATGGGGTTTGGCCAAGACGATTTTTTAAATTGCAACAGTCTGCTCTCTCAAAGCGGAATGAAGTATGGCAAACTGCGATCACGTACCCTCTCAAGGGCGGAATAGAGTATGGGAGAGACGATTTCCCAAACTGCAACCGTGTATTCTCTCAAAGCGAAATACTATACAGTATGGGAAAAACGATTCACTCGACAGCGACATGTATCCCCAGAAAGTGCAATGGGATAGGGTTCAGACGATCTTCCAAATATTGACGATGTACTCCCTCAGAGCGGAATGGAGTATGGGTGAAACGATTTCCCAAACTGCGACGATTCAATTTCTTTCGCATGCAGTTTAATGGAGAAAGGATCATTCCCAGGTTGAAGAATTTTGACGGTTTTCATCCTTCTCTTCAAGTTTTAGATTGATTTTATTGTGATTCATAAATATTACGCATAAAATAAGACCTCAATGAGATGTTTGTTGGAACTTCAGGAATATATATCAATCGAGTTCCATTTTGTCTGCGATATCCATGGATTGGAACAAAATCAGTTCAAAACTCGAATGGGAAGACAAAACCGTCCAATGTTTTGAACTGGAGTTTTCAACCTGGGAATGATCTCTTCTTCATTAGAATGCATTCGAAAGAAATTGAATCGTCGCAGTTTGGGAAATCATTTCACCCATACTCCATTCCGCTCTGAGGGAGTACATCGTCAATATTTGGAAGATCGTCTGAACCCTATTCCATTGCACTTTCTGGGGATACATGTCGCTGTCGAGTGAATCGTTTTTCCCATACTGTATAGTATTTCGCTTTGAGAGAATACACGGTTGCAGTTTGGGAAATCGTCTCTCCCATACTCTATTTCGCCCTTGAGAGGGTACGTGATCGCAGTTTGCCATACTTCATTCCGCTTTGAGAGATCAGACTGTTGCAATTTGAAAAATCGTCTTGGCCAAACCCCATTCCGCTTTGAGAAAGGACATTTTCGCAGTTTAATTGATCGTCTCACCCATACTTCCACTTTATAATGGTATCACAGTGACGGGCATAGTCTCTCCCATATCTCACTCGGTTTTTGAGAAGTATGGGATTCCATTATGGAAAAGGGCCTTTAGCGAGATTCCATCTATATGTGAAGTGGTCAAGGATTCAAATAGCACTCAAGTGTTCAGTGATAGTAATATGAATATATTTGGAAAGTACATATGTACTTTCCAAATATATACAACACGTAAGCCGGGTCGATCTGATCTGAATCATATCGTTACGCGTGGTTCATGCAAAGGCAAGTCGCTACCGCACTTATCGACTGTGTCGATACACTACAACTCCTCCCCTTCTTTGAATAATCGCAATTACATATTATTTCGCTGTGCAATCCGCAATAAACGTCGCAATGGAGGATTGCCTTTCTCAATTATTTGATCCTCGTGACGCTTCCAGGTGACGTCTGGTGCGATTTGAACCGACCCAGACAGCAAAAATGATCTGTTTGAATTCTTGAAGACTTCTGAAAGAATTCCTCAACAGTCCCCGTTATGACAGTAAAAATGAATTCAATATGAATTCAATGAACTCAAAGTGAATACATGTTGAATGCCTGAAGAATTCTTTTGAACTCATAATATGAATTCTTTCTGAACATCAAGTTGTTCATTAAGGATTCAATTTGAATTCAAACTATTCATAATGAACTCATATTTACTGTCATAACGGGAGCTCTTTGAAGGGACTCTTTTGCTGTCTGGGGAGTATGTAGACGGCGATAATTTCTGTTTTATTTCACCTGCGACTCTGTTCGCACCATGAACGCCGAAGTTATCAACCATAACTTGATCGCCATCCGCGAATGATACATTTCGCGATCCTCGTTTCTGTAGAATTTGCGAGCGCTGATTCTTTGATACGACATCTCTAATATCGGGTCGCAATAAATCAAACCGTGTTCTTAATTGTCTTCTGAATAACAAGAATGCAGGACTTTCTCCTGTCGTGCAATGCTTCGTAGTGCGGTAATAAAAAATGAAAAGATTTATTGCATCATTCAGCTTCTCTCCCCTTTTACAATTTTTTGACTTTATGTTTGAATGTATTAACAAAGTTTTCCGCTGCGCCGTTCGTTGCAGGGTGATAAGGCAGTGAGAAACTGTGCTTGATGCCATTACGTTTCAAAATTCTTGAAATTCAGCACTTGCAAATTGCCTACCATTGTCTGTGATTATTTGCTTAGGTAATCCGTAATCTGTAAATAATTTTTTGAATTCGTCGATTAACCGATAACTTTTGGTATCACTGTAAAAAATTTTCTGAAAATTCAGATACTGGAGTGTCTGAATGTTCAGACTCGAGTTTCTAAAAGGCAAATTTAGATGAGGTTTTCTGAAAATTCAGATTTGATATCTAGAATATTATATTTAGATACCGAGTTTCTAAAAAATTAGAGAAAGTTTCGCAGTGAAAACATGCGCAGAATCGGTGCGCAGTGAATCGGCTTGCATTATTTTGTATGACGGTCAATGAACGATAAGTAAAGATGAGTTGCAAAATCAAATTCAATATCATTTATTTTAATGAACAAATACTTACTGCACCAACAGTAATCACATGTTGTGCAATGTAATTTGGGCCAAATTAATTTATAAGGTGACATGAAATGTATTGTGGGATTCGTTAAAAAAATGTTAAAAATGTGAAGTTAACCTCTTTGCCATTGGAACAAAAATCGTCTCTGAATATGACAATCAGAAAATCTCATGACGGTGGTATGAATAAATGATTAAAGGAAGGATGATACATTGAGATTTTTGAATTGAAAATGATGAAAAAAACATCCAATTTCTGAATCAGATGTTCTGATTTTTCGTGGATCATAAAATCAATTTCAAGTAGATTTATATTCACTGAACCACATAAACATGTAGTAATTACTGCGATTAGTTTGAAACTCAGAGAATGTGGTTTGAAAAACTACATTATTTCCATTTACTTTGTCTTCAACTATTTGTAATAAAAGAGATAGAACTGTGTGCTATAGGACCAAGTCTAATTAGGGCAAGGAACAAGCAATGAGTATGTGCAACAAACAAACATGTTTAACAAGTGCTCCAATGAAAAGTTTCACAAAGTATAACATTGAGTGATTTAACATGGAACAACTTATATAATTTCTACCAGATCCAATTGATGCCATTAATTTCTGTATTATGTTAAAGTTTAGTAAAAATCGATGTTTTTGAGATTGATATTCTGATTTATTAAAAACCAAAAAGTAAATCATTTTCAAGAGATTGATTTTCACTGAATTATAACAAAATACAGAAATTAATGCCATCAGTTTAATTTGGTAAAAATTATATAGGCGGGGTTGTACATTGCATCATGTAGGGTTACGCTTTGTGAAATGTTTCATCGATACCCTCAGTACCAGTCTTACATACTTATCGCTTGATTCTTTCATCAATTGAACTTTTTGTTTTAGAAGACAAAACCATCTCTTTCATCACGAATAGTTGAAAAAAAGTACATGAAAAGGATAACATATTATAGTTTCATAACACTTTCGAACAATATTTTCTAGTATTCAAGGAATCAAAAATCAATCTCAATAATATTGATTCTCACTAAAGCATAAGAAAATACAGTAATTACTGCCATTAGTTTTATTTGGTAAAAATTATATAGGCAGAGTTGTATATTGCATCATGTAGGGTTAAGCTTTGTGAAATGTTTCATCGATACCCTCAGTACAAGTCTTACATACTTATCACTGGACTCTTACACCAATTAAATGTACATCGTAAAAGACAAAACTATCTCTCTCATCACAAATAGTTGAATAAAAGTACATAAAACTATAGAAACGATATTCTTTTCATGTACTTTTTTTTAACTATTTGTGATGAGAGAGAAGGTTATGTCTTCTACGATGTACATTTAGTTGTTGTAAGAGTCCAGCGATAAGTATGTAAGACTTGTACTGAGGGTATCGATGAAACATTTCACAAAGCGTAACCCTACATGATGCAATATACAACTCTGCCTATATAATTTTTACCAAATAAAACTAATGGCAGTAATTACTGTATTTTCTTATGCTTTAGGGAGAATCAATATTATTGAGATTGGTTTTTGATTCCTTGAATGCCAGAAAATATTGTTTCAAAGTGTTATGAAACTATAATATGTTATCCTTTTCATGTACTTTTTTTCAACTATTTGTGATGAAAGAGATGGTTTCGTATTCTGAAACAAAAAGTTCAATTGATGAAAGAATCAAGCGATAAGTATGTAAGACTGGTACTGAGGGTATCGATGAAACATTTCACAAAGCGTAACCCTACATGATGCAATATACAACCCTGCCTATATAATTTTTACCAAATCGAACTGATGGCATTAATTTCTGTATTTTGTTATAATTCAGTGAAAATCAATCTCTTGAAAATGATTTATTTTTTGGTTTTTAATGAATCAGAATATCAATCTCAAAAACATTGATTTTTACTAAACTATAACATAATACAGGAATTAATGGCATCAATTGGATCTGGTAGAAATTATATAAGTTGTTCCATGTTGAATCACTCAATGTTATTCTTTGTGGAACTTTTCATTGGAGCATTTAGTACATGTTTCACATACTCATCGCTTGATTCTTGCATACTTGCATTAGACTTGGTCTCATAAGACACAATCCTATCTCTCTTATCTGAAATAGTTGAAGGAAAATTAAATGGAATTAAAATAGTCTTTGCAACATGCTCGTCATTTTCATGAATATCCTCTTTAAAACCTGTAACGAGTATGACATTAAAATCAGGAAAAGCATACAACCGAATATACGTACCAAAGGATTCAGATAGGCATCCGATACATGGGGTGATGAGTCGTGGTGGTGTGAGGGTGCTCTCTCCAACTTCATGTGAGCCTGAAAATAAACAAAAGAATTAATACTTTAAGTGATAATGTGAAGGGAAGGAACGATACCTGTTCATACCAGAGCCCATCAATTTTTGTTGATCAACCTGGAAAGAAAGAATAAAATGGCATAAATAATTGTTCATTAAATAATAAGTATCAATTAAATCTAAGATAAAACCATATTTACCTGTTGTGTGGAACCCAGTGGAGAAACACGCACGTAAAACAATCCGATTGTCGCGAAAACCGTACATACGAAAATTATTATGACTCCACGCAACCGCGAATTAAATAAAGCCCGATATTATCACTATCACGCGCGAACCCGGGACACTAATCGCGATTTTATAAAAATTCGCGAACACGAAATACGGGAGTTGACAGTTGTCAACAAAGCGCGGCCATATTTGTAGATCACGGAAACCATTGCGCAGAAGCCAGTATCACATCGCCGGGTTATCGAACCTCCATCGATTGATCGAAAATATGGATAGTACCAAAACTATCCGCAAGGTAGTCGAGGTTTCGCGTGGGACGGGATAATTCCAGCAGGGTATAAGAAGAGGTATTTGACTCGTACTTTTCACTCTCAACCGACTACACCTTCCTGCCAGTCGCAGATACAGTTTGGAAAAGGTCAGCGATTTTGAGTCATTTTTCTACACATAAACCGGGGTTATGGTTATACCTAACACTCTCAGACCGGTGGGTAAGATAGGGCTAGAGAGAGACAAAGTGTACTGTCCTTGTCTGATTTAGATTCTAGAGTCGTGTAGGGAAAGGTGGGAACGAGAACTTGGATAATATCAGTTCTCAAGTAGGGGCAAAAGCACAGCCCATAGGGATCTGCAACGCCACCCTACTACGGCTGCAGCTTAGGGATCATCCGCAAATATACCGAATACCGTATTCATACCGCCAATTAGAGACTTTCTTGTAAGAATTTAACGTAGAATCATCTAGGGAACAGACCTCTCTGTCTATTCCATTGTTTATCTTTGTTCCTTCAGAACAAATTAAAACTCGGGCCGGTTTCCAACGAAATTATAGGGCGAACGGTTCGCATCAAAATAGAATCAACATCCCGTTGTAACGGGCGCGTTTTCTGCTCATATATTACCAGTAAACAATCATTTCAATCAAATCCTTTCCGCTGGATTATTTGTATTTTCCCGCGCCGCGAAATTCGGAAAGTGTGCACACTTAGGGCATTAGAAAGTCCGGACTATTAAGTCATATTTGAAGAGACTAATTATTGGAGTTATATAACTTGAAATTCATCGACCAATCATTACGTGTGTTTTGATGAATATGTAAATGTCTTCATGTTTGTTGATTTGTGTTAATAAATCATTCAATGGTTAAGATTTTGAAAATCCGCCTTATCCAGTTCTTTGTAAATAACCTGTGACCCGCGTTCCCCAAGACATCTGAAACTTACCCTGGAACCGACGAGCCAGAGGCACTCATTTGGGGCTAATTATTCCATTAATTAGAGATGGTCAAACCCACTGACGCGTGAATCAAATAAATGATTACGAAACGTCACATTTTTCAAACCACATTCTTTAATTATTCTATATACATTCTTATAATTTTATACGTGCTAATTTGATTTCTCTTTTACCCAAATTTACGTTTCATTTTTTGAAGATATATGTTCTATGTATTAAAAAAATTGTAACGCTGCTTACCACAATTCTTCAATACACTGTTTTGGTAATAATCAAATAGATAGATTTTGTGGGTTTCCATACCTTCATCATGCAAGATAAAGTTATAGAGATGCATTGAATCCTATATAATGTTATCAAAACAAACGTTATAAATGTTCCAGATAAATGTCTTCAATTTTTTTCATCTGGGAAGTGTATAATTTCCAGATACATTCCACTTGGGTTTTCGAGACTTCATCTACGTCACTATTCTTGGAAAAAAAATCGGTAATGATATGGTATGCGGTCTACTACCCACTACCGTAGACCGCATATCATACGTTTACCAAAGAATCTCCGGAATTAAAAATTCTGGCTCTTCAGTGACATAGATAAAATCTCGAAGAACCATCCCTGAAATTTCGGATTTTTTCCATGAAATCAGTTTCCAGTAATTTGGTACAAAAAACGTGCTCGCGCATGGCAACTATCGCATCCTCTTAGAATTCAATGCGCATCTCTCAAAATTGAGTAAAATATTCCTTACAGTTCAGAAAAATGTTTCTTACAATTGAGAGAAAACATCTTGAAATTCAGGAGACTATTCCTTACAATTCAAACAAATATTTTCGACAATTCAGAAAAATGTTCCTCATAACTCAGAACAGCATGTCTAAAAATTAAGAAACATGAATCTTGCATTTAATGTGAATATGTTTGATGACTCAGGAACATGCGTTTGGAAATCCAGAAATAAGTATCTTAAAATTCAGAACAGAAATGTTCCTGAATATTCAGACTCAGTGACTGTAAAAAATTACATTTTATTATTGAAATCTATTACTACGGGCCATTTTGAATAAGCATCAATTATAATAAGATACATTTTGTTGAAAAACGGGCCTAAAAAATCACAATGGATCCGATGCCATGTTTTTTCTGGCCATGGCAAAGTGGTGAGCGGGGTTTTAGGAGGTTTCTTCTGTTCCTCGAGACAAATTTCACAGCTGCGCACCATACTTTCAATATCTTTGTCGATGTTTGGCCACCATATATATGAGCGTGCTAACGCTTTAATTTCCACAATACCCATATCTGATGCGTGTAATTCATTTAACATTGGAATTCTTAACGATGCTGGTATTATGATTCTATAACCCCGAAAAAGACAATTATTTTCAGAAGAAATTTCCGAACGTTGTGTAAAATATTGTTTTTCATCTTCAGAAAGGTTATTCGAATTTACTGGCCAGCCAAACAACGTGTATTTTATAATTCCGTTCAATACTGCGTCTTTCTTAGTTTCTGATGCGATATCCTTATAATCAATACTTCCAACTCCGTTACTTATATAATATACAGGAGTGAAATCTGAGTCGGAAATATCCTAACTATTATCGATCGGTCACGGTGCTCTAGAAGCAGCGATAGGTATGACGAAAATGTGTCAACAAACGGGATGCAGGGTCATATTCGGCGTAATTTACAGATTGAAAATCCGTTTGGAATGAAATCCTAACTTTAGCCATTCTCCAGATATCGATGAATACATTTTCGTTAATTTTATATTAGATCTGATAAGGCAAGAAACACGTCTTTATCATATTATAGTGGTTAATTCCAGCTCAAAATGCCCGTGTGAACATGTTTTGGGGAAGATTAGATATATAAATCATTGTAAATTATTATTTCGTTATCTTGTTTATATGCGATAGGTGAAAAAAAGGGTGAATAGAAAGTAGTCAGAAAAAAAACGCTGATACTGGTATGTATTCTATTCGTGCTGTATTTTCTTGAGGTACTCTGCCATTGAAAGATTCAATTGATCAGTTGATGAATAAATAAACAATATTCGGAATGATAAAACCTGAGTCGAAATACAAATACGGTTTTGGAACTCATTATCAGGTTCAAATTGAATTGCCTTCGTACTGGTTTAGTCCACTTTATACAACTTCTATATCGACATTTGATAAATATAAATCTTTGAAACTATATTCAGACCACTTAACCCACAATAATTCAAAGCTTTGCTAGTCCAGGAAGTACAAAATAACTAATTAGTCATACTCATAATTCATCATCATCATGAAGTAATCAGTCTTATGACTGGTTTGATGAAATCCTCCAACCCTGTCTATTATCCGCTAACCGCTTAATTTCTGCATATCTACGGCAACCCTTATCTTGTTTAATTTGCTTCATATAACTCAATCTAGGTCTACCTCTTCGAGTTTTATCATCCATTTTTCCTTCCAATATTGTTTTCAATAAGCTATCATGCCTTAATGTGTGTCCTATCAGATTACTTCTTCTTCTCACGACCTGTCTCAAGAGACTTCTTTTCTCATTTACCTTCTCAAGTACTTCTTCATTTCTTACTTTCTCTATCCACTTTATTCTAAGCATCTTTCTATAACACCATATTTCAAAAGCTTCAAGTCTTCGTTGGTCCGTTTTTCCAATCGTCCAAGTTTCACAACCATATAATGCTGTGCTCCAAACGTAACTCTTCAAGAATTTCTTCCTTACTGCTAAGCTAATATTCTTCGAACATAGTAACTGGTTCTTTTGGTGGTTTCTTTGGTGTTTCCCTTGTGCTATTCTTGCTCTTATATCTCTTTCACTTTCACCGTTTCCTGTAATTATGCTGCCTAAATATTTAAATTCTTTGACTTGCTGAATTGTCTCTGCATCTATTTCGATTTTCGTTCTTCTTGATGTGTTCGCTGTTGTACAAATCATGAATTTTGTTTTGTCCTTATTTATATTCATACAATATATGTCTAGCAATATTTTTTTCATAGTGTTGAGAGTATTTTCTAACTCAGCACCACTCGTAGCTAATATAGCTATGTCATCCGCAAATCTCAACATGCTTACATTTCCACCTTGAATCTGTAATTTCAATTGCACTTGCTCCTTCACTTGTTCATCACTTCTTCTATATACAAATTGAAAATCAATGGCGATAGTGAGCATCCTTGTCTCACCCCTCTTCTAATTTGTGCTTCTCCTTTTTGACCCTCTATGTCTATTATTGCACTTTGATTCTTATATAATTCGTATATTATTCTCCTATCCCTGAAATTAATTCCTACATTTTTCAAAATCGTAAACATCTTCTCCCAATCAACATTATCGAATGCTTGTTGTATATCTACAAAACCTATATACACAGACTTTTTCAACTCTAGACTTTCCTCTACTACTGTTCTCAGTGCTAATATTGCTCCTCGCGTTCCCCTATCTTTCCTAAAACCGAACTGATCTTCTGCTAATCTACTCTCTATTTTATTCTCTATTCTCCTGTATATGATTTTTGTCAGTATTTTCGAGGCATGTGAAGTTAAACTAATCGTTCTGTAGTTCTCGCATTTGTCTGCTCCTTGTTTTTTTTGGAATGGCGACAATTTTATCCTTCTATACTCATAATTACTTGTCAATAATAATGATTTCAAACACACTGAAGAAATGTGTAGTGCTGATAAAAATGGTATAGAGATTAAAACCAGAAGTTCTGCTGTGATACCTACATTGTGACCTAAATTTCGGGTTGAAATTAATCGTATTGTCATTCTAACCATAGATTTTTTGCATTGTAGTAAAAGAGCAACTCATTTTATGATAACAAAGATAACTGGAGCATATCTACATCGGGTTGATAGTGTGTTTTATTTTGACAACAAACTAGATTCCGCTTGTTTTCGTATAGGGATTCATGTAGTGAATATATGCTCAACACATTCAACAAATAAAGTTACAATGAATCATTTTAAATGTTCACATGAAGACAATAGAAAAAAAGTGTGTGCACCTTGTGGTAAGAAAATTTCGTTCGGGAAAAAAAGGCCAGAACAATTTCTTATAACAGAAAAACATGAGCAGCTTATTGAAACTTTACACATTCCTGCCTTTAGTCTTCAGGATTCAAGGTTTCCATTGAGTATATGCGCAAATGAATGACAGGAGACCAATGAGGAATGAGCTCATTAGATCTAGTTCCTGTTGGTAAAATAATATTATTGTAATTTGACATCTTTTGCAAGGGTCTCCTGTAATTCATTTTCTCATGCTCCAAATGTGTGATACGACACGTTGCGCATATGCTCAATGGAAACCTTGAATCCTGAAGACTAAAGGCAGGAGTGTGTGAAGTTTGAATGAGCTGCTCATGTTTTTCTGTTATAAGAAATTGTTCTGGCCTTTTTTTCCCAAACGAAATTTTCTTACCACAAGGTGCACACACTTTTTTTCTATTGTCTTCATGTGAACATTTGAAATGATTCATTGTCACTTCATTTGTTGAATGTGTTGAGCATATATTCACTACATGAATCATTATACGAAAACAAGCGGAATCTAGTTTGTTGTCAAAATAAAACACACTATCAACCCGATGTAGATATGCTTCAGTTACCTTTGTTATCATAAAATGAGTTGCTCTTTTACTACGATGCAAAAAATCTATGGTTGAAATGACAATACGATTGATTTCAAACCGAAATTTAGGTCACAATGTTGGTATCACAGCAGAACTTCTGGTTTTAATCTCTATACCATTGTTATCAGCACTACACATTTCTTGAGTGTGTTTGAAATCATTATTATTGACAAGTGATTATGAGTATGATTAATTAGTTATTTTGTACTTCCTGGACTAGCAAAGCTTTGAATTATTGTGGGTTAAGTGGTCTGAATATAGTTTCAAAGATTTATATTTATCAAATGTCGATATAGAAGTTGCATAAAGTGGACTAAACCAGTACGAAGGCAATTCAAATTGAACCTGATAATGAGTTCCAAAACCGTATTTGTATTTCGACTCGGGTTTTATCATTTCGAATATTGTTTAGTTATCCATCAACTGATAAATTGAATCTTTCAATGGCAGAGTACCTCAAGAAAATACAGCACGAATAGAATACATACCAGTATCAGCGTTTTTTTTCTGACCACTTTCTTTTCACCCTTTTTTTCACCTATTGCAAATAAACAAGATAATGAAATAATAATTTACAATGATTTATATATCCAATCTTCCCCAAAACATGTTCACACGGGCATTTTGAGCTGGAATTAACCACTATAATATGATAAAGACGTGTTTCTTGCCTTATCAGATCTAATATAAAATTAACGAAAATGTATTCATCGATATCTGGAGAACGGCTACAGTTAGGATTTTATTCCAAACGGATTTTCAATCTGTAAATTACGCCGAATATGACCCTGCATCCTGTTTGTTGACACATTTTTGTCATACCTATCGCTGCTTCTAGAGCACCGTGCGGTAATCTTGAAAGTGCATCGCAATTTCCATTTTTATCTGACTCAATATGCTCGATTACATATCTAAACCCTGATAGATGGTATGCCCAACGCTGTAATCTACCCATGTGGAAATGTACACACGGGCCGCTACTGGCGCGGTACTGTTGCCAGAGTTGCCAGTACTGGCAAATCCAACCTTGCCCTTATGGGGCCAGTGGTTTGGACGGTACTGATAAGGAGTCGGAATGATCAAATCATCCTGCATAAGGGCCAGGAAAACATTTACCACCACGTCGGTAGCGATATTTGGTGTGTGCCTACTATGGTGGAACTCTGGCATTGCAACAGAATCAGTTGTTCGGCCAGTACTGGATGAGAAGTGGTAGAGGGTCAAAATGATACATCCTATGTAGGAATTCAGACCCGACCCAGTACTGGCACAGTGCTGGTAATTAGACATCCCTGGAGTTATATTTCAAGTAAAAAAAAACATACATTGAATTTGAACTTTCAAAACTTTGTGAATCTATGATTCTCATCACCGTTATCTGAGAAAGACGCTTTGGAAGTGGTTCCATGAATGTTCACTGGGCAAGGATTGAACCAGGGACCTGCGAGTGAGGAACGGAGTCTCTATCACATCAGCTAATCTCCGAGTTGACAACGGACCACTCAAATTCCCATTTATTGCACCAATTCCCTTGAAGTCACGCAATTTACCATAGACTCCGTAGTGGAACAAGATTCTACCAATACTGGTTTATTGTTCTCTATCGAACGTATTGAATGATCATACCAACTCTGTCTTGATACTGGCGCGACTCCGGCTCACTACAAAAATCAAGTTGCCAAGATCGTGATTTTAATGTCAATGGACTACCGATTCCGTAGTCAACCAGAGTCCCACCAATACTGGTACCATGTCGTCTATCGAACATATTGAATCATAATATCAACTCTGGCTCAATACTGGCGCGACTCCGGCTGTCCACAACAGCCGAGTTGCCAAGATCATAATTGCAACATCAATCGACTATCGATTTTGTGGTCAGCCAGAGTCATATCATCACTGGCATATTGCCGTCTGTTGTACATATGGGATGATAATACCGACTCTGGCTGAATACTGACGCGGTACCGTTTCTCGGAATCCTGGGTATTGTCCAGACAGTATTCATTCGATACTGACCCTATACCGTCTGTCCACGCGAGCCAATACCGCCTGAAATTTTGCGAATGTTCGGCGACAGTTGAAAAACGGTAATGATTCTGAACAGGCACAGTTGTTTTTGCCGAACTTTGGCAAATACAACCTCGCCAGTACCACGCCATTTGTCATAATGAATTGATTTTAACGACAATACAACATCGATTTCGTAGTCAGCCAGTGCCATATTGATACTGGCATATAGTCGGCAATCAAATCTATGAAATAGTAATCCGCACTCTGGCTCAGTACTGGCGCCGCTTTGGTTTACCATAACAGCCGGATTTCCATGGACATAATTTTAACGTAGTCCGACTACCGATTTTGTAGTTAGCCATTGTCCTACCGATCCTGGCACTCGATTGCCTGTTGGATATATTGAATGGTCATCCCAACTCTGGCTCAGTTTTGGTGAAGCTTCGGCTCACCCTAATAGCCTGATCCCCATCGCTACGATTTTAACGACAATACAACATCGATTTCGTAGTCAGCCAGTGCCATATTGATACTGGCATATAGTTGGCTATCAAATATATGAAATGGTAATCCCAACTCTGGCTCAGTACTGGCGCCGCTTTGGTTTACCGTAACAGCCGGATTTCCATAGACATAATTTTAACGCAGTTCGACTACCGATTTTGTAGTTAGCCATTGCTCTACCGATCCTGGCATTCGATCGCCTATTGGATATACTGAATGGTTATCCCAACTCTGGCACAGTACTGGTGCGGCTCCGTTACACTACGATCCGTGTATTTTCCGGCCAGTATTGATTCATTACTGGCCCAACACTGTCTGTCCACGCCAACCAATACCGTCTCAACTCCGTCAAACATGTACAGCCAGTTGAAAAACAGTAATGGGCCTGAACAGGAACAGTTGTTTTTGCCGAAGTCTGGCAAATACAACCTTTCCAGTACTGGGCGATTTGTCAACTCCGGCAATTTCCACATGGGTACTAGCTGCTGTAGTTGGAATCCCTTTTTTTGGCCCTCATATAGATTCGAGTGGTTTGTGATCTGTTTTTAATATTCATTTCTCTACCATAAACAAAATCGTCAAAACGTACGGAACCAGAAACTATTGCGCTAGCCTCCTTATCAATTATCGCACGATTCAGTTCTTTGTTCGGAATCCTTTTCGATGCGTATACGATCGATCTCTCTGAACCGTCTTGATATCGATGTGAAAGAACTGCCGATAATCCATAATCAGACGCATCACACGCTGGGATAACTTTCTCGTTTGGATCAAAATGTGCGAGCACACGAGGTGAAATTAATTCTGATTTCACCTATTTGAACGCTTCTTCACAGTCTGCGTTCCACTCGAATTTCTCTTTCTTCGCGCAATCGTACAGTGGTTTCAATTTATCTGAACGGTTTTGTAAAAATCGAGCATAAAAATTCATCAACCCTAGAAATGATTCTAACTACTCATTTGTTTCCGGTCTCGGTGCTTTCATCATAGCTTCTACTTTTGATTTTGATTTATGGAGACCATCTTTGACAATTACGAATCCTAAAACTTCGATGCGATCTTTCATAAATTCACATTTTTCGTTGTTTGATCTCAATCCACTTTCTTCTAAACGAGTACATACTGACATGATATTATTGAGATGCTCTTCATTTGTTTTTTCCGAAACGTAAATATTATCTAGAAACGCGATAGTACCTGGGCAACCACGTATATAATTTCCAATCTTTTCTTGGAAGTTCCCTGGACCTGACGCAATACCTTCCGCGATTCTTGTATATCAATACAATCCGAGATGAGTTATGATAGTTAACAATTCGCGAGATTTTTCATCCACTGGTATGTGCATATAAGCGTGTTCCAAGTCTAATACTGTGAACGTTGTTCCTCCTTGTAATACTCTGGAAATATCATCAATATGAGGAATTGGATATTTGTGCGCAACTATATGTGGGTTAACTGTTAACTTGAAATCGCCACATATGCGAACATCACCATTACTTTTAATGATCGGAACAATGGGTGCTGCCCATTCGCTTATTGTGATTTTTTCTAAATGACCTAATGATACTAGTCCCACTATTTCATTTTCAATTTTTTCTCTCAATGCGTACGGTGCATGTCTTACTTTTAATGCTACTGATTTTACATTATCTTTTACATACAATGTCATTTTACCTTCATTGTACATACCGGGCTCTGAACTAAACAGTTTTTGAAATTTCGATATATTCATATCACGAAATATTACCCTATCCATTCTCTTAATTCCTATATTGATATACTTCACCGGTAACTCAAGTGGTCACAGACTAAACGCACTAAGCCATTCACGACCTACAAGTGAAGGTCCCGAACCAGGCATTACCAAACAATCGAGCTTTCTTGTTTGATTTTCAAAACTAACAGTAATATCTTCCAATTGCCCCGTCGGTGATAATGGCTTCGTATCGTATTCTAGCAGAATAGTATTGGTACGTTGAATTTTAATATCGTTCAAAATGTTCTCAAAAGTCTTTTCCGAAATTACCGTTTTATAAGTACCTGTGTCTACTTCCATTCTGAGATTCCTATTTTCAATGATCATATCAACACACATTGGTTCTGCTCTATCCACAGAAAAACGTCCTTTAGAAATCTCTTTATTATTAAACTCACGCAATGTATAAAATTTATATCCGTCACATAGTTCTTTTTCGTATACATCGGTGCTCGCATGCGCGCGTTCGTCGTCTTGAAGATGCTTCACTGCTACGTCCTTATCGCGGCACATAACCTCCATATGCCCCTTCCTCCTGCAGCATTCACAAATTTTGAAACGATGTCTACATTGTTTGGCGTAATGGTTTGGTTTACCGCAACAATAACAAACACGGTCACTCGTTGATGATTCCTTATTCCCGTTATCGTATATACGCTGCCTTACATTGCGCGTTTGTTTATACTGGATATGTGCTTGATGTGGTCTCTTAGAATTTCGATTTTGTTCGTTACTGCTTCGTTGGTCCGTAGATAACGCGTAAATTGCCTCTTGCGTGTTCCTATTACCCAAGGTTTTAATTGAACTTAACGCATTCTGGACAGCTTTTTCTCTTGCTACGGCTTCTGCAAATGCTGTGTCCTATTTCAAATCTGCAGTTCTGAACAACTGTATACGTGTATCTTCATCTGTAATACCACACACCAATTGATCGCGCAAAGCTGTATTTGAATCACTGAAGTTACAATGAAGCGATAACATCTTCAATCTCGCTGCAAATTCTGCTACCGATTCCGTTTCACCCTGCTTGGCTTGATTGAAGGTACACCGTTGCATTACTTCTGACGGTTTTGGGTTTAAATGATTGGACATCAAATTTTTTAGATCTTCATACTCCGTTTCGATCGGCTTCTTCAGCAAGCATAGATTACGAATGAGTATAAACGCTTCTTCATCTAACCTCATCAATAAATTCGTGGGTTTTTTGTCGTTTTTTATATCCTTAGCGATGAAAAGCACTTCCAATCTTTCGACCAACGTATCCCAATCATTCGTTTGCAACTTATATTCCAACTTACAATGATCTGACATGTTATCAGCAGAATCTCCTGAGTCACAAGATTCACTATCACTATTCTCCGAGTCACTGCTTGATTAATCTTTCGAGTCCACGTCGCTCCCGTTTTCTCAGCGTATAATTCGAATCAATTTTTTTCATAATACTTCGTACGTGAGCGATTCGTCTACTTGAATGTTTCTTCGAATAAATTCATTCAATAACTCGGTCTTATTCGAATAATGAATCCAACCAACACCGTTTCTTTTATTTTCACTCTCGCCCGACATTTACATTCATCCGAGTACACTTTCCAACGAATACATTATGTCGATTACTTATCATCTTGGTTCACAAATCCTCGTCGCCAATGTGAAGTGGTCAAGGGTTCAAATAACACTCAATTGTTAAGTCATAGTAATATGAATATATTTGGGAAGTACATGAATAGCGTGTACAATATGTAAGCCGGGTCGATCTGATCTGAATCAAATCGTTACGCGTGGTTCATGCAAAGGCAAGTCGCTACCGCACTTATCGACTGTGTCAATACACTACACTATGGTATAGACTCTGGGATTAACTTCGGCTAAGACCTTTGCCAAACCCTTTCCCATTCCATTTTTTTTGCACGCGGGCGATGACTAATGGAAACTATTGCACTTTCTCGTCCGCATCATGACTTTCCCAAAGATGATTGAACCCACTAAAATGACGTAGTACTTGATTCCGCGTTGAGACAGCAGACTATTGCGATTGACTCTTCAAAACTCGCGGAAAAAAATCATATGGTTAGAGTGACGGAACTGTTCCGCTCAGAGGTTCGCAAGAGTATTAGAGAATAGTCTCGTAATAGTATGGGCAGTAGTATGAGTTTTGAGACTCTCCCATGCTTTTGCGAAACGCATTAATAAGATGATCATTAGTTATAGTTCATTGTATCTTGAAAACTTGACTAGGTCGACAATTTTTCACATCAAATTCATGTTGATGGATGTATGTAAGATTTTTTCAGCATACTCTGGGAGAAGTATGGGAGGGTCCTAAAACTCATATTGCGCCCATACTGTCATGAGACCGTGCTCCAATACTCTTGCAACACTCTCCAATACTCTTGTGATCCTCTGGGCGAGACTATTTCCATACTCTTTCCATATGACTTCCATATGACTTGCACCCCATGTGATTTGTGATGTGTAAAAGGAAAACTGTTTTCATATCAACATCATTGTTCACGAGCATGATGGCGTCCTCATGAAACCCACAACGCCTCCTCGTCGATATCACAACTTACCAAAAATTATCCAATCTGCAGAAATAGAAAACATCTTGTGGAATAATATTGCAATAATAGTCTTCACAAATTCTCGTGTAATAATGTTGTAGTCTTAGTTTGACGAGGGGAATTCTTTCTTCAAAAATGAATGAATTGAATTGGTTCAAATTTTAGTATGCAATTGAGAACAACATTCAATGTGTGATAATTTGTGAAGAATTTTTCCACTAGAAAATTAAAAAAACCTCTCGTCAGAGTTCACAGGGAATGATCATTGAGGTCAGGAGAAAAGTTCAAAAATTATCCAAATTGACAATTGTACCCACACTGTTTGACCCTGACGAGTTCTATTCTGTCTTTATACAAAAAGGTTCTAGTGTATTGATACCGGCTCTGAATGAAATTTCAACCCAACGTTGATTGCCTCCAGGTTCGATGGTTCACCGGTTCACAACTAACTACCTCCGGTCGCCAGGATGTCCTTTTTTTATTATGGGATTGAAAGGATTTACCATGAAACCCGTTCTATAAGGAATTTTTAGGGAGATGTCAAAAAATATTGATACTAATATATATATTCAACAATTCCTTTTGTAGTTTATTCATGATTAAATACACAACTTCCAGTGGAGATACTTTCTACCTGAACGCTAATATTCTAATGAATGTTCGGGTCGGATCACCCGCTATTCATACTTGTTCAGATGGCACCAATTTTTGTGAGCGCGTACACCGGCAAGCGATATGTTTTTATAATCTCATTCTTTTCTCGATTATCAATAATATTATAAAATAAACTGTTTCATTATCAGAAAAACTCATTTTACTTTGACATTATTCCAATATTTTGTCTATATTTATAATTAAATAAAATAATCCAATTTTTCCCTAGGATTATCAATTATTAGTATCATACAGAACTAAAGGTATTCCAGATCAGCACAATCACTTTCAATAAGGAAATTCTGTAAGTTTCCAAGAGAATGAAATAATGATCTTGAAAGTAAACAAAAGTTTGGATACAGACTCAAACCAAAGCATTGCAAAAAATAGAAACTTTGAGCGTCGATTTGATATACATTGAATCAAATTTACTTCCAAATTCACAAATCACTTCATATGAAATTATACATCAATAATTGTAAGTTCAATTCATTTTATTGAGGAAATTATATAACCTCTCACAGTACATATATCATATAAGTATATGTGATTAAAAAATTTTGAGGTTAGAAAATTACATGGATTGGAAATTTGTCAACGTCGGAATCAAATTCTATTCACTGGCACATCATTACAGAATTTTCAATACTCCGCTATCCCTAATATTATAATGAATCAAAAATTCATCGAGTCTGATTGGATTATTATTGTAACACGTGGTTCTATAGGAAATCAACCGAGGTACTCCAGAAACACTTGTTGCACCTTTTTCTGCCCCAGACACAAGTGTCAGTTCAGCTCAGGTCGATTAGGCACAGGTTATGTAGGTTTACGTTCAGGTAGGTTGTTCACAGCGGTTCGATTCCTCGAAGGTGCATAATAATTTCTCATCAGTACAACGAGCAATTACAAAATGTTGCGGAGTTTGGGGATGTTGGTGAAAAGATAAAGATGAAATATTTTTTTGGATTTCCTCTTACAAAAATAACTAAAATCTGTGACAGATTTTTTTCCCCCTGAAATACACATTTCTCAAGACATCTTCCAGATTTCGGAAAGATATATTTTTGTCTATTTGGGAAGCTATATAATTGATACATTTCACTTCTTCTTCTTCTTCTTCTTCTTCTTGGATGCTTTATCTTTTGTTCCTACCTTTTTACCATATCTCTCTGCTTTCAGTGCAGATTGAATCCATGCTTCAGCATTGAAAAACGGATTGTTCTTATTCCTCAATGACAATTTTTGGCTGCTTGCATGTTAGTACTGATTTCTGTGAATTTTCAAAATGGATTAATTATGGACATCATTCTCAATTATGAAATTCTATGACCAAAATGATATTGGGTACCATGTGAAAATGGTAGTTGAATGACAGAATTTCTAAGTTGATGATGTCGACTATGTTATTTGGTATCCATCTTCATGTAAATGGTAACCATTCCCATGTGCATGAACATTGCTACGATTGTCCATAGTATCCGAAACCAACTTCGCGGAGCTGTCCCTCAATTACTATTTGTACATGGTAATCATTACATTTCACTTCTCTCAGGGTATCGGGCAGTACTCATTATAATGCATGATCGTGGTACGATTCTAAAAAGTGACATTTTAACCTACAATTTCGTGTAGACAGTTGTGTATTTCGTCAATCGTATCACGAGTCATATTAGTGTAAAAATGAGTGGAATCTCTGAAAAAATTCGCCATATTTTGTTATTTAACTACGAAAAAGGCAAAAGCACCGCGCAAGCTCGGAAGAAAATTTGTTGTGTTTACGGTCAAAATACTCTAGCAAATGCCATAGCATGTAGATGGTTCGCTCGCTCCCGTTCTCGAAATTTTGAGGTGAAAAGTGCACAACGCTCCGGTCGACCTATTGTGGAAAATGTGAACTAAATATTGGAAGAAGTTCATCAAGATCGTCATATGAGCAACTGTGATATTGCTAAGGAACTAAATATTGACCACAAAACAATTTTGAATCATTTGCATAAGGCTGGGTACACAAAGATGCTCGACGTTTGGGTGCCGCATTCATTGATCGAGAGAAATTTGATTAACCGAATTAGCATATGTGAAATGCTCCCGAACCGGAATGAAATCAACCCATTTCTTAAGAAGTTAATAACGCCTGATGAAAAATGGGTGAAATATGAAAATGTCATTCGCAACAGATCATGGAAAAGACGAGGTGAACCAGCACAAACGACTTCGAAGCCGGGATTTGACGCTCCATAAGGTTATGTTTTGTGTATGGTGGGATTGAAAGGGGATCGTACATTATGAGATGCTAGAACCGGGTCAAACGATTAACCCTAATCCCTACTGTCAACAACTAAGCAGATTGCAAGAAGCAATTAAAAAAAGCCGGCCAGAATTGATCAACAGAAAGGGCGTCGTCTTCCATCATGATAACGCCAGACCACACACATCTTTGATCACGCATGAAAAATTAAGAGAGCTAGGCTGAAAAGTTTTGCTGCATCCAGCGTATAGCCCAGACCTTTCATTTACGAATTATCATTCGTTTTGTAAAATTTCCTTGATGAAAAGGAGTTCACGTCAAAAAGTGACTGCGAAAAGGACCCAGATAAAAAAATGTCTCCATAATGCCATCATAATGGTGACATGCGCGCCAAGAAATTTTCGCATCATGGCGCCAAGGTGTTTCCGCATAAAGCATTGATATTGGTAGCGAAACGAGGTGATGGCACCATAATTGAAACATAATGTTTATATTCTATGCATCATTGCAAGCTGAGCAGAGTTCATGATAGTATGTTTACGGCACGTTATGTTACAAAACATTCAGAGCATGCTTTTCTATCTGGGGAGTTGTCAAAGGTCTTTCAACAGAAATCCCAGAAGTTCCACATCCATGGGATTATGGAATTGCCCACAAGATAGCAGAAGGTCATAGATACTAATGGTCAATACTTACTGAAATAAAATTCATTTGGAATAAAGAAACATTGAAATAAAGGATAACAAAAAATCTCTCCATACTTTTTCCCCAACTCAATATATGAGCAATTTTTGGTGATGAGAAGTTTGATGGTTGCTGTTCACCAATTATGTTTTTCGAATCCTGTGATTTCATTAGTGGCATATGTGGGTACTTTTTGGATTTTCGAGTACAAATAATCTTTCGTATCTCCTCTGGCCAATAACCTCGCACTACATGATTCATTCTCCTATTCATGTTCGGTGCGTTGATCGCTTTTATATAAATATCCATGTCTATATCAACACCAGGTAGCACGTTACCCTGGAAATTCGTCCCAATTCAATGTGTAAGTCGTCTGATTTCATTATGAGCGTATATTGAGCATCATAATGGCAGCTCTGTTCGGGAAGTCTTGTGCTGCTTCGAACATAATATCCCTGTTGAAAATTTCTAATACAAAACTATTGGAAAAAGCGATGGTTTTCAATGAGCGTTTCGAATCGGTAATTCATTATTCATTTATAGTTTTCAATCGGTAAGCCAATATTTTATTTTATTTCCATTTTATTTTGTTTATACGGGTATAAAAGACCCTTTGGTACATAGAATATACATTATTTGAACCACATTATATATATCATGCATCAAAGCATTACCCTGGTGAGAATGAAGCGTATACACGAAGCGCAAAGGAAGCGCATACGAAGCGAAAAATGTTTCAATTCCCTCTTCGTGGAGCGTGTGATGCCCGCTTGCTGTAAAAGGATAAAATCATACCTTCCATATACGCTTCATAATATCTCGATCCCGTTTCACACGCGCTTCATATCAAGTGAAAGTAAGTTACATTAGGCGTTGTGATGTGACAAATCATCACAAAGAGAGTCGCGGGATGGTACCGCGCACGATCCCTATCGATCGTAATCGTAAACATTCATAACGAGTTAGTTCACTCGTAAGAACACAGCTGTCGCTCGCTTACACGAGAATCGGGAACACATCTCCTCCCCCTCGCTATTCCTGTCCTCCTCTAATCCCTGTCCTTCTTCTATTTGTTGAGGTTTCCCGTCCCCAAGGAGGCAGCGCCACCAATACCACGGATGCTTGGTAGGATTGGTCCAACGTCAGGAGGCGATATCAACGCCATCTCGGCCGTTCCAAAATCGACAACCCTCAGGAGGCTGGAAATCCCTCGCGGAGAACACCATCTCTCTCCAACCCTGGACTAGAGAGAGAGAGAAAGAGAGAGAGTAAGATGAGTCGCCTCCGAGAATGCCACCCCGTTCCTGGATCGGCGGAACAACGGCAGAGACCAACCCGAACCACGCTGTACCCCTTCTCCCGGCCCCACCAAAGGAGAGAAAAGGACATAAACACCCGCACCCAGAGGATCTCCAAAACGCACATGCGCACACTCATCCAACGAGTAGTAAGAAGCCACCACCACCCGAGCGCGCAAGTCGAGCTCGAGAGTGCGCTCCAACGGAAAGTCACCGACGGGGTTTCGTATATGATTTTGTGAATTCACCGGTCGGTGAAGAAGAAGGAAATGGCCATGTTGCCTGTCACTTCTTGAGTAACTGAGCCACGGCGACGTTCCAGGATCCTCGCGCGCTATCGAATTTTGGATACGGTGAGTGTGTCGTGCCATCGGGATCCGATTTCAGTTGGAATTTTCTTCCTCGTCCTGTCGAGGAAATCAACCGGTGTCAAGTGCCCGTGCGGTGTTCCCTTCGCGGGATTTTGTGTGGTAATAGCAGTGTTGTTCACGTGGCCTCCTCCACGTGTCCCTCTTTTCTCACATCTTTCCTTCCTGACCCTTCGTATTCCGACATCGAGTCACCCCCTTCGCCCGTGGTTGTCCTCCCTCGATTAACTTGTATGGTCGCGGTTGCCCTCTAGTTACCTTTGTTTTGATCGATGTAAACGGCATAGTCCGTCTATAGATGTTCCCTCGCGGCTGCGCCCTCCGTACTCTTTTCTTAGTCCCTGTGTCCCCCAAAGCAAATTGATGACCAAGAGAATTGTTTGTATTTTTCTATGCGCGACGAAGTCGCTGGTTTTGTATATTATTGATGGATTGTAAAAATATATACGTGCTCTGGCGCGTGGTTAACCCCATTTGGAGTTTGATTATTTTAGTGAATAAGAATCAACCCACCCACTCTCCCTGAACTTATTCCTTTTCCCTTGGACCCTCAAAATTGCCGTGAGCAAGTGACTCGTTCTTCCTCGATATTTTTCAGGTCCCGCTGTGACATATAAATATCCACGACAGGAGTCGTGGAGGCGCTTAAGGACCCAAGCGCCTTTGTGCATGGATTCAAGGAATAACCATCACAGCGTATGCGAATCCTCCCTATCCTGACTTCAAATAATATCTCCAAGCAATTCATCCCAACAAGGATTCATGGCTCAGTGGATAAAACCCTCGTCTACCATGGTGGTAGTCATCAGTTCGATTCTCGCTATGGTGTGCGATTTTTTCATTTAAGTGTCATGAATTTTATACGTTTCCTTTGTTTCAATTCCCTCTTCACATACTTTTTGTATCCCTCCCATTCAAGCTTCGTATACTTTTCATTAACGTTTCGGTTACTCTCCAACATAAGCTCCGTTTACTCTTCCTTTCCGCTGCCATTTTCACCAGGGTAATCATCATGTTAAGCTCGACTACATGCATCTTATATTACAACAACAGTTAACGTGTACAATTATAGGTGAAAAGGACAATTAGATATTAAAGTTGACAAATAAGAGAAAGAGAATTTCTAAGATCAGAATGAGATGAGAATAATTCAAGCACATCACTGTAAGAATTAGCTAGGATAGATATCCGATTTACCGGATCAGAATAACCGTATCTCGATTTATAAGAAATTGGATTGAACAGTTGGGGGCGTCTTAATAAACGAGAAGGAACATTAAAACGTACAAGTCCAAGCAGTTGAGGGCAGCGAATTTTCCCATTAACAATTTTATACAAAAATGAAAAATCATTGAACAAACGACGTGATTCCAAGGGAGGCAAGTTAAGTAGAGCCATAATCAATGAGTAATCATGACAAGTGACGCTCAACGGACGGCCTATCTGATAGGCAGCAAAACGCAGAAACTTATGCTGAACTCTTTCCAAGTCTGTACAATCCCATATTGAATCAGGACTTCAAATTTGAGACGCATACTCAAGATGAGGTCTAACTGAAGTACAATACAGTGTTCGAAGTGCAACAGGATCACGAAAATCTTTACAAACGCGCTTGATGAATCCGAGAGATTTCATGGAAGTACCAAATATGTAATTGTAATGATCTGAGGAGTTGAAACGAGAGTCAAATGAAACTCCAAGATCACGAACAGTATTTACGAGGTGTGTTCAAAAAGTAAGGTGACTTTGTATTTTGAAGAAAAAATATTCATTTATTTATCAATATTTATGTTGTCCCCTTCAAAGTAATCCCCCTCAGATACAATACACTTATGCCAACGGTTTTTCCAATCCTCAAAGCACTTCTCATAAGCACTTTTCGGTATAGCCTTGAGCTCTTCCAGCGATGCAGTCTTTATCTCTTCAATCGTTGCAAATCTCCGTCCTTTCATAGGTCTCTTCAGTTTTGGGAACAAGAAAAAGTCACATGGGGCCAAATCCGGTGAATATGGTGGCTGAGGCATGATTGTGGTGTTGTTTTTGGCCAAAAAATCTCTCACCAGCAAAGATGAGTGAGCAGGGGCATTATCGTGATGCAAAAGCCATGAATTATTTTTCCACAATTCTGGACGTTTTCTTCGTATTGCTCCTCGCAAACGGCGCATAACTTCAAGATAATACTGTTTATTGACCGTACGACCATATGGTAAGAACTTCTGATGCACCACGCCATGGTAATCGAAGAAAACAGTGAGCAAAACTTTGACATTTGATCGAACTTGGCGTGCTTTTTTCGGTCTTGGCTCATCTGGGGTCTTCCATTGGGACGATTGGACTTTGGTTTCAACATCATAACCATATACCCATGATTCGTCACCAGTTATGACCCTTTTCAGTAGATCTGGGTCGTCGTTGACGTCATTCAACAGTTCTTGAGCGATGCTCATGCGACGTTTCTTTTGGTCAAAATTTAGCAATTTCGGAACAAACTTCGCTGACACACGTCTCATGCCCAAAACGTTAGAAAAAATTTCATGGCACGAGCCAAGCGATAAACCAACATCCTCAGCAACTTCTCTGATAGTGATTCGACGATTTTCCAAAACAATTTTCTTCACTGCTTGAACGTTTCCATCAGTTGTTGACGTGCTTGAGCATCCAGAGCGAGGCTCGTCATTGGCATCTTCCCGGCCATCCTGGAAGAGTTTGTACCACTTGTAAACATTTTTTTTACTCAGAACAGTTTCACCGTATGCTACTGTCAACATTTTGAGTGTTTCGGAGCACTTCATTTTATTTTTTACACAAAATTTGATGCAAATCCTTCGATCCATATTTTTCGATAGCAAGAAATCGCCGAGCACGCGAAACACTTATAACCTTTACGCCCCTCACAACCAAACAAAAGATGCTATACACTTGGAACTTGGTACAGATGTTCGGGAAGAGTGTGCCAACATAATAAAACAAAAAAATCGATAATCGAAAGTACGTTGCCCGCGAAATTTGAAAAGTCACCTTACTTTTTGAACACACCTCGTATAGGTGGTAACAGAGAATGAGACAAGTTATAAGGAAAATAAATAGCATTTTTACCTCTATAAAATCTCATCACATGGCATTTAGTGAGATTTAATGACATATTAGATAGCACACACCAAGATCGTGACCGATCAAGATCAGATTGCAGATTTTGAGCATCTCAGTAAGTTCTTATAATCATAAACAGTTTCAGGTCATCAGCAAAGAGAAGATGTGTGCAGTACTTGGGAATCGTAGAGATATCATTAATGAAAATAATAAATAATGAAGGACCTAGATGTGAGCCTTGCGGTACACCTGAGGATACAAAGAATGAATCAGAAAAATATTGAGAGACACGGACTGATTGCGTACGATTGAGAATATAACTCTGTAACCACGACAAGAAATTGCTGCGAATACCTAAATTACTTAATTTATTTAACAATATATTATGATCAACTCTGTCAAAAGCCTTTGAGAAGTCTGTATATATAGTATCCACTTGGGCATTTTGATCAAGCGCAGAGGACACGACATGAGACAAAATAGACAAGTTAGTTACGGTAGATTTTCCAGAAGTGAAGTCATGCTGGAAATCAGAAATTATATCAGAAAACAGTGGTGTTATTTTATCAGTAACTATATCTTCAAAAATTTTCGGCATGACATTCATGATACTAATTGGTCTAATGAAACTAAATAGTTTCTCACGTCAGAACGGTCCCTAAATTTGAAGATAGGAGTAATCAAGCGGGATTCCCATTGAGAAAGAAATATTCCAGAGGATAAAGAGCTGTTGAAGATTAACCACAAAGGCTGAGAAATGACGAACCTGCAAGATTTTGGAAAATTAGGAGGAATACCATCATCACCAGGACCGGAAGAAGTTTCCAAGGATGAGATTTCAGTGAACACTTCACCGATATCGATGGATAAATCGGGAAGATTGACATTGAGAGTAGATTCTGTTGAATTACAAGGAACAACGGGATAATTTTGATCAACTGATCTGAAATAAGATGCGAATAAGTTCGGAATAGCAATACCAGTATTGCCAATAGTACCGTCTAAATGCATCACCAGGAGTATACCTTTCTGATTCCGCTTACTATTAACAAAGTTCCAGAAGCTTTTGAGATTTGTAGGAATGGACCCTTGAACGTAATGAAGATGAGACAAGTAACATTGGCGAGTCAAAACTTTACATTGAGCTCGCAAGTGACTGAAGATTAGGTAATCTTCAAAGCAATTTGACTCTTTGTACCTATTTTGAGCAATTTTCTTTTGACGAATAAGTTTAATTAATTCCGGAGAGAACCATTTTGGATAAAAACTATTCCTTAATACATACTTGGGTACGAATGAATCAACTGCATTATATAAATGAAGATACGAATAATCAACAGCTTCAATAACATCAAGATTACGCAATTCATCGTCCCAGTTGATAGAACCTAAATATTCTCAAATTGCACTGTAATTCGCCTTATTAAAATTATATTTGATGATTTCATTGGGGACCAGTGAAACACTTTCACGTAGGTTGAGCTCAGATACAAGAGAAGGATGAAAGTTGTCACACGCGAGAAAAGGATCCAGAGCAACATTGACATCAAGACGATCGTTATCAGAAAAAATAAGATCAAGTATGTTACCATGAGAATTTCTGAAAGTATTAAGTTGAGACAAATTCAATTCATTGAAATATTCGAGAACATGTTGCGCAGAAGTCATTTCATTGAGAGTCGAACCAGGTAACACTGAGAAAGATAATTTGGAATCAATATTGCTCCAGGAAATATGAGGGGAATTGTAATCCCCGTATAAGTATAAGGAGTTGAAGTTCTCCTTGAGAAGGATTTCGCCAACGCTTTCACAATGGTCCAAGTATATTGAAGAATCCGAAGAAGGTGGGATGTAGACAGTCCCAAACAACAACGACAAAGAACCAAAATAAACTTTGATGTAAAGATGTTCAACTTTGGAATAAGGAGATGGGACGACACAGCTCCGATGGGTATCCTCAACGGCGATTAAGACACCACCTTCCCGTGAAAATTGACTGGTGAGTCCGTTTCTATCCATACGATAAACTGCATAGCCATGTAAACCAATTTCAGAAGATAGAATATCCTCGCGCAGCCAGGTTTCAGATAAGATAATAATATCATAACATGGATCTGATATAGCAACAGAGCAATGAAGTTGATCAAGTTTAGTTCTCAAGCCACGAACATTCTGATAATACACCAAAGGGTCGATTAAGCGTTTTTTCTTTGATGAGCAGGAACTATCCTAGGTATCCCGTTCAAATAGCGAATAGTCCTTGAAGGGTCATTTAGATTTTTCAACTCTTCACGTAAGTTCGACAGATGATTCCGTTGCTTCAAGGTACGATCTTGCGATATTCTAATTGAACCATTGTACAACGATTTGTTACGGAGAATCTCAATGGGTTTGTTCCGTGATGCGAATGTGACACAGATCGGACGAGTTTTAGAAGCATCCTTCTTTTTACCGATACGACGAATCTGCACATTGTCGTCAGTATCAGGTCTGATTTTTTGAAGAAGATCAGTAACTATAACATGATCAGGAGACCAATCCCTCGAAGATTCTTCAACGTTGAAGAGTAGAATGTCACATGCTCTTCGATGTCGTTCATTCAGCTCATTTATCAAATCTTCCTCATTGTAGACACCTTGTGGAGAAGAAGGGGCAGACGATTGCAAGGTGAATAACTCCGTGGATAATTCCGCCACAGTGTTGGATGAAGTACATAATTTGATCCCAAAGGCGTTGAGCTGGTTGCTGAGTTTCGAACAAGCAGAATCAACGATGCTCTGAATTCCCGATGAAAAACCTGACTGATCCAACACGCCATCAAATTTTTCCGCAAGATCAACAGAAGTATCAGAAGACGGAAGAGGCCCCTTGCAGTCAATCAGTGCCCCATTATGCCATGGATGGTGACTCCTCGCTAAACACGACGAACCAGGATGAGAGATATGGAAAATTTCCAGCAGGAATGACACACGAATGAATTGAGGAGAGGAATCTAATAAGACCGACCAAAGAATCAATGGTTTTTTTTTTTTTTTTTTTTTATTGCAATACACGGGTTAGCACCCTTTGATATAAACAGTAAATACAGAGTCAATACAAGACAGCGTTCAAAGACGCATAAAATACAATCACAATATGGTCATGCATTAACCGCCAGTTTCAACCGATTGAAGGAAACACCAAACAATCCCATCGACCGATCGAAATTATAACACTGCATGAAGCACAAGATACCGGTTTATCCACAACTCTGGAACATCCTTTACACACTTTTTAGGGCATTTTGAAGTTTATATGATTTATATGATAATATGAAAATTTCTGAATTCCAATAACCGGCAAGTATGAGATCCACTATACCAAGGTGAACACACACGCACACACGAAGAGTGTCTTATCATATTTGAGTACACGAGATGTGATAAGTATCAACAAATAGGATAGACCTCGCGAAAACAATATGTAACGACGAGTGAATAAACCAATGTATTAGGAATAGATTCACTAAAAATCGCGTGCAAAAACCCAGTCGCTCGGAGAAATTCACACAATAAGCCTACTAATGGAACAATCAACAATATAACAGAGAATAAGAATTAAGTGTGCACGATAAATCATTGAATTACGAAATTTTGTAGAGAGCGAAACATTTCACGTTGTCACAACTATACTGCGGTTCTCAACTCAACAATATGAATTGATAGTTTCCTATCGTACGTATAGTTTTGGATAAGTCAGAAACTATATCAAAACAATAGTTCATATAAGTGTATAAATCTGCTATAAAAAACTATTGAGAGAAACCATATTATTGAAATCTATTGAGAACTGTTGCTATGCAAAAGTTATACACACAACTAGGAGTGTGCGAGTGGTGATTTTTTCGAGTCGAGTTGAGTCGAGTAATCGGAGTTCCGAGTCGAGTCGAGCCAAGTACTCGAACTTCACCGAGTACTCGAAAATTTTTCGAGTATCTGGTAGATTTTTGAGTACTCGAAAAGTATATAATATATATGAATATGGATATAATCTATATGTGATAGTGGATAACGATTCCTTATGTTCTCTCAGAATATTCTACCCTTGGCAAATGATAATTCATGATAATTCTAAGAAAATCGACAAATTACTCGAAGATCATCGAATAGCTCGGAAATTTCGAGTAGTAATAAATACCCGACCAGTACCCGACTCGACTCGACTCGAGAATACTCGAAAATCTCGAGTACTCGCAAACACCTACACACAACGAACAAAAACCATACTACAAACCATAACTACAAAAACCATAGAAAACTACAGATTCATATTGATGAACCGGTTGGGGACTACGTTATTAGTGGATTACCGATACAAAACGCTCATTCGAAACTATTCATATTCTGAAGTGAACTATAGATTCTTCTGTAGTAACCTGTAGTTTTCTATGGAAAATTTCCAGCAGGAATGACACACGAATGAATTGAGGAGAGGGATCTAATTAGACCGACCAAAGAATCAATGGTTTTTTTTTTTTTTTTTTTTATTGCAATACACGGGTTAGCACCCTTTGATATAAACAGTAAATACAGAGTCAATACAAGACAGCGTTTAAAGACGCATAAAATACAATCACAATATGGTCATGCATTAACCGCCAGTTTCAACCGATTGAAGGAAACACCAAACAATCCCATCGACCGATCGAAATTATTTGCTAATTCACAAATGCGAGGAATCAGATCATAATTTCCAAATCTAGATTTGAATTGTACAGGTCTAAATAAAAGCGTTTTCCTAACTGGTCTATCGAGGATGTTAAAATTAACTTGACTCAGCAATGACTCGCAATCAAGAAAACCATTAATCGATTCAAAAAGAAATAGGAGATTCATTCGTTTCCGCTCTCTGAGGGTAGTTAAATTCATTCTGTGAAGAATTCTGGAGTAATCATGGTCAGAATATCTCATAGGGCAGCCTATTCTGGAAGCAGCAAAGCGTAAAAACTTGTGTTGCACACTCTCGATCATTCTAATATCCTTCTTCAAGTACGGAGACCAGATAGGGGACGCATATTCGAGATGAGGTACAATTAAAGAGGAATATAGTACTTTTAATGATCTATCATCTTTGAAATCACTAGAAAATCTTTTGACGAAGCCGAGATTTCTCATCGCAGTACCACAAGCTCTCACAGAATGCTCAGAAAAATCCAATTCATCATCTATAGTTACACCAAGATCAACATAAGATTTAACAGTATTCAATGTAACATTTGCAATCTTGTAGGAGAAAATGAGAGGATTCCTTGACCGCGAGATTCTCATTACACAGCATTTTTCTAAGTTCAAATGCAGAGAATTACGGGTGCACCAAGAATCTAATCTCGATAACACTGACTGTAAGTGATGAACATCCGCAAGACGTTTTATGCTCTTGAAGATTTTCAGATCATCAGCAAATACCAGGAAATCACAATCATTGAGAACCTGCCCAATGTCATTAATGAATAGCAAAAATAAAAGTGGACCAAGGTGGGATCCCTGGGGCACTCCCGAAGAAGGTTTAATCGGTGCAGAGAAACAGTTCCGAACTTTCACCATCTGCACCCGATCAGTTAAGTAACTCTGGAACCAAAGTTTCAGATTACCAGATATTCCAGAGCTACTCAACTTGAATAAGAGAACGCTGTGAGATACAGTATCAAACCCTTTACTGAAATCAGTGTAAATAACATCAACTTGTGAGTTATTCTCCAGCGCAATGGCGGTGTAATTACAGAAAGCAGCCAAATCCGTAGTAGTAGACCTTATTCACATGAAACCATGTTGTTCCGGGATGATGAGAGGAGACAACAGAGGAGTAATCTTGTCAACAACTCGCTCAAAAATCTAAGACATAACATTTGAAATACTTATAGGTCTATAATTCTTAGCATCCAGTTTATCACCATGCTTGAAAATAGGAGAGATCAGGCTCGTTTTCAATTCAGCACGGGAACATCCGGAAGAAAGAGATTTATTGAAGATAATCCAAAGCGGTCGAGAAAGAATAAATTTGCAAGACTTGGACAGCAACGGCGGAAGGCCATCAAATCCTGGGCCCTTGCTCGTATCTAACGAATCGAGAACAGAGTAGATCTCTCCTATGGTAATATCCAAATCAGAAAGCATGTTGAATGACATATGATGTCTAGAATGGTTGACATCAACCGAGTTATGTGAAGCAAAAACCGATGAAAAGTGATCAGCAAAAAGGTTAGCCATTCCAGCTGCAGAGTCAGCAACTACATTATTTAACATGATAGTACTAGGTAAGTCATTAAATGAACGCTCACTGTTAACAAAATTCCAAAAAGATTCAACATCCTTTTGAATATTAGTCTCAACTTGGCGAATGTAATTCAAATAACAAGCCCGAGCTCGTAATTTACATTGAGCACGCAAAAAAGAGAACGCTAAATAATCACCGCGACTATAAGACGATTTGTAAATCATATTGGCAACTTCCTTTCTTCTAATTAATTCTTTGAGCTCAGGAGTAAACCAAAGAGGATAAATAGATCTTTTGATCAATGTTCTCGGAACGTACAACTCAATAGCCACAGAAAGTTGATCATACAAAAAACTAATAGCAGTATTCACATCCATGCATTTTAACTCCAAATCCCAATCAATTCGATTCAAATGCTGCCGTATGGAAAAAAAATCAGCCAATTCATAATTGTACCGGTACGTGTCGGTACAAGACAAAGATCTCAATGAAAGAGAATACAATCTAATTTCAATAAGGGGATGATAAGCATCACAATGTAGGAGGTAATCAACCGGACTGATAGTTTCAACATACTCATTGGTGGTAAACATCAAGTCCAGCATACCATTGAAATCATTGAAAATATTGTTTTTTCGATATAAACCAAAGTGGTTGAAATATTGAGTCAAAATCTCCACCGAAGACCTTTCATTCAGTGTCACACCAGGACGAAACGATGCCGTCAGAGGAGAGTCGTCATTGCGCCAAACCACATGCGGAAGATTGTAGTCACCGAAGAGAAAAATTGAAGAATCATAATCCTGACACAGTACATCGGCCAGAGAAACACAATGTTCAAGGTAAAGAGATGATGATGAGGCAGGGGGGAAGTAACTTGCTCCAATAAAAACAGACTTCGAATTAAACTACAACTTGACAAGAATATGTTCCACGCTAGTAGGTGGCAAATCAACCAATGCACTATTCAAATACTTTTCGACCGCAATCAACACACCACCTTCTCGAGAAAAAACACTGGTGCGCCTGCTCCTGTCCAACCGATACAAGACATAATCATTGAAGGACAATTCTTCATCAGATATGTTATCCGTTAACCAGGTTTCAGAGAAGAAAATGACATCATACGTAGAAGTAAGAGATGAAAGTGAAATTTGCAAATCTTGAAGTTTAGTACGAAGACCACGAACATTCTGATAGTATATCAAAGGGTGAGTTATAGGTTTTTTTTCTGGGGCAGTACGTGTGTCAACAATCGTTGGCAATCCATTTATAAACTGTATTGTTTTGTTGGTATCACCACCATCGATCAGATTCTTGAGTTCCGCACGTAACGTGGTTAAATAATTCCTTTCTTGAACAGTTCGATCTTGATAAATTTTGAACGGTCCATTGTAATTAGATTCACGTTTCAAGATATTTATAACATCCTGAGACGATGGAAAAGAAACACAAATAGGTCTGTGTTTGTTCGCAACCTTTTTACCGATTCTATGCAACCTAATAATATCATGAACGGAAGGATGAATGTTTCGGAGTAGTGTTTTTGCCTTCCCTGCATCATTTTGCTGTTGATTGTCCGGCGTCTCATCAATACCAACAATAATAATATTGCGAGATCGCTTCTGTCGCTCGTTGACTTCATGAATAATCGTTTCAAGATCACGAGAATCGCGGTCTTGTTTTGAAACGTCGAGTTTGTTCTCAACTTCAGTCAATCTCGCAGTGAGGGAAAGAATAGTTCGACTAAGAGAAACTATTTTGTCCTCGTAGACCCGAGCAATTTCATCACGAAATTTCGAAAATTCTTCAGAGATGAGCTCCTTTCCATTTACCAGCAGAGACGAGTCTCCTGGCAAAGATGAATCATCTTGATGTTAAGAAGCATCTGAACAATCGATGAGTTTGTCCGCACTCCACGGATGATTACGTCTGTGCACACATCCTGGATGCGAATGAATATCACACGTAAGACAGCTCACAGGATTGGAGACAGGTTCAGTACAACCTTTACAGATTTTCTTATATTGTTGTGGCATTGTAAATATATGGGAAGATCAAAACGTAGAGCAGATGATAGACACTGGTACTAGTAACACACAACACACATACACGAGTAATGGTCTGTTCACTGTTTTCGTATCACACAACGAAGCGGCAATGTGAGTCACACTATGTATGTTAGGCTACTGTATCCGTGAGACGGAACTTTTCGACAAGTGATGATTTCAAATCAGTAGAAACGTGAAAGATAAGGCACAAACCGGAAAGTGAAATACTACACGAGATGCACAGTAAAAAACACTATACCGAGCAAACTGAATAGCAGTTAAATAGACACTTTTAAAAGCAACGGATGGGGAAATTGTCGGAGCAGCAAATGCACGTCAAACTCGCATGGCGTCTTGTTTTCATTGTCAGAATTTGTTGAGAAGTGAGTGTAAATTTCCCATGAGATACGATGGTGAAACACCGGAATCAAAATCGACACTGAAATTACCCTGGGTAAGGTGCTGCAGGAAGACATAGATGAATGAAAAATAATCAATAAATAAAAAAACAAATAAAATGAAAAAAATGAGAAAAAACTATAAAGAACTTTATAAATTTAAAATTGAACACAAAATGAACTTCACTCGGGCTACTTTTTCGGGCTAATTTCAGCATCGTCAATCAAAATTCAAAGTGCTCCCATTGGTTTTCGGCGTTTTCCGGAGACGCCCCAGGTAAAGTATATTGAAACGAAAAGTTCAAGGGGAGGTTCTCATCAAGCGGACTGCGAAGAAAAGTGATTTCCTCTGATTTTTTCCCGTAGAATGGAATAATAAATGAAGACCTCGAGGTTTCGCCACTTGATTAATGAATCTCAAAGTACATAATGTATTGTTTCATTTTGAAGCAGATTTAATTCATTGGAGGATAATCCCAGAAACAAATGATATTTGATTTTTCCCTTTTGTTCATAGTACTTGGCAGAGCGAACAAAAAACCGAAAAGACGCTATTGGAAATTTTCATTTCCGTCATTTTTTCAATTGTTGACTCTTCATTGGCTTGATTGGTACAACCTCCAATGAATGTATCCCATGAAAAATTCTTTGACTTGTGATTTCAGATAATTTTTACAAGCACTATAGTGCAGACCGATTGGTAATGTTTCTTTAGACAGTCATGTTTCAGCACATGTAAACAGTACCCATGGCATTACTTCTGGTACTTCATATTGTATTCATTGATCAAGGAATACAACCATGTAGTTGCAGAAGTGCTCGGATTGGATGCCATCGAGAATGAATCGTCAAAATCCATGTATCGTTTTTTGATGGGGGACATGGAGAATCAGTACAAGTGTTCGAGGAACAACATGGATTCGAATCCAACCCGTTATCTTCATTTACGGTGTCAGAATGTTGAGCACTTCAAAACAAAATACCCAAAGATGTAACATATGAAGATAAAACTCAATAAAACGTCACGTATGGAAATAATGAACTACCTCAGATAGCTTTTGAATTAATTCTTGGTCCAAAGGATGTGAAGAATGAGTACAGAGGTTTGGAGAATGACAAACATTTGAACCCGACCCGGTGACATCATTTTCGATGTCAGAATGTTGAGCACACTAAGATAAGGAAAATTGGAGATGTAACATATAAAGATCCAACTCAATGGAACGGTATGTATGGGAATAATGAACTACCTCAGATTGCTTCTGAATCAATTCTTGGTCCAAAGGACGTGAAGAATGGGTACAAAGGTTTAGAGAATGACATACACTTGAACCATTTTCGGTGTCAGAATGTTCAGTACCCTAAAATGAATGTATCTGAGATATGATGAATGAAGATTGAACTCAATACAATGATCAGTATGGGAATAATCAACTATTTCAACTTGCAGTTTCAATAGTTTTTGATGCACAATACGCCCCAAGAGCACAAAATGCTCTGATGATGTCTCATTTCAGGTTTCCATCGCTCAGTACCAACTCTCAAGGAACGTTGATTTCAGCTCAGTGAACGTATTGTGAAGGCTCCTTGAACGTTCGGATGTCCACCGCAAAATGGTCCCAATGAAGGTTGATGAACGAACAATTCAAACTCAATCGAACGTTCATTGGAACTTGGAATTCGAATAACCTCTAAATAGCCGAAGCGATTCAACAACCTCTAAACCTTCAACGAACGTTAAAAAGAGTATTACGCGAGAGAGTATCAAACGTACTATTGACGTTGAATTAATACACTCTGTTTCTATATTTTGGAAAGCTTTGAAAAACCTTCGAATTGATGATGGAAATGAATGAACCGAATTGATAGCATTGTGATACGCGAAATTCAAAGAGGTGGAATTTTTTCTTGAATATAATTCACAGGAAATTACAGCATTTCATCAGGTAAATATTGAGCCATTGAGTAATGAATATAAACAACAGCTGGGCAGAGGAAAAGTTCATTCTTTGTACCAAGTACATTAGATATACATGAAAAAATGTCTGTTATAAATCACACAGCATCGACATATTTTGATAAATTCCATGAGCGGGGCTATTCTTCATCAAATTTTTTGAATTGCACCACTGTTCGTAAGGATCGCCGATACAAACAATGTCACAATGAGATAAATATAACAATGATAACAATTACGATGGGATAATAATAATAATAATAATAATAATAATAATAATTTTTTTTTTTATAGAGGTGGGAAATGCTTTATGCACCGTCGGAGAGCAGGTGTTATTGCTCTCCGGTGTGTGGGACTCCGGCTACGGCTCATGATGTTAGGTGCCTATCTCCGCGCCTGGACGTTAGCCTGGAACCGTTTGACACATTACTTCGGGCTAGGTCCGTCGCTTGGGTCTTCTTTGACCAACTTCTTCCGCTTCTCATCAGCTATGAACCTAGCTCGTACGGTCTAGGTCACGTTTTTTTGCGGAGAGAACCGCTCTGGCATAAGGTGCCATCCGATTCCATTCCTCTTCGCCTCTCATCATGTACGGGATGATCGTTTCCGATGTCAAATCACCAGCATCCTCTTCAATGTCACTCCTTCGCTCAATCCATCTCGCACAGGTGCAAAAAGTGTGCTCCACGTCGTCCTTCATTCCAGGGCAGTACATACAATCCGGGGATGTAGCTCTCCCCATCTTGTATAGGTACGCCCTGTAAAACCCGGGACCGCTGAGCAGTTGTGTCAAGAAATAATCCACTTCTCCATGGTTCCTCGAAACCCACGGCTCCAGGTGTCTTATCAGCCTCACGGTCCATTTACCCCTGGGTTCGTTCTCCCACGACGTCTGCCACATCTGGAAAGTAACGCCCCGCTCTTCTTTCCTCAAAGTGTCCTTCCGAACTTCCATTCCGCGTTGATACACTGCTCTGCGTTCCCTCGCCAGTAGCCCGATGGGTATGACGCTGGCTATTGCCAATACTGCCGGTTCAGATACTGTCCGTTAGGATGAGGCAATTCTCAGGGCTGCCGCCCTCTGGACTCTGGCAACACGTCTTCTGTAGCCTCTCTCCTTAGCGCTTCGGCCCAGACTTCTGCTCCGTAGAGGAGGATCGAGTTGACTACCGTCATGAGAAGCCATCGTTTGCTGGAACGCGGCCCACCGATGTTAATCATGAGTCTGCTGAGCTTCGCGACTTTTTTCGCAGCTTTCTCCGAGGTCCTGCGGATCTGCTCCCTGAAAGAGAGCTTGCAGTCTACCACAAAGCCCAGATACCGTATGACCTCCTTCGTCTGCACTGTTTCGCTGCCGATTCGTGAGGGTAGGATGGTGCTGATCCTTTGTTTGGTGAGGACGACCACTTCGGTTCTGTTGAGGGCGAGTGTCATTTCATGTTGTCTCATCCACTTTGTTACAGTTATCATCACTTGATTCAATTTCTGTTGAGCCCGTTCGATGGTTCTGGCCGCAATCAATATGCCTACGTGGTCAGCATATCCCACCTCCACCGTCTCATCAGGCATCTCTTCCCCCAGTAGACCGTCATACGCCACGTTCCACAAGTTTGGACCGAGAATGGAACCCTGCGCTGCACCCGCCGTGATCGACATAGCCCTTTGCCCATCTGATGTATCGTAGCGAAGCACTCTGTCACTGAGATAATCATCAATAACCCTCAGCAAGTACTCCGGTACTCGAAAATCGTATTCCAGAGCGTGGAGAACGTCCTTCCACCTCAGGGAATTGAAGGCGTTTCCAACATCCAGCGTCACCAGCAGAACTACGCGACGAGAGAAGTGATTGTGGGCCTCCGCTGTTTTCACTGCTCCCACCACCTCTTGCATGGCATCCACCGTAGATCGTCCCTTACGGAAGCCGTATTGCCTTGAGGACAGTCCACCGTTGCTCTCGATTGCCGTTTGTAACCGTGATCTTATGAGTTTCTCGTACAGTTTACCGGCCGTGTCCAACATGCACAGCGGCCGGTAATTCGCTGGTACGTGTGGATATCCTTTTCCTTTGTCGATTAGCGCTAAGCGTGCGATTTTCCAGCGTTTGGGGAACGCCCCCACCCTCAGACATTTGTTGTACGTCCCGAGTAACGATTGAGGGTTCTCCTGTGCTCCCATCTTAATGACTTCAGCGGGGGAACCGTCTGGCCCAGGTGCCTTCTCGTTCCGCAGCGACTTTGCTGCCATTTGCAGCTCTCCCTGTGTGAAGAGTGGTACATCCCTGACAGCTCTATCGTGGCGAGGCTCCCGCGGTGGGTGGGCAGGGAAAAGAGCGCTCACGATGTGATTTGTGGTGTCAGTATCCATGAGCGCTTTCCGCTTGAAAGCTCCCAGTTGTTGGGTAACCAGCTTGTATCCCAGCACCCAAGGGTCCGTGTTGACCTCCTGCCTCAACTTTTCCCAGCAGCGCGCTTTGCTTGTATTAATTGTACCCCGGAGTTGCTTCTTGGCCGCCTTGTATTCAGCCTCGAGTGCGTCTTCACGATTTGGACGTTTCGCACGCTGCGCTCTCCTTCTAAGCTGAAAACATTTCGCACGTAGATGTGCGATTTCTGTGGTCCACCAGTATACCGGACGTTTCTTATGTCGTGGCCTACTCGTAGGCATGGAGGCTCGGCATGCTTTCTTCACTACTTGCATCGTTAAGTCCGGAATCATCGTTAAGTCCAAGCACCTGCCCAGGCGCGTTCTTCTCCAGTCGAGGTTTGAGGTATTCGAAGGGGTTGAGAGATGATGCTCTTAAATTTCTCCCAATCTGCTTTGTCTAGGCTCCAGCGTTGTGTCGTCTTCGGTTGTTGGGTCTCCATCCTATTATTTTCGAGAATGCTGTAGAAAATATACTGGTGGTCGCTTCCTGTACAATCCTCCAGCCCCTCCCAGTTCTGAACTTTGCATGCTAAACCTTCTGAGCAGAGCGTTATGTCAGGGATTGTTCCGACGCAACCTGGTCGCCGAAATGTAGGAACGTCTCCATTATTTAGGACCATCAGTCCTGTTCGGGCGGTCATTTCGACTACTACTTTACCCCTGGCATCTGTCGAAGTCATGCCCCATTCAATCGCTCTGGAGTTGAAATCTCCAGCTACCAATGAGTTTCCAGGTGTGTTGAGAAGTTGATCTTCAATACACCCCATCTTCTGCCTGAAATCCGCTATTTCGTTGCTTGGCGTGAGGTAGCAGCTGTAGAATTCAATGGAATCCGTCTCCACCCAGACGAAACCCTCCCCTGCACCATGTGCTTGGATGTTGAATTTCCTTGGATCCACGATCCAAACGGCTGCCGTGCCAGTGTTATCAGCGTACCAGCCAGGTGTGTTTGGGATTCGGTACGGTTCACTGATAAGGATCAGATCTACTCCTTTCTCGCGAGACAGTTGACGAAGAAGGTCATTGGCTGTCCTGCTCCGATGCAGATTGCACTGAAGTACGTGGATCACGGTGGTTTTTCCTCCATGGCGCCGGCTCGTGCTCGTTTGAGTGCCGCGCATCCTCCTGCTCCAGGGACGTGACTTAGATGTTTTTCCTCGAGTCCTAGGTCTGTACACAATACGCAGCGCTCTAGTCCCGTGCAGTCCTTCCTCTTGTTGCCATGTTGACCACATCTGAAACAGACCTCGCTGCGATCAACTCCTTCGCAATCCCTGGCCTCGTGGCCGTAGTGGGGACATCTATAGCAACGAGAGAGTAAGGCTTTTTGACGCACTCGGCATCTGACCAAACCCACTTTCAGTCTCTCCTCCTTCATGATCCTGGCCGCTGCTTTCCGGTTCAGCTCCAAAAACGCTGCGCGGACTGTCCTTCTGTTTGGTCTTGTAAGGCGAACTCGTACATCGCCAATCTCGTTACCAATCCCACGCTTCAGAGCATCAGTTACTTCCTCAGGTGTAGTGAGGCTGTCCAGGTCGAGTATTTCCAGGGTTACGGTGAGCTCCATACTTTGTACAGTAGCTCCATCCCCTAGGACAGATGTGAGAGCGCTGCTTAGGGCAGATTTATCTCTTGTGCCCTCGCCGAGTTCTATTAGGAGGTCCCCAGATTTCGTCTGACGTATGCACCTTACATCCGCAGCTTTCTCTCCTAACTCTTGACTGGTTTTGGTTTTCCCCAGGATGTCGGCGTAACTAGTTCCTCGTGCAGGTTTGATCAAGAAAGCATCTGCGCGTCTTTTATCTCTCTGCAGTTCGATCTTTTTCCTCTTTTTCTTCTTCCTCTTCGCCTTCTCCCCTTGTTGTTCCGAGCCGGCTGCTGCTGGCACAGGAGTTATGGTGGCTGAAGGTGCAGCAACTCTCCTCTGTCTCCGTGACTTGACTTCTTGCCAGTTTTGAGCCGGGCCTGATGTCTCCTTTTTCTTCTTCTGCACGACCACCTGTTGTTCAACTGGGCTGTTGGCAGCTCTTTTCTTAGGAGTCTTGTTGGTTGGCGTGTGCTCTGCTGCAATTTGGCCTCCACATGGTGTTCGTGTAGCTTGTTGAGTGGCGTAGGGAGTAGAAGAGCGCAGTTGGAGATGCAGCTCCTTCTCTTTTTCCTTCCAGGACGTCCTGTACATCTGGATCTCGACGAGGGCTTCTTGTAGATCGTCGATGCCATTTTTGATGTCCATGCTGATGTTCCTCTGTCTGTTGGTGGTACTCTTCATCTTGTTGAAGATGCCCTTGCACTTACGCCACATCCTCTCTTCTTCTTCTCGCATCTTCTGGATGTAATGTCTTTTTGAGGGGGGACCGATCATGATGTTGTCCTCGATCTGGTCCGCTCTCTGTGTTGATTCTACGCCTCCCCCCGCTGGTCCTGGAATCGTACGAGGATCCGAGGTCCCATTACGATTCACAGCTTCACTTGACGCAGTCGCTACAATAGGAGCCAAGTGGTCCACTCCCATTGTCGTACGGTCGCATGTTGACGCAGTCTCGGGGCCCGTTTGCCCACACCCGATTGACTGCGGTACTGGAGGTTCCGATACCCCCCGCACCGTAAGTTGATTCTCCTTCGTTGTGCTATCCATATTTTATTCAGGAGGGGAAAGATTGCCACGTTTAACGGCCGCCCCTAACACGAGGAACAGACGCCGACCAGAACGCCACCCGATACGGGAACAGACGCGTCTGGATTTTCCGCCCTCGTCGTTGCTGAGGAATGGTTACCCCACCGTCAACGGGACGTTCACCAAGAGTCACCTGAGACCCTAGGCAGGGGCCCTTACGCGGTGCTACCATCCGGAGCCAGATGGACCGCGGTTTTTTAGAGAGGTGTTACTCCTCTATCCCTCCTCCTCCCTCATCCCTTGCGGAATGGGGTCCCGGGCTTGGGACCGGTTCAAAGCGGAGTTATAATAATAATATTAGTAATTTTTTTTTTTTTTTATAGAGGGGGAAATGCTTTATGCACCGTCAGGGAGCTGATGTCATCGCTCCCCGGTGTGTGGGACTCCTGCTTCAGCTGAAGATGTTGAGCGCCTATTGCAGTTTACCCACTAAAGCCCACCTCTTCCCTCCTCGGACCCAGCCCGGAACCGTTCATCACATTACTTCGAGCTGGGCCCTTTTTTTCCCTGTAGCCGAAAGACCACCGCCAGTTACTCTGCCCTGTCCAGGTCTACCTTCTTGAGGCGGAGGATGGACTGTACGAAGGAGTCCACCGCCCGCCAACTGGAGTCATCACGGAGCATCAGACCCACGATTTTCTCGGGAGTGATGTCTCCGAGCTCCGTTTGTAGCGCCATCCGATGTGCTTCCCACCGAGCACACTCGAAAAACGTGTGTTCGGCATGGTCCCTCTCGTTGGGACAACAGTGGCATTCGGGTGACGCTACTTTCCCCATTCGGTGCAGGTACTTCCTGAAGTATCCATGACCAGTAAGGAACTGGGTCAGGAGGTACCCCACCTCTCCATGCTCGCGCTCTGTTCACGGTCTGACTAGAGGGATGAGTCTTGCGGTCCATCTTCCCCTGGTCTCCCCGTCCCAGGAGGCCTGCCACGCGAGGAACGTGCGGATACGTTCCTCGGCCGCCACTGCGCTTCTTTGCTGCCCAGCGCTGCTTCGCCGGGAGATGCTTTGTCGTTCCCTAGCGAGAAGCGCAACGGGAACGACTCCGGACACAACAAACACCGCAGGACCGGAGACCGTGCGATATGCAGACGTGACCCGAAGCGCTCCGAGTCTTTGGACTCGCTCCAGTCGCGCACTGCAGCTCTCCTCCTCCATGGCATGCCCTCAGATCTCGGCACCATATAGGAGGACCGAGTTGACCGTGGACATCAGCAATCGTCTCCTGCTCGACTTGGGGCCACCGACGTTCGCCATAAGCCTGCTAAGAGCTGTGACCTTCTTGGCGGCTTTGTCGGCAGCCCCCAGATGTGGTCCCGGAAGCTAAGCCTCCGGTCCACTGTGAGGCCCAGGTACCGTGCCGCGGGCTTCGACTCCACTACTTCCTGCCCCACCCGCAGAGGGAGGACAGCAGGGATTCTCTTCTTTGTGAGAACCACGATCTCTGTCTTGCCGAGAGCCAGAGATAACCCATGCCCCCTCATCCAAGCTTCGATGCGTCGCATCGCCTGGTTGAGTACCAGCTGGGCTTGCGCAACGTCGCGGACCTCTATGAGTAGGCCAACGTCGTCCGCAAACCCAACCAGTAGGGAACCATCGGGCATCTCCGACCTCAGCAGACTGTCGTCAGCGACATTCCAGAGATCGGGGCCGAGAATGGACCCCTGCGCCGCTCCCGACGTGACCGCAGTTCTCTTCCAGCCCGCGGTAGTCTCGTAAACGAGAGCACGGCCCTGTTGATAGTGGTCCACTATCCTGAGGAGAGCATGTCGCTCCAGCGTGCGGAATTGAACGCGTTCCTCACGTCCGACATCACGAGGAAGACCACCCGTCTAGTGTGACGATTGTGATCCTCCGCGCGCCGCACGGCCTCCACTACTTCCTGGACCGCATCAAGGGTCGAGCGACCCACACGGGACCCGTACTGCTTCGGCGACAGGCCACCCGCCTCAGTGATCGCCTGAAGCAGTCTCCCCTTGAGGAGCCTTTCTAACACCTTTCCCGCTGTGTCTAACATGCACAGCGGCCGCTAAGAGGACGGCATTCCTGGATCGCCTTCGCCCTTCTCGATGAGAGCAAGGCGAGCGAGCTCCCAGCGCGCGCTGAAGGCCCCAGCCGTCAGGCATGCGTTGTACATGTCTAACAGCAAGTGGGGTCGACAGCGCCACACCATCTTCAAAACCTCCCCCGGCACACCATCCGGACCCGGAGCCTTGTTATTCTTCAGCTGACGTACGGCGGCGCTCAGCTCCCCAGTGGTGAAGAGCGGGACGTCGCCCACGTCACCGAGGTCTCGGCGCGGCCGGACAGGGTGCGCCAGGAAAAGCTCCGAGACAACTAGCTCCGCGAGGGCTCCATCCAACGTGACCGCCGACCGCCAGGCCCCCAGCCTCTGAGTCACAATTTTGTAACCCAGACCCCAGGGGTCCGCGTCGACAGCCAGCGCCAGCTTCTTCCAACAGGAGTCTTTGCTCCTATTGATAGCCCTGCGGAGCCGTCTCCTCGCTGCCTTGTGTTCTGCCGACCTGGTCGCCGCTTCCGGGCGATTTCTCGCCCTCTGAGCGGCCCTGCGTAGCCGAAGACACTCCCTGCGCGCATCAGCAATCTCCGGAGTCCACCAGTACACGGGTCGCTCCCCGTGTCGAGGTCTCCTGCATGGCATGGAGGCATCGCACGTGGAAGCGATCAGGCTCATGGTCGAGTCCACAAAATCGTCGACCATTCGAGTCCCACCGGCGGCCGAGGCCTCGCGGGTCACTGCCCCCGAGGATATCGCCAGTTCAAATCTTCGAACGTCGACCCGGTCGACGTTCCATCTTCTCGGCCGCCGAGGAGGCATCCTGCTCTCCCGTGCATTCTCGTGGACCCCAAACTCGATATACTGATGGTCGCTGCCAGTGTAATCCTCGACCACCCTCCAGTTCTGGATTCGGGGCGTCAGTTCCTCGGAGGCAAGGGAAATATCAGGGATGGTCTCCGAGTATCCTGGGCGACGGAACGTTGAGATGTTGCCAACGTTTGGGACCACCAAACCTGTCCTAGCCGCCATACCCAGGATGTATTTCCCTCCAGAGTTGGAGTCCCCAACGACAACCACTTTCGTGGTTGTGCTGAGGATCGCGTCCTCCAGAGCGTCGACCTACCGCCGAAAGCCCGCCATACGGTCGTTCGGGGAGAGATAGCAGCTAAAGACAACCATCCCTCCACAATCGACCCAGACAAAGCCCTCGCCGGCGCCGTGCCTCCGAACGAGCACCTTGCTGCGATCTGTCACCCAGATCGCAGCGGTGCCGAGCACGTCCCGGTACCAGTCCGGTGAGTTCCGGTTTCGGTACTGCTCGCTGATCGCCACCAGGTCGGCGTTCCTCTCTCGCACTATCTGGAGCAGGAGATTATCCGCCACCAGGCTCCCGTTCAAGTTCGCCTGGAGGACGTTGAACGCTCTTTCTGCTTCTCCTGCTCCAAGGCCTCCTTGAAAACCACACACTCCCTGGTGCCGGGGACGTGGGCCAGTCGAGCAGAGTCTACTCCCTTCCTGCGCAGAGCATGCACCTTGGTGTAGCGGTGCACTCCCTCGCCTTGTGTCCCTCTCCCCCGCATTTATAGCAAAGGGTGGACCTGTCGGGAGCAGTGCAGGGTCGGGCGAGGTGGCCATACCCGTTGCATCTGAAGCAACGCTCCACCACCGCCCTCTTCCTGATCCTGCACTCGAGCCAACCGACCTTGATCTTCTTCGGTGGTTGGCTCAATAACTTGGCGGCGGTCTTCCGGCCACATTCTATGATGGCCGCCCTCTGGTCCCTCACATTTGTGCCAGTCAGAGAGACCTTAACGCCAGTCATGTCGTCGAGATCCCTCTGTAGGGCGACCATCACATCCCCTACCTCGGTGACGCAGTCCAGACTCTGGATCTCAAATGTCTCACGGGGTTCAAGACTGCGCACCACAGCGTTTTCTCCGAGGATGCCGTCCAGGGTGCCGGCGAACTCCCCCCTGTCTCTGGTCTTCTGACAAAGTTCAATGAGGAGATCCCCGGCCCGTGTTTCGCGGATACTCTTGATGTCCACTTCGGCATCCTCGGGTTGATAATAATAATAATGATAATAATAATAATAATAATAATATATATTTTTTTTTTTTTAGAGGGGAAAATGCGTTACGCACCATCAGGGAGCTGAGTTGCTCCCCGGTGTGTGGGACTCCTGCAGTGGCTGACGATGGTTGTTGCCTATCGCAGTCTACCCACTAAAACCCCCTCTTCACAGGCATTGATTCCCCCCCGGAACTGTTTATCACATTACTTCGGGGGGGATGCCCTGGCCTACGGGCCGTTTTCACCTGGCCCTTCTGCCTCCTATGGGGCCTCTGTTGTTGTAAGGCCCTCTCCTTATCCTGGACTCTGCTCAAGACCGTTCGTCTTTGTCATGAATACATACAAAGGACAGATGGAATACAACAAAAACGTCACAGAACACAGGGAAAAGGTCTAGTCAATAATAAAATAGGATAAATACATAAATAAATCTGGTCAGCAAATAAAAACGTTGTAAAGATAAAATCGGTGTATAACTAAAAAACAATGTATGAGTAAGAACGATGTAGAATAAAAGCACTGTAAAGATAAAAGTGGTGTATAAATAAATAAAAGCTGTGTATAAATAAAATTGGTTAAAATTCTCGACCCTAGCGGTGGTATCACAGGTGATGTCACAGATGGTGGAGTCATGAGAGTTAAAAAAGAGACACACTAGGGTTGTCGTCGGGTGTAATGAAAAGAAAATAAATAGGTGAATGAATAAATAGATAAATAAATAAATAAATAAATAAATAAGTCGACACGTGAATAAATAACGTCCCCATTGGAATCGACCCGTCTCTTTCATTCATTCAGGGCCCTCCCGTCGAGAGCCCTCTTCTTCCGTCGCAGGACTGACTCCACGAAGCGGGCGACATCGGTCCATGCGTCCTGGCCTAGCAGCATGACCCCAACGATGTTCTCTGGGGTCACGCAGCCGTATGTCTCTTCGAGACGTCTCCTTTCCGCCCTCCACTCTTCACATTCAAGAAACGTGTGGAGGGCGTCATCTCGTTGGGAGTCGCAGAAAGCACAGTCTGGTTCCGCCACTTTACCCATTTTGTGTAGGTAAGCTTGGAACAGACCGTGCGCCGCCAGCAGTTGGGTGATGAAGTAATTAACTTCCCCATGCTGACGGCTGAGCCAGGGTTCGAGGCAAGGGATCAACCTCGCCGTCCACCTGGCTCGCGACTCCCCTTCCCACCGTTCTTGCCAGGCGCGCATGGACACATCTCTTGCTTTGCGCCTCGCTTCTTCTCTTCCTACGGCGGAAGCGCCGTGGTGGACAAACTTCCGCTCCTGGGCGAGGAGGTCGATCGGTATGACCCCCGCGACGACCAACGCTGCTGGCTTCGAGACCGTGCGGTAGGAGCAGGCGATGCGGAGGGCCCCTCTCCGCTGCACTGCGGCCATGCGCTTTCGGTATTTTTCGTACCGCAGCGCGTCAGCCCAGACTTCGGCACCGTAGAGCATGATGGACTCGGCGGTTCGTAGGAGTAACCTTCTTCTTGAGGGTCGGGGGCCGCCAATATTGGCCATGACCCTGCTCAACAGCGTGGTTACTCCAGCCGCCTTGTCCGCTCTCCTCCTTATCTCCTCCCAGAAGGTAAGCCTGGAGTCTCGGCACACCCCCAGGTACTTTACCGATGCCTTCGTCTGGACCGTCGCCTCTCCTACCTGCATATCCCTGATGAGCGGGATATGCTTTTTCGTGAGTAGCACGATCTCGGTCTTCGCCAATGCCAGCTGCAAGCCGTGGTCGTCCATCCAGGAGCGGACGCGACGCATGGTCTGGTTGAGCAGCATCTGCGCCTCATCCACAGTTCTAGCACTGATGACGGCGCCAACGTCATCCGCATACCCAACCAGAAAAGCCCCCTTCGGCAGCTCCATACGAAGGATCCCGTCGTACGTACCCAGTATGGAGCCTTGAGCCGCACCAGAGGTCAACTCTTTTACAACCGGGCCATCCTCGGTCTCGTATCTTATTGAGCGGGATCTCAAGTAGTCGTCTAGTACCCGAATGAGGTATTCGGGTACTTGGAAATCCCGCTCCAGCGCGCTCACGGCGTCGCTCCACCTGACCGAGTTGAAGGCGTTGCGCACATCCAACGTGACCAGCAGACAGACGGGGCGGGAGTAGTGATTCCCCCGCTCCGTGCCCCTGGCAGCCTCGGCAACCTCCTGGATCGCGTGTATCGTCGACCTCCCTTTCCGGAAGCCAAACTGCTTCTCGGAGAGGTCTCCAGCGGTTTTGATGGCCGCGTGGAGGCGAGGTCTCAGGAGCTTCTCCAGGAGCTTGCCGGCAGTATCCAGCATGCACAGGGGCCTGTAAGATGACGGGTCGTTTGCTGGCCCCTTGCCCTTGCTCACCAAAGCCAGTCTCGCTAGTTTCCAGCGGGCAGGGAAAATCCCTGCACGCAAGCTGGCGTTATACATGTCGAGCAAGAGCTTCGGATGACTCTGCGCAACTGCCTTCAGCACCTCTGCTGGTAAGCCGTCCGGACCCGAAGCTTTCTTGTTTTTGAGCGAGCGAGCGGCGCTCGCTAACTCCGCCCCTGTGAAGGGAGGGATCTCCGGGACTTCAGATGTTAAAGGACGGCGTGGGCGCTCCGGGTGTTGGGGGAATAGGGTGTCAACGATGTCTCTGGGGGCACAGTTGTTGTACGTACCCAGTTTGCGGAGCACAATCTTGTACCCTAATCCCCAAGGATCCTCGTTGAGATCCTCTCCGAGCGCCTTCCAGCAGCGGTGCTTGCTCTCCGTGATGGCCCGGCGTAACCTCTTTCTCGCCGCTTGATAGGCGGCGACTTTGGGGGCTGCGTCGCTTCGATCGCGGAGTCTTGAGCGCTGAGCGATACGTCTGCGTCTGAGACTCTCGCTCCTCAACTCCGCGATCTCATCCGTCCACCAGTGAACGGGTCGTCTATTCTCTCTTCTTCGACGCCTCGGCACTCCGTCCCGACAGGCGCGTTGGATGTGGCGCATGACCACATCACCCACCATTTCCGCGTGCTCGGAGGATGGCGGCACTTGGGGGATCCCGTCAACGGCGACTTGTCCGCGCGTTAAGGCTGGAGGAAGTCTCTTGGGGCACATCTTCGCGACGTTCCATCTGGGCATCTGGTCGTGTCGTGCCGCTCGGGCTGGAGCTACATCACGCACGGTGAACGTGATGTATTGGTGATCGCTGGCTGTATAGTCCTCGATCACCCTCCAGTCCCTGACGCGTGGCACCAGATCTCCCGTCGCGGAGGAGATGTCCAAAATCGTTTGTCTATAGCCAGGCCTCCGGAAGGTGGACGTTGAACCGGTGTTCAACACTGCAAGTTGGAGTCTGGATACCATATCCATGACTCGTCCACCCCGGGAATCTGGCCTGGCTTCGCCCCACTCGAGAGACTTTGCGTTGAAGTCCCCGGCCACTATTTTGTGTCCCTCCATGTCCCGGACAGTGTCCTCGAGGCCTCCGAGTTTAGCCTCAAAATCTCGTATATGTTCGTTTGGGGTGAGGTAGCAGCTGAAGTATGTTACGTCTCTGCACCTCACCCACACAAAGCCACTGCCGGAACCATGGGCTGCCACGGGATTGCGCCGCATATCCGGGATCCATATTGCCGCCGTGCCGAGGGCGTTGGAGAACCATCCTGGCCCTTCCCTGTCGCGATACTGTTCGCTGATCAGGGCGAGGTCTGCTCTCTTCTCGAGGCAGATCTGGGCCAGGAGGTCATGGGCCACCCTACTTCTGTTGAGGTTGCACTGCAGAACCACCGCCATTTTTGTTGTCGCTGCCTTTCGCTTGGGCGAGGGCCCTGCGGAAAGCGTCGCACTTGCCGGAACCTGCTCAGTGGGTTCCAGGCTTCCCCGCCGCAGTGCAGAGGTAGCAGTTGGGCTCCTTCTTACATCCCGCTGCCTTGTGGTCCTCTGCACCGCACCGGAAGCAGTTCTTGCTCCGGTCAGGCTCTTGGCAGCCGCGGCTTTGATGGCCGTAACCGAGGCATTTGTAACACCTCGGCACGACCTCCCTCTCTCGGATCCTGCAGTTCTTGATCCAGCCCACTCTCACGTGACCTGTGGTCATCAGTTTCTTCGCAGCCCCTTGTTCCATTGAAACAAGGGCCGAAACTTGACCACGCTGCGTGGGCTTCGTAAGCGTTAACTGCAGGATCCCGCTGTAATTTGGCAGTGCATTCCGCAGTGCAGCCTCTACTTCCTCCTTGGTGGAGGCAACGTCCAGGTCGCGTATCTCCAGGCTCGTGGAAGGCGTCAGCGCTCGGACGCTGCCCATCTCCTCAACGGCCTTCTTCAATGCTTCCGAGGAGGAAGCTTTGGCTTGGTCCGTCGCTTTTTTGATTTCGATGAGGACATCGCCAGTCCTCGTGCGACGGACCGAGCTCACTTGAACCCCCAGTTCCTCTGGGTTTACGGTCTGGCGGACGGTGGTCAGGACGTCCGCATACGTCTTGTCAGCAACCGGCTTCAGGGCTTTGCCGGACGCCGTTCACGTTTACGTTTAGGATTCGTGGGTGGCGCCACGCTCGCTGGAGGCTTCGTGGTCTGAGCCGGTTGCCTCGTTTTCTTCTTATCCTTCTTCTCCTTCTTCTTCGTTTTGGGGTCGACCACCGTCCACACTTCTTCCTTCTCAGTCGCCGAAGGTTTCCTCTTCTTGGCCACAGGAGTGGCAGTAAGCGGAGGAGCTGGGGGGCTCGAAGCAGAACGCTTCTGGCCACTCATCAGTGGTGAGCTGCTGGGAGAACTCTGGGGGGCGGATGGTGTTGGTTTGGTCCGCCCCTACAATGCCCCGGAATCAAGGGCCTCCCGGACACGGCTGTGGGTCCGCGTGTCCTCCCGCAGCCCATCCAGCTGTTCCATCAATTTTGGGAGGCCATCCTTCACAGTTCGATTAACGTTGGGCTGCTTCTGGATGGCCTCCATCATGCTTCGGATAAGGCGCCGCATTTCTGCGAACCTTTCCTCGGCTGCTTTTTCGGATTTGAGGATTAGCTCCCGTAGGGAGGCTAAATCCTCTCCTCCTTCCTTCTTCTTCCTGGTTCCGCTGTGCTTCGAAGTCTCGAGAGGAGTCATCTATTTTGGTTGCCAGCGCATCGTGTTCGGTGGGGCGGCCCGGAATAGCCGAGAACGGGTATACCCTCAGAGAACGTCTCCTACCCCAGTTCCCCGGGGCTCGGCCTCCGTTTGCCCAGTCCGGAATACCGCATGGACCGGGGGTCGCCCGTAGCGATGTAGGCTCCAACACCTACATCCACGGTCCACTTCCTGATCAGGGCTCGAAAGGGCTGGTCCCTGACTCCGCGCCGCGCCGACTCCTCGGCAGAGCAAGCTCACAGTAGCCCCACTCCCCAGACCGGGTGAGAAGTCCGACTGGTTCAGGGGCACTCCCAGAGTCGACTACAGCGCGGGCCGATCGTTGAAATACGACCGCACCTGACATGGTGACAGACGCCGACCAGGACGCCGCCTGATACAGGAACAGACGCGCCTGGATTTGTCGAGATGTGGCTCTTCCACCCCCTCCGCCGTTGGGGAATTCATTCCCTCATCCGCCGTCAGGGCCGTTGGCCGGGTGTCACCTGTAACCCTAGGCAGGGGCCCTCACGCGGTGCTACCATCCGGAGCCAGATGGACCGCAGTTTTTAGAGAGGTGTTACTCCTCTATCCCTCCTCCTCCCCCATCACTTGCGAAATGGGGTCCCGGGCTTGGGACCGGTTCATAGCGGAGTTAATAATAATGATAATAATGATAATAATAATAATAATAATAATAATAATAATAATAATAATAATAATCATGATAATGATAATGATGATAATTTTTTTTTTCTCATAGAGGCCTGTCAGGCCTGTAAGACCGCCACCCTATCGAGGTCCGCCTTCTTGGTGCGGAGGGTAGACTCCGCCAAGGAATCCACCGCCCCGGACACCGCTGTCCGTGTCACGGAGCATCAGTCCCACGATGTTCTCAGGACTGATGTCTCCGAGCTCAGACTTGAGCGCCACTCGGTGTGCCTCCCACCGAACGCACTCGAAGAACGTGTGTTCGGCAGTGTCCTTGACGTCGGGACGATAGAGACAATCGGGTGACGCTGCCTTGCCCATTTGGTGGAGGTACTTCCGGAAATACCCATGTCCCGTGAGGAACTGGGTCAGGAAGTATCCCACCTCACCATGCTCGCGCTCTGTTCACGGCCTGACCAGGGGAATGAGCCTCGCGGTCCATCGTCCACTGGTCTCTCCATCCCAGGAGGCCTGCCACGCGAGAAACGTGCGGGTGCGTTCCTCGACCGCTACGACGGTCCTCGGTTCTCCGGCCCTGCTCCGCCGGAAGATGCTTTGTCTTTCCCTAGCGAGGAGCGTGACGGACACGACTCCGGCTATCACAAACACCGCAGGGCCAGAGACCGTGCGGTAAGCAGAAGCGACTCGTAGCGCACCTAGTCGCTGGACTCACTCGAGTCGCACACTGCAGCTCTTCTTCTCCGTGGCATGCTCCCAGATCTTAGCCCCGTAGAGGAGGACCGAGTGGACCATGGACATCAACAATCGTCTTCTGCTCGACTTGGGGCCACCGACGTTCACCATAAGCCTGCTAAGAGCTGTGACCTTCTTAGCGGCTTCGTCGGCAGCCCCCAGATGTGGTCCTAGAAGCTCAGCCTCCGGTCCACCATGAGGCCCAGGTACCGTGCCGCGGGCTTCGACTACACTGCCTCCTGCCCCACCCGCAGAGGAAGGACAGCAGGGATTCTCTTTTCCGTGAGAAACACGATCTCCGTCTTGCCGAGAGCTAGAGGTAACCCATGCTCCCTCATCCAGGCTCCAACTCGACGCATCGCCTGGTTGAATACAAGCTGAGCTCGCGCGACTCCGCGGGCCTCGACGAGTAAGCCAACATCGTCCGCGAACCCAACCAGCATGGACTCATCGGGCATCTTCAACTTCAGCAGACCGTCGTAGGCAACGTTCCAAAGATCAGGGCCCAGAATAGACCCCTGCGCCGCCCCCGACGTGATCGCGGTCCTCCGCCAGCCCGCGGTCGTCTCGTATATGAGAGCGCGGCCCTTCAGGTAGTGGTCCACCATCCTGAGGAGGTACCGAGGCTACCGGAACACATGCTCCAACTCACAAAGCATGTCGCTCCAACGTGCGGAGTTGAACGCGTTCTCCACGTCCAACGTCACGAGAAGAACCACGCGTCTGGAGTGACGATTGTGACCCTCTGCGCGCCGCACGGCCTCGACTACCTCCTGGACCGCATCGAGGGTCGAACGACCCACACGGAACCCGTACTGCATGAGGCCACTTGCCTCATTGATGGGCCCGATGCAGCGTCCCCTTGAGGAGCCTCCCCAGCACCTTGCCCGCTGTGTCCAACATACACAACGGGCGGTAAGAGGACGGCGTCCCTGGATCGCCCTCACCTTTCTCGACGAGAGCAAGGCGAGCGCTTCCAGTGATATATAATAATAAAGATAATAATCAAGTGTACAAAATTTTTCTGAAACTTTGTTCCGTGAAATATGTGAGAAATACAAATTTTAACTATACTGAGGATAAAAAAAGTTGTGAAAACTTTTGAGGACCATTGGTACAGAAGAGTTATATTCCTCTTCACAACCACATACACCATTAAAAACAACTGGTCCATTAGTGAATTACCAATTTCAAATGCTCCTTTGAGTTGTTGACCCTTCACATCAGATAGTATTTTTCCTGTGGTAAATCATATTTTTTGGGGTAAAACTTTTAGCCAGAATTTATCTTCAACACGGGAAGACATAAAATTTTGTTGCTGTATGGAAAACAGTCTGTGGATGTCCATAGAATATTTGATATGCTATAAACATTCTCAGAACATTTTATAAATATTTTGTGCTACTAGCAAAGACAGGGGCAGATTCAAGGGGGGGGGGCGGTAGGGGTGATCGCCCCTCCCAAGCCGGCCAAATATCTTCCGGCAATGGGGAGTTTTGGGATCTCTAGGATCTTTATTTTTTTTCAAGTCAAAATAAGTACTTCCACCCCCCCCCCCCAAAGACCGGTCTCTGAATCCGCCCCTGAGCGAAGAACCTTCATTTCATAGCAAGCCATTCGATGAGAGATGAATTATGTTTTCTTCATTCTATAAATGTATAAGAATTATGTTCTTCTTACGAATTATCGATAGATCAAACTACTCCGGAGGAGTGCGTGAGGTCTATTGTGCAAGATGAGGACATTCAAGAAACAAATAATGCAACGAATCCAGTCAAGTCCAATCATATACTCATCCAGATTATACCAGAGAATTCAGAAATCATATTTTGCCCAAATCCTGAAGAATTTCAAAAGAGTTTCGGGTTAACCACAGTAAATTCTATTGCTCCAAGTGTGGAGGATTCTAGAAATTCGGGTGAGTAAAGTGTTGCAGCAATGTTGACGGATATTAAAACCGGCAAACTAACAAACGCAGCAAATTCAATTCATTTTGGGGTATTCATCAAATATCACAATACTGCTGTGGGAAGTGGCTTTATTGTCAAGTACGCAATAAAAGATCAGGAGTGAAATTCAATCCTGAAGTAACATTTTGAGGAGCTATGCTCAGTTGCAAGGTCTACAAACGGCTCATTTCAACGACCTGTTGCTGATTTCAATTGACAAACACAAAAAGTATTGATACATATGTGGTAACTTTTCACTCTATATCAGCAATTTTCATTTCCAAGAATATCAAGTTATACTCAGGGCCGGATTCAGCATTGTGGAGGCCCCAGGGCTGAGAATTGTGAGAGCTTATTGTCCACGATAACTCGAATTTACTATTCAATCAACTTCCCAAATATTATATTCAATTTAAGTATAAAGTATATGGAAAAATCACGAAGGCCCAGATTGTAGGGGCCCTTATTACGTGAAAATCCCGGTGCTGAAGCCTCAAAAGCCCAACCTTCAATCCGGCTCTTGTTACACTGCCCTGGTCGAAGTCCACAAGTGAAGGAAGCAAGTATTGAAACAAAAGAAAAGTGGGAATGTTTCAATTTCCTTATTAACCAAGCCTAGATGACTCGTCGTTACGCTCTGACCCTGAGCTTCCGCTTTAGTCACGCTTCAATGCTTCATTTACACTAGGGTGCTCCTGTAGACGATCTCCTGGGAGTCCTCCAGGGAAAATTATCTGGTGGTGAGCACGATATCTCCAGTTTGAATCATTTGGAATGAAAAATGAACAATATTCTCTTGGTGAATAGCTGAATTCCAGGATTGATGGAAGGAATAGTCGAAATTTCGATTTTTCACGAAGTAATGGCACCAAAAAGGGCAAATTTCCACTTTTGACCCAAATTTTTTCGTAACATTGTTTTGAAAAGATGGGAATGATCAATCTCATTCCTTCGATCAATCCCTAAAGAATATATTTCAGAAGATATTGTTGAAATTTCAGACCGATCGGTGTCGCCGTTTCTGAAAAATTGTTCTCCCCGACTTTCAGATCACAGCTTTGAGGAAAACGCATTCAAACCTTCCGAAGCCCATCACACACAGGAAAAAATCTTCCACAACCGTTAGTGTAATTTCTAGAATACTTGACGGATCGACTTGGAACTTTCCGTGTGTATACTGGGATACGTATAAATTACGAAACTGGCCCTAGTAAAAATGATTCATATATGACCCCTATAAAATCCATGGTAAGACCATATTAAAATTCATACATGATCCATATACGAGCATATATGAACCATACTAAATCCATATATGTTCATATATGGACCATATCGAAATCATGATTTGATATTTCATATTACGTTTAGATGTACCATATATGTTGGAATATCCTGAATTTTTCAACATCCAATATGGAAAATAATTCATATATGGATTTACTATGGTCCATATATGGCCATATATGGATTATATATGGTAATATATGCTCTGAATAGGTTCATATATGACTCTTTTTTACTAGGGCGGATTTGGAGAAAAATTAATTTTTCGGAAATACTGAGTATAACCCCTCAAGTGGTTTGTACAATGTACAGGTACTAGGGTGTTTTCTTCATCACTGTTATAATTCGCTATATTGTGAGCATATTTCGGCCTTTCTCACATGCGTTAATTTTTGTACACTGAAGAAATTCAGCCAACTCAATTTGATAAAGTGAACCCCACCACGCACAGTGGGGAAAATCTATGGATTAGCCGTGCAAAAGTAAAAAATTACATATAAAATACAATGTTTGATATTTACGTCAGACCACACCACATTGTTTTCTGATGCTCAAATGCTTGATATCTTCATTTCAAAATCCCATTATTGAGCGCCGTCACTTCTTTCACTTGAAGAAACAGATACGACTCTTTCTATTGTTTATAAACCTCTACAACATTCGGTACGATGTTCAGCTGGAAAACAGTTGAGGTGAGAATTCCTTTTCACATGACCGTAATTAGTAGACTTCGACTATAAAGGTAAGTATTATCTGATGTTCTATGAAAAACTTGAAACATATAAATCATACAGTAATATTCTAATTTGACAAAAACACTCCCTCTGATAATTGGTGAATGCATAACTTTTGAGCACCGCTGAGTACCACAACCATTCGCATCCTAACCTAATGTTTGAAGTCAGTGTTTCAAAATGTGAATGGATAGAACTGCAGCCTACTGCAACTTCTGAAGTTATTCAACACTTTAGGGCAAATGATGGTGACTCGGAAGGAACTGTTTGATGTTAGGAAGATAACAGGCAGTGATATGAAAAAAATTGCAGCCGTTCGAGAATTCATCAGAAAAAAAACATGTTTACCAGATGAAAACAAATGTGAAAAATCGATCATCGATGTTATAAGAGGTAAGGTGAAGTGGTTTGATAATTAGGTCAAAATGAAATGGCAAAAGCATCACAGGTCAGAGTCCAAATTTTTGCATGCTGAGAGTGAATGGTTGAATGAGCCAATAGAATTCCCTTCCCTGTCTGTCGCTCACTTCCCAAAAAAGGATGAACTTTCTATTGGGCGCCCTTTTAAAAACTTTGATCAGCTTCCTGTATCGTCGAAAAGGAGAAGAATAGCACCAATATTGAAAACTGTCTCTACAGAGGAACTAACATTTGCCGCAAGCTGTAGCCTCAACTGAGATGGTGAGAGACGAGCGGCGAAAACAGTTCGAGATACTTCACACTCCAATACGGATGCCTCTGCTCAAGTTCAGAAGAATTCGACGTCACAATCAGTGAAATATACTCCTGAAGAAGCTCTAGCTCTATTTATTGATGGCCGATCCACTAAGTATTCGTACACACTTATGCAACAAGGGGCGAAATTGCACAATGCAAATATCTACCCTGTTTACGAAAATATTACTGAAGCTGAAGAACAGTGCTGTCCAAATTCAGAAAATATAAATATAACAGAATCATGCGCAGAAGTGACACTGCAAGAAATGATTGAGCATAGACTAATAGCGTCTTCAGGACTTCGGTTGAAGGAAATATTGGCAATGGACGAAGATGTTTCCGATGCTGGGTTCATCTTGGAATTGAAATGGGGCTGTGACGAGAGTTCTGGTCATTCTTTATATAAACAAAAATTTGAAAATAGCGAAATCACAAATTCACACTTGTTTTCCATCTGTATTGTACCACTCCAATTATTATGCAAAAGTAACAACAAAACAGTTTGGAGAAATTCAAGACCCTCGTCAACAAGGTTTTTTCGTCCACTGAAAATTATTTTCGGAAAAGAAAGTGCAGAACTTATCCGAAACGAAGTGGCCGAAATTGAAAGGCAGATTGGGAATTCAGAACCATTGAAAGTTATTGTTTTTGATTCGGAAGTTAACATAACTGCGAACTTGAATCTTACTATGATAGATGGAAAAGCTTTCTCCGCAATAACTGAATCCTCTACTCAATCTTGTTCGATCTGTAAAGCTACTCCAAAATTAATGAATAATTTAGAAAATATACAAAAACGAAAAACTGATGAAAATATATATAAATTTGGCTTGTCAACCTTACATGCGCACATAAGGTGTCTCGAATGTATTTTGTACATATCTTATCGGCTGAACGTCAAAAAATGGCGAATTCGAGACGGAAATGATAAGACTCGATATCAGGAAAGAAAAAAAAATGGTTCAGACAGAATTGAAGACGCAATTAGGCTTGTTGGTAGATATCCCTTCACCTAACTGTGGAACCACGAATGATGGGAATACTGCCAGGCAATTCTTCAATCATTCCGGAGAAGCTTCACGAATAACAGGAGTGGATAAAGATCTCATCAAACGTTTCGGTGTGATTCTACGAACCATTTCTTCGGGTTTAGACTTGAATATAGAAGCATTTCGTAAATATCTCTTTGAAACAGCCAAACTATATGTCAATCTCTAGCCTTGGTATAACATGCCTCCCAGTGTGCACCGTATTCTGTTGCACGGGGCCGACATTGTGCAAGCTGCATCTATTCCCATAGGAATGTTGTCCGAAGAAGGTCTGGAATCGCGCAACAAGGACCTGAGACGTTACAGAGAACACAACACAAGGAAACGTTCTGGGATTGCTGAAATGATTGATTTGTTTCATTCTTTGCTATTCTCATCGGATCCACTCATATCGACATTATCACTTGGTCGACGCGGACACCAAAGACCTCACAAAAAATCAAGATTCGATGAAGAAATTGAAGTATTCCTTTCGAAACCATTTGATAATTTAGAGGAGCAGGAGAAGGATTGAGTTTCGATTTCTGTGAGATGAAGATCATACAAAAGGACAATGTTTTGTGATGTTTATGTGTTATTTGTTCTCAAATGTGAATACTATTTGTTGAAAGTAAGAGAAATGTTTGACAGGTTTTTTCAATGAAATACACTATAGTATCTATTTCCCAAATTGCATGACACTTTTGTGTGTTGATTCTTGTTTTTTTCACCCACAGATATGATTTGCAATCCAATATATAGTCATATAGTCATTTAGTTACTTCAGAAAAAACACAAACATCCATTGTATATATTAATAAGTCACTTCTTATTGATACAAGACTTTTGCACCGCTAATTCATCGATTTTCCCCACTGTGCCACGTGGTTAACTGAATGTCGGTCGAATTGACTCCAAAGAAGGCAAAAACAATTTTTTCGGCGAACAAGGTTATGGCTACTGTTTTTTGGGATGCAAGAGGTATTATATACATTGATTACCTTGAAAAGGGTAAAACTATCACTGGTCAATACTACGCAGACTTATTGCAACGTTTGAGCCACGAAGTGAAAATCAAACGACCTCATCTGGCGAAGGAAAAAATCTTGTTTCATCACGATAACGCACCAGCGCAAACGTCAATCGTTGCGATGGCTAAAATCAACGATCTGGAGTTTGAATTAATGCCGCACCCTCCCTACTCTCCAGACCTAGCCCCGAGTGACTATTATCTGTTTCCTAACCTCAAAAAATGGCTTGGCGGTAAGAGATTTGCGGACAATGGAGAAGTAATCGAAGCTGTAAATGGGTATTTTGAGGAGTTTGACGAATCAGTCTATAGAGATGGCATTACTAGACTAGAACACCGCTATGAGAAATGCATCAGCCTTGGAGGAGATTATGTTGAGAAATAAAAAAAAAAAAATTCTTAAAAACGTTGTTTTTCTTGGTCAGGCCGGAAACTTATCAATCCACCCTCGTACTTATGAACATACAGTTCCGCCGCATCATGTGCATACTTAGCAAAGGCCTCAACATTGATAGCAAAACCACTAGAGATTGTTTGCAAAATTGCGCGGAATCTTTTAATAACTTCCAAATCTATCCCTGTGATTCCAGATGATGTGGACGCGTGTTCAAAGAATTGCTGGGCAGTATTGCCATCATTGGTAGTTTCGCTTCCTCCAGGTATAAGCATATCAATGAGCAATCCCATTTCACTCCTGAATCTATTTTGTATAATTTTTTTCCTTTGGGAGGATAAATCCTTGTCTGCGACACTTCGAATCTGCCACTTCTGAATGGTTAAACGATAAGAAATGTGCAAGAGCGATTCAAAAAACCTTATCCAAGCATGGAAAGAAGATAATCCGAATGGAAGATTGCATTGATCGACTGTTCTTGTAGTGACTACTTCAATATTATTCATTTTTGGGCGTAGCACCACAGATAATCCAAGTTTGCGCAGATGCAGTTGATGTGACCGCGTTGCAAACTTTTCCGTCTATCATAGTCAGTGCCATTTTATGAGTAACACTCACATCACTCGCAGGACATGATACTTTGGGAGGCACGAGATTATTGACCTAATTCTCTATGTATTGTTTCTCTTCTTTACTCACTTCAGTTATTTCCTTCATCAATTGTATCCTTATTGGGCGACAGAATCTCGTTGACGATGGACGTGGATTTTTCCAAATTATTCTTTCCGTCAAGTCAGATTGCAAGACATTCATTTCCAAAGGAACAGAAGAAGTTACAAATAGATTACTATCATTAAACATGCTTTCGGAGCTATTAGGTTTCTGTTCGTAGTGAGAATGACCTGAACTCCCATCAAATCCCCATTTTGACAACAGCGTCAGTTTATCTAATTGCTCAATTGACAGCATACCAGTAACAGATTCACTAATCTCCACTATACGAGTTGCAGTATGATCGAGGAGAGCTTGTAATTTTACTTCCGCGATACTATCAGTGACTGTTATATATTCATTCCCAGAATAACATCCAATCCAAGCATCCAATATCTTGTGATAAGAAGGATACAAATCCACACCTCTTTCTATCGCACCATGTCGCATATTCAGATACTCATTCTTCGCTGATTCATTCTGTAAAATCAGAGCTGAGGCTTCATCGTCAGTGTAGGGAGTTATGTTTTTAACATTCTCCTTGACCATGTGTGGTATATTACCGGATACTGAACGAGCTTCTTGCACTATTCTAGCTGCCGTATGACGGCCTTTAGAACTTTATTTCATTTGTAGGGCCAAAGACGATTCTGCAGTTGACTCAGTTCCACATAGTTCACTCGCTTTTCTGTGTTTTGTTTTGATGGTCGAATTTCCGAATGATGAAGTAGGACGACCACCCTCCTTGTTTGTTTTATTTGGCATTTTGGTGATTGAGAATTTGACTATTCCTTTGAGCCATTTTCCATTCCTGTCAAGAAAAATCTTCAATTTTCGGGAAGCTTCATCGTACTTATTGAATATACTTAAACCAAACAATGTAACCTGTCGTCCGATGTGTTTTATATTCTCATCTTTTTTTATGTGTGAGTTATTGATGACGTCACTCTTTAGGTGACAATTTTTGCATCGCGTGAGGCACTCTTCACGTTCCGTAACATATCAAACAACTCTTTCCATGTTGAAGTGAATGACATTATGACGTTGCCAAACTATCAAAGGACAGTAGTCAGAGATTAAATAGAATTCATCCAATACTCTAGAAATTTCCGCACGCTCTACTTAAACCATACTTGCACGGAGAAAAATGATGTATCAAATATTACTGCATTCACTCGTACATTAGTGCCCGTAAATGAAATAGTATAATGTTTACAACTGAATGTAGCAAAACATCGTGCAATTTGGTGCGACTTCATAGTATAAAGCATGAGATTTTACTACATCCAGTTGTAAACATTATACTATTTCACTTACGGGCACTAATGTACGAGTAAATGTAGTAATATTTGATACATCATTTTTCTGCATGTGATTCATTGTAATGTTGCATGTTGCATATCACTGTTAAAAATTTCCACCGCAAATTTGAGAATATTTATATTAATTTTGATACAAAAGTTTGTAAGCTATTGACAAAACATATTTTGTTTATTGAATTTCCCATACTTCTATTAAAATCCAAGCACAATATTATTTCAAAGTGCTTTTCATACAAAATTTGATTTGAATTCTCATAAAATCTGTGGTGAATTTCAAACACAAATATGTGTGTTAATTGCTTCCAAATTTTGTGTATTCAATTCACAAACTTTTTCAACAGTGTATACCGGAGAACTAATAATTTTACAGACACTGTGTCATAAAAATTAACATACCACTCGTTGCACAGGTCTGCGCAGCATAGATAAAAGTGACTTGCAAGTAGGAATCATCTAAGAACACATTGCAAAAACCTCTCAGAGTTTTTTGAAGTATTTGACAAAATCGTCAATAAAATATCAAAATCGATTATTTCATTCGGACGCACAACTCAAAAACGCAATGTTTCATCCTAACACTCATGTCCCCTGGACAATATTCATTATTTCTATATTGGAACAACACGTAAACTTCCACAAAATCCTTAGATATCAAAATCATGAGGGCTTGCAAGCGTTAATTACTTCGAAAACTCTTGTATTATTTTTCGGGAATTTTCGGAATTTCACAGTAATCTCTGTATCTTACGTCACAATATCTCACAAACTAACTCGCCTTCAGACACAGCGTTACATACCTTTATACTAAAGATGTATTGGAGTAAGAAAATACCAACATTCTTGAATTTTAGAGTATTTCAGAAAAGGGGATTTCGAGCACTTTTTGTGAATTTCGGCCCACTGTGGACCGGTCTGGTGTCGTCCCGGAGTCGGATGATAATCCCGTTTGCAACTCGGGTACTAGCATTGTCCGGATATTGGTAACTCTCCCGGTGTCAGTCACTGACTTTACTTTGATACTATCGACTGACCTACACTGAATGGATAAATTTGTTGAAAAATGCACGTGAATTCATAAAACAAAAAATAGAGAATGAAACCTCCAAATCAATTGATTTTTTCGAGTTCAATTTATCAAATGACGTTTTAAATGTGTATATTTATTCATGTTCTTGACAATTCATAGGAGAATATTGAATAAATTGACAAAAACATGAAATCTATGAATATATGAGACCGGTCCAACGTTGACCCAGTCGGATCACCGTCCGTTAGTCTTCGCAGCCTCCGGACCAGTGTTGGCCCGATTGTTCCACCGACTCGTGTATTAGCATTCGACAGGAATTTCTACATAGGATATTATATCACATTTATAATTTTTCATTTAATCGTATCTCTTACATGTGTTTATAAATTATTTTTTCACAGGTGATTCAATGATAGCGACCGAATTATCTATCATATCAGAAAAAGTCACTCGTTAATTAGAATTATTAGAATGGGTTGAGAGAAAACTCAATGTACTATCCACTGGGATTAGATCAAGTGCACGGAGAGAAAAATGGCGGACCAATCCCATGCGAACTGTCGGTATAATAAGTGCGCGTGACTTTAGAGGTGATGTTCGAACGCGACAATGGATCGTTACTAGCGCCCCCACGCAATCAGTCTAACTAATGTAGCCATAGAGCAATTGCGAGGAGTGCATGGGATTTTTCTATGCGCGTTTTGGAAACCCGCGTAGGCTTGATTTCAGCTTCATAATATATCACGGTCGAGATATGATATTCAACTTGTACATATATAAAGATGTCAAATATTTGAAATCCCTATTCAAATAGGAAACACTATTCTTATACTTCACAGTTAAATAGATTTTTGTACTTTATTCAAATATGGAGTATAAATGTTAAAGATGCCTGAATTATACATTTCTTGTATTCAAATGAAGTTGATAAAACTATTTCAAATTTGTATTGCAAATTGGATTTTGATAACTATTTTTCATTCTCTATTTCAAATCTCTTTTTTTGACATCTCTGTGTATATAATAATAACCAACCAAGTAGCATCCGAACGTTTCATACGTACTATGAACTCTCATAGTATATTTAAATATACTATAAACGTGCATAGTATGTGTACAATATTCTGTTGTTACTAGGGCATATGTTTTGCATGCTTGTAATTTATATATATTCAAGTGAAGTGCAGAAGTCTTGAAATAAGTTCGAGAGTTAATGGATAAGAAACAAATATATCAGGAATTCTCTCTATCATACTCAATTTTATAAACTTGTAATAAACAAATCACAATTCATAGAAACATTTTAAACATCATGTCTAGTTTCAACCAATTCTTCTGTATTTTTCTTAATCTATAAACAGGGTGGTAATCTCAATACTTCATTAATATTCATTAAAAATTCTGTAGTATTATTCTCTGAACACACGCGAAAGGCATAGTCATGACTGTTGAAGTAGAGCGTGCTGAATTCCTGGACTAAAAAAAAACATCATTATCCACGAGGATGATACTTTTTATTGTCCCAAATTGAACACCATCATCAGTGAATCGAGTAATAAATACAGTACCAATTGAAAATGATTTACTCAAAATTGAAACATGTTTCAAAATTGATGCTGGTGTTGAATTCAAAAACTGAGGACATAACTTCTTGAAATCTTGAATTGTAAGTCTTTTATTGATTGGTCCTAAAATAACATCACTGGTTTTCAGTGGAGTGAATTCTAAATTGTAACACAACTGCAGCTGTTTTCTGATAGCAATTGTATATGGTAAGTTACTGCTTGGAGTGGTACCTAGAGCTACTTCCTTCAATTTCTTATTCTCCCTTTCGAACTTCAATGTAGAAAAAAATATCGGTGGACCATTCAATAACATGATTCGTACATAGTGAGTTAATAAATGCATTTTTGGTTTCAATGCTCCAAAAAGTCGAATGTACAATAGGTGATGTTTTTCTACCAATTCTGTCACACTTTGAATTTGTGATCTAGTCAATTTTGGGTTAGTTAAAACGCCAATTATACGTCTAAGATACAGATACGATTCCCAGTACTGATTGTCGACAGGCATTAGATCACCAATAATCAAACCAAGATATCTAATTAAACATAGTGATTCTGTAGCGGACTGTTTGATTTTAATTTTTCTCCCTCCTGTAGACTGACAAAAGAATATTGGTCTAGGTTTATTAATCCTTCCGGCATCGTTATACGGGAAACTTTCAATTCTATTGTTGATCATTTCAAGAGAAACAATTTTGTTTTGAATCAAAGCTTGCAAGATTTTTTCCAGGTCATATCAAACGATTCCTTCATATAAATCGTGTATCAAATCAACAGAAAGGTTTTCGCAAATATGGAAATCTTGGATATCATGAAATACACAATTTTCCTTTACCCCGGTTGATAACTTATCAATAACAAGTAGATCGGATTCATAAGATGATGTTTTCCTGAGAATACCTTCATTTTCGACTGTCAATACTTGACGAAGGTCTTTTGGCGCATAACAGAATCCACAAAATTGATTTGTTGTGAAACTTTCAGAAAATCCACAAACAGAATTTATTCCCAGATTATCACCTAGAACTAAAACACAAGTAAAGTGAAGTTTATTCGCATTACCACAGTCATTTATCAATATTCCTTCTCCAGATCAATGATTGACATCTTCAATAACCTTCCTGAACAAAGCTTTGTTTCCGAATCTCTTAAGATTCTTTGCATGAAATATAGTTGAAAGGAATACATTTTCCATTCTTGAAAGTAAATGGGGTGGCAAACAAACTAAGGAAACATATACACCTCCCAATTTTTGTTCTCCTGCGTGGCTACCTAACGGATTGCCGGTCTCAAATTTATCATAATAAATATATAATGGATAAAATAATTGCTTGCTAGCTTCATCGGAATATTTATTTTGCCACAAATCTCCTTGAACAAAATTTGAGAGCGTGTTTTTATCCTGTAAAAGTTTTTGATAATAAGTTTGCATCTCATGGAATAAACCAGGAATAGAGAAAATTTTACTCAAAATTTTTGGAAGAGGTACGTGTGCGCCATAAATAGGTTGATGCTTTACTTGACAGTTCTCAGACTCAGTGTCAACGTATACTGTATCTTGTCCTAATTCAAATAATCCAGGAGGGACATAAAAACTTTCTTGTTCGTACACCTTAAAACGATGATGTTCAGAAGAAAATTTTGGGAAAAGACTCTTACACTCGTTCAGAATATACTGAACTTTATAATATGTTTCATTATTCGTGATAAGTTTCAATTTAAATTCCATTTGACTTTGTAAAAAAGGGATCATCCACTCTGATATTAAACCATCAAGTTTCTCAACAACTAAATTCACAGCCTTCCTCGATAATAGTGGGTTATTGTATGATTCTAGAGTGAAACGTGAGATTGATTCGTCTAATATTTCTTTACTTATGATATTCTTACAATTGAAACTATCCGCAGCCATTTTGCTTCAATCACGTGTACCTACTATTTGACCCTGGAAGCTTAAATACAGAAATGGGTTTGAAGGCAAAAATATAATCCCCTATATGTAAAAAAATTCCTCTGAAATAATATCAACGTTTTTTGAAGGGAGAAGAACTACTTGATACAGTGAAATTGAATATTCATAAACGATTTAAAGCGTTGATCAAATCAGAAACGGCTTTGTACAAGTCAGGTACTGGAAAATTGTATACTTTTTTCTCTAAAAATTGCCAGACATGGCTAGAAATATGAGAAAACTTCTCATGAAAAACTTTGTAACATTGGAAGCAAATATCAACGGCGAAAATCGTTGATTGCAATTGATACTTATGCTCACGATCCAAAATCACATAGGCTGATGAAATCTGATTCAACGTAGGAGCATTAATAACGACATATGGCTGAAGGATTAATTTATGATCTGTATGAAAACGTTGTAGTTTCTTTTCCACTTCGTTCGAGGACTCCTTAAAATTACTCGTTTCCTGGAAAAATATGAACAAAACCAATTCTGTTCATCTTCGTAGTTCTGAAACTATTGGAAACTTTTCCAAAAATATTATAAATACCTTTATATGATTTATGAAATTATCTAAAATCTCACTCTTCTCCGGGTATCAGTTTTTTTCTGTTTTTGATCTTACTGACTTTTTTATTATTTGTTTAAATAAATATGGTAGTAGAACTAGCGCTAAGACTTGGATATCACATGGAAAATTGATGTTGAAATTATGTGAATGGATTATTAGAAATGTCTAATATATATAAAATATAAATCATTACCATTTTCCACTAAATAATTATTTTGTAAAATTGTTCTTATCTGCTTGTCATTGTTTTTGCTTCTAGCTAAGGCAATAATTTTATTCGCTATTGGGGGCCAGTTTTTTATAAATAAGTCTTCTGTCTTACCAAAAAATGTGCAAAAGTCTGTTTTAACCTGTAATAAACAGTAATGTACATCATATGTTCCATTACTATTTATCTCCGAAGAGACAACAGAGAAAATGTTAGATGCATATCACTTGACATATGAAATAATTTTCAGAAACTCACCAAAAGATATCCAACAGATAGAGAAAGATTTGGGAAAGTTTTCATAGATGTAACAATAGAATTTTTTTGGAAAAAGTTTATTTTTTCTTCCGTTGCCACTTTCCGCCATTTTTCGGCATAATCATCATCAATTATGTCTACAGGCACTTTGAGATTTCCAAATTCTCCAGAAAAAAAAGGTTCTGTGATGAAAACGAGTAATTAGGAATTAGAAAATCATTGGAGCGACCACTAGAATGGAAATCAAAATTATTCACCTATCGATGAACACTTTCTTCTGTTTGCTACTAATTTTATCAATCCAACACAGTGAGCTTTTTCTCTTATTGATACATAACTCTGATATAAACACCCGTGCGCATTCGACGTTTTGGTTCGGGGAGTATAAAAAATTTCTTCCAAATATGCTGGGAATAATACGTGGAAACTTTCAGCCAACTCTTTGAACCGTTTCCCACTTATGCTGTACAAAAAACAAAAAATGTACAAAAAAGTGTGTTATTTTATGTACAAAAAAAGTTTTATCAAATCATCGTGGAGTGCACTACATACAAATGTGTATAAATAAATGTGAAAAATAATTAATTCACTTACTCGTATGAACGTGTTCGTTTGATTTCGTGGTACACAATAAGTTTTGATACTGCACTGATAGAGAAAAATGTTCTGTGCTTGACGCTAATTAAATTTTTCAAATTTCCCTGATTTGGTTCATAATCATATAAGATTATGAGGAGTTCGCCCTCTCCAGTTTCCATGAACACATGGTATGCATGATTAGCCTGTCGGTGTGAAGTAGCTGTTTCTATAACAAAACATTTTTCGAATAAAGAGATGAGTTAATTCAATACATTATTATCACACGGTAATATATACATGAATAATTGAAATGGAGCACATGAAAATTGAGATTAATCAATTTCCTTGTTCAGTCAAAACATTTAGATATTTTAGATTTTCTTGTGACAACATAAGAATAACTAGAGAGAAGACAAATTATCCGACAAATAGGATTCAAATACTACACCGAGAGAAGAGACCATTTTTTCTCGATCATATCGAAGAAATACTTGTTTTGATTTGATGCTGACCAGTACTTGAAGGAGTAGCAAAGGATAAACTCGATCCATCCATACCATGCATTTTGGAATCCACTCCAAACACACTTGAAAAAACACAAGAGTTCATACACATTTGAAGAACGTAAACCTTATGTTTTATAAATGTCGAATAAACGAGGTTCAATCATATCGAAGTGAGGTTACTTTCATTCAGATTCATTCCATATCACTGCAACGCGTCAATTTCATTTGAAACGATGCTCACCTTATAATATTAGTGTTGTTTGGAGTAATTTGTGCTTCACTCGGTCCTTAGTTGGTTGAATTTGTTACAGTTTGAACGACAAAACACATAAGAAAATTCACAGTTTGAACGACAAAACACATGAGGAAATCCTCCATTCGTTCACTTATTTTGGCTGATGTTCGTCTCACGACCATGTATCAAATGCAACGGATGAATAGAAAAATTCTATTGGATAGGTGGAAACACACCGCGGTATTCACGCATACGATTCACGCATGATGGCGCTAGACAAAACGCAAGAAATCATAGCAACGTCTCCACGCTAATACTTGTATGGGACTTTCTTGCCGTCGTGCAAGCGATTAGTCCGCCATTTTTCTCTCCGTGTGAATACAACAATAATAACGTATCTCAGTTCTTTCCTCTCAAAAATTCAAACGATGTCGATGAACTGGAAGCGGAACTTGCAAAGAATCAGGATTTGCAGAACAGTATGGTAAATGTAATTTAATGCAATCATTTCTATAATATAACAGACAAATAGTGAAGTTTTCGAAAATAGTATTATCTTCAAATCCATATTTTCCATTATTACTTCAGTAATTCATTCAGTGATATCGTTCAATGTAGATGAGCAAGAAATCTCTGTTGAAAGGAAACAATAGAAACTGCTTGGAAGAAAAACCTTCATACAAAACTATTTACAGTTTATTTATGCCTGGTTTCTACCTGTTCCTAGCTGTTTCTATGCAGTCCTTAATCCTTCCAATCGGTTTTTATCTTTTTTTTCCTCAAAGATGCCCACCAAACAATGTCGCCGTCATACAATACAAGATGTTGTAACAAGGTGGCTATCGAGTAATCCCACACTCCAGCTTGTAGTGGTCATAAAACAGTTATTCTTCCGTAACTACAACTTCACTGTTACATGACAATCGAAGATGTTTATCTGTTACATCTGTTATAACTGGAACAAAACTCCTTGATGTAACAGCTGTGACTAAGTTTTATCACGATTATATCACTTCAATGGAACTGTGTTTGGTGGGTGTGTTCATTCATTAACAAAGTATTTTATTTGTGACTGGCACTATGTGCGTGAATAACACTGGTGGACAACTATTTTTGTGCTTGAGGTTTGAGAATTGATTCGGAGTCATTTTAGAGCACTGCCCTAACAGCACACCCACCGCTGTCTCCGTCGGATCTCCGTGGTCTACAGGTTTATACCGTCCACCTCCGTGGAGTGTGCGTGGAGGCAACGGAAACATCGGTGAGTGTGCTGTTTGGATGAATACAAGAACATCAGATTTGTTGAATCAGCTCTTTTTTATAATTTTTAGACAATCCGCAGTACGCGTAGTATACAAAGCACAGAGTGCCTATTGCACCCGCTCTCATGCGGTGTGACAGTATGTTTTGAAATATTTCTCTAATCCAATTGAAAGTTGTACAGTTTTTCATTTCATGAAATACTGATTTATAATCCACGGCGTTGTCTGTCCGTGCTTCCGGAGTAGCTGACCTGACCAGATGGTCATGACCAAATTGATTTAATTGGTTGAGGATTTTTCTTCAACCAATCAAATCAATTTGGTCAAACGTATTTTTTTCAACATTTCCTCCCACTTTACGACAGTCAATATTGAGAACGGATAGAAAATGGGCAACGGCAAAGTTGATCGTTAGAATGGGTTGGAAAATCCAAAAATGGTTTTCCTTGTTTATCCTTCGACTCAAAAATCAAAGAAAAATATGTACTGTCGGACAACAGGGAAACATGTGAGGAACAATATGTTTCTCATGAACACATGCTGCAAAGGTTGCAAAAAAACGTCATTTTAATCATTCTTGTTCGAAAAATATTTTTTTTTACATTGTTCTACCACTTCAATTCTTTGGGGGGGGGGAGATATGTTGTAGGTGGGTAGCAGACAGTCTTATGTAAAATATGGTGATAGCATATTCCAAAAAATGGCGGGAAAAAAATCTTCGAAATTCTCAAAAAATGTTTTCCCGATCTTCTGTTGTTAATTATCGGTCCAAAAAATCCACTGTGATGTAATTTGTAGTGCTGTATAACATATGTGCTTTCCATCAAAATCGGTTCGCTTGTTGTCGGAAGAGAAATAAATATTTTTTTTCATTCATCCTCTGTATCTTCCATATGTGTTGACATTTCGGGCTAAAAATTTCATGAATGATTACATGCGATGAGAACACCATCCCATGTGAGTTTGAACGACATAGGAGTGGGAGCACTTTTCACATGCTTATCCTGCTATACCCTTTTAAGAATAAGGGCTACTTTATTTTGCATTCAACACCCTAAAAGCAATCCGAATCAGCCAGCAGATCTCGGGCATCGGAGAGGAGATTTTTTTGTAGGCCTGTGTAATTTAATGTATTGTGCTGTTCTTGACAGTTCAATTTCTTATTGGAACGAGGAGGTAATGAGGTATCACACGCGACGAAAATTGCTTTAGTGAAGATGTTCAAAGATTCTTTGGCGTGCCAACACTCTTGGAACGGAAGAAAGAAAAAAGGCGTTGGCAAAAAACCATTGATGCATTTACAACTGATGGAAATATTGCAACGTAAGCAGTAATGACGCTCTAGTAGAAATTACTCTAGCCGTTCTCTAGGTCTCACAAGGGCTCGAAAGACGCATGCAAGTAACTTGCGAGGCCTGGTAAAGTCCTCGTGCTGTATTGTTGAAAGATGTTCCACGCGATAGTTTTAGATCTGTTTCAGATGATATGTTTATTGGGATTCCTGTGTTAGAACATGCTGGGTTTTTCCCACAGGAAACTAAATGCTCGATATTGTGCATATTTTTATGAAAGTTGCTCGATCGATTAGAGTGATTCATAACTTTGGCAAATTGGTTTTCAGGAGCCAATGTACAAAATAATTCGGGATCTACTCAGGAGCAAGTCCGAAAGCAGATCAGAGCTTGGTTTTAACAGGCACCAATAAGATTGAAAAATGTTGGAGACTTGTCTGCAGAAGATGGTCAGCAGAACGATGATGATTCTGATTGCGAAGATCAATATGATGACGAATATGAAAATGAAAGTGCATAAGCAAATGAACGAGCTGCAAATAAGAATTATTATTTTATTAGGAAACATAATTAATTATTTGAATTCAATTGAATCCATTTGAATTCATTGAAGATTTGGTTCTTATATTATTACATTACTGAAAAAAATTATAAAATGCTTTCATTCAAGTATACTTGTTTATGTAATGATGAATGCGGAGAATAAAATTTCCCTCTGTCTACATGTTGATTTGATTTATTAGTCCTCGGCTCAATATTTATATACAACGAAAGAATACTCAATGATAAAATGCTATGATTTTCTATGGGTTGAAGTCTGATAAAAATTCCATCCCTTCCAATTTGAAGTATCGATTCGGTTCATTCATTCTCATTATAAATTCGGAGGTTCTACAAGCCCTTTCAAAATATAAGAATGGAGAATATTGATTCAACGTCCATAATAAGTTAAATGCTCCTATGTATAATACTCTATCAAACGTTCGTTGAACGCTCAGAGGTTGCTAAAACGCTCCGGCTATTTAGAGGTTATTCGGATCCCAAGTTCCAATGAACGTTCGATTGACTTGGAATTCATGGTCCATCAACCTTCATTAGAACTATTTTGCGGCGGACATTCGAACGTTCAAGGAGTCTTCACAATACGTTTACTGAGCTAAAATCAACGTTCCTTGAAAGTTGGTACTGAGCGATGGAAACCTAAAATCAACGTTCATCAGAGCATCTTGTGCTCTTGGGGCGTGTTTTAGGGGAATAACATTCATTTGAATCCGCCTGGATAATTTGATTCTCACAATCAGAATGTTGAGTACCCGGGAAAAAATCATTAGATCTAATCGGATCTGATCAGATCTAATCAGATCCCATCAGATCTGAACAGATCTTTTTTTTGGGTCAATCAGATCTGATAAGATCTAACCCTATACATGACTAGATCTGACTAGATCTGAACAGATCTAGTCAGATCTGAACAGATCTCTTCATTGGATTAATCATATTTGATTGGATTTTCCCTTATATCTGACCAGATCTGCTCAGATCTGATTGGATCTGTTCAGATCTGCTTCTGCATAATACGAAATTCAATTCTCATCAGCATTAGACCTGGTGGATTCTCAGTAGATCTTCCCAGATCTCACTTGATCTGCTCAGATCTGATCAAATCTGATCCTAGATCTGATTGAATCTGCTCCTATATCTGAGCAAATCCGCTCAGATCTGATGAGATCTCATCAGATCTGAGCAGATCAGATGCGATTTGATGAAGACTCACACTAAGAAAAGTATTCAATTATATATATATATATATATATATATATATTAGCGTTTGGTAACAATTATCAAATTTCATAAGTTGGATGTGGCGGAATCAACATTCAGTTAGATGTAATTATCGATATATACAGATTTATAATTGAGACCTTTTGTCATACCGTTATCAAATGTCAAGATTATGAATGAATAGTCAAATTTTACTGTACGCTTTGTGAAATTTGGCTATTAATTCATAATCCTCCATATTTTCATGTGAAAACTGATTTTATAAACCTTTCTGTTTCAGGTTTAGCATGAAAAATAGCGAAAATTCCTGTATCTTTTTTCTCCGTGTTTATGCAGAACTGTTTAGATCTGATCAGATCTAACAATATTCACCATAAACCATCTAGATCTAGTAAGATCTGTTTAGATCTAGTTAGATCTACCTAGATCCACTCAGATCTATTCAGATCTACTCAGATCTGTTTAGATCTGGTCAGATCTGACGATTTAGATCTGCTCAGATCTGATTAGATCTGATGATTTTTTCCCGGGTAATCTAGAATGAGATGAGTATAAATATGAAAAATGAAGATAAAATTAAACGGGAGTCCAAATATGAAAACAATCAACCTGTTCGGAATCTTTCCCAAATGATTCCTCTGATTGAATAGGAAAATTGTGAGGCGATCCCACAATTAGAAAAAGTTTCATCATATTCTGCATTCAATAACTTTGAATGTTCATCGCCCTGAATATCAAATAATCTTGTAAAAAGAGAGTATCTTATACAGCACATATGGGGAAGGAACGGAATTTCCGCCTGACTGACGTATTCAAAAATATTTTCATCTATCAATAATTAAGAAGGAAGATGAAAATGACCGCGAACGTGCCATTCACATAATTTGATTTTGTAGGCACATTCTTTTCCACGGGCGCTGAGTTATGACGGTTATTGGGGGGGCTCAAGGTGACTCAAGGAAAAATCCCTCCATTCAGGACAGACATTTTCCGGAATTTTTTACAGGATTGGGGGGGGGGGGCGCAAGCCCCTCATACTCGGCGCCTGTGTTCCTTTTACTACATGTCCTGTATTGAGTATTACAACTCTTACTGTAAATTAGAGATTACAGATCAGAGGAAACACGATTTGAATCAGTAATCCCATGGTGCAGGAGTTGATGGTCCGGCAGTATTCTACGTTGTATTTCTTGTACATGTTGTTTTCATGTGTTGTATTTGTTTAAATTCATGTTCGATGCAGTTCATTATGAAGCAATAATTCGATCGCTAATAATCCATCTCTTACGACCAGTTGATCCTCCTTGAAAAAATATCCTTTTGAATAAAAATTTTCCAGCGCTCTTAACATTTTCAGTACTTTTTTTCATCGCATTTTCCACAATTGTAATCTTTGAATCATTTTGGACAACATCCATTGTGAATTGCCAGATTTTACAATGAATGACTTTCCGTACTTAGTAGGTACGATTGTAATGTGACCACACTGCATAGTTCACCTTACGTTCCATACAGTCATTTCGTGTGTCTCCATTACGACGTGATTATATTCCATACCCAAGTTCTTTTCACAAAATCTACGAATGAAATATATTTCGGAAGAATCATTGGTAGTGCTTTCTACTGCGATTAAAAATTATGCCGTAAGCAAAGAGCAAGCAGATCCAGGTTATCATCCAAGTATTTTTCACACTTCGTGCATGACATTCAAAACCCTTTCAAATTTGTATAAATTGCTCTCAATTTGCATCAATCAGGAGATTATGTTGATTCAGAAATTAGAACACTGATGCGGGCATGGAAAGGAATATTGGTATCATTTCATTTCTCAATTCGACTTTTCAATCAATCTTTCAGGGTCGAATTTACCATAGAGGTGGACTAGGCGCCGCCTAGGGGCCTCCACGGTTAGGGAGCCCCCACTCATTGATCAGGTTTTGTAGAAGTCGGAATTTCAATCTCTTAACCCTCATGAAAAAAATAATCTTGCTCACATACTTACTGCGGAATCAGTTTTGAAAATCAAAGAAATCCAACACTTTCCAGTGAACAAAATGTATTTAAAAGTATTGGATTATAATACTTCTGAATACACTCAGAAAACGCTATGTTTGACATGAAGTCAATGATTCTTTCTGTAGCTACCAACAACCCAAACCTGGCATTCTGTTAATGTGAAGAACTCTAGATTTGTTTCAAAAACTATGAACACCTCTGAAATCCTCTTAAGAACTCTCCTGTGGAAATCCGTGAAATGGGAGAGATTTCCAGTGAAATTTTCCTATCCGGGAACGTTCCCTGGGCGTATTATTTTTGCAATGAGTATTTGAATTGGCTTGATCAATATTACTTCTTTCATGAAGAAAAATAACCCTTCAGATTAAAAAAATAGTATCAGCTCCAGTACTTATAGTGAAAATAGTATTGAGAAAGATTGAATTTCAATACTTTTTCAATATCAGTACACTTTTTCATTTTTCGGAATTTCATTCCATATCACTTAATTTCTATGGAATTAATTGAGAAAGTTACACTGTTTGAAGTTCAAATTACTGAATCATTCGATTCGCCCGAATGTGGAGAGCTCTCGAGTAAGGGTTTTCAGTTGAAACAGCTAGTTTCGAGAATTAATTTTTATTTGTGATCCTTCAGAGGAACTCACAAATCGTATTCGCTCTAATAAAAATTTTTAATTCCCTTGAGGTGATATCAACGCTTACCAACCGAGCACGTCGGTTCAAAAAGGACACGCCTATACGATAGAAATATTAATTAGATTATTCTGATATTATACAAGAGTTTGCAGAGAAAAAATCTCGTAAAATTCTATCAATATAATGGATGAACATATTCAGAAATGGAATGGATTATCAAATGAAAATTGATAACCCAATCCTATATTCAATAACATCACTTTTGTGAAAAAGCGTCATTCTGATAATTACTTTGATATTGTCCTCATTGTTTGAATTGAAATGAGTTTTATTCAGTGTAAGGAACAGAAGTTCACTGTGAATTTTAATGTCACGTCACATATAAAATAACAATAAAATAATAAATACAAATATTAGTTCAAGTTCTGTATATATACAGGGGGTCCCATTTTAATCTGTCACTCAGAACGAATAGATTCAGAAGAAAATGTTTCGGGGAAAAATGTGAGAATCTGAGGGGGACATCCGATGGTGAACTTGGCTTTGACTTCAGATCCCACTTTCAAGGTCATTCTGAGGTCAACTCATGTTTTTTGAATGGAATCCCCTATTTTTTACTACCGGTTTAGATTCTACGTTAAAAACCAAAGAACTTTTGTCTCAAACGTTTTTTCGAAATCCCCATAGATGGCGCTCTAATTGATGAGAAAATGAGAATTCTCAAACCCTCGGATTGTATTGTGTCTAACATAATGCTGCACTCTTGAGTGTTTCTCATCTCCCGGAAATTGCCGTCGGCATCAGCGTTACCCAATGTGCACCACGAGGAGGTTGCGCGATCGGACTTTACACATCATTGTGGCCCTGAAAAGGGTCGATTGTCTGAACTGGAGGTGTATCTTCGGGGACGCATTAGGCATTCAGAAGATGTTCAAAATGAGCGCCGTTTCGCCTTTGACAAAGCGCAATTCTTTTATGAAAGTTTTCTACAGTTGCTTGCAACGTAGCAGGTGTTATTGCTGTGCATGCTCTTCTTATTCGATCTTTCATGTCATCGCGTGTTGTTGGAGGTTCACGGAATACAACATTTTTTATGTAACCCCACAAGAAAAAATCAGGTGACGTCAGATCTGGCGACCTAGGTGGCTATCGCACAGGTCCTCCACGGCCAATCCACCTTCTGGGAAACTTCTCGTCCAGAAATTTTCGAACAATTTGCATGTAATGAGAAGGTGCTCCATCCTGTTGGAACCACATCCTTGATCTCACGTCAAAACTCACGTCTTCCATAAGAGCAGGGAGTTCAAAATGCAAAAAACGAAGATACTCCGCGCCAGTCAGGTTTCCTTCAAAGAAATACGGCCCTATGATCCTGGAATCTACAATTCCGCACCAAACGTTCACACTCCAACGGTGTTGATGATTAATTGTACGGACCCAGTAAGGATTCTGAGCACTCCAATAATGGCGATTGTGCCTATTGAGAATTCCAACATTGTGAAATATTGCCTCATCAGAGAACATAACGTGATGAGAGAAAGTAGGATCTTCTTCAATTGTCCGTTGGGCCCACGTGCAGAAGTTCAATCTTGTTATGAAATCCTCAGCTGTTAGAGATTGCACCAAAATGATATGGTACGGATGATAATCCAACGATTTCAAGATACGCTGAGCTGTGGATCGAGGAATCTCGGTCATTTTCTCAATATCCCGAAGACTGATATGGGGATTAATATGAATTAATGCCAGGGATCTCACATCAGGACCATTGCCATCCGCATGAACTTTCTTGTTCCTCTCTCGTTTAAGGAGACCTTGACGAGCACGCTGTCCAAGAAATCGGATCGTGATGCGATTTGGACACCTCCGATCCGGAAAACGACGTTGAAACGTTCTTACAGCTTCAACATAATTTCCCCGCGCTTCACCAAGACATAACAAAACGTCAACAATATCGTTTGGCGCGTAATCAGACATGATATTTAGAAATGTGTTTCCTCCAAATGATAACAGAGAACTGAGCAGTTTGGGAATGCTGAATTTCTGAGGTATTCACACGTGAATCAAAACAATAACAATTTCCAAGAACAAAACCAAAACAAAACACAACCGACGGCAATTTCCGGGAGATGAGGAACACTCAAGAGTTGAGCATTATGTTAGACACAATACAATCCGAGGGTTTGAGAATTCTCATTTTCTCATCAATTAGAGCGCCATCTATGGGGATTTCGAACAAACGTTTGGGACAAAAGTTCCTTGGTTTTTAGCGTAGGATCTAAACCGGTAGTAAAAAATAGGGGATTCCATTTAAAAAAGATGAGTTGACCTCAGAATGACCTTGAAAGTGGGATCCGAGGCCAAAGCCAAGTTCACCATCGGATGTCCCCCTCAGATTCTCACATTTTTTTCCCGGAACATTTTCTTCTAAATCTATTCGTTTTCGAGATATTCTAAGTGACAGATTAAAATGAGACACCCTGTATATATGTATATATGTGACCTGGTCTACGCAAAGGGGGCTTAGGTGTGAAAACAAGTTTTCGAGAAAACAGCTGTTAAAGATGAAGAAGTCATTTCATCAGTTTCGCATTAGTTGTTCGCTTCTAGAATTCTAATGTTCTAATTGTAAATTTGTGAATTTTTATGTCAAATGACGTGCTGTTGCCTTGAAATAAAATTTCTCAACATATGAAATGATGTCTATTATTTTATAATTTGATCTCCAAATTTTTCTCATTTTCAATCATTTCTGCTCTTCTCTTTGTACATTTCAGCAGACTTCCCTACCAGTCAGAAACTTCTGGTTTGCGCCATTCGAAAGAGCATATTTCACTCCATCCAAATCGCCAAAAGAGTGAAAAATGATTTTTTCATAACTAAGCCCCCTTTTCGTAGGCCAGGTCACATGTGTATATATATGGGGCATTCTTTGTCAGATCAGCCACCCCCCCTGCGCATTTCAATTTTTGAGATGGAAAATGTTTGATGGGCTTGAACTTTTAGTTCGAGTGTCTACTTTCCAATGCCGTATGGTACTTCTCGAACATGGCGACTATTTAACCAATATGGCGGCGGAAACGAAGGGGGAACGTGATGGTGATGATCAAAACCGTTCATAAAACTATAATACACGGGGTTTGGATAATTCTGTGGATTGAAACATGCAATTCGAGCATCTCGGATTAATTGCATCCAGTTGGAATATTGAAATTGCAAATGGTGAATCCAATGTGGCGGCCGGAATTCCAGAATCACTCCGAATTTTCTGGAACTTAGAGAAAGGGGGTTTTTGGGTTCGCTGATGACGAATCCGAACTCAGATTTCCGGAATTACAAATGGCGAATCCGAAATGGCGGTCAGAAAATTTCTAATTCACTTCAATTTGTGGGAACATTACCATCCTGAGGGTTTCTTGGTCGGTGATCATGAATCCGGAATCAGATTTCCAGAATTGCAAATGTCGAATCCAATATGGTGGCCGGAATTTCAGAATCACTCCGAATTCCTTGAAGCATGGGGGAAAGGAGTTTTTCGGGTCGCTCATGATGAATCCGAACTCAGATTTGCGGAATTACAAATGGAGAATCCAATATGGAGGTCGGAAAAAATCTAATTCGCTTCAATTTATGGAAACATAAACATTCTGAGGGTTTTGTGGTCACTGATCAGGAATCCGGACTCAGATTCCCGGAATTGCAAATGGCCAATCAAATATTTCGATCGGAAAAATTCTATATCTCTTGAATTTGTAAAAACATTGTCATACTGGGGTTTTTGGATTCGCTGATCACAAATCCGGACTCAGATTCTCGGAATTGCGAATGGCGAATCCAATATGGTGATTATTCTACTGTTTATGTTACTAGTATAAAATCCATCTACTTCCTCCAAAATTCTTGATAGTTTTTTCCCCCCTTGCACTGCTACAGGGTGTCTACTAATACTGGAGATCCAATGGAATCGACCAATCATTTATATGCCATGAAAAGGATGTCCAATGAGAGAAATCGAAATTTCCAGTAGTAGACACCCTGTGCTAGCAGGTAAAATGTCGGCTTTGAACTCCAATTCCTCCGATTTGTTGGCTGAATATTTCGTTGCAACGAATTCTTGAACAATTTTTCTCCCAACCCACGATGACAGGACGATAGTTAAAATTTGTAATTTCAATGGATTGTTGGGTACCAAGATTAATAGTTTCTCTTCGGGTTCATCAAGCATTCCTTCTAGTTCAATTTTCCTGTTCAAGCGCGTCTCATTGACATCTCCGAGTGTCTCATTCTCCAATTGAGGGTCCATTCTCATCGAACTCTCAATACTTTCAATTCCTTCACTCATATCATTTGATTCATTTACCACCTCGTTATCTGGTAATTTGTACGAGGAACCCTTTATTCATACATCCAACACAAATTTGGGAATTCGTACATGAATGAGAAAATTCCTGCAACATAATCTCCGATATCTTTCGTCAATTTCTACCACCGTGTCCGGCATTTTTGAATGAATTTAAGTATTGATCCTTTGGAAGGATTCGCGGCATCATGTATCAGGAGATCGAATAAATCAGATGAAAATAAGCGGACAAATGCATGGAATCGATTCTTATCAACTGATGCTGTATTGTTCTGTGATCTCTGAACCTAATTTCATGTTGGTTCGTTGTAACGTCAATTGTTTTTCTCGTCTCCTGTTTTGTATTGTTTCACTCGTTGTCACTCCATGAATGCTCGCGACGTTTAAGCCTCAGAGTTTTTGTGTTTTTCGAATGATAAGACCTTATGAGGAGTTCGCATATTGTCATCTGATTCATTCGATCATCTCACACACGATGCCGCGTATTATTCGAACGGACCGATGTGCAGATTCATTCAAAAAAGCCGGACAGATTGGTAGAAGATTACGTAAGATATCGCAGGTTATGTTGCAGAAATTTCCTCACCTACCCGCGAATTCTAGAATTTGTGATGCATGTATGGAAAAGGGTTCGTCGTACAAATTACGAGTTGACGAGGTAGTTGATGAATCAAATGATATAAGTAAAAATATTGATGGTATTGAGAGTTCGATGGAAATGGATGTCCCAGTGGAGGATGAGACATACGAAGGTTCTAATTATACACGCTCAAACAGACAAATTGAACTGGAAGGAATGCTGGATGAACTCGAGCAGAAATTTTCAACCTTGGAATCCAACAATCCATTGAGATCACAAATTTTGACTATCGCCCCATCACCTTGGAGTGTGAGAAAAATCGCCCAATAATTCGATACCACGCGATACTTAGCCAACAAATCGAAGGAATTGAAGTCCAAATCCGGCATTTTACCTGATAGCATTGCAAGGGAGGGAAAAAAACTCTTTCAAGCAATCTTACAAAAAGTAAATGGATTTCATACCAGTGACATAAACAGTAGGATGATGCCTGGAAAGAAAGATGTCGTTCCTGTGCAGATTAATGGAGAGCAAACGTTGAAACAGAAACGTCTCTTACTTGTGGGTTTGAAAGAACTTCACACTGTATTCAAACAGTCTCACCCAGAAGATAATATCAGCTTTAGCGCGTTCGCTAGACTCAGACCAAAAAGTTGCATACTCCCTGGAGCTTGTGGAACACACTCAGTTTGTGTTTGCACAATACATTAAAATGCGAAATTGATGTTGGATGCAATTGATATCCAAAAGCTGACCTTGAATACAGAAAAGCCACTAACGAACTTCAAAGACTGCCACAATGGAATTGTTTGTGAAAGACCTGAGGCTGATTGCTATCTTGATGCATGTAATGATTGTCCAGGAGTTTCGCAGTTTTCGGAGAAATTAAATGATCTACTAGAGAATTCGTTCATCACAGACCTTCAATGTCCAGTTCGGACGGCAACGGATCGTTCAACTCTACGAACAGAAATCATGAAAATTGAGGATTTCATACTCGAATTGTCTAATAGACTGACGGGTCGGTGCCGAATCAACGAAAAACCAGATCAACGGAAAAAAATTTACTAGCAGTATGAAGTTGTCATTTTGTTGCAGTATGAAATGAAATTAGTCATAGATCATTGATTAAATTAAACGAAAATCCGGTATTCTTGTCGTATGCGGTCTACCGGAGACTGGTGGTCTACCGGAGTAGACCGCATACTGCCCCACATAGGGTTGCAGTATGCGGTCTACTGCAGTAGACCGCAAGGTGCTTACTATATGCTTCTTGTATGAGGTCTACCCTAAATAGAGTGCATACGACAACGGTGACGGTTGCAGTATGGGGTCTACCTGGGCAGACCGCAAGGTGCTTCCATAACGACTGTTGTATGGGGTCTACCGTGAGAAAGCGGCAAAGCATAGGATAAGAAGCAGGCAAGTAGTACAGAAGACGAACTGCAGGAACTGAAATGAAAACTACTGGACACATTTCATCGGCTACTGGACACGTATTCCAAACACGACTGCTATAATTCACAACCGAACTGATACCTGACTCTCACTTCATTCAAAAGAGACTAACGGTTTGTGATGAAAATTCTTCACACGCACACGTACGCACATACACGTAGTTGTCGAAAATTCATTGAATACACGCGCGTACGTTTCCTACATATTTACTGTTTCATTCATAACGTCGTGGGATTCCAGGTACTTCTTGTAACAACACTTTGATGTACAATGTGCTGCTATTCAGGTCGTAGATAACGTTGTTCTTTCTCTTTTTCTCTTTCATTTATTTTCATTTCTGTGGAACATTTTCTTTTCACTATTCCTCTCATTCTCCTGCTCCACTCAAATTTCAGCAAGTTTCGGTGCTTCTACATAAGTACCTGACTGTTATTTCTCTGCATTTTCACCTGCACTCGAACTGTTTTCCATTACGCATGCTGCAGTTTATCGAGATCGTTTCCCACCTACCGGGGTAGACCGCATAATACAATCCTTACCCTTATCGTATGCACTCTGCTCAGGGTAGACCCCATAGACAGACCGCATACGACAAGGATACCGAAAATTCTTTATGTTAACCTATTCACTGCGCCCGTTTATTACAGTAGACACGTAATTCATCATTCTAATAAAATTGTTAATGATCTTCCTAATCGATCGGTACAATCAAACTGTTTCAAACGTCTGTAGAGAACGAAAATCGGTTTGTTGTTATCATAAACCTAACCATACCATAATCATAAACATAACAAAGGGAAATTAAGTTTACCGTGGGGTTGTGTTAGCAAATCAATGTTTTTTACTTTTCGTTAAATTTAATCAATGATCTATGACTAATTTCATTCCATACTGCAACAAAATGACAACTTCATACTGCTAGCAATTTTTTTTTCGTCGATTTGGTTTTTCGTTGATTCGGCACCGACCCAGACTGACAATTCTGAAACCTCATTCATTCATCTCAAAGCAACAAAATCTTCTCATCCAAGAAAGGAAACACAACCTCCGCGATGGCGAAGTACTGGTGACGTTTGATTTTTCTGAAAACTACGCGTATGTTTGCCAGGATGCTTCACAAGCATCCCATTTTAACAACGATCAATGCACCGTATCCTCTGCCATTTATTATCATGAGGAAGGACCTGTTGTTAAGCACAAAAGTTTCATTTTCTTATCTGAAAGTTCAAAACACGACACCTCCGCTGTTTATGCTATTCGGACTTCGTTAATTCCTCAAATCCAACGGAATGTGGAAAAAGTCAACAAGATTATTTATACCAGTGACGGAGCGAAGCAGCATTTCAAAGATAAATCTCAAATCGCGAACTTGATTCAGCACAAAGAAGATTTCAGTATTGATGCTGAATGGCATTACAGCGCAACTGCTCACGGTAAAGGTGCTTGTGACGGGATTGGTGCTACATTCAAGAGAGAAGCATATAGAGCGAGTCTGACTGCCAAACCTCAAAATGCCATATTGACGCCCCAAAAACTCTACAGTTGGGCAAAGAGTAATTTCGAAACCATAGGCATTATGTACCATGATGAAACATATCACGAGAAGATGAGACGGAAACTCAACAAACGATTCGAGAAGGCCCAACCTGTACCTGCGATTCTCAAGAACCACGGTTTTGTGATAGGATCCAATAATGAAGTGCTCATCAAGAGGTACTCGAATAATGATGGGAACAGAGTGTGGTGGCTAAATGGACAACCATAAGGTACGTACGCTGAGTTGGACAACTGCTAATTGAGAGAGATGTCACAATAATCGGCCCTTTTCAGGGCCATTCGATGTGCAAAGTCTGATCGCGCAACCTCCTCGTGGTGCACATTGGGTTATGCTAATGCCGACAGCTTGGAGCCTGAATACACAAACCCACAAGCTCAAAAGCAACAGTATTCATGGTTACGGTCAGAGAAGATTTGCAAGGAGTTTCATTGGAATGGAGTCAATTGAAAGTTCGCGGATTCGTGTGACCAGTTCACGAATAATTTCTGAAATGAGTATGATATTTGTTCCCATCATATTGAATGTCTTCGTCGATAATTGTACGTGATGCGTCCATCCCGATTTCAGAGATGTGACCTCAATTTCGTAATCGACGACTAGAAGTTTTTCTGAACAAGGGCTTACTTTAGAGGGCAGATGATTTCTCATATCCAGACCGTCATGAATTTTCACATTGAATCTTCCATTCATGATTCCGGAAATCTGGGTTCGAATATGTATCGGCGATCCCTCAAACTCCCGTCCGACAATCCTCTCTGGAATTTTTCTTATTTTCAATTTCTCCTAATGCCATATTCGACTCACCATTCGTAATTCCAGAAATCTGAATCCGGATTCTTGATCAGTGACTTCAAAAACCTGAGTATGACAATGCTTTCACAAATTTAAGAGACTTTGAATTTTTCCGATCGCCATATTGGAACCGCCATTCTCAATTCCGGAAATCTGAGTCCGAATTCGTGATCAGTGACCACAAAACCCTCAGAATGTTGATGTTTCCATAAATTGGAGCGGATTAGATTTTTCCCGACCTCCACATTGGATTCTCCATTTGTAATTCCGGAAATCTGAGTTCGGATTCATCATGAGCGACCCAAAAAACTCCTTTCCCCCATGTTTCAGGGAATTCGGAGTGATTCTGAAATTCCGACCGCTTTAGTGGATTTGACATTTGCAATTCCGGGAATCTGAGTCCAGATTCATTATCAGCGACCAAAAAACCCTTTGGATGGTAATGTTTCCAGGAATTAAAGTGAGTTAGAAATTTTCTGACCGCCATATTGGATTCGACATTTGCAATTCCGGAAATCTGATTCCGGATTCATGATCAGCGACCAAGAAACCCTCAGGATGGTAATGTTCCCAGGAATTAAAGTGAATTAGAAATTTTCTGACCGCCATAAAAGATTCGCCATTTGCAATTCCGGAAATCTGAGTTTTGATTCGTCATCAGCGACCCCAAAAACCCCCTTTCCTCACGTTTCAGAGAATTCGGAGTGATTCTGAAATTTCGGCCGCCATATTGGATCCACCATTTGCAATTCCAATATTCCAACTGGATGCAATCAATCCGAGATGCTCGAATTGCATGTTACAATCCACAGAATTATCCAACCCCCGTGTATCATAGTTTTATCCCCGATTTTGATCATCATCATCCTGTTCCCTCTTCGTTTCCGCCGCCATATTGGATAAATAGTCGCCATGTTCGGAAAGTACGATACAGCATCGAAAAGTAGACACTTCAACGAAAATTTTGAGCCCATCAAACATTCTTCATCTCAAAAATTGAAATGCGCAGGGGGGTGGCTGATCTGACAAAGAATGCCCCGTATACGAAATCCCGCCTAGGGGTCCCCCCATGGGTAAATCCGGCACTGCAATCTGTCATGCAATTAATATGGGTTCGCAATATAGGTAATCTTTGGGCGAAAATTAAAACATAAGAAGTGAATTGGTAGTTTCCCAAACGTACTCTCTCATTGTCTGAAGGATTCCCACTGGATGCCTTGAGTAACGTTTTTCACCATCTTTAAGGTATCTTTCAGGGTGTCGAGCGACTCAGGAAATCCGGGAATCATCCGGGGATTTTCTTCCACCCTTGAAAAACCCGGCAAATATCCGGGAATTCCGGAATTACCCTGGAAAATTTCGATGGTGCATCGAAACACAACAGGAAATGTTCTGTTACGATTCATAAATCACAATTCATCATAAAAGTATTATGCTCAACATAGGGAGAATATATTGAAACTTTTACTCGAAAGTTTTATGTCCAGATTTGTCATATTCACAGGAACTTGTGAATGATTCATTTTCGATGTAGTTAATTTTATTCCCCACAATTTTGACAAATGATTGTCCCAAGGCAACACGGATATTGGAACCCAATACATACTCAAGGGTGTTGTACTACACAATTCAAATTTTTATTTTGATATTGAAGTGCATGGTTGTCAAAAGCATAGGATTCTACTTTTCCTCATTGTGATCACGAACCTCCACTCCTATAATTCATAAATATCCACTCAGAAATTAATTTCTGAAAATTCCCCTGAAAAAACGCCCATCATAGTGATCCAACTCCTCAAATTCCATAACAAACTGTAATATGAAATGTCGCATCAAAAGTCATCTTCAATTTTGTAACAATAATATTCACAGATATTGCCACATGGGTTGAGATGATACGAAATTTCGTGAAACTGATACGTGAAAAACTTCATATCTGTGCTATGAAGTGTCGTACTGATTTTTCTCATAGTGTATTAAACGATATCAAACATCGAACAACAATTCTTTCTTGCAGTTGATCCCTTTTGTCACAAAATGTGATGTATAAAAAACATTTTTTGCCTTCTGTCCTTCAACAAGTCTTCGATCTTGAAGAAAATATATTATCGAGCACTGCTCATAAACTTTTTATGGAGATATTAAATTTCATTCCGATAGAATGAACAGTGCAAGTGAAAATGAATCCTCTTTAAATTACTTCTACAATCAAGGAGATACTAGCACCGTGGTACTAGCCAAATCGTTTATGTCAAACTATTCAGAAATGGCTTCATACAATCAAAATACCGCTCTGTACAACAATTATTTAGAGCATGTAAAATTGTTGAACAGAGCAATATTTTAATTTTATTGAAACCTTTCCGAATAGTTTGACATAAACAATGTGGTTCGTGCCATGGTGCTAAATTACTATATTATAAAGTTTTACACACAAAGTTTCTAAGAATTCTTTATGCCTCAAGGAATCTGTAGAAACTGGAGGCTTCCGAAGTAATTGATCTAGGTGATCCGGATCAGATACTTCGGAAGCCTCCACTCAGTTTAGAAAAATTTATTCAATAGTTTTCGAATAAACTGGCCAATACGAAATAGCTAGCGTGCGTCTCTTGCTATCTTCTGATTTTATCTCTTTCTAATCAATGATCCGAGTCACCAATGCTAGTATCCCCTCAATAGGATAGGTATCAGAGTTACCATCCAAGCACGTTTTCCTTCGTACCAAAATACTTATAACTGAAATCATAAAAAGAGTTTGCAATTTTCAGAAATGATTCATTGAGACTTCATTTACGTCTGCACAGGGCCCGAATTTTGGAAAATTTCGAAAAATTTTTCACGTCAATAAGGGCAATGGAAATTTTCTTACCATTCTTATCACTAAGAGTATCCCAAAGTTTGACAAGATGGGTGTTGATAATTCATCAAATTCATTGAGATTTCACTTTTGTTTAATTTCAATAAACAACCCGAACTTCACTCGAATTTCATGTTTCTAACCATGACAATAATAACTTAATAGAAGTAATTATATTATTGAACATGTGAATCGCAGGCAAAAAGTGATGAGCAATTTTCGACTCATCAAACGAATAATTTATGTCATTAATTCGAAAAGGACAAAGTTCTATAATCATCTTTTGGTTGAGTACTTTCAAACGTCCCGCGTACCATCTAGCACCTGCTCTAACCGCTAGGACTATTATCCAATGGATGCAGGGGTGCCACCATTAATGTTTGGCTATCTCCTTACGTCGCCTTGCGTGACTACGATTTCATAACCTAAACGGTTACACAGAATTCAAATTGAGTAAGGTAAATCAAATTTTCGTCAGATGCATGAGTAGAACCTATTAGGGATAGAATAGTTTTATCTACTTTGATAAAATTGTGCGATCGGAGCAAAAGTTTTCCAAAGTCATTTGTAACCCTACTTTGTTGGTCGAATTGATCTTAACTCTCATTAATTATGTACAGTTGCTTAGTTTAATTCTAGTGTGTAAGAGTAATTAACAACTCATGTTATTTCATGACATTTGTTTATCCTAATTTTGATTGAACATAATATCTATTTTGAGCTATAAAAGAAAGTCTAATGAAGATACACAGTATAATAAACAATTGAATATCTTCAATATCAGCGAATCATTGTATTTTGCTTGAATGTTTTGTAATTCTCAGATGACTTTAATATAATATTTCGTGTTATATTATCATTTTGAAAGTTTACACTTGCATAATATCATCCAATAAGCATAACATCTACAACTCGCCTAAAAGTTTCGCGTAATACATGTTTTAGATATCTATTAGACATTTGTTAGAGGATTGTCCAAAAGATATCACAGGGATATCTAAACGATATCCCACACAACACTTTCAGATAAGTTTTAGATGTTATGTTTATTGGGTAATATTTAAATATTTTGCGACAGAGTTACACTGTAAAAAATGTCTATGGGACAATTCCTATAAATTTATGTGAAGTAATTAAAATATATATGAGTTAGGAATTTTTCCGTCCTTATCCGGAAATTTATTGTAAAACGCTGGTAAGTATTCCATAAAGTTTTGAATTTTCAGTTAAATTTGTGAGAAATTTCATACATGCATATCGGAAATTAATTTCTTATCCAATGATTGGAATTTTCTGGTAGTTTTAGACAGAAAAATTCCGATTATTTTTCACAGTGTACAAATTTGAAAGTGATCAACACTACACAGGAAAAAAAACTATCTTGTATCAAGACAATATTGTTTTCGTTATATATAAAACACGGATTGTCTCAGTTCAATGCAATTTGCTTTGAATCAAAAACAGGAAAAAACAAAATTCTTGATTCAAATCAAATTGCATTGAACTGAGACAATCCGTGTTTCATATATAACGAAAACAATATTTTCTTGATACAAGATAGTTTTTTTTTTCTGTGTACATAAAATGGATGTACAAATTACAAAAAATACCAAGCTTCCGGGGTTGATATGTTCACAAAACATATTTCGTGATAAATATTAGAACTTGTAAATTCAGATTGAACCGGTTTGCATATAAGTTTTTCGGGTCTTATCCGTTTGGCACTTTTCAATACACAAGAGAAACAAGTTCATGAACTGCGTAATTTGATTTTCTTGTATTTGCACGATAAAAATAGTTGCAACAGCAAAATGAACAGTGAAGTCTATGCAACTGAGAACAGTTATATGAAGGTTCAAATTCTAATCTGTAAGACTTCACAAATATTTCAAGATGGAAAAGTTGTGGATCCCTTCTCGAAATTTTCCAAAGAATATTCTGATTTATTATAGCGCAAATTACAATAAACTCACTATAAAACATCAATACTGCTCTCTTAGGCTGGTCTCCCATGGACCGGAATTTTTAAGGAACGGAGCAGAGTCCGAAGCCCCAATTGGTTCGTCTATAGTAACTTACTAGAATTCTTTGGAAATCTTCTGGAAATTCCGCTCGATGAGACAGGGGGAGGAGGGAGCCTTGAGCTAACATTGCGTATGTCAAAGAATTCATCATCTCATTTTATCATTTGTTTATACGTATGAAGCTCATTAGAATATGAGTAAGTAAAAAAATAAGATCATGATTTTTTTTTGACATACGTCATTTTGGTTCGAGAAAGCAGGATAATTCTCAATGAGTGTTTTGGGTGGGTAATTAACCAACCATTGATCTATAGGTTTGAATTAGTCATTCAATGTGGATCTATCATTTTCGATTGTATATATAGTTTTGAATAGGGAGTTAACTACATTTCCACACAGCACAGAAGTTCAAAAACAATTCTTAAGAATACATAATGAGTTCTTCGAACCCTAATTGGACTTTCCATGAACTTTTTCGAAACTGGTGTGCTGTGTGGGTTATATCAATAGTATTCAATGATATGGTGTATTTTCAATAGTTTCCTACGATAAACGACATTTCTATTCACATCCTATGTTCAAAATCTATGTGTGAGTGACAGAAAAAGAGAGTAGGATTTCGAATGAAACCAAACCTACAACAAGAGTATTCTCTATGAATTTACAGTGCCCAGATTGAAATGAAGCCGAAAGGGAGGTGTTCATACCACAGAAATTATGCTATTGAGTTTACGTGGTCTGAGGCAGTACCCGGAGACCCAGGAAGTGCGAGTTGTAAAATATGTAAGCCGTGAAAGATATTTAAAATCGACACTATGGGCCGTCAAGCGTTCTTGAGTCATGTAACAGGAAAAAAGCATAAGGAAGCCGTGAAAATAGAACAACATACTCCTCCAATCGCACGTTTCTTCCAGCAAGGGATGCATAACGTTGATTCTGGTATTGCCTCTGTTACTCTACCTCAGCCTGAAAATTCCCTGCTCGACCCGGATGATCCAGCCCCAGTTGAAGCACTTGCGACAGATGCACGCTCTGAAAATCCTCATTCCTCAAAATCAACGGTTTCGGCACCTGGTTCTTTTAGATCACTAATGACGAAATTCCTTTTTAACGATTCCGTTACGAAAGCGGAAATCATATGGTGTCTCCATACGGTTGCGAAGCACCTTTCGAATCGGTGTGCTGCCGAATCTGTTTCACTTTTCTCTCAGATGTTCCCTGACAGTGACATTGCCAAAAAAATAAAATTACATGAAGATAAAATAGGTTACACGATTGTGTACGGTTTGGCACCATTTTTCCGGCAAAATCTGCAGGAGCAGTTAAACATGTGTAAATTCGTGTCAGTTGGATTCGACGAGGCACTGAATGAGGTGTCTCAGGAGAAACAAATGGATGTGATGGTCAGATTTTGGGACGTGACAACTAATTTAGTATGTACCAGATACTTGTCATCTGTTTTTCTTCAAAGTGCTAAATCATCCGATTTGAGGGTTGGGCTGAAACACGCTGTGGGAGGGAGACTTGAAAGTAGAATCATCCAAGTTTCTATGGATGGACCTCCAGTAAATTTCAAAATGCTCAGAGAACTGCAAACTGAGTTACAAGAAGTGCACGGGACCTCTCTCATATACCTGGGGAGCTGCGGTCTACACGTCATTCATGGAGCGTTCAATCTGGTTTCATGTCTGCATCTTGGGAACTGAAAGAGTTCTTTTGCTCACTGTATTACTTTTTCAAGGACTCCCCAGCACGTTGCGGGCATTTCACCAAAACCACCTCATCAGATGTCTTTCCTTTCCCATTTTGCTTCACGCGATGGGTTGAAAATTCGAAAGTAGGCACAAGAGCTATTACAATGCTACCGCATTTGAAAAAGTGGGTGGAACAGGTGCGTAATGAAGGCAGAGACAATGACGTTAATAAAGGTCATAAGCATTTTGACAGAGTGGTTACCGCTTTGAACGACAAGCTTTTGGGTCCAAAGCTCGCTTTCTTTGTTTCAAATGCAGACATGGTAGAACCTTTCTTAGCATCGTTCCAGTCAGACAGCCCTATGGCTCCATTGCTATTCCGGAAGTTGCAATCCCTCACCCTTGCGCTGATGGACCGCGTGGTACGGAAGGAGGTCTTTAAAGAAGTTTCGAAAATATCTCCGGTAGATCTGAAGGAAGAGGACAATCTACTCCCAGCCAAAAGCATTGATATAGGCTTCGGCACCAAAGCGGCAATCAAGGATGCGACACAATCAGGACGCAGAATCCCAGATAATGATGTGGCAAAATTTCGCATTGAATGTCGGAATATTTATTTGAAAATTATTAGTAAAATTATTGAAAGATCGCCACTCACATACAAGATAACAAGAGGACTCTCGTGTCTTGATCCTGCGGTGGTAGTTGAAAGTTCAAACTTGCTTGACGGAGGGGTCGCAGTGGTCTTGGATATTGTTTCCACTCAGAAGAATCTGATTTCCGGCACTAAATCAGATCGAATTAAGAAAAGTTATTGCTCATTGGTAAAACTACGTGTTGTCACAGATAGTTTTGAAGAATTCGATTGTGCACACAACCGTCTGGACACCCTCTGGTCAGAGGTGATAGCTGCAGCACCCTCCTCTGTACCCAATAAAGAAGATCTTATAGATTTTGTACAAATGTGTCTCATTCTTTTTCATGGAAATGCAGCTCTTGAACGTAGTTTTTCTGTAAACGTTGACTGCGTTCTTGAAAATCAGCGTGAAGAGGGTTTGAAAGGCATCCGCGTGGTTCAAGATGCAGTCGCATCCGCCGGAGGTGTACTTGAAGTAGATATAACTGAACGCATGGTGCATGTTGCAAGGAACGCTTATTCATTCTCCAAAGAGGCGAAAAACAACAGGAGTCATGAAGAGGAACTGAAAATAGATAAGATATCTCAGAAAAGGGAGGCTACCATAGAGATGAGATGAGAGACTTGGAGATGAAGAAACAAAAATTATTAAGAAAAGCGCAGATGGCTGCTGCTAGTATCGATGAAGAAATCGGAACATTGAGGAAATCTTAATTTATTCTAGCAGTTATAAACTATATAAACGCTAGTCATTTTATGTTTATGAATATTTATTCTCAAATCATAACACTTCATTTTATGTACCGTTGAAGAATTGCTTTCAATGAGAAGGATATTTTTGTTTTAATAATTTTATTGAAGTTTATCAATGTTTCAATTTCGTTTCCGCTTTGAATTCTATTCAATGTCCAAGAAGCATTTTCAATAAAATTTTAATTTCAATTCTTGTATTCACTTTATTCAACTCCTCAACCATGAAGCTGAAGTTAGCAGTAGCGAGCTAGCGGTGGATGGATGTAACTTTTGATTGAACTTGATTCGAGTATTTTTCATATTAGGAATTGATTGGGTGGCTTTCAACTATGCGATTTAGTTATATGAATATTTGATAAGACAATTACCTCCAAATTTCTTAGCGTGAAAATCCACTTCTCAAGTACTCTTTTCTGAGAATAATTCAAGAGTTCAAAGATATTTCTGGGCTGTTCATTCCACATGGAGAGAAATTTGCAAGACTAATGGTGTGAAAATAGACATGGGTTTGAAGCATGGATTATAAAACGAAATAAATGCGTGGCCTCATGCCTTTGAAGGATAGCGCATTGCGATCAACACTTGAGACTTCGCGATTATCCCGGGATACTTCAAGCGATAGAAGTATGGGAACTTTTCACACCATTAGTCCTCCAAATTTCTCTTCGTGAGGTGAGGCTACATTCCTGGACATTCAGAGAACTGCATGCGCTGTCTGGGTAGGACTCAGATACATCCCGAGTCGAAATTTAAAACCTCCTTTACCCCTAACTATGGAAGATACGGCAATTGTACCATTTTGACAGGCACAGAGACAGCTATATCCTCCTTCCTTGTCCCTCAAAGTGGTGCAAATTTCCTGATCTTCCATAGGTAGGGAGAAAAGAGATTTTAACCCTCTAACCGTAACCCCGGTCTCACAGACCGCTATTAAAACTTCATTTTTACATAATTCGAACTTTTTCGGTCAATTTGTTTGAAATTTTATTCCTATTTTGCGGAGAATTATTCACTAAGTTCTATACATAAACACACTATCTCACCCCTCAGATATTCATAATGATTGGAAAAAATGTTTTCTCCACTTCTGACAACTTTGAACATGAAGAAGAAGGTAATAGTGGTCTGTCAGACCGGGGGTTACGGTTAACGTGATTTTGAGAAGGGTTTATGGTTGAAGGGTTAATTTTCTGTTCGGGATATATCCTACGATATAGCGTAGAAATATCATTTGGAGTTTGAATCCTTTACGAAAAAGATCAAAATTATTAACGATATTCCGGAATAAATACTTATGAATAAAAATTAGCAATTGAGAATCAAACCAAGTAAAATCTGATCGATGAAACGCGATCAGATGCGTCGCAATGTCTATAAGGTTGAAGGTTGTAAAATAATGGATTGAACGTTCCGTCATGTAGATATCGGAACTCGCTGAAATCCTCATATGCTTTTTCTTTTTTAAACCAAAAAAATTTGAAAGGGATTTCTTTTTTGAATTTCATATTACTGTTTTTGAAAATCCTCCATAAACTTCTAAATATTCATCCCTGAGAATTTCTAACTTTCTATCGATATTTTTTCAAGTGAACGCTCAGCAAACGAAGAAATGTGTAAGCTCGTCAAAAATATCGCTGACGCCGATAATGATTTATTTTTCCCAACAACATTGGTAAATACCCGCCAATGTGGCGCCAATTGGCCAGATCTGGCAATCCTGATTAGATTCATATTCAAGCAAACCATTTTTTTAGAGTGTACCGAGAAAAAAATTACTTCAGAAAAAGAAACCATTTCTTCTAATCATGAGAAAGGAATATTCTTTTAATTTAATTTAGATTTTATCCATATTTGGATTGTTCCGATGACCGTCTAAGTGAATTGATAAAACATATTTCAGAACGAAGAGATATGCGTTTGAATGGAAGGAATATTTCTTGACCAGTGTTGAAAGAATTGGGTTCTTTACCTAAAATAATTTTTCTCTCAATGCACTAAATCAAAAAGAAAAGGCTGGACAAAAAGTCAACGTTACTTCAACATTTGGGTCTTGTTTCATAGTCATGGAAAATATCCGGAAAACAGGTAATACACTTTGAAAAAATACCCGGGAAATTTCGACTTTTCCACCCGGGAAACCCGGGAGTTTACTCGGGAATTTGGCGCAAGCCTTGCGCTCGACCCCCTGTCTTCGTTTGAGACATCTAACAGACGTCCAGAAACTCCTGAAACAAAAACAACTCTCTGAACACATTCTTACAGGATCATTCAAAATGTAGTCAAAATTCATATCTAAGGCATTACAAATACATTTAAACACTGAAAAAAAAGTCTAGTGCTCACGAAGACGTGGTGTGGGTAAGACAAGTATTTACAATTACATATGGCAACAAAGTGTACAGTAACGATTGCTACGAATAATAAAAATTGTGGGACAGAGTATTCGATGCATTCATTTTGAATTCTCATAGTTCCAATTCAACTCATTATGAACCCTTTCTGAACTGATGTGCTGTGTGGGTAAGAACGATCACCGAGTCGCGAGTCATTACTCAATTTCTTACGTAGCATGATACCAGCAGCAAGCATGAAAGCACGGAAGCAAGAAAGATAAATAACAAAAACAATAAGGAAGACCTGTCATGTCACCTTTTGTTTTCTTACGCTCGCTGCTGGTAGCATGCCGAGCATGGAAACGTACCTCACAGTTATTATAACAAGTACAGCGAATGGTAATTAATCCCAGACACTTTTCTTCGGGTACACCGATGATTGCAATATTCATAAAGTTGCATCATAAAGCATAGTAAAATTACAAAGAAATTATGAAATTCCACCAAGAATCATTACATGCAGTCAACAATTTTCCCACTGTGGACATATCCAATGATTCAAAGCACCCCCGGTGAAAAGTTCCGCTCGTCGTAAGTGAACTTCGAAACAAATGAAGGGTAAAATGTTTCAATTTCCGCTTCTTTCGCGCTTAGATACTATTCCATTTACTCTCCAGCGTCACTTCATACCCTTTTTATGCTCCCGTTTTCACTAGGGACAAAATTTTTTCCTTAATGATAAGCATACAATTTAAAATGAGATTAAAGGGAAAAGTGGCTGGATTATTGCTACGAGTGTTTACGGAAAGATTTTTTCGAATTCTATAAAACATACAGCGTAGAAATAAGAAACGTCATCAATTTGACTAACTTTAGATTTAATTCCATGCCACTTTCTCGAAAAAAAGTGTTTCTCAAGTTTTTTTATTTCAGATGTTATAAAAAAAAAACACCTTACTACCCATATCATCTGTTCGCAACACTAAATCTGTATCTGATCCGTTCTTTTCTTTTATTGCTCTTATGGCTTCGAGGACAGCATTGTCACTGGCCATAGTGGTGGATTTCGAACAAATTTTTTTCGTTGGCGTCTGAAAGGAAAAAATGACTTTATTTACATTTGACTTTGATATCATATAACGCGGGTACACGTGGTCAAATTTTGTAATTGCATTCAAAGTATATCATAAATATGTTTCACAAATTTGCATTGTTTATTGGAATGTATTTCAAATCGAATACTAAAGGGAAGTAATTGATGCATGCTGATAATTGTCGATGCTATTCTCATATAATGTATTATACTTCGTAATGGAACGTCGAGGAGAATTTATAATTGAAATTTTCTTACTTGGAATTCTAAACCGTTTCAAAGATTCAAACCTCAACGATTATTCATAAACAGAAGAATTATGGATTGATTTTGGATTCTTGGTTCAAGGATATAGAAATAAAAAAGTGCTATTCAAACTGATCACTGAAGCATTTGGCTCTGCGTTCGTGACAAATCCCTTTTTTTTATGGGAAATTTCAGCTGCCTCACTGGTGTTGGACTTGGGCTGAATTTTTTCATTATTCTGATTCTCTTTGTACTAGTAGACGTTTTCAGTGCCAACAATTCTTCTCTCGTTCCTATAAATTGAAGACAAGTGATTGAAAATGTATTTGAAATTGAATGACAAACGGAATATATCGATAATGAAGCCAAACATTATCAATTTCAAAACACATGGGATGATGTTGAATACGATGCAAGATAATCAATATGCATGTTTTGCTCATACAAAGCGGACACCAACACAAATTATGAATAAGGAACATGGAAGTAATATCAAAAGACACATTGGTTTCATAGATGCAAGAAATATAATATGCAAAATTGAATGAGTCATCAAAACAAAATTAAAATTCAAAATGAAAAGATTGAATGTATTATTAACACTGTTGTTCCAAAATCAATACATTCAAGGGGAATATGCTACTATGGAGTCATAGTTTCTAAACGGTAATAAAAACAGTGCAAACACGAATGACGTAACCTTCCAGAGATTGAAGGACTAATTCTTTTGAATCAATGATTCGAACTTCAACAACAGGGAAAACTACTATGTCCTTAGCTCCATATTGCACAATTGTCACTGGTTCCAGTGCTGGGCCTCTAGTCATATACACTTGTTTGCCCTGTGACACATCTGTTTCATCCACTGTTATTTTTTCATTGCTGTCACATTTGAGAGCATCGAATGGTAGAATCCATTCCTTGCTTGCTGTGTCACGTACTAAACATTCCTTTCTACTTTCCATCTTCTCCTGCAGAATATAAAATCACACTTGAAAAACATATGAATTTCACTGTTACCTAAAATACTTGATTATTGAATTAGAACCTGTTACTCAGCGAATCTCCTTGTAATAAAGTGAAAAGTTGATGTGTACCGTAAACAAATTTCTTATGAATCCTGTACATAAAAATTGTGAATCATAGTTTTGTGAGAGTACTATATACTTAGCGCAGGGGAAAAACAATGGAATGTAAAAAGGTTTTACATTGAATCTGGGAACGTCACACAATTTGTAAACTCGTATGATAGTACAACGTTCGGCGTAAGACTTTTACAATTCCAGTATGAATAATATTGAGGACATTGAATTGACTCATTATATGAATATTTTGCAATGATGATGAAGAATGAATTGAAAGTGCGAAGGGATGAGAATGGATTTTCAAATATTCAACGATTTGGTTGAGTAAAATAATGACCACGTGACGCATTTCAGATTGGGTATATTTTTTGTATATAAAATGTTGAACGATTATCACTTCATGAACTAAAACAAAGAGAAACACAATTCTTCCATATGAAACAGGGAAGTAGCGGACATTATTCAAATATAACTTATCTGAATCAAGTTTGAAAAGAACACGTGCTGGAACTCTCCATAGCCGGCCGTTGTGACACACGCATAGGAGGCTTCCGAGGTAGTTGATCCTAATACTTGGATCTTCATCCGATCACTTTCCAACCAATCAAAAAGCTGGAAAAGGGATCCAAGGATCAGAATTAACTGCTATGGAAGCCTCCACTGATGCAAATGAACTTCTTAGCGGCAGTGGTACGTACCCTTCCAGTCTTTTCTCACACATACATACCATTGGTTCAGTTTCAATAGTAACTGAATTTGAACCGTTCCGATTTCAACGGTCGAAGGTTGAACGGAAATAAACTATGATCGCATCATCGTTCACAAACTGTAGACGTTTTTGACCCAATCATATTGTATGGAGAACAGTTCGAAATGTTATAATAAATTCGAAATGTTTGAATCTCACCATAACATTGAGAATCACAGTTTGATTTCTGTTGGAAGAAAACGTATGAGATTGATGAAATCCACCCATCCTATTGATTGTATTAGTGGAACGAACGAACAAGAGTATAGATTAGTAGCAAAATAGTAAATTAATTCGAATTTGGAGCGGTTCACCGTCTTGAGGTAGTTTGTTGTGTATTGGAAGACAGGAAGGATTTCTTAGTACAAAATTTTACGAGGAATAATGTCCCAAAAATTTTAACGGTGAGCGAATTAGTATAATTCATAATAAAGAGAATTAGCGTGATTGTGATATAAAAATCTTGTATCGATTGCCAATATGCATCGACAAATTACGAAAAAACGTCATCTGTTACGACGAGATCGAGGTTTGGTGATTTTTGGGTCGGGCTCGTTGCACCTATGTGGAATTTTTGGATTTCCGAGGGGTTGAATGGAAAGTTGTATAATTGAAGGCTGAGAGTTCAAAAGGGCCTAACCCACATCGAAATAATTTTTCAGGAGGTGATAAAAACGCTCTCATTTTTCCCATTCATCAAAATCAACAGATTCATGAGTGATTTTACAATTAATTTGACCCATTCTGTTACCCTGTATGAATTTTTCCGGAATTTATGCATTCTTCTTTATTTAATCAGTACTCCAAGTATTCAGGGGCCTAACCCAAGGGGGTTTGAGAGTTCAAAAGGGCCTAACCCACAAAGTCATGATCTTGATCTTGCCTTGTCGCGCATGTGGTATTAGTTTCACTTTGAACTTGATACACCATCAGTACAGCGTGTTATTATTGACTTTTATGTGTTTAAATAATACTCATTTATGAATACTTCCTCATAATTCGTAATTCTTTTGAAAATAAATATGTTAAGATATAGTCAAAACATCCGTAGAGAGTTATAATTAGAGGATTTCGGAATCAAAACTCACATTTGCCAACGAAATTACTTGGAGGAGGGTGTTTTTGGTCTCTGATTACAAATTCGTTGTAAAAATTTCCAAATTCAAAATGGCGAATCTAATAAGGTGGACCGAAATCGACGATTCATCGGATTTCAACTGGTTATCCAAGGGTTTTTGGAATCGCTGATTACGAATCCGCTATGAAAATTTCCAAATTCAAAATGGTGGATCCAATATGGTGGGCCGATTTTGGGAAATTTCATCGGATTTCCTTCAAACTCGGTTCCCAGAATGTTTTGAGGTCGCTGATTACGAATCTGCGGTAAAAATTTACAGATTCAAAATTCTACATCCAACAGGGTGGACCAAAATTAACAATCCATCGGATTTTCTTTAACTTGAATGTCTTTGAGTTTTTGGGGTCGCTGATTACGAATCTGGAGTGACAAGTTCAAAATTCATAACGGTGCATCTAACATGGTAGACGTGAATTTCAAAATCACTCGCATCCACTCGGAGGTTCTGGGGTCTACTAAATTCGAATCCAAAGTGAAAAATCTGAAATTCAAATCGATGGTTCAAATACCAAAAGAGTAGTCGACGAAACTCAGAAACTCACCTACTTTTGCTTGGAAGTATTCATCTGGTGACTTTCACGGTTATTGACTCTACTTCCGAACTGGAAAGTAGACCACTTCGGAATCCGACCACTTATTGTTCGCCATATTGGATCCGCCATTTTGAATTTGTCAATTCTATCAACGGATTCGTAATCAGTAACTCATACAACCCCGGAATGAAGAGTTTCAAGCCAATCCAGTGATTTTTCAACTTCTCGTTAGCTATATATTGAGTCCGTCATCTTGAATTTGTCAATTCTGTTGACGGATTTGTAATTAACGACCATCAAAACCCCCGAATAACAAGTTTTGAGCGAATCCAGTGAGTTCTCAACTTTTCGTGAGCCGTATTGGATCCGCCATCTTGTATTTATCAATTTTGTTAACGGATTCGTAATCAGCGACCCATGAAGCCCCCGGATAACGAGTTTCAATAGAATCCAAGTAATTTTTAAATTCGTGTCCGCCATGTTGGATGCGCCATTTTTGATTCTGAACCGAGTCAAAATAATATTGAACTATCCTCATCGTATACTCTTCCCCTTTGCGACGTGAGTCACGACGCTTTTTGTTCTTTTCGCTCATACTCCACTGTTTTATGAGTTTCGCTTATGAATAAAACGTCGAAATGCTCGAAATAACTTGGGCAATGATACCTGGTTTGCAATTTTCAAAATCAGTTTGTAGCGAAACAGATATACACATTGAAAGTCGTCAATGCTTATACCACTCAGAACATTCCGATCAACAGGGTAGGTGAATTTCACAATATCAACAAAAGGCGATCGCCAAGTTGTTGACTGAACACTCAAGTATGCACCACTTTTCATAAATGGCATTCTCAAACAGAAGGTTTCGTGCAAACCTACCCGAAACGATGAGAAACATCGTTTTTCTATAACACTACGTATGGGGTTAGGCCCTTTTGGATTTTCAGGACCACTCGAGTTAGGACCTTAGATATTTTGACTCTCGATTACAAGAAAACTACGTCGAAATCCAAAGTTTTGATAACACCTCGATATAAAGGCTTAGGATTACAATCCGAAAATGAATTGGAATCAATTTCGAATTTTGTGTGGGTTAGACCCTTTTGAACTCTCAGCCTTCAATTATTGTACAGAGTTTCTTTTATTCATCACAAAATTTGTGATGATCCTCAATCAGTTTTCGGAACTTCCATGGATGCTATAATATACACATAGAAATGAAGTGAAAAAGGGAAATCCAACCTCGTGATTGTCTTGTTGGTCCATCAAAATCATTCACTAATGAATACTTTCCTTAAATCGAACGCAAATGTTTGTGCCGGTTTGATTCGACGTATAATAAAGAGAAAGCTTGAAGTCGCAAGTTTTCGCCGACGAACAATACAATGTTCATAGAGTTATGTGTGTGAAGATGCAGGAGAAGAAGAAAAGAGAGGAGAGAAGAAGCACGCATGCGGAAAGAAAAGATTATTACTTACCAATTTTTCAGTTGGTGTTAATCTCAAAGGGTGAGAGAATAACCAGTACACAAATACAACTGGAGGATTTCAGATTTTTTGTCACGACAGTTTTCACTCCAACGAAGAACGATTCTCTACTATGGAAGAACCCCAGAGAGGGAAAGACAAGATATAGGGAATTTTGTCACGCACATTACGAAAATAAATTCACTCGCAAAAAATGAGTCTATCGGTTCTCTCTCTATCTCTCTAAGAAGAATCCCGGAAGCCACAAGGACCCCGACATGTCAGAGAAGAGTTTCGTGTTCACATACATTCCGCAAGCGGAAGAGCCCGGAATTTTCCTGTGGGAAATTTCGTCCCTTCAAGGCTTGGGAAATGGATGCGAGGGGGAAATTTCTTGTTACTCAGACAGGGAGCAATATGGACCCTTGTTGAAACCTTCTTGGCAGTCACGGCTCGCGGGTCACCGGGACCCTTCAAAGAGATAGATAGATAGATAGATAGATAGATAGATAAGTTCATTATTATGCCCTAGGAAAACCTATGGGGCAAATACAGTATAGTATTTTACAGCGGTTCTGAATAACTAGCAACAATGAAAAGAACTTATAAAACTGATTAAAAGCTAATAAATTCACTTTACATGCTCTCTAGATCTAAATGATTCATTCCATTTTATACTACCATTCATAATTCAAACATAAAATCATCATTCGAGTTATTGACCCAATCATGAGTATCTGCTAATGAGAAGATGATGTAGATCTCTTTTGAAGGAAGCAAGGGTTGGCTGATCCCGAATGTGGGTTGAGAGAGAGTCCCAAAGTCTTGCAGCCGAAATCGTAAATGATTTCCCATACGTTGAGGTACGATGGAGGGGGATAACTAGAGTAGATATAGATATAGATATCCGCATGCAGCTCAAGCGTCTAACTGTCTTATCTCAATGGTGGATGGGAGGGGGGATGTTGGCTCCAATTCCCTCATCGTGTTGGCGATGAGCGAGGAGATGAAGTAAATTGCCTGGAGCAATTCTCTTGTGTCAAAGGTTGAGAGGAACTGTTGCAGATTTATGGCTTGCGTTGTTTGTTCCCTCGTCTCGCGGTCGAGATTGGGGTCTAAGAAGCATCTAGACGTCTGGGTGCGCTCATTGGTCCCCTTAGGTCGGGCCATCGTCTCCCTGGAAACCATAGCGGGAGAGGCTCGACGAGGACGCGTATCACTGACGTTGCGGTGCCAGGTTCTGCTCTTCTGAGCCGATGGCGAGTTACGCCCAGGGGCAGACGCGGTAGAGCGTGACAACCTCGTTCGTGCTCATGGAGCGAACGGCTTGCCACCAGGCATTTGCAGTACATGCAGGGCAAAGCGGTGGATGACATTGGGACCTGTGCAAAAAGAGATCCCAGTGATAGGTTAGACTTTCCAGACTTTGGTATATTGGACGACATGCGATGCTCTCATGCGGGGGCATTCACATGTCTATGGATAGACGCGGAAGGCGTAGAAAAAACAAAAAGAAGGGGGAAATAATTGAGGATGCAAAGCAGCGAAGGTATATAGCAGATTGAAAAAAATTACTTGAGTGGTTAATCTTTGCAATCCCGGACAAGACTGATCGGCGGACGCCTGTCAAAAAACCCCGGATATAAAAAAAAAACTCCATGAAAGCCGATACACGCACAATCAGTGTGCATCCGCAAACGAAACCACCTCACTCTCTTTGGTAAATCCTCTGGAAGCTCGAAGCATTTTTGTATCCGTTCGAATATGCATCCTGATCGACGTTATGTAGTATGGTCAATACTTCCAATGTTTCCAGCGACCTTTCGACAATTCTTGAGAATCGATACTCATTCATAACCCTCATTGCATAGAATGGAATAATTTATTCGATTTGAAACGCAATAATCGTAATAAATCGTACACATCACTGCCAACCATAATAAGCAGAGACTTAGTGTTCCTGTTTGTTTATGTTCACGTTTTTTTTCCAATGAAATTAACTCTCATCTGCATTGAAATCAGTCCCGATCTTCAGAGAAAAGCGATGAACAAGAATACATGAACGAACAGACACATCTAATCTCTGTTTATTATGGTTGGTTATGTGGATAATTACGGAAATACGTGATCATTTAAACACTGGTTCTACACTGAGACCATCACAATCGTTCTTCTCCTTCGCATATTCGATCATCTACATTTATCAATTCATTCCATTCGATTTAACCGAAGAAATGAATCACTATCCACCCTCTGAAATCATTGATATGATGCTTGTGCTTGGCTCATGTCACAATAATTACAACGAAGCCGCAAGAGTTCACATGGATCGGTATCCCCATAACCGCATCGCACACCCCACGACCATCCGTCGACTTGAATTGAGGGCTCGACGAGGAGTATTGCAGCGAGATGTAAGACATCACCGGTACGATGAGAATAATATCCGTGCACTCACCATCTTCACTCTCCAACTTATCCACTTGGACCCTCATGTTAGTAGCAGATCGTTGGCACGAATAACTGGTATACCCCGGACTACTGTTTTGAGGAACTTGAAGCATGTCAAATATCGATCATACCACATTACGTTACCTCAAGCTCTCACTGCAAACGACATGAGACTCCGAATTAGATTCTGCGACTGGGTACGAGCAAGGCTGGTCGACGATCCTCAATTCTTCGACTATGTAATGTTCTCCGACGAAGCATCTTTTCGGAGCACTGGGCATTTAAGTAGACGCAACTCTCATTACTGGTCGGATGTTAATCCGCATTGGTATCGAGCAATCGACAACCAACTTCGTTGGAGCGTGAATCTCTGGTGAGGGATCTTCAATGGCTATTTAGTCAGTCCACATTTTTTCAACGGCACTTTGAACGGCCCCATGTTTCTGAAGTTTCTGGCAGATCATTTACCAGGCTTGCTTGAGGATCGGGATTCATAAACAAGGCAGAGGATTTGAGTCCAACTAGATGGAGCGTCACCCCATTATGCATTGATCGTGAGAGAATACCTTGATAATCATTCCCCGGGAAGGTGGATTGGACAAGGTGGGCCAGTTGCGTGGCCTCCACGCTCACCCGACTTGACATCTCCCGACTTTTTCTTGTGGGGATTCCTGAAAGACGAAGTATCCAAGGCCCAACCAACAACGAAGGAGGACATGATCGATCGCATCCACACTGTTTGTGCCAACATACCGCGATTAGTGTTTCTGAAGGCGGTTACAATTTTTCGGTGGAGCCTGGGATTATGTATCCAGGCAGGAAGGGGTAACTTCGAGCAATTATTGTAACAGCATCCAGCACCCCTCATGTGAGAGGCAAGGGGACTCACAATAATCAAGCACCCCATACGTGAGAGGCAAGGGGACTTACGATAATCAAGCACTTCGGAGGGAACAGAGAACAACCACGTCCACGTCGTTGTTCCTGGGTAGCGCTCAGAGTAGTTCATCAATAACTTCGACGGTCCATACCCCGCACCCCAATGGGCGAAAAGGGATCTATGACCAGTGTCCTGTAAAGGGTTTGAAACCAGCTTTCCCATGCCATGATAAAAAAATGGGAATCCCATCTAAAAAAACCATCTTGACCCCTAAATGATCTCCAACATGACCTCTGAGGGATCTTTCAAGGTCAGCATCATACTTCCCCCTTGGAACCCTGAACTTTTTATCTGGAATATTCCCTCCCATCTCCACTAGTTTCCGAGATATTTGACTGTATCACTTCAAATGGACCACCCTGTATACATAGTCATGAAGTAAAAGGGGAAAATTCAACGTCGCGATTGTCTTGTTGGTTGATAAAAATGTTTATTCACTAATGAATACTTCCCTCAAATTGAACAGAAATTTTTAGTGCAGGTTTAATCCGACGTATGACCACAAACAGCTTAAAGTCGCCAGTTTTCGCCGACGAACGATACAATGTTCATAGGGTTATGTGTGTGTCACGGGGAGTTCCGACGGAGATGCAGGAGGAGAAGAGAAAAAAAGGAGAGAAGAAGCACGCACGCGGAAAAACAAGATTATTACTTACCAATTTTTGAGTTGGTGTTAATCCCAAAGAGTGAGAGAATAACCAGTACACAGATACAACTGGAGAGTTCCAGATTTTTTTCACGAAAGTTTTCACTCCAATGAGGAACGATTCTCTACTCTGGATAAACCTCAGAAAGAACCAGAGAGAGGGCTCCGCCAGATCCGACGAAAGGGGGGGGGGGCGGGACTGCCAGGGTGTTTCCTCCCGGGCCCGGAGTTTTTTGGGGGCCTGGATTTTTTCCAAGTACTCCATCTCCTTCCGTTTTTGTCAAACGGGTTCCAACTCAAATGAAACGAAAGATACATGATGAAGGATATAGTTTTGATTTTGAAGTCAAGGAACTTTGTATCATTCCTCCGTGAGAATGAAGTTTTCCAATCCTCATCGCTTGTACACGGGAAGACAGAGGTTTATAATATTTAGGAAAATTAATGACTAACAAGTTAGGGGAAAAGAGTATCACTGAAGAATATTCCTAAAGAACTCACCAGAAGTTGATAGTTTTATTGTGAAGAATAACAATGAAACTATCGACATTCAGTATTTCAACTACGGATTTTTAGTGAGCTCACTACAAACGTTCTTCAGCAATTCACTTTTTTTCCCTGAATTGACAGTCATTTTTCTAAATGTTGATAAATGTTTTCGAAATTTTTTTATCTTTCCATGTATCTATGCTCCAGATGCATAATGTACGTTCAAAAGTACGCATCGAAGGACCCAAATTTCGTGTGAAGACACACTGTTAAAAATGTCTTGGAATTCGATTCATTTCTCCAATTCTCTTGTGGATGAAATTTCAAATTCTTGGTGATTAAATTGAGAATTCAGTTACATTGTATTGAATTATCAATTTTTGTTACATTATATCACTCATAATATTATAGTTCAGCAACTGAATTCATATGTAATTGAAATTTCAAGAAATTTTTCCATCATGTAAACAGAAATTGTTTCCATCACATGTGATCGAAGCTCCACGCAGAAATTTCTAACAGCTTAATCACACCATTTTCGGCAACTTTCACGCTGATAAAAGAAATTATTCCTGATAACTGAAAGCTATTTTACGTCAATTATGATATGAAGCCATGAAAAACATGAACTGGGAGGAAAAATTTATCAGTAAAAGTACTAATCTTTGTCATAAAAGGGAGAATATACTTCACATGACGGTAAAAATTTATGAGAACACTGGTAATTTTTCAGAACGTTATTTTAACTGGAAACAATGTTATCGTTGCCAGCATCGAACGTGATTGTTTGTAACATTCTTGAAAATGTTCTGGTTTTCAATTCATATTAATCTTACCGAATGGAGGTGTTTTTCTCATTAAATTGCGTTATCAAAAATTACTGTTTCTCAACATCAATTCTCACTGGTTTCAGTTTTCGAACTTCTTAGTATGAAAAATTACTGTTTTTTTCTTCATCAATTTGTGACCTCATATCAGGTATATGCCTCGTCTGATGGGAAAACCAGTAATTTCTCAATGATAAATTTCTCTCAGTGTAACTCCTCTATTTTTGAATTCTTATGAGCATCGAAACACCCCCTCGCTCCGTATTTATGAAGCGGATCAATGAATTCCGATTTGAAAACTCAAAGATTTCATTTCAGTTTGTGGATTCATCATGAATTCTTCCCGGATTTTGAATCTATATCAAACATTTTTCCCATTCATCAACAACGATTATGAGAATCGCTCATCAGGCCAATCGTGCGGAATTTGATAGTTCCAATACATATCTACATCCGTATCTCATTCTTGAAATATGAACTATGAATATATGCCATCGCGGACTTTTTGGTAGGAAATTTTATACTTTACAAAAAAGATCAGTGCACTTTTCCTCCACTTGGCGCAGTTTCTGCTGTGTCAGTAATGAGAAGATTGAATAACATGATTTTTACGTTTTTGATTTCCTTTGGAGAACATTTTTTTTGTGCTTGAATGTTTCACTTATTAGGTGTAAAAATTGTGATATGATTAAATGTTCATAATTGTAGATGTTTTGTCAAATATATGTAATCTTTTTCCAGATGATTCAAGAAAATTGGGGCCCGTGAGTCGCTTCCCCCCGGGCCCGGATTTTCTCTCCACGGCCCTGGGCTCCGCTCTCTGACTGCTTCGCTTTGCTCAGCAGTCCGACCCCCTTCAAAATTCATTTCGCTCATTTTGAATGGATCGCAGCCCACTTATGCTCGCTCCGCTCGCATTTTGAACAACTCAGATATCCGGGAATATATGAAGGGGCACTCATCGGTTTCTCCCTCGATTGAGAAACTTTGTAAATGTCATGTTCAGAAAGCCTGGAACTTATTGCCTACAATCCTTTTCACCATCCCCAAATGATTCAGAAACATGTACCTGGAGAACTGTAGGATCTCAACTGTCCTGGTAGGAATGAAGCCTGAAAGCGCAACGAAAGCGTAAGCTGAAAGTAATTCAAGCGTAATAAGCGTAGCGAGGGATATTTAGCCGTAATCTAGAAATGAATCCGAATATTTTCAGGCTTCATTTCCCAATCAAACAAAAAGACATCTTTTAGATATCTAAAAGATATCTCGTAATTTTGAAAGATGTCTCGCAAAAAGGTCTCGAAGATGTCTCACACGACTAATTTCTACAAGTCTAAGATATCTCAAAAAGGTCTTGCGGAAGATATGTTTTGGACGTATTCGATCAAGTCTTAAAAATGTCTTGAAGAACTCATAACAATACCTTAGGGAAATCTTGAATCGTGCATAGAAAAAATTCTTCCCTCTTTTCTTTTGATCCCCCTCTCGGTCCTACCAATTTCACTTCATTTCGGATTTTTGGGGTTGCAAGGTTTAAACCCAGACATTTCACGACGTACCTACGCTTCAATGACCTGAGCCATACAGACAATTTGATGACGCTGCTTATAGTTGTCAATATGACATAGTAGGATATAATGTCAGCGGTGTAGATTTTCAGAGTAAAAGTGATCTTTTGAACAAGGTGTTCATTACATATACAAATATGAGATAAGTTGATTGTGCTCAAAACTTGAACAGTTTAATGAATTTGGTGGAATATATTGAAGTACATGATCCAGTGACCGTTAGTGTCTGATGAATATCATAGATACCTTCAAATTATTTATTTCTCACTGTTATTGAAAGACAACTTATTAGTAAATGTGCATGAGAATTTGATAAAATCACCGTACACGAAGGCCGCACATAAAATTCAGCGTAAGAATTTCGATAATTCGCAAAATATTGTGACTTGGAGATTCGTTACTTTCAGCGCTAGCACTGCAAGGTTACAAAATCGTACTTTTCACAGAATTTGTTAGTATTCACATGCGTCATTTAAGCTTTCAATTTATGAAGGAATTCACCTTCTTTGCAATTTGATTGTGAACAAAGACATTTGAAGTGTTATCCATATGCACTCATAACCTCAAAACTGCTGATCTTAGAGATACATTTGGCAAAACATCTTAAATATATCTTTTGAAAGACTTCTTCAAGACATATCGAACGGTGTCTTTCAGATATCTTTTTGATATGTCTTGTAGATGTCTTTCAAAAGATGTCTTCAAGATATCTTGAAGACGTTCATGTTCATTGGGTTGTTTCAATAGCTACTTCCATCACTTTTGAATTCTCACTAGTGCGCAGTTGTCATAACGTCAACCAGCTCTCGAAGAGTCTTCGGATGCAGTGAAGCTTACACGGGAAGATCGGAATCATTATTTTCTTCTAACATTGAAGCCCAGAATTCGATTCAGCACCCTGGAAAATCCCTAGACCCGTGTTACATGAAACAATATAATGGGTGGGGGATGAATCAACGGAAATCAAAATCAACGGAACGAAAAATGACTGCAAGTGTGAAGTTGGCCATTTATGTGGTATATAATGAAGTTAGTAATAAAATATGGATTAAATAAAACAAAACATGGAAAACAGTGATTAGTTAAATCAAAACACATGACCTCATGACTAGTACCATTCCGGTTTGTGTTGCTTCGAAATATGATCAATGTTTCGTTTTATTTAATCCATATTTTATTACTAACTTCATTATATACCACAAAAATAGCCAACTTCACACTTGCAGTAATTTTTCGTTTCGTTGATTTTGATTCTCGTTGATTCATCCCCCACCCAATATAATTTTGTTCATTAGAGCTAGAATCACTATATTCACGTGTGCCATATTGTATTCGCCATCTTGAATTCGTTTTTCGACGTCAGATTCGGATTCCTCGTTTCATATGAATCCGAACCCATGTTGCATACAAATCTGTCCACAAATGCGAATTTGACTAAATTCACGTTCGCCATCTTGGATCCGCTATCATGAATTCGGGATTGGACTACAGATTCGAATTCAGCACCCTCGAAAACCCCCAGAACCCATGTTTCATATACATCTGTCCACAAATGCGAAGTTGACTAAATTCACGTCCGTCATCTTGGATCCGCCATCCGGAACTGGTTTTTCGACGTCAGATTTGGATTTCTCATCCTTCAAAACCTCTAGGACCCATGTTTCATATGAATTTGTCTAAATGTGGTATATCTTTCTGCTCCGAGTCATTCGGGAGAGATAAAGATCTTCCTTATCACTGCTAAGGCGAAAGTTGCACCCTTGAAATCGGTTAGCATTCCTCGTTTTTAGAGCTATGTGCCGCCCATCTGCTTGCGAAACTAGTGCTGTGCACACTTCTATGCAGCTTACTCACGTTCCCACTTGGTGTTGGACCGACTCCACGGTTGCTCTTACTTAGATTAAAAATTCTCCTCCAAAATGGAGGACCTTCGTGGTGAACAGGGTTGCCGACATTGCGTTTAAAATTCCCTCTGCCACGTGGGGTCACGTTTCCGGAAAAGAGGATCCTGCGGACTTTGCTTCTCGGAGTGTTCCTGCTCTTCAGCTTGTCACAAGTGATTTGTGCTGGCAAGGGCCTATATGGCTCAAGCTTTCGGATGGGGGGCAAATCAACGAAAAGACACATCAACGGAATGAGTGTTTGAAAAGAGAGAGTGTGACGTATCTCTCTTTTCAACCAACTTTTCGTTGATTTGGTGTTCCTTTAATTCGGCCCCCATCCAAGCTTTCTACTAACAATTGGCCGTCTCACGAAGCGAATGAATCTCCTGAAGCGCTGGAAGAGCAAAAGGTTGAAAAGCTCGTATTTACTATCACTTCTGATGAGCTGTGGAATCCGTTTCAACCAGTCTCTTCATGGATTAAGCTGTTGAGGATCACCTGCTACTGCAAGAGGTTTCCTGACATTCTACTCGGCAGAAGAACCGATGTGGAAGGGTTGGAATTAGCTGCTGCTGAAAAGACTGCAGCGGAGTTATTTTGGTGTAGAAGGCTGCAAGAGTTATACTTTCGCGAGGAGCTGAATAGTTTGAGAAAGGGTTGCCCTGTTTACTCGTAAAGCTCAATTCAACTCTTGGTGAACATGGAGTTTTACGAGTTGGAGGTAGGTTGAATTTCTCCGGTCTCACATATTCCGCAGAATCCCAAATTATTCTTCCCCAACGCGAGACTGAATTGATCATCAGGGGAATTCACCTGAGAACTCTTCACGGTGAAGTTCAGTCGATGCTTCAGACATTGAGGTTGGAATACTGGATCATCGGAGCTAGAATTAGTGTTAAGCGTTGTGTATACAATTGTGTAACTTGTACCCGCTTTCGAGCCACGCTTAGTTCGCAACAGATGGGTCCACCGCCAAGCGTCCGAGTCTATCCGCCTCGTCCATTCTCGCACACTGGCGTAGACTTTGCAGGACCTATTCAAGTGTTACACTACTAATGCAGGGGACAACAGCCATTCAAATCGTTCATCTCGTTATTCGTATGCTCAGTCACGAAGGCTGTCCACTTAGAATTGGTTGAGAGCTGCTCAACGGAAGACTTCCTGGCCACCTTCGAAAGATTCACTGCCCATAGAGGACTTCCTTCAGACCTATATTTAGATAACGGTACCAATTTCGTGGGTGCCGAGAGAGAGTTATTTCAGAGTTTCAAGGAAATGAGTTAAGATTCGAGATTTGAATTATCTTGCCAATGACCAGGTAAACGGGCATTTCATTCCCCCGCCGCTCCACATTTCGGGGGTATGTGGGAGACCGGCGTCAAAAGCGTAAAGTTCCATCTACGGGGAGTTATTGGTGCTCACATCCCAACGAAGGAAGAACTTATTACTACGCTCTGTAAGATCGAAGGACGCTTGAACTCTACGCCGACCGCCCCCCTTTTCGATGCTGTTGAATCTCTGGATGCTTTAACTCCAGACCATTTCTTGGTAGGCACGAGTCTAAAGTCATTCCCTGTTCCTACTGTATTAGACGTCCGCGAAAACCGATTGTCTCGGTGGCAGATGACACAGAGAATTACCGAGCAGTTATAGAAGTTATGGTCTTCAGATTACTTGAACTCACTCCTTCAGCGCTCACGTTGGTTTTTGAAAAAGAGGAATATTAGAGAGAAAGATCTTGTGTTATTGAGTAATCCAAATCTTCCTCCCGTGAAATGGGAACTTGCAAGAGTCCTTGAGTGTCATCCTGGGATTGATAGCTTGGTAAGAGTGGTGACAGTGAAGACAGCGTCGGTGGTATACATTGAACTGTATAATATACTGGAATGAGCACCATTCAAAAATTTTTCGTCAAAGAGAGACAGTTGAGTCCACTGTGCGAGAAAAAGAAGCAGTTACCCTTTACACTCATCATCCCTTTTTAAGATGCATGTATTGAGAAGAAACAACGCTATTCCATCTTGCATTTCACACTGACGAAAGATCTCTTCTTCCATCCCATAGGAAATTTCGCCAGTGCTCTTTCCAGTATGTCATATAGTTCAATGGTGGTATATGATGAGACCTGTCACCAAGCTTCGTTCATTGCCTGACAGGTTGCGGGGAGGAGAGAGATCTTCACAGTGATAATTCTATTGCTGTACGGCGATTGAGCTATATTATTGTGCTGTTTCGTTTGCCTATTTGACAAACGAAGCGGGCGGAATGGTCTGGAATATGATTTAATCATTCTCCTTTCATGTTCTCTGTATATTCGAGCGTTTATTTTGATTAACACAGGTCAACATTTGATATAAGAAAGAACACGAAAAACGCTATGGTGCTCTGGGGGTTTTTCAGGTCGCTGATTACGGTGAATGGGTTGGTTAACCTGCATCACATCAGGTTCAAGGTCATTTGAAGGGCAAAGTGACTTAATGCGACCGAAAAAATCTGAAAAAAATCATGCGTATGTTTTTGAGGTCCCTGAATACGATTCCGTAGTTTGTTTGGCCTTTTCCCTTTGTTTGAGGTCATTTGAGGGTCATTTTGAGGTCAAATCAACATATCTCCACGAAAATATCTGCAAAAAATTTTTGCCCATGCTTTTAAGGCATCTGAATTCTATTTTGTAGTTTGTCTGGCCAGAAGATTTTGCTGAAGACCATATGAAGGTCTCTTCAGGGTCATTTAAAGGTAATTTTAAGGTCAAAGTGACTTGATGCGACCGAAAAAATCTGAAAAAAATCATGCGTATGTTTTTGAGGTCCCTGAATACGATTCCGTACTTTTTTTGGCCTTTCGCCTTCGTCTAAGGTCATTTTAAGGTCATTTTGAGGTCAAATCAACATATTTCCACGAAAGTATCTGCGAAAAATTTTAGCGCATGTTTTTAAGGCTTCTAAATAGGATTCTGTAGTTAGTCTGACCATAAGACTTTGTCTCTAACCAAATAGCTCTTATGCGGTGGTCACCTCAGACATAATCATATGGTAACTCGCTTATAAGGAATCCTTAGAATCATACTGTGTGTATTTTGTAAGTTTTTGAAACCTTTAAAGTTGACACCTAAGGTAATAATGGAATGTAGCGATGTTATCCATGCACAATGCTTGTGTTTAGACAAGCCTGATTGAAATTTCATATTGGGCTCTGTTCTTGCTCTTAGCGTTACCCAGAATCGACGACGTGGACGTGGCGAATTTCCGATCCCTTTGGGATACTTCATTTTTGTGTGTCCCCTTGCCTCTCACGTTGGGGTACTACTTTGAACGAGTACGCTTTCGTTCCTCGTCAAATGATCTTCTTTTTGATTCTCTTTTATGAGCTTTGTCACCACCTCTCTGAAACTTTTCCAAGCTGCTTTCTCTGTTATATTCATTTTCCTTTCGAATGTTCCATTTCTCAGGGGGTCTCTTATTTGTGGCCCAGTAAATACGCCCTCTTCGATTTTAGCTTCGGGAAGATAGGGTGGTACTTCAAAAATATGCATGAACGCAGGACTTCCGTTTCGGCCCATGGCCTCCACCAGTTGCTTTGCAAGACCTAAGTTTATATGCGGACAGGGAAGTGGGACTTCATCGATTGATATTAAACTTGAACCTATAATATTTTTTTCCCCTGGAATTAATTCCTTTCTCAATGGCCAGTCTTTTTTTACATAATGCTTATCTCGAACCCGACTATTCCACTCACAGATAAAACAGGGAAGAGGAGTGTTCCCTTCTTGCTGACCTAGTAATATTGTAAATATCTTCAAGTCTCCACAAAGTTGCCACTGGTTTCGATCGTACTTTAATTTTTGCAAAAGTCACTCCAAATTATGATATTCTTCATCTTGTACAACAGAGTGTACAATTGGTAAAGGGGCATGAACGTTACCGTTATGTAACAGTATAGCTTTCAGGCTTCTTTTAGAAGAATCTATAAACAGTCGCCAATCACTTGCTGTGTGCCCTACACCGTATTCTTGCACTGATCCTTCAAAATTATGGCAGTAGACTAGATTTTTCATTTCGGCAAAATATTTCCTGAACGGACGTTCTCTCGAACGATAGAAAGAAATTCTTGTTTCTTTTAATAGACACTTATTCTGCTTCAGCCTAGATGCTAAGAGCTCCGATCTATCTTCCGAGAGTCCTAAGTCCCTGCAGAGATCGCTCAATTCGTTTTGATTGAACGTTCTGTCTTCCGATGTACTTCCTTCATCTTCTGATTCTGATGTGCTAAGATTTTCACTTTCTTGAAGTTGGACTATTTCATCTGGCATATCTTCATCAACCACCATCTCTTGTTCTGATTCATCAATCTCCATGATGTGATCAGAATCCGTGTCAATAAAAACTGGTAAAGTTACAGATGTTACTCGTGCGTAAGATATAGAATTCTTATTTCTTCGGTTGTACCCTTCCAAATTTGTTGAACAGAAGTCACAGTCAGTGGTATGATCTGTTGGTGGTCTCCACATCATTGGCTGAGAGCATACTTTCTTATTGATTCCATTTAAAACGTTGCGGTATTTATGACATATAGATTTTGGTATATAAGCTTTATCCAATGATATTGAAACATTATAAATGTTGAAATATTTTTCTTTCAATGAATCTGAGAATGTGATTTGTTTTTGTGGAATATACTCCCCACAAACAACACAAAAATGATTGAGTTTCATGAAACATGATGAATTTCTTGGAGCATTGGACTCCACAGAGGCCAAGTTTCCCACCAATGTACAGCTGCGGTCGCATGATGACGACGCCTGCGGCCCGCTTTCCCACCCTGACCAGCCACCGATTCTGGATTTCCGTGATCCTGCCTCGTAGGTTTTTTATGAGTAGTTGCCATGACGGCATGTAAGCCGTCACCCAGGGACTTCGCCGGATAAAGAGACAACTCCGTTGCCCACCGTCACCACGTGGAGGTGCCCTGGGGGCAACTACATCTTTATATTAGATTTCGAAACAAGAGTGAGCTAGATTCATAAGAAATGAGGAAAAACTTCAACTATATTGCCTAAAGCACCGACCAATTGAGAACAATCCGGTCAGAGACACCAACTCAGGATAATTCTATACATAACGTGATTCTAATACACCTGGCATATACACCGGTTCCATATGGAAAAAACCAAATTCAAGCACCACGGGGTGAGCTTTATTTTTGTAATGAGCTACAGAATCATACTCAGAAACCTTAAAATCATATACATGAACTTTTCGAAAACGTTTTGGTCGGAATATGTCTATGTGACCCTAAAATGGCCTCAAAAACGTACGCATGATTTTTTTCAGATTTTTTCGGTCGCATCGAGTCACTTTGACCTTCGAATGACCTTCAAATGACCTTAAAAAGACCTTAATATGATCTTTATTGAAATCTTCTGGCCAGACGAACTACAAAATAGAATTCAGAGGCCTCAAAAACATGCGCAAAAATTTTTCGCAGATATTTTCGTGAGAATATGTTGATTTGACCTCAGAATGACCTTGAAATGACCTCAGACGGAGGCGAAAGGCCGAAAAAAGTACGGAATCGTATTCAGGGACCTCAAAAACATACGCATGATTTTTTCAGATTCTTTCGGTCGCATCAAGTCATTTTCACCTTCAAATTACCTTCAAATAACCTTGAAAAGACCTTCATATGATCTTTATCAAAATCTTCTGGCCAAAAAAACTACAAAATAGAATTCAGAGGCCTTAAAAACATGCGCAAAAATTCTTCGCAGATATTTTCGTGGAGATATGTTGATTTGACCTTAAAATGACCTTAAAATGACCTTAAACAAAGGCGAAAGGCCGAACAAACTACGGAATCGTATTCAGTGCCCTCAAAAACATACGCATGATTTTTTTCAGATTTTTCCGGTCGCATTAGGTCACTTTGACTTTCAAATGACCTTGAACCTGATGTGATGCAGGTTAACCAACCCACTCACCGTAATCAGCGACCTGAGAAACCCACAGAGCACTATAGCGTTTTTCGTGTTTTTTCTTATATCAAATGTTGATCTGTGTAATCAACGCTCTGACAAAGCTTGTTCTTCTCAACTGAGTTCCTTGTATACCTTTGATCTACCATACGATAGGTACTGGTTCACCTTAGTAACAAGGGTCAAATCAGTCGTTGCTTCGAGTTCATGTGGGACAGATGTATTTTGTCTGAGTTAAACTCTTCTGAGCTGACGCGTTCCAATATATGATTCTTTTGCAGTGAGGATACGAGTAGGCCTCTGCTTTTCTCATAAATTCGGGTTTAAAAGCAATGCTCTACGATTGAATCAAGTTTTGGTTTTCATGCACAGTGAATTACGAAGTGGCGACTCTTCATAAGCCTTTTGCTTCACGTGAAGTTGGAATTTAGTTATTAATTGATTGAAGCATAAGTGGACGTAATGATATATTCTCTCTGAAGAGAAAAGTTGAACTGAATTTGTTTGGTTTCGAATGTAAATATATTAAGTTCAAAGAGTTCCTAGGTAGCATTCCTTCTATTCCTCAGAGACCTGACACGGCATTCTGTTCATAATTAAACCGTCAATAACTTCGAACTTCTTCGCAATTAGAAATTCGAGGTCCAGTCAAAGTTTTATATTAACTCCTAATTCGAATTATGCACACTCGAAATCCCCTAGAACCCATGTTTCATATGAATCTGTCCAAAAATGTGGAGGTGACTAAATTCGCGTCCGCCATCTTGTATCTGCTATCATGGATTCGGGATTTGACCCCAGATTCGAAATCAGCACCTTGGAAAACCCCTAGAACCCATGTTTTATTTAAATCTGTCCACACATGCAAATTTGATTGAATTCACGTCCGCCATCTTGGATCCGCTATCGTGGATTCGGGATTTGACCCCAGATTCGAATTCAGCACACTCGAAAACACCTAGATTTTCCACAAGTTTTTCTCACCTCTTCATTCGAATCATAGTTGTCATTTTTTTTTGTTCCTCATCATTTCTTGCTACTTCTGATCATTTCCCATCATTTTACGACACTTTAGACAATTCTTGTACATTTTCGGATAACTTCGCACATTTCATATAATTTTTGAATATTCTCGGACAAATTCGATCACTCTAGACATTCCTAATAATTCTCGAACATTTACGGATAAATTCGCTGATTTCCGATAATTCTCAAACATTTTCGGATAATTTTGACTGTTTTCGACATCCTCGATAATTCTCAACCTTTTTTGGGATAACTTCGCTCATTCTCGATAATTCTTGCATATTCTTGGACAAATTTGATTGTTCTCGACATTCTTGATAATTCTTGAATATTCTCCCCCTGATCTCTTGATTTGACTCCATTAGACTTGTTCCTTCAGGGACATTTGAAAGATCGGGTTTATCAAAATCAAGCACAAGATTTTTGACGGGTTGCGTGAAAGAATAATAGAAGAAGTGGCACTCATCACTCCTGAAATTTTGCAGAACGTGGGTGAAAATTGTTACAATCGTCTCGCTCACTGCATAGAATGTTGAGGCAACCATTTTGGACACCTCATTTGAATCCCACATTGAAGCGCGTATTTGCCCAAACATGGATATTATTCGGGAATGCAGGAAAACCACATCTGGAATGTAGAAATTGCTTTATTTCGGCGGAGGATCGATCGATTTCATGGAATCAAAGACGATTGGATTCGGGTTAGAAAACGCCATCCACAGATTTGTCGCGAGCTCCTAATTTGGTTCGAGATGTGTGTCTTCCCTACAAACCCCATTGCCCACATCCAGAGTTATGAATTCTCACTCCCAGGGGGGGGGGGATACAATTCCAGACACAATTTTTCAATTATCGCGATTGGTCACTGATGTCTACTGATGATTCCTTCAGTTGGAATGGCGATATACCAAGTGTTCCTCAGTTAGAGGCTATGAAAACTAATCAGGAATGTTTGTTAATTCCTCCTAATGCATTCCGATTCAAGGTGATAACCTCATCAACAATTCAAGACACATCTCATCAATGATCGGGATTCTTAACCAATGCTTTTCAACCGTTTCGAGATTGGAATCATGATTGTCCAAGTTTTTCTCAGTAAACAATCATGACAACTAAGTAGGAATTTTTGTTCACTTTTGCGAATGCATTGTTTTGAGAGATAATAACCGCACTCACGGTACCAGACACAATTCATCAATTTTCGCGACTGTGAACTGATGTTTATTGACAATTGCCCGACGTGGAAGCGCGACATCCCAAGTTTCCCTTCAGTAAACGATTATAAGAATGGAGCAGCAATTCCAACAATGATAACTACTACCACTACTACTACTACTTGTACTAGACTTGTGAAACGGCCTTTAATAAGTTCATACCACGTTTTCATCTCTTCCAAAAATTTTTCTATATTCACTGGTTTTTTTATCACTTTCATTGACTTTTTCATCGTTTATTTTCTTTAGTCTTCAATAGTCATTTCGTTTATTACTTCATGATATGAAGTTTTGATTTTTGTTGCCTGAAAACAAGTCAAACCAAATTTCACGAGAACATAACCTCAAATATTCTTCTCTTCTCGTATCATATCTTTTGACAATTTCAACATGACTGGTGTTTGCAACGAGTGTGACTTGGATACAACATGTGATGATCACAATATCTATTGTTCTGTATGCCAAAACGTTTACCATCTCCCATGTGCGGGTTTGAAAGAAACAACCTATCGTTCCTTATCTCAACAAAGGAAGGATAATTGGAAATGTCCACACTGTCGAGGCAACAAAACAGAGGAGAAAATGGAAGAGATCTTCAGGGAAATCGAGGAATTATCGATGCAACTCTTCACGGTCTCGAAAAAAGTGAACGAAATCATTGACAATGATAAATTATTGCTGGACCAGATACGTGACCAGAGTGTTGTCATCGATAATCTAACAACGAATATCACCGATGTTAAAACACATGTAGAGGCGTTGGAGAATCCGATTGCTTCGAAAAATCTCGTGATTGAGAAATTAACTAGAAAGGTGAATCAGCTGGAGAATGATGCGAGGTCGAAAAAGATCGAGTTGGTTGGCGTTCCGGTTGTTAAAGACGAGGATCTACATACCTTGGTAAAAAACGTTGCCAAGAAACTTGGTATTGATTGTGATGACTGTGATTTGGACAACGTTCATCGAATTACGTATAGAAAATTCTCTGCCAAGACGGGGAATATTGTCGTGGAATTCCTCTCAAAGTTCATGCGGAATTCGTCCATGAACAAGAGGAAGAACTTGAACATCTTGTCCAATGACGTTGGAATACCCGGGATGAATAGGAAGATTTTAATCGTGGAGAGTATTTCCAGTGCAGCCAAACAACTTTTTTGGGGAGTAAGGATGGCGGCGAAGGAGAAAAATTTCAAGTTTCCCTAAGTCAAAAACGGCCAAATATTGATCAAAAAGGACGAAAAAAGTAGGGCGATCAGGATAAATTCGGAGGCGGATATAGATTACATCCAGTAGGTGGAGGTTTGCCGATTGATTGCCGTATGATGTCGTCTTCTGCTAGTATTACTCATGATTATATTACATATATCTCGTGCAATGAGGTTTGATTATACATTAAATTTTTTTTCTTTCTACATTATTCTTGTATACGGTTTCGGAGAATTGTTATATTATATTTTCTTTTGTTTTATTTATTGTTTGATTACATTCCATTCATAACTTTATGGATATTCTTACGAATGTCATAGAGGAAGAATCGGAGATTGTTATCGAAAGGATTGAGGATTTAAATAATTTGAGAGAAAAAGTTCACAATCAATTCAATTTTATTCACTTAAATATTAGAAGCATTAAGAAAAATTGGGAACTATTCAACCTAATGATGAGTGATTTGCTCTATGACTTACATGTGATTATTTCAACTGAAGTAAATATTCAAAGTTTGAACAATACATACATTATTGCAGGTTTTGGAAGGGTTTCAGTTCTTAGAACGAACAGGAAGGGTGGTGGTATCCTCGTTTTCATCAGGGAGGATCTGAAATTTATCAAAGAAGTTACTGGATTTCATATCGCTGAATCGTTGTGTATACGGGCTTGCTTTGGTAATCAGCAATTTCACGTTCTTGCGCTCTATAGGCCACCGAGTTCTGATGTGGATCTGTTTTTGGAGGAATATCGCCAGTTTTTATTATCTATGAGAAATAGTGATGAATATATTATTCTGGGTGACATAAATATTGATTTATTATCGGTGAATAGATTAGTGGATACCTATAATGAGCTCCACTCTGTACATGGTTTCAAGTCTCATATAAACAGTGTGACACGCGAAGAACCGAGGCTCGAGACATGGACGAGTTCTTGCTTGGACCACGTTCACTCAAATCTTGCTGATTTCCATGTTTTACCTTTTATCCTGCGGATCGAGGTGTCGGATCATTATGCTGTGGGTTTGAGCATATGTGTGGAGAATGACTCGGTTGATTCTGTTGAAATTCCTTTGATAGAATGCTTGGATAATTCGGATGTCAAGAAAAATATTCACCGAACTGTTTGGTCAGATATTCTCAAAATTCAAAATGTAGACGAAATTTACAATACCATAGTAAACTATTTCCAATTAATTTATAAGGACTGCACATTGTCTATCAAATCTTCGTTTGCAAAGAATGATAAAGATTGGCTTGACCCCGAATTATCAAGTTTGATTCAAAAAACACAAGCTCTTTGGATGAGAGTCAAAAAGGATGAACAAGATATACAATTATTACAGGAATTTAAAAAATTCAGAAATAAAGTTACCCTCATGATTGGGAATGAAAAAGTGGCGTTCTATCAAGGTAAGTTCCTCCTGAATGAGCGTAACATCAGGTTAACTTGGAAATTACTAAATGAAATTTTGAATAGATCGAGAGTGAAAAAAAACAGTGTTTCCGGTCATTTTAAACACGTAGATACATTTTCATTAGCAAATGATTTCTATACCCACTTCCAAAGCAGAGTGTCGAATAAATTGAATCCGATATATCAAAATATGAATCCTGCTCTGTTACGGCGTGATGATTCTGCAGCATCTCCGGGGGTGCGTGGGGAGTTCATGGTCGAGCGTATGAACTATACTGATTTGTGTAGAATTATGAGGTCCATTCGCACAAACTGTGGACCAGGTGTCGATGGTATCAGGATGTGTGACATACAAGATAATCTACTATTACTTGGTCCCATCCTGCTGCACCTATATTCCAGAATTCTAGATGAGAGGAGAACACCTGGGGCCATGAAAGTGGTTCGGCTCACTCCCATTTATAAGAGAGGTGTGAATAATGATCTCAATAATCATAGACCGTTCGGGTGCATAAACTCTCTATTTGAAATATTTGTTTGTTTATACATTGAAAAAAATACAGAAGAATTGGTTGCAACTAGACATGATGTTTAAAATGTTTCTATGAATTGTGATTTGTTCATTATAAGTTTATAAAATTGAGTAAGATAAAGAGAATTTCTGATATATTTGTTCCTTATTCATTAACTCTCGAAATTATCTCAAGACTTCTGCACTTTACTCGAATATACAGGGTGATTCAAAATTCCCGCACTCTTTTTTGGGAGTAGATTCCTGATGAAATTCTAAAACGATTTGTCCTCTTGCACAATGTTCTCCGACGCATAATTTCCGAGATAGAATTAATTAAAGTTGACTAATTATGAGGTGAATCCATCGGTCATTCAGGAGCGTCATAACAGAACAAGAGAGGAAGGTGCTTGCAGAGGGCGCTCATACGATAAGCTGATCGGTATAATCGATACGATTTACCAACATACAAATTGGTAAATTTTCTATGTAGAACGATTGAATTCGTCGACATTGTGGAAAAATTGATTATTGTCATGAATTCTCATCACGATATGCTGTAGGTGAAAGTTGTAATTTTAATAATGATTTTTATTATGCAGACGAATGTAAAATAGTGTTATTTCGTAGGGATAGGGATTCAAGTGGAAGAAAAAAGTATAACTACTCGTTTTCAATAAGAATTTTCATGTAAAGAAGAAAACATGAGGAGTTTCATTCATCCGATACCCAATTTGAACGGTTTGATTAGTAAGTTTAACACAAGAGATTGGATTCCGAATCCTGTATTCTGATTGGTCGAGAATCAATGTATGTTAGATCAATCCTCGGCCGTTTCAAATGATTCTTCTGAAGAATGTGTTTTCGACTTATCCCAACCACAACATTGAACAATGATGAATTCATTCGAATTCACCCTGTTTACATCATTCGATGATTATAAAGGGTTTATTAATTTTTTTTTGAATAAATTTCAACAACAACAACAACAACAACTACTACTACTACTAAAATTTCAGATTCAGTGTCGTGCATCGTATTTGTTCAGATGAAAATAATATGATCCTTTGTTCCGTGTCGAAGATCGAGGAACGGGACCTCGATATTAGGAACAACCGCCTTCCGACCTCCGGACTAGTTCGAAGGAATTTTCAAGGAATGCTGCCCGCGACGACGAAAATGTTGTCCAATTCTCCAAAGAGTTGGGAAATTTATACATTTTCAAGAACTCGTTGGGAGTTGGGAAGGAACTTATCTACAAGGAGGATTGAGATCTCCCAGAAGATCCTCCTTGTAAAGCCATTTTTGACTTTGTCTATCCATTTTATTCTGAGCATCCTCCTATAACACCACATTTCGAAAGCTTCAAGTCTTCGTTGATCAGTTTTCCCCATTGTCCAAGTTTCGCAACCATATAATGCTGTGCTCCAAACGTAACTTTTCAAGAATTTCTTCCGTACTTCCAAGCTTATATTTTTTGAGCATAATTACTGTCTCTTTTGATAAAAAGCCTGTTTCCCTTGTGCTATTCTTGCTCTTATATCTCTTTCGCTTCTGCCGTTCTCTGTAATTATGCTTCCTAGATATTTGAATTCTTTCACCTGTTCAATTGTCTCGGTATCTATTTTGATTCTCGTTCTTCTAGCTGTTTTCACTGCTGTACACATCATGAATTTTGTTTTGTCTTTATTTATATTCATACAATAGTTTTCCAATAATATTGTTCTCATGGTGTTGAGAATATTTTCGAACTCAGTACTACTCGTGGCCAATATAGCTATGTCATCCGCGAATCTCAACATACTTATATTTTCTCCCTGAATCTGTAATTTCGATTGAATTTCCTCCTTCACTTCGTTCATTGCTTCTTCTATATATGAATTGAACATCAGTGGCGATAATGAGCATCCTTGTCTCACCCCTCTTCTTATCTGTGCTTCCCCTTCCTGCCCCTCTATGTCTATTATTGCACTTTGATTCTTATATAATTCGTATATTATTCTTCTATCTTTATAATTTATTCCCACCTTTTTCAGGATCGCAAACATCTTCTCCCAGTCCACATTATCGAAAGCCTTTTGTATATCTACAAAACCTATGTACACAGATTTCTTCAGCGCTATCCTTTTCTCTATTACTGCCCTGAGTGCTAAGATTGCTTCTCGCGTTCCCCTATTTTTTCTAAAACCAAACTGATCCTCTGCCAATCTACTCTCCATTTTATTTTCCATCCTCCTGTATATAATTTTGGTCAGTATTTTCGAAGCATGTGAAAGAAAACTGATCGTTCTGTAGTTCTCGCATTTGTCTGCCCCTTGTTTTTTCGGGATAGCGACAATTTTATTCTTTTGGAAATCTTCCGGTACTTCTCCTTTTTCGTACATATCCCTAATCAATTCAAACAGTGCGTCGCGAGTTCCTTCACTGGAGGCTTTTATAAGGTCCGCACTTATGCCATCTATGCCTGGCACTTTATTATTCTTCAATTCTTCCAAAGCCTTATCGAATTCTGATCTCAATATCGAATCTCCCAATTCTTCCTCATCTACATCCTTCTCCTTCTCTAAAAGTGCTATATCATCGTTTCCTCTATACAAGTCTCCCAAATGATTGATCCACTGTTCTATTTTCTCTTCCGTTTTTATCAATTGCCGTCCTAGAGAGTTTCTAATCTTATTGCTTCTAGATTTCATTTGTCCGAAAAATCTTTTAATAATCCTATATGCTTCATCTATTTTTCCTAAATGCAATCTTATTTCTATTCCCTGACATTTCTCTTCTAACCACTGTTCTTTTGCTTTCCTTGATTCTCTTATTATTTTATTTCTCAATGATTTGTATCGTTGCTGGCCTTCTTGGCTATCATTATTCTTGTATTTTCTTCTTTCATTTATCAATTCTAAAATTTCTCCCGTTATCCATGGGTTTTTAGCTTCTACTCCATCATTCTTCAAAATCTTATCCGCACATTCTCTTATATTCCCCTTCATCTTTGTCCATCTCCTCTCTATTCCCAAGTCTTTCTCTTTTTGATCTCCCAATTTTTCATCCAACATTTTCCCGAATGCCTCATGTGTTTGTTTTTGCTTGAGGTTCTTCAAATTCCATCTTTTCTGCATTTTCCTTTTCTTCTTCAGAGATTTGAATTTCAGAGAACATTTCATCATCAACATATTATGATCACTATCTATATCTGCACCGGGATAAGTTTTACAGTTTTTCACTTGGTTTCTAAATCTTTGTTTCACTAATATGTTATCAATTTGGTATCTTGCTGTATCTCCTCGCATTTTCCAAGTGTAGATTCTCCTTGGATGATTTTCGAAAAAAGTGTTTGTGATAACCATCTTATGATTTTCACAAAATTCGACTAAACGTTGTCCTCTATCGTTCCTCCTCCCTAACGCGGAATCTCCTATAATGTTGTCCTCTTCTCCTTGTCCTACTACCGCATTCCAATCCCCCATCACTATCAAATTCTCTTCTCCCTTCACATATTCTATCACTTCTTCTATCTCTCCGTACGTTTTTTCAATATCTCCCTCCGAATATGCAGATGTGGGCATGTATACTTGGACTATGACTGTGTCTACCGGTTTTGTTCTGATTCTTACCATCATTACACGTTCATTATGTTGCAAATAGTTTTCTATCCTATTCCCTACTCTTTTATGCATTACAATTCCTACACCTGCTTGACCGTTCTTTGATCCTGTATGAATTATTCTATAATCCCCACTCCAGAAATCGCCCTCTTGTGGCCATCTCATTTCGCTAATCCCTATTACGTCTATATTCAACCTATTCATTTCTAATTTCAAATTTTCTAATTTTCCTGCTTGCCTCAGTGATCTAACATTCCACGCTCCGACTCGAAGAATGTTGTTTCTTTTCCCTATCCTATTCTTCGGTTTCCGTTCCTTGCTGATGAAGCTTCCTCGAGCAGCCTCCACCCGGAGATCCGAACGGGAGACTAGTTTACCTCCGGAATATTTTACCCGAGAGAGCGCCATCATGTATTTATTAATTTGTTTGTTTGTTTTTGTTACATAATATTCCAGGTTAGGAAGAAGGTTTCATTTCTTCGGGAAGTATTGAAACATGTCAAGGAAGGTAGTTTCCCCTTGCTTTCCTCCCGTTTGATTTTGCCGATGTTTCTGGCATTGAGATGATTTCGTTTCTCTCAGTTTGTATTCTTTCTCTTGAGTAGTTTATTCCACTCAAAAAAAAAGATCCAACTCTGAGATACTTATCCTCCCCACCACGTAAAGGAAGCAGATACTACCAGGGATGGATAAAAAGGACATCAAGGACAGGTATCATGAATATCCCCCTGGAAGACCCGCAATCATCCACGGGGAGGTGATTGTTCCCGAAGAACGAAATTAACGAATCATCTCCCATTACCGAGTCACCCCCCCGGAATTTGAAGGTATTGTTCAATTTGTGTTTCTCTGTTTCTAATCGATATCAAATTGAATATTCACTTGGTAACCCTCAGGAATATCTCAATAATCAATGCCAAATTTGGGATTACATTAACCAGAGATTTATTCGAATATTTTGTAGTCTTTTCAATTTGAAATGCTATGTTGACTATATTGACGGAGTATTATTCAATAGATAAATAAATATATATATGGGGCATTATTTTTGAAATGAGCCACACCCCCCTGCACATTTTGTTTTTGAGGATAAGAATCTGAAAAAATATGCAGAATTTCCGTCGAAGTCGCTACTTTTCTATGCCGACTGGTGTTTTTTGATTCGAGCCCCGAGTTCGCCAATATGGTGGCTGAAACACGAAAAAGTCAGAGTCAGAACCACTGAAATCCAATATAGGAGCACGGAGAGTGCTCTGCGAATCGTTATTATCATTGCTGACCATAGTAGTGTGCCTACTGATTCACGTGTACAAAGTGAAATTCCCGAAATTGCAAATGGTGGATCCAATATGGCGGTCAAAACATCGAACTCTCCCAATTGCACTAGAAATGGGTATATGGGGGTTTTCGGGGTCGCTGAACACGGATCCGGGCTTGCTTTCCAAACTTCTGTGTTGAAATTTCCTTTGTGGTGGATCAAGTTCGCGATCTGGAATTTATTTTTGAACTGTCGTTTGGCACTGTCACTAATATGAATTATCTTCTTCAGCTTCTTATCGTGAGCGACAATTTCTGGAACCAGTAACATTTGAATGGCGTAAACAGCTTAAGTGTTGCGTTTGAGACTATCTGCACAAAAAACGTAAATTTGATGTTCCAGGTGGTCCCCTTCCTCATCACAGCAAATCCCCGCAACAACTGGCCGTTGTCAAAGTGGAATGCTTGTGAAGCGTCTTGACAAGCATATGAGTGGTGTTCGGAGGAATCAAACATCACTACCATTTTTCCATCGCAGAGGTTCTGTTTTCTTTCTCCGATGAAAAGGCTCCGTTGTTTTAAAATGAAGGAATGAGGTTTGAGGATGTTCAATTTTCAGCTCAATTCGAATAAGAAATCGTTCGTGGTCATCAATTGAGTTTTTGAAGTAGAACGGTACATCGAAGTCCAATTCGAAAACTGTACATGTGTAATAAATGTAGCCCGATCAACTCACCTACGTACGTCATGAATTTTATCATCATTTGACTCATTTGATGTATTACAATCTCGCGATACGATTGAGGAACTTTTTTTTACACTTGTCATACACACCCTTGAATTCGGTGAATTCGACATGATTGGGTCTTTTGAAGGATTGGTGCTTCGATCTGTTCGATGTTTATCCTGCATGTTTGTTTGAACCAAGACTTTCTATTAACATCACAAAAATGTTATCACACGAAGTATTGAAGACGTGAAAACGTACGACGCGAACGTGTGCAATGCAAAACATTCGACGATCGCAAATAGTGGTAACAATATTGTCAATTTTTTCAACAAAAAACATCAGTCGATAGAGATCGGAAAGTCTTGGTTCAAACAAACATGCAGTCTGTTATTATTGAACTTGAGAGGGCTGTATGTTATATTCAAACAGACATATCCAGACTATATCATCAGCTTCAGTGCGTTCACGAAGCTGAGACCGAAGAATTGTATTTTTCCAGGGGCTGCTGGCACACACAACGTTTGTGTTTGTGTGATACATCAAAACGTGAAATTGATGTTAGAGGCCATCGACATTGAGAAGTTGACCAAGAATTCAGAACGCTCTCTCCAGGACTAAGAAGACTGTATTAACCAAATCATTTGTCAAGGATCCCACCCAAGCTGCTATCTGGACGGATGTGATCAGTGCCCAGTCGTTTAGAAATTCACGGCGTACCTACGTGAGTTGATTGAGGCTGCATTTATTACACATGTACAGTTTTCAAATTGGACTTCGACAGACCGTTCAACTTTACAAACTCAATTGATGACCACGGACGATTGATTATCTGAATTGAGCAGAAAATTGGAAATCCTGAAACCCCATTCCTTCATTCCAGAACAACAGAGCCTTTTCATCAAAGAAAAGACACGAAACCTCTGTGATGGAGAAGTGGTAGTGATGTTTGATTTCTCCGAGAACTACTCATATGTTTGTCAAGACGCTTCACAAGCATTCCACTTCAACAACGACCAGTGTACCGTTTTTCCGGTGATTTCCTATTATAAGGAAGGGGACCACGTGAAACATCGAAGTTACGTTTTTTGCTCAGATAGTCTCAAACACGACACTTCAGCTGTTCACGCCATTCAAACGTTACTGATTCCGAAAATTGTAGCTCATGTGAAAAAGCTCAAGAAGATAATTCATATTAGTGACGGTGCCAAACAGCATTTCAAAAATGAATTCCAGATCGCGAACTTGATTCACCATAAAGCAGATTTCAACATAAAAGCCGAATGGCATTTCAGTGCAACCGCTCACGGTAAGGGTGCGTGCGATGGGATCGTTGCCACATTCAAACGAGAAGCATACAGGGCAAGTCTCACCGCCAAACCACAGGATTCACTTCTGACCCCGAAGGAACTTCTCAGTTGGGCGGAAAATCATTCCACAGATATCAAAGTGATATGTTTCGCCAAAACGTATCATGAGAGAATGGCCCGAAAACTGAACAAACGATTTTCAGATGCCAACCCGGTACCGAAGATTCTGCAAAACCATGGGTTCGTTTTACTTCCCGACAATGAGGTAATGATTAAGAGGTATTCCGATGAAGAGAATGGGTATGTATAGTGTTCGGATGAGAAGAACTGAGATAGTTGATGACAGCTAGTGTTCTTCTATCAAATAAATCGGAGAACTAATCGGCTCTTCTAAGGGCCACAAGATGTGCAAAGTCCGATCGCGCAACCTCCTCGTGGTGCACATTGGGTAATGCGAATGCCGACGGCTGTAGATTATAGTTAAGCTGGTAACATTGATTCTCTTCTCATATTAGCGCTTGACGTCACATTTCATTATGATGAGTTGTCATGAGGTTTCATATCGGATTTTGGTCATCAGATTTATGGAAGAATTCTGTCCATAATTCATACAGTTCGAGCAGGAATTATTCTGAAAAAAGGAGACAGGGCCTGATGAGGATCTAACCCTTTGCCGCTGCAAATTTCCCTCACCACTTACTCTTCATCTGGGACAATGCCTGGTTGTAGGAGTTCATTGATTCTCGTCGAACTTCATTGAAATTGGACAAAGGTTGATCTGATTAGATCTTTGACCAATTTGAATGAAATTTGGCGAGGATCAATAGGTTTTCTAAACTAGGGATTTCTAGGGTGGTGCTGTTTCGTGCAGATTCTGCGGCAAAGCGCTAATATACACAAGAATATTCACTGAAAAAAGAATCAGCGACTGTGATCCGGCTAAATATTTGGATGCCTACATTCAAATGAATGAACGAAACAATTCGATGGATTATCATAAATGTTATTGTTGCATAAAGATTATTTTGTTGGAAGAACTAAATCATATTGACGCATTTTCTCAGTCGTTGTATTCGTATTATTTTCACACGTCATCAAAATATTTAGCTGGATCATATCTATCAATAGAATTTGATTGTATCAACGAAGCACTTCTTTAATTGTTTGAAACTCCCTGGTACCGAATTCCATGTCGGCTGTATTGGAGCCACTATATTGAATTTCGGGAAACCGAGCCCGGATTCGTGTTCAGTGACCCCAATAACCCTCAGGTACCGAATTTCACGGGAACCGGCAATGTTCCGGATTCCAAGTCCGCCATATTGGAACCGCCATATTGGATTTCGGGAAACCAAGCCCGGATTCCTGTTCAGCGACCCCGAAACCCCCCTTCTACCCATTTCTAGTGCAATTGGGAGAGTTCGATGTTTTAACCGCCATATTGGATCCGCCCTTTGCAATTTCAGGAATTTCACTTTGTACATGTACATCAGTAGGCACACGACTATGGTCAGCGATGATCATAACGATTCGCAGAGCACTCTCCGTGCTACTATATTGGATTTTAGTGGTTCTGACTCTGACTTTTTCGCGTTTCAGCCGCCATATTGGCGAACTCGGGGCTCGAATCAAAAAACACCAGTCGTCATAGAAAAATAGAGACTCCAACGGAAATTTCGCATATTTTCTCAGATTTTTATCCTCAAAAACAAAATGTGCAGGGGGGGTGGCTGATTTCACAAATAATGCCCCATATATATGAGACGATTCATTTCAGCATCCTAACCCTGGTCCTTGTGTAGGCACGTCCCCACCTAGAGCGGGATCATCAAAGGGGTTGTCAGACTCTGATTTGGCGCTTCCTCAAAATATCCGCTCGTTTTAGATACATCTCAAAGATTTTGACGTAACAACCGCATAGAGGATTATGGTTCCTATCGTCATAATCAAGTATATTCCATGAGTACTATACTTTTTCTAACAATCTTTAATATCCACAATATCGAGCATACAATGGAAGAATCACACTCCGACAATGACCGTGGAATTGAAGTGAGCAGTGAAAAAGTGGGACTTATCCCAAAAAATACTGCGCATACAGTAAGATTTATTGGGAATATCGTTTTCGATTGTTTCAAGAACGACTGAATTTTACTGGATACACAGTAAAATTTTGAAGAAGTCTTTCTGGTCGCCTTGTGACAGAGATTTCAGGGTGATTCTTGAAGTAAAATTCTTTCATTGCATGATTATTTAATCATTGCGTACCTGAATAATATTGACCTAATAAGAAACGGTATCGGATATTGTTGCACTCTTAGCTTGAAGTGCATCTAATGCTTCTAAAATTGGTTCCAATTGTGTGAAGAATTGTTTCGTCTCTTTGTATAATTCAATGTTGTTGACGATATTTATAATATTTTTGGGAAAATCATATTCATGTTCATCAACTATTTTCATATAAATATTACGATTATGCAAAAATGTACTCAGGCATGTTATTTGACTGTTCCAACGTATTCCTCCTGGCAACTGTGGCTTCAAGGAATCTTTGTTTCCTTTTAACCAGCCGTTGGGTTTGTGACGATTACGATGATGTTTTTGAACTCCCATAACGTGTTCCATTATACTATTCATATTTTACGACAGATCTTGTGTGGCAAGATTCAAATAATGTAATGCACAGCCATATGAAATGAACATTTCTGATTGATTTCGATATAATTCCTGTAATTCTCTCATTTTTTTCATTTTCGCTTCATTGTCAGAGACGGAACTACGTATTTCACAACCAAATTATGTTTCTGCTACAATCTTCGCTTCTTTGACTAATTCGAGACAATATTCTGCTGTTTTCTCATCAGATCCAGCATCCACTGCAAACGAGAAGCATGAATTTTGACTATTCGATACACAGTGTGCGATTATTGGATCGTTATGACAGCTTTACCAGCCATCTTGCATTAACGTTACATATTTATTATTCAGATAATTTTTTTGTATCTTCCAGGAGATTGAAATGAACTTTATCGATCAAAACGTTGCTCAACTGTGAACGATTGAGGGTTCACATCCCGGCCTTAGTGAATGAATTGTGTTTTCAAATAATCCAGAATTCGTCACGTTCAATGGTATATTACAACCATGAAAAAATTTTGCGATTGTTAAACCACATTTTTCTTTTTCAGCCAAACTTGTTTCAATCATGTATTTTGAACTCTTCATCTTTGGCTGAATCATTTTCACTTTTTTCACAGACGGATCATTTTCAGGCGCCATCGATTTTCTTTTCAAATTCGTTTCTTCTGTTCCATTTCCATTCTCAATAACTTTGATATCACATAAACCGCTGATCGCATTATTTTCACCTACTTTCTCATTCGAAACTTTTTTGGCACATTTGCCTAATCAATTCTTCAGTCTACCTGCACGCTTACTGATCATACTGGCACAATAATTACATTTTCGTTTCTCTGAGGTTTCAGAATCATCTCTGATATTTTCTACGCTTGTAAAGCTTCGCCACACAGCATCTTTGTGACGACCCACATACTTTTTCTGCAATGTTTCTCCTGTGTCTTCTATAACTTCCAATTCCGGACTATTACTTTCGGCTGCAGAATAATCATGATTATCACTTTCATTCATGTTGTTTAGCACATGGGCTGGGAAGTCCCGGGACTGACAAAGAAAACACGGTTTTTTTTGTTCAAAATCAGCTCTATCCATCAACGTAATCTCCATCAAGAACAACTTAATCATCCCAGCGTCACTCTAACATTCCAATACAATTTTTGTGGCACGATTCATCTTTTGCCTCAAAATAGGCCTCAGTTTCAGGGATAACCTCTTCATTCGAACGAAATTTCTTACCGACGAGCATTTTTTTCAGGTCTGCGAACAGTCAGTAGTCGCTGGGACCCAAATCTGGCGGATACGGTGGATGTGGGAACAATTCGAAGTTCAATTCATGTAGTTTTGCCATTGTTTTGATTGACTCGTGACATGGTGCGTTGTCTTGATGGAATAAAATTTTTTTCTCTGCCATATGCGGTCGTTTCTTCGCAATTTCGGCCTTCAAACGCTCCAATGATGCGATATAATATGCACTGTTGATGGTATCCCCCTTCTCAAGATAGTCGACGAATATTACACCACGCCCATCCCAAAATACCGAGGCCATAACCTGTCCAGCCGATTGTTGTGCTTTCGGGTGCTTTGGACGAGGTTCACCAGTGGCTGTCCACTCAGACGACGATTGTTTTGATTCCGGGGTCAAGTGAAGGATCCATGTTTCATTCATTGTAACATATCGACGCAAAAATTCCGGCTCCTTACGTTCAAACATGGCCGAACACTGCTCAGAAGCATCAACGCGTTCTTGTTTTTGGTCAACAGCGAGCAAACACGGCACCCACTTTGGACAGAGCTTTCTCATAGTTGAATGCTCATGCAATATAAAGCCAACACGTTGTTTCGATATTTTGACGATGTCAGCTAACTCACGCAACTTCACTTTTCGATCATCCGAAACGATTTCATGGATTTTTTTCATGTTTTCCGTTGTTACCGCCTCATCTCGACGTCCACTGTGTTCTGCATCATCGGTGTCTCTACGGCCACTTTTGAAGTCAGCAAAGAAATGTTTTATTGTGGTTTCTGATGGAGCGGAGTCCCCATGACACTTTTCAAGGCATTGCTTCGCTCGAACAGTATTTTTTCTCATCAAGAAACAGTGTAAAACTAAAACACGAAATTGTTGTTGATCCATTGTTTCAAAATCAACAAAAGTAGCGTCACTCTTAGTACAATAACTCACGAACTCACGATTAATGGAATATCATGAAGTTTTGACAGCTGTCTTTTGAAGGTTAGCAGTAACTGAAAAACAGGTGAATGCAATCACATTCGCGCCATCTATGTGTTGGACCTGGGACTTTTCAACCCATGTGTTATATCAACTTTCGTATCAAAGTGATTGATTCAACATAATATGTATAATTACGTGAAGTACATTCCATTTTTTATATGTCTGGCCAATCATCAACTGTTATAAGAGTCTTTGTCATGGAAATACATCAACTCGCATTGCTGTAATCGCCCATTGTTGATCGATACTTGGTGATGGAATTTGAATATGGCATTAAGCTCAGTTGTTCCAACTTCACAACAAAGTTCATTTCATTGATGCATCTGAATCTAAGGCTCTTTCCTCATGTATCAGCATTTCTATGGAACGGAAAAGAATTGAAAATCCCCTAGATACTGCAGTTTATGGAAAACACTCTGACTTACGCTTCTTTCCTATGCAGCCGACTTGTCCGGAACGGAACGGTTCACAACTGGTGTATTCCTAGTGTGATTATAGTTGTATTCGAATAAGGATAAGAGTCCACCATTTACGATCGTTCGGGAATCCCAATTTTAGAAAGAGATTTCTCATACATATATGAGAATTTCCACATAAAAATATATAGAAATTCTTATTTTTATGGAATTCTCACATTGAATTTATGGAATTATCTTGAATGTGTATGGGAAATTTTCCATTAGTTTACCATGAGGAACATTTATGAAAGTATTGACTTAGCTAAATAAGCCACAACCGCTGCCTAGCAGCAGCTCAAAAGCATTTCAGAGCATTTAGGATTTATTCAGAAATTTAGCTGTGAAGCTTGTATGAAACTTTGTCGGACTACAGTTATTATTGAAAATCCTTTTTGAGATGTTTTCAAATCGTTTCAACCAATGAAGAAGATGAAACTAGAAAAAAGAAGTTAAATAGGTGTTTACCTATTTCACTCTCGACCGCTCAATATTTGGAAACCTGACTGTCAGTCTAGGCTCATGGATTATCGTTAAAGCATATTGTTAGTGTGAATGCTTGGAATTCTCAATGTTTTTTTCCATTCTCCATAGTGCCATCCAGTGCCTGCTACAAATTTTTCTCACATCATGTATTGATTTTTATAGTGAGACTACTAACTTATAATCTTAGCACTAACAATATTTTTCAACAATCCTGTTTATTCCTAAACTGATAGTCACGTTTTTCGAACATTGATTATGAAATGTGTCTCCCCGTGTGGCCTTCGTTCTTTCGTTTGTCTGAAAATTATAAAACCTTTCAGGATGCAATTTTTTCGTGTAGACGTTTTTGACCAATTTTGACCATTTTAGATAAAAAATTCCCAAAAAATGCAGGCCGGCCGAAATTGGTTCAAAACACAATAAAAGCCAGTGGTGGCTGGAGTGGTTCCAGATCAATTGAAATGCTCCAAAAGTGTTATTTTGGAGCTCTATTTTTGACTGGAAATTTCTTGAAATGAAAGATATTTTAACGTTCGCTGTAGCATTTTGAACCTGAAAGATAGCAGTTGCTCTGAAAAATATCCGAAGTCACTGAATAGGTACTCCCAAGAAACAAGAATATACTGAGAGACTGTGTTTCTTCACTAATTTTCGTAATGTTCAAGCTACTTGTGTGCGTGTTCATGCATAAGATGCATGAGAAACCATGCTATTGGACCTTTTGACCTCCTGTGTATAAAAAAATTTTCAACTTGAAATTTGTGAATTATTGAGAAGAGCATATCTTACGGTTTAAACTTGGTATGCGGGATAAGTGATAAGAACCTGAAACTTGCAGGGAAATTTGTACTCGGCTTCAACTTTGAAAATATCAAGCACTCGTCCCATCATTTTTATAATGTCGTAATTATAGTCAGTGAAAGACGACTAACATTACTAAAATTCATTCTCATCATGCATCAAGCGAAACACCATCAACATCATACTTATACATATATACTTACACACATGTTCATACACACAGACACGCACATGCACGCACGATCAAGTACATTCGGTTCTCCAAATGGCACGTGAATGACTTTTGGTATACTAACTTCAGTATTGTAACTTCAGTTCATTCAAAATCTATTCAAAGTCATCTATATTCTTGAAAAAACATTGTATCGAAAAAATAAATAAACCAAGTGTATCGTTCTGCCCATAAATCAAGTGTATCGTTCCGCCCATACGGAAATGCCCATGAAGAGAATGAATGGAATTCATCCTGCGACAGCAGAGAGTTGAGGGAAAAAAGTTAGAAAAGGAACTCTTTTGGAAAAATGAAGTGGAGTACACCGAAAATCGAGTTGAACCATTTGACATACTAACAACAGCTCTGAGTTATGCTAAATCGGACGACTTGGTCATTTAAGATATATATTGAAATCCACATCGATGTGGAATACTTGGCGTAGCCGATGGCGTGAGTTTCCAGCCTTGATTATATTCCAAAAAATTTGTCAAGGGCATCAAGGTGAACACTTGAGTAATATGATCTCACGAAATCAACGGCTACGACAAATATTCTGCATGGATGTGGATTCCGAAATATACCTGGAATGACCAAGCCGTTTCGGTTAGAATAACCTCAGAGTCGTTTCTAGTATGTCAAATGGTTCAACCTGATCTTCGTTCTACTCCACTTCATTTTTTACAATAAATTCCTCTTCTAACTTCCCTTCTCTAACTTTCTGCTAGTGCAGGATGAATCTCATTTATTTCCTTCAGGTATGGGCAAAACGATCCACTTGATTTATTCATTTTTTGATCACAATGATTTTTTTAAGAATCATCAATTACCCTGAATACAGTGTGAATGAACTGAAGTTACAATATACCGAAAGTTGTTTACGTACCACTTGGGTCACCAAATGTACTTGGCAGTTTATATTGATTCCATGTCTTTTTTTGCAAATGCAGCATATCCTCATAGATCCCACTTGAATTTTGAATGCAGTAAAATTTTCCTTTAAAATGTGTTCTTAGATTTTGTTGGTTTTTCTGTTTTGAGAGTATTGACTGCATTCTCATGTACCATGTCTCTTGGCACCATTATTCTACTTTTGTGAAGTCTTTTCGGGGGGATTTCACTTCTCTTCCTGAATATGCCTCCAACTGAACACGGGTAAAAATTGAATTGTTTGAATTTCCATGTACTTTGCGTTATTTTTCACTTTTCTGGAGTTTCAGAATTCACTAGGAGAGTTTGATGACCAATACTCCGTCTATCTTGATATGCAGTTCACTGGTGTATATTGAGTGATCATGGACTGTTTTCTATTTTGACCGAAAAGATATCCATAGACGCGGTAGCGTCTCGACGGAAAAATAACTACACTTTCATTATATGATACGATTATACACTTTTGATTGAGCACACTACGAACTTGATCAGTTCATCCGACACCCAAATATGAACGTTTCAATTTTTTATTCGATCAAAACATTTTTTCGGAATCTCTGATCCATCGGTTTCTCCTCAACACGAAGACTTGTGATCCTTAAGGCAGTTTCCAATGCTACGAAGATTTATTCTATCTCTCTTTTTCTTCCTTCGAACGCACAATGTAGATGATTTATTCTGTCTTTCTTCCTTGGAATGTCCAATGATGGATTATTTGTTCATTCGTATGTATAAACCCGAAGAGAACATGAAGCTTCAGCAAACGTTCAGATTAGATCTGTATAGATCGGATCGAAGGTTCATGAAAGCTAACTTTTAGATTCACAAACGTTTGTCAAAGGTACTACGAACGTTGAAATGTCCGGCTCAAAATACTTTCAGGAAACGTAGATGGAACGTTTATTGAAGGTTCATCGAAGGTTTGAGGAAGCTTCACATAAATATCTATACTTGGATTAATTTATAATAATTTATGTTTATTAATTAATTTATTTTTCATATAAATTGATCAAAATTGATATCAGTATAGATATTTTTGTGAAGCTTCGTCAAACCTTCGATGAACCTTCAGCGAACGTTCCATCTATGTTTCCTGAACGTATTTCGAGGCGGACATTTCAACGTCCGTAGAACCTTTGTCAAACGTTTGTGAATCTAAAAGTTAGCTCTACTGAACCTTCGATCTGATTTATACAGATCTATTTTGAACGTTCGCTGAAGCTTCATGTTCTCTTCGGGATATAACAACGTATAAGGTGCTCTCAACATTGTCCAAATGGTTTGTCAGTCTTTTGTAACCTGTGCAATGATTGGTGGATGAATTTTTTTTCTTATAAATTGTATATACATTGAGTATATGCATGGTAATATACATTGAGTATATGCATTGTAATATACATTGAGTATATACATTGTGATATACATTGAGCATATACATTGTAATATACATTGAGTATATACATTGTAATATACATTGAGTATATACATTGTAATATACATTGAGTATACAGGGTGGGGCATTTGAAGTGTCGCGGGCGTTTTTTCCAAAAATAAAGTGAGATACGAGAAAATTTTTCGGACAAAAGTTGTAGGGTACCGAGGGGGACATCCGATGGTGGCCTTGGCTTTGACCTCAAATCTCATCTTCAAGGGCATTCTGAGATCAACTCTTGTTTTTTAAATAGCATCTCATATTTTTTACTGCAGATTTGGATTCTAGGTCGAAAACCAAGGAACTTTTGTCTGAACCATTTTCCTGAAATCCGCAAAAATGGTGCTCTAATCGATATTGTTCCATTTTGAATCTGACATTCGAATAACTCGAAAACGAAGGGTCTTGCAAAAGAATGTTTCGTACAAAAGTTGTCAATACACAACACATTTCAATCGTCTACATCACCACCATTCAGAGCTCACGCGATGTAAACAAACGACGGGGTTCAGTGAAAATTCACGATTTTGAAAGTCAGTTTGTCAGTTACATTTGATTATTACTTGGTTTATGACAAATTGAAAATCATGGATATCCGATACACGGTTTCTGAAAAGATCGATATGATCTACATTCACGGTGAAGTGCATAAGAACCCCAGACAAGCATATGACTTGTATGCAGAACGATTTCCTGAAAGAACAACGCCATCCATTAGGTATTTTCAACGCATTACAAAATTATTCTCAGAAACGGGGAGTGTTACAAGGGAAAAACGACATCGAATGAGAACTGTTAGCGGAGAAAATGCGGAAGTTAATGTACTAGCTGCAGTAGCCAATAATCCACACGTGAGCTCTCGTGAAATTGAACTCCATTCGGGAATTTGTCGAAGAAGTGTTCTTCGAATACTGAAACGTCACAAATTCCATCCGTATCACATTTGTTTGCATCAAGACCTTCACGGTGATGATTTCGAAAATCGTGTACAGTTTTGTCGATGGGGTCTAGCGCAAATGCACAATAACAACTTCATCAACATATTATTTTCTGATGAGTCGACGTTCACCAATCATGGTCAAGTGAATCGACATAATATGCATTACTGGGCGACAGAAAATCCAAGATGGTTACGTCAAGTAGAGCATCAAAGACAATGGGCTGTGAATGTTTGGTGTGGTATTTTTCGATCTCGAGTAATTGGACCGTACTTCATTGCAGATACGCTAAATGGAGAGAAGTACAGACATTTCTTAGATCAAGTACTTCCAACATTACTTGAAGACATACCTATTCAGGAACGATTGAATATGTGGTATCAACACGATGGTTGTCCATCCCATTATGCAGTCACAGTTCGAGAAATATTGGACAGAGATTATCCTGGACGATGGATAGGACGTCGTGGACCAGTTCATAGGCCTGCCCGTTCTCCGGATCTTACTTCTCCAGATTTTTTTTTATGGGGATACATAGAAGATACAGTTTATCAACAAGCACCGACTACACCTGAGAATATGCGTCAACGAATCATCAATGCATGCGCGAGCATCAATGAAGATATTTTAGCACGAGTTCAGCAATCTTTTGTAAAACGTTTTGAAATGTGTATTGAAGTCGAAGGCCATCATTTTGAGCATCTACTGCATTAAAATTATCCAAGTGATGTAGACGATTGAAATGTGTTGTGTTTTGTCTGTTATGCCCCATCACCTCCGTTTCAGTTCAAGGGGTCCCCTTGGAATCAGACAACTTTTGTCCGAAACATTCTCCTCCAAGACCCTTCGTTTTCGAGTTATTCTAATGTCAGATTCAGTATGGAACAATATCGATTAGAGCGCCATCCTTGCGGATTTCAGGAAAATGGTTCAGACAAAAGTTTCTTGGTTTTTGACCTAGAATCCAAATCTGCAGTAAAAAATGTAAGATGCTATTTAAAAAACAAGAGTTGACCTCAGAATGCCCTTGAAGATGAGATTTGAGGTCAAAGCCAAGGCCACCATCGGATGTCCCCCTCGATACCCTACAATTTTTGTCCGAAAAATTTTCTCGTATCTCATTTTATTTTTGGAAAAAACGCCCGCGACACTTCAAATGCCCCACCCTGTATACATTGTAAATGGGTCTGAATTTCTGAAATCAGCCCGAACTAAATTTTGACTCTTATAATCCAATGGAATGTAGCAAGGATGATATAGCTCTTCATGTCAGAAATGAGTTCGCCAAATGATTTGGCAAAAATTTTTTCTCACGGAAGTTATGAATAATTGAAGTTTGTAGGAACTTTTTCTTGAAAATTTGTAACTCTTGAACGGTGCAACCGATTCGGACTCACAAGCGCTTAAATTGAAGATAATTGATTGAATTACATGAATTATCTTATGAACCCCGGAAAAAAATGTTCTCTCATTGTTTTCAGGTAATTTGTTTATGAACAATTGAGTTTTAACAACGTTCTCCGTCACGCAAAAACCTGAAAAAAATTGGAGAGCAATATTGTCCCCTTGCAAACGTAATTCCGTAGAGGAAAAAATGGAGACGCTCCTTGTTTGACTATAATTATAATAATGATGCAACCACGCGGAGCTTTATCTTTTGACTTGCAGGGCGTGCTGCTCTCGTAGCGGCTTTTGGATATGATTATTATATTCCAGTCGATTTGGTGGATGCAAGATGCGTGCAGTACCCATTTTTCCCAAAATACTTTCCAATTCACTGATCAATATTCATAACTGCATAGTTTCAATCATATAGTGCGTAGCATATCTCTGCACATCATCAACCACCGATCCTCTATGGCACCTAGAATTTTGTTTTATAGACAAATGTTATGGAAACGGAAGCGAAAAGTGGGTGAAGGAATGGAAGCTGTGATAATCAAACACGAATAAGATAGAGTCTCCGTTGATGCGACGGAGAGATGCGAGAGAGACAGAAAACAGTCCGCCTACTGCATTTTTCATAGAATTGGTGGATTTATATCACAAAATGTGAATATTGAATTATTATTTCCATGCCTTCCATCCCTACACCTATTCGAATGATGATTTCTAACAACCTGAAATTGTCGCATAACATAACAAACCGAAATTCGGCACAAATTCTCCGTGGCTCTTGTTTGTTTCAAACAACCACAGGGTCAGTCGGTTTGATGCTCGAAGTTGATGATCACATATTTCAAATTTGTGAGGATTTGTGAATATGCCATCTCCATATCGCTGTTATAATCCATTATTGAGAGCGGAACACAATCGTGTAAACAATGGGATAAGATTTGTTACAGATGATTAATCCTCACTAAAAACATTCCCCTTTTTTTCAAGGAGCGAATTCGGGAATCAATCGGAAAAAATGGAAGTATTTTGGAATAATCTTAAGAGGGAAATACCTTCATATATGACATGATTCCATTGCAAAATCAGAGAGTGAATATCTTTCAAGGGCGAAGGAGGATCCACAGGAAGGAGAGTTCGTGGTTGCTCTAGATTTGGCCGAAAATTATAGTTCTAAGGGTCAGGATGCAATCCAATCGTATCACTGGTTGAATGATCGGACGATTTTGCATCCTTACGTCATTCACTATAAACAAGGGAGCACCATGATGAATCGATGTTTCATGATTATTTCGAAACATAATAAACACGATACAGTCGCAGTTCATCTATTCAATAAAAAGATGACTACTCATTTGAAGGAGAAATTCGGCAGTGAAAATGTGAAGAAGCTCCTATTTTTTCTCACGGTTGTACGGCTCAGTATAAGAATAAATCGAACTTCGCAAATTTGGTCCTTCATGAATCTGATCTTGGAGTCAAACGCGAATGGCACTCCTTGCCACTTCGCACGGCGAAAGTGCTTGCGATGGAGTAGGCAGCACTGTTAAAAGATTGGCATCACGCGCAAGTTCGCAACGGCCAACGGGAGATCGAATAACGACACCTCATGCTCTATTCCACTGGGCGCGAGGATGTTTTGAGAATATTTCCTCCGAAGTCTGCTCTGAAAAAGAGCACGAAGCGGAGAAACAGCTTTGCGTGCACGTTTCAAAAAAGCAATTAGAATCACAGGAACTCGATTGTATCATGCATTCTTACCAATCGATACAAAAAATGTAGGATGTAAAGGGATTTCTGCATCTACTGTTTGCAATATGCACACAATTTTCTAAAATCAATACTCATCCAAAATTGTGTGGAACTGTTGTTGATCATTGTTGAATAAACTGATGATTCTTTTTGAGAAACTTCACGCATTTTTCTTTTGCTGAATCGGCTAGAATTCAATATTCACATTCACAATCCCCTACGAGGGTACTGCATTCGCGCTTGCATCATGATTAAAATTATACTCGAACGAAGAGCGTCTTCAGTTTCTCTCTACGGAATTAGGTTGGTGAGGGTATGATGTTTCTCTCGAATTTTTTTCAGATTTTTGCGAGAAAGAGAACATTTTTAAAAATCAATTGTTCATAAACAAATTACCTAAAAACCATGGGAACGAATTTCTTTCCGGGTTTCATAGGATAATTTATGTAATTCAATCAATTATCTTCAATTCAAGCGCTTGTGCGTCCAAATTGGTTGCACCGTTCAAAAGTTATAAATTTCCGAGGAAAAGTCCCTCAAGACTTCAATGAGACCCTCACAACTTCCGCCAAAAAAATATTTTGCCAAATCATTTGGCAGATTTATTTCTAACTCAAGAAGCTATCATTCTTGCTACATTCCATTGAATCATGAGAATCAAAATTGAATTCGTGCTGATTTCAGAAATTCTGACTCAATTGAAGAACTCATTTGAATAAACTTCTACACCCTCCTTGAATGGGATATCCATGTGATAGTTACTCACAGTTGATGAAAAATTGTATAGATTCAACTTGAGGATCCTAATGAAGGAGGAAAGAGCTTATAGAGAAAAGGATAGATAGTAATATGGGTAGAGAGGGAGATAGGCAGTACCTGAACAGAATCAAACGGAGAATTTTCTTGTAGTAACCCCCTTTGATAGGCAATTACCAATCCTTGATCTTAATGAGAAATAACACACCTCGAAGGTTTTCACATTCCCATATCGCTATTCTGGAATACTTTTAGCCAAACCCTATTTCCTTCACTATTGAAAATTTTTCCCTCCCATGACAAAGCCAAGGTGATGTTATAAGTAAAATTTGTCAGTAAAAATCGGACTGATCGAGTTGAGAGCGAGAAAAGTTCAAATCCCCTTCTGAAATTACACGTCCTTCTCACGACGAAAGCCCCTTTTACTCCACACTAGCAACTCTATAGCGGCGCAATTTTAGATGCACCTCTGAACTTGTTGATAGGAATTAGATTTTGGGGATTCATTTGGTATATTTTTATGTATTCTCATGTCGAAGCTTTGAAAAAAATGCTCTTGCTCCACCCGTCTTTTTTCAAGTGGAATTTCTTTTTCTCTCTCCATTCGATGCCTGATTTGGTATGTAAAGGAACGATCTATCGGATTCATGGGTTATCATTGGTGAAAAAAATCCACTAAACATCATTTTCCATCATTTAGATCTCCCGGGAAAAAACATTCCACATATGGACCCATACATGGATTCATATATGGTCACATATGAAAGTGGGGAATCTATCAGCATCGATCTCACTCCTCTTTCCTTTGGTTTCTCTTCACATTCCATGAAAAATTGTGACATTTTTTTGTCCATATATGGAAGTATAGGATAATGTATAATTGAATATGATCACACATGGCCATGTACCGTCTCATTCATATATGATCATAGATGACCAAAATCCATATATGCTCATATATGATCCCATATATGTTTATATATGTTCATATGTATTTCATATATGTTCATTCATGATTCATATATGATTCATATACGCTCATATACAACCATATATGAATTATTTCTTCCGGGGCTGAGAATTTAGGAATGAGGTTAAGATTTGCTAGGTTCCTATCTGAAGTGGGGTATCAAAGGGGGCATCGGGCTCGATGACTCGATGGAGCCCTTATTCATACTGCCAAATATTGTGGAAAAACTGAGAAACAATAGTTTTGACATAACAGGCGGTAGTATAACAAAATTTTTAGCGCAGTCGAAGGGACACCCGGAGGATATCATTCGCAAATTGCCTTAATAATTCTTCCGAATCCAATTTTTCCTGTTTCATCATCAAATTTTAAAATCATCAATGTCGAAAGCTGATTTCGAAAACTCTTATGGACAATCAAAGCATCTCAAACCTTGGGAAAAGGAGTTTCATGTTCATATACTGAACATTTTCACGCTCTTGAAATCAAATTGGTTCAAACTATTGTTCGAATCACTCAAATACCACTCTAGAATGCATGAAAATCAAAGTTCCTGATGAAAATCTATGTTCCTATATCAGAATTGTCGTTGACAAATTGATTCAATTTCAATTATCGTCCCAAATACCTTGGAAATGAACCCAAAACAAGTTTAAATGAAATTTGTGATAGAACTCTTGAATTAATCCATGATGATACAATTCTATGAATTCTTTTGATCAAAAACAAATGTGGATTCTCTGTATCCTCGTAGAGAAACTATAATATCTAATGGAAAAAGTGTTCAAATTGTTCCCTTCCAAATTCAATTCAAATCAATTCTTCACTCAATCTTTGAATACTACTGTGGGCAAAAAGTGAGGTGAATTTGTTTGTAAAATGAAGAATCTTTATTTATTCTTCTCCATCAATTTCATCCCCTTCAAAGTAATCCCTTCTCGATGAAATACACTTATGCCGACGTTTTTTCCAATCATCGAAACATGCTGAATAGTCCCTTTCCGGTATAGCCATCAGCGCCTTCTTCGATTCAGCTCTTATCTCCTCAATCGACTCGAAACGCTTTCTCCGGAGTGGTCTCTCGAGTTTTGGGAATAGCCAGAAGTCACACGGAACCAAATCAGGCGAATACGGTGGTTGCGGAACGATATGCGTCGAATTTTTGGCGAAATGGTCACGAAGAACGAGTGCAGTATGAGACGGTGCATTATCGTGATGCAAAAACCAGGAGTTGGTGGCCCATAATGCTGGTCTATTTAGACGAATTGCTTCACGCAAACGACGCATAACGCTTAAATAATATTCCTCATTGACAGTTTGGCGAGGTGGAAGGAATTCACGGTGCACCACACCACGGAAATCGAAAAAAACTGTCATCATGACCTTGATTTTTGAACGACTTTGACGTGCTCTTTCCGGTCTGGCCTCGCCCTTAGCACAATATTCGCTTGATTGGTCGGTTGTTTCAGGGTCGTAAGCATGAATCCAAGTTTCATCTCCCGTCATGATGTATTTGAGCTTGTCCTGATAGTCAGGAAGCATTGTTTCACACACATCAACGCGACGACTTTTTTGCAAGAAATTGAGCGTTTTCGGTACCAAACGAGACTTGACTTTTCGTAGGCCCAAATGGTCTTTCAAAATGGTTTTCACAAATCCTTCTGATATTCCGATCATATCAGTAAGGTCTCTCACAGTCAACCGACGATTTTTTAGCGCTAATTCCTTCACTCCATCGACGTGTTGGTCATCTGTTGACGTCGATGGTCGTCCGGAGCGCTCCGAGTCATCAACACGTTCTCGACCCTCTTTGAAGTCTTTGTACCACTTATAAACATTTTTCTGCGACATGGTAGAATCACCAAAGGCCTTCCGCAACATCCTCAAAGTTTCCGCAGCCAAAATTTCATTCCGCAAACAAAATTTGATTGCACTTCTCTGCTCAATTAAATCAGACATTGTAAAAATCGAAAAATGCACTCTTGGTCGTTTGGTAAACACAAGCGTACATGTATTACTGATAATGACATTGACATGGAATTTGGCACGGATGTCATTAACAGTCCTGCCAACTTGAAAAAAAACTAGCCTGGAATGTCAAGCCCGCGAAGTTTAAATTAAAAAATCACCTTACTTTTCGCCTACAGTAGTATATGAGATCACAGACTTTTTCTATCTACTAGCAACCACCGGCGCGCGCTCCGCGCGCGCGATTCATCCCCTTTGCCTCCATTATTGGGAATAACTGAAATACTTTGATTCAATTCTCACAAATTCTAATTCACAACTGTTGGGATTATTTATCAATCCTATCGGGTATTTCGAAGTACAAATATGTCTTACGTGTTTCAGTGTGAGGGTATAGGTTCTTCACGAAACTGAATATTACTCATATTTGCCTGATGCAAAGTTTCATGCTATTTTTATATGAGGCTGATCTGTGCAAATAATGTTATAGGTGGGAATTTGCATGGAAATTTCTCGAAAGTTTCATGAAAGTCTTCTATAAATTTTTTAGATCAATTGAATTCTACATAATTTTAATTCAATCTGACCGGACACAATTTTTATATCGACATTTTTATCGAATCAAAACAAATTTGAAAAATTTACGTGAACATTCTACAAAAGCCTTTTGAAACCAATCACTTGTATGAGAGGTAGTGACGAGTGATATTCGAGAATTTATTGGTATGTTTTGTAGTAAATTTGGCAAGTTCATATCGAGTTTATTGAAATATCAATTGGAATTCCTAATCAATATGGTCACACATTGTTCATGACTATTGGAAGATTTATAGAATTTCATAGAATTCTTCAATCCCATTCTCATGAAATAGTTGAACAAAACTTCCTGAAATTTTTCAACATTTGATAAACTTAAATGTGAGAATTTTTCTCATTCAAATTTCACATACGAGGTGTGTTCAAAAAGTAACGAGAATTTTTAAATTTCGCGGGTTTGGAGAGTCCGCCTGTATAAAATTTTCCTTCATTAGAATAGTACACATGCCCCTGAAGTACGATAAAATTTTCAGCGATATTCATTGCTTACTTTTCAAGTGGCAGCCGCTATCGTTATGACGTGTTTTTCGAGCTCAGCGATTTTCGTTTGTGAAAAAAATGGATCAAAGAATTTGTATTGAATTTTGCGTAAAAAATGAAATAAAGTGTAGTGAAGTTTGTAAAATGTCAACAAAGGCATATGGTGAGTCTGCTATGGGTAAAGCAAGGATTTACGGGTGGTATAAGCGTTTCCAAGATGGCCACGAAAACGTTGAAGATGACGAACGACCCGGACACCCAAGCACATCAACAACCGATGAAAACGTGGAAAAAGTGAAGGAAATGGTTATGAACGATCGCCGAATCACAATCAGAGAAATCGCTGATGATGTTGGCATATCAGTCGAAGAGCAATCCGGAGAAAACGCCCGGATTTGTGGCAAAACAATTCATGGCTTCTGCACCACGATAATGCACCTGCTCACACTTCATTGCTTGTTCGTGAATTTTTGGCCAAAAACAAAACTGTAACGATGCCTCAGCCTCCATATTCGCCAGGTATGGCTCCATGTGACTTTTTTCTATCCCTCAAAATAAAGAGAACATTGAAAGGCCGTCGTTTCACAAGCATAGATGACATTCAAGGTGAATCGCTGAAAGAGCTAAACGCTATTACAGAGACCGAATTTCAAGAGTGTTTCGAGGATTGGAAAAAGCGTTGGCACAAGTGTATTATATTCAAGGGGGATTATTTTGGGAGGGACAAAATAGATATTGATGAATACATAAATATTTTTTTCATGAAACGAAAATTCTCGTTATTTTTTGAACACACCTGGTATATTTCATGTTACGTATTTTTTGTATGAAATTCATTTACAAAAAAGGTTACTACCAGAGTTGCCAGATCTACGAGCGCAAAGTATGATACCGACCAGCGGAAATTATGATACTCGCCAGCTGAATTATGATACGCCGTTGACCTTTTTTTTAAGTACGACTGCCTATTATGTCATGGTAATGTTAATCCTTTTCCTTCTCTCCTTCAATCAACAATGAATTGGCAGCAAGGAGCTATCGGAAAGAAGGGAAAGGATGTGCATACCCTGTACAGAACAAAGGGGGCTTACAATATCGTGGTAACCAATAGTCAGTCTCTTGTAACCTGTACGATGTTTGGCAGAGAAAAATTTACCCGCCAATCATCATACAGGTTACAAAAGACTAACTAGTGATTACCACAATATCGGAAGCACCCAAAATGATCGTAAGTGATCCAAACCGATTCAATATTTTGATTGGTTTGAATGCGCTTTCTGCACTCAGCTCAAGGTACTAGGGCTGTGCGGTTGATCGATTAATCGATCAAAACAGTTAATTGTCCACGATTAATCGGAAGATTTCGTTGATTCGTTTTTACGATTAAACGATCAACCGATTAATCGAAAAAACGATCAACTGGAATCAGAGATGAGTTGAAGAGATTGCTAACAAGATATGAAAACCATAGTCCAGTTTCTGATTGGCAGTATCACGTTTCCCGTTTCTCCCTTCATGCTGGTTGGCTTAGAAGAAAAATTCAACCAATCATATATTTTTCTCCAAAAGAAACAAACTTGATGCGGACCATAATGTTAACATTGCGTTGACAATCCCTACTATTCATCTCTGCCGGAATCTACCGATTGATCCATTAATCGATTAATCGAAAATTTCACTAACCAGAATCCGCCGATTAATCGGTTGATCGATAATTCGTAAGAACGATTAACCGTAATCTTCCGATTAATCGATTAATCATTGACGATTAACCGTTTCAATTGATTAATCGGTTAACCGCACAGGCCCATAAGGTACAGCCACTGGTGCCAGCCCACCGCATTTTGCTCATGGATCAACCTATTGCTTACACTTGTTGAATGGGACATCTAATGATAGAATTTGATAATGCAGTGGTCTGGCACCAGTGGGTACAGCTGGATGCTGACGGCATTGAGTTCTCCAAACAGCACACAAGAATTGCCAAAGAATTCCAGAAAGAGAACTCCTTGAGAGCTCTTTTAGAATACAATGAGTTCTCAAAGAGTTTCAAGAAGAATTCGATTCGTTAGACATTTGCGAGTTCCTTCAAAATTCTTGAATAAGTCTCATCGAATTTTGAAAGAACTCGCGAATGTCTGATGAATCGAATGTTTTTCGAAACTCTTTAAGAACTCTTCGTATTCTCAAAGGGTTCTTGAGGAGTTCTTCCTGCAGAATTCTTTTGGGATTCTTGATGTGCTGTCCGAGTTCTATATACACACTGGAGTGAGCGCGTCAATGTAAAAGCTGGCGCTACTGAGAGGGATGGAACATCATACAATGGAACAAGATGGAGTCTCCACCATTTTATACAGGGTGTCCCATTTTAATTTTTATATCGGAATAACTCAAAAGTGAGGAGTTTTGGAGGAAAATGTTTCCAACAAAAGTTGTGAGATTTCGAGGGGGACATCTGATGGTGACCTCGACTTTGGCCTCGGATCTCAACTTCAAGGTCATTCAGAGGTCAACTTTTGTTTCTTGAATGAAATCCCCTATTTTTGACTGCAGATTCAGATCTGACGTTGAAAATCAAGGAACTTTTGTCTGAATCATTTTTCCGAATTCCGCACAGATGGCGCTCTAATCGATAAAGAATGAGTTTTATGGAACACTCGTATTGCTTTCTGTGTAAAACGACATTTAACTCTCCAGTGTTTTTTTTTCAGCTTCTGAGGATTACCGTCGCCATCAGAGTTACCCAATGTGCACCACGATGAGGTTAAGCGATCGGATCTTGCACATCTTTGTGGCCCTGAAAATTTGATGGAACCCCATGGGTAAAAATCCAAAGTGGTAAGATCCGGAGATCTAGCTGGGATTCTCCATCGACCAATATTGACAATTATGTCTGTTCGTAGTACTGTTACTGTGAATTGTTGCCAAACACATGTACACAACAATAATTATGTTTATCATGAACAAGAAAGTTCATACTAGAGCATTGTTTACAAACATAAGTGAAACAGAATGTTCAATATCCTTCATTCATTCACAAATTCTTTTCGATATACGATTCAAACTTGAAGCAGATCTTTGATCAGTGTTGTGAAGGTCTCAATACCATGGATTATCTTCGGGGTGAAATACTTGATATTCTCCTGATACTAGGAGAATGTCGACGTAATTGCGCTGCAGCATAAAGATTGTATGGAGAGAGGTATCCAAATAGACGCCAGCCTTCACTTCAGGCGATACGCTGAATAGAAAGACGGTTAGAAGAATGAATATCTCACGAGTCAGAACGCGTTATGATGGAAATCGTATGGATGCGCGCTCAGTAGCCGTTTTAGGAATGATGCACCTGAATCCTCCCGTTAGTACCAGAGAAATCCAGCACCAATTAGGTATCCCAAGATCAACGGCACACCGCACACTAAATCTGGTAAATATCATCCTTACCACATTACATTGGTGCAAGCATTAAATGAAGATAATCTTAGACGTAGGGTTGGATTCGGTCAATGGGCAATCCCAGATGGCATCGACAAGTTGACAATCAACATCGCTGGACTCTGAATGTGAGGTGTGGGATTTTGAATGATCAGATCATCGGTCCTTATTTTTTCCAACATACTGTCAGGAAGGAAAATTATCTGCAATTGATTCGGGACAAATTACCAAGGATGTTGTAAGATATTGATCTCTACACACGGAACAGGATGTGGCTCCAACATGATGGGGCACCACCTCATACCGCTGCAATTGTCAGAAATTTCTTAAACACATCTTACCCACACAGATGGATTGGTCGCGGTGGATAGATTGCCTGGCTGGCTAGGTCTCCGGATCTCACCCCTCTGGATTCTTACTTATGGGGTTTCATCGAAGATGTAGTTTATGGAAGACCACCAACGACCAGAGATGACATGAAACGCCGAATACGAACTGTCTGCCGAACAATTCCACGTCATGTGCTTATGTCGTTAGAACCACATTTTCAGAGCCGAATGAGGTTATGCGAACTGGTCAACGGTGCGAATATCGAACATTTGATACGGTGAATTTTCATACATATTGCAGAGCGTTTGTCGTGGAAAATTACACACCTCTACAGTCCAGACAATCGGCCCTTTCCAGGGCCTGAAAGATGTGCAAAATCCAATCGCTCAACCTCCTCGTAGTGCACATTGGGTAACTCCAATGGCGACGGTCATCCTCAGAAGCTGAAAAAAAACACTGGAGAGTTAAATGTCGTTTTACACAGGAAGCAATACGAGTGTTTCATGAAACTAATTTTTTTTATCGATTAGAGCGCCATCTGTGCGGAATTCGGAAAAATGATTCAGACAAGAGTTTCTTGTTTTTTAACGTCAAACCTGAATCTGCACTCAGAAACAGGTTATTTCATTCGAGAAACAAAAGTTGACCTCTGAATGACCTTGAAGTTGAGATCCGAGGCCAAAGTCAAGGTCACCATCAGATGTCCTCCTAAGGATCTCACAACTTTTGTTGAAAACATTTTCCTCCAAAACTCCTTGTTTTTGAGTTATTCCGATATAAAAATTGAAATGGGACACCCTGTATATGTATAGAATTAATACGCAATTCAATTGATTAATACAAATTCATTCATTTGATGAACGAGTGAACGGGTAACCGATGCTGACAGCTGGTTGAATTCGAAAAATGGTAACAATTATAGAATTTCCATAAATATATATCACAAACATGAATTGCATATTTGAAAATCTCAATTGTACTTCCACAGTTATTCAGTTCAGGTCAGCTCTTGAATAGTGGAGCTCCATTGTCCCGAAAGTTCGAAGGACCGTTCGTAACAAACTCCATCCCAAAGAAAACTTGTGACAAGTTACTAATACCACCATCGTGGTGAGTCAAAAGATAATTTCGAGCGCGTTCAAAAGAACGAAGCACGTCAGCCAATGCGAGACAAAAGCCGTAAGGCTATACTGCTCACTCGCTACGTAACACGCGTGCCACTGAACCCGCCCGCAGACTCGAGCTTCGTAGCGCTGACGCGAGAGCGCGCATGCCTCGACACCCGTACACGCCGCCATAGTAAACTCAAGCAGAATATGAGAGAGGGTGTCGCGACGTACCAAGACACAGTCTCCCCGAGGCGATTTCCCAGGGACAGGTGAGAGACGAACTCCATTTGTTTAAAGACTCATCCGTGACTCTTGTCAAGGTTCTCGAGTACGGAATTCTAGACCGGTGGCTATTCCCCGCGGTCTACCAAAAACACAGTACTCGATCTCCGTAGGCGATTTCCGCGGTTTCGGGTAGGGTTGGCTAGGGAAAGAACGGAGAAGCGGTCATTTACGTTCTCAAGGATTGTAAATTCGATGGGAGTAAGGGGGGCTGGATAAGGAAAGGACCGAATTCCTCCCTTATCTAGGCGGTGACACGAGAAATCAAAACCCGAAAATATCCCTACGACTCGTCACACACCCCGGCTAGCCGATTTCATAAGCTTGGACCCGCAGAAATAACAAATTTCCGTTTGATCTAGCCGTAGCATGTCTCGAATTTAGAGTCACCTGTGTCTACCGGTTAGAATCAGCTTTCTGCTGCCGTGATTCCGTTTCGTGATGATCCTAGACACCGCTAGTTCGCTATTCATTGTTCGTTTTTGTTGTATCTGACCGTGGATATCTCGCATCTAGAATCACCCGTGTCTACGATTGAGAATAGACTTTCTGTTATCGCATCTCCGTTTATTGGCGATTCTGGAAACCGCGAGATCGCTATTGATTGTCCATTCCCGTTAGATCCAGCGAGTAAATACAATAGTTAAGATACATTTAACTTTATTTTCCGTATGTTCAAAAAACTGTAAAACCCACCATTTTAGATAATCTAAGGCTCACCGATCTAGAACATCCTGTCTCTTATTCTAAATTACCTTTATAAGTTTATATGTTACGAATTTCTTTACTTTTGTTCATTTTTTTTGCATTCAAACCACCATCCAATAATCAAACTTTCTTTAATAATCTGTGACCCGCGTTCCCAAAACACCTGAATCCTGGAACCGACGAACGAGGGGCATATAAGGGCTGTCTCACAGTGGTGATTCATCGTCACCAGTGCGATGAAGGGATTTCAAATGTTACAAATTATGTGGCGCCCGAACAGGGACTCAAAAATCATTGAATAACTTGAAAATCACGAAACAACCTCACGAAAAATTCAACTGGTTAGCCGAAAGACAGATACTGCCAGCCAAATTAACACAAAAAAATAAGGGCTCGACACTTGGTTAGATTTTCCAACCCTCCCATGATGCAGCGAACACCACTAGAAAAGACTTCTTAGATTTGGAGCTTGAGAAAAGAAGATGTCATCGCGGAAATCAATAAGCGAGGAATTGAGTGCCACCCAGCAGAAACAGTAGCAGCCTTGAAGACGAAACTCCGTAATTCTATGGTCAGCAATCCATCAAACACCGAACATTTGGAATTTAGTCCAACTCCCAGTCCAGGAGATGATCAAATTGATGAAGAAACACAAGAAGTTAACTTTCCTGACGATCGCACTGAAAGCGTGAATCAGCCTCCAGCCAATCTACTACCATTCGATAATAATAATGGCCAGCCACCCCGCGAAAATAATCGAGTCAACTAGGACATCGAAAGACAGAATCAGTTCTTCGATGCCCAAGGTCCCAGAGAAATACTCGCCGAGCAAATACGAGCCGAAGTTCACGAGAAACTCCGGGTATGGTTACGAAATTATGAACAGGAAATGAGCATGAGAGAAAGACTCTCTGCCGAAGAACAAAACCGCGTCCTGAGAGAACAAGTCTCTTCCGAAACCCTAATACAGGAGTTGAGAGACAAAATTACTCAGATGGAAAGAGAACGTGAAAATCAGATGAAAAAGAACGAACTCTAGACCGAATTCCATTCCAAACGAAGGAAGGTCGAATGACCCCGAAGTATCGGCAATCAGCCGATTACTTCAAAATTTCTTTGGAGATCATCCCAACAAAGAAACCCGCGTTCAAGAACAAGTACGCAAATGGGGCGTGATTTACAGCGGTGGGCCGGGACTACGTACCTTTTTAGAATGAGCAGGAGAATTAAGTGACAGCTTCGGGATTAAAAAAGAGCAATTATTAACCTGTGTACCTCTGCTACTGAAGGACAAAGCTCTACTATGGTACCGGAATAATGAGCAGCAATGGACACTTTGGGAACACTTTATCTGCGACCTCAAGATTTTTTATTTACCGGTAGATGTTGATCAACAAATGGAAGACGAAATACGTAATCGCACCCAAGGTCTCAGAGAATCCGCCAGAGAATATATTATTATTCTCCAGACATTGATGAGGCACTACGGCCAGATGAGTGAGAAGACTCAGTTGGATCGCCTTTATACTGACCTTTGTTGCGAATACAAAATGTACATGCGACGCCGCGAAATTTCTAGTATCGCTGACTTAATACAATATGCCTGCGAGTATGAGAGAGCACTCAAAGAAGGGGAAACCTACAAACCACCTTCATCAGGGTAGCACTCCTCAATGCCGGGAACCGCATACGCAGGTCCAAAGAAAACGAAACCAACCAATTTTAATGCCGTAGACACCACATGCAATCAGAGAACCCACTGTTGGAAATGTGGCCAACATGGACAGAACAGAATTGAATGTCGCAATCCGTACGTTAAATTCTGTCCTCGTTGCGACAAAACAGGGGTCCTGTCACGAGAATGCCGATGTATCACCGTTCAACCACTGAATAACCCTCGTCGAACATCGAACCAAGAAACACCGAGGTTGGTATCTCAAGGAAATTCGCGTCTAAGCGGTCATCTCGCTCCAATAACGCAACCCATGACACCACCTCGAAATTTGAAAGACCAAGCCCAGGTCGTGGAAGCACCTACTATCGTAACAGTTAACGCGTCCATATCCGCTGATCGTCGTCCTCGAATACAAGTACAGATAGCAGGTAAAACGTTCCGTGGATTAGCAGACACCGGTGCTACGATCTCTACTATGGATTACGAACTGTTTCAGAAAGCCCGGAAGCAAGGATTATGCGTGAATTATAACCCGACTATGAAGGATTTGACAGTACTGGATGGTCGAGAAATACGTACAAAAGGTTCTGCGGTCGTATTAACCAACATAGATAACTGTATGATTCCATTACCTTATTGCATTATCGGAAATTACCATGGCCACATCCTTCTTGGAGTAGATAATCGAAGTCTCCCTAACTTCCAAGTCAACTGGGGACACATAAAAAATGGAACGAGGATCGTCGATACATTGGATACCGTAGACCAAGAAGTTACCGCTCGGCTAGAAATCGCAAAGGAAGTCAAACTTTTTGAAGACATAAAGGGGTCAACTCACCCACCTACGCATCAAATCAAAACAAATCCTGGCACCGAACCGATCAAGTCACGTTATTATCCACGCAACTCAGCTATGCAGGCTGTTATCGACGAAGAAATAAACAAAATGTTGGAATAAGATATCATCGAACCATCCGATAGCCCATGGAGTTCCCCTATCGTCTTGGTGAAAAAAGAGAACAAAAGCTATAGATTTTGTATAGATTTCCGCAAAGTCAATAAAGTATCTGAGAAGAATGCATTTCCTCTTCCACATGTTAACGATACTCTCAACAAATTGAGGAATGCCGAATACATATCAACAATCGATCTCAAAAATGGGTATTGGCAAGTCCCACTCGATCCGTCAAGCAAACCAATCACTGCATTTACAGTACCACGCCGAGGTCTTTTCCAATTCAAGGTGATGCCTTCCGGCCTACACTCAGCTGCAGCAACGTCTCAAAAATTATTGAATAGTTTAATCACGCCGGGAATTGAGCCGTATATCGAAATCTATCTGGACGATATGATGATAGTTACTGACTCTCTGGAACAACACATAATCATCTCAAAAGAAGTCTTCCGGAGGTTGAGAGAAGCCCGTCTCAAGATAAACGCAGAAAAAAGTAAATTCTTACAAAAGGAGATTATTTACCTGGGACACCACATTCATGAAGAAGTGATAAAAACCGACCCTGAAAAGAATCAAGCTATTCAAGAAATACCGATACCTGAGAATTCCAGGGAATTACGACAATTCATCGGCATAATATCCTGGTATCGACGTTTTATCCCTAACTGTTCAAACTTGACTAAAATACTGTCATCACTTCTGAAGAAACACCACAAATGGAATTGGACCAATGAAGAACAGACCACTTTTGAGACGTTAAAAAATCGCCTCATTCCTCCTCCAGTACTGACGCCACCCGATTTTTCAAGACAATTTACGTTACAGACCGACGCCAGCAAGTACGGGTCAGGAGCAGTGTTAACCCAGACTTTCGAGGACGGAGAGAAGGTTGTCGCATACGCAAGCCGTACGCTTAGTAAGAGTTAAACCAACTACTCAGTTACCGAAAAAGAATGCCTGACAATGGTATGGGGAATCCACAAAATGCGCCCTCACTTGGAAGGCTACAGATTCACGGGAATCACCGACCATCAATCCTTGAAATGGTTGACTACACTAGAAAGCCCTCGCTGGCCGAATTGCTCGTTGGAGCATCTATTTACAACAATTTGATTTCGATGTAGTCTACCGTAAGGGCAAATTAAATCATGTAGCAGATGCTTTGTCCCGCAACCTCTGTCCAGATGAATCAAACGACGACCCAGAACAAGTGTTACTTGTTATTAAAAGAAACTATTATCGTGGCTAGTCTTGATACGAGCGATACATGGTACGATCAAACCATGGCTGACGTTGCCGCAGAATCAGCCAAATATCCGCAGTTTTGCATCCAAGACGGCAAGTTACTCCGTCACATACATCACAGCCTAACATACAACGAAAAAGAAAATGCCTGAAGGTTATGTGTACCCAAGTCTCTTCGACAAAGCGTCATGTTCAAAAATCACGATGAACCTACCGCAGGTCAGCTCAGTATCGCTGAAACCACAGCACGCATAGCCGAAACTTATCTCTGGCCCAAAATGAATAAGGACATCACGCAATACGTGAGGGCATGTCAAAAATGTCGAGAATTTAAACCATCACAACGATCAACATCCGGAACAATGAGCACCACAAACGCCACCCAGCCATGGGAAGTAATTTCCATCGATCTCATCGGTCCAAAGCCACGTCCTTCGAATGGTCACTGCTACGTTCTCGTTATTCAAGACAAATTCACCAAATGGACCGGAATCCACCCGCTCAGGCAACCAAGAGCCGCCGCTATAGTTAAAGCGCTTGAAGAAAAAGTTATCCTCAGGTTTGGGTGCCCTCGAATCGTTATATCTGATAACGGAAGCCAGTTCATTAGCAAAGACTTTATAGAATTACTGGCAACATACGGTGTCCAACATCAACGCACACCAGCATACTCACCTCAATGTAATCCTGTAGAAAAGATGAATAAGGTGATCGGCACCATGATTGCACAATTCATAGGGAAGACCCAACGATCCTGGGACAAGTATCTGCCTGAGCTGGCTTTCGCAAAAAATACTGCCAAACACGAATCAACTGAATTTTCGCTCGCATATCTTAACTACGGGCGAGAAATTTATCCGCCCCGAACACTCAGCTCCGAATGGAAGACAACAGACAGCACTCGACCAAACATTCACGAAGACCACCTCAAAATCCTTCACGAGACTGGGATTGGGTTTGTAAAAGGGAGCATCATCTGTCTTCCGCCGTCGACGCTTTCTCGTCTAAGCTAGCAGGAAAGTTTTCCACAGGACACAAAATCATAGGCGTGATAGGGAATAACGTTTTTGAAATAATAAAGGACGGAAAGACCAGTCGGGTTCATATCAAAGATTTAAAACCAGACACGCCGTCGCTTCCAGAAAACAGGCATTCATGTGAAATCGAGTCACAGAATTTTTGTTTGTTTGTTTTCTGTTGCTCTAGCAACTTATGCCTATCCTTGGAATTAGTTATAGATTAAGTCACCACGATGAATCCAGACCAGGCACCGAACACACCACGGGAGGCGTTACATGAGGAATTGACACATTGCAGCTTCACGAACGAACGCCGAGTCAAGGTACCGACTGAATGGGCCTATAAAGCCAAGCCCAGGGGAGAATGGTTATTGCAGGCCACACCAGCCAGGGTACCGCTCAGACGCACCAGTGCTACTCCGACTCCCAAAACCAGGGAATATGATCCAGCCGATCCTGGGTTTGATCCATCAGACGTCCCTACCTATCCCGCTGAACGAGTGACTACATCATTGAATGAGCCCATTATCATAAAGGATGAGGTAGTACAGATCGATGTACAAGCTGCGTTACGGGGTATCAAACAGGCACGAAGACCACCATTGAGCCCTATACAGGAGGTCCTCGAAGTCAGCGAGGAATCGAATAATTCACGGGACAATGTCATTACATCGAACCTCGCTCAACAAGCCCGTGAACAGGAAGAAAGAATTCAAACAATCCGCCAAAGTTCACTGAAGGAAAATCTCAAGCACTCGATACCGACCGGACGATTCTCACCAGAACCCCCGGTGCAGACGTTCTGAACAAAATTACCACCACTCTCATCCATCAATACGGAGAAACTGGAAAGGAGCATCAAACGAGTTCGAGTTTTAGCAGTGGACGAGAATGGAAAGTTAGTCCAATTAATCGGAGGGAAAGGCGTTCTGAAAATCGTGGACAAGCAACCACCAAACCATAAATGGCCTTCCGCTGGAGAAAAGAAATGAGTCATTGGAAGTTTTTTTTTTGTTATTTCATTTTATATTATTGTATTCTATTTTATCTGAATTTATGAAGAATATATGTCAACATTTTGTATTTTCTGTTCGCCCCAAAAGGGTACCACCGAGCCAAGAAAAAAAAAAGAATCGATTTCAAGTTTTGCGTAAATTTGAGGAATACGTTTGAGTAAAATATATATATTCAAGAGAAAAAGAAATGATAATAATAAGAAATAAAATAAGAACAGAAAGGGAATTTGAACCCGATTAATTATTACCTGTGATATATCCTTAAGTTTAAGTTAGGGAATATGATATCTGAAAAATAGCAGAAGGACGTAACATTACGTTTTTTTTATCAAGAAGAGAGGGTGTGTGACGAGGCACTAATACCACCGTCGTGACGAGTCAAAAGATAATTTCGAGCGCGTTCAAAAGAACGAAGCACGTCAGCCAATGCGAGACAAGAGCCGTAAGGCTATACTGCTCACCCGCTACGTAACACGCGTGCCACTGAACCCGCCCGCAGACTCGGGCTTCGTAGCGCTGACGCGAGAGCGCGCATGCCTCGATACTCGTACACGCCGCCATAGTAAACTCAAGCAGAATATGAGAGAGGGTGTCGCGACGTACCAAGACACAGTCTTCCCGAGGCGATTTCCCAGGGACAGGTGAGAGACGAACTCCATTCGTTTGAAGACTCATCCGTGACTCTTGTCAAGGTTCTCGAGTACGGAATTCTAGACCGGTGGCTATTTCCCGCGGTCTACCAAAAACATAGTACTCGATCTCCGTAGGCGATTTCCGCGGTTTCGGGTAGGGTCGGCTAGGGAAAGGGGGGAGAAGCGGCCATTTCCGTTCTCAAGGATTGTAGATTCGATAGGAGTAGGGGGGGCTGGATGAGGAAAGGACCGAATTCCTCCCTTATCTAGGCGGTGACACGAGAAGTCAAAACCCGAAAATATCCCTCCGACTCGTCACACACCCTGGCTAGCCGATTTCATGAGCTGAGACCCGCAGAAATAACAAATTTCCGTTAGATCTAGCCATAGCATGTCTCGAATTCAGAATCACCTGTGTCTACCGGTTAGAATAAGCTTTCTGCTGCCGTGATTCCGTTTCGTGATGATTCCAGACACCGCTAGATCGCTATTGATTGTTCATTTCCGTTAGATCCAGCGAGTAAATACAATAGTTAAGATACATTTAACTTTATTTTCCGTATGTTCAAAAAACTGTGAAACCCACCATTTTAGATAACTTAAAGCTCACCGATCTAGAATATCCTGTCTCTTATTCTAAATCACCTTTATAAGTTCATATGTTACGAATTCTTTACTTTTGTTCATTTTTTTTGCATTCAAACTATCATCCAATAATCAAACTTTCTTCAATAACCTGTGACCCACGTTCCCAAAACACCTGAATCCTGGAACCGACGAGCGAGAGGCATATAGGGGCTGTTTCACAGTGGTGATTTATCGTCACCAGCGCGATGAAGAGATTTCAAACGTCACATACTAGTCTCGAAAGTCCCCTGAAATCTGACGTTGAAGTCATATATGTATTAGGAATTTAGGAAGCAAAGTAAACACCATCATCATCAGAATCTTTTTCGCAGTGACTTTCTCTGTTCTGAGCTGTTCCGTAAATATTGGCAGCTGTCATACGGCTACGCATGTTTGCGGATGCCTTGAAACTTGAACAGCGTGGTCCATTAGATCGCGCTGCTTGGTCAGCGAGTAATATGCCGCCAACAGTGGGAACAATCAAACGATTTCTGGATTTAGTTTTGATGGCATTCATTTTTGAAAATATTTCTCCACAACTTGCGTTGGAATGCGGCAAGGAAAGAACGGATAGTGCGAATTTTGATAAACTTGGAAAATTCATTGAGTCATTCTCCTCGCCAAAATTCTTGAGCTGCGAAAAAAACATTCTTCAGTAAACAAAATCAAATTCCATTGTTTATATGATTGTTTTGGAATCGATAGACATATTACAGGGAAATTGAGATTGGGGATTGGTTCGATCATGCTTCAAATACATATCAAACCGCATGAACTTTCGGATTTGGATTGGACTTGAATTTGAATCATCATTGGTTGTACAGAAGAAGCAATGATCCCAGATGAACTCCGAACTGTGGGGAAGAGTGTCCCCCACCACTATGCCATCATATATACATGGGACATAGTGGTGGGGTATACTCTTCCCCACAGTTCGGAGCTCATCTGGAATCACTGAGGAGAAGCTTCGTATCGGTCAACATTGAGAAAACATTGAATGAAGCTTGGACCAGCGTTGGTGATTTACCACCATCGTTGCCCCAAGAATCTCAATCAAAGCTCGTTATTCGCTGGAACGACTTTATCCAGGGTTGCTACAGGTCAGGGAGATTCAACGGAATCGACCAATCATACGTTTCCATTTTATAGGCTGCCAATGAAATTGATCAATTCCGTTGAATCTCCCTAACCTGCGGCAACCCAGTTATCATTCCAGGCCTCAGTCAAGCGTCCTTCCAAGACACTACCAATGTTCGTTCGGACTGACACTGCATGTGATGATTTCACAATTTCACCTTGTGCCGAAATACATCTGGTTCTAGTGTGCTCTTTATCCCTTCTGGAAGTAAATCAATGTAATTCGGAAGACGTCTCCAATCATCATCGATTTTTTGAATGAATCCTTCATTATTTTCTTCGAAGCACGCAATTAATTTTGTCGAGGTCGGTAACAAAGAAGTCGTATGATTCCTTTCTCTCAAGGATAGTGCAGCATTTGGATTGAATAAATATAGTTCAGAAAAAATCTCATGCTTGAAATTATATCGTGACTTTATTTCCGAACAGGCTTTGATAAGAAATTTTCTTCAATTGACTTGGAAGCCTTCAATCATATCTGGTCGCTTTTGTATTGCTGGATTATTTAGGTGATTATGTACAAATACTCCAAGATACATCTGAAAAAAATAAACGCGTCAACATTTCAGAAGACTTGAAGAATGTGTCAAGACTTAAGCAATGGGTCAAGATTTGAGATATAATCAGTTGAGATGGCATCTACATGAAGAGAATTTCCTGCTAAGTACCGACAATGTACAGGTAGTTGTGGGACAGGAGACATTCTGACGCTTATGGAAATCTACATTACATTTTTTATTATGGAATAAGAGCAAAATCCTTTTTAAAAAGGTGCAAGTTGACAAGCTGCCCTTAGGGAAATTTACTCTATTCTTACCAAAACCATTCATTTTTCTGCCAATTTCTCGGAGTGAAAATGTAGCGTTTGGGTCAAAATGGCGTGAATTTTCCTACGGGTGCGCTGTGAATTTCACCTGCCCCAACAGAATCGATTCCCCATTTCTTTTATACTCCTAAGTTTGATGTACGCATTATTATACTGAAAGGAGAGTTATGAGATAATTCACGACTACGATAAAATACAGATTATTATTAAATTGTTAACGAAACATTCTCTTCAAATACAGACCGGAAATTCACCTTACTACCCAAGTAGCATCAGAACATACTATGAACGTTCTTCGAATATCCGAAATATATTCTATGTATATTCCAATTAGACCATGTCTCAGGTTTATGCATATTCATCGAACGTATGTAATCGAATATACGACGGTACGTCAATCGAACGTCGATTGAGTGAATATCGTACATTTCGAATGTACTATGTACGTTCTGAATATTTTTAAAACAGTCTCCTGCGAATATTCTATGAACGTTCATTATATATTTTTCGTATCTTATTCGTACATTCTACGAACGTTTCTATTTCGTATATACTTTGAACTTCTGTTGCTGCTTGGGTACTGATTTTTTTTTCAAACCACAGAAGAAGTTTCACATGTCAATGAACAACCCAATAAAGGAATGCTATAGACACGTCAAGATTTCATATGCCTCTGAATTTGTTTGGCCGATGAAAAATTTCACTGTATCTGTCGCATTCTTTCATCAGGTAGTCTGCAAGCACTTCAAGCAGTGTCCATTGTTCAAAAAATGATTGGTCCAAGTAAATTCTGAAACTAAGCTTCAGATCAAAAAATGGTAAAGAAAAAAGTGTTTATTTTTGTTTCAGAAATCTTCCCTCAAAAGGTTCGGAGTGTTTTCTGGGCACCCTGAACAGAAAGTTTGCCTTGTTTCTGATCTAATAGCAAGTGAATGCTACATGAGTATACTCTCTGATTATTGGAATAGCCGATGTACTCACCACCTGAATGGTCAACTTATTTTGTTTATAACTCAAAAACTAAGCGTCGGACGAAGAAGTAAGAATGTCAGGAAGGACCCTTCTTAGTATTTTTCTGGAATATCGTGAAACGGAAGAACCCATCTAGTGACCCAGTATTATACAGGGGTTTTGTCAAAATAGCCAATAAGAATTGTTTTCTACCGTCACCTAGCCTGTATACTATATAACCTGAAACTAAGATTCATCAAAGCGTATTACAGTTGAATAACATGAGTGATAACAGAGAATTGAATGTAATTAACCTTTCGAAATACCATAATACCTTTATTTCGTAATGATTTCAATTTTAATGTGTATCTGATTACATTCAGCAGCCATCTTCACTGAGCCATTTCCATTTCATTACGTTACTAAAAAGACTCTCTCCTGACATTCTCACTTCTTTGGCGTCGGATCGAAAAATGTCAAATAGGAAATTGTTCAGTTCTGTCTCAGGAATCTCCCCTTAAAAGGTTCGGAGTGTTTTCTGGGACACCCTGTATATATGAAAAGAACCATGCGTTAATATATTATATCAATCAAACTTACATCATTAAGCGGTACAAATTCTTTGGCCTCAGAAGGATTCAAATTTTCAACAGGTGTGTGAGCTATATAATCATTTTCCAGATATGTTTGTAAAATGTCTTTGTAGGCGGCAGTCATTTTTTTGTGCAAATTTGTGATAATAACTTTTTCGGTTTGAAAGTATTCATTCATACTGGAAAAATTAGGCGATACCCATTGAAGGAACAGAAAATATGCTTTCATGAATGGATCATTCAATGCGCAATGAATTGCTTCAGCTGATCTGAGTCTCGTAGCCAACCATTGGTCATCAAAGAATAATTGAAGTGCATCCCATTGTTCTACAATCCTATTTACCACTGCGGTTATAGATAGCCAACGCGTTCGACTTGGGTGTAATATTTTATGAACATCCAATTCCAAAAACATTTGAAATTGCGCGAATTGCGCCTGTCGTTTTGAGCTTTGATTAAAATAATTATATACATTTCGGGCTAAGTCTTCTAAGCCACGTGGTAATTCTTTACATGCTGCAGATGAGCACAAGTGAATGGAATGGCATATACAACCGACAACTGTAATGTTTCGTACTGGGTCTTTGAAACGGCTGGCTACGGAATTGTTTGCACCCATCATGCTGTTACAGTTATCAGATCCGAAACCAATTATGTTTTTATGTGGAATACTCTGATTCTCAAAGGAAGTGATAACTGAGTGGGACAACCTTTCAGATGTAGCTCCTTCGTTAGCAGCTTCCACGCTGTCTAGAGGAAAAACCGGTAGTAGTTCCCAAAACTTGCTCATAACTCTGCCTCGTCTCTGGTCGTAAAAACGTACTACAACACACGTTGTCTTAGTGGTTGAAATGTCCGTTGATTCATCCATAAGAACGGAAAATTTTTCTGTTTTTAATATATTTGTCAAAGTTTCCTTTTCTGATTCTCCTATCACATTAGTTATAATGTTCTTGAGCTTTGTTCTTTTCAAAGCCAATCCTTTTATAATTTCAGAATCCGGATAAGCGTTCTTTAATACGTCAATCAAATGATCTATCGACGCGAAAGATATATTATGAGCAGCTGAAAATGCAGATAATTGTATTTCGGCTTCATGAATTTTTTTATTAATCGGAGCTGAAGATGACTGAACGAATGATTCAACAATATGACGACTCTTTGTAGTACAGCTGGTTGAGAATGATTTATGTTTGGCACCTGCAGCGTGGCTTTTTATCACGGATATGATGGATTTGAATGTCGATGCACAAAGTATGCACTGTGCTCGATGAGGGTCGCCTTCCACAGGTCTGAGCCACAGTTTAAACTGCTCTTGTTTTTGTCATTCCTCGTGAAATTTTTGCCCTCGGTAGTTTTTTTCTCCTTTGGAATCAGCGTTATTTCCTTCCTTTTTTCTTCTTCTTGGGCATTATTGGTCCATAATCATCATCACTCATATTACTCATCTTGGGAAGGAAAATAAAATAATATTATAAATTAGATTCATTCAAATATATATCCCAAGTAGGAAAAAATATTGTGGAAGTATTTGAAATACAATATGAGAATATGTTTTTAAGATGTGATAAAAATTTATGTCACATTTATTGAAGGTTCGAATGGAACTATTTTAAATACTGCTAGAATATACATAGCACATCCCTAACGTACGATCGAACATTGATCATTGAGCTCTATAATATACTGGAGTGAGCATCGACTCAATTCCTTACAAGATAGAAAAAGACATCTTCCGTCTGAATGAAATGGAATAGCGTTTATTTCTGCACTGTTAGAAAAATCAGTACAAAACTTCATAACGCGGATACGAAGTTTTTTACGTATCAGTGTTACAAAATTTCGTATCGTGTCAACACATGCGGCCATATCTGTTAATATCATCGTTACAAAAATCAGGATCATTCTTGATACGAAGTTCCGTATCACAGCTTGTTACGAATTTTAATATCATTTTTGATACAAGATTTTGTATTTTCTTTCAACAGAGTGTTTCTTTCTAATACATGCACCTTAAGAAAACATGCGAGATTAATGTTTGTCCGCTTTTTTTTCTCGTGCCATGCACTCGAGTATCTCTCTCGGACGAAAAATTGTTGATAGGTGCGCGCTCCAGTATATCATAGAGCTCAATGATATTGATTGAAAGATTATGAAATGACAAATAAATATCTTTCGGTACATATTCTACGGAGCTTCATAGGATCTTTGACTCAGTCTCATTCGAATATGCTATAAATGTTGACAGAATATTTATAGAACATCCTATAAATGCGTTTGTGCCACATGGGATATGATAACGCTCTCACTATTCACATAAAATTTGAATTCGATTTTGCACTCGGTCGAAGTGAATTCAATTTCTAACTTAACTCTAATCAAATAACCTCTCAAGGTAATTTCATACGAGCATCAAACGTCCAGCGTCGAGCGATTTTCACATTTTCTGGGATTCAGCGTGAAAGCTAAATAGTGTGTAGCTTCCCACATAGCACAAATGTCTCAGTAATATCTCCAGAATATTCTGGAGACACTGTAATATTGTCAGAATATTCTAGAGATATTACTGAGACATTTGTGCTATATGGGTTTGACGCCGTTCTAACCCATAATTGAGTTTCAGCAAATCCATCATTATTCAATCATTCTCAATAGTGCAGGATAAAGAAGGCACTTCAGCTCAAACAATATATATTCACATATGTTCAATATTCTTTCTTGCGCACAGAGAATAGTTGAAAGACAACTTTTAATTCTCAAATCGAGCGTCAAGAAACATCATAAAGCCTTGAAGATGTAATTTCATGGGGCGTCGAGCATCAAGAGTCAACATTAGAAGGAAAGAGAAGAACTGTGTGACCTCTCTTTCTTTCTAATGTTGACGCTCGATGCTCGACGCCCCATGAAATTACAGCTTGACGCTGAAATCTAAAACCTGGGAAAATCGCTCGTCGCTCAACGCTCGACGCTTGTGTGAAACTACAACTTTATGCACAACTATACCGATGACAGTTATAATTTACCGTAGATTTATCTCATGATGAATACAGTACGGACTTTCTTCAATTTCGAATGGTACACAGCTTGAAATTACAAGATGATGATCCACACACATTTGATCGCGGTTTTGTACACAGGTTTGGAAACTGTGGAACTCACTTCAATATCCCGCGTAACTCGTTTGGGAAGGTAATTCATTTTCCTCTGAGTCTATGGCAACCAATTGTGGCATCTTTTCAATCACAGACAGCGCTTTTTTACTCGTATTCAACTTACATCGAATCTCATTGGATCGCCGTGCATATGACACTGGAGCATGCGTATAGTGTGATTGTTACGTCCATAGACTATGGTTACGTCTGCATAGTGGCGCTCTCTTCAGGTTATGTGGTAACACAGAACAAATTTCAGTTGAAAATTATCAATACATGAAACTATGAAAGAAAAAATTCAGATACAATTCTTCTCAGCCTAATTCTTACGATGATTGATGAAATTATGATACATTTCCCGTATCATTATGATGTAGAATACTGAGTTCAAAAAAATGATACATGTATCATAATTATGATACGGTTGGCACCCCTGGTTACCACGGAATTTGTATGTAATATTCTCACTTCACGTTAATAACATTGAGTAACAGCCATGTTGGTTCTCGAAATTTGAATACTGATTCGAATTGTTTGTAATGTGCTAATCTCGGAGATAAAATTAGATTTCTGAGATTAGTTTTTTCTTCACATTTCTTATATATATAAAATTTATCAATCATGTGGTATGGTAGTAAAAATCATATATAAAAACTCCATAGAAATGAACTAAGGCAAGAAATTTTGACTTCATTTCCGCATTCAGTAAATCTTAGTGGATCCGAAATAATTTTTCGTCGCTTTGTATATCTGAAGTAAAATTTATTGAACATAATCTAATACCAGTGGAATATTTTTTCTAGAGAATCTTGATGGAGACTACACATGGTATTATTTTTTGCGTTCTTGATAACATTCGTTCTTCTTTCCTCTCAAATAACTCCTTTTGAATGTGAATGTATTGAAATGGAATCTGGAACAGCTACATTTGTGCGATTTATATCAAATTTCTGAGCAACAGATTGGCAGATCAATTGTGAATTTTTTCGGGAAGGGGAATGGTGACGTAAACAAGGCCAATTTGGCATAATTGACCCGATTTCCGTATCGGGGGGTAAATCTGACCCAGCGTCCTGTACAGTTCGAATGGGGTGAAAAAAAGCGATACGGGAATCAGGTTAATGTTTTTGTGTATCACATTTATCAAGTTTTTATTGATTTTTTATATGAAATTGATCAAAATTCGATGAGAATCTTATAGGAATGAATCGAGTCTCTCAAGATCACCTATCATTATATTAACGCTACTGATACTCTTCTCTCTACTGAATTTTCAAACGTCAACCAAAACATACTAAGGCATCGATGTTATCAACCTCCCATACAGTACAAGAGTTGCAACGGTACGAATATGATAAAATATCCGTAGGGTTTCAACGCCGTGCGATAGCTGAAATTCATACATAGGGATTCTGAAATCACATATCGATAGTTAGATTGTACATAGAAGTTTCGTCAATCAAGCCTATATAGAGAGAACGTTAACACACAGTACGCACAGGCGTCGCATGTGTTGAACCACACAGGCACTCGTCGAATGTATGTGACGATGACATAAGAGAGTTGGATTGACGAAACTACGGGGAGAAAAAAGAATCATGTATGAATGCAATAGACGGATTTCAGAGAAAAGAAAAAAACGCGTCAAAATAATAATTTACAAGCAAAGAAAGTTCAAAGGGCCAATATATTGTGATTAAACCTTCTCTCATAAAAATGAAAATCAAATCACAGATTGATTCAAATTCGAACTGAGATATTGAGACGCGAGAATAATAAGCCAATGATAACACACGGCGTTTTCGATTAATTTATGCGATTGATCTTTTCGATCAGATCATTCGATATAGAAACCTATCAACAAATCCGAAAGGTGCTCGATTCGCACATGATTCATAATAAACTTCCAATATTATAATAAGGGATCAAATTCGCGAAACGTCAAACTGAATTACATCTCGAATTTATTCATTTGTTTTTGATAGAAATATTGGAGTATATATGTACGGGATATTGAAATATTGAATAATATTCCATTGTACGTATAAAGAAGACAAAGGTAGTTTATTTAGGATGATACAAAAGTCGCCATGACTGACACGTCACGTTGAACGGTCAACAGAGAAGTAAGTTCGAAACGAATGTCGCACAAGCGAGTTAAACATAAGGCTCATAGATGTCACCCTCAATGATGAATCAGTGAATATCGAATGGTTCAACACCCCACCTATCATTGTGCCCGACATAAGTAATTTTACTTGAACAACATAAATTATATCCCACTTTCAATATTCATTAAATCTACACATGAATCATGCTTTACTCTAGGTGATGACTTGGTCAGAATATCCGCTATCATATATTCGGTTCTTAAATATTCGACATCAATTATGCCATTCTCGACTAACTCTCTAGTGCACAGTGGGTCAAATGGCCAAAAAACTGGCAATAATTATAAGCAGTCGTCGAATTCGCTTGAAATTCACTACTCGGGGGTTTTTGGGGTCGCTGAATACGAATCTGGAGATAGAATTCCAAAATTAAAAATGGCGGATCCAATATGGCGGATCAAAATTCTAAAATTCATTGGTTCTCTTTGAAACTTGTTACTTGAAGGTTTTCGAGGTCGTTGAATACGAATCTGGAGATAGAATTCCAAAATTAAGAATGGCGGATCCAATATGGTGGATCAAAATTCTAAAATTCATTGGATCTTTTTGAAACTTGTTACTTGAAGGTTTTCGAGGTCGCTGAATACGAATCTGGAGATAGAATTCCAAAATTCAAAATGGCAGATCCAATATGGCGGATCAAAACTCGAAAATTCATTGGATCTCTTTGAAACTCGTTAACTGGAGGTTTTTGAGATCGCTGAATACGAATCTGAAGAGAGAATTCCAAAATTCAAAATGGCGGATCCAATATGGCGGATGAAACTTCAAAAATTCATTGGATTCGTTTGAAATCTATTACTCGAAGGTTTTAAGGGTCGCTGAATACAAATTTGAAGATGAAATTCCAAAATTCGGAATGATGGATCCAATATGATGAATCAAAACTTCAAAATCAAGCTATGAAAATTTATACTCAACTGAACTCACTATATTATCTGTAACTCAAACAACATTATAGATATACTCTTCAACTAATTAGACAGATGGAAATTGATGATTTTTTTTAGTACTTCAAATCCTGAACGAACAACACAGATTTGAAACATATAGTTTATAGATAAAATATAACGTACAAACATCAATATAATATGTTTAATATGATACATGGAACTCAAACTATACTACAGTAGTTTCGTTAAACTAGACAAACAAGACTAATAAAACAAGACTTTCAGGATCTTTTTCATTCAGAACATTCATTAAATATGAACGCAATATAATATTCTCCATTTATTAGAAAATTCATCTTCCTTGTCTGTTAATTCAACTTCGTTCAACAATGACAACGTTTCTGTGAGACCAGTGAAATCTTCTCTATCTTCTTCATCAAAACTGAGATCATTAGAATTTGAATTTGGTCTTACACTTCCATTCATCGTGGGTTCTATCAACAGGTTCTGAACTTCTTTTGGGAGTGGTAATGATTTTTTATTTCTGAAGCGACAATTGAGGCTTTGAGTAGATATGATGGGATCAGATGTATCCAACAACCTACAAAACATGTCCTCCAAATTTGATTGACGACTATTTTTTCTACTATGAAAGAGTCTGAATGATTTATATTGTTTATTGCGAGCTTCTGAAGCTTCTTCACCAAGCATTCCTGTAGGTAGTATACAATTTTCAATTATTTGAGCACCATGTATGAGGATCTTATGGAGTGATGATGGCATTGGATACCAAGCATAGTTTTGCGTATATATTTTGGCTGTTTCAAGGCATAATTTATTGAAGCGAATAGTATCAATCGGCAAGTGGCAAGATATAGCGATTAATATTATCTTCAAATTGAAAATCAATTTATGGTCCAATTCCAAGCATTCAGCAAGCAGATTTGTATTTTCAAACGCTCTCCGTGCAGTGTTGCCATCATTACTGTTGCCGCTTCCACCAGGTTTTGGTTTATCTACTTTCAACCCTAGTTTAGTCCATAGAATTGCTTGTATTTGCTTCTTTCTTTTCATGAACACTTCTTTATGCCCTGCACTTCTCACTTGCCAAACTTTCAGAGGAATCCTGTACGATATATGAATGCAGCACTCGAAAACTCGAATCCAAGCATGCAAAGGACTTAGTCCGAAATTCAGTGACTTGGGATCAGGTAGAAAAATATCTCTCTCTCCGTTGATATTTGAGATATTGTTGAAATCTTTTGGCGTTGCATGACAAATTGGACAAGACAGCATGGACTTTGTATCGGTGATAATGTTCAAAACGTTCCCATCTATCAATGTCATGATTGGAGAAAAATGAATAGTCACTTTCAAATCATCCAAAATTATTCCACATGATTCTAGTTTGTCAATTTGATCCTCAATATATTGCTTCTGCTCCAGAATGAGTTCCATAGATTCACTTCTATATTGAAGGCTTATGGGGCGACAGAACCTTGGGGACTGGGAGGCTATATTATTCCACAATATCATATTCGACGAAGTTGACAAACGTAGCGGTATAAGAGTGGTGGCGAATATATTCTCATCTTTTAAATTATTCGCACTCATATCCGAATCCCTTTGTTTGTATGATGAATGCCCAGAACTGCCATCGAATCCCCATGAGCACATGAGTGAAGCCTCAAGTTCTGTCAGATGATCGACCTTCATGGTTTGAGTTATGACCTCTATTTGAAGTTTTACAATTCTCTGTGCAGTATGATGTAGCAATGCTTGAAGAGGAACTCCTGCTAGATTGTCTGTGACTTGAATAACATTTTTCGGTGGTCTACATTCAGTTTTCACAGAAGCGATTTCTGCATAACGTGGCAAAATATCAGCTCCTCTCGCTTTGACAACTGAACGTATACTTATATAATCATCCTTGGACCAATCGCGGTCAAGCAAAAACGTCAAACCTTCGATAGGAGTCATTTTAATGACTGAAGGTTGTGGGTTTCGAATCAGTTGTTTCAATCTGTCAGGGTTTTCTGGAGTTTTCAAAATTTCTTCCAATACTACAACCGTACTCTTTTGCCCTGATTTTTTTGCTGCATAACGACATGCCATCAATAATTTTTGTGGGTCGTTACTATGTGATTTACTGATGGTGGCAGCCTCTAACCTTTTGGAACGATCAGTCTTCTGATGAAATGGGACAAAAGGTCGGCCTGCTTGAGAATGAAAACTGGACGTGAATGTGGATTTCGATAGTTCAGGAATAATAAACTTTGAATCCAGCCATTTCGAATATTTTGACTCATAAAAAGATTTCATTCTGTTTGCAGCATTCCAGTTTCCTTTATGTTTAGTGTTGAGAGCTGATACAACTGCTCGCAACTTTTTCAATTTTGTATCTTCGATATCGGTAATCGTCGATTTCATTTCATTTAGAATAAACTCAACGACCGCTGACACCCTGTTATCAATTCCAGGTTTCATGAAAAATTCTTCGATAATTTCCCGTTTAGTGAATGATGAGTGTGACATCTTCAACACTTGAAGAATAAATCAGGAATCAGCAATATAAATATATTTTAATAACAATAAATACTTACAGAAAAACCCCCTCTACAGAATTGCTACCAATAAGATATGTTTCCTTTGCGTACAATTTGGAAAGAAAATTTGTAGCTCATGTGAATCGGTGTAGAAATAATAGGAACAACTTGAAGGCAACACAGAGAATCCCGTCGCAATTTTCATCTGGATCACCCGATGCTACCTTCATGTTGTTTTTACAATCGAATTGCCATCTCTCAATCGATTCACGTCATCCACGTTCAATTGTTCTTAATCGAAAAATTTCAAAACTTCAAAAATTTTCAAGCCTATATTGCATATTTAAATCCATATAATATTTTTCGCCAAATGGTGTCGCATTGATTTTCTCTAAAAAGAATTTGAAATTCCGGAAAATGGAACATTTTCAAAATGAATATTTATTATTCATTATCCAGATAAATATATATCCTTCATGCATCTTTATCGTATACTTATATACTACGAAATCTTTATATACCCATTTTCTTGCAAACTGAATGAAAAATCGGGAATTCAGTTTGAAATTGTCGCCATGTTTAATTAACGATTTCGAATTTTATGATTCCATGTCAGCATCATAATCAGTAACTCCGAGAATGCTTAGATTTCAGGTGATTCCAATATTGCATTCAGAAGAAAAAACTGCTTCTCACAGCGGACAAATAACATCGGATAAACGGGTTCAACATAATGTTTTTAAATATTGCCCGGGCAAAAACCAAAACTGGCAAAAGTTGGCAGGTTTTTGTTGAAAATACATGTCTCCTGAATAGATTTACTGATGAAAATGTTTAGTAAAATGAATTATCCCGAATTATAGGCATTCGTAAAGTGATTATTTCGAACAAAAGTATGTTTCTGTTGATGCAAATCTGTTTCAAACTCAACTTCATGGCATATTTTCATAATTCCTACCGAATGATATCATCAATAGACATATATCAAAGAACTTCGTACACTTGAACTTGGGGAAAATGGTTGATAGTGTAGAATACAAAATGATTTTCTACTGCAATGATGTCTCAACATTTACAGTGCTGTTCTCACATTTTCAGCTTTGTAAAATTATAAGGCTTTGGTTTGAAGCTACAAAAATTTCAGAAAATGTACTTTGATATGTTTGAAAAAGAATACCCTACATCACATGCTCAAATACCGACATTGAATTTTTGCCAATTTTTGGCTCCTTCGACCCACTGTGTAGTGTAATGTGAACTGATATCAATATGTTTACTTTGACCATGATATACAGAATTTTTCGATAATTTAATTGCACTTTGATTGTCGCAATATACTTTAATTGGATCATTCACGTAATTCGAGAATTGCATATGAGTCGAAAGTCTTTTCATGAACACAATTTCCCTGGAAACCTCAGCTAAAGCGCTATATTCAGCTTCCATAGTTGAAAGGACTATGGATTTTTGTTTCATCGCCTTCCAAGAGATTGGTCTACCTAATAAAATCAACACGTTATCATTACACGATTTTCGATCATTGATATCTCCCGCCCAGTCCGAATCGGTACCCAAGCAGCAACGGAAGTTCAAAGTATATACGAAATAGAAACGTTCATGGAATTTTCGAATGAGACATACATTTTCGAGTACATTCGAAATGTACGATATTCATTCAATCGACGTTCGATTGACGTACCGTCGTATATTCGATTATATACGTTCGATGAACATGCATAGCACCTATGAAACGGTCTTTTGGAATGTACATAGAACATGTTTCGAATATTCTAAGAACGTTCATAGTATATTCTGGTGCTGCTTGGGTATATGCTTTCGATTGTTCATCACTTTTCTTGTACGTTATACCGTAGTTTTTAGTCCCTTTTGAATAACGCAACATTTTCTTCGCTGAATTCCAATGTTCGAGTCCTGGGTTAGAAGTAAATCTACTCAATGTGCTAGCTGAATATGAAATATCAGGCCTTGTCGCGTTAGCTGAATATATTAGACTACCAATTAGTTTGTGATACGGTTTATTTGTCATTTGTTCTTCGTCATGAGCTGAAATATTCTTTGAAATCTTCACATTCGGGTCTGAAGGTGTCGTAATGGGTTTACAATCAGTCATATTGAATTTTTCTAATAATTCATCTATGTATCTTCTATGTAACAAGCGCATACTACCTGTTTCACCATCCCTTTGAACTTCAATACCCAAAATATCACTAACTCGACCCAAATCTACTATTTTGAATTTAGATTGTAAAATACGCTTTATATTCGTCAAACTTTTGTAATTTTTTGAGGCTAAGATCAAATCGTCGACATACACAATCACTATAACTCTATCTTCTCTATTTGGAACACATAAACACATGGATCCGCGTCGTTTCGTTCGGCTCCTTCTTCCAACAAAGTATTAGGTGTACAAATAAGTTTCCGCGGTTTGTCAAAAGATGGCCCCACCAGAAGGTTATGGAGAAATTGTCAGATGTAAAACGTAATATCCCAAGTTTAGTCATCTGGCAACACCATAACCTTAAAGTACTAGTGATTCCGTATCAGCATCACGTAATTTTTTTCGTGCAAAAATGTCAAGTTTTATTCCGAATAAGCATCATTTGCGGGAACTTTTGATTTACTTCTTTAATGTGAAAAAATTTGCAGCTGAGGCGCATCGATTGCTTCTAGAAGCATATGGTGAAGCTGCTTTGAGTGAGAGAAGTTGTCAGGAATGGTTTCAAAAGTTTAAGAACGGTGAGTTTGACGTTAAAGACAAAGAACGCAGTGGAAGGCCGAAAGTGTACGAAGACATGGAATTAGAAGTACTATTGGAGGAAGATTCGTCCCAAACGCAAAAAGAACTTGCACTTACTCTACAAGTGACTCAACAAGCAATTTCACATCGTTTAGAATCGTTAGAAATGATTCAAAAACAAGGAAATTGGGTTCCACATGAACTAAAGCCGAGAGACGTTGAACGCCGATTATGCATGAGTGAAATGCTGCTTGCCAGGAATAAAAAAAAGAGTTTTTTGCATCGTATAGTCACTGGTGACGGAAGATGGATTCACTACGATAATCCAAAGAAGAGAAAGTCATGGGTTAAGCCCGGCGAACCATCAACATCGACAGCTAAGCCGAATATTTATGGAAAAAAACTCATGCTGTGTATTTGGTGGGATCAGCTTGGTGTCGTGTATTATGAATTGCTGAAACCAAGCGAAACCATTACTGGAGCTCTCTACCGAACACAATTGATGAGATTGAGTCGGGCACTCAAGGAAAAACGCGCCCATTACTACTCCAGACACGACAAAATTATTCTTTTACACGATAATGCTCGTCCACATGTTGCGGCGCCGGTAAAAACATACTTGGAAACACTCAACTGGGAAGTTTTACCCCACCCGCCGTATTCACCAGACTTAGCCCCTCCTGATTATCACCTGTTCCGGTCGATGGCACATGGTCTGTCTGAGCAGCGCTTCACATCATATGAAGACACCAAAAATCGGGTAGATTTGTGGATAGCGTCAAAAGATGAAGAGTTTTTTCGACGGGGTATCCGAATGTTGCCAGAAAGATGGGGAAAAGTAGTGGCAAATGATGGAAAATACTTTGAATAAAACGTAATGTACTTTTCCTTTACAATAAATTCCTAATTTTTTATAAAAAACCGCGGAAACTTATTTGTACACCTAATATTATTCAATTTCCGATACCATTTTCGTCCTGACTGCTTCAATCCATGCAACGGCTTGTTCAGTTCGCAGACTTCATCTCCATTGTTTCTGTCAACGAAAGCTTCTGGCTGTTCCATGTATATTTTGTCAGCGAGGTCGCCTTGCACATATGCAGAGACTACATCCATCTGATGAACAAACATATTTTCACTCACAGCTCCTGCTAGTAAGGCTCGAATATTTTCATATCGCGCTACAGGTGCGAAAACTTCGTCGTAGTCGATTCCATATTCTTGCACATGTCCTCTCACCACAAGCCTGGCTTCATATTTTCCGATTGATCCATCTTGGTTTTCTTTTCATCTTGAAAACCCATTGACTTGTCAAGATTCTGTGGTTCTCTGGTCCCGGAACGAGTTGCCACGTTCGATTCTCCATTAAATTCGAATATTCTACTTCCATGGCGGATAGTCATTGTGCTGCGTCCTGACGACTCGATGCCTCTTCTACAGTTTTAGGTTCTGTAATCCGTATTTCGTTGTAGACTTCACAAGGTCTTCCAACTTGACCTGTGCGTTCAATTCTTGGACGTCCGGGTCCTCTTTTCATCATAGTTTCTTCTTGATTTGGAAAACTTCATCACCATCACCTGATACGTCGTTTGGCACTCCAATAGATTCGTTGACATTCTTATTAGAGGCATCATTTTGACCCTCCGGAATAATTATCGAATCTTCACTATTGTCAAGAAAACTAAACGTGTCGAACGATGCGTAATCGCCACTCGCTTCTAAATTCTCAGACTTACGCACATCTCTGGACTTTATTACGGTTTTTGTTCCAGGACGCCATAGTCTGTACGCTTTGGACTCGTTAGAATATCCTACTAAGATGTACACATCAGCTTTGTGATCGAATTTTCCCTTTCCATGTCATTTGTTTAAAGCGACCTGTGACGTGGCTTCTGTTCCCTGCACTCACATAGGAGCGCCGCATTCAAATTGAAGGTCCTTAATAGATAATTCAAGCGAAAAGAAAAGGAAATAAAACAGACGAACTCAACTATCTGCTGTCTCGCTCTCTCTTATCCGTTCACCCAACTAGTCAGTCGTGGCGGTCGGAGTGAAAGGGGAGGAATGAAAGAGAAAGGAACAAGGGAAGAAATGATACATACGAAACGAAGCCGAAATCCAATAAAAAAGAATATAATCCATAAAATCAAGAAGAAGGTGGTACATCCAAAGAAAAAGGAATAAGATATAATACACTAAGCACACGTAAACTGATTCGCGTGAAGGAGTGATCACAATAACTCTTCAAAAAAAAAACCCGATGCCGTCACATGCCCGACGGGTTAAGCACACTCTCGTCCTCGCGGTAGAGATACGATATCTATTAATTCTCGCACCACATTCCACTCCTTCACTAAAAAGAACCAATTATCAACCACTCGGTGTGGAACAAGTGAATAATATGAAATACGCGCGAACCGAAACGAACCACGTGGCCACTCTACGCGAACTACACCTTCCATACACAAAACGGATGGAAAGACGATTCAAAGTACCGAAAATTTACAAAAACAACGATAGAAATTCCGCGAGAGACAGATTACGGAGAACTACTGTTTATAAGTCACAAGACAGGAAGTGTAGACTTACTCTCGTCCCACTCGTTTTGTTGAGCCATCACAAAGTTTTGTTTTACCGCACGTTTGTTCGGCAAGCCGTCCCGACACAGTCTCCCGTGCGTTCAACGGCGAGTCGGTATCTTCGTGGAGAAGAAATGCGCGCGCCTCATATTCTCACGTGCAGTGGCCACGCGGGTTATGGATAACGAAGATTGTACTTCGTTATTTTCATTAATTAATTCATCGAGGAAAGACATGAGGTTATTTAATATCCTATATTTTATAGGGATAGTACGGGATATTATCGATGGTCTTTCCATTGTTGTCGTGTTGAAATTTCTTTCTGCGGAGTCGTCAGTGACCTCGCGGCTGCGTAGTAGTAGAAAGTCATCTAAGTGGCGAGAGATCGTGCTCCAATCACGATTTTCTTCCCCATCCTTCCGTGTCTCTCATTCGTCGACTTCCCTGGGCCGGATCTCTTCTCTAGAATTTCTCTCGCGAAACAGAAAAGAATTCAAATACATTACTATGTGAGGATTTCATTAATTCGTATGACCACGGTGGTTCACTCAGCTCGCGCTTATCATTTAACATTCGAATTGATTATTCTAAATTCAAATACTTTGATAATCAAGATTATTCTAAATTCTTTGAATACTTATGATTATGAAGTTTCTTTTACTTCCATATTTACAAGGTATTCTTTTCAATTATCTGTTAATCCATCGTCTAGATGGGATTATACAATTTTTGAGATTAAATCGTATAATAATGAGACCCCGGCGGGACGGGTATTTACTCTGAGAGCCGACGAGAGAGAGAGGGATTCACATGTGACATGTACCATGTTACAGACCACTCTGCTTCCGATAATTCGTAGGAATCCAACATAAGGTTTCTTTTGTGTCCACATCTCAAATGAATTTATTGCTTCTGCCCATAACGAATCTGGTAAGTTTGCTTGCAACATGATGCATCGAGCCATTCATTGACAGTGTGACCACTTCGGAATATGGTGATTCTACTAGTGTTGAATGTATCCAATACTAAAAAATACTAAACTCAAAACTGAAATATACTAAAAATATACTCAATGATTTCAAACCTCCTGACTCCTGAAATACGTTCAAAAACTACGAAGTAAAATATGAGGGTGGACCCGCAATGAAATGAATGCTTCGTAGACCCCCAATAACCCGACCACCCGTCAGCCCGAGCTGTTGTTCCGAATTTCGATATCCCGACTGAACCAGGGTGGCCAGAACTGGAACTTCGTCATCTCCTTATTGATTGTTCTTCTCAAACCAAATACGCAATTGGTTCATTCCGTTAGACTAATCTTGACAGTGGTCACCCTGTAAAATGGACCACCCTGTATATAGATATAGTCCCCATACAAAAAATTAGTACCCGGTACAATATGTAGTCGGCGCTGTTAGCGTATTCCATACTGGGACCACCATGTCTGGTCGATGCAACATACATTTTATATATTTCAGTGACTATTGACAATGTGTTTCATATAAATTTCATCGAGTTTACATCAAATTTTATAAGATCCGTTCGAGATTGCAAAAAATTCGATATCAATTCGATAAATTTTATATGGAACATTATCAACAGTACTATTGATTGCCATTATTGATTCCTTCCATTCTACCTATTTTTTCTTGAGATATTTGTGATTCATATTTTCATTTGCGCTACCCTGTATATTATTTGAACAGTCTTCTCAGTCTGATTTGTGCCATAATAATACCATGTTCATATAATATATTGATTGAATACATTATGAAAAATTTTTCCTCAATAAGTTTGTATATAATAGCGGTACCTCTGTAATGTACATCCAATCCATAATGGAATACCTACTATTATTCACGTGAACGTAACATGTGATAATGACTTCTTTGGATGAGAAATGTCATCAACATATACCCTGTGTTTTTCGAAACAATTTTCCGGAAAATCATCTTATGTTGAGATAAATCATGTATGATCGAGTTCCTCGTTCTAAATTCTACGGGATAAGACGTTTATGCATCATGATTCCTCTTCCCTTACAATGTATATAATTATATTTCAAATATATAGAGGGTGACCCAAATAAGAATATAAACGGTGGATAACCCAAGAAAAAATGGGTAAGACAAAAAATGAGTGATGTTGCTCGATAGTACTATCGACAATATCCCACGTGAATTCCATCGAATTCATATTAGATTTTATAGAATTCGATCGAAGTTCCAAAAACATTAGTGTAAATTCCATAAATTTCACATGAAACATTGTCAACAGGACTATCGATCACCATCACTAATTTCTCATTGCACTCATTTTTTATTGGAATATTTGTCGTTTATATTCTTATTTGAACAACGCTGTATATCATTTGTTCAATCTTTACACTCTCATTTTTGATATAATAATACTACATTCATATCGTATATTGGTTCAATATACAGGATATTTCAGAATTCATCATTTGGATTTGTAGGACATATTTTTCAGGGAAGATGGCATAATTCCCTGTTGAAAAAAATTTAATCTGAAGCTCAGTTTCTGAATTATGAGCATTTTCCAATTTATTTCAGATCTAAATAACTTCAAAGCCCCTATGTTCTACATACTTCTTCTTGACACCATTCGTTCAGTTGGAAAACGGCGGATCCTTGTTGAAGAAATTAAATTATCCTATCATTCTTCGTTTCAGAATGACAATGATTTGAAGTTTCTCAATCCTGATTGGCTGGAGGTTCAAAATTTCCGAATCGTTTCAGCTTCAAAACCAAGAATGATAGGATAGTTTGATTTTTTTTTAGATAGAAATCCATCATTTCCCAACTTGGTGAATGGCGTCAAGTCCAAGTATGTAGTACACAGGGCTTTCGAATTATTTGGATTCGTTAAAAAATTTTTTTAATGTTCGTAACTCAAAAACTAGACTTTAGATCAAATTTATCCAAACGTAAAATTAGAAATCCGAATGATGAATTCTGAAACACTTAGTATTATGGAAAATCATTCCTCAATAAGTTCGTATATAACGGTATTTTTCTATTGTACATCTAATTCTCAATGGAATGCGTATTATTTCCACCCGAACGTAACACGTGATAATAACTTCTTTGAATGAGAAATGCAAAGGTATGTGAGAAATATACTTCTGAAGGATCTCTCAATCTATGACAAGCTGGTATCGTGAACGCATCGTATATGAGGTAAGTGATCCTCAATTGACATAATCATATCTGCTTGTATCGTTCAATTTTCAGAATAGCATACCATTGATATTCAATTTCATATCAATTAAATATCAAATTTATTGAATTATATAAAATTGATACATAATTTTGGACTTTTTTAACATTCATGTGTGTTCATTAGTATATCGGAGATTGATATGTTATGTTTCTTAGCACATCAGATGTTTTAGAATAATGTCAGTCGGATTCCTATGACATATTTTACAGTCAAGATGTAATAAATTTTCGTTGGGAAAAATTTGATTTCAAGCCTAATTCCTGAGATATGTGCATTCCTAAGTCTTTCTTGTGAATCCAAAAAATTCTAAGGTCTTAAGTAGTTTTCACTCGAATTTCATATTATATACCAAGGTGAAGAAAAAAAGAGAAAAAAGATATCTCTGAAAAAATGAGACAAGCGTTAATTTTTTCATTTCAAACGATAGCCATTCAAATTTTCTGAGCATTCAGCCAATCAAAAATTCAGTCATTTTGAATTATCACAGCTCTGCAACACACAACGACAGGATGGTTCAATTTTTCTCACAGAGGTCTGCCTGTCTTCTACTTAGCGGATGGTCTCAAGTTCGAATATATCGACTAAAGTGCTTTTAAGTGGGATGGATTTGAAAAAAAGTCGAATTATGTTCGTATTCCAAACATGGAGATTCAAATCAAATTTCTCTTAATGGGGAAATTACACAGGTCAACATTTGATCTACGCTAGAACACCAGAACAGAGGTGGGTACCTATAAGTTTTGGAGGTCGCAGATCACGATTCCTGGATCCATATGACCCCTTCACGCCAGGATCAAGGTCGAATCAAGGTCGAAGATCTCAAATCGGGAGATATAATTTTTTTCACTTCGGATTCCGAACCAGCGGGAGATTTTACATTCAGATACATTTTTACATTTGAATAAAAGTGATATCTGCAGGTCATATAGAGGTCATATATAGGTAAAATGCTGTTTTTGAACCTTTTTTTCGATATTAGGCTAAACAGGCTCTTGTATCAGTTGACTTTCACGTTTTGGGGGTCGCAGATCACGATTCCTGGGTCCATATGACCCCATCACTCCAAGATCAAGATCAAACATCTCAAATCGAAAGATATGATTTTTTTGGCCCCGGATTCCAAACCAGCGGAAAATTTCACATTCAAATACACTTTTACGTTCAAATTAAAGTGATATCTGCAGGTCATATAAAAAGCATATGTAGGTGAAATCCTTTTCTTAAATCTTTTCTCTGATATTAGGCTAGGAAGGCTCTTGAATTAGCTGACTTCTACGTTTTAGGGGTCGCAGATCACGATTCCGGGGTCTATTTGACCTCATCCCGTCTGAATCAAGGTCAAATGAAGGTCAAACATCTTAAATCGAAAGATATAATTTTTTTGATCCTGGATTCCGAACCTGCGTGAAATTTTACATCCAAATACACTTTTACATTCAAATGGAAGTCATATCTGTAGGTCATATAAAGGTAATATGCAGGTGAAATCCTTTTTTCGAACGTTTTGTTCGATTTTAGCGGTTATTACGTGTGATCGCGCCCAGGGCACCTCCCCGTGGTGACGGCGGGCAACGGAGTTGTCCCGCGTTCCGGCTAGGTCCCTGGGTTACAGCTTTCATGCCGTTATGGCAATCAGACGGAATAATGTCACGGGACAGGGTTTCGGAAACCCAGAACCGGCGATTGGTCAGGGTGGGAGAGCGGGCCCGCAGGCGTCGTCATCATGCGACCGCAGCTCTACATTGGTGGAAAACTTGGCCTCTGTAGAGTCGAATGCGACAAGTCAATCCCCGTCTTGCATGAACAGGGTGAACAATTTCTGTGTCGTGTGTGGGGAGTATTTTCCCAAATCAAAGAAATTCATGTTTTCGGATTCAATGAGAAAAAATATAACGAGTGCTTCGATATCGATAGCTACACATTCCATAAGATTTGGACACATGAATCTGGGTGCCTGCTCAACGCGTCCACATGTCTTATCTGCGAACCAGCTCTATGTTCAATGACATAATCATATTCTTCTAGAAGTAGAGCCCACCGAGCTATTCTCGCTCCAAAATCACGTTTACTCATGGTTTTTTGAAATGCTCGGCAATCCGTCACGATTTCAAATGTGATCCCAAGCAGGTACACTCTGAAACGCTTCAACGCCCCCATAATAGCCAAGACCTCCAATTCGTAACTCGAATAGTTTTTTTCCGGCAGGACTCGTCTTTCGGCTCATGTAATAAACCGGATGTAACTGAGAATCATTTGGAAATCTCTGAATCAAAACAGCGCCGTAGCCCTGCTTGCTAGAGTCAGTATGGACTCCCGTTTCGTACTCCGGATTGTAGATGTTGAGAACCGGTTTTTGCGATAATAATTCTTCAAGTCTATCGACTGCAGCTTTTTCCGTTTCAACGAATCGAAATGGAACGTCTTTTTTGAACATATCTGTCAATGGTTTCACCACAATTCAATATCCCTGAATAAATTTCCGGAAATAACTCGTTAATCCGATGAAGCTTTGCACCTGTCTTACTGAGGTAGGTTCAGGGAACTTCACCACCGCTCCCGTTTCAGCTTCTGATGGACGGATTTGCCCTCCTCCAATGATATGGCCAAGGAATTCAACCTTCCTTTTCAAAAACTGGCATTTCTTCTTACTGATCTCTAAACCATATTCTTGTGCCGTTTGCAGAGCAATCTCCAAACGCCTTATAGCTCCTTCTCCTTCATTTGCAGCCGGTATTACAAAATCATCCAGGTGAGGTGAGGTGAAACCCTCCCTTGATAGATCTCTAAATATACAATTAACAAATCTTTGAAAAACGGCCGGCGAAATACAGAGTCCAAACGGTACCTTCCGAAACTGATATTGGCCATTGTATGTAACAAAAGAGGTATATTTCCGACTTTCTTCCCGGACTGATACATGAAAGAAACCATTTTTAAGATCCATCGTACTGAATATTTGTGCATTCTGTAACTTACCTAGCTGATCTTCAATAAGAGGTAATGGAAATCTATTTCTCAGAATGACGCGATTTGATTTTCTATAATCTATGCACACTCTCGGAGATCCGTCTTTCCCCTTTACAACTACAACTCCACTAGCGTATTCCGGTACACATGGTTCTATTATGCCCTCTCTCAACCATTCATCTACCTGTTTATCCACAATTTTATACTCAAGCGGCGGTAAACGACGAGGTTTGTCAAAAATAGATTTTTGACAAGTACAATTTTCATATCTACGTCTACGGATTTCGATCCTTTTCTTGTATTTCACATCAATATCTTCTCCTACATCCAACATGTCGGTTTCAACAACATCGATCTGAGAAAAACACAGCGTCGGTATTGACTTACTAATCGTAATACCATTTGCGTCTATTTTTATTTCAGTGGACGATAAGATATCACTACCCAATATAACATCCATAGACATCGCATTATCTTGTACAATGTACAGCGTACATGAGGGAGTGTCGCCGTCGACTTGCATCGCCGTCTGAATATAGCCTAAAGGTTTTATTTCAATCTTACTCAGCCCATTCAAGATTATCTGCGTTTCGAATAAAACCCCACAGTTCATTTCATTGTAAATATTTCTGCGAACTAAGCTTACCTGACTACCGGTGTCAACTAATGCATTTATAGTTGAGCCGTTAATAGGAATTTCTTTGAACATTTTGCTCATCAAAGACATTGTAATATTATTGATCGATACTTGAGGGTTTTTAATCGACGGCCTACTCTCTGTTTTGCCCTGACATTTCGCAGCAATGTGACCGGATGCTCTACATTTGAAACATTTCTTACCGAGTTCTTTATTCTCATAATCTCCAGATTTGTGGCCTATATTACCACAATTGAAACATCTATCACTAATTTCACCTCTTCCATTTTTCTTCGACGCAGGGTTGAACCTCTTGAAATCTTTTTTTTTCGTTTTTTAGTTTTCCGGTTGCTCCTTCTGAATACGTTCATATGTTTTGAGTCGGTTTTTGAAACATAGTGAATCCGTTGCACCATAAAATACCAACTCCTCGTCGCTATCATCCGAAATTCCATCTATAATATACTGCATCAACGCGTCGTCCTCTATATTGCCTCTTGCTGCTAGCTCTTTCTTTCGCGAATGATATTCCTGAATAGATTCGTCTTTTTCCAATTCACGTTGAAGTGACATCCCGTGTAGTCGTGCACTGTTTATTTTCTTGGCGAACTCTTTTTTCAAAGCTTTCTTCAAATCCTTCCATGACTTGAACACGCCCTCGCTCCGTATAAACAATTTAGCTAATCGAGTGAGTGATCGTTTTGCAAATATCACTTTTTGCAACTCCGACCAACCAAACGAAATAGCAGCTTCTTCAAAATCTATGATCCACGGCTATGAGTCACGATCACGCGCGATCGGATTTCTTGCAGGACGGTCGGTATCGTCGGTATGGTCGGAATCATGGTTATCTTCGCGGTTATCGTTCTCGTTACCATCCTCTTTTTCTTCGTCACTGGTTCCATCATTCACGTTATTCACCAATGAATCCAGATGGATTGGCACACTGCAAATTCTAGTAATCAATTCTCCTGTATTTCTCGTATATTCTATACCAAGAATGTCGCAGCACGATATCAGATCACCTATCGTTGAACCACGCACATATTCGAGCTTCGTTATATATTCAGCCGAACCTTCGCGAAATTCGAAACCACAAAACTCCCGTAATCTTTTCCGATTGTTTCGATTACCATCTCCTCGAAAAATGTACCTGTGCAGGGCTTTTACTGCAGCTTTCGAAGCCGTATTCATTTTCTGCTTCATCGGTTCGATCTGTTCCAAACTTCCTGTCGTGATACACGCACGAAAACACATCAACACGACCGCGTCAAGAATGGCGTTGTGACACCGTGAACGGGTCCGATGGATTCATCAAACGAACTCGTTAGAATTCCGGCTGAGCCCCCAATTTGTAGGCTTCGTTTCGAATAAAAGAATATTTCGGTGATGAAATACAGGTTTATTGGTATTCAATGAATATAAAAGAAGAGTTAAATGAAATAACACATTCGTCTGGAGCTTCTAATCGTCTACACGTCTATCCTCTATCGTCTATCGTCACCACGTTCGTTCCCCGTCCTGCCTGTTGCGCCATCTCTCATATTGCGTAGTAAATTCACAATGTCTCACACTCCGTTCTACACTATTGTGTAAGTGTTTTATGTTCTATTCATTTATTGATTATTTCTTCATTTGAGTTGTTCTGATTTTGTTGCAAATATATATATATATATATATATATATATATATATATATATAGGGCTTTCTTTGTCAGATCAGCCGAACCCCCTGCGTATTTCAATTTTTGAGATGGAAAATGTTTGATGAGCTTAAAATTTCCGTTGAAGTGTCTACTTTTCGATGCCGTATGGTACTTTCCGAACATGGCAACTATTTAACCAATATAACGGCGGGAACGAAGAGGGAACGTGATGATGATGATGATCAAAACCGGTCATAAAACTATGATACACGGGGGTTGGATAATTCTGTGGATTGGAACACGCGATTCGAGCGTTTCGGATCAATTGCATCCAGTTGAGATATTGAAATTGCAAATGGTGGATCCAATATAGCGGCCGGAATTTCAGAATCACTCCGAATTTTCTGAACCGTGGGGAAAGGTGGGATTTGGTGACACTGATGACGGATCTGAACTCAGATTTCCAGAATTACGAATGGCGAATCCAATATGGCGGTCAGAAAATTTCTAATTCACTTTAATTTGTGGAAACATCACCATCCCAAGGGTTTTTTGGTCGCTGATCATGAATCCGGACTCAGATTTCCGGAATTGCGAATGTCGAATCCAATATGGCGGCCGGAATTTCAAAATCACTCCGAATTCCCTGAAATATGGGGGAAAGAAGTTTTTCGGGTCGCTCATCATGAATCCGAACTCAGATTTTCGGAATTACAAGTGGAGAATCCAATATGGAGTTCGGAAAAAATCTAATTCGCTTCAATTTATGGAAACATCAACATTCTGAGGGTTTTGTGGTCGCTGATCACGAATCCGGAATCAGATTTCCGGAATTGCAAATCACCGATCTAATATGGCGGTCGGAAAAATTCTGAATCTATTGAATTTGTAAGAACATTGTCATACTGGGCTTTTTGGGTTCGCTGATCAAAAATCCGGACTCAGATTCCCGGAATTGCGGATGATGAATCCAATATGGCGATCGGAAAAATTCAAAGTCTCTCAAATTTGTTAGAGCATTATCATACTGAGGTTTTTGAAGTCGTTGATCAAGAATCCGGACTCAGATTTCTGAAATTACGAATGGTGAATCGAATATGGCGTTAGGAGAAATTCAAAATAGGGGAAATTTGAGAGAGGATTGTCGTACGGGAGTTTGTGAAAGGAAGATTCAATGTGAAAGTTCATCACGGTCTGGATATGAGAAATCATCCGCCCTCTAAAGTAAACCTACGTTCGGAAAAACTTCTGGTCGTCGATTACGAAATTGAGGTCACATTTCTGGAATCGGAATGGACGCATCACGTACAATTATCGACGAAGACATTCAATATGATGGGAACAAATATCATACCCATTTCAGGAATTATTTGGGGACTGGTCACTCAAATCCGCGAACTTTCAATGGACTCCATTCCAATGAAACTCCTTGCAAATCTCCTCTGACCCTAACCATGAATACTGCTGGTTTTTGACTTGTGAATTTGTTTATTCAGACTCCAAGCTGTCGGCATTGGCATAACCTAAGGTGCACCACGAGAAGGTTGCGCGATCAGACTTTGCACATCGAATGGCCCTGAAAAGGGCCGATTATTGTAACACCTCTCTCAATTAGCAATTGTCCAACTCAGCGTACGTACCTCATAGTTGTCCATTTGGCCACCACACTCTGTTCCTATCATCATTCGAGTACCTCTTGGTGAGCACTTCATTATTGGATCCTATCACAGAACCGTGGTTCTTGAGAATCTTAGGTACAGGTTGGGCATTCTCGAATCGTTTGTTGAGGTGCCGTCTCATCTTCTCGTGATATGTTTTATCATAGTACATAATGCCTATGGTCTCGAAATTACTCTTTGCCCAACTGTGGAGTTTTTGGGGCGTCAATATGGCATTTTGAGCTTTGGCAGTCAGACTCGCTCTATATGGTTCTCTCTTTAATGTAGCACCAATCCCGTCACAAGCACCTTTACCGTGAGCAGTTGCGCTGTAATGCCGTTCAGCGTTAATACTGAAATCTTCTTCGTGCTGAATCAAGTTCGCGATTTGGAATTTATTTTTGAAATGCTGCTTCGCTCCGTCACTGGTATAAATAATCTTGTTGACTCCCTTCACATTTCATTGGATTCGAGGAATTAACAAACTCTGTTTGGAATTTGAGGAATTAACAAGGCATAAACATCGGAGGTGTCGTGTTTTGAACTTTCGGATAAGAAAATAAAACTCTTGTGCTCAACAACAGGTCCTTCCTCATGATAATAAATGGCAGGAAATACGGTGCATTGATCGTTGTTCAAATGGAATGCTTGTGAAGCATCCTGGCGAACATACGCGTAGTTTTCAGAAGAATCACACGTCACCAGTACTTCTCCATCGCGGAGATTGTGTTTCCTTCCATGGATGAAAAGATTTTGTTGCTTTGAGATGAATGAATGGGGTTTCAGAATTGTCAGTCTATTGCGGAATTCGAGTATGAAATCATCAATTTTCATGATTTCTGTTCGTAGAGTTGAACGATCCGTTGCCGTCCAAACTGAACATTGAATGTCTGTGATGGATGAATTCTCTAGTAGATCATTTAATTTCTCCGAAAACTGCGAAACTCCTGGACAATCATCACATGCATCAAGATAGCAATCAGCCCCAGGTCTTTCACAAACAATTTCATTGAGGCAGTCTTTGTAGTTCGTTAGTGGCTTTTCTGTATTCAAGGTCAGCTTTTGAATATCAATTGCATCCAACATCAATTTCCACAATAATATAAAATTAGTGACGGATGAACTTGAAAAGTATAAAACGTACATATTATCATTGAAAAAGGGAAATGGAGAACTGTTAATTTCTTCCCGTCGAAAAACTGGCTTTTTTGGATTTTTTATATGTATAGAAAGTCTACTAACATTGTACAATGAAGTTTGCATAGAAAACCAATACTTAAAATACATTCCAGTGTATAAGTTGAGCCAGGATCACGTGGAGCTGCTATTCGGATGTCTCCGACATCATGGTGGAGGGAACAATAATTCAACTGTCAGGCAGTTGGAAGCAGCTTTCAAAAAAATTCTAGTACATGCAGATGTACGAAACGCTGATAGTGGAAATTGTATACCTTTAGAAGAAATATCAATTGCACATGCTTCATCTGTGAGCAAAATAAAGAGTCCAGAATATATCATCAACTGTACCTCACGACTATCATGTTTGCACGATGAATTACATAAAGGTAACAGCAATATCGAAGATGATTTTAGCGATTTCATCGATTATTTTCCGGACACGTGCAAAATGACAGAATTCTCGATGGAAGTGATTGAATATATCGCTGAGTATGTCGTTATGCAATTAAGAAAACACCTGATTTGCGATTGTTGTATTGATGCCTTGATATCGAATACTGAGACAAAGAATAATTTGATAAGTTTGAAAAGTTGTGGAAAATTGACATATCCTTCACCTGATGTCATATTTATTTGTCGCAAATGTGAAGCAGAAATCCGACGAAATATCCATTCTAACTATTCACTTAGATCAAAAATATTCAACGAATCATATTTATCAAATCAAGTTTTGGAGCAGTTCATCAATGTAAACTTATTCGAAAATCTCATTGAACACACAGTAGAACAATCTTTTATGGACAATCATGTTGCTCATTTAATAAGAGCAATCACCAAAAAATATATTAAAATTCGATTACATCATATTGCCTTAAATACTGTAGACAAATCCACCAGCCAGCGACACTTGTTCAACGAACTTATTTTGTTTAAGGGCCAATGAAAATTCTTTTATGTGCAATGAATTTCATATTCTTGTGAAGTACAACCATAATTGAAGGATTTTATGTGTTTGTATAAATAATTGAGGTTATAGGTATTTATATTATTTTCTATGAAATATGTTAATTAAGAGAAATGAGTATTTTTCAGTATTTTAGTCATTTCTTCACGTTGTGAATATATTTATACCTAGAGACCATATTCATCCTAGAGAATGTATACTTTCCATGTAAAATTTCATGTTCTCAGACAGTCCTCCATCAAATACCAATAAAAATCGATATTTATCCATGTATTCACAAACATATTTCATTGAAGTAAAAGTATAATATAACTGTTATTTGAACTTTCTTCAAATATTATAATTTTAATTTTTTTCCAAGCTATTAACATATAAAAGGAGTAAATATGTCATACAAGTTCATATTGAGCGGTTCTAACCATGCGCACTAGCCCAACCAATCAAATGCAGGCGTACGGTTCAGTAATTTTCGGCAACGTCCCCCCGCTATTCAACTATACTCTTCTCGCCCAGAAACTTACTTTATGCTCCGTTCCTATATTCCTATGTCTATGGCCCTACGAGGCCATACAAAAGTATAGTGGAAGTCACTCTTTGGACACTACCACGCGGTATTACGAATACTCTCCGCGAGTTCATTGGACCACGGACCCCCTGGAAGCCAACCGTACCTCCACGGCGACCCCCGCGGAACATCCACTAGGCCCGGCCAGCCGATTGACACGACGACACACACCGACACCCACGACACTCACACTCATCCTACACACACACACAACAAGCGGTAAGGAACTAATGTTACGTTGTATCATATTTTTGTGACAATTCGAAAAATGTATCTATTGATATTATTGTGTTACATACGTGAGTTTCACTCTCAGTTTTCTGCATACACCCCGTCCTCTGAAAGTCGCCTCCCAAAATCTACTCATTATAGTGGGGGCCAACACAGAAACCCACATACCTCACATACAAGCACACATAGCACCCGCGACATTTCAAAGACTAATAGGACCGCACTCAGAACCCTCCGCATTTTCATACCTAGACGACATAATAGTAGTAACGAAAACCCTAGGAGAACACCTTCATTGGCTGAGAACAACCCTGCAGAAGATTACAAATGCGAAGTTAACAATAACCAGGGAGAAATGCGGATTTGGATGCACACAGGTGAAATACCTAGGAAACATAGTGAACAGAAACGGATTACACATAGACACGGACAGAATACAACCAATACTAAACTACACACAACCAAAAACAATCAGACAGATACGTAGAATAATGGGTGTGACATCATGGTACAGAAGATTCATACCAAACTTTGCCCAAAAAACGGGACCAATCAGCAGATTATTAAAAGGGAACTGCAAGGAAAAATGGGGAAAAGAACAGGATAAAGCATTGCAAGCAATAAAACACATACTTACAACACCACCAGTATTAAAACAACCGGACTTTACGAAAACCATTTTTCATACACACAGACGCCAGCAGCATAGGACTGGGAGCAATGATTACACAGACACACGATAAAACTGAACACGTAATAGCGTACGCGAGCAGAACACTAAACGACGCGGGAAAAAACTACTCAGGAACAGAGAAAGAGTGCCTAGCGGTGGAATGGGCGATAAAGGAGTTTAGACCGTACATAGGAGGGGAAAAATTCACGGTAATAACAGATCACACGGCGCTGAAATGGCTACATAACCTGAAAGACCCTGAAGGCAGATGAGCTGGATGGGCCTGAGAATTACAACACTATGATTACGAAATAATACATAGGAAAGGAAAAGAACACCACGTCCCAGACGCACTATCATGACAAAACAACACAGAAGAAACAGCACACATAACACGAACAACAGACACACGGTACAATTACAAAAAACAACAACTACAGAAACCCCCGGGCGAAAACAATGATTGAACGATCAAAGACGGAAACCTATACTTTTACAGACCAAACCCACTACACTCAGATATACTGCCAGATAATAACCCATGGAAACTAGTAGTACCAAAACAGTTACAAAGGAGAATCTCAATCGAAAATCACAATAACACACAGGCAGGTCATCTAGGGATCGAGGAAACATACGCAAGAATAGCAGGAAATTACTGTTGGCCAGGAATATACTGGGACGTGACCAGATACGTGAAAAAATGCGGGGAATGCCAGAAATCCAAGGGTAATCAACAAAAACCAGCAGGGCTCATGGGGAAAAGAGACGTAGGGGAACCCTGGACAGTAGTATCGATGGATATAATGGAACCCGAACCAACAACCAAAAACAGAAACCAATATATATTAGTTATGACGGACTCATACACAAAATGGACAGAAATAGCACCCATGAGGAAAGCCAATGCAGAAACAGTGCAAAAGATAGTTAAAACAAAATTAATATCAAGATGGGGAACCCCCCGGGTAATAGTAACAGATAACGGCCAACCATTCGGGAATGAACTAATGGAAAAGCTAACAGAAACACTAGGGATTAGACACATGACAACCAGGGTTGCCAGGTCTGAAGATTTTTCTTCAGATCTGAAGAAAAAAAGTTTTTCCAAGGATAATCTGAAGAGAAGAAGAAATATTGAGTGAATCTGAAGATTTTTTGTCGTCCTTTCAGCAATCTTGAAAACTGAAATTCTTGATGTTCTTTTGGTTCAGAAGGTAGATAGATTCTCCTAAAAACTTGCTGATCTGAACATTTCGGAACTACAGAAATGTTCTATAAGATTGCCAGATCAGAATTTTTCCTCATAGCTCTACCAATCAAATTCTTCACTTGATAAGAATGACCAATGAGATACGCTGGAAAATCATCAACCTGGCATGGCGAATATGCCATACCATAGTTTGTGAAGCTAGGATAGATATGTGGTGGGAGCCGCCATTTGGAATAGGGAAAGAAGAATATATAGCTTCTTATGAGCACATATACTTCCGTTACTTCAACTCCATCTCATACAAATGGCCATCTACACAATTATCCCCACTACTGAAGAAATTTGCCTCACTAAATTTCTCCGTGTAGACATCAGTATACCGGAAGTGTCATTCACCCAAACTTCCCTTGGTGAAAAAAATCTCTCTAAATCTCTCTATATTTTGAGACATTCCTCAGAGAGATTCAGAGCAATTCCAGATGAAGTGAGAGACCTGTAAGATAGTCATACATCCTGAATCTCTCCAACTTTCTTTGAATCTCTCTCAATTTTTTAATGAAAATCTAGGATTTCCTCAGGATCTTCCTAAATCTTTCCGAACTCTCCAGCATTTGATTTATCGACAATTCGAAGCTCATGCTGAATTCCTCTGGAACAGTCTGAGTTCCTCTGAATTTCTCTGAATTCCTCTGAATCTCTTGCATATGTGTCAGAATTTCATGTAACTAGATTTCAAAGCTTACTCTAAATTTGCCTGAATCTTTCTGAATTTCCCTGAGTTCCTCTGAATCTCTTTGAATCTCTTTGAATCTCTCCGAATTTCAAATATTGAGAATTCAAAGCTCACTCTGAATTTGTCTGAATCCTTCTGTGAAGTTCCGTACTCAATTTTTCCTAAGTTGGGGTTTCTGATTTTCCCTGAAACTTCCTGAATACCTCCGAATCCTTGAACCAAAAATTTCACTTCATTCATTTCTCTCTGAATTTCTTTGAATTTTCCTGAATCTTCCTGAAAAGTTCCATGGTCAATTTTTCCTGATTACCGGGTCTCTGAATTTCTCTGAAACTCCTTGAATTCCTCTGGAATCTTGAACCAAAATTCCCCTCAATTTATTTCTCCCTGAAATGTCTCTGAGATCCTCTGAATCTTCCTGAATTTCTTCGAATCCTTCCGTCAAGTGCCGTGCTCAATTTTTCTTCATTCCCGTGTCTCTGATCTTCCCTGAACCTCCCTGAATGCCTCTGAAATCTCGCACAAAAAAGTTCACTCAATGCATCTCCCTCCGAATTTCTCTGAATCTCTCCGACCCCTTCTGGAAAGTTCAACGCACAATTTCTCTTATCTACCCATTTCTGAATCCTTCTGGATTCCTCTAAATCGCAATGAATTCCTCTGAATGTCCCTGAATCCCTCTGAATATATCTGAATTTCCCTGAATCCTTCTGTAGAGTGCCGTGCACAATTTTGTCTAATTTTGGTGTATCTGATTTTCCCTGAATCTCCCTGAATGCCTCTAAAATGTCGAACAAAGAATTCCACACAATTTATTTCTTCCTGAATCTCTGAAGTTCTCTGAATCCTTCTGGAAAGTTCCATGCTAAATTGTTCCTAATCCCCGTTCCTCTGAGTTTCTCTAAAACTCCTGAATGTCTCTGAAATCTCGCACCAAAAATTTCACTCAATGTATCTCTCTCTGAATTTGTCTGAATCCTTCTGGAGAGTTCAACGCACAGTTTTTCCTAATCTACCCGTTCCTGAATCTTTCTGAATTTCCCTGAATCCCCCTGAATTCCTCTGGAACGTGGAATTTTCAGAGAGATACAGATAGATTTATTGACCAGGGTCAGGACAGTAGAACCGCGTTTAATTCCACTCTCATTCATTTCCAGTCTCGTTCATTCCAACGCCAACCGTCTCCTACTTTCTCCAATCTTGAACGGTCCCAAGACGCATTTTCAGTAACAATCGACGTTGACCAATGAAGTGACGGTTATGTGAACCCAATTTGCGTTTTATACTGATGGTGGGAACCCCTCTTGGCTTGGAATCAACGAAACTGGGTGCTTCCAACACCGAGGGAGTAAAGTGGAGTGGGTTATCTTTCAACCAATTGAAAAATTGGAAGAAAATTTCCTAACTTCCGATGGTAGGGTGTCATAGCCTCGAATCCCACATGCCTGAATGCTCATATGCTCGAATGATGGACCATGAATCATAATATAAATCAACTGGCGGATGTCTCATACGATCCAGAAGCGTTGATAAATCATTAATAGAACTTTTCCATCGTATGAAAGGACCCAATAGCTGATTTGAACCATGATTTTGAATTTATAATTCGGGCACATGACGAAGAATTAAATTGAATTCATTTCTAGAAAACTGAATAATTTTCGGCAGATTTTTGAGTGAAGAAGGGAAGATTTTTGAGGATTGTTGAGTTTCAAAACGGAGATTTCTTGGGAGATTCCTAAAGACAAAACTGAAGAAATTTGAAGATTTTTTGGTGTTCAAGATGAAGAATTTTTTTTTCAGCACCTGGCAACACTGATGACAACACCCCCATACCACCCACAAGCGAACCCAGTGGAAAGAAGCAATAGAACAATTGAAGCAATGATGAGAACATTTTTAGACGGTAACCACAAAAACTGGGACGAACACTTAGAAGATTTACAGTTCGCAATCAACACGAGCAAACGCAGCTCCACAAAATACACACCAGCATTCCTAAACCTAGGCAAGGAACTCACACTACTACAATCAATAAAACATGACGTAGAAAACACACAAGAAATAGAAAACACAGACATAAATCACTGGACAGACAGACTAAAGAACCTACAAATAATTGAAGAAGAAGTACGAAAACACTTATCAGAAGCAAACGGAGAGCAAACACATCATTATAATTTACGCAGAAAAAACACAGAATTCAGAATAGGGGATAGAGTATCAAAATTGAACCACACACTATCCCCGCAACAGAAAGGGACAACAAGTGAATGAGATAAGAAATATACAGGCCCATACACAATCATAAAAAAATACTCACCGCTAGTATATGAATTGATAAATAGAAAGAGAACCTCTTTCGGAAAAATATACATAAAAGATCTAAAAAGATTCTACGAATAACTAGGCCAAAATCACCGAACATAAACCGAAATAAATAACCCCAAACCCTTGACGTTACAGACGAAAGACAAAACAACAGAATAGAACTAGATAAATCGAGTCGACAATCAGAAAAGAAAGAAAACAAAGGAACGCAATACATGGATGTATCCGAGCGTACACACACGCAAAGAAACACATGAACAATTTTTCTATTTGTATTAGCATTATCATTATTCTTTAGTGAGGAGGGGAACAAAATTTTTTGAGTCACACCACCTCTCACAGCAGTAAGGATAGACTAAGATCAACAAACCTAGAATAAGCAAACACAAACATACCCACACAAAATTTGAACACGTAAAAAAGACAACGAACAAATGTAGAAGGAGAACACCCACACCCACACAAAACGATTGCAAAGTGAAGACACACACACACAGAAACGAATGTGGAAGAAGAAGTAAACACGCACACACACACTACACAAATAGAAAACAGAACAAGAACAAACACAAACAATGAAATAGGGAATAAGAATAAAATAGTGAGATCAAATGAAGAAGAGGAATATTTTTTTTTGAAACACGCCATATTTTATATAGATTAGAAATAATAAGCGAAACAAAATGGGAGACAGGAATACACATAGATTAGGGAAACATCATAAAGAAAATGTAGAATTGAGGACACACGGAGAGGGAGACAGGGGAACACACAACACCTCAGACAAGAACAGAGCAAGGAAACAGGGGGCGTACAGCGGAGGGAAGCACACTACGCGCATGCTTCGTTCCACCGTGGAGTGGGGGAGTGTAACATAAAGGTTACGAGAAGAGAGAAGAAGGGGGCGCCAACGAGAGGGCACCAACGAGAGGTAGAGGGGGGAGCAGCGGCGAGACTCGTAATGAGTCAAGGCGGCAAAGGACAGTCCGCCCCGGGTACTCGCTACGCTGAGTAATTCAAAAAGCACCAGTGTTTGCACGCCCTACGAGGCCATACAGAACTACAGTGGAAGTCACTCTTTGGACACTACCACGCGGTATTAAGAATACTCTCCGCGAGTTCATTGGACCACGGACCCCCTCGAAACCAACCGTACCTTCACGGCGACCCCCGCGGAACATCCACTAGGCCCGGCCAGCCGATTGACACGACGACGCACACCAACACCCACGACACTCACACACAACAAGCGGTAAGGAACTAATGTTACGTTGTATCATATTTTTGTGACAATTCGAAAAATGTATCTATTGACATTATTGTGTTACATACGTGAGTTTCACTCTCAGTTTTCTGCATACACCCCGTCCTCTGAAAGTCGCCTCCCAAAATCTACTCATTAAAAGTTTTTTTCCCTCCCTTGCAATGCTATCAGGTAAAATGCCGGATTTGGACTTCAATTTCTTCGATTTGTTGGCCAAGTATCGCGTTGTATCGAATTCTTGGGCGATTTTTCTCACACTCCAAGGTGATGGGGCGATAGTCAAAATTTTTAATCTCAATAGATTGTTGGATTCCAAGGTTGAAAATTTCTGTTTGAATTCATCCAGCATTCCCTCCAGTTCAATTTCTCTGTTTGAGCGTGTATAATTAGAACCTTCGTATGTCTCATTCTCCGCTGGAACATCCATTTTTTTCTATCGAACTCTCAATACCATCAATATTTTCACTGATATCATTTGATTCATCAACCAGCTCGTCAAGTCGTAATTTGAACGATGAACCCTTTTGCATACATGCATCACAAATTCTAGAATTCGCGGATAGGTCAGGAAATTCCTGCAACATAACCTGCGATATCTCACGTAATCTTCTCCCAATGTGTCCGGCTTTTTTGAATGAATCTGCACATCGGTCCGTTCGAATAATACGCGGCATCGTGTGTGAGATGATCGAATAAATCAGATGACAATATGCGAACTCCTAATATGGTCTTATCAGTTGAAACATGAAAACTTTGAGGTTCAAACGTCGCGAGCATTCATGAAGTGACAACGTGAAACAATACAAAACAGAAGACGAGAGAAAAAATTGACGTTACAACGAACCAACATGAAATTAGGTTCAGAGATCACAGAACAATACAGCATCAGTCGTTAAGAATCGATTCCATGCATTTGTCCGCTTATTCCCATCTGACTTATTTGATCTCCTAATACATGGTGCCGCGAATTCTCCCAAAGGATAGATCCTTCAATCCATTCGAGAAAGCCGGACACGGTGGTAGAAATTTACGGAAGCTATCGGGGATTATGTTGCAGGAATTTTCTCATTCATGTACGAATTCCCGAATTTGTGTTGGATGTATAGATAAAAGGGTCCTCGTACAAATTACCAGATAACGAGATGGTGAATGAATCAAATGATATGAGTGGTGGAATTGAAAGTATTGAGTGTTCGATGAGCATGGACTCTCACGTGGTGAATGAGACACTCGGAGATGTCAATGAGACGCGCTCGAACAGGGAAATTGGACTAGAAGGAATGCTTATGAACCCGAAGAGAAACTTTTAATCTTGGAAACCAACCAGTGTTGCCAGGTGCTGAAAAAAAAATTCTTCATCTTGAACACCAAAAAATCTTCAAATTTCTTCAGTTTTGTCTTTAGGAATCTCCCAAGAAATCTCCGTTTTGAAACTCAACAATCCTCAAAAATCTTCCCTTCTTCACTCAAAAATCTGCCGAAAATTATTCAGTTTTCTAGAAATGAATTCAATTTAATTCTTCGTCATGTGCCCGAATTATAAATTCAAAATCATGGTTCAAATCAGCTATTGGGTCCTTTCATACGATGGAAAAGTTCTATTAATGATTTATCAACGCTTCTGGATCGTATGAGACATCCGCCAGTTGATTTATATTATGATTCATGGTCCATCATTCGAGCATATGAGCATTCAGGCATGTGGGATTCGAGGCTATGACACCCTACCATCGGAAGTTAGGAAATTTTCTTCCAATTTTTCAATTGGTTGAAAGATAACCCACTCCACTTTACTCCCTCGGTGTTGGAAGCACCCAGTTTCGTTGATTCCAAGCCAAGAGGGGTTCCCACCATCAGTATAAAACGCAAATTGGGTTCACATAACCGTCACTTCATTGGTCAACGTCGATTGTTACTGAAAATGCGTCTTGGGACCGTTCAAGATTGGAGAAAGTAGGAGACGGTTGGCGTTGGAATGAACGAGACTGGAAATGAATGAGAGTGGAATTAAACGCGGTTCTACTGTCCTGACCCTGGTCAATAAATCTATCTGTATCTCTCTGAAAATTCCACGTTCCAGAGGAATTCAGGGGGATTCAGGGAAATTCAGAAAGATTCAGGAACGGGTAGATTAGGAAAAACTGTGCGTTGAACTCTCCAGAAGGATTCAGACAAATTCAGAGAGAGATACATTGAGTGAAATTTTTGGTGCGAGATTTCAGAGACATTCAGGGAGTTTTAGAGAAACTCAGAGGAACGGGGATTAGGAACAATTTAGCATGGAACTTTCCAGAAGGATTCAGAGAACTTCAGAGATTCAGGAAGAAATAAATTGTGTGGAATTCTTTGTTCGACATTTTAGAGGCATTCAGGGAGATTCAGGGAAAATCAGATACACCAAAATTAGACAAAATTGTGCACGGCACTCTACAGAAGGATTCAGGGAAATTCAGATATATTCAGAGGGATTCAGGGACATTCAGAGGAATTCATTGCGATTTAGAGGAATCCAGAAGGATTCAGAAATGGGTAGATAAGAGAAATTGTGCGTTGAACTTTCCAGAAGGGGTCGGAGAGATTCAGAGAAATTCGGAGGGAGATGCATTGAGTGAACTTTTTTGTGCGAGATTTCAGAGGCATTCAGGGAGGTTCAGGGAAGATCAGAGACACGGGAATGAAGAAAAATTGAGCACGGCACTTGACGGAAGGATTCGAAGAAATTCAGGAAGATTCAGAGGATCTCAGAGACATTTCAGGGAGAAATAAATTGAGGGGAATTTTTGGTTCAAGATTCCAGAGGAATTCAAGGAGTTTCAGAGAAATTCAGAGACCCGGTAATCAGGAAAAATTGACCATGGAACTTTTCAGGAAGATTCAGGAAAATTCAAAGAAATTCAGAGAGAAATGAATGAAGTGAAATTTTTGGTTCAAGGATTCGGAGGTATTCAGGAAGTTTCAGGGAAAATCAGAAACCCCAACTTAGGAAAAATTGAGTACGGAACTTCACAGAAGGATTCAGACAAATTCAGAGTGAGCTTTGAATTCTCAATATTTGAAATTCGGAGAGATTCAAAGAGATTCAAAGAGATTCAGAGGAACTCAGGGAAATTCAGAAAGATTCAGGCAAATTTAGAGTAAGCTTTGAAATCTAGTTACATGAAATTCTGACACATATGCAAGAGATTCAGAGGAATTCAGAGAAATTCAGAGGAACTCAGACTGTTCCAGAGGAATTCAGCATGAGCTTCGAATTGTCGATAAATCAAATGCTGGAGAGTTCGGAAAGATTTAGGAAGATCCTGAGGAAATCCTAGATTTTCATTAAAAAATTGAGAGAGATTCAAAGAAAGTTGGAGAGATTCAGGATGTATGACTATCTTACAGGTCTCTCACTTCATCTGGAATTGCTCTGAATCTCTCTGAGGAATGTCTCAAAATATAGAGAGATTTAGAGAGATTTTTTTCACCAAGGGAAGTTTGGGTGAATGACACTTCCGGTATACTGATGTCTACACGGAGAAATTTAGTGAGGCAAATTTCTTCAGTAGTGGGGATAATTGTGTAGATGGCCATTTGTATGAGATGGAGTTGAAGTAACGGAAGTATATGTGCTCATAAGAAGCTATATATTCTTCTTTCCCTATTCCAAATGGCGGCTCCCACCACATATCTATCCTAGCTTCACAAACTATGGTATGGCATATTCGCCATGCCAGGTTGATGATTTTCCAGCGTATCTCATTGGTCATTCTTATCAAGTGAAGAATTTGATTGGTAGAGCTATGAGGAAAAATTCTGATCTGGCAATCTTATAGAACATTTCTGTAGTTCCGAAATGTTCAGATCAGCAAGTTTTTAGGAGAATCTATCTACCTTCTGAACCAAAAGAACATCAAGAATTTCAGTTTTCAAGATTGCTGAAAGGACGACAAAAAATCTTCAGATTCACTCAATATTTCTTCTTCTCTTCAGATTATCCTTGGAAAAACTTTTTTTCTTCAGATCTGAAGAAAAATCTTCAGACCTGGCAACCCTGGCTCAAGAGGTGAGCTCCAACGGAAAGTCACCGACGGGGTTCCGTGTATCACTTCGCGAACTCACCCGACGGTGAAGAAGAAGGAAAGGTCATCTTGGTTTCTCACTTCTTATGTGACCGAGCCACGGCGACGTTTGCGAAGAAATTTTGTTTCTGAAATTTGGAACACGGTGAGTGTACAGTGCCACTGGGGCTTGAATCTGGATTAGAACATTGCCCTACACATCTGCCAACTTGTTCTCCCGGAGTGAGAGCGCCAGTATGGTGGATTTCAGTGTGAATTATCGTGAGAAACTTTCCTTCTCGTGGCATTCTCGACTTGCTCCCTCTCTCGAATTCCCCTTTACCCTTTGTGTTCGCACCCTCGAATCACCCCCTTCGTCCGAATTAGCCCTCCCTCGTATACGATTTCATGGTCGCGGTTTTCCTGAGCCCTCTCCTTCTTTGGCGAATGTGAACGGCATGGTCCATATAGGATATTCCCTCCTGGTCGTGCCCTCCGTGCTTCTTTGAATTCCCTGTGTTCCCCTAGACAGATACATAGACTCTAAAGAATTATTTATAATTTGTTTTTTCACGACAAAGTCGTGTGTGTACTGTTGAAATCTTGAACTCAAAATATATACGTGCTCTGGCACGTGGTTAACCTCAAGTCGAGATTGTTCATTCTGGTGAATTAAAATCGACCCCCCCCCCCCCTCTCCCTGAGCTTCCCTTATCCCTTGACCACTTCCAAGATATCGTGACCCATTACTTTTTCGATTCCAATATATTTAAGGTGCCGTTACTACTGATAAATATTTACGACGGAGGTCGTGGAGGCGCTCAAAACCCCATGCGCGTTTGTATGTGGGTTCAGGATGGACCCATACAGTACCTCTGTGAACTCAGCCGGCAAAAATTCGGAAAGAATTTTTTCTTCATGGGATTTGGATCTCCTTTGTTTGTGCTTGTTTGTGCGATAGAAAATTTCGTTTGTGCTACTTCGGGTATAACGGTCATGCACGGTTGAAAAAATGGTCCGCCAGCGACTTGCTCCGATTTCGAATATCATATGCTTATTGGGAAGGGCTCGACGCGTAGATGATTGTGCGCTGAACAGTTTTCGATTAAAACCTAAGGCAGGAAAGTTACAGAGGAAAATGTGGGGAACATGAAGAAAACGGAAAGCGCGGATGAGGTTATGACAAATAATCAGTGAGCGGATTCTGAAAGTGACAATGAGCAGTCGATGAAGGGCGAGGGATACCGGAAGCAAGGGAAATACCATACCACTGGTTTGTGGTTGAGAGATATCCATCTACGCGAGTAACACTGAAATCCCCTGGAAAAATACGCGAAAAGAGTACGTTCCCGGAAACATGACCGTATGTGTCAGTGCGACATGAACCGGGATCGTTTGTATAAGTGTTGAATATTCTTCAGCAATGTCCAGAGAATGATTTTATGCAGGATTCATCATTTGTGTGAGTCACAAATATGACTTAGACCCGAAAAACGGTCAAAGAGGCGAAAAATGCATGTTTTCGAGAGATAAATCGTTTGTGCTTTTTCGCCGTCAGTCGAGACCGATTTTAAACCTATCGAATATTCTTCAGGAATGTCCAGAGAATAATTCTATGCAGGTTTCATCGTTCGTGCGAGGCACAAATATGACTTAGACCCGAAGAACGGTGAAAAAAGGCGAAAAATGCAAAAATTATTCTCCGGACATTCCTGAAGGATATTTGGAAGGTATAAGTTGAGTTTCGAGTGACGGCGAAAAAGCACAAACGATTGATGTCCCGAAAACATGCATTTTTCGCCTTTTTCACCGTTTTTCGGGTCCAAGTCATATTTGTGACTCGCACAAACAATGGAACCTGCATAGAATTATCCTCTGGACATTCCTGAGAAAGATCTCATAGGTATAAAATGAGTTCCGAGTGACGGCGAAAAAGCACAAACGATTTATCTCTCGAAAACATGCATTTTTCGCCTTTTTTCACCGTTTTCGGGTCTAAGTCATATTTGTGACTCGCACAAACGATGAAACCTGCATACAATTATTCTCTGGACATTGTTGAAGAATATTTCACACTCATACAAACGATCCCGGTCCATGTCCCACTGACACATACGGTCATGTATCCGGGAACGTACTCTTTCCGCGTATTCTTCCAGGGGATTTCAGTGTTACTCGCGTAGATCGATATCTCCCAACCACAAACCAGTGGTATGGTATTTCCCTTGCTCCCGGTATCCCCCACCCTTCTTCGACTGCTCATTGTCACTTTCAGAATCCGCTCGCTGATTATTTGTCATAACCTCCCCCGCGCCTTCCGTTTTTTTCATGTTCCCTACATTTTCCTCTGTAACTTTTTTCCCTTAGGTTTTGATCGAAAACTGTTTAGCGCACAATCATCTACGCGTCGAGCCCTTCCCATTGAGCAGTTTTCATTATTTTGTTTTCAAAATGGAAATTTATCTCTTTTGAGGAAATTCATTTTTTCATTTTTTTTCTTATCGTTATCGTGCGGATATTTGCGAATAATTTTTTTTATCACAGTTGTGGACCGTGGTGATAGTGGTCCCATATAAGTTTCATCCAAGTGGGTTGGAAAATGTGGGAGGAGAGTCTTTAGGAATTCACACTATTCTCCAATACAAACCAGGAAGCCATGTGCTAGTTGGGCAGCGTCTTTTTCTTTGGCATCTGTATTTTTTTTTAAAGCATGCCTTCCTCATGTCCATATTAACAGAATGTCATGGAACTGGGAATGTATTCAGTTAACGAGGTGTTGGTTGCATGATATAAATTCCAGGCAAATTGAAATTGGGTGAAGAAAATAGAAAAAATTAGGTTCCTCGCTTGTCTGTCTGTTTGTATGTGTGTATGTAACAAACTTGCGAACGTATATCTTTCGTTCGTGTTAATCCATGATGTTTCTTATTGCTTGAAAACTGGTAGCTTTTAGGGAAATTACTGCACAGACCTAGTATTCAATCAATGAGATGAATTATGTATTAAGGGTATTACGGATTATGGTATACTACCGTCAGATTCCCATTCCATGTGAGCGCTCTTATCGCAACGCAATTTATTTTATTTCTACAAAGTCCTAAAATCTTGCACTATAATAATTTTGCAAGTTAATTTATCACTTAGAGTTAGAACAAAAAATATCTACTCTAAAAGCTAAAACCACTATCAAAACTGCACATGATTCTGGTGAAAAATTTTATCACGATCGGATAATACGAACGGAAAATATACGCGTTCGCGAATTCCTCAATAACACACAATCAGACAGACAAACTGACACGGAACTAACATCTTACATCATATAACTAACACCTCGTAAATCGAACATACTCAGAGTTCCAAGACGTTCGGATAATATAGACATGGGGAAGGCATGCTTTCAAAGAACATACAGATCCCGAATGAAAATGCCCGCGGTTTTTAACCGATCGGGATGAAACTCATATGGGACCATTATCGGGTCATGACTACAACGTGGTTCAAGTTTGATCGGATTCGAATAGCATGAAGCAAAGATACGCGCGTTCCCGAAATCACGATATTTCAGAAATTTCTCCTCACGCCTCCCGTTCTTATGTGACGATGAGTTTAAACTCATATGTAACCAATATCAACACTGCACATGACTGTGATGGGAATTTCATTAAAATCGGATAACACGAACGGAAGATATACACGTTCGCAAATTTGTTACATACACATAGACAAACAGACAGACGAAAAAGAACCTGATTTCCTTTTTTTCCTCCCTCTAATTCCCATTTGCCAGAAACTCATATCATATAACTAACACCTCGTAAATCGACTATACTCAGAGTCCCAAGACATTCGGATAATATAGACATGGGGAAGGCATGCTTTCAAAGAAAATACAGATCCCGAATAGAAATTCCCGCGGTTCCCAACCGATTGGGATGAAACTCATATGGGACCACTATCGGGTCATAACTACAACGTGGTTCAAGTTTGATCGGATTCGGATAATAAGAAGCAGAGATACGCGCGTACGCAGAATGCGCATTTTTTGTCAGATTTCTCCTCATCCACCCAATTCTTCTGAATGAGTCAGGTTGAAACTCATATGGGACCTTTATCACCTTTGTCCACAACTGTGATAAAAATTTCGAAACGATCGGATAAGCTTAACGGGAGTTATGCGCGTACGCAACTTAGGGGGGGCTACACCCACACAGACAGACAGACAGACATCCAGACAGACAGACACGGTAACAACATTGTTCCCTGAGTTCTAAGGAACATTTCGTTCCAGAAGATTTTGAATTTCGAAAAAAAAATTCTCGGCCGTCAGAAACGATCACAAAGCTTCCCTCTAACGAGAAAAGCGAATCTCCTAGACTTTCTGTTTAATATTCAAAACAATTCATATGTTTTAAAAATGGCATCATCACCTTTTTCCGTTTACAAATTCAGAATTGATTCAAAAATGGCTGAGTAACAGATCTTTAAATGCACGAACATATCAAACACCAGTTTTTTGCTTCCTCGATAGAGGGAAGCTTTGTGTGTGCGAATAGAATTGCGGCCGCGCATATCTTCGGTTCCTATTATTCGATCGTCATGAAATTTCCACCACGGTTAGATGTAGTGTCGATAGTGGTCCCATATGAGTTTCATCCCAATCGGTTGAAAATTGTAGAAAATTTGTTTTTTGCGATCCTCATCGTTTGATAATATTTCGAAAGCCTCCCCTATGTTCGTATCATCCGAATGCCTTGGAACTTGGAGCATATTCATTTCACGAGGTGTTAGTTGTACGTTTTAAATTCCAAGCAAATCGGAATTGAGGGGAGAAAATGGTACACGGAGAAAAAAGATCATGGAATGATCGCTAGGAAAGATAGTAAACTGGTGACAACTACGAATTCCTGTGCACAGTCGCTAACAGAGACGAGTGATGATTCCTATTTTGGTGTACTATATTGTATTTTAATATACCAAAATAGGAACCATTACTCGTCCCTGTTAGCAACTGTGCACAGAAATTCGTAGTTGTCACCAGTTTACTATCTTTTCTAGCGATCATTCCATGATCTTTTTTCTCCGTGTAAGCACTAAGCTTCGAAACAAAATTTGTAAATCTCGAAAATGCCATCATCATGGGGATATCTTTCATTTCTATCATCCGGTCGTTACGAAATTTCTACTACAGTTTCATGCAGTGTCGATAGTGTTTCCATATGTTCCCAACTCGATCCTGACGAGAGAATGCGAGAGAGGGAAGAAACATGATATAAAAAATTGTGATTTTGCGACCAAGCATGTTCTCGCTTCGTGTTATCCGATTGCAATAAAATTTAAACCATATTTCAGTTATGATCCCATAGTGTTCCCGTATGAGTATCATCGCAATCGGTTGAGGAATGTGGAAAGAAAGTCTTTAGCAATCTACATTGTTTGAAGATATTTTTGAAAATTTAATCGTGATTGGGTGATTAGGAACGAGGAAGCCGTGTGCCAATTGGCAGAGTTTTTCAACAATGAGTTGAGAATTGGAGGGTATAAAAAACTTTACACACACGCTTTCGTATTGTATTCAACCACACCCTCAACTCCCACCAGATCATTTGAGGAGTAGGGTGGTCTTTAAAAATGAAATTTTTCGCGACGCCCAAAAAAAAATTTCTTTGTGATGTAAACATACGTGAGAAATTTTTTTTCCAACAGATATAACACGTGCCTCAAGGCGATCTAAGTTCATTTGTTGATAAAATCGTACTTTTTCCCCAAGTATCTCTTATAATATACGGATTGGGGTGTTCCCTTGAAACTGAACTTTTCGCGACACCTTAAAAAAACCTCCTTCCTAATGGAAGAATACGGGGAAAATTGTTCTCCTTTTTCATTTATAACACGTTCCTCAAGATGAGCCGCGTTCATTTTTGGATAAAATCGTAGTTATCCCCAAATATCTCTCAAAATATACGGATTAGGGTGGTCCTTAAAATCAAATCTTCCGTGACGCCCTGAAAATATCTTCTTCATGATGAAAAAATACGAGAATATTTTTTTTAATAAATATAACACGTACATGAAGACGATTTCATTGAAAAATGAACTCGAATCGTCTTGAGGTACATATCGCACTTGTTAAAAAAAAATTTATCCCGTATTTTCATAATGAACGAACGTTTTTTTGGGGTGTTGTGGAAGATTTAATTTTCAAGGACCGACCCAATCCGCATATTCTAAGAAATACTCCGAAAAAACTCAGATCTTATCAAAGAATGAACTTAGATCGTCTTGAGGCACGTGTTAGGGGAGAAGGGGGTAAGAGTGGACAAAAATCACTTTTTATTCTTTGACATTTCCGGTGAAGGTTGGATGTAGAACATTTGCTTCCTACATGACCTCACCCGGGAGAAAAAAGATATACCTAATCATGTATAAACATGTATGAAAATAACCTTCACTGAAAATGTGCAAAAAATAGAAAATGATTTTTGTCTACTCTTGCTCCCCTCTCCCCTATATGTGTTGGAAAAAAAAATAAAAGAAATTTCTCACGTATTTTTTCATCATAAAGGAGGTTCTTTTTGGGCGTCGCAAGGAATTCAATTTTTAAGGACCACCCTCTTGAGGAGTGTAGATGATTAGTGCAGTGTTGCGTAGTTATTCAGAGCGGTGTCTTTTTTTCATCTCTGTTCCACCATCACTCGCGAGATTGGATCGCGAATTTGGGACCGGTTCACAGCGGAGTTGATAATGATGAAAATGATCATCATCATCATCATCATCATCATCATCATCAAACCCCAGGTTGTACTGATTATTCAGGAATTATTTAAAATTAATTAATTAAATTGATTGATACTTAGGCTCAATGATAGAAAACAAAATTATGGGAAAGATTTATCTCCGATACGAATGTTCTGCTCCTTGAATATCAAAGATTTTCTAATATCAGAGTGAAAATTCTGCCAATTGGCACATGGCTTCCTCGTACATAAAAAAGGATGAAATAATGCAGGTAACAAGAGAAATATTTTCCACAGTTTTCAACCGATTGGGTTGAAACTTATATGGGGTCACTGTCGGCACTGCATAGAACTGTGCTGGAAATTTCATAACGATCGGATGATAGGAACGGAAAATATCTGCATGATAGCGGCATTTACGAGGTTTTCAAATTTTGTTTCGGAGCTGAGTGCTTACCGTTCTCGTCCTTCACGTTCGATTTGCTTGAAATTTATAACGTATAACTAACACCTCGTGAATTGAACATGTTCAAAATTCCATGGCATTCGGAAGATAGGGACATAGAGCAGGCAAGCTCCCAAAATATGGCTGAAAAACGCGGATCGCAACACAAAATTTTCTACAACTTACAAGCGATTGGGATGAAACTTATATGTGACCACTATCAGGTTATGACTAGAGCGTGGTTCAAGTTTCATCAAACCGAATAATGGAAAGCCGGGATATGGGCGTCCGCAAAATGTTCATTTTTTGTCAGAGTTCTTCTCATCCACCCAATTCTTCTGGATGAATCAGGTTGAAACTTATATGGAACCACCATCACCCCAGTCCGAAACTGTGATAAAAACTCCGAAACGATCGGATAAGCAGAACAGAAGATATGCGCGTACGAAGCTTAGGGGGGCTACAGCCACACAGACAGACAGACAGACACGAAACCAAAATTGTTCCCCGAGTCGAGAGAAACGTTTTGGCCTTAGAGATTTTGAATTTGGAGACAAAAAAATTTTCGGTCCCTCGAAACGATGACAAAGCTTCCCTCTAGCGAGAAAGCAATAAGATGTCGTGACATGATGATGAATATAGAAATGTAGATATGAATTGAATTTCTAATCGGGTTAATTCAGTCAATTTCTAATATAAGAATGAATCCAAATTGATCTCAATCGGATCGTTAGGTAATTACTCAATCAAAATTGTCCTTGTATATAGCAATGAATAAGACTGGACTTTCAGCAGAATCAATTCAATGAAATTCAAGTGTGATAATCAATGCGATTTTTGTCTGAATAAGATTGATTGCGTAAGTCTCAAACGTGAAATGGAAAATGGTGATGAATATAGAAATATACAGGGTGGGGCATTTGAGGTGTCGCGGGCGTTTTTTCCAAAAATGAAGTGAGATACGAAAAAATTTTTCGGACAAAAGTTGTAGGGTACCGAGGGGGACATCCGATGGTGGCCTTGGCTTTGACCTCAAATCTCATCTTCAAGGGCATTCTGAGATCAACTCTTGTTTTTTAAATAGCATCTCATATTTTTCACTGCAGATTTGGATTCTAGGTCAAAAACCAAGAAACTTTTGTCTGAACCATTTTCCTGAAATCCGCAAAGATGGCGCTCTAATCGATATTGTTCCATACTGAATCTGACATTCGAATAACTCGAAAACGAAGGGTCTTGCAAAAGAATGTTCCGTACAAAAGTTGTCAATACACAACACATTTCAATCGTCTACATTACCACCATTCAGAGCTCACGCGATGTAAACAAACGACGGGGTTCAGTGAAAATTCACGATTTTGAAAGTCAGTTTGTCAGTTACATTTGATTATTACTTGGTTTATGACAAATTGAAAATCATGGATATCCGATACACGGTTTCTGAAAAGATCGATATGATCTACATTTACGGTGAAGTGCATTTAGAACCCCAGACAAGCATATGACTTGTATGCAGAACGATTTCCTGAAAGAACAACGCCATCCATTAGGTATTTTCAACGCATTACAAAATTATTCTCAGAAACGGGAAGTGTTACAAGGGAAAAACGACATCGAATGAGAACTGTTAGCGGAGAAAATGCGGAAGTTAATGTACTAGCTGCAGTAGCCAATAATCCACACGTGAGCTCTCGTGAAATTGAACTCCATTCGGGAATTTCTCGAAGAAGTGTTCTTCGAATACTGAAACGTGACAAATTCCATCCGTATCACATTTGTTTGCATCAAGACCTTCACGGTGATGATTTCGAAAATCGTGTACAGTTTTGTCGATGGGGTCTAGCGCAAATGCACAATAACAACTTCATCAACATATTATTTTCTGATGAGTCGACGTTCACCAATCATGGTCAAGTAAATCGACATAATATGCATTACTGGGCGACAGAAAATCCAAGATGGTTACGTCAAGTAGAACATCAAAGACAATGGGCTGTGAATGTTTGGTGTGGTATTTTTCGATCTCGAGTAATTGGACCGTACTTCATTGCAGATACGCTAAATGGAGAGGAGTACAGACATTTCTTAGATCAAGTACTTCCAACATTACTTGAAGACATACCTATTCAGGAACGATTGAATATGTGGTATCAACACGATGGTTGTCCATCCCATTATGCAGTCACAGCTCGAGAAATATTGGACAGAGATTATCCTGGACGATGGATAGGACGTCGTGGACCAGTTCATAGGCCTGCCCGTTCTCCGGATCTTACTTCTCCAGATTTTTTTTTATGGGGATACATAAAAGATACAGTTTATCAACAAGCACCGACTACACCTGAGAATATGCGTCAACGAATCATCAATGCATGCGCGAGCATCAATGAAGATATTTTAGCACGAGTTCAGCAATCTTTTGTAAAACGTTTTGAAATGTGTATGGAAGTCGAAGGCCATTATTTTGAGCATCTACTACATTAAAATTATCCAAGTGATGTAGACGATTAAAATGTGTTGTGTTTTGTCTGTTATACCCCATCACCTCCGTTTCAGTTCAAGGGGTCCCCCTTGGAATCAGACAACTTTTGTCCGAAACATTCTCCTCCAAGACCCTTCGTTTCCGAGTTATTCTCATGTCAGATTCAGTATGGAACAATATCGATTAGAGCGCCATCTTTGCGGATTTCAGGAAAATGGTTCAGACAAAAGTTTCTTGGTTTTTGACCTAGAATCCAAATCTGCAGTAAAAAATATGAGATGCTATTTAAAAAACAAGAGTTGACCTCAGAATGCCCTTGAAGATGAGATTTGAGGTCAAAGCCAAGGCCACCATCGGATGTCCCCCTCGATACCCTACAATTTTTGTCCGAAAAATTTTCTCGTATCTCATTTTATTTTTGGAAAAACGCCCGCGACACTTTAAATGCCCCACCCTGTATGTGATCAAATTTTTAATAGGATTGATTCAGTCAGTTTCATTCTACACAGTACACAATGTCTTAGTAATATTTCCAGAATATCACAATACCTCGCTTGGAACATTTAGGGTGAAATATTCCTACGAGATTCCATAGATATTGGGGATAAAATATTTTACTACAAATATTGTGAAAATCTTTCAATTGAAACATCGCAAGTATGATATTCTGCGATGTTCTGAAAATCTATGGTGCTAGTATATTAAAGGCCCTCGAGCGCAGTGAAACTGTGAATGTGTTTATGATATTGAAATTTTTCATCGTCCCCAAACAAGACTTGGAGAAATTTGGTCGTTAGGGATGGTAAAACCCATGAATTACCATGTAACTATGAATCGATTGATTTATTTATATTGAGTTTTAGAAGATTCTCAGTTGATTGGTCTATATCTCAAGGAAATTGGATTTTAAAAATTGTTGATCATTTGACCCAGCACTTGGTGAAATTCTCAAGTCGAGGATGAGAAAAACCGGTCTTCGGTGACTCATCCAGACAGCACACAAGAATCCCCAATGAATTTCGAAAAAATAACTTTTTAAGAACTCTTTTAGTATACGAAGAGTTCTCAAAGAGTTGAGGAAATAATTCGTCAGACATACAAGAGTTCTCTTTAAATTGTATAAGTCTTCTTCGTAAATTTTGACGGCACTCACAAATGTATAATGAATCAAATTCTTCCAGAAACTCTTTGAGAATTCTTTGTATTCTAGAAGAGTTCTCAACGAATTCTTTTTTTGAAATTCATTTGGGATTCTTATGTGCCGCCTGGGTGATCATTTTTCGCTTCAGAAGATTCTGAATTGATTAGTTCATACCCCATGGAAACGAATTTCTGAAAATTCTTCATCGATTTGCGTAGTAAAATATCGAAGTGCAGTTGGAAAAAATCTTACCCTTCTGACCTACTCATCTTTCATTTTGGAAGATTCTGAATCAATTGTTGTATATCACACAGAAACGAATTTTTAAAAATTCTCCACCGATTTGCTCCAAGCAATTGGTAAAATTTGTAAGTGCAGTTTGAAAAACCCCTACTCTCAGGATCTACTCATTTATCGTTTCAAAAAATTCTGAATCTAGTGGTCCATATCTCACAGAAACGAATTTTCCAAATAGATTTAACAATTTTGGACGAAAATATCCTATTCAATGAAAAATGTTCAGTACAAAAGTAATATTTATTCCGATTAAACGTTTTTTCAAAACGGTTTTAATAAGCTTGTCTAAGCAGGGATGTGTATCCACTGCTATCAAAAAAGTATTTAAAATATAGAGGTCTAATTTTGCAATTCAACACTGCGACGAGAAGGGCATGAACTTGTTATTTGAAATTTCAAACGTTCATCCGCGTCATCTGTATGGAGACCACTGGAAGTAGTTCACTCTCACGCTCTTATCATACCAAAAGTTTCCATATTGGTTCATTCATTCGTGTGATACGTACGTATGAAATGCTTCTAGTGCTCATCGGGTAGATGGCGCACAAACAGCTTTGGAATTTCAAATAATAAGTCCCTTGAAGCCAGTGCAGTTAATTTCACACACGCTTATAAGTGGTGTATGCAATTCATTATATTGTTGTATGGAATTTGGATGGAATAATTGAAATTGAAATCAATCACTGTGAATCTTGCCTTTTCGTGCCGACCACCTGTCAACCATTTCATCATAACGAATGGATACTAGACATTTTTTTGGTAAGAAGCCTGTTTTTGACATTTATGACATGCTTTTATTCAACGCACAAGCACGGTTCATCTTTTGAAAACATATAACTTCAAATTCGTGATTCTTCATTTTTTGGTTATGTTTGTATGTTTACAAGTGTTATGCCCCTGTGGGGATTGTTTTGGGCTCTCCAACATGAAACAAAATTTCGCATTATAATTTTTGTTGAGTGCTTTTAGAGCCTTCCGAAGTAGCTGACCTGATCATCTGGTCAGCTACTTCGGAAGGCTCCTTTAAATATTCAATCCTTTCGATGAACAATTGAAATGATTAGTTTTCATATCATTACAATCGACTCACTCCTAGTTCATTTTGGATTTGTCCGTAAAGAGAAGGAAACATTTAACCACCTTTCCAGGCATCATACAGATCACGGATGATTTTATAACATTCAGACAGTATTCTGAAGAAACTTTTGAATGTTTGTAAAAGGTTCTGAAGCGTTCATTAAAATTTTGAAGATGTGTTAGGAAAGTAGAAATATCTACAAACGTTTCAATTACGTTTTCAATCCTATCAGTCTCAAGCAATGAGATCTTGCTAATCAAATGTGATATATCCTACCTTTTGCTTTTTTTGTTTCAAGTAATGTTCTGATAACAAAGAATGATGTATATGAATAATGTATAAAACATGTTTTATAGCCCAAATGAAATAAATTACGTGAGTAAGAAAAGTATAATATATTGATGAAAAGTATACAAGTGCCAACTCATGGAAGGATTGGGTTATATGCATATGATGAACAACTGAAGTATTTTTGTGATTATTTTTCCTGTTGTAGCATGAATGCAAAACTGAGATGAGGAGAGTTAAAGAAAACTATAGGCATCTCATAAATCCAATTTCATTAATAATTGGAATTATACACAATTTCTCAGAATTTTTCTCATCAATGCAATGGTGATACGTTTAAGACATGACATTTTCATTTTCATAATGATTATGCTGACTTAAATATCATGAAATATTGTTCAACATGCAATTATTGGTTACATTTTATTTAATATGTTGAACGCATCATCTCAAATTTGGATTTTTTTTTAATTCATTTGTATTTAAATGAAGAGAATCTAAATGCGTGATATTAGGTGTAACTTGATTATTTATTGAATAGTGAGTCCAAGTTTATATTGGTTAAGAACAGTCTATTAGTATTTTGTAGTATATTTTGCAAATATACCAACAAAATACTTGACTGTCCATAAAAAAATTGGTTATATTGGTTTTCAGTCATCATACTCAGTACCCAGATTGAAAAAGGGTGCTATCCCTAAGGAGTTGTTGAGCACAGAAAGTGCACAAAATTTATGGTCGGCTGGGAATTTAAATAATCCTGAAATTATTGACACTGATAAAACAGTAATTATTGAGCCAAGTGTGAACAAAAATGCAAGCACTGATACGTTCAGTCATATGAATGAATATGACTCTTTACTTGTTCCAAAAGAAGTGCATATCTCTCTTAGTGAAACCAGTATCGACACTCTGACTTCTTCCACCAATATGGATGCTTCTGATTCACTATATTATGATGTACAACATGCTTCTCAAGTATACGCCAACACAAGCAAAGAAAAAGTCGAGTCTAATGATGTGAAAAGTACCAGTCACAAATCAATTTGTTTCAAAGAATTGATACAAAATAAAATTGACATTCCCTTTGGCTGGTTGCAGGATAGTTGTACATATAGTAACATGCAAACAACCAGTTTTACCAAGTCTGTATGTAAAATGGTGAATGGTAATTTAAAATATATTTATATAAAACAAATAATAATCTCAGAGGACTTGCAAATTACAATCAATATTATTGGAAGACCTTTTGATTGCTCACATCTTTTCTCGCTGGAAATATTCAAGAGTATTGAAAATTTTGAACATTTCATTTTCGCTGTTGATTGTATGAAAGCATGTTCAGGTTGTATTTTGAATTTCGATGATAAAAATTTTGGATGTGGAGTTGGCTACAAAGACGATACTGATGTTTGGAGGCATAATAAATGTCAATTCCTTCTTGATACAGCAGACGTATGTTAATTTTGTGAGCGATTAAAAAATACCTTGAATAAAAAAAGATTACTTACAGAAAATGTACACAAGTCGTAGTCGGATTCCATTAAAAGTCCCTAGTACTCAAAAGAATGAACTCAAAAAATTACGTTCAAAAATGTATGCTCTAAAAAAATCAAGAAAAAATTTCAAAGATCAAAATGAAGCCTTAAAAGATTCATTGAAGACAACTCAAATGAAACTAATACAATTGTGTGAAGAAAGTTTGGCACAAAAATTGAACGAGATGAAGAATATTTCTGATGGCCAAAAAAATACTGTTTTGGAAATTTTGAAAATTGCGAAATTGAAAAACCCAAAATATACCGAAGATTGGCTGTTGAAATGTCTTTTACTCCATATGAGGTCCAAATCAACTTATAATTATTTAAGAAATATGGATATAATACCTCTGCCATGCGGTCGAACTATAAGAAGGTATGTACATTATATATCTTCATAATTGAAGTTCTCAGAATAACAAAAATTCAGAAATCGATTCATTTGATTGTTATTCAATGTTTATCATCTGTAGAATGTTGAAAAGAATCACAATAATATTTGCATCTCATAACTTTTAGGTATTTATCAATGATCGACTCCACGTGCGGTTCTGATATGAAATTTTTTGAATTATTAAAAATAAATGTTATGCAGAAAAGTGATATGGAAAAGCATGGTTTGCTTTTAATTGATGAAATGTCTGTTAGAGAGAGCATAGCGGTAGATACAAAAAACTTGACTTATGAAGGGCTTGTTGATTTTGGCAATGAATTGCAACACAATTCAAAATTGATAAAAGTTCAAATTCATTGATAAAAGTACAATAGTTGCTATCAAATTCAAGAATAAATCCAGATAGCACAAACATGTTCGAAATGAACTTCCGTTTCGTCAGTTTCAAGGGAATTCTTTATGAATTCTCAAGAGTTCATGAAGAATCTTTTCTGAAATTCATGAGTTCTTAAAGAATTCAATCTGGACCAGTGATGGCATATTTGACACGAAACCGTTACTCATATAGACGTAATATCACATACTACGTGTGAAGACACGTACGTATCACATGTTGACACGTACGTAACGTTGCGTCGGTGTGCAGTATCGGTTTCGTGACAAATATGGCATCACTGATCTGGGCTGACATAACAGTTCTTGCAGGATATCATTATGAGTTAGGGAAAATCCTATGTGAATAAATCGGGTTCACGATGTTATTTGGAATATTGCATTTTTTGGACTTAACTGTTGTCGTTTATAATATACGATATATCAAATAATGCCCCAGATAACATTTTGAAGCTCCTCTCCAAGTTTGCGTGTAATTTGCATACAGAAGCTTATGCATGTGCGTTGCTTTGTGAGCGTACAAGCATATTGAGCGCGAATCCTTATCATTGTGCGTCGCTTTATGAGAGTATATTATTTGGGGCAATGTCGAATTTAGAACGAATTACGATTGTATGTATCATGAAACTATGGACAGTTGAATATTACATGATCTGAGGTACGTAGTATATTCTTGAATTGGTAGCAGTTTTCCAATAATTTTTGTTCTTAGTGTATGAAATTCAAATCGTTAGAATTTTCCAATTCTTTCTAATTCGTTCCTATACCAGCATTAAGGCCCAGACAGCGAAAATGATCTATTTGAATTCTTGAAGACTTCCGAAAGAATTCTTCAACAATCCCTGTTATGACAGTAAAAATGAATTCAATAGGAATTCAATCAATTCAAAATGAATACATGTTGAATGCCTGAAAAATTCTTCATGAACTCATAATATGAATTCTTTCTGAACATCAAGTTGTTCATTAAGAATTCAATTTGAATTCAAACTATTCATAATGAATTCATATTTACTGTCATAACGGGAGCTCTTTGAAGAGACTCTTTTGCTGTCTGGGGGATTCGATTTCAATTGTGTTAACACTTGCATAATATTCTATTCGTTTTAATTCTTGAGTTAGTGTGGGCAAGAATACATGTATATATCAATTGTCGGATCAAGAAACGGAATTGATTCGAATTCAAGCCTTGAATTCGTTTGAATTATTCTTTACTTATTGGATATAATTTTTAATTTTGTTGGAACGTATCGTTTGCTCTCTAGAAAGTATAACTAGAAGAAAAATCTCGCGTTTTCGTTTATACTGAATCATAACGTGTGATAAATATTTTTCATAAATTAGTATTTCATGTTAATATTCCAATTATTGTTTCAGATATCTGAAAATGACCCTCCCATACAATGGAAGCATATTGCTAAATTATACGAGATTGATACAAGTTTACCGCAATCAATGACGAGATTGACAAAACATCATATACGAGGGTGGATTGATAAGTTTCCGGCCTGACCAAGAGATGGCGCCACTAGGCCTACCTTGAGGTGGCGTTCTATAGCACCATCCTTAGATAGCTTGTAGCTATAGTTTCAGTCCGATCGCCATGTTAGTTTAGTTTTGAGAGCACGCTGACCAAGACGCCTCTGTGTTTTTCGTAAAAATGGAAAAGCTGGAAAATCGTGCTGTCATCAAATACTTTTATTTGAAGGGGTTAACGCCGAAGGAAATTAAAGAAGAGATGGACTCAACACTGGGGACATCCTCCCCATCATATTCAACCGTTAAGCAGTGGGTTTCCGAGTTTAAAAAGGGTCATGTGAGCACCTCTGATGAGCCTCGCTCAGGACGCCCCATTGAGGTCACAACTCCAGATATGATCGAAAAAATCCATCAAATAGTGCTGAAAAATCGCAGATTAAAAGTTCGTGAGATAGCTGAGACCTGTAAGATGTCATATGAACGTGTACAAAATATTTTGCACCAACATTTGTATATGGAAAAGCTCTGTGCAAGATGGGTGCCGCGTTTGCTAACAGTCGACCAAAAATTGATTTGAAAGAACATTTCTACCGCCAATTTGGCGTTGTATAAGCGTAATCCAAGCAAATTTTTGCGTCGATTCGTAACCGTTGACGAAACCTGGGTCCACCACTACACTCCTGAAACCAAAGAACAGTCTAAACAGTGGATTGGACCAGGGGAACCAACTCCAAAGAAGGCAAAAACAATTTTTTCGGCGAACAAGGTTATGGCTACTGTTTTTTGGGATGCAAGAGGTATTATATACATTGATTACCTTGAAAAGGGTAAAACTATCACTGGTCAATACTACGCAGACTTATTGCTACGTTTGAGCCACGAAGTGAAAATTAAACGACCTCATCTGGCGAAGAAAAAAATCTTGTTTCATCACAATAACGCACCAGCGCACACGTCAATCGTTGCGATGGCTAAAATCAACGATCTGATGTTTGAATTAATGCCGCACCCTCCCTACTCTCCAGACCTAGCCCCGAGTGACTATTATCTGTTTCCTAACCTCAAAAAATGGCTTGGCGGTGAGAGATTTGCGGACAATGAAGAAGTAATCGAAGCTGTAAATGGGTATTTTGAGGAGCTTGACGAATCAGTCTATAGAGATGGTATTACTAGACTAGAACACCGCTATGAGAAATGTATCAGCCTTGGAGGAGATTATGTTGAGAAATAAAAAAAAAAAAATTCTTAAAAACGTTGTTTTTCTTGGTCAGGCCGGAAACTTATCAATCCACCCTCGTATATTTAAATAACTCCTCGAAAATGCGCGTACGTCTAGCTGTCCAGGTCTCTTGATAATCAATTGATACATTTACATACATTCCTTTAGTTTTTTTCTAAGTTCTAAATCAATGAACTGATGATATTTACAGGTTTTCAGTAATCCCGTTTATAAATGTTCAAAACTACTTAGAAAATTTGATCCGGAATTGAATGACAGTGCTTCTACAGCATCTTTCTGTAAATGGATGAATGATGTTTTTGATGCTCTAAACAGAACGAATGCGGCAAACGGATTGACTGAGACAAGTTCAGATTTCAAGGTGTATATTGAATTCAATTGCTTTTCATTTCATTGATGTTATTTCCAGTTTTGCGACTATTCTTTCACTCATATTGATACGTCTATGTAATTGAGAGTAAACTTTTCACAGGTGCTTAACGAATCCTTACAAAAACTGGATGAATGGGGATACAAAGTACAAAATGGTGCCATACCCAAATCCAAATTCCTTACCTATCAAACAGGAAACAGTTTGCGCGTAACGTTGCATTCCGTAATAGGAATTACAAAATATTTGATCCAAAAGTATTCCTTCCCTTACGTATTAAGTGACCGCATAAATCAAGATGCGCTGGAGGTTCGATTGAGAAGTGAAATGTTTCAAAAGTATTTTTTCAAATTGAATGACACTTTTATCTTCAGCATTTTGTGAAAATTTAACAGAAATCAAGATTTTCACGAATGCCTCTGTACAAGACACCTACGTGGAGACGACGGGGAAAATAAATGTATCATTTACGTACATAACGTACTGTGAGAAAAAAAATTCATTGAGGCGAAATAATATTCCATCCAATGATATCTATAAAACTCATTTCTGCCTTTTTGACTTCAGTATAAAATTTGAACGTAGGAGCAACGCAGGTTTTCTGTGGAAGCAACGTGGATGAATCAACATGAATCTTTCCCGCTCTCTTTCTTCTTGTCATCCATCCATGTTCCAGCGGAGCCACTACCATTTATTCATGGTGGCATCACTCCCAGAAATGCGGGCATTCCCTAGCAGTATTCGGAGGGTTTTAAAACGTTCCAAAAACGTTCTAACGAAAGATCTTCAAAATCGACAGTATTAGATAACTTTTTCATATCTGTTAGAAAACATAACGAATGTCTGAGGGGAAAAGTGTTTACTGGGTTTTACTTCGCGTCTACGCTATGTACGTGGATGATTCACCCATCTTCTCCATCGCCTCCACTAATTGTCTCGTACCAAACCACGTGGGCAAAACCAAGTGTATAAAATATGGCAACAAGAATTGTGAACTTGAAGTATCACGAGATCTTGTTTTTGCCTGGCAAATCAGGTTATAAAATATCTTATTGAATACTGTTGAAATGTCTATTGAGCCCTGCTTTCTCACTTCGAACTGTAACTGAATTTAATACAATTACTGGGAATTGAGAATTTGATTCACTACACAGAAAAAAAAACTATCTTGTATCAAGAAAATATTGTTTTCGTTATATATGAAACACGGATTGTAACGTCCTCGGATAAATTTTTGATTCATTTATATAATATATGTGTATATGTATTCATATATACACAGTATCCATATATACGAATATTCATATATTCACTCAATTTATATCTATATATATATTCACTTTAATTATAATAGAATTGACATTTTCATCAAAGATTTATCCTCCTTAAAATAAGGAATGCGTTAAATCGAGAAGAAGAATTCTATGTCATACGTGCAAGAAGTATGCATGATGAAATCATTCTTCTCTGTATCGATACTCCGTGAAGAACGGAACAATGGTACGCTGTGTGCACACACGCATGTACGCACACCAATGCGTGCCTATACATCTTGACTCTGGAGTGCAATACGACTCTCGAACATAGGTCGACGAAATGGACATAATCATAATAGGTCCATTGACAAATCTTCGACGAGTCACTTCTTATGATTCCTGTACTCCTAATACTTTCTTCCTGATTGAAAGTTATTCCTCTCAGTTTTAATTATAATCAACAACAATTTCACATGATTTTATTTACAGGGTAATCTCTCTTTAATATTCTATCATTACATGAAAATTTCAATCCTTTAAGACAAAATCAGATATCTGTATGAGGTAAGAGGTAATCACCTGTATAGTAACTATCGTGGGGAATTGGAATGATAGATAGCATGTAGTTTTCTCTTGTTTTATGCAATTGCATCATATTTCTAAGGGCTTATATAAGTTTTACCACGTTACTCTGTAAAGAGGGAAGAAAATCTAATTAAATCGAATGAAAGAATCGAGTCTAAATGACACCTTCGTTCGAGAGCATGTTGAAGGAATATTTGATTGATTGTAATCAATAACAATATTATAATTCATGATTTTTCAATCTAGAACCAACTCGCATGCTCTGAAATTGATCAAATCTCCTATTTACGATACGAGTATGTCATTCATTACAATTGACAATTTGACAGGATAGCAATAATTAATAATAATAGTTATAAGAATATTTATGGAAATTCCATATCATTGAATTTGAATAGGAATGACTAAAATGCATGTTGCATTGTATGCAAGTACAGTGTTATTTTTATTGTAGTGCATGGTTTGAAACAGAATGAATTCGAGTTTAGTCATGTGTAATTTTTCATAATTAAATGATTTTGATTTCATGAATTAATATTATCATAAGTTGGATTCAGGTTGTATGGGAGAATACTCTGATTTGATATAGTACATTTTCATGTAACGAATGTTGTACGATTTTTGGTCAGACAGGGGGTTTTTTTTTAGAATATTTTTCAATCAATAATAATTTGGCAGTTTTATAATATGTGGTTCATAGATCCCACGGACTGGAATTTCTTTATCCGAATCATCATGGCAAGACCAAACTTCCTTTCGATAAGGTGAAGATTTATTATAAACGGAAACCTGAAGAATATTCCTCAGGTTCCAACATTGGAGGCTTGATAACCAATGTTATGTTTATGTTACTTATAAACATTACACGCTCTCTCATGACTTCGAATTTAGTCATCGATGCTGTGCGTGAGAACAATACGGAAGAAGGGATGTATAAGTTATGTAACCAATGTTCTTCAAGAACTACCCCACCTATGGTCTCCACGACATAGAAAAGACGTACAAGAAGATGACGAAATCGAGAGCACTGACCTTTTGATTCGTCAATGCCTCCCACCACAGGGTGAATTCCAGTCGGTGGGACAATTAGTGGTTTCTAATTAGTCAAATGACCCCACTGACCGACCAAAATCGTCATAATTGGGGGTAAACCGAGGTTACTTCCTTGGTACAGAGGAAAACCTCGGGCAGATTCTCGCCGCGACAAAGATAAAACACGTTAAGTTCATCTTTTCAAATCAAACTTTCATTTCAACTTAGTTTTCAATTTAGTTACAGTTCCGTTTTAATTTAAATTCAGTGTCAATTTTAATCCTTAAGACTCATCTCTCAGGACTTAAATTAGTGGTGAAGTGGTTGTAGTGAAATAAATCACGATTAAGTTCATTGAACTAGAGACAGGAAGACTCGAGGGGCGCATCGATAACGCAACAAAAGGTAGAATTAGATATTATTAACTGTTATATTCATATTGATGTAAATTCAAAGTTTTCTCCACAAGTTTCAGTGTAAAATTCCAATTGAGTGAATTCTATGTTATTCCAACAACTAATCTTTCATTCCTACACCTTTGATCATTCCCTTTTCTTCCTCCTCTTACAGCTTCACACCCGAGCCACTTTTCTCGAAAAGTGGTAAATGTTGTCGTTGAGGTTGTATTTGATTTTCGAATGCATCCTATGCGGCAGTGCAACAACTCGTGATTCCTTAAAATCCTACTCGAATCCATTTCACGATTTCCTATTCCCAACAAGAAAATACTGGTCCCGTGGGCACAAGTTTTAGCTCCGAATCCAGTTTCACTTAGGCCTCGCGCTACTCAGAGGCATTCAAGTTAAATTAAAATTTATAAATTGAAACTTAGAAAAATATTCATGCACGTTCGGCTCCCGGACGTTACACGGATTGTCTCAGTTCAATGCAATTTGCTTTGAATCAAGAATTTTGTTTTTTCCTGTTTTTGATTCAAAGCAAATTGCATTGAACTGAGACAATCCGTGTTTCTATATAACGAAAACAATATTTTCTTGATACAAGATAGTTTTTTTTTCTGTGTAGTGTACTTGAAAATTTACTGAAATTTCCATAAATTTTCAACAGCGTGAGTGTGGAGACCGGGGTTGCGGGGTTGCGAAAAATTAGAGGAAAAATGAAGCATTTTGGTCAGAATGAAGTAAATCTCCCTAAGGGTGGTTGTGATACGGTTTACCATTTCTGCATTTTCCAATGGATGGCGTTCAAGCTCCTTCGAATACTAATTAGTGCTAGCTGACAGAATATTCTGAGGAGCCCCAACATCAGCCGTTGGAAAATATAGAAGTTCCCTGATAGCAAAACGTGTCTCTGGGACATTTTCTGAACGATCAGAAAACCTCCCCTACGTTGTATAAACCTTCCATAAACGTTCCAGTGGGACGTTTCGCTATCTGGGTTGTAGACCCTGTCACAACCAGCTCCGGTCTCCCTTATATTATTTTGCTTTCTACAACCCAAGGTTGATGGATATGAAACTCATGCATCATTTTTTATGAATGTTGATTATGCTCATATGATACATATCATCTTTATATATTATTTTTCATTCATTATGATTGCAATTCAATTTGAGAATTTGTGGACAATGTGATGATATGTTTTGAGATCCATTTTTGTTTTCTTTGAATTGTTTAGGGTTTCTTCGGCAGAGTTCGGCAAGCAGGAGGATGTAACGACCATCCTTTAACTGCCACATTTTTACAAATACATAAAATTCTTTCAATGCGCAGTGTCATCACACCGCCGAAGTATGGAAATTGTCAAGTCGTTGAGAGAAAACTCCCTGCTATGTTAATTACTTTACAAGATTTGAAAACTGTATACAACCACGCACGAAACAACAATATTGCGACTCGGCAATTGAAAGAACGTCTGGTTGACATTCTTCAGAATGAACAGTGGGACATAGATTATGTTATTGAATTCAATGAAGATTATTTCTCGCCTGAAACAAGTGAATGTATCTCTTATTATGTAGCTAAATCCGTGAATCAAAGGATTTTATCATGTATTGAGAAATGGGCATGCCCTTCATGCGAAGAAGCTATAAGATACAGCAATCCAGATTATTATGATCCCACTGCAGACATTCCATTGTTTACAATGAAAACTGGTCAGAATTCGAAATTTTATAAACTCATTCAATATTTAGAAATTCTGTTTCAGCGATACTGTAATTCTAAATATCCATATGAAGAAATTGTGAGCAATATTGTTGAGGACCAATTATTATCTTTCCCTTGTAAATTTCATAGTGCTGATATTCCTTCCACAATCATTCATTTCTATATACTTCTGAGAATGCAACAACATTGTTATAAAATCAATAATGAGAGAAACAAGGAGAACCAATTAATCAAAAAGCCGTCCAAATTTTATAAAACTTAGATATTTGATATTAATTCATTAAGTTCGTGTTTGAAAAAATAAAATAATATACAAATATCTGTATTTCAATTCATGCCTTCATTATATATTTGTATTGTGCGCAAGATGGGGAAATAAAAATCAATTTTCCTTAAAACAAATAGCCTTTTTTGAATTATTCAAATGAACTTTCACGCTTTCTTTCTCTTCAAAAATTCTTTAGGTACAATTTCGCTACGCAGTGGAAAATTTGATGTATTTTTGACACACATGCATGTCCCAAACCCTAAACGAGATTAACACAAAAGGATTAGGTTGAATATTAAGTATACTATAAGTTTCTCGCAAATCTGCCAATTTGATAATTTTTTGTCTTAATTTTAAACATGATTTTTGAGTGAACCGTTTCCAACACAAAACTTCTGACTATGTGCTAACACGAGGTTTAGACTATTCTGTGAATATACAAAAAGCGCTTGAACAGGTGAAAATATCCTATGCATGTCCATAGGATATTGCAAATATTCTTTTGTCACTTGGGTTATTAGATTAATTTTTACGGAACAAAAATTGGAGAATTGATGTCGGTATGCACCTTATACGCGAATGAACATTTATATCATCATAACCCTGGTGGGAACGGGGGTGTTCTGGATCGATTTGGATAGAATTCCAATCCATTTCAATCCGGAATTTGAACAAACGGATAGAAATTCAATCCAATTCGATCCAATTCTGCCCGAATCAATCCAATTTGATCCAAGATTCCCACCAGGGAAGCTTTAGTAATTCATAATTATGATCAAATCCTTTCGAACGAATTACTGCTGGACTTGATGTCTGATTTTGTGTCCCTTGGAATCAAGATCTGATAAAAACTTACAAATCCTGTGACAAAAGCCGGACAAAACGTCCCAGTCTTCCCAGCTCTTGTCACAGGATCTATAAGTTGTGTTTGATTTTGCCTGGCATTTTCAACAGGATTACTGAGCTCAAAATATGGGACAGAACATCTGTCTATTTGGTACCCAGCAAAAAATCTTGAATTGGAAAGAATGAAAGAGAATTGAGATTGAAGAATCTGAATTCAAATTTTGAAGTCATAGAATTCATTTTGAAGAAATTCTATTCTTCTTTATTCCGACCTATTCAAAGTGAAATCTTATTCCAAATCTGCTATTCAATTTTGATTTTTTTAATGTCAAATTCAGGATACAACTCCTATGTTGTGAATGAATGTTGTTGACGACATTGAAATCGCGATTTTCAATTCTAGGACAAGACTTCAAAGGAGAATAGCAACTGAATTCCAGGCACAGAATTAAAATCCAAATATTTCTATTCCTTTCTTTTCTTTTGGTACAAACTTCAAATTGAAAAGAATTGAAAATAGGATGTTCCTATTCTTTTCCAATTCTTTTCTATTCCAGATTTTTTGCTGGGTAAACAAGATTGAATTTGAAGAAAACACAGTATAGTGAATAGACGATTTTGATGTCTAAATAGTTTTTCCACTTCATTCGAGGGGATTGAAAGCAGTAATAACACAAATAAATCCACTTGCAATCATGGAATACGTTTGTTGGAACGTTTTTTGATTTTAATATTTCGAATAGTACATGGATATAATATTCCTTCATTCATCTTATGTCAAACACGTACCGTAAGATAAACTCTTGTTTTTTCGAATAAATATTCATTTTGTTGGAAGTGTTTCAATTAAATGTTTCGAGATATTTCATTATTCCCAATTACAACAAACTCATTGAGCATTCTCCATATAATTAGGTAATCAAATTCCTCGCGCACAATTGCAAGATGCAGAGTTGCCAGGTTGGGAGGACGTTCTCAGAGAATCAATAAATCTGATAATTGTGTTAAACAGAATGACCAATCAGAAGAGTCTAGTTCTCTCCAGCTTGGCAACACTGGCAACATGACTCTCAGCGCCCTCAGGACAAGTAGTCATTCGATGAAACATACCCCTGTCAGGGGCCTGGTAGGGGAGAGAGAGGAGAAAAAAACCCCGTTATATACGTCAAAAATATGTACCCTTCCCAACCGGAGTGGCTCGATTAGAGTCCGCCCGATTAGAGAGTTAGCCCGCTCTTGGATTTAAGCTTTCGATGAGAGATTGATTCCCTTATCTTGCACCCGCAGCGTGGTGGTTAAGGCTAGCATGAAAGGAATGAGAATATGGAGGAACTCGTTTCACAAAGACTTTATTTCATTCAAAGAATCTATGAAAAAGCATGAAACAGATATAATTTTCGTTCACAAATCTTCCTATAGGAATTTCCGAAGGGTTGATATACAATGAGTTGAAAGGAACAAAGTTCCCTCGTGTCGTGTGTACAATGTGTAGGAAGGAGGAGGAAGAGAGAACTAATATTTTTCTGCTCTTGACTCACCGTGGTAGAAAAGAAGAGTACACGTTAGGTACTTCTTTCCGAACAAAGCGAGGTGACGGTCTCCTCTGGTGGTCCTCCTGTCTCTCTTTCTCTCTCTCTCTCTCTCTAGACGGAGGTTGAAGATGATTGCGGAGATAGTTATCACACGCGATGTGCTGGTTCCTGATTAATTTTCAACGCGATTTGATGCCAAAAATATGCTTTCAATTGAATTAATTATGTTGAATTTCCCTGATTTTTTTTATAACGAAAGTGATTCTATTCGTGAAATTTGGTTGGGTTGTAGACTTATTCTACAAAGTCACGTTTCACTACGTTTCAATCGGGACTAAGGCAAAGGAAATAATTTGAGAAAACGCTCCGTTGGAAAGAGATTTTGAACGGTAATTCCTTACAAAAGACTCCGTGGAACCTTCTAGGGGAGGGACTTTTACGATTGATTGTAAAACTTGAAAATATAATAGTCAACTTGGCTCCAATTGTATCTTCGTTTTTACTCTCTTGCGGAAAAGGACGGACTTGTCTTTGCGTATTGAAATTAGGGGTTCAATAAATTACTCTCACGTAACGGATCACCCGATTTTCCATGGTCCGTCCTATTTAAGTGTTCTCCACCTGGGTGATGGAACACGCCATATCCTGGCAAGAGGGTTTTTCTGCTGACTTGTCTGCCTGATCAGCAGTCATTAGGGGTCGGTGCCGAATCAACGAAAAACCAAATCAACGAAAAAAAATTTACTAGCAGTATGAAGTTGTCATTTTGTTGCAGTATGAAATGAAATTAGTCATAGATCATTGATTAAATTAAACGAAAAGTAGAAAACATTGATTCGCTAACACAACCCCACGGTGAACTTAATTCCCCTTTGTTATGTTTATGATTATGATATGGTTATGTTTATAACAACAAACCGATTTTCGTTCTCTACAGACGTTTGAAACAGTTTGATTGTACTGATCGATTAGGAAGATCATTAATAATTTTATTAGAATGATGAATAACGTGTCTACTGTAATAAACGGGTGCAGTGAATAGGTTAACATAAAGAAAAATCATCTGGTGACCAAGAAGGAGAGAAAGTTAAGAAAACACTACATAAAGCTAAAGTTGAGGACGATGAATACAAAACAGAAGAACAAACGTATTATAGCATAGCTCATACATTCCACGAGATCGTCACAGAATAAGCTTCTATCATGGTGAATGGAAAATTCAAAGAATTTTAAATTGAGGTAACATAACAAAGTTTATCAATTCATGATTTTGTTGTTTATGGAATGATCAATTGATTAAGAGATTATTTCAGGGTCTGGAATGGTTAGTTTCATTATTCAATAACAATCTCAATGTTATTCTTGCCGATGAAATGGGTCTTGAGAAAAGAATTTTCATTTGACATATCGTAATACATTTGCCTAACATGTGGGAATAGGAATTATATTATTCAGTATTGGGAGTGGAACTCATCGTCACGTAACATCTCCTTGCTTAAGACTGGAGATAGGGGTGCAAAATGCAATCCCATGCACAGTCTCAGTTCGAATGGTGACGAGGAGTTTTTCTCTTTCGAGGTTAATTGTGTCCAGCATGACCCCCTCTTTTTTTCATTCATATAACTCTAAAACGTGGGAGTATGTATTGTTTGTGTTCTTTTGGGAAGTCGGCTCCCTCTGTTAGTGCAGATCCAACGATGCGATTGATAGGGCACGAGCTGGCTGTTGATTTGGCGAACAGATGGATTTTATTTGCAACGGTGCTGATGGCGGCGCCGGCCGTACTGCTGGTAGTGTTGCAGGTGGTGTTATGTTGAGTATTTCGTGGATGATCGCAATCTCGGGTTGTTGGGCGAACGTTTTCCGGGGCCGTTGGTATGCTCTGTTGGCCCTCCGTTCACAGCATTTTCTGTACGCAATTATTCCGAGCATTAGGGTCATCGTTAGAGATGGCACTCCGTATAAGGCCACGTGGGATCCGAATAAGCTCCGATGGTGCCTTTGTATATTTCGGACCTCCGTTTCGATTTCCTCCAGGGTTGCTTCATCCTTTCCGCTGTCCTAGTCATTTGCAGTGGCATCTCCAGGCCTTGGCGGTGATAGATTATCCAGGGCTATGGTATGCTCCGGGTGGAGTTTCGAATCAGCAGGCTCAAATTTTGAGCCTGTGGCGGTTCGTATCAGATGGTGCTTGAGGAGTTTATAAAGTTTTTGGCAGTCATGATGGCTGATCCAGTAGAAACGATGCAGCTCGCGTGTAGCTGTAGGATCCCGAATCCCTGTATCATCGCCTTGCCCATGGAGTGTTTCAGGCAATGTATGTCTATTCCTTCGGACCGGCCAGCGGAGAAGAGCCATCCCATTCCAGATTCGAATTCAGCCCAGTATGCATCTGACGTTCGGGAAATCTTCACGGTGCATAGCTTCCAAGGGTCTTATGTTGGCCGACTTGATAGCTCGGTTTCGCAGGTTGGCCTAGCGGTGGTGGATTGCAGGAGAGTGCATCCGCAGATGGACGTGGCTCCTTTGACCTTGCATTCACTGGGATATGAGGCTGTAGGCGTGAAATAGGATCAGATTGGCCTGGACGGCCACATGCGGGATCTGTGGCTCCACGTAGGCGACCACGGTCCTGCCCGGGCCGGAATTTTGATTGACCGGGCATCTATATGGTCTATATAACTGATGGACGTTTCTTCCCAGGAGTGGGATAGCGATCACCAGGATAAGTCGATCTCTAGGAGTTAGCTCCTTGACGTTCATTAGGTTTGTGAATTGCTCCGAGTGGAGCTCTTCCAATGTCATGGGGAACACGTAGGCCAATCTTTGCATGATTTCTTCAGCCGCCATCTCCAACTGGTTTGGTGATACCACGGCAGGGTGTAGAATGCCGTTTTGGGCGAAAAGTACCGGGTCCATCATGGTGTTTACTCCTTCAATATATTGGTCAATCAGGCGCTCCTGCTCGTCTAGCCACTGGCGCATCAACAGCCTGCAGGTTTCGGTTTTTGATTCGCTAACGAACTGTTTCGGTTGCATCCCGAGCTTGTTGACTTCCTCCGCAATGATGGACATCTTTCGGCTTTGGTTGTCTATCGCGTCATGTATGAAGTGTAGCTGCGAGCGGAGGATATGGGTTTGATTTGCCAGTAGGGCCGCCACATGACCCTGGTCATCGTACAAGCGGTCTATTTCTCTGTTGTATTGGAGGAGGGTTGATTGTTTCTCCTCTTTTTTATTACTACCCCGTCTTTTGAGTTCCTAGTATTTATTTATTGTTTTCTCATTCTTTTTCTCCTTCAAAAAGAAAATTCCCATGATAGTAGGTCTCGATATTATGCTTGCGGGATACTGGTGATTGCTGAGGAATTCCTTAGAGGGATCGTGAGCTTGGGTGAAGGTGGGAGCAACCATGTCGGCTGTATGGGGTTTCCATGGTTTTTCTTCTGTTTTTCCGTAGAGTTGGGATTTTTGTTATGGGAATCAACCTAGGGTAGTGATAGATGCCCATACATGTAATGTATGATTTCTACCCATGCGTGGTCCTATGGGGGATTTTGCTGGGTGTTCATAGTGTATTTTCGAGTTTTCGCGCTTGCCGTGTAGTGGGCAACGGTTGTGGGTGAATAGGGAACCAAAATTCGTCAAGGGGTCATTCATGGGGTCCTATGGGATTTCTATAGGGTTTTGCCGATTTCTTATGGAAATTGATCTAGGGTGCTCGTGGATCATTGCGAACGCGCGAGCTTGGTTATCGAGTGGTTCTATGGTGGGTTTTCATGGTTTAACCATGGTGTAGTTTGGAATTAGTGCGTTCCGAGTAGTTAGGGACGATTGAGGAGGGGTCTATGTAAAAGCTCCTAATTGGAAAAGTTCCTAAACTGGAAGTCTGAAGTGAGTAGGCATACAATAGATGGTGTGTATGACATCTTGGTTGAATACATGTTTATAGTCGAAATATGGACACAAATAGTAAACAAAGTATCATGGTTGGTTTAGTGGAAGACAATTCATTTCGAATTATTTATAAGAAAACAATATTTAATCGTAGAATAATTGTGAAAGTATAATAACCATTGTTCAATTGGTGATCATTATGAAAATAGTGGGTGAATTGGAAGTGGAGTGAAATATAAAACGCGAATTCTGCAAAGGAAAATTATTGGTGATAGAATTACAATTCAATATTATTTGAAAAATTCATGTAATTGTAGTGAAACGTGTATAAATAATTACTTGAGACTCTTGTAATTTATATATTTGTTCAATGATTCAGTGATCGATGTCTTGAATATTGAATCCAATGAGTTTACGATGTAAGGTTATGGTTGAAAATTGTCCAACTGTAATTTTAAAGTGAATATTCCTATTCATTCATTCAAAAAGTTGAAAAAATGATTAGAAAACGCGGATTTTGTCAGTGATTCAATTTTAATGAATAAATAAATAAATTATTATTCATATCATATGTTATTGTTTATTTATCGTATCAATCAAGTAATCTCATTTATATATTCCCTATCTCTAAATTCTGAGTTCAACAGCTTTCCAATTCTGCTGCATATTTCCTGGTGATGATGGTTCCTGTTCAACATCCAACTGCGTGTCAAGATTTTCAAAAAATTTCCTGAACAGTTGTCTAGGAGAAGAAGTGGAGTATCGAAAGTTTTGTGCGAAGACTGGAATCTAAGGTAAAAGCCATGATGGACAAGTAAGTGAAACATTGATTTACATGAACGAATTTCATTGAGCATGTACGCATATGTGTGACATGAACCGAGTTTTTCTTTCAATTTTCAGATCTTGGGATATAACGAGAAAGAAAAGTACACTGCCAATAAAACAACTTTCAATATCTCTATCAGCCCATCATTGATACAACAAAATAAACTTCATTATGGAAGATGCCACGTAGAAGCAACGTAGAGGCAACTCAGAAATGTCCGGTGCTGTACGATGAGTTTCTCGAAAAAGTCTTCAAGAATTAAGGTGTTGAAGTATCCTTCACGAACTCTGTGCTCTCTGGGGAGTAATGACCAAGGTCATAATGTAGCTTACAACTAATACATTTATTACACAAATTTCTTGAAGGATAGTGTGGTTTCCAAAGAAAGCCCCAGTTAGCACAACATGCCTCTGGGATTTTTTGAGAACGTTCAAAAAACCTTCGCGACTTTCTTAGAACATTTTAAAATCTTCCGAGGTGCATGTTATGCTAATTGGGAGTAAATGGAAAACAAAGGATTTTTATAGCGGTGAAATTTGAATCGTTCATCATAACAAATTTGTAATAAAATATGATCAAATTTAATACGAAATTGTTAACAATGCCTGGAATTGAATTTTTTCTTCAATGAGAACTGAGGATTGAACATAATCCAGAAAAGCATAGACGTCTCAAATAGCACGAGAGTTCGAAAAAGGAACTCATAAGGTTCATAATAATTACAATGTTTACATATAGAACTCTCGTGCTATCTGGGGTGCATGTGATAGTATTTTTATATTCACTCACAAATTCGTTTTGGTAAACGATTTGAATGTTCAAAACATCAATTTTTTCAATTTTTTGTTGCTAAGCAACTGAATGACGAGATAATCATCATAAGATGACAAATTAGGTTATTGAGTATGGTTAACGTGGTATTTCCATGATGTTCAAATCCTCCTCATTAGGAGTAAAACGAAATCATCAAAATCCCGAAGACGATTATTATATTGATACTGAAGGATATCAATATAAAATTTCTAGGAAGCGACAAAATGTGGATGGGCAAATTGTTTCGTGAGTGTACTCTTTTGACTCAATATGCACTATTCTATGAATTCGTAACATGTTGTTCTGTTTAAATTCAGAGGTTCACAACAAGCCGTTCTGCATGTTAATGAATATCATATTTCAATTCATCAATTTGTGTTTATAATAACAACCCAAATCACCTCGACGTACTCCAAATATTTCGGATTAGCTATTTCTAGTGATAAGAACATATTGATCGGTTTGTGACAAGTTGAAGCAATTGAGGGCACGTAAAACGAACGGACTCAACAACTTGTGTCATGATTGAATTATTTCCAATCAACAGTTATTTACGATGCAAAAATTATATCTCCAATAAGAGTCGGAATTTAAATACGGTACATTGCCCAGCTGTTGCTAAAAAAATTGAAAATGATATCACGGTCACAATTCCTCATGAACATCCTCCTGGAGAGATGATTCTAGAAAAATTGAAATTAAAAAAATCTCTAAAAGAAGCTGTCCAAAGAAAAGGATTATACAAAAATTTAGTAACAATATACCAAGAAATTGCCGTAAAGTAAATGTTCTTTGAAAAGCGTTGATTTGTATTCATGTCTTTGTTGATATATTCATGTGTAACGAGATCGTAAATTTTTCAAATTTCTCTTCTCTTCTTCTTTTTTCTCTTCTTTCTCTCAGCCCCTGAAATTCTGCAACTATAATTACACGTTCGAATCCAAATAGAAACCCTTCGCTCTACTGTAAATTTTCCTCTCGGAATAGGGTAAAGAAGTTTTCCTATACTCTATTCAAGCTCACACCCAGCGATGAACGAAAGAAAGAGCACGTTGATTTCCCTCCCTATTTATCCCTACTCAAGGCCCTTTCATTCTACGAGCAAAATATTCATCCTCGACTTCCACCGAAGCACCCCGAACCCTTCCGAAGATTTTCACGTCTGCATGCAATCAACCATCCACAAAAAAAAATACAGGAAAATAAAACTCCTTTGAATTGAAATAACGGAAAATAGCGACTTTAAACCGAATAGGTGCCGCCCGCGAGGATGTAAAATGCAAACACTTGTTAATCCAAAGTAACAAAATTTCACCAATACCCTTGTTTTATTGCTGCAGAGATTCATATTTGAAGATATAGGCGAATATGGTCATGAAAGACAAACGGTAAAATTAGAGAATTTCAAACTCGAAAACACGAAAGAATGAGTCATGTCGTAAAAGATGACATTGCGTACAACATTTATCCTAATAAATGTATGCAGTTCTTATTCCTTTCAACGATAACAAATAATTTCTCCTCCCTAACACTTTTCACACACTATCCACATTCAGAATTATCCTCTTTCTCTCCACTTTGAATAAAATGAATAAACTAACAAAACCGAAAAACTTCTCTCATTTTTATAGAACAAAAGAACGTTGTGGAAAAGTAACGACTAACTTAGCCTCTGTTCTAACTTTGAAAGTCTTGATTTTCCCATCCTATAAAAAATTTCTCAAAAATTCCATATTCCCAACTGGTTAATGGACTACCAATATGACAATTGGCCCATGGTTGGCTCAGCATTGGCAACCAATGTTTATCCGATCATTGGACAATTGTTATATAAAAATCCAAACACAAACTCTGACTTACTCCATACCCTCTACCGGCTTATAGGATTGCCGATATGACGATTGACCCATGGTTGGCTCAGCATTGGCAACCAGTGTTTATCCGATCTTGGACAATTGTTATATAAAAATCCAAAGCATCTTTCATGAGAAACATTGCACAACCAACTGACTTTGGATTGACAAATGTTGGATTGTCAAATACTGGCAGCCAATGTTGGCCCGATCTACAGCCATTGGTTGTTCAAAATCTCATATTAAAAGCCATTATGCCTGTAACAATTACAGCAACATGTAAAAGCCCTAAAATATGTATAATCATGATACATGATGCCAATGTTGGCACAAGGTTGGCTCAGCCTTGGGTCAGGATTGGCTGGATTATGCTTTTCTGCGTTCTTTCTTCTTTTCTCTCTCTTATTCAACTTTGAAAGAGTTCGTCTTGATAAGATGAGGTAAGTAATTTTAAATATATAATATAATATTAACATTTGTAATTTCTAACGAACCATAATGATTTTAACAAACGAAATATATTTCAACTTCAATGTGTAGTTTGTAACACTATAAAAGTAAACTTCTGAATTATGACAAATATTAAATACCTTCTATCTTAAACTTGTGTTTGAACCAAATGATAGTTAGTAAATTACTTGTTATTTGTTATATATATTTCACCACAACTACTACCGAATTCAATAATTAACAAATATTACTTATGACACTCTTTTAAAAAACCCATACAATAACCTTAAAGTGCAACTTCTCTAAAAAAACGTCGTAGAAGAACGTTCAAAAAACCCAGTGGAATAGTTTTTAATAGTCTTTTATAATAAGATATGCTAACACAAGTAACAAAATCCCTAATAAACAAAATAGAATAAGTCTGAAAAATAGAAGCTTATGTACAAATAAAATATGTGAATCACTCAAGAAAAGAGAAGGATTCCTTCAAGAAAAAGACAACACCTACGTAGGTAGAAAGGGAAGTGGGCAGTTTCTAAACTAAAAGAAAATGGAGAATTTTCTCTAAGTACAGCCCTCTTTAATAAGCATTTACGAATCCTTTTAAAGATAAAATGAAAGACCTCCCTGCATGAACTCTTTAATCAATCTATTAACTGTTGCATGAACTGTAGTAAATTTTCATCGAGTTCGATTTCCACCACTCACAAAATTTCCCACTTTTCATCTAAAACCGAGGTGACAAGTTAACTAAATTTTCAACAGAGATCACTTCAACTTTGTCTTCGATTCTTTAACAACGAAAAATCCTCAAACCTTACTAGTCACTCTAAATTGATGATTACTATAGTCATCATTGGACCCTAGTAAGGCAACGGCAGTGTTTAAAAACTCAAAACCTTCAACAACCTTTAATACAATCAATCAAACTTGTGATTTATAAAATTTAAACGAAATTCTCAAAAGATATATATAATCAACTGATTTATATCTTCTATCCCCCAAAAGTAAGTAAATTCTATAAAAAATAATGATATAAGGTTCTCTCCTTTTCGATTTGAAATATTTTTGTCATTTGTAAAGTCATCCGAAATTGATATACATAGAGTCTTTATTTGTTAAATTCATAGTGTCTTTTCTTTCTTTTTCAGTGGAAATCGAACTCAAGGGTAAAATCTTGCATTTAGAAAACATTATAAATGCAAGTAAGCGTAGAATCGCTGAAAAACATCAGCGTATTCGTACAAATACGCTTGACCTCAAAGGAAAAAACTTAAATTCATACTTAGCAAATCTAAAAGCTTCAGAGAATTTGTTACAAAAGAGTATAGTTAAATTAAATGAACTACAATTATGATTGCAATCCCTGGAAGTTAGAAGCATTTTACAAACGAAACACATCAAAGATCCACCTTCCAGAACTCCTTGTGAATTGTTATATAATAGAAATAGTTGTACTCCTTGTAAAAAATAGTAAATTCATCCCCTATTAGATTCAATACCTTTCAAAAAAAATATTCATCTAATTCCCTCTTCCTTGAAATCCCTTCTCATGAGAAAATAATGATGAAATTCGTAATTAAATGAAGTCCTTGCGTTTGAAGCAGGATTCATCGCGAAACTGAATTTTCTCATTCCTTCCCTAAATCCCCTTTTCATCACTTTAAAATTCTAATTTCACATATTCACTTACTCTCCTTGCATGAATTAAAATATTATTTACATGAATAGATCGAATTGACTACTGGGCGAACCCCAGAGAAATTCATCTATCAACTCTCACTACTTTTATGTATTTCAGGTTTATAAATTGGTTATCTCTATCTCTCTCTCTCTTTCTCATCTCTCAATATATATATATATATATATATTCTGTCAAAATTTCAACTTCTGGGCCAACAGAATCGACAATACAAATATTTCTTTTCAAATTCCCGGCTAACAGAATCGATAAATTCCAATTTCCCTTTTCAAATTCTCGGCTAGTAGAATCGTGATTCTTTCATCACAACTTATACACTGAAATTACTAACGATAAGACTTCTCTAAATAACATTTCTTATTCCTTTTTATTTTATTCTAAAAATCTTGCATGTTCCATTCCTCTGTAATACTAATTTTGAATACTGGAACGAAGATTTGTCTACTGGGCAAACCCCAGAGTAAAAACTATCTTCCAAAAATCCAAGTTTCACTACAAAACTTATTTTGAGTAACCCTCAGAATAAATATTATGTAGAAATCTCATTTTATCAGTTCTTTCTCTTGCCTTATACCTTTTCTATGAAAACTTTTCTCTTTTCTTGAGTGGAAAACTATTAGTATTTCATGTAGTTTTATTGTTATTTGAACAACAAACAAATCAGTTAAATTTCTAAAAAAGAAGAAGGTTATTATCAGAAACAAATTTATTTAAAATTAATCAAATCTAATTCATTTAACTAAGACCCTTCATTCATGTAATCCCTAGTTTTAAGAATAAATCCACCTACATTTCAGCATAAAAACGTAACATTTTTCATTCCACAATATCCTCTTCCCAGTCCTTGTCTAGGATTATTTTCCTAGCTAAAGTGGGAGTTCAAAGGGAGCATCGGGCTTCGATTCGGTGTTTTCCTTTAACTATCCGTTTGTTATAGAGAAACTAAAAAGTTTTGACGTAACAGACGGTAGTATTAAAAATTTTGGCGCAGTCGGTAGGACTCGCGAGGATATTGTTTTGAAAATTGCTATAAAACTTGTCTCTTCAAACTTGAAAACCAATCCTTCATAATATTCGAATTATGCTATTCAAATATCTCATTTCTATCTCAATTCAATCAAAAACTCTTACAAATTGACAAAATCTCGTGAATCTATCAGAAAAACTCAATGATTGCAAAGTTTCAATCTCTCATAACGATTTTTCCTCTGAATTAAAATAATTCTTGAAATATAAAACATGAAATACACATACTACGAAAACGCCAATTCGATGTATCGATAGTATTTTCTTCAATATGCATGTGCATGCCTGTTTACAAAGAAAGATCCTCTTCAATTTTTTTTTATCCTCTGCGTTCTAACCAAGAGAACCTCGGTAGAACGTGTCTAACACTTGTGAGTCATAAACTCCATGATCCCGAACTCATGCAATTTGATTTCTCTTCCGTTTAGACTACTGCTAAACACATGGCCTTTTGTTTGAATTGTCAAAAAAATAAACAAAGGATGTTTGTCACAGCTATCCTGAAATAAATAAATCCTCTTGAAACTCGATGTCCATTGAAAAAAAATCTTAAGACTTACAAAGACCCATTGTTTGCTCAACCCAAGTCGATAAAAGAACCCATAGATAGATGGATAGAATGAACATTCTTTAAAAAAAAAAAAAGGGGAAACATAAAACAGCTCATGTAAACGTTGATCAGAACTCACATGTTGCCTGAATTTTCGTGTTTGAACCGAATCGACAAACGGTACTATTCTTTTTGAAACTCAAAACAATAAAATGATAGCATGGGAATTATATGTTTTGAATGATATCCTGTAAGAAATTATTGATGAATTATAATCAAATCATAAAATCGAACAAACTTTATCAAAATTAATAAGAAATTATGTTTTGAACGCGTTGATACTAGTTTCCCCCACGAATCTAAACAAACATCGATAAATGAATCTTGAACAAGAATAAATAAGAATGAACGAACCTTTATTACACAAATAACAAAACAAATTAAACGTGGAAATTGAAGTTTATCTATGAAATACGAGTAACTATACGAATTACATAAGAATCATCTAATTCTCTAAATTCTCTTGAATCAATAAAATTGAATTGAACAGAACTCATGAATTCAATGAAACAAGTAAGAGTTCATATTTAAATGAATTTTAATCGGAAGAAATATTCAAAACACATCAAATGAACGTCTTTTGAATGATATCTAAATAATTCTACTCTTGTTTTCTTTTCTGTATTGTAAAAAGTTGCAAAACTACCGCGGCGAAAGGTTAACTTACGATACAGGGATAGAAATAAAGTCCATTTATGTACAAAAGTTGATAGCGACCACAAAATTTAACTTTTCTGATTTTCGAATCATGCTCTTATCATACGGTCATGCTAGAAACTACCGCGGCGAAAGGTTAACGTACGTAAATGACTTGCAAGAATAAGAATTCAAAATTATATAAAATTTGGACTTGAGTTCCATAGATACAACAAAATTTGAATTGAATTACAAACAAAAATAAATGTATGAAATAAATGTGTTAAATTCAAACAAAGGCAGACGATTAACCTGCGAAAATTCAAAAGAAAAGTAGAAGATTAACCTACTCAATAAAATCAAATAAAAAAAACTAGCAGACGATCACCCTGCTATGAATACGTATCAATTTCTAAATACATGACGGGTGAAAAATATTCAAGTGATAATTTTATTTTATGAATTTAAAACAAATCCAATATAAATTCACCAACACTACACCACAAACACAAATCATATTCATATGAAACACTATTTTACTTCATCGAAGGTAAAAGAAATACAAATTCACATAACGACTCTGAGAGTCGCTGACTCAAAACATTGTTTTTGACAAATCTGTCATTTCAAATCTTTCAAGATTTTATTCACGAATTGTAATGAGATCACACAACCAAACAAGATGATTAAAAGCATTTCTTAATGTCAAAACCACAAAAGGTTGGAAAATAAGTTCAACGACTTTGAAAACCGCAAACACAAAATTCACTTTTCTATAAATCTATCGATTCGAATCTTCTAAAACTTGATTCAGAGGTTGTATTTAACTCACACAGTCGAATAAACTATTGCAGAAACCTTTATAACATCAAAATCACAAAACTTTAAGAAATTAGAATAGCGATTTTGAGAGTCGCAACCATAAACTTCACTTTCCCACAAATCTATCGCTTCAAATCCCTTGACATTTGGAACTTTCACTTATAACACACTTTAAACACTGAAAATCCATTTGTTTTAAACTACATCACACTAAATAAAAGATTTCATATTTTTCTTCTTGTTTTGATTCTATGAGTCGAACAAGAGATAACCACTTTTGCACTCCCTAGTCGATTGAACAGGAAAAAGATGTTTGTTTTTCTGTTTATCTCCTGCCCATACTAGATGATCCTTATGAGTCGAGTTGACTGGAATTCTGTAGTTGAAGTCCCACGGAGAAGCGAAAGTTGAAATCCAAATCCAAACTTGTACGGTGATGAACTCTGGAACGTGTACTTCATTTGTATATTCTATTCGAAGAATGTTGTAGTGTAATTACCTGGAAAATAAAATCATTATTAATCTTCCAAATTGATACTTTGAATTCATAAAATTTACATATATAAATATATACTAAAAACCTTACCTAGATACACAGCGTCTTTCACTATGTAAGTACCTTATTCGAAGACTTAGATTTTGCTGAATTGTGCAGGTTGTCACACAGCCTTCCCTTCTGCTTGGGTGGATCGTATTGAGTTCCTCCAAATATTTCCTCGTTCCTAAATCACTGCAACTTGGAGACGAATGGAGACGACTCTCCAAAAATCTGCATAATCATACCTGTAAATCAAATAAATAGTGAGAAAAGATAATTGAAATCAGATAGAAGATTGGAAAACATGTTTAATTAACATGATAAACACCCTCTAAATGAATATAAGAAGGAAATACACAGTCCTCTGGTAAATACACATTTGAAAACCGTGTATTTCCACAACTCAATTTGAAAAGGGTACAAACAAATAAAAAAAAATAGTAAAGATTTAATACTTACCCCTTGGTAATAGTATAAAATATCTTTTTCCTACACAATTCTATCCACCCCAAGGATATTTTTCATTTATTAAAAAACCATGAATACTTAAATTGGTTCTTCAGATTATGATTTTCCTCCTTCAGAAATATTATTTGGCCTGTAAGAGACAATAAAATATACCATATATATATATATACATAAACACGTCGAATGACAAATAAAGTTTAGTATAAAATTAAAGATTTAAAAATTTGAAATATTCAAATCTTTACTTACCTGTATGCTTATACGCATACATACACATACACAACGTTGAACACATGTCACAACACAGGGCGCAGCCATCTTGAAAAGCTATCATATATATAGACGTCGCTTCTTCAAGCCAGCCCAACCTATTTTGACGACCCACGCGCGAAATTTAAATGAAGAATCCTGTCAGGAATCATTCAAAAAGAAATTTTTTCAAAAGGAAGTAGATGTTTAGCCTACTAAACTAATATAAAAAAAAATTACTCTTGAAATCTCTAGATTTTCAACGAACAAATGAAAAATTCAATGATCGAAGAATCTTAAGAAATCTTGAATGAGTCTTGATAAATTACTATATAAACTTTGAAGGGTATTTGATAAAGGTTTTTGACAATTTCAGTTTCTTAATTATCTTGAATGAGGGTAATTCCATCGAATCAATTTTAAAGAAATCAATGAAAAGATCAAATTATCAATCATTCACATTCATGTTAGTACAGAATTGTAATTTTTTTTATATGGTCTAAATTGGAATCCACTATCTTATACGAAAACAATTCAACTAATTAATGGATCGAATAATTGAAAAGAAATTGAAAATATGTGAACGATATTGAATAAATGACTAATAAAAAAAAATGATGAACTAATAAAAACTAACTATTAACCAATAAAAATCCAATCGAATACTACAAAATATACCACGCATCGAATCGAAACAAATCCAAATCTAAAAAAGGGGACGATAAAAAACACATTTTGATATTCGAAATAAATTGCTCAAATGAACAAATTCTCGTGAATGATCGACAATTATATAAAAACAAAAACCACTCTAAATTATACCAACGAATACTAATATACGCAGATTTGGTTTGGAATTTTTCATAAAATTTCCTATCCAAACCAAACCAAACCCTTGAAAGTTCAATTCGACCAGATAAATTCCACTGACTAATGAACTTTTATAAAACCAATTTGAACCTAAACCAAAGACTGTATTCGACATTCGAACAGTGAAGTTTGAAAATTCAAACCAAACCGTGAATATTCAGATCCAGAAACTCATCATTGGTTAGATTCTATTTACACCCGAGTCGTACGTAACTCAGTCTCTAAAAAAAAAAAAACAAAAAGGGGGTCATCAGATTTGAAAATACCTCATCTCAAGTAAATGTCAGGCGTTCAGGCGCGTAGCCAAGTAAAAAAACGCAATAAAGATCAGACCCTGTCCGATAAAAATCCCCCTCTGGATCCAATTGAAGAAGAGACAGAGAACGAGTTCGATTCCATCGCGGATCCATTCTCATCGACCTTCAAGTTGACAAGGACTCCAAAAGGGAAGACTACTAAGGATAAGACCAACAACCAGAAAGAAGGAGAAGAGGAATACAACGAAAGCGGTCTCGACAACACAATTCTCGCTGGCCACCTTGGCGAAACTCCCGCCGAAACCGGATTTCTCACCAGTACCCCTCTTAAAGAAAATGAAACTCCTGGCGAACTTCACATAAATTCGATCTCTACAATAATAGATACTGAAAAGACCACTGAAGAAAATACCGAAGAAACTGCAAAAAGAACTATCGAGAAAACTACCCAAAGAACTACTAAGAAAACTACAAAAAACCATAAGAAACCACTTGTCCCATTTTTGAATCCAGCGAATCCACCACGCAAAATGGCTGATCAATATATCAAGGTTCAAGACGCAGTATCGCTGATACCCGTTTTTTCAGGAAATCGCGATGGATGCAACTTCAATGAATTTTCTGCAGCATGCAATGATGCGAGATTACTTATCAACCCTGCTATGCAAAGAAATTTAACTACACTTATTCGTTCGAAATTGAGAGACGGAGCATTACACATAGCTCGTAGCTCAAACCCAGGTACTATTGAAGAACTACTCAACGTTTTGAAAGGAATCTATGCAACACGAGAATCTAGCATAGATCTCATCGGAAAACTTGGGAGTCTGTGTCAACAAATCCACGAAGATGCAGCCTCCTACTTTAGTAGAACAAGAAAATTGGGCACCAGAATAGTGGAAGCTTACAAAAATGAGAATGATAATGCTATCACTGAAGCCAAACGGACTGAGTTGGAAACAGCAGTATGCAGAGCTTTTGTGCGAGGACTCAAGCAGGAAATCTACAATCAAATGGAAGAAAAAGAAGATTTGAATGCTGCCGGACCGGAAGCTATATCCATAGAGAAAGAATTAGCCATACAGAAAGAGTTGAGAAATTTATCGCTCAAGAAAGAGAAATGTATATTGTGCGATAAATTTGGACATGAATCAACCAACTGTCCGATATTAAACAAAGAAGAACCCAAGAAAACTACACGATGCCAAATTTGCAATCGTGATGGACATATCGCTATTGATTGCTATAAATATAAAAAATCAAATGATAACGACAGGCTGAAATGTCAAATTTGCAAAAAATCCGGACATGAAGCAAATGTTTGCAGAAATCGAGATTTTGTGAAATGCACCAATTGTCAGAGACGCGGACATACAGCCCGAGAATGCAGAGATTCGTTTGAGAGGAATTCAAACACCTGCCAAATTTGCAAAAAGATCGGACATCAAGCCGATGAATGCCGATTTTATGCACCTATTAAGACTTTGCAGACGAGAGGATGTCAAAAATGCAACTCATTAGACCACATCTCTGAACGCTGTCCATTAAATAGGCCCTGTCCGAGATGTAATCAATTCGGACATTTAGCCAGCAATTGTAAAAATTCCATGATGTGTCAACTTTGCAAAAGAAGTGGTCACGAAGCAGATCGCTGTCCGGAAATTACCAATCGAAATTCCAATTTTTCCATCCAATGCCAGGTTTGTAAGAAGATGGACCATTCTGCGGACACTTGTTATAAATTGAAACCTAGGATGGATAGTGGAAAATATTGTACCTTTTGTAAAGCCAATTCTCATACCTTTGAAAACTGTAGAGTGAGAAAAGACGCTCAAAATATAAGGAACTCGGGAAACTCCCAGAGCCTCCCTCAGAGGGAGGCTGGAAATCGAAATCAAATTCAATCTCGAAATTCAATCCCGACCACGCATCAGAATCAAAACGTCCATTACGCAATGATTCATGCGGAAGACATCGTGGAACAGCCGATATCAAATTAACCCTAGAACAACACTCTCCAGCCATTAAAGTGAAGATAGGTTCAAAAATTGTCACGTTCCTAATAGATTCAGGAGCTGGAGTATGCTTGATTAAAGAAAACGTAATAAAAGATCTAACACCAATAAATACCGAAGAAATCCTTCACCTATCCGGAATTTCCCCAGAATCGGTCCCCACCATAGGGAAATTTGATATGAATTTCATTGGACACGTTACGACCTTTCACGTAGTACCCGATGATTTCCCCATTGAAAATGACGGTATAATTGGAGTAACCTTTCTATCAAAACAAAAAACAAAGATTAATTGGGAGGAAAACTGTTTAGAATTAAACGAATCAAAAATACCTTTCATACAAGCCAATAAAATATATACGATTTCCCCTCGAACCCGACAAATTATCAAGATCCAATTAAAAAATACGAATCTAAACGAAGGATATGTATCTCGAATAAATATAATCAATGGCGTGTATCTTGGAAACGCAATAGTTAAAAACTATCAAGGGTATACCTATATGCCAATTGTTAACGCTACTGACGAACAGATTAACGTAAAATTACCAGAACTCGAGTTAGAAGGACTCGAACGAATAAATCCAAACCCTATAAAATCCACTAAATCGCGAATCACTAATCGAAAAAAGAGAAACCTCTATAAAATTTCGAATAAATCGGTTGTATTAAACGAAAACGAAATAGATAGATTCGAGAGAACAAAAAAATTGTTAAGATTAGATCACCTTAATCAAGAAGAAAGAGAGGAAGTCGAAATTCTAATAAAGAATAGTTTAGACAGATTCCACATTCCTGGTGACAAATTGCCGCATACCGATGTACTCGACCACGAAATACCCACGACAGACAACAAACCTATTCATACCAAACAATATAGATTCCCTCCTAATCTGAAAGAGGAAATAGTTAAACAAGTCGACGAATTACTCAATAATAATATCATACAACCATCCCAATCTCCATACAACACCCCAGTATGGATTGTCCCGAAAAAGGCAGACAGTCATGGAAACAAACGTTGGAGATTAGTGTTAGATTTTCGTGCCCTAAACGAAAAAACAGTTAATAATGCCTACCCTCTACCTAATATCACCGAAATTTCAGACCAACTTGGAGATGCTAAATATTTCAGTACCTTCGATCTCGCTTCTGGATTTCACCAGATCAGAATGAGTGACAAGGACAGACATAAAACAGCATTTTCAACTCCGCATGGGCATTATGAATTCTTAAGAATGCCCTTTGGATTGAAGAATGCTCCCGCTACCTTTCAACATCTCATGGACATTGTCCTCACTGGTCTACAGGGTGTAGAACTCTTTGTCTACCTAGACGATATTGTAATTTACGCTAAAACCTTGAGCGAACACCGTAGAAAATATTTGAATTTAATTGCGAGATTGAGAGAAGCAAATCTCAAATTGCAGCCCGATAAATGTGAATTTCTATGTCGAGAAGTAGGTTATCTCGGACATATAATCTCAGATGAAGGACTCAAACCCGATCCAAGAAAGATCAAAGCTGTTCGAAAATTCCCTATCCCAAAAAACCCTAAAAATATCAAACAATTTCTAGGATTGGCTGGATATTATCGCCGATTCATTCACAATTTTTCTAAGATTTCAAAGCCGCTAACAAAATTGTTGCAAAAAGATATTCCTTTTGAATGGAATCAAGACCAACAAGAAGCTTTTGAAACTTTAAAGAATTGTCTATGTCAAGAACCTGTACTACAATATCCCGATTTCAACAAAACCATTTCTATTAACCACTGGCGCGAGTGGTTACGCGATAGCTGGAATATTGAGTCAAGGACCAATCGGAAAAGATCAACCTTGTGCTTACGTATCTAGGTTACTGAATCAAACCGAAATGAAATATAGTACGTATGAAAGAGAGGCATTAGCTATTTTATATAGTGTATCTCAATTTCGTCCGTACTTGTATGGAAGAAAATTCACTATAATAATTGACCACAAACCACTAGTGTGGATGAGGACTGCAAAAGACCCCACTTCACGTTTAACTAGATGGAGACTTAAACTTGAGGAATATGATTTCGATATACTTCATAAAGCTGGAAAAATGAACGTCAATGCTGACGCTTCATCCAGGAATCCCCCAACAAATGACACAGACATGACGACTGATGAACATGAAAAATATACAGATGACGAAAAAATACTCCAAGATATCAAAATACTTTATACGACTGACGTTCAACCTAGAAGATCCACTAGAATCCCGAAATTAACACAAAAGGGACAACAGTATCGCGAAGAAATACGAAAACAAAATAGAAAAATCGAGAAAGAAGCCAATGATAAAATAGAAAGATTTATTGAAAATTTCAATGACGAACAAAATTCATTGAATGAAGTAGAAAATCCAATCAAGGATCAAATTCCGTTAGAACCAATGGAAGATCACCATAAACATCAAAATGACAATATAATTGGTGAAAACCAATACGATTCCGAAGATGAAATATCTGACTACGAATCAGACAATAAAGAACAATACCCCACACATTCAAACGAGAACATCGTAGAAAGTTATGATGAAATAATACCCGACAATCCTTTTGGACACACAAATAATAACGAATATTCTGAAATCGACGATTCCGATGACGAAGAGACCTATGAAAACTTATATAAAAATTTGAACAAACTAATTCTCGGTTCAAATATTTACGAATCAAGAGACCCTCTAGAATTGGAAAAGGACAACTACGTATTCTTTCTAAATGACCAAGGGAGACCATTCGAAAAAACAATCAAAGATTTTTCTGAAAAAATCGACATTGATTGTTTTGGACCCATGGATCTGGGAAGAATACTAGCGATAAAGAAAGGAATCAAATGGTGATTTGGACTTTGTATCGAACCATCTAATGAAATTCCTACACCTCTAGAAACTATGATGTATCTTCAAAATGCAATCAGAGAATTGAAACTATTCATGAGACTGAACGAGATAAGTAGCTGTAGTATTCCCAAAATCGAATTTGCTAATTAACTCGAATGGGGTAGAATTATAGGTGAATTTAATAAAGAATTTTGTCACATTCCTATAAAACTCACGTTTTGTCTCGGAATAGTGAGAATTCCTGATATATCAGAAAGAAGATCCTCGATTGAAGAAGCTCACGACTCTTCAATAGGAGGACACAAAGGAGTTGCAAAAACCTTCAATAGATTACGACTCAATTATTACTGGGAGTACATCAAAGAAGATGTGCAAAATTACATATCTGGATGTCTCCAATGTAAATTAAAGAAAATAATTAGGACAAGAAATAAGCAACCAATGATGATAACCGATACGCCCGGTTACGCGTTTGAAAAAATCGCGCTAGATATTGTGGGACCGTTTCCTCCCACGCAAGAAGAGAATCGTTATATTCTCACGATGCAATGTTTATTGACTAAACATTGTACGGGAGCAATATTGAAGAATGCAACTGCGCCTTCTATCACAAATGCATTTCTGAAACAATTCCTTTGTATTTACGGAGCACCGAAGATAATATTAACTGATCAAGGTACTAATTTTATCTCTAAATTTATGCAAACTATAACCAAACGATTAAATATACGACAATTAAAAACTACCGCGTTCCATCCCCAAACCAACGGTTCTTTAGAGAGATCTCATGCTGTTCTAGCTGAATATCTTAGACAATACGTTTCGAAGGATTCCGAATGGGATCAATGGGTTGAGCTTGCAATGTTTTCATACAGTACTAGCGTTCATGAAGCTACGAAAAGAGCTCCTTATGAGTTAGTTTTCGGAAAAGTTCCCTTGCTACCTTCGAATCAACCTTTACCTCCCTATGAACAATTGGAAACATACGATGAATATTTGATTGAATTAATGGCTCGCCTGGATAGATATCAGCGCGAAGCCAGAGAAAACTTACGTATAGCTAAAGAAAAATCAAAATATTATTACGATCAATCTACTAGGATCGTGAAATTTAAAGCTGGAGGAATGATTTTTCTCAAAAGAGGAATGAAAACTGGAAAGTTGGAAAACCTCTACGAAGGCCCATATAGGATCTTAGAAATTATTAATGACAAAAATATTAAAATTCAAATTGGGAAACGAGAGAAAGTTGTATCTATTGATAGAGTAATCCCCTATGGTAACGATACCGAGTGATAGTAAGAGGAATGATTGATTATTAAAATTAAATTAATTCCATATGCTTACGCATATATATATATACCTATGTATATAGATATATATATATATATTAAATCCATTATAATCTAAGTATTATATCTTTCTTATATTTCGGAATTATTCTTCCTTTTTCTTGATAAAAACAAAACAAAGAAACAAAAAAAAATACATATTTCAACTTCATTCTAAAATCTGAGTTTGTAGATAACAATGACATATTATTATGATTATTTTCTCATTGACTATAAGTTTTTTTTTGTTTGTAATGAAAGCAACTCCATATAATCTCAAAAAAAAAAAATATATATATATACAACTAAATCAAAAATCTTACTATTACTAGCAATCAAAATTTTTTTTTTTTTTCTCCTGTAAATATTTCTTCGAAATTATACCATACACTAACCCTACCCCTATTACTCTTTCTATTTACAGTACGAATACACGCACTTACACATATATACACAAATATATATATATTTGTGTGAAGGAAAATTTCATACTCTGTGACCCAGAGATGGAGTATCCCAAACCTGGAAAACCCTCCATGGGATTGCCTGCTGAAGAGGTGATTAAATCGTATCGGGACGTGAAGTTAGCCAAATTAGGTTTGCTTCACATCAAAGGCTCACCCCGTGTGGAACAAAAGGCTACTGTCCGGAAAACCATAAATATGGAGAAGATCCAGAGACAGCAGGAGAAAGACGATAAAATGAGATGGAGTTTTCCTGAAGAAGATAAACCCTCTTCTTCCCGATATGCTCCGGACCCGGTTATTGTCGTCCATCCTACAACCACCTTATCATCCAGAAACCCTGGAGATAAGAAAGATGAAGAGAAACTTCTCATTCCACCATCTTCATTCCAAAAAGACACCCAACGTGCTAAAGAATTTGAGCAAAACGCTCAAGAAGCTATAGACTCTTGTGGAGGTTCGGAAAATTGCGGAAATCCTGTACCCAATAGCGACACAAATAATTTTGACATCGATTCAATGGACATCGGTTTTACCGAGAAACCCTCGGAAGACGACTCGTTCATGAATGATGTAGAAATGTTTGAATTACATTCAGATAGGAAAACTAGGGAATGTCACCGTTTTATCTGGGAAGGTGGTAGCATTAGAGGTATGGACGGCAGGTCATTTTCTGATCTCACTTGCGATCAATCCCACCAATCTCTTGATTTGACTTCCACCCAAGAACAGGCTAATAAGCACGATCTCTACTTCGGAGATTTCTGTAACCTTTGCGTTTACGAGAAAGACTACGGAGAATGGAGATTCAGGAAAGACACCCTTCAAGTTGCAATCACCCGAAGCGAATTAATCAAACAAGAACGCTTCATTAATGATGATCAAAGTAAAATCCCTATAACCGATGATATAGAATATTACAAAATACTGGCTAAAAAAGGAATGTTCAACAATGAAATCAATAATAAGATTCACTGGGAACTCTTAGGAATTAGAGGCATAGGCAGTGTAAAATTCAATAAAATTAAATGTAACGACAAGACCCATTCTTACACCGACATTCAAAAGAAAGCTCTCGAGTGTAACATGGACCCCCTTGACCTTTGCGAGCTTTGTGTGAAACCGTTAGATCGTATAGAATGGGAGCTCAGGTGTCAAATTCTCGATGTACTAGCAATATATTACCGATATAAAAAGTCTCCAGAGAACAACGATTTCTTAAAAAATTATCCCTGCCTCACTCCTGTAATGATTTCCAATATCCCCTTGGAATCCCAAAATCTCGAGCTACCTAAAGGAAAAACTATATATTGCAGACACATCATTTGGAGAAACAATGTCATCAAAGGAGTGGAAGGTCAACTTTTCAACTCTCTAACTTGTACAGACCGAACCCATAAAGATTGGACCAGAACGCAAAAGCATGCGTACTTACATGATTTCGATACTAACGATTTCTGTTCCAATTGCTTACGTAAGGACTACACTGAGTGGCGTTTCCGAAGATTTGCTCTTCAGGTAGCCACAGAAAGGTCCAAAGATATAGTCGCAAAAAGATTCGTAGATGAGAGCAAAGTTGCCGACCTCCCACTAGTGTTGCCACCAACCTGTGAATTCACTAATCCCTACAAAAAAAACCACGGAAGCCGTGATGAGGTTGTAATCCAACCCACCAAGACGCCCAGCATAGCCTCACGAAACCCCAAACGACCTCTAAATCACTTCAAGTATATAAGTGAAGCTGCAAAACTCTTGAGGAGACCCTATGCAAAAATTGATACTCCCTCTGTAACCATAACATTCTCTAATCAAATCCATTCAGAGATAAACTTTTGTTTAAATTGTGGAACAGATTTCCGGAAGATCCGAACCCCTGACAACCAAATTAATTTTTGCTTAAGTTGTGGTACTAAAATGCCCAGACTGAGCTGAAACAAAAAAAAAACGACACCATATCACACAATACTTGCACACACAATTGTAACATCCCGATCAGATCGAAAATTCACTTCTGTTTTATTAACTTGTAACAATGTCATAAATATTAACTTCACCCCCCCCCCCCCAGGCGAAAATGGACCGATCTAAGATTCTGTGGATACTCCTCATCGCCCTCACCTGGACCAAATTCCAGGAAGCTTTCGGACTCATGGCGTATGATTGCGCGGCACCGAATGCCAACATAACCACAATCTCTCTCAATAAAATCGGGAATTGTGAAATTACGGAACCCATCGTAAACGAGACTACCACATTTATCCAACTATTACAAATGATTAATTTTGGAAACGCACATGTAATCTTGTGCAAAGTCGAAATTATGAGAGAAATCAATCACTGTGGGATGTTCTCTCATAACTCAGCCGTAACCGGAGGATACGCTGAGTATATACTGGAAACTACTCGAGACAAATGCCGAGAACTTCATGACACCGGAAGATTGATCGTGGGATCCACGGCAATTCATGGTATCAGAACAAACGCCACCAATCACTACTCTATAACAATAGCCGGAAAGATTACAACCGATGGAAAATGCGGAGGCACCTACTATGCGGACCCCTATGGAACATGGAGTGACGTCATCGTTCAAGGCACTGTTAAGGTCACCCTGATGGATTACAGAGCAAAAACTGACCTCGAAAAGAACAAACTAATCCTGACATCCGGAACCCAGTGTACACTATCCGAAGGAAGTTGTATCGATCTCCAAGGAGGACATGCTTATTGGAATGTCATTCCCGAAGAAACCTGTAAATTCAATAGATATGGCGTTCTTTATGAAGGATACTCATCCAAATTACAAGACTTATCCAACCAATATCCAGAAACTATCTACTCAGTTAAAACCGAAGACATCACGTTCGCACTGACTGCCGAACAATCTCAACACGTGTGCGGGTATCAACTCATCAAGACTGAGCACCCAAAACTGTTCATATTGGAAGGAAGACGGGAAAATTTCTTTTCTAGACCCAAACCCATGGAAACTCAAGATCTAGACCTTTTCACCTACGTAAATAGCAAATTTGTTTACGTGGAGAAATTCATAAGGACACAAATAAACCACCTATATAAGGACGTCATAATTCAACGATGCAGATTAGAACAAGAAGTCTTACTGAACGCCCTAACTCTTGCCTGGTTGAAACCAGAAGAGTTTGCCTTCAATCATCAGAAAGGACCAGGATACACCGCCCTCGTCACTGGAGGAGCCATCCGATTAATCAAATGTATCCCCGTCGAAGTAAAGGTTTCTAACGTTAATCGCTGCTACCAGGAATCACCCGTTACCAAAGGAGAAGACAAATATTTTATGACACCAAAAACCCACATATTGAAGAAACAAGGAACCGAGGTACCATGTAACCATATGATACCTCCTCTATACGAAATAGATGGCACATGGTACAAGATGCTACCATTCCCGACAGAAACCAATAAACCTAACATCATGGCCCCCCTCACTACACCAACGTGGACGTATCAGAGCCCAGGAAACTTGGCGAAACAAGGAATTTACACCGAAAAAGATATTGACCGTCTAAGTAAATACATCATGTCACCTTTTGAACAACCATCCATCATAAACAATATCGTGCGCGCCGTTACCGGAGAACCTGTTGATCTGCGAGGACTGAGCTGGAGCCCAATGTTGGACGAGGAAACGCTGGAACACATCGCTAACTCTACATGGAATAAACTATGGATAGGGTTCAACACATTTGGAACCTTCAGTGCAGGGATCCTAGGAATAATAATTACAATCAAAATTGTTAAATTGATAATAGACACAATGATCCACATATTCGCCTTGCATTCCGTCTATGGTTGGTCGCCTTACTTAATGGTGTCTCTGTGGGATTCCGCAACTAATCTGTTGTTGCATTTGAACCGCCGCAAAATCACCAAGAAGGACGCACATACTACCACGGAATCTGCATCATCAACGGATGACGACGAACACCTTCATCCACTACATCAACTACCAAAACAGGAGCAACCCACAGAATCGAACGCGACGAAACGCCCCTACGGCCTAACTATATAAACAAATTTTCTTGGAAGTTTTTTTTTTATATATACAGGGTGGGGCATTTAAAGTGTCGCGGGCGTTTTTTCCAAAAATAAAATGAGATACGAGAAAATTTTTCCGACAAAAATTGTAGGGTATCGAGGGGGACATCCGATGGTGGCCTTGGCTTTGACCTCAAATCTCATCTTCAAGGGCATTCTGAGGTCAACTCTTGTTTTTTGAATAGCATCTCATATTTTTTACTGCAGATTTGGATTCTAGGTCAGAAACCAAGAAACTTTTGTCTGAACCATTTCCCTGAAATCCGCAAAGATGGCGCTCTAATCGATATTGTTCCATACTGAATCTGACATGAGAATAACTCGAAAACGAAGGGTTTTGGAGGAGAATGTTTCGGACAAAAGTTGTCTGATTCCAAGGGGGACCCCTTGAACTGAAACGGAGGTGATGGGGTATAACAGACAAAACACAACACATTTCAATCGTCTACATCACTTGGATAATTTTAATGCAGTAGATGCTCAAAATGATGGCCTTCGACTTCAATACACATTTCAAAACGTTTTACAAAAGATTGCTGAACTCGTGCTAAAATATCTTTATTGATGCTCGCGCATGCATTGATGATTCGTTGACGCATATTCTCAGGTGTAGTCGGTGCTTGTTGATGAACTGTATCTTTTATGTATCCCCATAAAAAAAATCTGGAGGAGTAAGATCCGGAGAACGGGCAGGCCAATGAACTGGTCCACGACGTCCTATCCATCGTCCAGGATAATCTCTGTCCAATATTTCTCGAGCTGTGACTGCATAATGGGATGGACAACCATCGTGTTGATACCACATATCCAATCGTTCCTGAATAGGTATGTCTTCAAGTAATGTTGGAAGTACTTGATCTAAGAAATGTCTGTACTTCTCTCCATTTAGCGTATCTGCAATGGAGTACGGTCCAATTACTCGAGATCGAAAAATACCACACCAAACATTCACAGCCCATTGTCTTTGATGCTCTACTTGACGTAACCATCTTGGATTTTCTGTCGCCCAGTAATGCATATTATGTCGATTCACTTGACCATGATTGGTGAACGTCGACTCATCAGAAAATATTATGTTGATGAAGTTGTTATTGTGCATTTGCGCTAGACCCCATCGACAAAACTGTACACGATTTTCGAAATCATCACCGTGAAGGTCTTGATGCAAACAAATGTGATACGGATGGAATTTGTGACGTTTCAGTATTCGAAAAACACTTCTTCGAGAAATTCCCGAATGGAGTTCAATTTCACGAGAGCTCACGTGTGGATTATTGGCTACTGCAGCTAGTACATTAACTTTCGCATTTTCTCCGCTAACAGTTCTCATTCGATGTCGTTTTTCCCTTGTAACACTTCCCGTTTCTGAGAATAATTTTGTAATGCGTTGAAAATACCTAATGGATGGCGTTGTTCTTTCAGGAAATCGATCTGCATACAAGTCATATGCTTGTCTGGGGTTCTTATGCACTTCACCGTAAATGTAGATCATATCGATCTTTTCAGAAACCGTGTATCGGATATCCATGATTTTCAATTTGTCATAAACCAAGTAATAATCAAATGTAACTGACAAACTGACTTTCAAAATCGTGAATTTTCACTGAACCCCGTCGTTTGTTTACATCGCGTGAGCTCTGAATGGTGGTAATGTAGACGATTGAAATGTGTTGTGTATTGACAACTTTTGTACGAAACATTCTTTTGCAAGACCCTTCGTTTTCGAGTTATTCGAATGTCAGATTCAAAATGGAACAATATCGATTAGAGCGCCATTTTTGCGGATTTCAGGAAAATGGTTCAGACAAAAGTTTCTTAGTTTTTGACCTAGAATCCAAATCTGCAGTAAAAAATATGAGATGCTATTTAAAAAACAAGAGTTGATCTCAGAATGCCCTTGAAGATGAGATTTGAGGTCAAAGCCAAGGCCACCATCGGATGTCCCCCTCGGTACCCTACAACTTTTGTCCGAAAAATTTTCTCGTATCTCACTTTATTTTTGGAAAAAACGCCCGCGACACTTTAAATGCCCCACCCTGTATATATGCATATATCCATATCCTTTATTTTTATATACCTATATATACTCAATTACCATGATTACCATTACCATTGTTATATAGGATTACAATTTGTGAACTCACCTTATCAAGACGACTAACGCACCTTCTCTGCTTTGCCAAATTCCCTACTGGAATTTGTCAAAAAAAGGGGGGAGGTGTAACGAGATCGTAAATTTTTCAAATTTCTCTTCTCTTCTTCTTTTTCCTCTTCTTTCTCTCAGCCCCTGAAATTCTGCAACTATAATTACACGTTCGAATCCAAATAGAAACCCTTCGCTCTACTGTGAATTTTCCTCTCGGGATAGGGTAAAGAAGTTTTCCTATACTCTATTCAAGCTCACACCCAGCGATGAACGAAAGAAAGAGCACGTTGATTTCCCTCCCTATTTATCCCTACTCAAGGCCCTTTCATCCTACGAGCAAAATATTCATCCTCGACTTCCACCGAAGCACCCCGAACCCTTCCGAAGATTTTCACGTCTGCATGCAATCAACCATCCACAAAAAAAAATACAGGAAAATAAAACTCCTTTGAATTGAAATAACGGAAAATAGCGACTTTAAACCGAATAGGTGCCGCCCGCGAGGATGTAAAATGCGAACACTTGTTAATCCAAAGTAACAAAATTTCACCAATACCCTTGTTTTATTGCTGCAGAGATTCATATTTGAAGATATAGGCGAATATGGTCATGAAAGACAAACGGTAAAATTAGAGAATTTCAAACTCGAAAACACGAAAGAATGAGTCATGTCGTAAAAGATGACATTGCGTACAACATTTATCCTAATAAATGTATGCAGTTCTTATTCCTTTCAACGATAACAAATAATTTCTCCTCCCTAACACTTTTCACACACTATCCACATTCAGAATTATCCTCTTTCTCTCCACTTTGAATAAAATGAATAAACTAACAAAACCGAAAAACTTCTCTCATTTTTATAGAACAAAAGAACGTTGTGGAAAAGTAACGACTAACTTAGCCTCTGTTCTAACTTTGAAAGTCTTGATTTTCCCATCCTATAAAAAATTTCTCAAAAATTCCATATTCCCAACTGGTTAATGGACTACCAATATGACAATTGGCCCATGGTTGGCTCAGCATTGGCAACCAATGTTTATCCGATCATTGGACAATTGTTATATAAAAATCCAAACACAAACTCTGACTTACTCCATACCCTCTACCGGCTTATAGGATTGCCGATATGACGATTGACCCATGGTTGGCTCAGCATTGGCAACCAGTGTTTATCCGATCTTGGACAATTGTTATATAAAAATCCAAAGCATCTTTCATGAGAAACATTGCACAACCAACTGACTTTGGATTGACAAATGTTGGATTGTCAAATACTGGCAGCCAATGTTGGCCCGATCTACAGCCATTGGTTGTTCAAAATCTCATATTAAAAGCCATTATGCCTGTAACAATTACAGCAACATGTAAAAGCCCTAAAATATGTATAATCATGATACATGATGCCAATGTTGGCACAAGGTTGGCTCAGCCTTGGGTCAGGATTGGCTGGATTATGCTTTTCTGCGTTCTTTCTTCTTTTTCTCTCTCTTATTCAACTTTGAAAGAGTTCGTCTTGATAAGATGAGGTAAGTAATTTTAAATATATAATATAATATTAACATTTGTAATTTCTAACGAACCATAATGATTTTAACAAACGAAATATATTTCAACTTCAATGTGTAGTTTGTAACACTATAAAAGTAAACTTCTGAATTATGACAAATATTAAATACCTTCTATATTAAACTTGTGTTTGAACCAAATGATAGTTAGTAAATTACTTGTTATTTGTTATATATATTTCACCACAACTACTACCGAATTCAATAATTAACAAATATTACTTATGACACTCTTTTAAAAAACCCATACAATAACCTTAAAGTGCAACTTCTCTAAAAAAACGTCGTAGAAGAACGTTCAAAAAACCCAGTGGAATAGTTTTTAATAGTCTTTTATAATAAGATATGCTAACACAAGTAACAAAATCCCTAATAAACAAAATAGAATAAGTCTGAAAAATAGAAGCTCATGTACAAATAAAATATGTGAATCACTCAAGAAAAGAGAAGGATTCCTTCAAGCAAAAGACAACACCTACGTAGGTAGAAAGGGAAGTGGGCAGTTTCTAAACTAAAAGAAAATGGAGAATTTTCTCTAAGTACAGCCCTCTTCAATAAGCATTTACGAATCCTTTTAAAGATAAAATGAAAGACCTCCTTGCATGAACTCTTTAACCAATCTATTAACTGTTGCATGAACTGTAGTAAATTTTCATCGAGTTCGATTTCCACCACTCACAAAATTTCCCACTTCTCATCTAAAACCGAGGTGACAAGTTAACTAAATTTTCAACAGAGATCACTTCAACTTTGTCTTCGATTCTTTAACAACGAAAAATCCTCAAACCTTACTAGTCACTCTAAATTGATGATTACTATAGTCATCATTGGACCCTAGTAGGGCAACGGCAGTGTTCAAAAACTCAAAACCTTCAACAACCTTTAATACAATCAATCAAACTTGTGATTTATAAAATTTAAACGAAATTCTCAAAAGATATATATAATCAACTGATTTATATCTTCTATCCCCCAAAAGTAAGTAAATTCTATAAAAAATAATGATATAAGGTTCTCTCCTTTTCGATTTGAAATATTTTTGTCATTTGTAAAGTCATCCGAAATTGATATACATAGGGTCTTTATTTGTTAAATTCATAGTGTCTTTTCTTTCTTTTTCAGTGGAAATCGAACTCAAGGGTAAAATCTTGCATTTAGAAAACATTATAAATGCAAGTAAGCGTAGAATCGCTGAAAAACATCAGCGTATTCGTACAAATACGCTTGACCTCAAAGGAAAAAACTTAAATTCATACTTAGCGAATCTAAAAGCTTCAGAGAATTTGTTACAAAAGAGTATAGTTAAATTAAATGAACTACAATTATGATTGCAATCCCTGGAAGTTAGAAGCATTTTACAAACGAAACACATCAAAGATCCACCTTCCAGAACTCCTTGTGAATTGTTATATAATAGAAATAGTTGTACTCCTTGTAAAAAATAGTAAATTCATCCCCTATTAGATTCAATACCTTTCAAAAAAAATATTCATCTAATTCCCTCTTCCTTGAAATCCCTTCTCATGAGAAAATAATGATGAAATTCGTGATTAAATGAAGTCCTTGCGTTTGAAGCAGGATTCATCGCGAAACTGAATTTTCTCATTCCTTCCCTAAATCCCCTTTTCATCACTTTAAAATTCTAATTTCACATATTCACTTACTTTCCTTGCATGAATTAAAATATTATTTACATGAATAGATCGAATTGACTACTGGGCGAACCCCAGAGAAATTCATCTATCAACTCTCACTACTTTTATGTATTTCAGGTTTATAAATTGGTTATCTCTATCTCTCTCTCTCTTTCTCATCTCTCAATATATATATATACATATATATATATTCTGTCAAAATTTCAACTTCTGGGCCAACAGAATCGACATTCTGAGCCAACAGAATCGACAATACAAATATTTCTTTTCAAATTCCCGGCTAACAGAATCGATAAATTCCAATTTCCCTTTTCAAATTCTCGGCTAGTAGAATCGTGATTCTTTCATCACAACTTATACACTGAAATTACTAACGATAAGACTTCTCTGAATAACATTTCTTATTCCTTTTTATTTTATTCTAAAAATCTTGCATGTTCTATTCCTCTGTAATACTAATTTTGAATACTGGAACGAAGATTTGTCTACTGGGCAAACCCCAGAGTGAAAACTATCTTTCAAAAATCCAAGTTTCACTACAAAACTTATTTTGAGTAACCCTCAGAATAAATATTATGTAGAAATCTCATTTTATCAGTTCTTTCTCTTGCCTTATACCTTTTCTATGAAAACTTTTCTCTTTTCTTGAGTGGAAAACTATCAGTATTTCATGTAGTTTTATTGTTATTTGAACAACAAACAAATCAGCTAAATTTCTAAAAAAGAAGGAGGTTATTATCAGAAACAAATTTATTTAAAATTAATCAAATCTAATTCATTTAACTAAGACCCTTCATTCATGTAATCCCTAGTTTTAAGAATAAATCCACCTACATTTCAGCATAAAAACGTAACATTTTTCATTCCACAATATCCTCTTCCCAGTCCTTGTCTAGGATTATTTTCCTAGCTGAAGTGGGAGTTCAAAGGGAGCATCGGGCTTCGATTCGGTGTTTTCCTTTAACTATCCGTTTGTTATAGAGAAACTAAAAAGTTTCGACGTAACACATGTGTATTCTATGTCACCTATATTTTAGGCATGAAACTGTATCTCGCAAGCTCCCATATGCTCACATACAGAGCACGATGTATAAATGGGCACAATTTCTGCATCCGAAAACTCCTAAAACAATGAAATTAGAAGAATTTGTGACGAAATTGAAGGATCCTGCATGGGAAGATTTGACAAAGGATAATGAATATAAATTAACTCCAGAATACGTACAATCACCAGACAATTCAGGCGCTGCAGTTTTCATAGATTCCAGTTTTGTACAAGAGTTGAGTGGAATTTGAAGGATACATTGCGATGCTACGTTTCGTTCTGTACCCAGGATTGATAAATGTTATCGGTTTTTAACAATTCTGGTCCAAATTTATGGACCTGTGAGTTCGATTTTCAACCGTTAAACACCAAGTAGACATTTCATCATTTTAAATCCAGCCATAATATAATTAATGAGTTCGTAAGAGTTTGGTGTTTTTGGGAAGTCTTCATTATGACCACACCAAATGAGCACCTTATGAATCCATCGTGTTCAAGGAGGATATATACAAAATATATATAACAATATGTATACATGAAACCCTTGGCGGAAATGATTTCAAAAGTTTTCATAAATTTCTCATGTAAGTTTTTCATAATTTCTCGTAAACTCCCAAACCCTAGAGAAATTATAAGAATTTTGTCATAATTTCTGTGGGAATTTGGAGTTCATGAGAAATTATGAAAAAAAAGTTTTTTATAGGAAATTTGTGGAGAATTATGAAATCATTTTTCCTAGGGACATTTTGCAACAACAAAATGCAATGTTTGAAATATTTTCCGAACGTTTTGTGCTATGCGATATATTTTAGACAGGTTTTAGGTGTCTTCTCTCACAGCAAATTTACCGATTCCTCTGTTCCCTCCACGTAAACTCCACGGAGCTAGACGTTATCCACGTGAAGATCACGGAAATGCGACGGAGAGACCGATGGGTGCGCTGTTAGGGTTCCATAACACTTTTAGATAATTTTTAGACTAATTATTGTCTGAAACTCATCTGAAAGATATTTTCAACATGTTTTCCATGTAAAATGTGTCTCTAAGACATCCCATACAGCACACCAATTTAGGAAGAATTCGTAAAGAGTTCAATTGGAGTTTGAAGAATTCATTATGGATTCTCAAAAATTCTTTTTGAGCTTCTGTAGTGTGTGGGATCTTTTGGATGCGAGACATATTGAAGATATCTTTTACATGAGTTTCAAAGAAGAAACATAGGTGTGAAACTTATCTGAAAGTGCTGTGCAATACAACTAACACCTGTTCAAAAGATATCGCAAAACACAAAATGTTTATTGGGAACTTGCATATTATTTTCTCTCCTGTTCGACATCTTGGCCGGTTATGAATCATAATGTATGATTATTGGTCCCTATAACAGAGTCTGTCTAACTCGCGATTTGGCGACCAATTGGTCAAGTTTAATTCCGTCTGGAGTCTGGAGATGGTGAATCAAATCAGAGTCGTCGAAAGTCGTTACACAATTCGCAGGATTGCAGTGTATTTGGAATATCCACAGATGCGCTCAACCGTTTCCGCCATTTGCAGGCGTTACGTCATTATTTAACAGACTTTATCATAGAAACTCGAGTTATGTCAACGTACTTATTGTTTTTCACGATTTTTTGTAGGCTATACCTATCATGTTCGCTCTAATGAGTAATAAAACTGAGATGCTTTATACAACGGTGCTCCAATATTTTTATGAAAAAACGTTACGAATATTTATATTCTCACTTCATATCATGTGCGATTTTGAAATTGCTGAACGTAACGCATTCAAAGTGGTTTTTGCAGATATCGACATCAACGGTTGTTTATTCCATTACGCCCAAGTAAAGTTTTATTGGTGATTATAAAATTGTGTGATTTTATGCAAATATCATAACATTCATGATAGTTTCCCCCAAATGATACATGAATGAATGCAGTGATCCCAGAATGCGGGAGATGGAAGCCCCCGTCGCCGATTACCAATTCAAAACGCTTATTGAAAACCTTAGAGCATTAGGAGCCTTCCGAAGCGGCTGATCTGATCTGATTTGGGTGATCGGATCAGCTTCTCAACCAATCAAAAAGCTTGAAAAGTGATCCGGACCACTTGGATCAGTTACTTCGGAAGGCTCCTATAACTACTACTGGAGCGAATGTGGTTCGACCAAACCTACACCAAAAGTGTGGTTCGAGGTTTGGCGAGTGAGAAAGTTATAGAATAGTCAAGACCCTAGTAACACAGCATTCGCATAGCATGCTGAGAATATTCATAGCACATGCATAGGACATTCAATGTGCTAAGAAGGTTCGCAGAACATGCTATGACATTCGTGTGTTACTTGGGGACAATCTGTCTAATTGATGCTTATTGGCTGCCTCAATCGAAAGCGATACTAGTGGCGTGGCAGCAGCCAAATCTTTTATGACAGACTACGGGTAACCACTTCGATTGATTCAAAATATCGCTCTGTACAGCACTTGCACTTGAAACAAAGAAGTGCTGTACAGAGCGATATTTTTCTTACATTGAAGCGGTTGCCTATAGTTCGTCATAAACGATCTGGCTGCTGCCACATCACTAGTATGCCCTCAATACGAAATTCTCGCTCCAGTAATATATGCTCTTAGTTGAGAACCATTGCTTTTTTCAAATGTTCTGGAAGTTTGAATCGTTTATAGAAACGAAATAAAAATTAAAACCCACAAAACCTGATAAATCATCATTATTTATCTTCTCAAATTAACTCCTTGGAACTGAAAATATCTTTCAAATAATGTACCGCAAAATTTTGTGTCTCGAATAGCTGAGTATTTTGTCATTCGATTACTGATTCGTTCGAGTAAACGATTCAAACTTCAGCAACATTTTTTCAATACTTCTCTATAAATAATTTTAGGCGCAGAACTAATGCTATCAATTCGGCGTTATAATTTTCTGTACTCGTAATGATATTTCCCAATTTATAGGCTCTTCTGAGAAAATGTAGAAAAATTGGGTTACAAAAAAAAATTTCGAAATCAGACGAGAATCAAAAAATCTCTGCAAATTTTATATTGAGAAGAATGATTGCTCTTGCTTTTTTACCACAAGACAAGATTCTATTGGGTTTTGAAATCATCAAAAGTGAAGCGTGTGGATCACTTCCAGGATTATTTGAATCTTCCTTTACGTATTATGAAAAATTCTGGATCAGAAAAATCCTACCAGCGGGCTTTTCATTATTCAAACTGGCAGAATAGACGAATAATCAATCTGAGACCTTACATCGAACTTATAATGTTTTGTTTCCACTCCGTGGAAATGGATACGTTAGTATAATTTGTAGAGTACACGGTTTGAACAAATGTTCGAGCAACGAGATGATATTGTATTTAATCACAGAAAATGAATAAATGGTTTTCTAAAAGAATATATAATTCATGATCAGATAATCCTTCCATGATTTGATTTTCATCTTGTACACTAATAATGAAGATTCAGATGAACTGCTTCCCCAGATAGCACAAATGATCTTTTTCAATCCCTAAAGACTGCTCAAAGAATTGTTAAACAATCCCCGTTATCAGCTCTGAAAATGGATTCAATGTGGATGCAATGGATTCAAAATGAATACAAATGTATGCATGAAATGTATCTATTTTGAATCCCCAAAGAATTCTTTATGAACTGCCAATATGAATTCTTTCTGAAACACCTAGGTCTTCATCAAGAATTCAATTTGAATCCAATGTATTCATAAAGAATTCATTTTCACTGTCATAAACTGGAGCTCTTAGTGGGGACTCTTGTGCTATCTGGGTTATATGTGAATGTCATTAATCTTCTAAAACTATCTTCATTTTTGAGGAAGAATTTTATTGAGAAATTATTCTAGCATTCATGTACCAAAAAAGAGTTTTAAAATACAGCCAAACAATACAAGTATACTTGATGAATTCATATGTAGCAGAAAAAGTTTTTTTGAACGGTCTCCGTTATGGCCACAAAAATGGATGCCGTATAAATTCATCTCACAGCAAATGAATTCATAAAGAATACCCGAAACACTAAATGAATCAAAAATCAATATCATTTTGTACAGTCATAACGAGAGTTCATTTTGGACTACGTTGAGCTGTCTAAATAATCAATAAATTACTACTTCTTTGAAACTTCAATTATTCCATAAAGCAATGTAGTGAAGTCTATATTACCCAAAAAACCTTTTGAATAATTCTCTATGTACGGAAAAAATGATTCAGTTGCAGCAGCCAAGTGGCTAGCATGGACATGGGCAGGCATCAAATTAGCCCCTGCAACTGAATTTTAGCTGTTACAGCAAATAGATTAGCTCCAAATGCCAATTTTCTGTCTGTCATAACTAAAATCTAGCTGCAGGAGCTAACTAATTGGCTTCCCGTGTCCGTGCTAGTCACTTGGCTGCTGCAGCTAAATTGTTTTCTTCTTTGTGCCATTGATACATCCCAAGCAACACAAGAAGTTCTAGTACATGTACAGGACCATTCTTAGAGTGTTCAAGCATATTCTTAGAATTTCTTGTATTACTTGAGATGATGATAAGAACTGGTTGTAAGGATTCATGATATCAAATCATCTCAGTATTGATTTTACAGAAAATTCCAATTCACATCATTGGCACTTTCCCATACAGCACTAGGTCTTTCAATAATATATCAGAATCTAGGATAAAAAATCTAAAAGAACGCAAACAGTTATGAAATAATTTGTTTAGATTCTCAACAAAACTGAACGATTTACTTCCGCCCTGATTGCAAAACGTGTCTCTGGGACGTTTTCTGAACGTTCAAAAAACCTCCCCTACGTTTCATAAACCTTCCATAAACGTTCCAGTGTTACGTTTTGCTATCTGGGCGTTCACTAGGTGTTTTTGTCCCAATTCCTACCAGGGAAATATCTCCGTTACAAAAGTGGACATAACAACGTATTTGGAAAGGGTTTGAAACTTTCCAATATCCGCTTTCGTAACAGAGATATTCCTAATACATCACTGAAGGATTTGGTGCTTTATTGATATAATATCAGGGTGCATTGGGGTTTAAAGAAATTGGGAGTTCAAAATGTATGATGTGTATCATTGTTTGTGATGATAATTGTTTAAACAACAGGTTTTGTCAATTTGAATGTGCGTTGTCATGAAAAGTAGTTAGTCGATATGAAATCCGACATTTATAGTTCGTCCTTTCGGATAGTATTTACAATATCTGATGAAGAAATTCAATCGTTTTCTATCGAATTTTATCAGCAGGGATAAATCATGAAGTCGGGATTCCAATCAGCTCAGATACACTGAGGAAATACATCCATGTGCTCGAATACGGCGTATTTGGATACCCTGGCAGAAACGAAATGTTCACAACAACACGAAATGTTGCAGAAATTGTTAATGAATGTACACTGAACTTACACTATATTTCTTCCAGAATATAGCGAAATCCCGTATGTAGTCCCTAGCAGAGATTAAGGTTGGGAATTGGATGGGCCCCAGCTAGTTTTCCTAGATCTTCAGCTAGTTTCCAGCTAGTTTTGTAACGCACTTTCTAGCCTGTGCCCACCCAGATGTCCCAGGAAACTACTAGATTCTCGTTCAAATTGCTAAATGTGAAATCATGTTTTCTCAATAAAATCACAACTATGAATAAGATAAAAATGTTCCTTGTGATGAAATCGTAAGTCAAGTACGTTGCTTTTGGATTTATTCCCATAAAATGCTCTCGAGTGATGAATTCATCGGTTGAGCTTCCTCTTATCCCTCCGGTCGGATTTATCATCGGCCTCATCGTAACTGTACGATCAGTTGAAGCATGAAAAATTCACATTCCCATCTAGTACATGGATGGTAAATGGGACGCCCAGACAAATTTCTACTAAGGGTTGTCCTAACTAATGCATAGATAAGAATCAACTGCATATGATTGAATGAATGGCCATTGAATTGGTTCAAAATTGTAAATCAATTGATCCAACAAGATCCTGAATTTCATATCCAAATATGCAGTATTTGAGTACACGTATCCTTTGTCTTAGTGTAGTATAAATCTCTTTGATGTATTCATGAACCATCATTTGAGGATTCTTGAAGTTTCGAAGGTATTCACTGTGAACTCATTTTTAATTGTGATGTCTGTTTATGGTGAGTCCATTATTCTGAATTATCACATGAATAATTATCAATTATTTCAGGAACACGCATGCAAGTACACAAAAACGCTCGTGAAAAGTATGTAACTCACAAAAGTGGTGTTGTATTTCAAAGAAAGAAAAGAAATACACTTCTGGTATCAGAAATACAACAAGTTCAAGAGCAAGTATCTATAGCAGCATTATCAATTGAAAACTTCTTGGAAAAATTGAGTACTGAATTGAAAAATTACATATACCAGATAGAATATCACGTAAAAGATGGAACTTCCGAAGAATTCGATTCTCCTGATTCTGAAATCGAAACTACTGAAAATCTCAAGTCTTGTGAGTTAATCTTCATTCATCATGATTCATAGAGCAGAAAATTGCTATTCATTATGAATGCATGAATTGTGTTTATCACCAGAATCATCCAATATTGATATAAACATAACTTGTAAATATTCTCAAGTAACACAAAAACTTCTCAAAATTCTTGAAATCATTCTGTGATCATGCATGGAATGTTTAGATAAGCACAGTTGCCAATTCAGCGAATTTTTCTTCCTCGTTAGAGGGAAGTTTTGTGATCGTTTCACAGGTTAAAAGAACCTGTGGTTCCTATTGAACGTGCAAAATTTGGATTCACATTCAATCGGTTTTATTCGGAACCGATTGAAACCGATTGAATTCAAATCCGGATTTTGCACGTTAAGTAGAGATGAATAGATTTTTTTAATCACGGTAAAAAAATGTTAATCTCCAAAATGAAAATTTCGTACACCAAAGTGTTTCTCCGAGCTCGCGGGAAAATTTTGGTTCTGTGTATCCTGGTGAAAAAATACGCTCGTGATAAGCGTATACAAAGCTTGAAAGAAGCGTAAAACTGTTCCAACCTTCTCTTTGTGAAGCTCAAGGAGTTCGCTCCACAGGGCGTAATGAGATCATACGTTCAATAGAAGTTCGATCACCGCTTCTCACAATTTCACGGAGAGTGATTATTCTGTTTCATAGAGATGCCAGTCTACGCTTTAAGATGCTTCTACACGACGCACGTTTGCAGCAGTGGTACTTCGATGCGCGCCGCAGAAAACCACTGTGCACGTTGTTGATTTGTTCACGTTTCCAATGTGCTCTGCAAATGTGGAGTACTTAATTTGCTAACGCATGCGCAGAACCGAGCATTGAACTCTATACATACTGGAATGACCACTCCCTAGATTAGCGCTGTCAGAGAGAGAAGTCATATACGTAGTGAATGTACGACAGTCATCGCCTTAACCTGGCACTTACTACCTTAGCTAAAAACATGGATGATTTCCACAATTTTTGTAGCAGAGGTAGTAAGTGGCAGGGTCAGGCGATGTCTTTTGTACATTCACTGCTTTTTCTCTCTCTGACGAAGAATTTCTATTGAATATCTGGGGAGTGCTCATTCCAGTATGTATACAGTTCACTGGAACCGAGTAATTGCCAAAATATGTCGGTTCATGTTGATGGATATTACAGATCCCCTTCACGCTCAATATAAATTTTGTGGAATTGAAGAATTTCCTCTTTGAGTCTGCTCATGAGCTCCACAACTCTCTTTACCATCTGCTTCCTTTACTTTCTTCATTCGCTCCATACCACTTTATCCTATGCTTCTTTCACCTTTTCCATACGCTTTTTCGGGAGAGGGTTTTTATACGCTTCATTTGTTTCAACCTTCGCTTGAAATACGCTTCTCACACGTTTATTTTACTTTTATCTCACTTTTCTTTTACGCTTCATTATACGCTTTCTTTACGCTTCTTTTAAGCTTCCATTTTCACCAAGGTATGTCTGTTTGTGGGTGTGTCTTGCTTTGGAATACAGTATCGAACTTTCTACGTTATCAATAGATTCCCCATCGACATCCAGTACTGGGGTTCTTCAGGATTCTCAAAACTCATGAAGTTTAGTTCAGGATAATGCGCGAACACTTCTCAATCCGGGGAAAAAGGTATTGATCGGAATTTCTAAATCTCCCAATGGCTCAACAGTTGTGAAACTGAACAAGGTTCTATCCTAACAATCTGCAATCAAATTTGTCGTGGAATGAGAAAATATATTCAATAAGTAAATTTAATTCTGTCTCTTTGCATTGCGTATTCTTATAATCGTCTTCGCATTATGTTTTGTATTCTACGATTCCACCAGTGAGAATGATATTCACTGGAATTGGTTGGATCAATTTTTTTTCATTTACAAAGAATATTCAAAATGTTTCCTGACGCGACAAATGTATTTAACAACACAAAGATGTATATTTGTTCGTTGTTTCAAAAACATGGTTCTTATTGACGGATGAAATATTAATTTATAATTTAGAGTATGTAAAAAAAGCATCACATGCAAAATAAACAGAACAAAATAGAACAAACTGATATACTACGGATGAATTCGTTTTTAGAGAACAATTAAATGTTGATTTGAACATCACAAGTAAAGAAAGTCACAATCAATACAGTATTCAAATTATGAATATTGTTATGTATTTATGTTGTGTGTTGTTGTGTTGATTTTTGTTCCGAACGGATAGTGAATATTCAATTTGCATGCACACTACACGGAGAAAAACGTATCTTGAAAAATACTATTTCAGCGTTGGTCTGATCGGAGTCAAAATATTTACATGACTAAACCTTTAAAAGTACCATAATGGTTTGGTTGGATTGGGGGAATTGGGTGTAACTCCGGTAATTTCAATAAATTGATTGAACTTGATAATGGTTTGGATTTTTATCAGGAAGGTACCATACTTCTTTATAAAAGTCCAAGAAATTATCATAATTTCGAAAATTTGTTCACGTAGAATTACTATATCTGATAGTATAATATAGGAGGATCCTTGCATATTCTACTACAGATATAGTAATTTTTCAGAAAGTACCGCAGTAAATGTCATCATAAAGGAAAGTCTGTCCCGTACTTGCTAACAATATAGTAATTTATAATATAACATTCCTCTCCGTGCAGAAATGTCCGGTGCTGTACGAGGAGTTTCTCGAAACCGTCTTCAAGAATTAAGTTGTTGAAGTATTCTTCACGAACTCTGTGCTCTCTGGGAAGTAATGACCAAGGAGATTCAGCGTCGGTCTGAGCTGAGTCCAAATATCTACGTGAACAAATTTTTGAAATTATGATAATTTCTTGGACTTTTATAAAGAAGTATGGTACCTTCCTGATAAAAATCCAAACCATTATCAAGTTCAATCAATTTATTGAAATTACCGGAGTTACATCCAATTCCCCCAATCCAACCAAACCATTATGGTACTTTTAAAGGTTGAGTCATGTAAATATTTTGACTCCGATCAGACCAACGCTGAAATAGTATTTTTCAAGATACGTTTTTCTCCGTGTAGTGTGCATGCAAATTGAATATTCACTATCCGTTCGGAACAAAAATCAACACAACAACACACAACATAAATACATAACAATATTCATAATTTAAATACTGTATTGATTGTGACTTTCTTTACTTGTGATGTTCAAATCAACATTTAATTGTTCTCTAAAAACGAATTCATCCGTAGTATATCAGTTTGTTCCATTTTGTTCTGTTTATTTTGCATGTGATGCTTTTTTTACATACTCTAAATTATAAATTAATATTTCATCCGTCAATAAGAACCATGTTTTTGAAACAACGAACAAATATACATCTTTGTGTTGTTAAATACATTTGTCGCGTCAGGAAACATTTTGAATATTCTTTGTAAATGAAAAAAAATTGATCCAACCAATTCCAGTGAATATCATTCTCACTGGTGGAATCGTAGAATACAAAACATAATGCGAAGACGATTATAAGAATACGCAATGCAAAGAGACAGAATTAAATTTACTTATTGAATATATTTTCTCATTCCACGACAAATTTGATTGCAGATTGTTAGGATAGAACCTTGTTCAGTTTCACAACTGTTGAGCCATTGGGAGATTTAGAAATTCCGATCAATACCTTTTTCCCCGGATTGAGGAGTGTTCGCGCATTATCCTGAACTAAACTTCATGAGTTTTGAGAATCCTGAAGAACCCCAGTACTGGATGTCGATGGGGAATCTATTGATAACGTAGAAAGTTCGATACTGTATTCCAAAGCACTTGCTAGCAATATAGTCATGTATTATATAACATTTCTCTCCGTGTAAGTTGCCTCTACGTTGCTTCTACGTGGCATCTCCCATAATGAAGTATATTTTGTTGTATCAACGATGGGCTGATAGAGATATTGAAAGTTGTTTTATTGGCAGTGTACTTTTCTTTCTCGTTATATCCCAAGATCTGAAAATTGAGAGAAAAACTCGGATCATGTCACACATATGCGTACATGCTCAATGAAATTTGTTCATGTAAATCAATGTTTCGCTTACTCGTCCATCATAGCTTTCACCTTAGATTTCAGTCTTCGCACAAAACTTTCGATACTTCACTTCTTCTCCTAGACAACTGTTTACAAAATTTTTGGAAAATCTTGACATGCAGTTGGATGTTGAACAGGAACCATCATCACCAGGAAATATGCAGCAGAATTGGGAGGCTGTTGAACTCAGAATTTAGAGATAGGGAATACATAAATGAGATTACTTGATTGACACGATAAATAAACAATAACATATGATATGAATAATAATTCATTTATTCATTCATTCAAATTGAATTACTGACAAAATCCGCGTTTTCTAATTATTTTTTCAATTTTTTGAATGAATGAATAGGAATATTCACTTTGAAATTACAGTTGGAAGATTTTCAACCATAACCTTACATCGTGAACTCATTGGATTCAATCCCTGCTGAAGAAAAGTATGAAAATGGATGAATTTGGATAGAATCGTAATCCGTACTTGGGATCCTATTATCCGAAGCTATCCGATTTCACCCGAGAATAAGACATCGCAATCCACTTGCATCCAGATTCATCCACTAAGGAAACAGCCCTATCATTTTGAAACCAAAGTTTGGATCAATATGAGAATATCGTATCCGTTTGAATCTGTTCCTATCCTGAGCTCGCATCTCATACATTTTTGCCTGAAAACCGGATGGATACCTTGTTCAGATTGATCCGCATTGGGAAGACCAATCCTTTTCAATCCATTAGATGTACGACATGTCAATTCGAACTATTCCGATAGCATTGGAATATTGAAGTAATGAGATCCATCCGATTGGTTCTGTAAATGAGGATGATGATCGAATCCGGGAGTATCTGGATGGGGTCGTCAATCCAGTCTCATTTGCAAAATGAATATGATTCCTATCCGGAACGATGCTGCTCAATTCCCGATTTCAGGACTGCCTCCCAAATCCTTTGCCATCCGTAACTCCGAACAGATACTGTATCCGAATAGATCCGAAAAATGAATTGCATCCACTTCTATCATGAATCCAGGCGCACAGTCAATACGAAGGGATCCGATTTTATGTGAATATTAGAGCACTGAGATGAATCCGTTTTCATCCACGATCGTGGATCAAGATCGAATCCAACATGCTCCTAAGTGATATTTCAATCCACTGTTATATTCAGAACGTATTCAATTCTCATCCGAATGTATCCTACCCTATTCAAGATTTCACGAATTATTACCGAATCTATTCTCATCCGTAATTACAAACCTACCCTCTTATCCGAATATATCCGCATGACGAACCGCGTGCACTTCTGTCCGCAATCTCCACATGGATCCAATACGGAGACATCCTATTCCTTTTTAATATAATAGCACTGAGATGAATCCGTTTTCATCCGGGATCGTGGTCCAAGATCGAATCCAACATGCTCCTAAGTGATATTCCAATCCACTGTTATGTTCAGAACGGATTCAATTCCCATCTGAATGTATCCTACCCTATTCAAGATTTCACGAATTCCACCCGAATCTATTCTCATCCGTCATAACAAACGGATAGTGAATCCGAATAGATCCGAATGATGAACCGCGTACACTTTTATCCGCAATCTCCACACAGATCCAATACGGAGATATCCTGTTCCATTCTAATATGGGAACGTACCCATACCACGTGACCCATTTTTGACGATTTTTACCCCCTCCCCCCTTGGTGACCATCCGTAGTATATGAGAAGACACTCCCTCCCCCTCTAGTTTTCACGTAGTACTTCATAAATGCGGTTTTCAATCATTTTTTGCAAATTAAAAGTTGAAAAAAAAAATCAATTTGGCTCATATTTTTTTTTATTAATATCGTGATTTTCAAAAGTGCTAAACGCTGCGCGCAATATCTGAATATAGCTCGAAAAAACCCGATATTTCCTTTAGAGGATATTGGCTACGTGACGCAAACCTAGCCCCCCTGCCCCCTGTGACCAAGCGTGGTACTTTGAAAATCCCCCCCACCCCGCTGAACGGGTCACGTATTATGGGTACGTTCCCTATAAAAGCACTGAGATGAATCCGTTTTCAACCAGGATCGTGGATCAAGATGGATTCCAACATGCTCCTAAGTAATATTTCAATCCACTTTTATATTCAGAACGTATGAAATTCCCATCCGAATGTATCCCGCTCTATTCAAGATTCCACGTCTTCTTCCCGATACTATTCTCATCCGTGATCACAAACGGATACTGTATCCGAATAGATCCGAATGATGGACCACCGTAATTCGTGTGTTTCAAGAGATACGTTTTCGCTTATGAATGAAAAATACATAATATGTTCTGTTGTTACATGCGTTACCAAGATGATCGTTGATTAACATAACTTGTATGTTTTACCTGAATGATGATTAATACGGAATTCAAGAATAAAATATGCAAAAAAAAGCTTTGGTACTCCGCGCAATAAAAAAACAGACTCAAAAGCACTTAATTTGCTCCGATTGGCACGCTCTGGTCGCAACAAGCATCAAATTCAAAAGAACGTGTCGATAATCGACTGCTGGTGTGGACACATCATTTTTTTGAAATAAGGTAAAAATGTAAAGGGTTGATGTTTGAATACTTTTGGACAATAGGAGTAAAGGGTAATATGAAATAGAAGATAACATGAACTTTTCGTAAACTGATTCCATTAACTTTAGAATACTTCTTAAACATTGAGGTTAAAAGGGGAGGACAGTTACCGAAATTACGATTAGAGCATTTATCAGCTAATTTTCACATTCATTTTTTCACTTCATGAACTTATTCTTTTATTTTCACCTCTTGGAGTATTTGATGTCCAAAATATATTTGGGAATTTTTTGAATTATGTCATTTTCATATTTTTTTTCTTGAGGGACTTGAAATCTTTCTCAATTTGATAATCACCCATAAACGTCGAAACCCAGAAAACACAGATTATAACATGCACTCGAAGAGCGACGTTGGATTAGGTGTTGCACGCGATTTGTTAGTACACTGAGAAAACAACGCATCTGGATTCGCGTTTGAATGTGGATCATATGCGTGCCTAGGAAGAGCTTCAGGTGTTGTGTAGGAATTATCATTATGTTATTGTGAAATTACTCAGATATTTCAGATACTCAATTATGTTCTTATTGAATTCCTAGCAACATTGTAAAAATCGCACAACAACAGTTCAGTAATGCTTGCTTGGAAACTTTTGTTATCTGGGCCCTGAATTGTAAATAATTATAATTCTGGAAAGGAACATACAATAATGATTCACTTTTTCCTTAAACTTACATTTCTCCTACATAAGTGGGTTGAACAAAGACACAAACAAAACGATTCATGACAAATTATTCGAAAATGAAGCAATGAAATGGAAATATCGCTCTGTACAGATCTTTGTCAATCAATAAAGATGGTCTATACCCCAAGAGAACAAGATGGCCGCCAAACGTTCAATAAACATTCATGAAACGTTCGATAAACGTAGGGACATTTCTACGTTCAAGGAACATTTAACGAATGTATGTGAACGTTCCACGAAGGTTCGGAGATCTTGGTTCTCTTGGGGTACAGAGCGATATTTTTATTTTATTGCTTCATTTTCGAATAATTTGTCAGAAATCGTTTTTGTTGTGTCTTTGTCTAACCCATAGGTCGCTAGTATTCCCTTAAGGTAGTACTGAAGCAATATACTGTCCCAGAACCCGCGGACCAGATTTCACAGGTATATTCTTCAGTCAAGATGCAGTCATTTCCCGTTTGAAAACAATTTTTTTGACGCTTAGTTTTGGAGATATGAGCATTTTTAGATTTCTCTTTCAAATCCAAATCATTCAAAGGCACTGTGTGCTACATAATTGGGCTTCGCGCCATTCTCTGAGTTGGAAAACGACGAATCTGTGGAAAAGAAATTAAACTATTTCATCATTGTTAGTTACGGAGCTGGAGTGATTTGAAATTTTTGAGCTTTCAGCCAATCAGAATTCAGCAACTTCAAATCGCTCAGCTCCGGAACTATCAATGATACAATAGTTTAATTTTTTTCCACAGATCCGGCATTTTTCAACTTAGCGAATGGTGTGAAGCCCAATTATGTAGCACACGGTGCCTTTGAATGATTTGGATTTGAAGAAAAATCTAAAAATGCTCATATCTCCAACACTCAGCGTCAATAAAAGTTTTTCCAAACGGGAAATCACTGCATTTTGACTGCAGAATATACCTGTGAAATCCGGTCCGTGAATTCTGGGACAAACTGTATATAGGTAAAAATTTGGTTAACCTAGCGTACATGAAAGAAAAGTTCGAAATATTTTCATCTCAGCGCATTTAACACGGAAACTTATGGAAAGTCACAAATTTTTTTGGAATTTAACGAAAAACAAGTTGTGTGAACTTTTTTCTCATGTACTGTATGTTCTCAACATTTTTACTGAGTCCTTTTTAAACCAGTTCCTATAAGTATACGGAATTCTATACGAATCTGAACGGTAATTCCATTTGCTTCAGTACTACCTTAACGTGCCGTTAAATTCCACCTTGGTAAAAGTTTTATGACAATTTTTAGGACGATAGAACAGAGATATGGAATTACAGGACTCAACGGTTATAATTCATCACGAAAAAGTATGAAAAACGCGAAGAAAAAGGTATATTCCAAGGTAACATACTTTCTGAAGATTCAGCGTTGGTCTATCCTGAGTAAAAATATTTACATAAACAAAAATATCTTGAGTACCTTGAGCAAAATAACCATACTTTTTGTTTAAAAGCCCAAGAAATTATGGTACTTTTGGACATTTGTTTACGTCAGGACTGGGAAAAAATCATGATTTGAAAAAAAAACAAATTAATCGGATTTATTTGAATTCAATCAATAATTTTTTACTTATTCAAATTGGATTTTTTTAATTTTTTTCTTCACATCTTCTGAGATCATCTGGTTACATCTCATCGTAAAAAACTTCACTTCATCATAGTAAATTGTAATCAAATGCTGGAACAGTGAAGGTTGTGGTACTTTTATTTCCAACAGGGTCGGAATGCAGTTGAACATTCGAGAGATTGTGTTCTGATTGGTTCTCAAATATCGAGGAATCTCTGCACTATAACTATCAAAAATCTAGGAAGGAATGTACAGGGGCATTGTGAATAGATATAGATAAAATACTTCCCCAAAATTGAAAAAATCACAAAATTGATTGTTTCATTCATTTTTTTACAGATATCATTTGCTTTAAATCGTGATTTCAATCAACGATTTTACTCAGTTGATTCTAATCATCCCAGCCCTGGTTTACGAAAATATTTTGACTCAGGTCAGACCAACGCTGAATCTCCATAAAATACGCTATTTTTCAAGATCCCTGGGCCATTTCATGAGAAATTAACATTGATTCTTTGAATTACTGTGGCGTAATTGTTTTTATCATTCTATATAAAAAAAATATTCTACGTGTCTCCCCATTTTGTTTATGCCACCTCCATTTCCGAGTTACGAATTTTTGCAATTTTTTCAATGTAAAGGCTTCACTTATTTTGCAGCGTGAATACCTCGAACACTGTTGGTTGCAGAAAAAATCTTCCCGGAGATAAAATGTAGCATTCCATTCATATCTTCAGAAAAATCGAACAAAAAAATAGGATTGATAAACCTTGGATAAGAATAATAGAAATTAAAAGGATACGAGCTCACCGGTCGAACACGGATTTTCTTGACTAAATTACTCACAACTGAATTCATGAAACGATCTGAAATTTGCAGGGATGATTCTTGGAGACTTTCTCTGTATGGCTACAGAATCCGAATTTCGAATTTCAAAAACAATGTTTTTTTTCAAAATTTTATTTTCAAAATCCAAAATTCGGGCTCTTTAGCAACACAGATGAAGTCTCAAAGAAACCCCCCCCCCCCCTTCAGTCCCTGAAAATTTCAAATCACTTCATGAATTCAATTTTGAGTAATTCTGTCAGAGAAATCCGTGTTCGGTCGGTAAGCTCGTAAGGGGATACTAGCGTTACCATCTGAGCACGATGGTTAGAAAAGGACACGCCCATACGATAGAAAGAGAGGACTGATGACATCGCTAGTATCACCTTACAGCAAGTAATTCTGAATAATTTTTGAAGATTGAATCTGCGAGACTTTTCAATATTCTGATCTCTAGATCTAAGATTCTAGATTTTAGATCTTCTAAAATGATTTTATGAATAGCCATCAGATTTCAACTTGAGCAGTCATTTTTTCAAGTTTTGGACATCCAATAAACATTTTGTGTCTTGCGATGTCTTTTACATGAGTTTAAGATGTCTTGCGCAACGCTTTTACATATTTTTGAGATGTCTCTTTTGGAGGTCTTTTAGACATCTTTTCAACCAAAGAAAAGTTTTATACATCTGAAAGTGTTGCGCAAGACTCTTAAACTGATCTGAAAGACATCGAAAGACAGGAAATGTTTACTGGGCAGTCAATTGTCAAAATATGTGTACATGCTGGTAGTTTGTAAACAATGAAAAACTCATTTACCCCCAAATTGAACTTATTCAATATACATAAACCATAAAATCATTCGGAAATTCATCTATGAAGTATGTGTTCGCTCAAGAGAATGAATTGCATTGTTGTCAATCGTCTGTTACTTTTCAAGTTTTTGTTTCTTCATTTGCATTTTCTTTTTTCATACTGCTTCTATAATTCTCATTATTCATTTAATGGGATTATCTAGTTCAATAAGTGATAAGATAATAAAAGATTATAGATTATTAATTTGTATTTTTCCATTACCACAGTCAGGTGTCTTTTCACTCCATCTTTGATGTGTTGTATGTGATACATTATGTTCGTGGTAATTAGGCTCTAAAAATTTTTTATATCTTTTTTTCGGAGGTTCATCTACTATGTCATCATCCGCTATGTTATCATGTGCTCTTTTCTTTTTGTCGTCCTCCATCGTATCGAAGATTCACGAAATGCCTGTCATATAAGAAAGAAAATCACTAGATTCGGTGAAATCAACATATACACAAGAAAAAACACAAAAGAAAACATTTGGTCTAAAGAAGGAAGGTATAACATTTGAAACTCACCGTATGATATAGAATTTGATTCAAACATGCGTATTTAATTTTTCCAGTGAAGAATTGGCACCCGTATTAAACATTTCCAATAAAATAATCCGTAAACCGGTAACAACACACAATGTAAGAAAAATTCACAATATTACGTGACAGAGTTTACACACCTTGGTTCGAAATGTAAATTTGCCAAGACAAGGCACATTAAAAATGGTTGGAAATGGTTTATTTTCCTTTCATCCAGCGGACTTCAACAGTCTTCAATATCCACAGGCTGCGAGTGCGATCCCATGAAATAGATTTGCGATTAATAGGCTATAATTCGTCTGCCGTAGACTCCGCTCCATGAGACCCAGGAATGGAAATCCAACGCAACGGAATAAGCGGAATTCACGGGATTGGCTGACTCCCTCCATCACTCACTTTCCGTTAGTTCCGCATTGCGCTTATTCGTTTCATGGGACCTCAGCCTTGATAAGTCGAATTTGAAATTCTGTCTCGCTTCTATTGTGTGAGCATGCGTAATTGAACACACGCAGCGATGTATATACACGCGAAGGAACAAGCAGGAAGTACAGCCATTTCCCTCCTATATCTCGTATCGAACTGTTTTGCACAATTCTGTTTGGTTTTACGAATTTTATAATTAGGCGACACGTTTAATATCAATCGGTCGAGATATTTATCGCGTTTGTGAGGTTTCAAAAATGAAGTACGCGTGTGTCACTTACTTAAAACCATGTTCAAGACATGAAAAGTCGCAAATTGTTGCGACAAATTTGATAAAGAATTTCAATGGCGTCGTTGAAAAAAATAAGCAGTACAAAGTGAACTGTGGGTCTGGAACTTGTTTGGAGATAATTGAGTTCACAGAAGGTAAGTAAAATATTCACAAAATGATTTTACGTCATTTCTGTCATTCACATGCCTGAAAATATTTATATTGCACTGTATTAAAATTTGTTTCTAATGTATATACTTGTGTATATATAAATATACGTGTATGTGTGCGTACCCAAGGCCCAAACAGCAACCGAAAGTTTCATATATGTATGTACTATGAACGTGCATAGTATACACGCAACATTTTGATGCTACTAAGGGTACATCTTATGTAAAATCTCATAATTTTTAATGGATTCACTGAAAACAAATTGTAGTAATCATTGAAATACATTCAACTTCTACGTTATAATATAAGTAATTGAGTACTTGACATAAAATTGTTTTGAAATAAAATAAAACTGAGACATATAAATCACAATAATTTTTTTGAAACATACGACTCAATTGAAATTTGTATTTGGAATAACATTTGAATTTAAAAAAAGTCAAAAGCTAAAATCAACTGTTACGACTTTCTTTTTATCATTGTTGATGCCATTGAGAATGATTTTCAAAATTTTTTGCGAAAAAATACTCGAACACTCCAAATATTGCTTTATCGAGCTATTCTCAAAGTATTCAAGAAATACTGCATAAAGCGAGTATTTAAAAATATTGAAGCATATGTGAAAAATCTTGCATAAAAGATTTGAATAACGTCCCGAGCCGAAAAATTTCGAGTTTCTGTCCTCCTACTTGGAAGGTGGCCTGATTTTGTGCTGATTCGCGAATATCCCGAAAAAAAGGATTTGAGAGAGATACACTTCTGAATTTCTTTTCCAACAAACAAATCATTCAAGTCATATTTTGTCCGTGATATTCATCAATTAAGACGAAATGAATTTGAAACTCAAACTCAAACAGAAGGACGAAAATCAACCATTTACATCAACAAAACTTGAATGTCATCACAATTACTCAGAACTGTATACTAAATTTGTTTTATACAGTTTTTTATCCATTTCGGTGTAAAAATTTTAGTACAGTTCTGAGTAACTGTGATGACATTCAAGTTTTTGTGATGTTGATGGTTTATTTATTATTTTCTGTTTATTCGGAATTGATGTGGATAAAAGTCACTGGGTGCTTCATTGAGTATTGGAGTGATGAATAATCACTGTTTATTAGATCTTACAACCAAATTGTAGCTTGTGTTTCGATTCATAACTTTTTGAGTCACTTGATTTCTATTAAAAAATGTAAATGATTTGTTTGTTGGGTCAAAAAACACAAGGCCAGTGTCTCCAAAAAAACATCCCTGGTTAAAGTCTCATAGCAATTCATACCAAAATGGTCTTATTATGGAATACTATGGATTTTGCAACAGTACACTCATAAGTAAACCACGAAATTCTATGAATTTCTTTTTATGATTCATCATGAATTTTGATGAATGTAAATTCATACCTCCCCGTGGATGATTGCGGGTCTCCCAGGGGGATATTCATGATACCTGTCCTTGATATCCTTTTTATCCATTCCTGGTAGTATCTGCTTCCTTTACATGGTGGGGAGGATAAGTATCTCAGAGTTGGATCTTTTTTTCTGAGTGGAATAAACTACTCAAGAGAAAGAATACAAACTGAGAGAAACGAAATCATCCTAATGCCAGAAACATCGGCAAAATCAAACGGAAGGAAAGCAAGGGGAAACTACCTTCCTTGACATGTTTCAATACTTCCCGAGGAAATGAAACCTTTTTCCTAACCTGGAATATTATGTAACAAAAACAAACAAACAAATTGATAAATACATGATGGCGCTCTCTCGGGTAAGATATTCCGGAGGTAAACTAGTCTCCCGTTCGGATCTCCGGGTGGAGGCTGCTCGAGGAAGCTTCATCAGCAAGAAACAAAAACCGAAGAATAGGATAGAGAAAAGAAACAACATTCTTCGAGTCGGAGCGTGGAATGTTAGATCACTGAGGCAAGCGGGAAAATTAGAAAATTAGAAATTAGAAATGGATAGGTTGAATATAGACGTAATGGGGATTAGCGAAATGAGATGGCCACAAGAGGGCGATTTCTGGAGTGGGGATTATAGAATAATTCATACAGGATCAAAGAACGGTCAAGCAGGTGTAGGAATTGTAATGCATAAAAGAGTAGGAAATAGAATAGAAAATTATTTGCAACATGATGAACGTGTGATGATGGTTAGAATCAGAACAAAACCGGTAGACACAGTCATAGTCCAAGTATACATGCCCACATCTGCATATTCGGAGGAAGATATTGAAATAACGTACGAAGAAATAGAAGAAGTGATAGAATATGTGAAGGGAGAAGAGAATTTGATAGTGATGGGGGATTGGAATGCGGTAGTAGGACAAGGAAAAGAGGACAACATTATAGGAGATTTCGCGTTAGGGAGGAGGAACGATAGAGGACAACGTTTAGTCGAATTTTGTGAAAATCATAAGATGGTGATCACAAACACTTTATTCGAAAATCATCCAAGAAGAATCTACACTTGGAAAATGCCAGGAGATACAGCAAGATACCAAATTGATTACATATGAGTGAAACAAAGATTTAGAAACCAAGTGAAAAACTGTAAAACTTATCCCGGTGCAGATATAGATAGTGATCATAATATGTTGATGATGAAATGTTCTCTGAAATTCAAATCTCTGAAGAAGAAAAGGAAAATGCAGAAAAGATGGAATTTGAAGAACCTCAAGCAAAAACAAACACATGAGGCATTCGAGAAAATGTTGGATGAAAAATTGGGAGATCAAAAAGGGAAAGACTTGGGAATAGAGAGGAGATGGACAAAGATGAAGGGGAATATAAGAGAATGTGCGGATAAGATTTTGAAGAATGATGGAGTAGAAGCTAAAAACCCATGGATAACGGGAGAAATTTTAGAATTGATAAATGAAAGAAGAAAATACAAGAATAATGATAGCCAAGAAGGCCAGCAACGATACAAATCATTGAGAAATAAAATAATAAGAGGATCAAGGAAAGCAAAAGAACAGTGGTTAGAAGAGAAATGTCAGGAAATAGAAATAAGATTGCATTTAGGAAAAATAGATGAAGCATATAGGATTATTAAAAGATTTTTCGGACAAATGAAATCTAGAAGCAATAAGATTAGAAACTCTCTAGGACGACAATTGATAAAAACGGAAGAGAAAATAGAACAGTGGATCAATCATTTGGAAGACTTGTATAGAGGAAACGATGATATAGCACTATTGGAGAAGGAGGAGGATGTAAATGAAGAAGAATTGGGAGATTCGATATTGAGATCAGAATTCGACAAGGCTTTGAAAGAATTGAAAAATAATAAAGCGCCAGGCATAGATGGCATAAGTGCGGACCTTATAAAAGCCTCCAGTGAAGGAACTCGCGACGCACTGTTTGAATTGATTAGAGATATGTACGAAGAAGGCGAAGTGCCGGAAGATTTCCCAAACAATAAAATTGTTGCTATCCCGAAAAAACAAGGGGCAGACAAATGCGAGAACTACAGAACGATCAGTTTAACTTCACATGCTTCGAAAATACTGACCAAAATTATATACAGGAGGATGGAAAATAAAATAGAGAGTAGATTGGCAGAGGATCAGTTTGGTTTTAGAAAAAATAGGGGAACGCGAGAAGCAATCTTAACACTCAGGGCAGTAATAGAGAAAAGGATAGCGCTGCAGAAATCTGTGTACATAGGTTTTGTAGATATACAAAAGGCTTTCGATAATGTGGACTGGGAGAAGATGTTTGCGATCCTGAAGAAGGTGGGAATAAATTATAAAGATAGAAGAATAATATACGAATTATATAAGAATCAAAGTGCAATAATAGACATAGAGGGTCAGGAAGGGGAAGCACAAATAAGAAGAGGAGTGAGACAAGGATGCTCATTATCGCCACTGATGTTCAATTTATATATAGAAGAAGCAATGAACGAAGTGAAGGAGGAAATTCAATCGAAATTACAGATTCAGGGAGGAAATATAAGTATGTTGAGTTTCGCGGATGACATAGCTATATTGGCCACGAGTAGTACTGAGTTAGAAAATATTCTCAACACCATGAGAACAATATTATTGGAAAACTATTGTATGAATATAAATAAAAACAAAACAAAATTCATGATGTGTACGGCAGCGAAAACAGCTAGAAGAACGAAAATCAAAATAGATACCGAGACAATTGAACAGGTGAAAGAATTCAAATATCTAGGAAGCATAATTACAGAGAACGGCAAAAGCGAAAGAGATATCAGAGCAAGAATAGCACAAGGGAAACAGGCTTTTTATCAAAAGAGACAGTTATTATGCTCAAAAAATATAAGCTTGGAAGTAAGGAAGAAATTCTTGAAAAGTTACGTTTGGAGCACAGCATTATATGGTTGCGAAACTTGGACAATGGGGAAAACTGATCAACGAAGACTTGAAGCTTTTGAAATGTGGTGTTATAGGAGGATGCTCAGAATAAAATGGATAGACAAAGTCAAAAATGAAGAAGTACTCGAGCAGATAAATGAAGAAAGAAATCTTTTGAAACACATCGTGAAAAGGAGAAGCAATCTTATAGGACACACATTACGGTATGAGAGTTTATTGAAAACAATATTGGAAGGGAAAATGAATGGTAAAACTGGTAAAGGTAGACCTAGAGCAAGTTATATGAAGCAAATCGTACAAGACAAGGGATGTAGTAGATATGTAGAAATTAAACGTTTGGCGGATAATAGACAGGGGTGGAGGGTTCCATCAAACCAGTCGTAAGACTGATTACTTCATGATGATGATGATGATGTAAATTCATAGGTGTTCATGATGCATCATAAGAACAAATCCATGAAACTTCATGCTCTCCTCATAAAGATTCTGTTGCAAAATCCATAGTGTTTCATAACCCATACAGCACCACAGTTCAGAAAGAGTCCATAATGAATTCATTTTGAACTCTTATAGCTCAAAATGAATTCATTGTGAACTCTTTCTGAATAGTGGTGCTGTGAGGGAATGGAAATATTTTCTTATGCATTACTATGACATTTTAACCAGGGATTCAGACGTGAATCCCAATATGATGAGTTGCGTATATCAGAGCACTTAAAAAACGAAAATCAAAAAACATTTTCCCTCCTCGCACTCAAGTCTGGAACTTGAAACTTATAATTCCAACTTTTCAGGCGTCCATTCTTGAAAATAAAAAAATCCTACGAGTTTCTCACGATTTCTTGAGAATCTATCAATATTCGGTTTTCATCTATTCTATGACTGATATTCTTTATTTCGTATTACGTTGATAAAAAGATTCCCATATATAGGGATGTCAGCATTATGAATTTGAGAATTCTAAATTATGGGAAATAATTCAAGTTTATTGTGTCATTCTTATGTGGTGAGAATGTCAATATCATGCAGTTACAATGCGTTTCAAAATATAAACTTATGCAACATTATAAATGGGAAGCTGACTGATGATTATAATTTCATGGCATCAAAAAGTAGAAACTTTGACAATAGAAAATTTATGCATTGCATGGAGTTCTTTATGAATTAATTCTGCTACCTATGAAAGACTCTCAATGCAAACTAATGCTTATTCTATGAGTGTTAAATTTTATGAAGAAAAATAATCCAACTTGTTCATCTTATTTTGTCAAATCTCATAATTTTCAATAGAGTTACAAAAAAAGTGTTAACTATTGAAATGCATTCAACTTTTAAATTATAATATCCGTAAGATTTAGTACCTGACACAGAACATTGTTTCGAAATAAAATAAAAGTTAGAAGTATAAATTACAAAAATTTTCTTCAACTACACGATTGTATTGAAATTTGTATTTGAAATAACATTCGAATTCAAAACTAGTCTGAAGCTGAAATCGACTGTTGATGCCACTTGAATTGATTGAAAAAATTGTTCCTCACAAATACTCGAGCACTTAGAATACTGCTTCACAGAGCAATTGTAGAAGTATTCGAGAAATGCAGTTTAGAGCGATTAATCAAAAATATTCAAGTACATTTGAAATATCTTGCATGAAAGATTTGGATAACGTCCCGAACCGAAAAATGTCGATAGATATGGTTCTTCTACTTTTGGATTGTATCCTGATTTTGAGCTGATTCACGAATATCCCACAAAAAATGGGATAAAAAAAGAAAAAAAGGAGATCTTGCATTAGAATTTCTGAGTTTCTCTGAATCCTCAATCATTTTGGATTCTTAAGAATTTCCTTGAGATTTTCTCATACAATAAATACTCCTGAATTTGTTCGAAATCTATCTGGATATCTCTAATATTTTGAAATATCTTTCTGAAAGATGTAGAGTAATGTACAATAGTTCAGAGGAAGCAACAGGCTTGTCAGATAGCGATGCATTCTGCATCTCTTCAACTGTCTCTAAATTTTTCTGAATTTGTTGTAATCCCTCCGAAATACTCCGAATTGATTTGAATCTCCTTGAATCAGTTGGAAGCCTTCAAAATTCTATTTGTGCGGATTGCGAAGTTTTTCTCCCATTTCTCTGAATTCCTGTAAATTTTTATGATTCATTCATATTGAATTTTCAAACTTTTACTGAAATTCCTCTGAATTTTTTAGAATCTCACAGTATGTTGAATTTCAATTAAGTTCTCTTGGAATCACCTCTGTAGTCGTGGACCAAAATTTTTATCCAATTTCCTTTTTTTTTAATTTTTCTGGAGTTCTCTGAATCGTTCAGGATTTCCCGGACACGGCAAAAAAATATTGTTATCATAACGATACTGCTCACCTTTTACGACTATCCGAAGTTCAGGGATCTCTGCATAACTGTGATAACTGAACGCATCGTTCTACACGGAGAAAATCCTACAATCGTGAGTACTGTAGCGCACACGACTGGCTCGTGTTCTGAAAAAAAAAAATCATTTCAACACTACTGGTTACTGTAGTCACACGAGTCACTCGTGTCTCCGCAGTAGAGAATAGTGTGGAAACACGAGTGATTCGTGGGACTACAGTAACCAGTGCTGTTGGAATGATTTTTTTTTCATAACACGAGCCAGTCGTGTGGGCTACAACACTCACGATTGTAGGATTTTCTCCGTGTAGAGAAGACAGAGATGGCTACCGTAGCCAGACATACGGTTACTACATTATCACAATGTTAATTGCTTCACATACATTCCTATGAAATTTAGGAAGCAATTTTTTACAGTGTGATGCGAATATCACCACCGTAGAATATTCGATCTTACTTTTACTTCTGAATTCAAAAATCCATAAAACGAAATGGCGGGGCGGAATGGAAGAATTCATGAAAAAAGCAATCGATAATGGAAACTCTATCCTTAAGAAAATACCAGCGGATACGTGGCTCCACCTGGTGGCAGTTTTGTTTGCACCAAATACTCCAAAGTGGACTTATAAAAAGGTGTGAACTTTTCAGGGATGAATCTTTGAGGGTTAATCTAGGTCTGTACACAGCCAGAATTAGCAAAAAAAATGTTTTTTGCTATTTTTCGAAATTCAAAATTCTGGCTCTGTACAGAGCTAGATTAACTCACAAAGATTCATCCCTGAAAATTTCAGACCATTTTATGAGTCCAGTTTCGAGTATTTTGGAGTAAATAAAAGTGCCACCAGATGTAGCCACCTATCCGCTGGTATCCTCTTAAATGGGATCCTATTGACGTACAGCATTCTAAAAAATCATAAAAATTCCAGTTTGTTAATCCCATTATGCAATTAGATGTACGGAAATATGGAATCCCGTTTTCCTCTCTACTTTTGTTCATCAACAATTCGTCAACTGCAAGACATAACGTAAAAAGTTATGTTTTTTAATAACTGGTATTTCAATGATAACGAATGTGTCTGATCGCGATATTTCAAAAATCTGGTATCAAATTTTTCATCTCAATCAGAGTTATTAAGAAGAAAACCAAGAAATTATAAAGTCACTCATTTGACCGACGGATTATTTCCTTTACCACACCGATAGATTTTTTTCCAACAATTCTAATCTTATCGATTCCGATCTCAATGTACATTGGGGTCTTTCAACCCGAAAAAAATGAACCTGATCTAATTAGATCTATTTAGATCTCTTTATATACATGTAGATCTCTTCAAATCTAAATTTTGGAAAATCAAGATCTCTTTGGATCACTGTAGATCTTATTTTTCGAAAATCTACATAGATCTACATAGATCTCATTACATCTAATTCATTTTTCCTCAGGAATCTTAGGCGGTATTTCTTTACTTCCTGTCCTACCTGAAAATCTGCGACTTTATACTTTTATATTATAGTTATATATTTTTCGTTGGAAAAAAATTCCAAATGCATTATAGACTTAGCTCATTCAAAAACTCGATTTCACACTTGAATAACAAAGGTAACATTTTTTGGACTTCTATCTCAGTTTTCGAAATTAGAAAAATTTTTTTGGAGAAATTAATTATAATGCTCTTGTAGAGTACCAAATTTGCTACAAAAGAGTTTTCTTGAGATAACGCTATATGACCAATAGTTTTGAAGGTATAGAGTTTGAAAATGAAGCTGAAGCTAGCAGACGTAAACTAGCAGACAGCGCATATTAAAACGAACTGACTGGCATTAGGATTTTTCTAAAATACATATTCTTAGAGATCAGGACCTAAAAATTTCATTAGTCCATGTTTCATCAGTGTACGAAAATTTTACAATGAGCTAGAGTCTACGTCTGCTAGCTTAAATCTGCTAGCTTCAGCTTCATGTTTGAAAGGTAAGCCAAGTTCCTATTGAGCTGAACTCATAAAAACCCAACTTCACCTTTAAAGATCTGTAACTTCAAAGCTATTGGTCATGCAGCTTCATCTCAGCTGATTTTTCAGTAGTATATTTGATGCCCTATAAGAGCATTCACAATTATTTTTTCAACAAATTTCTCTTGATAATAAATTTTCTCAAAGGGTTATCAGCGCTTACCGACCGAGCGCGTTCGTTGGAAAAGGACACGCATATGCGAGAGAGAGGTTCGATAACGTCGCTGGTATCCCCTTAATACCAAAAAATTGAGTGGAAACAAAAAGTCGAGTTCACCTATTAAGCTCTATAACTTCCAAACTATTAGTTTTACAGCTTTAGCTTATCGGAACTTTTCTATCGCAAATTCAATATCCTACTAAAATATCGTACTCATTTTTTTGAAAAAAATCTCCCTGATACCGAAAAACTGAGTTTACAAAAAAAAAGTTTTTCCTGTGTTATTTTGTTGAAGAATCGAATTTTTTGATGCCCTGCGTTTCTAATGCATTTAGAGTTCTTTTTCCAAGGAAAAAAAAGTTTGTCACTATCAAGTACCAGATCTTCAGATAGGACAGAGAGAAGAAAAGTATTGCCTGAAAATAAAACACCCTGATGTACATGTTCTTGAAGTTTATGAATCGTTGAATCGTTTATGGGAATTGAACGAAAATTCAAACTCACAAAATTTAATGAATTCTCTAAGTTTATTTTTTAGAATTAATTTCTTGGAACCAGAAACACCATTTTTGAATACTGTACTTCCAGATTTTGTTATCCTCAACAGCTGAGTATTCTGTTACTCGATTATCAATTCGTTTCAATAAACGATTCAAACTTCAGCAACATCTAATGTACATTGAGATAAAAAATTAATAATATTAGAATTGCGGGAGAAAAATGTATCGGTATTGTAAAGGAATCAATTGTTGATGAACAAAAGTAGAACAAACGTGATTCCATATTTCCAGACACACACTGAGAAAAAAGATAGTGGAGTCAACTACGCACGACAGTTGGATACGTTCAAATGCAATCCTTCGTCAACTCAATTTGGATACAAGGTTCATTCAAGTACGCGTAGTTGAGTCAACTACAAATCTAATTGAATCAAATAAGTATTGCATTAGGGTGCTTCAAAAGAAACTTTTTTTTGAAAACTGATTGTCTCACCCCCCAAAAAGTTTCTTTTTGACATGAAAATAAAGCTCCAAAAAGCTGGATTCAATGCGATGAAGTTTAGAGGTGGCGCATCCACTTTGAAGTTCCAATTTTCATGCTTCATCTGTCAACTAGTCCATTTGGACCTCAGTGAATTATTAAAAATTACGTGAGCATAAAATGCGATGATTTTGATGTTTTCTTAAAATATTTCATCATATAAAGTTTTTAAAATAAAAGTTGCGACACATGATGACCTATTTTATAAAGGGGGCTGAACACATATTTTCATAATTTCGAAAATGCGAGCATAAAGATTGCGACTCTCAGGAGTCATTGTATCCTAGTCTTTCATCGTCCATTGTAGACACATTTTCACCTTTTCTCATGATTCAGAATAATGGAAAACGTTTGGATGCTTCAGAACAATTCGCGAATAAACAGGATTAATGCTGTTTGGTGACTAATAGTTCTATAGCATCCTGAGGTCTTTCATTATTCTAAATCATGAGAAAAGGTAGAAATGGGCCTATAATAGACAATTGAGAACTAGGAAATAATGATTTTTGATAGTTGCAATTTTTATGCTCGCATTTTCAAAATTATGAAAATATGTGTTCAGCCCCCTTCATAAAATAGGTCACCATTTGTTGTGACTTATATTTTAAACACTGTATATGATGAAATATTCCAAGAAAACATCAAAATCATCACATTTTATGCTTACGTAATTTTTACTAATTCACTGAGGTCCAGATAGACTAGTACAGATGAAGCATGGGAATTGGAACTTCAAAGTGGATGCGCGACCTCTAAACTTCATCGCATTGGATCCAGCTTTTTGAAGCTTTCATTTCATGCCAAAAGGCAACTTTCTGGGGGATGAGACAATAAGTTGTCAAGAAAAAGGTTTTTTTGAAGCACCCTAGTATTGCATTTGAACGTATCCAACTGTCGTGCGTAGTTGAGTCCACTATTTATTTTTCTCAGTGCATAATTGCATGATAGGATTGATAAATTCGAATTTTTATATTTTTCTAGATTCATGTACGTTAATAGGATTCCATTTAAGAATGGAATTTCCATTATCGATTGCTTCTTTCATGAATCCTTTTATTCAACCCCGCCATTTTGTTTTGTGGATTTTGTAATTGAGAAGTAAAAGTAAGATTGAATGTGATCCATCATAAAAAACATAATTTTTATATTCTACGGTGGTGATATTCGCATCATTTATAGGAATACAATGAATTTTCATCAATAATCAATTTTTTTGGCAGAAGCACGCAAAAAACCATTAATTTTTTTCTTGGAAAGAATATTGCGATCCTTCAGGAGTATTAAAAAAAAACTTGCGGCATCTGTTACGCCTTCGGCTTACGCCTTTTGAATCCAAAGTGCGGAAATTTTAGGTTTTTTTAAACAATTCTGTTGGTTCTCGCCCTGGTGCATTAATAGGGCGATTTTTTCATTCTTTGTACCCTAATGAATGAACATGGTAAGTTCCATCAAGTTTCATCGGTCCGTTCGGGAGATGTAAACATTTATTGGTGCAGAAATGTGTCGCGTCTCGATTGAAAATAGTTTCTTCGTACGAATTTCTAAGGGCTGTAAAATGAAAACCGTTTGAGATAGGGTAAATGGTTTTACAGGGATCCCTTCCTCTACAAACCGAACGATATTACCAAGTTTGATAAAAATCGCAAGATCTACAATTTTTCATCATGAAACCGAGCTCCTATGAATTTCTGTGACACTTTAACCCATTGAAACCCAAGCCGAATCTAGGCGATATAACATCCAACTAACTATTGGATTCCTGGCATGGCGAGAAAAAAAGACCCTTATTGTTTCTTTTGATATTTGCGATTGTTTCAACGAAATTGTTTAAACAAATTGTTCAAAAATGATGTTATTTTGACAAACGGAGACGGCCAATTGATTATACGTGAAAAACCATGAAAAAACCTATGGACATTTTTTTGTCAGAGTTCAATCTGTTGTGGGGGAAAATTGATATAAACAATTGCAAAAGCACGAAAACCAGGCTTGCTGTGAACGCAGTGCCTTTTCACCGTCAATTTTCAACCAATCTGTATGATTTTTTTTTTCTTTAATGGAGGGGGATGACTTGTGTTCCAATTTCTCGAAGTGGAATACTGGTTCCTACAGATATAGAATATCTAGAAGAAGACGACGTTTTGTTATCCATCCGCAGAGAATGAGTTCAAAAACAGCTATTCTAGTGGAAAATGGTTGGATTGTCGATACAGTCGACAAATATTAAAGCTTTTCACATGACTATGAGTCATTTATACCTACACCTAAATATACACCTAAATATACAAAAAAAAAAAAAGAAACAAATTAGTCGAAAATTGACGGTGAAAAGTCAGTTTGTTTACAGCAAGCTTGATTTCTGTGCTTTTGCAATTGTTTATATCGATCTCCCCCCAACAGATTGAACTCTGAGACAAAAGTGTTCATAGGTTTTTTCATGGTTACCCACGTAGAATCGATTGGCTGTCTCCGTTTTTCAAAATAACATCATCTTTAAACAATCGCAATTGTTAAAAGAGAAAAAATACGAGTCTTTTTCTTCTCGCCATGCCATGACTCCAATAATTAGTTGAATGTTATACCGCCTAGATTCGGCTTCGGTTTTAATGGGTCAATCAGGGCATCCTTAACGATCATAAAATAGCGATGTTCCTATACATTTTTTTTTCATTTATGAATTGAGTTGTTCTTGTTCATTTTTTGATTGGCATTGTATTAACGGTTTCCGTTAAAATGTGGATTGAAATAACTAATGATTTCATAATATTTCTAATTTCATTTTGAATTAGTGAATACGATTTCATTATAAATTTCAAACTCACAATGAAAAAACTTGCGTGGACCATCTGCAAAGAATTTTATATCAGTTAAAGTACTCTGATGAGAATGGTTTAGTGGAGTCCAGGAAAAATGGAAAATGTAACTGGAAAAGTCAGGGAATTCCGTTTCGAAAACAAAGTGGTCACCCTGAAGAGATCACGTTTAAAATTACATAATACATCATGCTTCGCCGTATACTTTCAGAATCACTTCAAAAAGCAGAAGATCGAATGCGCAATGAACGCCGCAAAGTTCCTCCGAAGCACATTCTTCAAGAGGTATCTGAAACTGAAACTGAAGGTCCTAGTGAGCCGAAAAAAAATAAAATAAATGGAAATATGAACCTCAAGAACACAGCAATTTCAGAAGATAAGATATCTGCTCTTACTGACAACTCGAATAAAGAATCTGTAAGTTGAACTAAGTATTTCATGACTGTCATTCATAGGGGAGAGGGGGGCAAGAGTGGATAATTCGAATTTCTCGTCACCCACAGGAACAAAGAAACTGAAATTATCGTGATATACAGTGTTGGAGGTGAGAATTTTCCTAGACTAGTGTGAAACTCATTGGCTATATACTGTAAGGGTACCCCTAACTTTTACATTTTGGGTGGTCAAAAGTAAAATGCCAGTCGTGATGATAAAATCAAAATTATGATCCTCATTTTGTTTCTAGTTTTTATGCTCGTTATCCTTTTTTACAGTGTCAATTAAGGAATAAAATGACGTTAATAGAATTAGCATTAGTCGTATCTTGAAGTGGTTATTGGAGTTGGAACGAAAAAACAACCCTTGGGGTGAAAGTGGACACAATTATTTTTCGGGTAATATCGCTATTGATATTCCAAATAAAATGTTTGAAAAGGTGGCTTATATTTTTTCCGGATTTTTGGAATGATTTAACAAGGTGAAAAGAGCAACAGAACTTTGAAGACCCTGGTTTGCAGGATTAGGGTCTCGAAAAACCGTTTGTATCTTGATAGTTAATTTTGATTTTTCTGAGTTCAATATGAGTTTCTGAGTTTATAATTCGATATGCATTTTTAATTTTTGTAACTAATAAATTCGATTATTGACTAATATTTATGTTATTTTGACTTTTTAAGCTTGTCCACTTTTACCCCGTGATGGGGTAAAAATGGACAGAATGTAAGGTGTTACCAAAACAATGAATACATGGTGGAACATATTTCGATTCATTACACAACCATATTCACTTGTTCGAATACTATCCGGGGTCATGTAGAAAGCAAATGTTCTACGTTTAACCTTCACTGAGAATGTAAAAAAAATAAAAAAGTGGTTTTTGTCCACTCTTGCCCCCCTGTCTCCTATTTTATTCAGCATTCAGTCAACCATCAGTGAACAGTTGTTGACGAAGTCTCAACTATTTCCATGAAATTTTATGACCTTGAAGACATCGACCAAAATCTATTAGCCAACTACTGTAACTGTTATTGAACGGTCTTACAGTACTTTTCATTATAGAAATTGATTGAATATTTCGCATTTATTAATCCCTCCTCCTTATTTTCAATAAAAACTTCCTATAAAAAGTTACAGCAGCTGGGTGATAGATCCCAGCTGATGTCTTAATAGTCATTCAAAGTTTGTAGTGTACTGAAAAATTTTATTCGGAAAATTACTGTGAAATTATAGTGATTGAGGGACACTGAGAAAAAGGTTATCTTCTGACAAATCAACGCATTTGGTTGAACATTTTTCAGAGGTTATGTTTGATACAAATGAGACTTATTCATTACAAAAATACAAGAAAATCACCTTATTTCGAGGTTCGCCAAAAGAAAACCTACCCTTGATACTAATTTTGAGGGATCATGATTTTTTATATCTTATTTGTCATTTTACAGACCTCCTCTCAAAAATCAGTGGGGACTGCATCTAATAAAGAGAATATGGTAAATTAATCTGCCGCCCAAAGCAAGATGATCATAAGTGCAGATGACTTCAATTCGAGAAAATCAACAAAAACAGTTTTCTCTTGAGGGTTGAGGTCTAGTTGGAACGTCCAAAAAAGCTCTTTTTCAGGTTCTTTTTGGCCACACATTAAAATAATTAATCACAACTGTGTTTCTACATGAAAGATATGTGTTTGAAGAAAATATTGTGAATTTTGTATTCATAAATTATTGAAAATACATGAGATATAGCACACGTACGGAAGGTCCAAAGAAAAAAAAAAGGTGGTTTGCGATGATCACTGTTGTTCGTCACTGGATCATTTTAAAACCAAAGTGAAACGAGGAATCTTTAGTTAATGACTTGATGCTCCGGTTGAACGAAGGGATTTGAAGAAATTCGATTTTCCGCAAAATGGCGGGTGTTTGAAGTCAAAATTATCGATTTCACCCAAAATTTCACTCACATTTCCAGCTGTAAAAAAAAGTACTCGTCTAAAAAAAAATCCTTCGTTCGAACGGAGGACAATTATATTCAGAATAAGTGGTATAAATTTCAGACTGATCGGTAAAGCCGTTCTCAAATTACAGTGATCACCGATTTTTTGTTGGACCTCTCGTAGATTTGCTGTATCTCATGTATTTCTCAATATTTAGTTATGCAAAATTTACAGTATTTTCTTCAAATACATATCTTTCATGTGGAAGAACATTTGTTATCAATTATTTTAATGTGTGGCCAAAAAAAATCCGAAACAAGAGCTTTTTGTAAAACGTTCCAACTAGACCTCACCCCTTAAAATCAATTATTGATTTTATCAATACATAATATATATTCAGTGGATTCAAAAATATACGGAAAATTAAGTATATGATCAAGTCTATTATAGACTTCCCATTTTTGTGTTAGTTACGATTTTTTTCTACAAACATTTGACATTTTATTAGGTTCTTCATACTTCGAACTGTTGTTATTAAAAACTAATACGTTTTTTCAAAATGAAGAACACAGAATGCAGAATTTAATTTTTTTAATGGACGAATAAACTGATATGAAAAACTCATTTTCGTCAAAAACGCGACTTACGGTCTTCTTGCCTTGGACGGCAGTAATGTTTTTCCTACACACATTATTCCAATTACCAATTCGAAGGGGTGAATATGTTTTTTACGCGTTGTGTGAATTCATAGGCTCCTAGAAAATGTGATGATAAAGTCTCTTCCGAAGAAGACAAAACGAAAAAAAGTTTTCGAAGTGATAAGAACCTCAAAAAGTCTTCAGCTGCAGGAAATAAGGCATCTATTCCTACTGGCAACTCGAATAAAGGATCTGTAAGTTGAAATAGATATTTCATTTAAACTTCTTGCACTCTGCGAAAAGTGTATCTTTGGATTCCAAAATTCGTTTCCTTAATACTAACTTTGGGGCATCATGATTTTTTTTATCTTAATTGTTATTTTACAGACCCCCTCTCAAAAATCAGTGGAGACTGCAGCTACTAAAGAGAATTCGGTGAATAATGATGGAAATATTACTATATTAATGTTTTTCCCACACACTATTATGGAGCTGAAGCTGGCAGCCGTAAAGCTAGAAGCCGATTATCATGACTTTTAATTCAAAAGCTTTACAAGGATTCAAATATCTATAACGTTCACTGGAATGCCATTTGATTCATAATGGGGTAGGAAAAACTCCAATAACGTTTAATCAAAAGTAACAACAATTGGCTGCAAGCTTTATGGCTGCCAGTTTCAGCTTCATCACACTATTCATTAACCCTTAGTCTGTGAACGGGGGTCGTTTGTGTGCACAAAAAATTTTGATTTTCTGCGACAACAGCTGTTTGGCGAATTGGACAACGGTACGGGGGGACCTGGTAGTATCCATCACATTTTTTTACAGTGTGATCTAACCCCCTTCCTTTTTCCATTACAAAAGATATGGAAGGAACAAGTTTTTTTGTAGACACAAATGACTCCCGTTTACAGACTAAAGGTTAATCAGAATTAGTGACTGGTAATGTTAACACTGCATTAGTCGAGTGAAAAAGAATAACATTGTTGCTCGCGTAGTATCTATGACCCTGGTGGAAAACATTTCTCTGAAAATCTCTGAAAATTTCTCTGAATTTCTCTGAAAAACTCTGGGAGACATTGAAAAACTCTGAAGAACTCTGAAAATCTTTGAAACATTCTGAAGAACTCTTGCTTATTGGACACGTTTTTTCTCTGAAAACTTCTCTGATCGTCTATGAATACCTCTGAAAACCTCTGAAAAAACTCTTCTCTGAAAATCTCTGAAATTTTCAGAGTTTTTCAGAGAAATTTTTCCACCAGAGGAGATACACAATAATTTTCTCATAGTTACCTACAATATTTTGTTCAAATGTTGTGGTAAATGAGTAAACGCAACTTAGAATAGGATATTTATCAGCTTCAAAATCAAAAATCGACCATGTTAAATTAGAAAATCAGGTGTTGAATTTGACTTCTCTAAAATTCTTCAACGACCAATATTTGTACTTACGCGTGCCAGCTATGACAAAAATAAGGAATCATGTATCTGTCAGATCAGACGCGAACAATGCAGTGTTAACTGTTAGCTGTCACACTGGGATGTATTGCACCCCAGATCTTGAAAACGTGTAGTTTGAAGCACGTTAATGGGAACAATTGATGTTATCAGCGGAATCTATTAATAACTCAATCAGACAACTTGCTTTTCAGACACACAGCATCTGCCTCAAAGCGCCAGTTTCGCTTCATTTCCATTCTAACAGTAAATAATTGATCTAATCCCAAGGAATAAGAAAATCGATTCTTTCAGAAAATTTCACGTTTCATTTGTCGGAATAATTGTCTTCCTTACAAAAACCTCCTGTCGGGACTATTTTTCATCAGATAAGTGTATTTCAGGAGTACTCGTAGGGATTTTGAGATAATTTAAAGAAAAAGTGCACGGGGAAAAATTCCGAGATATTGAATCAGCGAGCATCACGTGATTTTGCATCTCGCAGTTAGGTTATTGTTCATCTCGAAATGCGTGAAACACATCACAACATCGAAGAACATGAATCCCGAATCTTTTGATATTATTTCACCGTGAAGTTGGAGATCTAAAATCAAGCAGTTTGATGCTCGGAAAGCATGCAGTTGGTGATGAAAAATCACCAATCAGTTGATTCTGTTTCACGACAATTGCGAGATGAAAAATCACGCGAAGTCCGCTGATTCAATATCTCGGAATTTCTTTCGGTGCGAGCTTTCGAGAATTCTTTGGTGAAATAACCCCGTTATTTGGGGTTGTTGAGGTATTTATAATTTCTTGTTATGACCAACTTGCACATTGATGAAATATGTGTGAATCATATTATTGAACAAGGTCTCAAGTTGTGCTAAAAAAATTTTCCAGTCGAAATCCCACATGAATAATTTGTTTCGTTGATTTCTTTGCTGGGGTGCTTTACACCCCAGTGTGGCAGCTATTTAACGGCAAACAAGTGTGGCAGCTAACGGTTGAATTACCAATCCCATGGAAGGGAATGTTTTTTATGCGTTTCGTGAATTCACAGGCTCCTAAAAAATCCGATGATAAAGTCTCTTCCGGAGGAAATATAAAGAAAAAACTGTGCCAAATGAAAATAAGAACCTCAGTAAGTCAGTGAATCCGGGAACTGAGGCATCTGCTTCTACAGACAACTCCAATAAAGGATCTGTAAGTTGAATTGAATATTTCATTTACACTTTTTTCACCCTGCAAAAAGTATAGTTTTGGATTCCAAAATTCGTTTCCTCAATACTGATTTTGAGGCATCATGATTTTTTTTTATCTTATTTGTTATTTTACAGACTCCCTCTGAAAAATCAGTGGAGACTGCAGCTGCTAAAGAGAATTCGGTGAATAATGATAGAAATATTACTGTATTAATGTTTTTCCCACACACACTATTCATTAACCCATTAACGCCCACGGGACACGTTTTTCACCATTGATTTCAGAGCTCTCTAGAGAGGCAGCCTAAAAATTTTGTTGGTACATGAATTTTGAAGATTTTTTTATCGATGTTTCGAATGCTCACTGTTTGAATGAGAGGAAAATAGTACATTGTTTACCGAGCGAGAAAACGGTCATTTACGCGCAGAGTATGAAGTTGAGCACCGAGGCAAAGTTGAGGTGCTTAACTCGTACGAGGCGCAAAAGACCGTTTTCTCCGAGGTGAACATACTATTTTCTTCAACAGCGGAGCGATACGAGTGAAAATAACAAAATAAGATTGAATGATAATGGATTTGTACAGAAAAATATACAGTGAGGTTTCACCCTTTCAAATGAACTATAAGAGATGACCGAGAGGCAAGGGAGAGAACCGCGAGTCAACAGTCAACTGAGTGAGATTTCACCATAACTCAAGAGATGGTGGCACTCGTCGCCGCGCCTTTCCTATCCGCGTCAAACAGGGACCGGCAATGTATTACTTTCCATCCGCATTTGCGGATAGAAAGTAACGAGTATCGCTCCGCTGTTGAAGAAAATTTTTCAACCCTCAAAAATGAGATTGAACCAAAAAAAATCACGGAAAATGAAAAAAAATTTTCGTTAACTCCATTTTTCTTGTACTCATTGTTGTGCAGTCCCCTCAAAACTGCAAAACAAACTGTCCTCGGAATCTCAGCTTTAAAAAGACCACGTTTGGAGTTCAAAAATCTCTTCTGGATGATCAAAAATGGCGCCTGGAATGAAAAATTTCACTCATAATCCTTCAGGCGCCCTAGCTACAGAACTAAGAGGTTTAGCAAAAATGAACATCGGAGAATACATTGGAGTCGTCTCAGATGTTTTTGTTACCATTTTTGCAAATTTGTTTATGCAAAATTATTGAAAATTAAAAGAAATTTTCCTTGGTTCTGGAAAAATTCCTGTCTTCTTGATGAATTTCAAGCACTTTTTATTCTCTATAATTTTTTTGAGAAGTTTATACCTATCGAGTACACAGATATGGAAATATAAATATCACTGTAGTCTCCAGTGTATACTCTGATGAATTTTAAGAACTTTTGATCTGGAGAACATTTTTGCTAAACTTCTTAGTTCTGTAGTTGGGGCGCCTGAAAGATTATGAGTGGATTTTTCATTCCAGACGCCATTTTGGATTATCCAGAAGAGATTTTTGAACCTCAAACGTGGTCTTTTTAAAGCTGAGATTCCGAGGACACTTTTTTTGCAGTTTTAAGGGGAGTGCATAACGATGAATACAAGCAAAATGGGATTGAAAAAAATTTTTTTTTCATTTTTCGTGGTTTTTTTTGGTTCAATCTCATTTTTGAGGGTTAAACAATTTTTTTTTTCATCCCCACAGTGACCATTCGAAAGATCGATGAAAAAATCTTCAAAATTCATGTCTCAACAAAATTTTTAGGCTACCGTTGATCCCCTCTAGACAGCTCTGAAATCAACGGTGAAAAACGTGTCTCGTGGGCGTTGATTGATCAATCAGAATTAGTGACTCGTAATGTTAACACTGCATTGGCCGTGTGAAAAAGAATAACATTGTTGCTCGCGTAGTATCTATGACTCTGGTGAAAAACATTTCTCTGAAAATCTCTGAAAATTTCTCTAAAAAACTCTGGAAAACATTGAAAAACTCTGAAAATCTTTGAAACATTCTGAAGAACTCTTGCTTATTGGACATGTTTTTTTCTCTGAAAACTTCTCTGATTGTCCATGAATAGCTCTGAAAACCTCTGAAAAAACTCTTCTCTGAAAATCTCTGAAATTTTCAGAGAAATTTTTCCACCAGGGGAGATACACAATAATTTTTTCATAGTTACCTATAATATTTTGTTCAAATGTTGTGGTAAATGAGTAAACGCAACTTAGAATAGGATATTTATAAGCTTCAACATAAAAAATCGACCGTGTTAAATTATAAAATCAGGTGTTGAATTTGACTTCTCTAAAATTTGTCAACGACCAATATTTGTACATACGCGTGCCAGCTATGACAAAAATAAGGAATCATGTATCTGTCAGATCAGACGCGAACAATGCAGTGTTAACTGTTAGCTGTCACACTGGGATGTATTGCACCCCAGATCTTGAAAACGTGTAGTTTAAAGCACGTTAATGGGAACAATTGATGTTATCAGCGGAATCTATTAATAACTCAATCAAACAACTTGCTTTTCAGACACACAGCATCTGCCTCAAAGCGCCAGTTTCGCTTCATTTCCATTCTAACAGTAAATAATTGATCTGATCCCAAGGAATAAGAAAATTGATTCTTTCAGAAAATTCCACGTTTCATTTGTCGGAATAATTGTCTTCCTTACAAAAACCTCCTGTCGGGACCATTATTCATCAGGTAAGTGTATTTCAGGAGTACTCGTAGGCATTTTGAGATAATTCAAAGAAAAAGTGAGCTTTCTAGAACTCTTTGGTGAAATAACCCATTATTTGGGGTTGTTGAGGTATTTATGATCTTTTGTTATAACCAACTTGCACATTGATTAAATATGTGTGAATCATATTATTGAACAAGGTCTCAAGTTATGCGCAAAAAATTTTCCAGTCGAAATCTCACATGAAAAATTGGTTTCAATGTTTTCTTTGCTGGGGTGCTTTACACCCCAGTGTGGCAACCATTTAACGGCAAAGAAGTGTGGCAGTTAATGGTTCAATTACCAATCCTATGGAACGGCATATGTTTTTTATGCGTTTCGTGAATTCACAGGCTCCTAAAAAATCCGATGATAAAGTCTCTTCCGGAGGAAATATAACAAAAAAACCCGTGCCAAATGGAAATAAGAACCTCAGTGAGTCCGTAAATCCGGGAATTGAGGCATCTGCTTCTACAGACAACTCGAATAAGGGATCTGTAAGTTGAAATAAATATTTCATGAATATTATTGATATTTTATCCAGATGTCAGTCAATCATCAGTGAACGGTTGGTCACAGAGTCTCAACTATTCCCATGAAAGTTTATGACCTTGAATACATCGACTAACATCTATCCGCAAATTACTGTACCTGTTATTAAACGTTCTTACAGTATTCATGACAAAATTTTCTCACTTTCAAACTTCCAAAAAAATATGTTTTCGCAACGGTTCACAAAATGACCTGAATAGCCTTGAAAGTGCACGTCTTCAGATTCAAAAAGAACACAAATAAGGTCTCTTTATCTATGTTTTGATCGTAGGTACAATGGTTTGAAAAAATTCCACCAAAACACGTTTTTTTTAAAGAGTACCTTTAAATTCCTTCAAGTATTGAAGAAACTATCAAGTGTAGAGCAAAGCAAGTTCCAGATTCGTATTTTGCAGACTTCGGCGATGAATTCGAAGAAAAATAATGCTCTATGATGTTTTAAAGCCGGGATATGAGCGATAAGAAAACACCTGGGTCAATCAGACCCAGTGTATCACATGTGTGAGGAAACTATTAGTGTATCCCCAGAGGGTTAATTTCTCTTCCCCCCAATTTTTAATAAGAACGTTCTATAAAAAGTTACAGCAGGTGCACAGTGGGGCCAAATGCCAAAAAGCTGGACAAAATTAAAAGGGGCTCTCAAATTCCCTTGCGACTTCGTACTCGGGAAGTTCATGGAGTCACTGATTACGAATCCGTTGTCAGAATTGCAAAATTCAAAATGGCAGATCCAATATGGCGGACGAAAATTGAAAGAAACCATCGGATCTTCTTCAAATTGGGTACCCAACGGTTTTTGGGGTCGCTGATTACGGATCCGTTGTTCTCATTTCGAAATTCAAAATGGCGGATCCAATATGGCGGACGAAAATTGGAAGGAATCATCGGATTTTTTTCAAATTTGGTGATCAGGGGTTTTCGGGGTCGCTGATTACGAATCCGCTGTCTGAGTTCTCAAATTCAGAATGGTGAATCTAATATGGCGGACGAAAATTGAAAAAATTATCGGATTCTTTCCAAATTGGGTACTCAGGGATTTTTGGGGTCGCTGATTACAAATCCGTTGTCTGCATTTCGAAATTCGATATGGTGGAATAAAATCGAGTAGATCATCGGATTTTCTTCGAACTCGGCATCCAGGAGTTTTTGGGGTCACCAATGACGAATATGTTGTCAAAATTTTGAAATTCAGAATGGCGGATCCAATATGGTGGACGAAAATTAGGACAATCATCGCATTCCCTTCAAACTTGGTACTCAGGGGTTTCTATGGTCGCTGATTACGCACACACGGTCTGAAATTCAAAATTCAAAATGACGGACCCAATATAGCGGACGAAAATTGTAAAAATCATCGGATTCCCTTCAAACTCGGTAACCAGGGGTTTTCGGGATCGCTGATCACGAATCCGTTGTCAGAATTTCGAAATTCGGGATGGCGGATGCCAAAAATCAAAACGTCATTCATAACTTAATATTAAACAAGAACCAAACGGCCCATTTTGTTGTTCCTATTATGATCATTATTATTATTATTTCCAACATTGAATCATCATTAATATAATTATCGAATGATATTAACACACCAAATGTGTTAAATCGAAAGATATATACATTCACAATATATACAATGATATAAAAAACTGAAATCGTAATGGTTTTTACTTTTGCCACACTTTTTTTACTCAGATCAGTCTTCTTCTTCACTCTCAGAGGGAGATAATGGGGAAGTTACGTTGTCTTTATCAAGTATATCCGGAGTTTTGATCAGGCTTAACACGTCTCTAGGGAGAAACTTCAGTTTTTTCTTGGGCAACTGTCTTTTACTCGATAACATTGGATCAGAACTCAAAAGGAACCATTTAAAAATGTCTCCATTCGTTTTTTCTCTACTGCATTTCCTGAAGTGATGCTGTCGGTACCTTTGGAAATGAATGTTGTTAAGATATTTGAATATAATTATGTATTCATCGACACCGTTGAAGCTTTTGATCTCAACATGACAAGCAAAATCAAGGAAAAACAAAAAGCAGCTGCACTTCGGGGTCATCAGTATAAAGTTTTGAATGAATCCTCTAATTCATAAGTTTACTTGATTCTCAAAATTGTTTTCTAGTCTATGAATTTATGTTTCCAAAGGGTGAACAATGTGGCTTATTAATGAAAAAAAGTATATGAATATTCATAATTCCCCGAATTCCTTACCAGAACAAAACAATCTTCGCGAACATATATTCTCGTGGTTACCATAAATATATAGTTTGCCTAGTAGTCAAAAACGTATTGTGCAATGTATCAAACTGATTGCAGTACTTGAGAGGTCAAATTTTTCCCTTCAAAGGGTCGAGTCCACTGTGACAAATATAGACTATTATTGAGTGATATACATCATTTTCACCTTTTAAAATCTTTGTTACGAGCCTCTTGTCCTTCCTCAGTCAATTGGCCTATAGGTGGAAGAGCAGATGCAATGATTTCAGGTCCGTGGATCAAAAACTTGTGCGTCGTAGGTGACATTGTGTACCACGGATATTTTGTCGCGTAGTAGCGTGCCGTGTCTAGAGCGTAACTCCGAAACTTTTCAACGTCTATTTCATGGCCACTTGAAACGGTAGCTAATCAAACTTTATTTATCAGAGAATGCTCCCCAGGGTTTTACCCCCGGGGGCGGTTACAAAATGGCACTGAGGCCTGGCTTATAATCTATAGAAAAAAACAAAGATACAAGAATCATCTGGCTCCAGGAGGTACTCTAGTAAATGGATTATATCCCACCTATGGGCTATGGTAAAATTCCAAATTTAAGCGTAGTTTTTATTGATAAAAAATGGGTGGCACCACCTGGCCCACCCATATCATATTTGGCTCATTCTTATCAATGGGGTACCCCCTGGAGCAACCAGACCTATATACTTAATCTAAACATAAAATAGTAATAATAATTGCCCCCGCGGAGCTATCACAGTGTTATGAATAAATGAATCAATATATAAATGGATAAATAAATAAGTACATAGATGAATAAATAAATAAGTGCATAGATAAATAAATAGATACATGAACATATAAATTGTATAAATAAATTGTATAAATGAATAAAATTGTAAATTGTATGGATAAAATCAGTTATAAATAAAATCAGTTAAAATCTTGACCCTGGTGGCTCAATCACAGATTTTACATGTATGACTAGCGCTTAAAAGGCACACCAGGGTCATCCGCGGGGGACAAGATAAAATCATCACATGTATAAAATAATATCGTGACACTCACACACTCATTCACACTTAATAAGGAAAGAAAAAAGAAAAGTTGCTAGTTGGCAGTGCCATAATTAATCTGCGTGTTTAATAGAAGAAAACGCACTCACACCCACACATAGAAACAAAGAAAAAGATTAACAGAGGAGCGCGCAAGCGTGCGGTGGATTAATCGCCCGAAGTTTCTTGAGCCGCTTCAGCTCCAGCTAACCTTCGCGGTGCGGACGGCGCCTGATACTGGCGCGCGCCGGAAACATGCTCCACGTATATGTCGCGTGACCAGCGGATGGTCTCCGACACCATGAGGCGGCGCATAAGCTGCGCGTATCGTGGGCTGATATTGAGCAGCCTAAGGACCCCCTCATTGGACGGATCCCACGAGCCGAGCGCTCCTATCACAAACGCATGGACAGCAACACGGTACCCTTTTGAGCGAAGGTGTTCAGCCAAAGGCGTATAGTGTGCAAATTTACGCTCTCTGGCTTCCCACATCGCCTCCCTCCGGTTTTCGAAGGGGATGGTAACGTCCACTATCACAATGCTCTTTGAGGGTTCGTGACGTATGACCAAGTCAGGTCTTAAACCCCCAAAGTCGCGATCGACGCCCTCGATCCGCTGGTTGACCTTTTTCTCCCCCGGGAGACGGCAGGCCGCACTCAGGCGGTCCAGCACAGCGTTATGCCGATACTGGATGGCCGCCGAGTGAGGGGGGCAGTGACAGATGACGTGCGGTAAGGTCTCCAGTCCACTACCGCATCGCCGGCAGCGCTTGTCACCATCGCCCCAACGCCTAGCCCCGTTAAGAGGTGGTACATCTAGTCGGGCACGATGAATGAACCGCCACTCGGCGAAGCGGGTGAAGCTCCCCGTACGGAAGAAGTGATTAGACACATTCGACCGCACGGAGACATCAGCGACCTTACCCTGGTCCTTCTTCGCGAGAAGAGAGACCAGGTACCTTTGTGTCACCGCCGCCCTCACCCGATGGATCACCTGCTTCTTGGCGCCAGGTGGAATGACGACAGGCCGCCCTTCCGCCCCCGGGCACACCAACTGCAGCTCCACTAGTTCGGCAGACCACCTCCAAGTTATCCCAGCCTCCTTGGATTGTCTCATTATGGCGTTCCGCACTCTCGACCACATGGAGCCCATCTGAGCGTCCCTTCGAAATTCCCCCTCCAGCGAGCCGGAGAGGTATTTCGCCAGGTCTTCACCGGACGCAGGCCTACCAATCTTGTCTCTCACCGCCTGACGGAGGGTGTCCCAGGCCAGCATGCTCACCGACTCGTCATCCGCATTCAGAAGTCTGAAGGAATGCGCGACGGTGAGCACGTCGGCCAAGTCCGCGAGCGGGAGGAGTCCACAGCCACCCTTGCTAGGCGGGATGTAGACCACCTCCGCGCTCGCCCTCTGCGGCAGGTTGAGCCAAGATTTGACGACCTTTTTGATAAGGTCGTCAGCCGTTTTCAGTGGTTTCTTCTCCACGTGGGCTCCCCTCAGGAGAAAATCCAACCTGGGCAGCAAGAATGTCGCCACAGTTTCGATTTTCTGCCAAGGGGCCAAGAGAGAACGGTCCACCATGCCAAGATCCCCAATCAGCTGGTCTATGTCGGAGATTGGGGTCTGCCTCACCTGGTAGCCCGTCGGCACACCCAGGTGCACGTACGCCTCTTTCGTCTCCAGCGGGTGAATGTCCGCCCCCATGAGCCCGAAGACGGTCGGTCGGACCCCGCCGCGAGCCGTTCCACCGATGTGAAGGATCGCACATTTGGCGGGGTTGAACCGCAATCCGATCGACTCGGCCTCAGCCTCCACTGCACTCAGCAGTTCCCTCATTCCTTCGGGAGTGTCGGCAATGAGTGCCACGTCGTCCGCGTACGCCAGTCGATTACGCCGCTGACCTTGAATCGTATAACCCGCCCCAAGCCCGTCCAGCTTACGCAGGACGGACTCGAGAGCGAGGTTAAAGGTCACTGGACTCAGTGGACACCCCTGACGAACCCCCCTCCGGATGGGGATGGGACCGGTGTATCCCTCGGCGGTCCGCACGCGGGTCACGCATTCGTGGTACATGGACTTCCAGATGTTGAGGAAGCCATGTGGCACACCCGAGTGCACCAGGGCGTTCTCGATGGTCGCGTGCGGGACCGATCCAAACGCGTTGGAAAGGTCCAGCCACGCCACCACCGCCTGCTTCTTGTGCCGCTTCGCATCTTGAATGATCTCCTGCAGCACGAAGTTATGCTCGTAGCATCCCTCGTGCGGCAGGAAACCCTTCTGCGCCGGGTCCAGCCTCCCGTGTCGCACCGCCCATCCCGTCAGTCGGTCCGCCATGACCGCAGCCATCAGCTTGGGCATGGTGTCGCCCATGGCGAGGGGACGCCAGTTGGACAGGTCGTCTCGGTCGCCCTTCTTGTACACCAACACGGTGTTTGATGTTTTCCAGGTGTCCGGGATCCGACCTATTCTGTAGCAGGCGTCGAACAGCGACGCTAATAACACCGACCCAGGATCACCCCCCCGCAAATCCCTGTAAGTCAGGCCGTCAGGACCAGGCGCCGAATTGGTCATGCGCCTGATCCGACGGTCCACCTCACCGGGCGCGAAGGGGATCTCCAGGGCCTCCGTGTCCGCACCGTCCAACGCCGCCAACCTGTAGGCGGGAGGGACAGGCTCGGAGGCCTCCTCCCCGGCGTGCACATCCAGGAAGTGCTGCTCTATCCTCTCCTTCTGCACTTGGCAGTGGTGTGAGGGACCCTGCAGCACCTCCTGGACCGCACGCCAGCGATTCGCCCTGTACAAAGCCTGTATCCTCGTGGCCTCCCGCACTGGATCCCGGGCACCGTCCAAGGGACGACCATTGACTTCCCGATCCAGGCGCTCCCCCTCCCCACGAGCTCCACCCACCCTCCCCTCCGGTCTGCGTCCACGCATTCCGCCGCCGGGACGTGCGCCGCGACCCGGAGCCGCTCCCCGCGCGCCGGGCGCTCCCCCCGTGTTGGTCGACGCCTGGAAGAACCTCTTCGATTTGTTTCAAGTGCGGTCCCCGGCTCTTCGCGAGCTTTTACCCACACTCTACCGTAACCCCTCCGTCATTGCCACCACATTCCCATCCTCACCCATTGGCTCAGGAGGGAGTTACGGGGCCACTCACGCAGGGCCAGACGCGGCCCCCAGCTACGTAAGCCAGGGACCTACCAGTTCGCTTCAGGGGAATGCAGGCCCCATCAGCACCCTACTGGTCGAGGGGAGTCCCTTTCCAAGACTCTACCAGCTATGCAGGCTGGTCCCCGAGTTGAGGCCGCAACTCACACGTCGACGGTTCCCGTGGGAACCGTCTGGCCAGCATGTAGCCATAAACCACTGCCCCCGCGTTTGCACCACCTTACGTGGGCCGTCCCATGACCGGGCTGAGGGGGAAATGAACCCCCCCAGGGGCATCCCGGTCCCCGCGGGTACCGTGTTAAGGTCGAACGGTTACACCTTTCGTAGCCGGCAGGACTCCTCCCTCCGCCAGCTACTACCAGATTGGTAGTCCTGCCACCACCGGCTCTGGTCAGCCTGCGTAATTCGGGTTCGTGGGTACGCCACCCCCCAAAGGACCCAGAAGGAATCGGTCCAGTCACCAGTAATAGGTAACCTTCCCTTTCACCCTCCTGTGATCCCCCCTGCGCTCCAAGGCACCATGCCTCACTCCTCATCCCTCATCTCTCTTATCCTCTCCCTTCTTCTCCCAAACACACTTCTCGCAAATCCATTCATACAGGCAAAATTGCCTTCACACTCCCATATATTCCTCACACATATCCTTCCATCCACTTCTACTCCCACATCCTCTCTAACCCTCTCACGCAAATCCTCATACATTTCACACTCATCCAACACATGTCTCCATCCCTCATCTCCTTTTCCACACACACATTCTGGCGACTCTGCCAATCCTCTTGCATGCAAAAACACATTCAAACTTCCGTGCCCGGTCATGAGGTATCCCATTTCCAGGCACGGATCAAACCATTTACACTTCTTCACTAATCGTACATCCTCTATCCATTCATACAACACTCTTCCATTCTCGCTCGTCTCCCATTCATTCTGCCACAAATCAATCATCCTCTCTTTCACAACATTCACACACTCTTTCACTCCAAGCCTCTCCATTTCTTCCACACTCACCAAATCTCTATTTTCATTCATCATCCATCCTCTCTTCATTCTATAAACAATCGCACGTCTCTTTGCTTCATACACCCAAGGTAACTCACCCATCAACACCCTCATACTCTCATTCGATACCGTTCTACACACACTCAAACACGCATACATCGCAATCCTTTCACACATCCCAAGCATTCTTCTATACTTTTCATACCTCAAACATTCTTCCCATGCAACTGACCCATACAATACACACGCACTCATCAGACCCTTAAACAACATTCTCACTACTTTTCCTCTCAGACCCCATTCTTTTCTCAGCACTCTCCTCAGCATTCCAACCACGTTCCCAATCTTTCCCCTCATCACACTCAAATGTATACCAAATTTCATTCCTTCTTCCACATTCACTCCCAAATACTTTAATTGTTTCACCCATTCTAATTTCCTTCCCCGCACTCTCACATCTGGCATTTTACTCCTCACAAACTTTCCTTTCATCATCATGCACACTGTCTTTTTCTCCGAAACACGTAGTCCATTCTTTGCACCCCATTCACACACAATTCTCATACATTCATTTCCTTTCTCTCCCAGTTCTCTTCTACTTGATCCACTTATCACTACATTCATATCATCAGCATACGCACAACATTCATATCCATTCTCATCCAACTCATACAGCAATTCATCCATCTTCAGTGTCCAGTGCACCGGACCACTAATGGAGCCTTGCGGACATCCCCTCGTGACCGGCCTGGACACTGTTTCATTTACACTTCTCACACTCACACTTCTTTCATTATAATAATCTTTCCATATCTCTATCTCTTCGCACCCAATCATTCTCATCTTTTCAATTATTCCCTTCCACTCTAAGTTATCGAACGCGCCCTGAAAATCCACACTGATCACAGCCACATATTTTTCATTCATACCAGCATTCACACATTCCTTCATCCTCATCCATGCATCCTCCGTTGACATACCCTTTCTAAAACCATACTGCCTGTCATTCATTCCTCCATTCAAACTCATTTTTGCTTCCAATCTATTCACTAATATCCTTTCATACACCTTCCCCAGGCAAGGTAAGAGGCTTATCGGCCTATACGACCTAGCTTCTCCTCTATCCTTGTCCGGGGACTTCAATAACACACATACATTCGCACTCTTCCATGCTTTTGGGAAAACTCTCTCATTCATACATGCCTCATACATACCATACACAAATTCAGGAATAGCCCTCCATGCATTCAAAATCCTTTCCACTGTAATCCCATCTATTCCTGGAGCCTTCCCTTTCCTCATTCTCCTCAACGCACATTCAATCTCATAACATTCTAATTCTTTCACCATTCTCATATCATTCTCACATTCATCCACATTCATATCCTCTTCACTCTCACCCATTGGGAAAAATACGTTCAACATTTCATTCATCGTGTCCACCCATCCTTCAGTCATTCTTCCATTCACTCTAATCGCACTCATAACTTCCTTCTTCCTCTTTCTCATACATATTTTATACACTCCTCCCCATGGATCTCGATTCCCTTCCTTTCTCACATATTCCCTCCAATCTTTTTCCTTACATTCTTTCATTGCCATCTTATATTTCTTCATTTTATCTCTAAATTCATTCTTTTTCTCTCCATAACTCACTCCACTCGCAACATCCCTCTTCTCCCGTAATTCTTTCCTCGCCTTCTGCATCTTCCTCCTTCGCTTTCTTACTTCTCTTCTCATCTCAAATAGTTCCTCGTTCCACCATGTCACTTTCCTTTTCCCGTTGTTTCCTGTACTCATTCTCCCAATACACTCATCATTTACACTCGTTATCCATTCAGTCATCATTCGCACTCTATCATTTGCTCCCAGCTCCTCATAATTTCCCAACCCAAACATACATGCTTCATCTTTTAACCTATTTTCATACCATTCTCGCTCTTCATCATTCATTCTTTTCCTCCTCCATCTAACTCCCATGTCATTCACATTCACTCTCTCATTCTCTCCCATTTTCCACACAAATTTCATCATTAACACACTGTGATCACTCAATCCCCAATCCGGCCTAACATCCCAAGTCCATTCACACCCCATCCATGCATCATTCACCACACTTACATCTATATCACTCTCGCCACTTGTCCCACTGTAGGTATAGTAATCACTAGGTCGATTTAGGACGTTGAGGCGATTTCCCACGAGGAATTCCTCCAGGAGATCCCCTCGCAGTTGCCTATCTCGGCCGCCAGCGTGATATTTACTATACCACAGATGGGACACGGCGTTCGCATCCATCCCAATCAGTAATGGCTTTCCATTCACACGCTTCAACACACTCTCCATATACCGCAGCATCGGGCCCATAGGTAGGCTCGGGCGGCAGTACACGGAGCACACATAAAACTCTCTACATGCATCCCTCATCCAAACACACACCCCATACTCTGTAACACATCCATTCACAGCCATCACATCCAATCTATCATCACATACAACAATCGCACTCATTGGACTTTCATTCACACATATCACACGCATATCTCCAGGTAATCCTCTCACTCCTTTTCTCATCACACACGGCTCCTGCAACAGAGCCACATTCACTCCTTTCTCCCTCATCATCACACCCAAATCACACATTACATCATAACTTTTCGCACAATTCAGCTGCAACACATTCATCGTTCTTTCACTCATCATTCATTCTTAACCTCATTCTCTCTTTCACTCTCACGTATTCCGGACACTCCGGGGACATTACGGAATGATCCGTCCTGTTCCCCTTATCTTACAATTGACGCAGCTTTCTCTCCCTTTACAATCTTTCCCCAGATGCCCTTTTTCCCACATTTCGCACACAACCTACCTACCTTACACTCCTTGAGTTGGTGACCGTAGCCAAAACATGCAAAGCAGCGGTTCACCAACTCGCATTCCCTCACTTTCAACGACAACCAATCAACATACACTCTCTCTTTCTTAACTAGATACTCTTTCATTTTCATACTCACTTCGACTATAATATTACTCATCCTTTCACCTCTTTTATTTCCTCTACTCACAATCCTCACTCGTTCCATAAATTCATTCATCGTACATACATCCTTCAAATTCTTTTCATACAATTCTTTCATAACTTTTTCATCCGTCATCTCGCTTGGCACATCATAAATCCTCACTTTCGGACCTATTTTCTTCGGAATTTCCACATTCAAACCCACTTTCGCAAACTCCTCACATTCTCTCAAACGTTTCATCTCATTCTCACTTACAGTCTCAATAGCTATACCTCCCGTTTTTATTTTTCTCACCGCTTTCACTCTCACATTCATACCAGGTCTGACACACTCCATCACTCTAGTTTTAACTTGGTCACTCGTCACATTTTCATCCCTCGCCTTAACTACCACAGCATACGTCCTCTCGCTCCTCACAGACACACTACACACACCAGACACACCATGCACACCAGACACACCAGGCTCACTTAAACTCACACTCATAGCACCACCACTCATACTCTCCCTCGTCATTCTCACTTTATTCATTTTTTCCCTCTCCTTAGCCATACTTTCACGTTCTTTCTCGCTCATTCTTGAGATCATCCTAACATTACTTCTGCTTTCTTCCAACGCTCCTCTCAGTCTTTCATTCTCACACATTAATTTGCTCATCAAACACTCGTACTCCGCCACTTTAGATAAGAAAAACGCGCATTGAGGCTTCGTAACCTTGTTCTTCTCATCGAAAACAAAATTTCTTAAAGCATCCCCAATCGCCTTGATCTTCTCCAGCTCATTCCCATTTTCTCGATCATCATTTCCCTTATCACTTCCGCTGCTATTACCACCTCCCTTCGTTCGTCTCCTCTTCCTTTTCCCATCCACACTCTTTCCCGCACTTGTATTCCCCGCACTCGCACTACCATCCGCACCCGTCCCACTCACGACACTCATCTCACTTCTTTCACTCTCACTTCTTACATCATCATCCTTATCCTCCCCATCCTTATTTTTCCCCATCCCCATATCCCCAAGATTTGACATATTTATTTTGATTCCCACGAGCAGGGACGAACTAAAAGTCGACCCGCGGGTGACGCCCTTTCCGCGGGTAAGGCTACTACTACCGGGGGGTCGCCTGGTGCCCCGGAGGTGGTCGCTTGGGACTGGTCCACCCACCAGCCACGCATCCCATCGGCGCGCACCATACCTTGGAATTGGGGTGATTTTTATAGAGGTTTTCTTCCTCGCGGCCCGGGCGGTTAAGCCAAGGCCCCCGGTCCCTTGACATGCCAGAGACATGACCTAAACACGTCAAGGGATTACGGTATGAGCGTTGGTCCACTGTTAGTCAGGCGGATCAGCAGCTCCCCGGTTCCCGACGGCGATGCGAACATCACCCCCGGGGCCCGAGAAGCTGCCCCGCCCTAAGCCCCCACACCACGACAAGGTCAGGACCACGTGAGGGCGCCTGGAAGAACCGCCGGACCTGGTCCGCCAGCTCCCCCAGAGCCTCGGCCGAGGCGATCGAGTCGGCCGCGAGCACCAGTTGGTCCCGCTCGGCCCGCCGCGCCGCCGCGGTACTCCGGCCGCGCACACCCACAGAAGGTGCAGCTTCCGGACCCCGCAGCCCCGCGACGGGTCGCTCGGGCCTGCCACCCCGCCGACCCCGCCCCCTGGTGGGCCCGCCCGTCGCCCGGATGATGGCCCCGCCACAGGACGACCTTCCCCCACCCCTCCCCTGCGAAACGACACCTCCCAACGCCCCGAGCACCCCGCGTACCCCCCCTCGCGTGGTTTCTCCCGCGTGCCATAGCGCCGAGAGCCACATCGGGACTCAACGCTTCGCATGTCACCGGACTTGCCGCGTCAGCATCTGGAAGAAGATTGAAAGCATTGTCATTTGCGCCGTTCGCACTTACCTCCGGTCCGCCATTGCCTCCACGGCTCCCATTCGCATTGTTTCGTCCCCCAAAGTGGGGGATCGGCGTCGTTTGCGTCGCCGCATTCGCCAGCGTCCGCGATCCGGCCCCCAGCAGCACTTCCCTTGGCATAAAATCAGCCAAAGTTATTGGCGTCAGCCGTGTCCGATCCCTCGGCGACGGAACTGCACCCGATGTTGGCGGTGGTGGCGACGATGACGAAGTCGATGATCCGAGGACCCTGTTCCGCCGCCTCCTTGTCGCCGCAAGCCGCCAGCCCTGCCGGTCCGCGAAGGGATCGTCGTCCTCGTCGCTGGTGTTCGTCGTTGTTGGGCTGCCACCGTCGCGCGACCCGAATCTCCCACCACTGGCCCGATGTCCTGGACTGATGACGATGGGCACCGCTGGAGATGTTATTGGCGATGCCCCTGGTGTCTTCGACGGTGGGATTTCGAGCCGCTCGAGAACCACACTCGACAGCCTTTCCTCATGAATGTCGGGAAGAGCAGGTGGAGTGGCTACGATGGTAGTGGCCCTTCCCGACAAGTGTGACCCCGTGGCCATGATTGGGGCCCCACACATTGATATCGTGACTGTCGAGGTAGTCAGCGTCGTGACGACGGAGGTCATCGATGGTCCGCTGGTCGTCACACCCGACAAGGAACTGACGCTGGGTGGTGATTGACTGGTTGGCGTCAGTCCACTGGTGCGGTTGGGCTGCACCAGTACGAGTGTGACATCCCTCGATGGGGGAGCAGCTTGAGATGGAGGTCCAACGGCTGTAGCTGCCCCCCTGCGTGCCACCGATGCCCCCGCCGTAGTTGGTGGAGTGTCCGACGCTGACCTCACGACGCCTTCGGTGACTCCCGCGAAGGTGGTGGTTGCGGAAGCCATTCGTGATCCCGGAACTGCAGATGACCTCAGTTTCCTCGTTGGGGGGGACCTTGGTTGGAGGCTGGTCCCCCTCTTCCCCCTTTCCCCGGGATCACTCCCCAACCTACCTCTGCTGGTGGTGTTGGAGGATATGGCTCTTGGCTCCACCGACACACTGGCTGCCCTCGGCCGCCGCAGGTTGTACTCCACCCCATAATTGTATGTAGATGTAGCAGTAGTTTGAGGTGGAGTCCCTGGCGACGACCCGTTGCTACTGTGTCCAGATGTTCTTCTCTGTGCCGGTGGATTGCTGCCTTTTGGGTAGGTTAGGATGGTGCTGGACGTCGTGGCACTGGTCCTTGGCGGCAGCCTTACTCGCCCCGCGGATGTGGTTGCAGCAGCTGATGTTGTGGCCGCTGCGGTCCTTCGCAGACCACGCTGGGACGTGGCCCCACTCGCGACGACCTGTCCCGTGGTGGATGATGTCGTTGCGGACACGGCAGACGCCAAAGATGCTGCCGGAGAGCGGCGCGCAGAGGCCGACAATGCGGTCGACGCTCTCACCGCACGCACAACCGTGCCGACGTTTGAAGACCCGACCGTGTTTGGCGAGTCACGTGGGGTCGTGTCAGTTACCACATTCGGACTAGAATGGCCACTTCTGCCACCCGAGGGCGCGGGAACCTCCGTACCGTGCATCTTTTTAAAATGCTCCTTGACAACTCTAAACTTGTAGGTTTTCGCACCGGTACTTCGGAACCCGCAGTGGCCGCAAACATAATCTATTTCGACCCCCGGGTGGTACTTCCCCACGTGCTTCGCCAGATCTCCCGTGGTCCCATATGTGCCCACCAACCTGCGGTTTCCCCCTCTCCCGTACGTCTGTTCTTCGACCTCTCGCGAAGGACGGCAACCCGGCATGCAATAGAAACGAGGGTTGCCTGCCGGGTCCTTCTCGCCGTATATCTCGTACGGGATGGGGACAGTTAAAACATTTTGTGCCGTCGGATTCGCCATGGCAAGTGAGAAAGAAGAAATAGAGAGGGGATGTGTTGGATTCGGTTGCGGTTCGGAACCAACGGGAAGTCCCCACAAACCAGATCCAACGGAAAATGAAGAAAGAGAGAGAGAAAGAGTGTGCTGTAAGCAGTTGTGGGTCGGTTCCAACGGAAATTCCCCAAGAACTGGTTCCAGCGGAAAGTTCAGAAGAAAGAGGGAGAAAGAGGTTGTTGGAATCAGCCGTAGCTCGATCCCAGGGGGAACTCACCACGAGCTAGGTCCAACGGAAGGAGAAAAAGCGGGAAGGTGTTGGAAGCGGCCGCGGTTCAGTCCCAACGGAAATTTTCCGCGGGCCGGGTCCAACGGAAAGGGGGTTGGGTTGTGTCGGACACCACTGCAGTTCAGTCCCAGAGGGAAATCCCCACAGAGGAATCCAACAGAATGTGAGAACCGAAGAGAGAGAGAGAGGTGAGGCCTCAACAGCCGTCTCACCCTACCCGTCGGAACTCACGGGAGAGGTAAAGGAGTGTGTTGGACACCACTGCAGTTCAGATCCAAAGGAAAATCACCACAGAGGGATCCAACGGAATGTGAGAACCGAAGAGAGAGAGAGGTGAGGCCTCAACAGCCTACACACTTTGATCTTAGCCATCAGGCCGAGTAGCTAATACTACATGAAGTCATTGGATCAGAACTCAAAAGGAACCATTTAAAAATGTCTCCATTCGTTTTTTCTCTACTGCATTTCCTGGAGTGATGCTCTCGGTACCTTTGGAAATGAATGTTGTTAAGATATTTGAATAAAATTATGTATTCATCGACACCGTTAAAGCTTTTGATCTCAACATGACAAGCAAAATCAAGGAAAAACAAAAAGCAGCTGCACTTCGGGGTCATCAGTATAAAGTTTTGAATGAATCCTCTAATTCATAAGTTTACTTGATTCTCAAAATTGTTTTCTAGTCTATGAATTTATGTTTCCAGAGGATGAACAATGTGGCTTATTAATGAAAAAAAGTATATGAATATTCATAATTCCCCGAATTCCTTACCAGAACAAAACAATCTTCGCGAACATATATTCTCGTGGTTACCATAAATATATAGTTTGCCTAGTAGTCAAAGACGTATTGTGCAATGTATCAAACTGATTGCAGTACTTGAGAGGTCAAATTTTTCCCTTCAAAGGGTCGAGTCCACTGTGACAAATATAGACTATTATTGAGTGATATACATCATTTTCACCTTTTAAAATCTTTGTTACGAGCCTCTTGTGCTTCCTCAGTCAATTGGCCTATAGGTGGAAGAGCAGATGCAATGATTTCAGGTCCGTGGATCAATAACTTGTGCGTCGTAGGTGACATTGGGTACCACGGGTTTTGTCGCGTAGTAGCGTGCCGTGTCTAAAGCGTAACTCCGAAACTTTTCAACGTCCATTTCATGGCCACTTGAAACGGTAGCTAATACTACATGAAGTCGTTGTATTAGGTTGACATCCACCCCTGTGATTTCGGCAGAAGCTTCGGGTTGTGCGAAAAATCGCCTAGCGGTATTCCAATCATTCGAGTTCCCAAACCCTGGCTTAGGAACATCGACAATGAGGCCACATTTTTCTTTAAAACTTTTCTGTACAACCTTTTTTCGTTCTTCCACCAAAGCTTTATCTTGTTTCCGTGCTTGCCACTTCTGAATAGGTAGCTTATAAGACAAATGCAGGAGGCCCTCAAAAAATCGTATCCAGCCGTGTAGACAAGACAAACCAAACTGGAGGTTTTCGGTTTTTACCGGCCTGGATACTATATCATCAATTTTGTTGAATTCCTAAGATGTGGCACCACATATATAGCACTTATGGGTATAGGTTGTCTCAGTTATGGCATTGCATACCTTCCCATCCACCATAGAAAAAATCATCTCATGTTTCACTGAAACATGTTTTCCATCAGGTCCGAAAGAAGTAGCCCTCAGATTTTCTATTCCATTATCAACTCGTAGCTTCTCTGCAACCGAAACTTCAGTTGATTCTTTCACAAACTCTATTTTGATTGGCCTACGAAATCTGGTTGATGATGGCCTTGGATTCTGCCAAATTATTTTTGAATTGCAGTGTAGGCGGAGAGGAACAAGTGAAGTAATGAACACAGCGGAATCACTAGCTTCCGAACTTTGATATGCTTGTTTGTATGAGGAGTGGCCAGAGCTCTCATCAAACCCCCATTTGGAAATAAGTACCAGGTTTTGTAACTCTTCATCAGATAAAGTTGAGAAAACCGAATTCTGTAGCTTTAAAATACGTGTAGCTGTGTGATCAAGAAGTGCTTGTAGTTGCACAACAGCGCAGGTTTCTGTTATTCGAATAAATTTCTTGCCAGGGAAACACATGCGTTCGGCCAGTTGAATTTTTTTATAAGGTGGAAATTTCTGCGGATCAGCTTCACGCAATAAGCAGTATAGATGTTTTGAGAGCTCGGCATCTACTAGGAGAGCTAGAGCATCTTAAATCATTCAACATCTTTGGCTCATTTCGCTTGAAAGTTTGATAACCTTTCATATACATTTTGGCAAGCTCAGGATCAGGAGATGTAACATCCTTTACAATTTCTGCGGCTTCGATCTGTCCAGACGCTCTCAAACACATTTGTGTGGCGTAAGACAGCTCTGAGATAGGAGTATTTACTCTGATATTCTCCGTTTTCCTACGTTTCGTTCTTTCTGAACATTCGTTGAATTCAACAAGAGGTCTTCTCACTTGCGTGTGAACAGTTACAGAATGGGGATTCCTGAAAGTACAAAACACTACCTCTTGTTTTAACCATTCTTCATTATTTTTGAGAAATCGTTCTTCGGTCCTTTGAGAAGATTCCCATCTCTTTTTGAATACACATTTAAAAGTAGATAAAAGGTTAGAGATCTCTGTAGTTTTGTTATCCGGACAACACGTTATCTCGATGATTTTTCCTTGAAGGAAAGTGAACTTTTCATCCATCGTAGGTAGAGGACTGCTCCTCAAAATATTGTACATCTCTCTCCGAGTCATAGATATTGAATCATCTTTGAAATCTACAAACGTTGTAGAATTCGATAAAATTCGCTACAGAAACCCCATGTGTTTCTAAAAATTTTCCTAATTTTCTTGGGTTGGATTCAACCCCCTTAAGCTAATTTTTTTTTGCAGTCAACTGTTCAAATTAAACTACTAAGAAAATATAGGTTGTTGAAACACTCACCTATGGCAGCGGAATCCATCTCATTTGGAATTGTATGTTAACATTGAGAGATTTTAAAAAACGAAAAATATTCACCAAGCTCCAAACTTGCACGCGGAGAAGAGTTCACGGTAACGATTACTAGCAAGAGTAAGAATTCGGTGACAGCTATTGCACAATTGTGATAAGCACCATTTGAAATCAGACCGATCACAACCAACTATTCACGTTGCCATGGAAACGATAGGTTAACATAAGAACGATCACCAAATCGCGAGTCATGATTCAGTTCACGAAAAGAAAAGAGATATCAATACTTGAATAACATTTATAAACATTTAGGAAAATGACGGTTACTTTAGGGAAAAAGAGCATCGCTGAAGAATGTTAGCAGTGAAGTTACCAAAAATTCGTAGTAATAATACTAAATGTTGGTAGTTTTATTGTCATTTCCCATAGTGAATTCATCAACTCATAGTAAATTCACCACGAATATTCTCCAGCAATACTGTTTTTCTCTCAATGGTCCATCATCTTTCTAAATATCAATGATTTCTGGCTTTTGTGTACCCTAAGCCCGCGATGAGAAGAAAAACGAATGGTAATCAATCTCATACAGTTTTCCTCGTGCAGCAAAGGTACACTGGAAATAAAACACATACTAACGTTGAGATAAAATTCAAAGCGAATCCACTGAATTCTGAGTTTTGTGTCCACCATATTAGATACGCTATTTTTGATTCTTGGAATTTGACAACTGATTCGTAATCGATGACCCCACAAAACCCTGGATACCGAGTTTGAAGGGAATCTGATGATTTTTTCAATTTTTTTCTGCCAAACTGGATCCGCCATCCTGCATTCCGGAATTCAGACACCGGATTCGGAATCAGCGACCTTAAAAACCTCAGGGTCCCGAGTTTGAAGGCAATCCGATGATTTTTTCAATTTTCATCCGCCATATTGGATCCGCCATTATGAATTTCGAAATTCAAACAACGCATTCGTAATCAGCGACCTCAGAAACCCCTGGGTAACGAATTTGAAGAAAATCCGATGATTTCTTCCAATTTTCGTCCGCCATATTGGATCCGCCATTTTGAATTCCGAAATGAAGACAACGGATTCATAATCAGCGACCCCAAAAACTTCTGCATATCAAGTTTCAGACGGATCTGAGGACTCCTCATCACTCCGTCTAATTTTTTGTGATTTCCTGCACAAAAACATGGCGGAATTGCTTAGGGGCAGACATGGGCAGCCGTTTTTTTTTCTGATGTTTAGGTAAGAGTCCCATCTACCACCTCCAATAAGTTAAACGACGTAATTTTGCGTAATTCTCTACTATTCCTTCAAAAACCAAACACATTTTCTCATTTATAGATATAGAAATTACATACAATCATTGCTCTGTCAGTATTTTCCACTCATCAAATTGATATTCTCTTAATTTTTAGTGTATTCTACATAGTTTCAGTAATAGACTCCAATTTGGAAAAGTTAAATCGGTTCATGTTCCGAGACACAGCATCTTTTTGAACATGCTCGTTATTTTACTGTCTTTCAATCACGCGGATTATACTTCAAGGAGGGTATTTTGCAACTGGTACACAAGGGCAGGGGGAGGGGATCGGATCTTCTTATATCAGAAATCCAATACTTGGGACATCACCTTACTTATCCCAAGGGTCAAATATCCCCAACTACAAATTTCATTTTTGGGGTTTTGGCCAGCTTTTTGGCATTTGGCCCCACTGTGAGGTGGCTAATAGTTCCAGTAGATGTCTTCAGGGTCATTCAAAGTTTGTAATGTTACTTGAAAAATTTTACTCGGAAAATTACTCTGAAATTCTAGTAATCGAGGGATAAGCGGGAATCATAGTTTCGAACTTGAAGTATGTGGTAAATTGAATATTCAAGAAATATACCTCCAAACTGTTTGGGGATTTACTGATTTTTACAGGCTGCACAGCAATTTTTTGAAAAATATGTATTTTTTGGATACGTTACAAACACATGTTCCTCGCTTAATGGAATCTCGCGATAATTTTTTGAGGAAAATTCTTTCAGTGCATTTCTCATACGAAATTGCATAGTTCGTGTGTGATTTAATGACTCATAAATAATTATGGGGATATTATGTTCCTGAAGTTTGAATCGTTTTCAGAAACGAAACGAACATTCCAGCTCACAAAATTTGATGAATCATCGGTGTAAATCTTTTCGAATTAACTTTTTAGAGCTGGAAAAATCATTTTAAAAAATGTATTGTGAGATTTGGGGTTCTTAACAGCTGAGTATCTCATTATTCGATTCGTTTCAATAAACGATTCAAACTTCAACATGAAAAATTGGTATATTAATGTTTTTCCCCACAAACATTATTCTGTATAACCAGAATAAGTGATTCGTAATGCTAAATTACCAATCCCAAGGAAGGAAATATGTTTTTATGCATTTTGTGAATTTACAGGCTCCTAAAAACTCCGATGATGAAGACTCTTCCGAGGATGAAGTCCCGAAAAAAACTTTGCGAAAGGAAATTAGAAAACTGCGTGTCGCCTTAGAAAATGAAAAACGGGAGAAAAAAGAACTTTTCTTATTGAATCTGAATTTACAAAGAAATGTCATTAACGATTTCAAATCTACCAACAGTAAGATGAATTCACATAATTTGCCAGGGGTTGTGGGTGGACATGAAATTTTTGATTATTCATTTTAATCGATGATATGTTTTCCTCGCTTCTGTGAATACCCAGAAAAATGGTATATGTAAATTTATTTGATTCAGCAAAAATTTTTTTTAATCAACTGAAATTCATTCGACTCAAATACACTGTCTATTTATATATGAACCTACTAGATTTTTAGTTGGATCAAATAAACAATTTATTTCAACCAAATAAATTTTTATTCATTTCAAATAAAATTTACTTGAATCAATTCAGATTTCATTGGATACAATGAAATGTCTAGTAGGTTGATATTCAAAAGAACCATTCCTCTGGGTGAAAAGGTATGAACTTCTGATTATAAAATTTTCGAGTCAATCAATTTTTGGTTTATATAATTTTCGGTAACATAGCTTGACCTAAGATTGAAATTAGACTCGATTAAAATGGATGAAATTGTTATTTGCACACCCAAAGTGTCCATTAATCTCTGTATGCATGTCCACTACATCTCCAGGTTTCTGATGGCAATTGTACTACGGATATCACATCCATAATTCCAAATGTTCATTTTTTAGAGTCTCTTAAAGATTTGAAAAGAGGATCAACAGAGGTTGCACATCTGGGAGGCAAGGAGTGTCCTCAAGGCATAGGCAGAATTGAAAATAATATGGTACGTAACATTCACTCTCACGCAAGCACACCGTGCGCATTTCACGTCGCAATAAGTTTTCCAATAGACGTAACATCCGAAACTTGTCTCAAAATGTTGTGTCATGCATCTTTCAGACATCTATCACATATATTGTAAACAATATTCTAAGAGGCGTCTAATACAGATATAAAAGATGTTCTATGTAACATTTTTAGACAATTTTTAGATGTTATGCTTATTGAGATTGAAACGTATGCATACAGAATACATACAGAAACGTTCTTACAATTTACAAATGAGATACGAGTAACGAATAGGGAGGTTCTGAAGTAGCTGATGAAGCAACCATGGTCAGCTATTTCGGAAGTTCTCATACACGGAAGAGAATTGAGAAATTTTCGTAGAAAAATATTTGAAACTCCGCCATTGCGACGTCATTTCCGATGACCCCTCGGAAAAAAGGTATGTCCGCGTTGACAGCAGAACTCATTATAGGATCAACCGAAATAAAAAGAAATCCATGTTTTAGTTAAGACCATAAACTAGAACTTGGACGAAGGGAAAAAAGAACAAGTGAAAATTGGATTTTTGGCAGATGTCTTTACAAAAAAATGAAAGTTTCAGTGGAATTTGCACCACATTTCTAAGAGGAAAAAGTAGTTGCAATTGAAAAAAAAAAGAAATTCTTCATCCAAGTCCTTGTAAATTGTATCTCGAAGTCTGTATGAAATTTCATCAAGATCGGTTGAGTAGTTCTCGAGAAATCTTGACAACCGTTCTGTTCCGAAATTTTTCCAAAAAATGGTTATAACTGGCTCAATTCTCGGAATTTCATTGTTCAAATTTGGCAAATATAGTTTAAAGGTTACTGTATATATGTACTCAAAAATTCAATTCATAACTTGCATTTGTTATGTGTAAAAAAATCGAGGAGAAGAGCATTGGTTTTTTGCCTGTGAAACCCATGTAACCCCTTGAAGAATTCACATAGCATATAGTTTGTTTGGAATTAATGTAGAACATATTCCGAATATTCGTAGAATATACATAGTATATTCTTATGCCACTTGAAGTATACCATAAAATTAATTTGTCATTTTTCAGGTTCACCTAAGTCGTGGGATCTATATTCCTAAAATAAAATGCGATACTATAAGTAACAGAGCAACAGGAAGTACTAAAACAGGCACGAAGGTAGGATTATTCGTGAAAGAAGAAGCAGTCGCCGTCTTTGGCTCGAAAACACTTCGTGAGAAGACAGTCACTGGAAATGTGTCAAATCGTGACAAGAAGTCACGAAAGAACAAAAAAGAAGACATAGCAAAAGTGGATAATGCGCTGGATCCAAAAAAAATATTGGCCATAAAAGGTAAAGATTACCGTGCCTTGTGTGCATTTACCTGTGAAGTGTAGTCCCCCCTGCTTCGAAAAGCATACAATTTTATATAGATTTTGGCCAAAAGCCTTATAAAGTCCCACAGAATCAAGTCCAAAAGTTGCCGCAATTCGCGTGAAACTGTATGGCTTTCGAAACAAGACTTTCTGTGGATAGGATCTCAAAAAGTGCAGACAAACCGGGAAACGGGAAAACTGAAGAAAATAAAAATCCAATTATACCCTGCTTGGAGAAATTCATGTGAAAATCCAATATGAAGCTGAAACTAGCAGACCGATTTCTAGCAGACCAGCAGCAAACTTTTGGTTTTACAGTCCCAACCAAAAATGGCCAAAAGTTTGTTACTGGTCTGCTAGAAGTGGTCAGCTAGTTTCAGCTTCATAAATCCAATATAGCAATCCAGATGGATTCTCATGTTTTCCTGTAAGAAGTTCGGATGATTTCTTATAGATCCGCTTAAATTTCATGATTTTATACGTGAATTCATACTTGGTTTCCCAGATGGGAAATTTTTATCATGGATTCCCATGGATTTCAGCTGAATTTTCAAGCTTCCTTCAGAAATTTCAGATAGGTACCTCTAGATTCTCATCTGGATTTTTGCAGTAGAATAAATCCTAAGAATTCTCAGAGAAATTGAGAAACACCTTTCGGGAAATTACTAGTTGTATGTGTGCATACATACAATTGAAGGGCCGGGTCGAATAATCGATTGTGCGCGTGTGCTCTCGTCTAGTGCACCTAAAGGTATGCAATCATCACTGATCGCGTTTTAGGACTTTCACATTGAAAATTGATAAGAAATTCGGGATACTAAACAAACTTCCAGTCAAGAAGTTGTTGGATATGTATTCTACAACACTGACAAATTTTGAGACAATTCTGTATTGTAAGTTGGAAATTATTGCAGGTTGAACAGGAAAAGCGCGTTATGCATCGATTGAGATGTTGGCAATACCGTTATTCCAACATCTCAATCGATGCATTACGCATTTTCCCTGTTCAATCTGCAATCATTTATAACTTACGATACAGAATTGTCTCAAAATTTGTCAGAGTGTTTTTGAATACTTTACTATAACCACTTTCCTACTGTAAGTGTTTTAGTATCGCGAATTTGTTATCCATTTTTAATATGAAAGTCCTGAAACACGATCAGCGGTAATTGCCTACTTTCAGGTGCACTAGACGAGAGGACACGCGCAGAACCGGTTATTTGATCCGGCCCTTCAATTACTGAGAATATATACATACTTTTGCGGTACATTCGCATATATCAAGTAGTGCGTGTTTATTCTTAGTGTTGCCGCGAGCCGCAAAACGAGCTATATCAACCTTGGACTTCAGCTGGAGTTAGTTGACTGTAAGAAGAATTCATGTTAACTCAAAGTTCCGTCGATTCTGGTTTTCAATTTATTTATCCATCCAACAACAGCCACTCAGTTCGAAATCGGCTTGATTATAGATTGATTTAAAACTCTTTTCAGTAGAGGTGTGTGTCCATTTAAACTTTTGAATTCAGTTACGGCTATATTAAACAGAATTTTGAACCAATTTTTTTCACTAAAGAAGAGTTTGCTGTGTGAGGGGTATATGTATTTCCAACTCAGATAATGTGGTATCTGAAATTCATTATGGCTCGTCTCGTGGTTAACAGCAACACTACTCAGTACTCTTTAAATTCCTTGGAGTGAGAACTTCACTCTTGCAGAGTTAAAATACTGCCAGTCCAACAAGAGTGAGTTTTTAATCTATAAGAGTGAATTTTCGCTCTGTCAGAGTGGAATTTTAACTCGGTTAAAAGAGTGAAATTTCACTCTTTTATACGAGTGAAATTCTCACTACTAGGAAGTGAACATTCATTCTTATGGAATGAAAACTCACTCTTTAGGTGTCGAATCTCACTCTTGTTGAACTGGCAGTATATTCACTCTTCAAGAGTGAAGTTCTCACTCCAAGGAATTTAGAAAGTACTCACTCGCTCCTGATGGCACTTTAGTAATACTAACGTACGTGAAATATTCTACGAATGTTCCTATAATATTTGAACTCCCTGCAAACTTTCTCCGAACGTTTGATGAAGGTTGTGTGTTACTAAGGGTAGCTTATAATCAATGTAAGATTTTCTATCTGCTTAGGTGGTGTATGTACTTTTATTATTGTTGCCTTTCATCACTTGCTTGTTACAGAATTCACACTTTGGTGGTGTTTGAAAGTGAAAAAAATGTCACAATTACAGGCGGAAGAAGAATATTTGAGGGTACCATCGTATATCTCTCACAAAATATCCGACATAAAAAGGCAGTACCGCAAAGAAGAAGAACTTAAAAAGGGAATAGGTACGGAATGTAGATGACAAATGTTTGTCGATATTTTAATGCATTGGTGGGACAGGTCTGAATACATTTATCTAGATGTTTGAGGTAGTTCTCCGGAGTTTTCCGCAGAGTTGCCAGATTAGGGATCGATCTAAGGGAATCAACAAATGTGAGAATTGTGTTAAACAGAATGATCTATCGGAAGCGTGTACGGGTCCCTAACCTGGCAACAGCGGTTTTTTGATTTCGTCAAGAACCCTTCAAAATTAGCATACATGTTTCATTAGATATCTTGTACACGTAGTTAAAAGCTTGAATCCATAAGCCACATGAAATATGGAGATACTGTGTTTTGAAATTTAATATCATGGGAATTTTTCAAAGAAATTTTTGTTTGCGTTTTTGAAAAATCCTCTGAAATCGGCGTACATGTTTCGTTAAAGCTTGAATCCACAATCTACATGGAATTGGGAGATATTCAGTGATGAAATTTCATCTTTCAAAATAGGAAGCTTTTACTGAATCTGGTAACAGCAGACGTTTCATTCTATTGCGGAAAAAATTTGCTTGTATCGTAGTATTCTTGTTTGTAGTATCGGAATATACTGTCCATTTCCATTTTAAATGAAGCGGTCCATTCTGGTTAGATTTTATTATTCAATTCAACTTAGATATATTGTTTTTTGGTTGATTCAATGAGACCCGTATTTTTTCTTTTGGCAAAAACAATTTGTTCGTGATTTATCGGGATTTTTGTTTTCGGAGTAAAAATTGATTTCTCCCTTTAATAAAATTAACTTTTTTTTCAAACTTTCCAAAACTTGGTCAAGAATTAATCAATTTTGATGGATTTTTTTCAAATCATTGTGAAAGTCCCAACTTTTGAACAAACGTAATCAAAAAGGATTATTCATAGTCATTAATTATTGTTTCAAAGATAAACAAAAGTCAAAAATTCTTCAAAATTCAATATCTCAAAAATAGTTTCTTCTTTTCTACAAAAGTTTTTCTCCTCAAAGTAGACAGTTTGGACTATATTCTGGCCAAGCGCCAAGTAGCTAACATTTTTTTCTTAGGAATTATATTTTTTTGAAGAAGGTGTTTTTCCTGTTGCTCCAGGGTTATCTTTCGTGTAACTCAGCATTCAGAATCAAGTATATCCAAAGAATTCACTCAAAGTGTTCCTGTCCATATTTTTTATACTCTGGAATTGGTACTGATGGACTGACAGGAATCCAAATTTTAATTTTGTTTTGTCATTCAATGTTGCTTTTGTATGCCGTTTAAGGGGATACCAGCGAGGTTATCGAACCTGTCTTTCTATCGTGAAAGCGTATCTGTTTCTCACCAACGAGCTCAGTTGGTAAGTGTTGGTAACTCCCGAATGCCCATCGATATCAACTGAAGTAGGATTTGTATGGAAGATCGTGATCATATTTTTCATTTGATTCATGCTCACGGTTGTCTGCTACGTTCTATGTTTCTTATACGAACAACCATTGTTCATCTAGAACAACCCGACGCTGTCGAAGCCCAGTGCTAAAGGGAGACACTTGTTCGTTCGTTTTATCCTCTTAAGGGGATACCAGCGACCCATGGGTTAAACAAAGACACAAGAAAAACGATTTCTGACAAATTATTCGGAAATGAAGCAATAAAATGAAAACACAGACCATCTTTAGTAATTGAAAAAGGTCTGTACAGAGTCACATTTTCATTTTATTGCTTCATTTTCGAATAATTTGTCAGAAATCGTTTTGTTTGTGTCTTTGTCTAACCCATTGGGTTGCTGGTATCACCGTAAACGGCATGCAAATGCAACATTGAATGACAAATTAAAATTCAAATTTGAATTCCTGTGTCGAAGATTTCTATCAATACCGATTTCAGAGTATTAAAAATATGGGCAGGAACACTTTGAGTAAATTCTTTGGATATACTTTGTTCTGAATGCTGAGTTACACGAAAGATAACCCTGAAGCAACAGAAAAAACACCTGCTTCAATAATTCCTGAAAAAAAATGTTAGCTACTTGGTACTTGCCCAGAATGTAGTCCAAACTGTCTACTTTGAGGAGACAAAATTTTGTATGAAAAACAGAAACTGTAGGGATTCATAAAGAATTTTTTCTAGACTATCGTAATGAGGACTCTTGAAGAATGCTATGATGAATTCATAAAGAATTCCTCATGAATACATCAGGACCAGTGTGCTATGTAGGACATATATTAGGAAGTCACTTGACCTCAATCCAAAAGAGGTTGAATGTTTTAACTCAATCACAAAGAACTCATTCAAACAAAAAATTTCATCAGTACAAATGCATTTTGATCTATCCACGTGCCCAAGCAGCACAAAAGTGCTGGTCAAGTACTATTAACATTTTACTTGATCATAGTAATTTGGTGCAGCAGAAAACATTCCATAGCACTTTTATAAAACGTATATTTCCATAAACGTACTATGAAGATACTTTCAGCGTATTCAGCTGTAGCAATTGCATGTAATAAGAATATTCTATGGATATTCTATGTACGTGATTGTGCTGCTTGGGTGCGTTTTAATATGTTATACAAGAAATGCAATTAAAATCCTTTTGATTACTGTTTCCACAGAAAAAAGTTCGAAGACCTCAGTAGATACGGAACACATCGATGGAAGTTCCTCAGTAGAAACGGTAGACATCAATGGAAGTTCCTCAGTAGACACGGTAGACATCGATGAAAGTTCAGCAAAAGTGAATGAAAACATTCATGAAAATGAGGGCGCAGAAATAGAGACGAATGCCGAAAGGGATGAAAATTTATTACAAGATGCAGACTTGGTGAAAGAAACAGCGATTCTGAGAACGAGAATACAGTTGAAAGTGATGACCAAAATTTTGTCAATCATACGGAGAAAACTGAAACTTCAAGTGATGAGGAACACATTGAAGGTGAATATGAAACATTGTAACAAATTATTGATCAATTTATTAAAATGATTTGACAGAAGGTAAAGGCCTCCCATACAACAAACCTTCCCATCCCAATAGTTGTCAATCCGGTCGTTTATCGTTGTCAAACATGGTCGTTAATGTTTTTACAACTTGAATTGTTGAAAAATATCCTTACAACTTAATGAATATTAATAATTTTGGTATGCGCGAGAATTAGGCATCTTGTGAACACCCTCTCAAAATTTCAGCTCCATCGGTCCAGTACTTTTTTTTTATCGCCAGTGTTTTACCTTTTTCATACTTCGCCAACTTTGATGAAAAGTGAACAAGAAAAATTGTTCTTATATATTTCGAAATGAATATTCCCATGCATTAACAGATGAATGAGTATAAATAATTTTTAAAACAAAAGGAAGATCGAAAAAAAGTAGACTCTCCCCTTGAGGCCCAAATCCAGAAAAATGAGCAAAAACTTTTCCACGCACTTTTCTAACAATTAGCAATAAATAAAGATTTTTAATATGCAGTGACGGAATTCATTGCCAAGATTAGACTTTGAATATTTTATTGAATGTGGAAAAGATGAATGAAAATGATGCCACGAATTATGAACATAATGACCTACAAATGTCAATAATTTCCATACATTGTTTTCTTACATGCTTAGATATTACTTTGGACTTTCAATTTATGCTCAAAGTCTGATCAACATATCTTGGCAACATGCTCCATCATTGCATATTAACAATTTTTATTCATCGCTTAATTGTTGGAAAAGTATGTAGCAAACTTTTGCCCCTTTTTTACAGCCCCATGGCCGTTAAGGGGACTCGAGCATGAGGGAGTGTGTAATGGAAAAAGTCAAATTTTGCGCCAACTTTTGGAAAAGGTACGTAATACAAATTCAAAGTGAATAATAATCAATTACACGGCTGGGATTGCGCATTGCCGCCGACTTTCAATGTCTCGATGATTTCTGAAAACTAAACAATGAAATTGTAAAATTTGTTGACGTTTGGAAGTTCAACTTTTACAATTTTATGTTTTAGCTTTCAGAAATCATGAGGTATCAAAACTCAGCGGCAATGTGAAACCATAGGTATGTAATTCATTGTTATTCACTTTGAATTTGTATTGATTACGTGACTTTCTCAAAAAATTCGCGAAAATTTGACTTCTTCCCTTCCTCCCTTCCTCATGCTCGAGTCCCCTTAAATTGTCTCCTACATATTTAAAAGTGTTGCATGAGACATCTTGAATATATCTCAAACACATCTTAAGAAATCGAATGTTTATTGAGATCACATCCTATACAGCAATCTCGCTCCAAAAAAAATCGGAAAGGATTACGATACTATGATGAGATGCGTTTCCTCCCTCGTAATTCACAGCAAATACAAAGAAAGATGGTTGGGGGTACGAAAGTTTGTGTTTAAATACGTATCAGAACAATCGATTACGCATAAATCTAACAAAAATAGTTTGATTTTTAAGGAAATACCAGCGACGTTTCAAACCTCTCTTTCTATCGTATAAGTGTGTCCTTTCCCAACCAATCTGCTCGGTCGGTAAGCGCTGGTAACCCCTTAAATTGTGAAGAAAATGCCAATGAATTACATCTCATGCGGAAAAATTGTTTCGTCTCAAATTTTATGCGTAATTGATCGATTTGATGCATATATCATCGCAAATAGTCGGAATTCTAACCATCTTTGTTCGTATTTGTTGTGAATTACGAGGGAAAAAACGCATAGTATTACTATTGGTAAACGTATAAGATTTTTTCCGTTTGTTAGTAGAAATCTTTCGTATAAATGTTCTAATGTTTCATGAATTTACATTCTCAAGATTTTCCCTTTGAAATTTGCACGGCACATGGAATATTCATAGAACGTTCATAATATATTTTGATGCTACTTGAGGAGCGATTCGAAATATATGACCATGAATTTCATTCCATTTCGATCTAACATGATTATAAAATTAATTTCAGAAACAGCGGAGAACAAAGAAAACGAAAAAGAAAACGAAGAAGAAGAATACGAAGAATCAACGGAAGAAGTACTTCGAGACGAAATAGCTTCTGAAGAAGAACAGTAAAGGTCTATGCTACGATTTGAGATTTATTTTTCTTTCACTACGGGTCCTTTATATCAATTTAAAAATCTTTTTTTTTCTGCTGAGATTTGCTCACAATATGTAAGTATTGGCATCTAGTTCAAGGCTGCTGCCTGTAATCGTCAATCAAGATTCTTTTTAGAGGATGTTATAAGGCAAAACTTTTATTTTACACATGTTTCTTTACTGTGTACCTTTGTGCTCTGCGAGCTCGCGATGAGGCATAATAATATTTTATTTTTCAAATGAGGCAAATAGCTTAATTGATTTATTTTTCAAATGAGGCAAAAAGCTTAATTCATTTATTTTAATATTCTGTTAATTCTGATTGATTCTTTATGGTGATTTTATATTTTAATACACAATTCTTGTTTCAAAAGTGTAAGACGCGCAGGGACATTACTGTATACTGCTTTGCCCAGCTGTCAGCGCCGGATTTAGTAAATGTCTATGACTGTTGTAAACTGCTTATATCTTTTCATACGATAGTAGCGCTCTTAGATTAATTCAAACCCAAGACTATCTCACTTAAGCAGTTTTTCATGTTGATGAAAAGACTTCCTTTAGATTTAAACATATTTCTGCATTTTATAGCATATTTTTTCATGATATGTCATCTATAAATAAAGTTGGTTCAGATTAATTTTGTATACTCAATTCTGCCATAACTGGGATTTCAATGTAGAGTGCATTGTATTTCGTTCACTGAAAAAAAAAACAAAAATCGGAATTGAAGGGCCGGATCGAATAATCGGTTGTGCACGTGACCTCTCGTCTAGCGCACCTGAAAGTAGGCAATCACCGCTGATGGCGTTTTAGGACTTTCATATAAAAAATGAATAAGAAATTCGCGATACTAAACAAACTTTCAGTGAAAAAGTTGTTGGATATGTATTCTACAACACTCTGACAAATTTTGAGACAATTCTGTATCGTAAGTTAGAAATTATTGCAGGTTGAACAGGAAAAACGCGTTATGCATCGATTAAGATGTTGGCAATAACGTTATTCCAACATCTCAATCGATGCATAACGCATTTTTCCTGTTCAATCTGCAATCATTTATAACTTACGATACAGAATTGTCTCAAAATTTGTCAGAGTGTTTTTGAATACTTTCCTATAACAACTTTCCTACAGGAAGTGTTTTGGTATCGCGAATTTATCATCAATGTTCAATATGAAAGTCCTAAAACGTGATCAGTGATGATTGCCTACCTTCAGGTGCACAAGACGGGAGGTCACGCACACAATCGTTTCGACCAGGCCTTTCAATTTTCATGTGTACAGCAACAGGAAAATTCCGATCATTGGACGGAAACTGAATTTCCCATGAATTTGTATGAAATTTTCCATCAGTTATCTAAAAATTACGAACTTGGTTGGATTTTTACCATCATTCCACATTAAATTTCCCAACAGGTCCGGAAAATTCATAATTCATTTATATTTCAAATACTTTATATCAATTTATAGGAATTTTCCGCAATTTTGTTTTACACTATTACCTTCAACGTAAAATTTCAAAAAGACCACTTGTGTTTTATACGTATTTGACTTTATTCAAATTACCCGCAGGGCCGTTTTTAGGCGCAGGCTACACAGGCTCGCGCCTCGGGGCCCACACCACTGAAGGGCCCGCGCCACAAGAATAAAAAAAAAGCTTCCATACCCTCCAAACACTCAGTGATACCCCTCTCCCTCCCCCTTTCCCCTCCCTGCCGCTTGGAGGGCCCGCACCACATTTGATCCTTGACTTGGCCTAAAGATCCTAAAAACGGCCCTGATTACCCGCACGAATATAGCAGACCTTCAACACGTATGTAAACTTCATTCAATTGAAAATCATTCATCGATGAAATAATTAACCCGATTTGAAAAAAAAAACACCCACTGAATATCATTACATCTTATCAGAGATGAACAAAAGTTTGCTCAAATCTCATCCGATTATTTTTCAATGAGATCAGTCTGAGTTTTTCAATCAGATGAAACTGGCTAGTTTTATGGATTTTTTCAAGGAACAGTTTCATGCATCTAGGCCGAATAATTTCTATCCGTATCATTAATTATGAACAATTATTCAAAAAAAGAACATTTTTCAATAGTTCATCAAGTTTTTGTGAGAGTAATTATCATAGATGTTTTTTAGAAATGTCATAATCACTTGAAATCCACTTTGCACTGGGAAAAATGGGATATTTAAGTTGGGATTGATAACCAGTGTTTTCATTTCATGCTAGTCTAGCATGGAAACCAATGTTGACTGAGCGTTACTAGCTGTTACCAATGTTGAATCAGGATTGGTTTCCATACTACAGTAGTATGAAATGGTAACAATCGTTTCTACTGCCAGTGTAACCTTTTTTCCATGTTGGATTAGCATTTTTTTCCCTACTGTACTTATTTCGTGGTGCATCAAACGATACTGTTGTCGACGATCGGTCATTCGTAGTTCATTGTATCTTGATTTATGAGATAACATGAATGATGTTTTCAATTGTTTCATGATCTTATTTAGCAACGTCTGATTTAGCATTGTGGAGGCCCTGAGACAGGGAGTTGTGGGGCCCATTATCCACGATGCATCGAATTTTACTGCCGAACCAACATCGCCAGTACTGTATATAATTTGTATGTATATAAACTATAAAGAATCGTAGGGTTCCGACCCCCTTCAAAACCCGCTCCGCTCATTTTGAATTGATTGTGAGCAATATGTGTTCGCTTCGCTCTCATTCGAGTGCAAAGTATTCGATAAAAGTATTCCATAATTAAGATATCCGGGGATGTATGAGAAGATACTCAGCGATATTTCGAATGATCAAAACGTTTTGAGATGATATTCAAACAATCCTGAGAATAATTTATTATTTTTGCTGAATGTATTATTTATTCAACTAATTTTGAGCAATATGTACTCACTCCTCTCGCATTTGAGTGCAAAGTATTTCTATGAAAATATGACACAAATCAGATACCTGGGGGGAAATATGAAAAGGAACTCAGGACTATTTCAAATGATTGAAATTTTTTTGGATAGTTTTCAAACAGGCCTCGAAGTAGTTTATTATTCTCGCCAAATTTATCATTCTCGCTAAGTGTTCACGAGGAATTTTGAGAAAAATTGAAATGGGATTCCGAGGAGATTGTGGAGCAACGTTTTGATAGCTACGAATTTTTTTCCTCATTTTTCATAATCATATGTCCATGAAATCCAAAATGACAAAATCAACGTCCACGGTATTTGATCTGCGATCTCGACTCACGAGTTTGACGTCAGATCCGGATTTGATACCCTTGAAAATGCATGTTTTTGAAACTTGAAACGTTTTTAGGAATGAAACGAAAATTCAAACTTGTAAAATTTGATGGACCATCAGTTTTTATCTGTTTGGAACTGGAACCATCGTTTGAACAATTGACCTCAAGATTTTGGGTCTTTAACAGTGAGTATTTCTTGATTTGATTATACTGGTTCATTCCGATAAACGATTCGAACTTCAGCCATGTTGAAAACGCGTAGAACCCATGTTTCCGTATTTGGCACACTTTCTATGCTGCTGAATGCCTAAACATCACAGAGTTACTTCTCTAATAGAAGTGGAGGACATTGCCGTGGATCCGTGATGGATAGCAATGGATATAACCCATTCGGTACAATTGGTTGAAAATGTATTGTGGCGGAAGTACCTTTTTCGGATAAGAATGCATACGTTACAGAGGATAAAGATGAATAGGATCGGACAAGAGTGAAGAACACTGCCACGAATCCGTGACGGATAGCAATGGATACAACCCATCCAGTACAATCGGATGAAAATTCATTATAGCAGAAGTACCGTTTTCGGATGAGAATGCATACGTTACAGAGGATAGAGATGAATAGAAACGGATAAGAGTGGAGAACACTGCCACGGATCGGTGACGGATAGCAATGGATACAACCCATCCAATACAATCGGATGAAGATGCATTATGGCAGAAGTACCTTTTTCGGATAAGAATGCATACGTTACAGGGGATAGAGATGAATAGGAACGGATAAGAATGGAGAACACTGCCACGGATCCGTGGCGGATAGCAATGGATACAACTCATCCAGTATAATCGGATGGAAATGTATTATGGCAGAAGTACCTTTTCCGGATAAGAATGCATACGTTACAGAGGATAAAGATGAATAGGAACGGATAAGAGTGGAGAACACTGCCACGGATCCATGACGGATAGAAATGCATACGAATAGTTCAAAACGCGTTGGATAAAAACGGATTAAATCGAACATACGGATTTAGGACAGAACTGTATTGAAATGGATAAAACCGTCAAAGCTGCATTGTAAAGAATTACATGGAAACGGATTGAAATCATACTTGCAGCATCGGAAGAAATCGGATTCAACTGGATATGATTTCATTTAGGGCCCAAAATTCAGTACTGATAGATTCGGATCTATCTGGATACACTTTTTTTGGGGCCCACTAACCTCATCCATTTTTCGGATGGAAACTGATGGGATTCTCGCGCGTTGTATGGACTGAACTGGATTGAAGAAAAACCATTCGAAATCCGGATGTAAACGGATGCTTGTAAAAATCCTATCCATTTCCATCCAATTTTTCCAGCAGGGCTGACCACTTTGGTTCCTTCCATCTGCGGTAATTTCAGGCATATTTTTTCCGAAAAGGAACCAAATTTTTACAAATAAGTGGCACTGAAGTTTTGGTAATTCTATGGTTGTGAACAGGAAATTTTCCGAAAACCTACCGTTTATGTCCCTCCATCTGCGGTAATTCCAGGTATACTCTCTCCAAGAAGGAACCAAATTGTTACCAATGAGTAGCACTGAAGATTCGGTAATTTTGTGGCGATGAACTGGAAATGAACCAAAAACTGACCAATTTTGTCCCTCCCATCAGCGGTATTTCCAAGATGTTTTACCAAAAAGGAACCACATTGTTACCAATCAGTAGCACTGAAGATTCGCTGGTTTCATTATGATGAACTCGAAATTATTCAAAAACTTACCAACTTTGTTCCTTCCATTTGCGATAATGTCAGGCATATTTTTCCCAAAAAGGAACCGAATTGTACATCCTGTTGATTCCATCATTCTTCACCAAAATTTGTCCGAAACTTCTCCCATAAAAATACCGATCGTGTAGTAATTTGTTGGTAATTATGTGGTACAAAAAAGTCACAAACGGTACGACAATTTGACCACAATATAACCAATTTTCAACCACAATATTACTAAACCACAAAATTACCAATTTCTTACCAAAAATTTCGGTAAAAACGAAATCGCTAGGGGTATACGTTTCATACACTTCCGATTCCGTTTCGCATATGCTTCATGTAACGTAATAGTAGGTTACATGGAGCGTATGCGAGTCATACCTATTCTGACTTCAAATAACATCTTTCAGCGATCGATGTCAACGACGATCCATGGCTCAGTGGATAAGACCCTACCATAGCGAAAGTCACCGGTTCGGTCCTCACTATTGGGTTCGATTTTTTTGTCTAGATTTCTTGAATTTTCCCCGCTTTCTTTGTATCAATTCCCGTTTCACATACTCTCTTTATCTTTTCCATTCAAGCTTCGTATACTTTCCATTAAAGTTTCTGTTACCCTTCAGCATACGCTTCGTTCACTCTTTCTTCTCGCTCCCATTTTCACCAGGGATATTAACGTTGTAGTTGACTCCTTTAGATCTGCGTGAATGATTTGCCCAATAGAACGAGGAATAAGTACAAACCTCTGAAACACGCATTCTGATTTTCACCACAAACCCATCCTGCGATACAGTGATTCGATAATGCATGGAATACATATGGTTTTATTTAATTTTAATCATTGATAAAATGAAATAATTTTCCAATGACCTACATTGACCTCCCCGTGGGATGATTGCGGGTCTTCCAGGGGGATATTCTTGATATCTGTCCTTGATATCCTTTTCATCCATCCTTGGTAGTATCTGCTTCCTTTACGTGGTGGAGAGAATAAGTATCTCAGATTTGGGTCTCTCTTTCGGGTGGAATAAAATACTCGAGAGGGAGAATACAAACTGAGAGAAACTAAATCATCCTAACGCCAGGAACATCGGCAGAAATTGAAGGAAAGCAAAGGGAAACTACCTTCCTTGATATCTTTTAATATTCCCGAGGAAATGAAATCTTTTCTCCAAGCCTAGAATTTTTCATTTTAATTTATTGAAAGAAAAGCAACAACAACAACATTATGGCCTTCTCTCGGGTAAAATATTCCGGAGGTAAAATAGCCTCCCGTTCGGAACTCCGGGTGGAGGCTGCTCGAGAGAACCTCATCAAACAAGATAGAAACCCAAAGAAGATAGGGAAGAAAGAGAACATTCTTCGAGTCGGAGCGTGGAATGTTAGATCACTGAGACAAACAGGAAAATTAGAAAATTTGAAACTGGAAATCAAGAGGTTGGGTATCGATGTAATGGGAATTAGTGAAATGAGATGGCCGCAAGAAGGGGATTTCTGGAGTGGGGATTATAGAATCATTCACACAGGATCAAAGAATGGTCAAGCAGGTGTGGGAATTATAATGCATAAGAGGGTAGGGAATAGGATAGAAAATTATTTGCAACATAGCGAACGCGTAATGATGGTCAGAGTTAGAACAAAACCGGTAGACACTGTTACAGTCCAAGTATACATGCCCACATCTGCATACTCAGAGGAAGATATCGAAAGAAAGTACGATGAAATAGAAGAAATGATAGAATATGTAAAGGGAGAAGAAAATTTAATGATCATAGGCGACTGGAATGCGGTAGTAGGGCAAGGAAAAGAGGGAAACATAATAGGAGATTTTGCGTTAGGAAAAAGAAATGAAAGAGGTCAACTTTTCCGCGCGGACCCTGTTCTTACCTTTGGGATACAATCATATCAAATATAAAGTGTTGGGACATTGATATAAATCGTAATCAAAATGTGAACGAGTTTTTGAAGAATAATAATTTCACGCACCTGTCTTCAATTTTTGAGAGTAAGTATATAACACCTTCATCTGGCTGCATAGACATGTATATATATATATATATACATGTGTATAATTGATTCATACATTCGTATCGATAGTTTATGTATCCCTAACCTCACTCAAAAATGCATGCCATTTGTAAATACAAATTTTAATCTAAATACAATCTTCCTGTTTGTGATGAGAGTATTGTCGTAACTTTGCTAGTAATAAAAAAATACAATTTCATGTTCATTATTTTCATAAGGTGATAATTATTCAGGTTCGATCCATGATGTGAATTATTGAGCAAACGGATTCCAGCTGGATCCGCGAGTTCATTTAATATGAGAATTCCTCGAATTAGTTTGACTCTTTTGCAACGTCTCAAAAGGATATGAATTCATCGAATTCTTGAAAAAAACGTAATATTTCACTGCATATATTATATGGATATGAATTTTCTTTGTTTTTTTTCATGGCAGATCTGACGGATACAGAATTTTTTTCATTGAGTTTGATTCATATTTGCTCCAAACTTGAAGAGCATGAAGATGTCATCGGCGATTTCATAATCAAATTCAACGAAGAGAAAAAAAAGAGAATGGGTAGAAGAAATGGAAGTAGTTATTGTAGGAAATACGCTTGCACAAAATTCCACTAATGCAGGTGATGAGGATGAGATGAAAACGTTTCCTATTCAAAATTATCCATCCAATACACAGCTTCATGAAAATTCCCAATGCTCCCATCCGAATGTGCTTGGAACATGTGCTTTAAATGATTCTCAAAGACATACCAATCCTCCAGGTTGATTTAACTGATTCATCAATAATTCTAATTCTTCAATTTTTGTTTCATCATTTGATCCTTGTACATTCATTGGTTTTGTTGTAGATAATTGTGCTTACGTGGAGAATGATTTGTATACTTTATTGAATAACACTTCAAAAGGCAGAATGGTGTTAGGGAAGTACAAACTATCAGGTATTCTCCTAACACATATTCTAAAAGACTTACTATTTTATGATAAAATTAGTGAAGATCCTGTCAATTTCAAGTAAGTTGAATTTCGGCAAATAATTTGTTTACCATACTATAATGGTTTTGAATTGATTTTTGGTAGTTTATTTATCCATTCATTTATCTTTTCACTACATTAAATGTATATGGATTGAATATCAATAATAGATGAATGATAATGATTCTATTGATTGATTCATTTCAATTTTTTTGTTTTAAAATTTCCCTCCAGGATAGAAACAGAAACATTTTTGGAAATAAAAAAGCAAGTGCTCGAGTTGTTCCCAACGGAGAAGAATAAAGTTGTGTATGAACCCGCTTACACTAATGGAGATGGCCAAAGTGTAGCTGCTAGAGGGTATTTATATCATTATTACAAAGTTATTAGACATGATTTGCGCTCTGCTGGGTTAGCATTTGGACGGGAACACGTTGAACAGGAGTCAGATAATACAAATAGAGAAAGTATAAGTAAGTAGTGACATTTTTGGTAATTTGCAGTGTTTCATCACATCTAATTATGGTTTTCTGCGGATGGTTCTGACAAAAATACTATAAGCTCAACTGACAAGAACAGGGATAGTTATACAACCGCAGAAACAACAAACAAATGAGAAGAACTGTACGACGAACGTATGAAAACAATCGTTCAAAAAGAAAAGAAAAAGAGATTAGTTTCTATACAACAATATTTCCAAAGTTCCCCATGTTTATCGGCTCCACTCGGACTTATACTGGTAAGGGAATTTCTTATGTGATTTTGAGATATTTTTCATAATTGTGTTATCATTAATCTTCTGTGTGATTTATTCAGTTCGAGCAAGATTTTGACATATATGTTAGAGAACTTGCAGAGAACAACTTGATTCCACAAGAAAAAGTGTCTCACTGTAAAAATTTAATTTCCAATACTTGGCCTACATTAGCAGTTAAAATGATCACAAAATACAAGAAATTGAGAACAGATGAAATAAGCAAATTCATTCAAAAATATTCTGATCCAATCGGAGCAGGTATAAATATATTGGAATGAATCATACATAATAACATTTATGTACATATTCATGTGCGTTCATATTTTCATCTTCAACTCCTTTACAGGTACGCATAACAGCATCATAGCGTCATTTTTGATATCATTCAGCTATAAAATCAATAAGAATGTGGAAGTCGGGGAGGAGACTAAAAAGCAGACAAAGGCAGAAATCTCTAAATGCTTCATCTTACATGTTGAGGTAATATTTCAAATATTCAATAGTATATCAAATATTATCATAGTATATCATATTATTTCTGGAGATGATATGGATTTCCTTGTATTTTCCATTAAAACACCTGATATGTAATTAATTCATTTTTATCAAATAGACTCCAGAAAATCGTCTGGCAGAACAATCGTGCTTTGAGAACTGGCTAACGGATTTGGACATCCAAATCTATCCGTATTTGATATTTTGTGGTGATCTGAAGAATCTTCAAGCATACTTGTGTATCAACAACGAATTGTATTGATTCACTGACCCAATCAAAGCTGTCGAGAGCTGTTATAAATGCTTAACTGCATTGCAAGTTTTCCCTGCGATTTGTGAATTTGCGTGGTCGTTTATGGACAGGGCTGTTTTTAATTTCAATTCCAAAAAAATCAACGCAAATGTTATGAATCTTGTCGCGGAATTGGAACAATTATGAATGACTCTTTGATATCCAATTCTTCCAGTGTTGAAATTATTATTCATTGTTGAAATTAATGAAAATTCATTAGTATTTTACGCAAGTATGACTTGGTTGTGAATATTCTGGTAATTATATTCGAATAGTGTTTTCATTCCTTTCAATTATATTTGAAACGAAAAATGAATTCAGCCTAATTCAGTTTTATTTGATCTAGATATCCCATACTCTCCTCAATAATATTCCAGTCCAATACAGTTCAATTGAGTTATATATCTCCATATTTCTGAATATCTCCATATTTTTTGAATAAATTGAGCTTGCATACAAAATGGATCATTCGGGAATACTGAATCACATTTTATCATTCATTTTAATGTTATACGCTGATCCAGGCTTATCCAGGAAAACTGTAGATACTGTCATATCTTTCCTAGATAAATTTTTGCGAACAATATTCGTGCCATCGTTAAAAAATAATGTCTTGTTGATATTAAAGGATGAAAATATTTCTAATACGTCGTTAAGAAAGATAGAAGAATGTTTTGACAAGCATAGTACAGTACTGAAGGCTGTAGATAGCGAATGGAAGCGCTTTAGAATTTTTGAGAAAAAGGGTTCAATCGGTTTCGAAGAGTTTAAACTTGGGATGAAATTTGTAGAAAAAATTGTGGGGAACTTATCATTATTGGTACCAGAAAATATGCATGGTATTTATATACCACTGCGAGAAAGTTTGACAGTGTTTTTGGAAATTCCTGGATTATATTCTCGAGTGATCAATTATATGGAAAAATTATCACGAGAAACGTATTTGATCACAAATATTGTTCAAGCCAATATTTGGAAAACGAAGTATTCCAAAAATTCCATGGACGAAACTATTCTTCCGCTATACATTTTTTATGATGATTTGGAAGTTGGGAATGCTCTTGGGAGTCACGCTGGTGTTCAAAAATTCGGGGCAATTTATGCAATGATTGCATGTTTACCACCAGACACTTCTTCGCGTTTAAGTTCAATTCTATTTTCAACTCTCTTTCATTCTGTAGATAAGAAGACTACAAGCAATCAGGCGGTTTTCAAAACATTGATTGAAGAATTAAATTTTCTTCGTTCTACAGGAATCTCTGTAAGAGTTGGTGATACTATCAAACATTTGAAGTTTCAATTAACATTATTGTTAGGTGATAATTCAGGCTTGAATTCTGTTTTTGGATTTGTAGAATCGTCCAGGAGTGGTTATTATTGCAGAATTTGTAAATGCTCTTCAAAAGAGGCTTCTGAACTTATCATGGAGAATCCTTTGAAAATGCGTACGAAGCAGAATTATGATGTCGATCTGAAGATTAGGGATCACTCTCAAACAGGCATAAAAGAAGAATGTGTTTTCCACCAAGTCGATGGGTTTCATATTACTGACAATGTTACAGTTGACCTCATGCATGACATGCTGGAGGGTGTTTGCATGCTTATCTTGAATGCACTTATTCAAACTTTTGTTTTTGACAAAACATACTTTACTCCACAGTTGCTCAATACGAGGATAACAAATTTTGATTATAGTTCTGGTGGTGATTTTAATGAGTTACCTATCATTACCATGAATAGACTTTTGAACTAAGCGATTTGAACATGTCTGCTGCCGAAATTCTATGTTTTGTACGATACTTTGGGTTGATTGTAGGAGATTTAATTCCTGAAGACGACGAACATTTTCACTTATATTCACATTTGAGAAAAATAACTGATATACTCTTCTCTCCCCGTATCATCCGTTCAGATTGCGATATTTCAGAAGAATCAATAGCAGACCTGCTTCAAGGATATAAAAACTTGTATAGCATCAGACTAAAACCGAAACTTCATATACTCACACATTATCCAAATATATTAAGAAATAATGGCCCGGTCATCAATTTCTGGGGAATGCGATTTGAATCCTTTCATCAGTCTGTCAAGTCAATTGCGCAGTCTACAAGTTGCTCGAAGAACTTACTCAAAACGATTGCAACGAAACAACCGTTGAGAATGTGTCAAATGATTCATTCTTTAGAAGTCGACAGAAAAATTGTATTTGGTTCAGTCGACGACAGTGCTGAACACTCTTATCATTTCAATGATGAAAGAGATGAAACATGTAAATATTATACACACGTAAATTTATGTAATGTCTCTTATAAAATTGGTACTCATTTGATTGTAAACTTGCAGGATAGCGAAGTGGAGTTTGGGAAAGTGATTGAAATAGTTGGTTTAGGGGATAAAGTATATTTTTATCTTGAATTATTCAAAGAAATTATTTTCAATTTACATTTCCATCCTTACGTAGTTGAGAGCGTTGGGAGTAAAATATTGATAATTTCAGAAGATTCACCAATTACTCCTCCAGTTCCTTCTATATTCAAAAATGGAACACATTTCCTTCTGCCACGATACGGCCTGTAAGAGCAAATATGAATCCGTGATAGGTTCTAATTTCCTCGAATGTATTACGGAAGGAATACGGGTTCTGAAACTGTTCAAATTACTCTCTTTGCGTTCATATGTTGATATTAAATAATTATTCCAACTGTATATTTGTAATTAAGATTAAATTGGAAAAATATATACTTTCCAAGCCGATGCTGTCTAATGTGTCTGCGTTTTTTGCTATAATAGTGTTATTCCCAAGAGAACACGAGCCGAATAAACCAATTCCAGGTTGCTTTCAGATGAATTCACATTCAACGGATGTTTAATAAACCTTTGAATATTCATAGTTTCATTTTAGGTCAACAAACGTTCGTTAAGCATCTATCACATGCGTGCGTTTGTTGCGTACAACATCATTAGATGAAGAAAAAGACAAGATGTTTTTCCCTACGGCTTCTCTTTTCACCCAATGAGATCGCATGCGACAAACGAACTGATGTCATTTCACCTCTGAGCGTTCCTGTTCTTCTGGGTTATAATTCAATGTATTATTCTTATCGCCAATATACTTACTGACAAAATGATTATATCCTCAACAGAACCAAAAATCTGTGTACGTCCAGAGAACATACGTCAACTTTGGTTCTGTTGTGGATGTATATAAAAAATAGCGACAAAAATTTTTTAGCGTTGATATGTATGTGTATATTTATGTCCACGCGAAAGTTATTTGTCATATCTACCACAATTTGGAATCAAATTCGAACAAGAACCAGTTCGAAGTATTCCAAGAGGACACGAAGATCCAAAGAAGGTTCAATAGAAGTCCATTGAACGTCTGGAAATTTGATGGTCCACTAAACGTTCCCTGAACGTGGAAGTACGTACAATGAACCAAAACTTTCACTCAGAAGATCTGTGTTCTCTTGGGGTATAATTTGAACAAGTTAATTGTCTCTGTCCCAAAATTTATTACAAATTTTTTCCCGTGTATGTGGAAACACCCCATTAAACATGAATTAATTATAGTAATATACCAGAGAAGTTGCATGTCATGCACAGATCTTGGAAAATTTTATGTTGATTTATTTGGTTATAACTGGTGATATAGAAACTATATTGCAATGTCATCCAATAATCATATGGTTTTAATGTTAAACTGAATATCGAAGGTTATAATCTAGATGTTTGTCCTCATATTTGATGAACAAGATAGTACTGTAAGCTTTTCTCTACAGAAGTGTAGGTATTAAATGAAATAAACAATTTAACGAGTTGAGGGCGCGTATAATTTATTTATTCTTCTATAAATATGGCAGTGCATAACGTTAACTGTTCTTGTACATCGTTACCGAACGTTCACTTTACAAATTGCAAACACGTGTTCCGTCTCATATATATTTTACATATATATATATATAAATGATAGTGAAAGTTTAGATCACGCACTGAATAATAATTTCTCTCACTATTTATATATATACTCTAGTATATAAATATATTCTAACCGAATACTACTATTCTCGCACTTAGCGATATACAATATAACTATTCAACATTCGGCCGACATGTTGAATGTCCTCTATCATTTAGAGCCTCGTTCCTGTACGGTAACTCTGACGCAACTGCCGTACTTCGGCCTTTTCCGCTTTATGCGGCTAACTTAAAGGCAGATTCTTACAGTACCCAGTATTAAATTTTGTATTGCTTCCATTCTTATTTATCCTGCTCCGTTTATATATACATACATAAATTTATGGGATTCATTATGCAACCCATTAGTTTCACTCTTAAGGGAGGTTATGTTGTCGGGCGACACAACTCCCTGAAGATAGAGTAATATCCGCATCTACTTTCGTACAATAACCGTTCCAAATGTTTGGTGTGGTGGCCGTACGGTACTTGCGCATAGCTCTCCCACCAAATTTGGCACAAGAGCTGCACCAAGTCCTGCACACGAACGCTACCCCTCTGAGATGGCCGATCAAGCACCAAACTTTTTTCAGTGCAGGCCGCCCTTGTTTTGTCCAGATATTTCGAATGCCGTGGAGTAACATTTTCAAAAACGAAACGAAAATTATTGTTATGTTCCGGAAATTAGTTCTGCTTGTGGAATTTGAAAATCAAACGTGTTCGAATTTGAATGGAGTACTCTCTTCACTTCCATCGTCGAATTACGGCAAAATACGTCCTTGGAAAGGAATTTTCTCTTGACTTTGTGGAAAGTTGAGGCAAAATCCTAAGTTCCATGCGTTGTTAATAATTCTTTGTATTGAAAGCTTTCCAAGATACAGGCATTTGAAAAAAAGTGGGTTTTAGAGACCAAGAACTTCGACATATGTTGTGAACCTGAAATCATAATAGAATAAGAAAAAAAGAAACAAATCATACGTATCTCACGTTTTCAACAGAGAATTCGGGATAAACATTTCAAAAATATTTATGAACTCTTGGAAAATCCGATAGGAAATGAGCAAATACATAGCAAATAATTATACCAAATATGAATCATATATGTTCTTGACCGTTTCCTGCAAACATATATGTTTTTGACCGTTTCCTGCAAACATATATGACGCGCGCGGTACCATATATGCTTCATATGTATCACTGATGAAGCTTCGGCCACATATATGGGGCATATATGGGTCATATATGGGGCATATATGGGGCATATATGGGACATATATGGGGCATATATGGAACATATATGGGGCATATATGGTCATATATGTTTTGTGGGAATCATATATGGATCATATATGATTCATTTCCACTAGGGGCGATAGCGGTAGTAAAATCATCTATCGCTGCACAGAAAAATACCCCTGAAAACATGGAAATTTCAGATGATCAAGTACTTCTGATGTCATCAGGAATTTTGTATGCACCGCCGAAAAAAACTATGCGCTTCTTAAATTTACATGCCATCGCCACCGATGGCGAATAGTCATTTGAGACCTACTCGGAGGAAAACATTACGTGTGATACATGGATGACTCTATGCAATAAGGTCTAAGCCAAAATCAAAAAGAAAATCGTGTTATTGTGAAGAATGCAACCCGGTGATACTTGACTGTTTTAACGGTTGAATAGAAAGAATTTTTTTGTAGGTCAAGACGTTATTGCATAAAGCCATCCATATGCGGATTTGATATCATAGCAATCTTGGTGGTTTTTGGCAGTTCTTTAGCTGTAGCAGCAGAAAAAAATATCGACCCTCTCAACAAAATTCGCTTTCTATTCTGGATGTGCCCAGTCAAAAAAACCCAGGTGGGTCCCAGACAAACCCATGTGGGAATAAGTGGGAACCTATGGATACCTATATGGGAGAGCTAGGAAATCATAGGTACCCATATCCCAGTCAGGAAATTCCGCTGGATCTCAAACAAACTCATGTGGGAACCGACGGGTACCTATATGAGAGAGCTAGGAAATCATAGGTACCCATATCCCATTCAGAACATTCAGCTGGGTCCCAGACAAACCCATGTGGGAATAACTGGATATACTGACGGATACCTACCTACACGGAGAGAAATTTGTAGTTAAATTTACTATGTTATTATTGTTTCCGAGGAACAGACTAAATTCTGTCGGATTTTACTATGAAGGGCATATTTTTACTATGGTACAACAATAGAATGCTGATCATATTTACTATGTTTTATGGGGGAACCCGTCATAGTTCAGTCTGTTCCTCGGGGACAATAATAACATAGTAAATTTAACTACAAATTTCTCTCCGTGTAGGAAGGCTAGGAAATCATGAGTACCCATATGGGTTCGGTGAGAATCCATAAGCTCCCATCTAGGAATTATAATCCCATTTGTTTCTTGATGGAGAAAAATGTTCCCAGATAATTTTCAAGTAGTCCCATATGAACAATTACGTGTAGGTATACCCATGCAAGTTCCAAGGAATTCTGACTCATTCAGGGGAGGGAAAATTTTCAAGGTGATGAGCTTGGTAATCATAAATGAACTAAATATATAGGTATTTTAACTAAAGATCCTAATATATATATAAAATAAAATAATATATTTTCATTGAAATTTATTATTAAAAATATATAAATTATAAAATTTAAAGTAAAATTTATTTTATAAATTACAAATAATATAATTAATGAAGGTAGTATAGATCCAATTCTCATTCATATGGAGATATCTTGAATAAGTGCAATTCAATATGTTTCCATACATCACAGTAAACATTGACGACGTTTTGGCAAAAGAGCGTGAGTGCCAAGAATTATAAAATTGAGTTGTTATACCATTCAATAGCTCTTTTCAGAACCTTTCGATTGATATATGTACTACTAAATTTCGTATTTTTTATGCCTTTTTGTCAAAATGTCGTCGACATACATTCAAATTCACTGGTGACTGTGAAACATGGTGGAACAGGCATACATAATTGCATAGAACTGAGAATATAAACAGTCAATATTTTTCAATGCTTAAATTTTCACTTTTTCTACACTGAACAAAAATGAAGTAGATATTCATTTGTCTTGCCTATATCCGTTTTTCTCAGATGAATATTTACAAATCACTTCTGATAAATATTTATCGTATCACTTCATCCGAAATAAATGAACGAGATCCTGAATCCAATTATATACTTTCCTCTTAAAGATCTCTAAAAGATGTTTCATGCCACCCTGAAAGATAACTTTTAGATATCTCCATTCGCAATGTCCCAAACCTGTCTTCACATATCATTTGAATATCTCAAACGTGTCTTCTATACATGTCTTTAACATATCTCAATTTGTTGCTTGAAGAATTTTTTTGATATATTTAATCCATAGAGAAGCTTCCCCTGTCTACTCCCATAAACTTGCGAAATTCCTGTATATGTTCCCATTTTTTGAGGTAAAAATTGGGGAAAAAATAAAGACAAGGAAAGCTTCCCTAACGGTAAGATGTATTTTAGGCTGTTCCGGAAGAGGGATCAGAAAATATTTATTGAGTTGATGGATACAATCATTAGCAATTAAATCAGTCATATCTAATTGTACTTGGTACCGGAGAAATAATACATTTATTATCCATGTCCATCACAACGCATATCCTTTGGATGTCTTTCGTTTCAATAGCCATTTCTTTGCCAATTTTGGTGATGCATAAAATGTTAATAGAATACATGTGGTCTCACATGTATTCTATTAACTATTGTAAATTCTCGATTAGGCTCTCCATCAACTATAAAATACAGAATACGCGAATATGTTAAATCATGCATTTCAACGAATGAGTTACCAGATTTCTTATTCATTTCCATCGATGAAGAGTACAAACATCCCTGTTCGACCATCCTTACATACGCAACAGAACGTTCAATTGAGAGCCCAAGTTTTTCTACCCAAGGGTTGATTATTGCATTGGAAGTGCCAAAATAGTGGTTTTCAGTAGATTGGAAATGTTGGTATGTGACACGTTCATTCATATGAATATAAAATTCGCGCACTTTTGGTGTCCACGAGTTATACATTGTGTCAACAATTATTGATATGCATTGTTGCATAACGATGTATCGGCTCATCTGCTAGATGACTCCTCTAGCAGCGTGTATGAGTTTCAACAATTTGCCGTTGCCGGATTCAAAAGAGAAGCCACTGTGCGCCCATAATGGTCCCCAATTCACGACACTTTTCGCCAAGTGTAGCAACTGATGAACATTATAGGACATCGCTGTTTTTCCGTAAATACTCTGAGTATCATAGACAAACTCATGTAATACTTCATCAGCACGATTTAATTCTTCAATAGTAGTTTCCTCTTGTAATAAAATGTACAACGATTCTACAAGTAATGTCCAATGCCTCAAAATTTCATTAGGAAGAATATCTTTCATCACAGGTATGCTGAAAAATAAAAGCCAATTTTCCCACTCTCGGGCTTTCCAAAACTCCCTTTCTGTTATCTGACGTGGGAACCGTTTGATGCATTTTGGAATTTTCATGCTATCCAATCTTCCATCTATCCACTCAATATCTTTGGCGGATAATGAATAAAATTGATTAGACGTGTCAAACCAATGTGATGCAAATTGTCGCGATACCCCTAATAGTACGCAGTGCATATGGTCGGATACGAAACCTTCAACAATATCAAAATATAAAGACAGAAGGAGAGGGGTAGCGTTTTTGAGGCCCTTATAAACGCCTTCTTTTGTCTTCAGAGCTTTATTCAAATGATCAGTGAAATTTTTCTTTGTTCTTGCTCGCAAAGCATCATCAGACAAAGCATATTGATCCATCCAACCATTCACCGGCGTGAAGGCACCAGTTGCATCCATAATGCCCGTCAAATTGAGTGACCCCTTGCATAGGTGAGCGTGCAATAGTATCCACACAACAACACAACAAATATATTCCAACAAGTCTCTCTTCTCCGTTTACATGGTAATGAATCCCCGTTTGTGATAATATTTCCATTTCTTCAGTGAATGGCTTTAAAAAAACGCCCATGTCAGGCTTACTTTTCCCAAACCATAACGCAGCGACTATTGAATTCGAATTTCTTATGCTGGGGGGTAATTCATTCAACACCAACCGAATGGGCCAGATCGAATGATTGGATGAATGAAAAACTGGTGAACCATCTGAATTGAATATTGCAGTAACGTAATTGTGTCTGTCTGATGGATTTAATCGATGTAAAAATCTCCTGTACATTTTTCCATCATATATGTCAGAAATTCGATTTTTCTCATGCTTTCTTTCATGAATAACATAGTTATAATAATCCTCATGACGTTTCAACAATTCTATTATTGGTCTCGTAACATCAAGAGTTACGAAGAAATCAGGATTCGTAGATCTACTTATATAATTCTTCTCATGGCGAATGGCACATATTCTCATTCCGTTTGGAAACGTATGTGAAGAAGTTCCCAAATATCCAGTACAAGCTTCACATACTGCATGAAATTTCACATTATATAGATGATTGAATATTTCATCAATCAGATACTGGGAATCTGGTAACACTGACTGACTGAATATACAATTTATTAGTTTGAACACATTCATTATACCTGCTTGAGGTAATCTATGTGTCAATGCATATTTCAATACCATGAGGAAAATTTCTGCTCTACTCATGTTTACAGAGGTTTTGATCTTTTCGAGAAATTCTTCATTCTCTAATAAATTATTAAGACTATCAAAATTATTGTTTTCAGATTTTTGAAATTGATTCGATGCATTTGACGTATTGGAATCATCAAAATCCGTTGAATTGGAACTTTCATTCAAATTGGTTACTGAACGTGAATAATTCCAGTCAAAATTTTCAACATGCACTTCTGTGACATCTTGGGTTGCATCTATATTATACTGTGAATGTGAACAATCCGGATTGAAATTTTCAACATCTCCTTCAGGAATATCTCCGGTCTGAAAATGAATGAAAGAATTGAAATAATTCACATAAAATAGTCTCCCCAAATAATCATGGAATTTGTAATTTTGTATATACGAGTAGATAATGGATTCTGAGATTTGATTCATATGGAATGTGATATAATTAGAAAGAAAATTGAAAGTGGATAATTTTCTCATGGTCATATCTGGCCATATGTGAGTATATATGGAACTTCTTTCCCCGGGTATTATTCAGCGAATGTCAATGCATACCTGCGGTGGTTGTGGAAGAATATTTCGTGCTGGTTCATAATGCCTGTACACTCCTTCAACATCGTGAGAAATTTCAGAGTCATCGGAATGATCATGATTAGAGTGAACTGTACCTGAAATACACATATCCGTCGTATTATACTAATACAGATATTACCCTAACTTCTATGATATGTTGAAGGGAAGCAAGATATATGTATATCCGAAACCATGACAAAAAGTGACTTTAGAGTGGTAATGGAAGGTTCATAAAACGTAGGGGAGGTTTTCTGAACATTCAGACAACCTTACGGAGGTTCGTTTTGCTGTGACAGATTATATGAGAATCTTCCCAGCATGTTTGGAACGGTTTCATTGAATGCAAATTGTTAGTCCGTTTTGATATGCATGCTTAGATACATTTTGCATTCAGAGCATTCTTAGATACATTTTGCTGACGCAGATTGAGAAGCAAAGCCCCAAATATAACATTTTATCTATAAATGAATATTAAAATCCAAGCACCTGATATATTATCTTCTACAATACAATTGTGCGACTCATCAATATGCTGTTCAGAAACTGACTCAGATATACTTGACTGGTCACTTCCAATGGTAGATGATTCATGCACATTTCTTGGAAAAATCTGCAAAATACACAATTTTGTATTCATCACGACCGATAAAAAAAACTAGGCATGTAATGAGGTCATTCTTTTTATAATTTTTTTCAACTGAACGAAACCGCCTGATAAATTCTTTGAGTTTTTAAATTCATGATTGAATTTATACAATTATTTAAAATAAATTGAAAATATTTAACATATCTGAGGCAACAGTATGTAATTCTAACATTAATTGAATGTAGTATAATTTACGTTACCGTTGAAGCAGTGTTCGATCCAATTTGATTGTTCGTCTGTTGTTTTTTAACTTGTGTACGGTTTTTTTTCATATCAGATGAAGTGGTGCGAGGTATTGAATTCTCTTGTGAAGACTCAAGCCATAATTCATATTCATCCGGTATCATGGATATATCATTGTCCCGGGAATTCATATTTTATCTTGAATTGAATAACACAAATGTGGAATGCCGGCGACTTCGAGTGAATATTGGAATATGGATTGTAACGAGAACGTAAATTTTCCTTCAAATTTTATTTCCTTTCTCTTCCTTTTTCTGTTTTGCTCCCTCAACCTCACCCTTCTGTTGACTTTCTATGAACGAGCTATCAATGGGGTAAAACAGAAAATCTGTTGCCCTATCGATAAATTCGTCCCAGGAAGTTTACACATACGGTGGAGGAAGATTTCTTTACACTCCAATTATAGAGAAAAAGAAGTCTCCCTTTAAAACACAAGTTGAGAACAACTTGTGTTCCCGTTATGTTTGTACCGTATCTAAAAAGGACAAGTGAATCTGAAAAACCAGAGACCCCTTCCTTCATCTTTTATTACTTCCTTTCCCAAATAAAATCACGTTCCAAATCACCCCGCAATAAAAACCTCATTAAAATATAGACAGCAGAGGATTAGAGCGAAGAATCGCGTCGTCAACTCTGATTTAAAATTTCTCAGTAAATTCACTGCTAAGAATACGAAGAATATTCCATTTGTTTCTTTCTTTTTATTTACAATTAAAAAGTCCCAATATTCTCCGTTGGGCCAAGGTTGGTCCAGGTTTGCCGATCTCCATCGATCCTGGTTAAATTCAACCTTGACTGTGTTAATACACATGAAAATTCAAATTCTAACACCAATCTAACCATTGGTTTTGAAATTGAAGATTGGCTGCCAATGCTGGCCCAATCTAGCATTCCTATGATGCAAAATTCTAAGTTCGAACCAGAATGGATCATTATTCGAAATAATGAAAGTTTACATCCTTGAAATGGTAAGTTTTGATAAGTTGAAGGTAAGTAAAATGAATATAAATGTTGAAATTCTTTTTACAATAATCAGAATAGAAAATCATCATTTTTAAATGTTCTTTTAGTGAATAATTTAGATAATCATTGATAAATAACAAATTTTTCAATTATTAATTGATTTTGAACTAAAATGAGAATTCTGTAAAATAGTACATTAAGAAAGAGAAATATATACATTTTGGAAAGAGAGCATAAGTTAGGCATTATGCTCAAGAGAAAGGGTGAGTGGGTTGTCCCAATTAAAGAAAATGGAGAATTCCCTTTTCAAGGACAAGCCTACCCTCAGGTAATGCACGAATCCATGCTACTTCAACCTATCTAAACTCCACTTTCTTCTTTCTAAAATTCTATTATTTCCACCCACATTTCCCTACTACTAAAATTCTCTCTCACCACCTAAAAACCGAGCTGAGAATTGAGCAAAAATGCATTAATAACTCACTCTTGTTCGATCGTTCTTTTAAAAAGGTTCAATCAGCTTTCAAACATTAAAATTCAAGTTACAAATTTGAAAGTTCGAATTCAAAATTCTCAATTCAATTTTCTTTAAGGGAAGTTTCAAATTTCAAGTATTAGTTACAGTGTACAAAAGTTGAAGTGAAGTGCTAGTTAATATTTCAAATTTAAATAGTAAAATTGTGTTGAATTAAGAGAATTTGAAAAGGTGTTAAACTCCACACACGATTCTGATATTCATTCGCTCGATGAGGGTTTGAATAGGACTTGTGTGGAGCAACGGAAATTTCCCTGTTATAAAACAAGAGTGAGTAAGAAAATCTTTTCTTTTTCCTTTTTCCTAATTTTTTTCCTTTAATGAATGATTTGGGAAGAGTGCAACATAAATTCATACATGTGTAAGGAGAAAATTCTAGTTTAGGAATGATTCTTTCAAAGACTTCCTTTGAAAATTGAATTTTATTAAAAACTCTAAATAATAAGTCACATCTTAGAAATTTCCATTAATAGTTTAGCTTCTCTCTTTTTGCTTATAGTGGAACAAGAAGTAAACAAAAGAATGAACAATCTTGAGAGGAAAATATTTTGCATTATCAAAAGAATTAAATTTAAACATAGGAAAATTAGAGAAAATCCTCCATCGGGTCCAGCAAGGAATAAATTTTTGAACAACCTTTCTTATGACGAAAAAGTTTTAGAATTCTCAAGAAAGGAGTTAGAAAATTTATCAAAATTCAAAGAGGTTCTGGAATTCAGAATTAAAGAAAAAGGTATTTTAACTATATTCTATTCTTTTATATTCCTTTTAATTTTCTCTTCAAAAAAATCGATATCAATGTTTATTTTTCAGGATATTCTTTCTCTCACCTTTCCTCTCCCTATCTCAAATTTCCCATCGATTACGTTGATGAAAAATCGATTACGAAATCTTAATATTTCTCGGGTTCTGAGTAATCATCTTCCTTCCCAAAATCCCTTATTTCTATACTTGTATCTTTTGAGAATCTCAAACCTATTGCATGAAGTTGAACTATTTTCATTCCATTAAGGAGAAACTAATCTACTGAGCAACTCTCAGAGTTATTTCTCCTCATTTTTTTGGAATATTTCCACTTCTGATCTTTTCTAACCCTATTCTTGTTTAAAGTGAGTTGGAATTCCATTAATTATTGAATTCATCTGAAACAAAGTTCAAAGTTCTTTGGAGATAAATTGTATATTCCTCTCTCTTATATTTAGCAGAAAAGATCTTCAACTCAATTTGAATTTGATTTTATAAATTTATGATAATTAAAATTCCATTTTTGTAAATTTGTAACTGCAAAAACATCATTTTTCCTAGAATATATTATCTTGCATTACAGTATAAAAATTGATTCTCATATTATTTCAAACAATATCCTCTCCCCAGTCCTCGTCTAGGGTTTAATCCCAGCTGAAGTGGGGTATTAAAGGGAACATTGGACTCGATGATCCAATGTCTTCCTTTAACTATCGGAGGTTACATAGAGAACAAAAAAGCTAAGAGTTTGACGTAACAGGATTCTGGTTGTGTGTGAAATTTCACACATTCATCATTAGAGAATTCAAGAATTGATTCTGAACGTCCATCGACGTTCTGATTTTAATCACTCTCAATAACCTCAACAGAGGTTTTCATCAACCTTCATAATTTTTTCATCAATGTTGAAATTACTGAGGGAGGAAAGTAATATGCAATGAATGAGTGCTGAAAACTTTGTCGTTTACGAATCGTACAAACGCGGGATCACGCGGGATTGATGGACATGTTAACAAATCAATACTGTTTCCCGGTGGCTGAATCAGTATCGATGAACTATCGATTATAGTGGGGCGTTCAACTGAAGCTTTGAGGCAATGGTGCAAAGAGCGACATGTAAAGCTTCTCGCCGGCCAGTGTTACCGTGAGGGATCCTTTGATGAGGGATCGGACAATCAACTGCTGATTACAGATTGGTCGGCCGCCATTAGTGGGATAGGTACTGATATTTATGAAAATATTCGAGATACATATTTAAAGTCAGCTTATTCATGTATAATACTTACAATTAGGTTAATCTGAAACATTCTTCGAACAAAGCATGTAAATACATTTGAGAAAAACGATTTCAATAAAATAACATACACTATGCATGCTTAACTAAACTATAGAAAAAACCGGAAGTATCCCACTAATGGCGACTGATTGTCCGATCCCTTATTAAAGGATCCCTAGTTACCGTTCATGAGTGTACCTTCTTCATGATTGGTTGATTCTTATAGAACTACCAGTGACGTTCGCGTTTCTAAGGGAATCCATCAATAAACGAAAAATAACAGATTCTTAGCAGCAACACTGTATGCTGGCACCGTTCTCTCTCTTCCCTCTCTTCCAACAATATTTGGCCAATAGGAGTTACTCTGTTTTCATTGGAAGGAGCAGAAACGATATAAACGTGGAATGTATTGCGCAGAACTTGTGTTTGGAGTATCTGCGCAATGATTTTCAAGTTCACAGCGTTTCTATGTCTTCAAAGCTTCAGTTGAATGTAGTAAACGCCATGACACAGTCAACAGTTCATCGCTTTGAATTAATCTATTTAGGATCCGTTAAAATGTCCCTCAATTACGCGAATGTACGATTCGTAGGAGACAAAGTTTCCAGAACTGTCTCAATTACGGAGATTGAAGACTTTTCACCGACCTATAAAAAAGATTTCAATGAAGAAAGGTTTCACGAAGTGGAATGGTGTAACGACCAGAATGTCGACGTTGACGGAAATAATTATTATGACGCCCACATTTTGTTCCTAGGAGGTGAATATACTTTTTCATCATTATTCTACGGAAAATATGCACAACGAGAATGGCTAACGGATAATGTAATCACGAATCAACTCGCATTCTGCATTCATTATCATTGAATATAAATCAATTTCTTTCCATCATAGAAAGCGTGGCTGATATCGATGATCAAATCAAACATGGCGGAAGAATGAAATTTCCATCGGCCAAAAAAACTCAGAGTGCTTCGAATCGAATTATTTCCGATCAAGGACATGAACAAAAATCTGAAAATAAAACGAATAATGTAATTATGAAATCTTTCAATATACTTCAAGTCGGATAATTCTTTTATGATTCATTATTATTTAATTTTATGATTTAATAATGTTTCAGATAAAACGAGGTATGAAGGAAATGAAAAAGCAACAGAATCTAGCAATCCTGAAACAAAAGAAGAAATTTATGAGATTGAGGAAATATTTATCATCTTCCTCGTCAGAAGATTCCATGAAGAAAGAGGGTTCTAACAGAAGCGAAGATTTGAGTAATCATACAAATTCTAAAGACAGTGAAGATTCTGATGACCATATAAATTCTAACGATAGTGATGACTCAAGTACGAAAGACGAATTAATCAATTCAAAAAGAAAATATGAAGTTCTGGAACAGCGATACAATGAAATGCGTACTGTCTATAAGGAGGCTGCTGCAGAAAATGTATCTTTGAAGAAACAACTTCAAAACCGCGATATAGCATTAGAGCGGAAGACCGTGAAGGATAGTCAAGGTGAAGTATTTTACTGGTTTCAATTAATGGGATTTTATGAATTTTGTCAAGGTACCTTGTGGGATGCTATTTGGTTCTGAACCTCCCAGCCATTCTTGTATATTTTCCACAACAGTGAGGATGATATTGACATCCTGGTTACAGATCTAATCTGTATGTGTGATTGTTGTGCTTGTAATGTGGTGTACAATCATATTATTTGCTCTGTAAATAATAATGATGAATGTTTTCAAAATGAGAGCTAAACAGAAGTATGAAATTGGAACAATCCTCGTCACATGTAATGCAAATAAATTCAAGAATCAGTAGATCAGAAAACTTTGTGAAATTATATTCAGTGCATACAATCTGAAATTTTTCGATCCATATGTCTTGAATTTATTGACAACAATAATCGCAGCACGACATCCACTGAATCAAACATGCAACATGTTTTGGGATTGAGTATTTCTTGGAAAATTATTTCCCATGAAATTGCATGAATAACTAAAAAAAATAATTAGAATTCATATTTTTCCCGAAATCTGAAAACATTACAGCCTCTATTGTTTCACAAGAGAGAAGCTTTAAAAAACATGTACTCAATTTCAGAAAAGAACTTCCATGCAAAATTTTGTTCGCTGCTTCTGATCAATGAGGCTTTTTGAAAATAACACGAACGGTAAATTTGTTCAAATATAAATATCAATTAATCTAATGTATTTGCTTGGCATATACGAGCGTTAACAATGTACTTCATTCATGATATGTTCATGTAATTGAAAAACCAATACTATCACAATTTATTACGGAGAGAACAATTTTAATTCTTCAATTTTCAAAATTGCGATAAATATTAATACTCAACGCATATTATACATGCTTCGAGATTCAAATTTATGTTCACGGCAGTTAGTAAATCATGGTAATAATATTCACACCAATTCTCGAGATCAGAGGATTTTGAAAATTGTTTTTCTTTTTCATCTAGTTGTGGCAGTGTTGTGTTTCTTATTCGATTAAAAATATAAATAAAACGAAATGTCGTATCAATCCAAAAAAAAAACCGATCATTTTAATCCATCATCTTTGTACAAGGCGAGGATCACTTCATTCCGTTGATTCTGTTGTTTTCGATAGTTTTTAGTATTTTCAAATCCTCTTACTCAGTTCTTACACTTTATTTGATTGATTTTACTTTCTTGAGGAAAATTTTGCAGTTACTTTGATTTTCAAGATGTCCCTGATCAGAAACTTCATATTGAATGTGTAATTAATTTTTAATCTACATATGCGTAGTTCTTATCCACGGAATTTTTCATCAATACTGTGGCGTTTAAGCAATCCCTTGTAAAAATTACCGCCAGAAACGGACAGAACCTCCGTATCTGACAGAATCAATGTGTTTCTTCTAGCCTTGAATGATTTTTTGTTTTTCACAACAGATACTAAGAAACTGAATAATAAAAAAATGATGGTTCAAGACCAATCAACATCATCAAGTTCTTCAAGAAAGCGTCCATTCGTCTGTCATGATCTTCCTGGACTTGGAACCTCAATAGAATCCTCATCAAGACCATTCAAGGGAGAAGGAACCGTCTCAAACATATCAACCGAGAATGTAGATGAAGAATCTGGAAAATCATCAGAATCTCATCCACGTGCTTTTACAAAAATTGGTGGAAAGGTTTGTATACATTGAGGGATTCATCGGTCACTATTGTCCCTTACAGCACGCCGGGCTCGATCCCTGTTGAAAATGTTGGATAGATTCGCATAAAAAGCTTGCAAATGGATTAAAAATAGGATAGAAACGGATACAGGTTATCCGATTCGATCCTGTTTCCGATCCATTTGCAGGCTTTTTATTCGAATCCATCCAACATTTTCAACAGGGATGTATTCATGAAAAATTCTTTATGAATTAATCATGTGATTCTGTAAGAATTTCTGTTATGATATTCCATCATCAGTTCTTTATGAATTACTGGGATTCAAAGAGGATTTTCACATGATTACATATGTATTTCTTCAAGATATACACCCTTGATCAAATTTTTAGATCCATTTAGGTGGAGGTGGTTACATCAGTGCATCGACCTGGGCAGCCATTGAAACGGAGAAGGATTCTATATTTGTCAAAGATTTAGCCGTTGCGATTTGGTCAGCTCATAGATTGATGAATCGAACTCTGGATGGGAAAGGATCGTCCAGATTGCAAAATCGTTCTCCCCGGACAATTTTAAGCCCTCAGAAACATAAAATATTAAGAGGTTTGTTGGTCATGGTATGGATTTTTTTCCACATCATTGATAATTATTTATTTGATTTCACAGAATGTTATGCACAGCGTTCATCAAAGCAAGGATTAGAGGGCAAACAATTCGATATGCAATTTAATAAGTGCAATCAATATTTGACCGAAAAAATCAATGATCTAATTAAAGCTGAACAACGAAAAACATCTTCACGTAAATTTGAACATATGGATAGCTTTATTTCAGAACCGAATTGTACATGAATGCTATAATTGATGTATATACCCTTTTATGCAATTTTAAAGTCACTATGATTGAATGAAATTTGAAACGATCCGATAAGGAAATCTAGGATGAAAATCTGATGGTATAACTGATTCATGAATTTCACAGGTTCAAATCAGGTTTCTCAAGTAGGGATATTATGTCATGAAGTTTTCTCAAATGTCAAAAAGAGCTCTTAAGAGATTATATGGAATATTCGATTCAGTTTTGATATTCGATAAGCATATTATCATTTTTTTCCACAGATTTGGATACTTTATTCATCATCATCATGAAGTAATCAGTCTTACGATTGGTTTGATGAAACCCTCCACCCCTGTCTATTATCCGCCAAACGTTTAATTTCTACATATCTACTACATCCCTTGTCTTGTACGATTTGCTTCATATAACTTGCTCTAGGTCTACCTTTACCAGTTTTACCATTCATTTTCTCTTCCAATATTGTTTTCAATAAACCTTCATGCCGTAATGTGTGTCCTATAAGATTGCTTCTCCTTTTCACGATGTGTTTCAAAAGATTTCTTTCTTCATTTATCTGCTCGAGTACTCCTCCATTTTTGACATTGTCTATCCATTTTATTCTGAGCATCCTCCTATAACACCACATTTCAAAAGCTTCAAGTCTTCGTTGATCAGTTTTCCTCATTGTCCAAGTTTCGCAACCATATAATGCTGTGCTCCAGATATGACTTTTCAAGAATTTCTTCCTTACTTCCAAGCTTATATTTTTTGAGCATAATAACTGTTTCTTTTGGTAAAAAGCCTGTTCCCCTTGCACTATTCTTGCTCTTATATCTCTTTCGCTTTTGCCGTTTTCTGTAATTATGCTTTCTAGATATTTGAATTCTTTCCCCTGTTCAATCGTCTCGGTATCTATTTTGATTTTCGTTCTTCTAGCTGTTCTCACTGCTGTACACATCATGAATTTTGTTTTGTCTTCATTTATATTCATACAAGAGTTCTCCAATAATATTGTTCTCATAGTGTTGAGAATATTTTCTAACTCAGTACCACTCGTGGCCAATATAGCTATGTTTTCCTCAACATACTTATATTTTCTCGCTGAATCTGTAATTTCGATTGAATTTCCTCCCTCACTTCGTTCATTGCTTCTTCTATATGTAAATTGAAAATCAGTGGCGATAATGAGCATCCTTGTCTCACCCCTCTTCTTATTTGTGCTTCCCCTTCCTGACCCTCTATGTCTGTTATTGCACTTTGATTCTTATATAATTCGTATATTATTCTTCTATCTTCATAATTCATTCCCACCTCCTTCAGGATCGCAAACATCTTCTCCCAGTCCACATTATCGAAAGCCTTTTGTATATCTACAAAACCTATGAACACAGATTTCTTCAGCGCTGTCCTTTGCTCTATCACTGCCCTGAGTGCTAAGATTGCTTCTCGCGTTCCCCTATTTTCTCTAAAACCAAACTGATCTTCTGCCAATCTACTCTCTATTTTATTTTCCATCCTCCTGTATATAATTTTGGTCAGTATTTTCGAAGCATGTGAAGTTAAACTGATCGTTTTGTAGTTCTCGCATTTGTCTGCCCCTTGTTTTTTCGGGATAGCGACAATTTTATGCTCTTGGAAATCTTTCGGTACTTCTCCCTTTTCCTACATATCTCTAATCAATTCAAACAGTGCGTCGCGAGTTCCTTCACTGGAGGCTTTTATAAGGTCCGTACTTATGCCATCTATGCCTGGCGCTTTATTATTTTTCAATTCTTTCAAAGCCTTGTCGAATTCTGATCTCAATATCGAATCTCTCAATTCTTCCTCATCTACATCCTCCTCCTCCTCTAAAAGTGCTATATCATCGTTTCCTCTATACAAGTCTTCCAAATGATTGATTCACTGTTCTATTTCCTCTTCCGTTTTTATCAATTGTCGTCCTAGAGAATTTCTAATCTTATTGCTTCTAGATTTCATTTGTCCGAAAAATCTTTTAATAATCCTATACTTTATTGAGTTATTTCATTTGATAATCATAATATGCCCAATGATATAATCTATGCTCCAATGATTTCGAAGAAATAAAAAATTCTGTGAGTCTATTTACTACAGTATTTATTCCATCATGATAATTGAATACCACAACGGGAATGTGTTTTTCAATATCTACAGTACAAACTTGCATATCAACCCTGTTTCCTGAATCAAAAGATAGTTGGGGGAATTTTCGCATGTACGTTTATTATTTGGAAACTCAACCACATTTTTTGGACTAGACCCCAGATGAATACAGCACTCTCATGTGAATTCTCCCATCCAAACCATTCCTTTTTAATCAAGAATTTGGCTACAGAGAATTTGGTTACAGAGGCTGAGAGAAGTTTTTTTTTTTCAAAAATGACTGTGAAATTTTAGTAACTGAGGGAGAAGTGGGAATTTTTCTAAAAATTACTGTACAGCCCGTGAAAATGAGTCAATTTCCAAACAGTTGAAACGGACATTTCTTGCAAATTCCACAGAATGCATAGTATATTTTTCAGGAATTCTCACTCGTCCCTCGATTACTGGAATTCATTTTTTTCGATTTAGATGAATTTCTCATATAGGTACCTACGTGGGATTCAACACGTCCTTCTTGACGTGAGAATTTCGTTACGAAAATTTTCTACACATAAGCTCACATGGAATCTTGATACAGGAACCTTGCTGGGAAAATTCCCCACATAGATACCCACATGGGACTGTGACAAAATTTCTCAGGTCCCAGGTGGAAAAATTCCCCTTATCAAACGCAGCTGGGTTTTCGACAGAATGGGAACCTTGCTAGGAAAATCTCCCACCTAGGTATCCACATGGGACCCTGACGAAATTCCCTTAACTGGGTCCCAGGTGGGAAAATTACCCTTATGGGACCCAGCTGGATTTTTTTGACTGGGTGATACAAAAAATTTTGCTTATCCAGCGGAAAATTCGGAGTGTTATTTAACCATGTCGCTTGCTCAGCAATCTAGTTAGTTGTAGCAGCGAATCTTTAGCTAGGTTGGCAAAAGAATTGGCTATAGTACACATAATACCTTGATTCGCTGCGTCAGCAAATGTTTCTTTTCCATGTTTCGGATTCATGGTTACTTATTGGGAGTACAAATTAGTTCGGTCCGGTTCGAAAAGATGACTTCCGCTCTCATGAATGTTTCATAGTCACAACCGATTTCAATTGTTCCAGAGAGGTTAGACACCTGTGAATAATATTCAGCAGGGGGTGGACAACTTAGGGATAGTAGGAACTTATGCCAGGAGAAACCGGGAATCAACCTGAGCCAATAAGAAAATCCCACGCCAAACCCAAATATGCGGTATAACCTATAACGACACTATAAACTAATAAATTAGATACCAAAAGTTTATGAAATGCCATCCTTGATTTTCATCTGATGTTGAAGAATCGAATGATGGGGTTATTCTTCAGCTAATTTTTCTAAATATGAATTGTAAGTATATGAAAACCTGTTTCATATTCATTTTAATCTATCACAATTGATGAGAAATTCGAATAAATTAAATATAACCTCAATTAACCGCATGATCATTTATTATTGATAAGACAATCATTGTGACAATTCATAGCAAAAAAAACATGAAGGATATGTCTCATTTCGCAGGTTTTCCTTCTGACTTTGGTGCACACAAAAGTTGGTTTAGGTGAAGTTTTTTCAACAAGCTCAAAATGATACTTGATGCTTTCAATTGGAGGTTCTGAGGTTCCCAAACTCATAATTTAGTTGTTCATAATGGCATTGTCAATCAACTGTAATTATCAAGTAATAGAGTAACATAACTGTTGAAATGTATAATTACAATTTTCAGAGTCTTGAACCAAATATGTGTTATATCTCAATATGGCATGCTTTATTCATATACCTGCACCATGGAATAAGGCAAGATGTTTATTATCTATTGGAGTTGAATAGTATGATCATGGGTGAAAATGCATCTTGGTGAGTGTTATATAAGAATGATTGATCACGTAATAAGTATTACATTAGATAATATGACAAATAAGGAATGCATTTGACACTTTCAAGAAAAATAAGATAAATATTTTATTTTTAGGTCAGACGTAGCCAAACTATGAACCAAGTATTTGTTGAAACATCAAGATACAACTGTGATATCTTCTTTTCCACGTATTCATCTAATTCTAAATAAGTCAGCTTTTACTTTTTAATATTGGGAGTACAAATTAGTTCGGTCCGGTTCGAGAAGATGACTCTCGTTCTCATGAATGTTTCATAGTCACAACCGATCTCAATTATTTCAGATAGGTTAGACATCTGTGAATAATATTCAGTTGATATCACTCCGACTTCTTCCTAGAATCCCGATTTTTACTCAGTGAAGTATGTCAAATTTCGTTTTAACTGAGCAGCATTTGCGGGAGGTGCTAGTTTTCTGTTTTGATTGGGAAAAAAGTATAGCTGAAGCCCATCCAATGCTTGTGGTAATTTATGGTGACAATGCTCCAACTGATGGATCATGTAGGGAATGGTTTCGACGTTTTAAGAATAGCGATTTCAGTGTCGAAGACAAGCCTCGCTCAGGACAACCACAGAAATTCGAAAAAGAGGAGTTGGAGGCTGTACTCGACGAAGATCCAAGTCAAACGCAACAGGAGCTTGCGGAATCGTTAGAAGTTACGCAACAAGCAGTTTCCGTACGATTGAAATCCATGGGCATGATCCAAAAGCAAGGCAATTGGGTGCCTTATGACTCACAATGAACCTCTGTGAACTTAGCCGGCGAAAATTAAGAAGAAATTTTTTCTTGATGGGATTAGAATCTGCTTCGTTTGCGCTGGTTTGTGCGATAAAAGATTTCGTTTGTGTTGCTTCGGGTATAGCGGTCATACACGATTGGAAGAATGGCTCGCCGGCGACTTGCTCCGATTTCGGTGATCATATGCTCATTGGGGAGGGCTCGACCCGCGGATGATTGTGCGCTAAACAGTTTTCGATTAAAACTGAGGGAAAAAAGTTACAGAGGAAAAAGTGGGGAACATGGAGAAAACGGAGAGCGCGGATGAGGTTATGACAAATCATCAGCGAGCGGATGCTGAAAGTGACAATGAGCAGTCGATGGAGGGTGGGGAAAACCGGAAGCTAGGGAAATATCATCACACTGATTTGTGGTTGGGAGATATCGATCTACGCGAGTAACACTGAAATTCCCTGGAAAAATACGTGAAAAGTGTATGTTCCCGGATACATGACCCTATGTGTCAGTGCGACATGGACCGGGGCGGTTGTATGAGTGTGGAATATTCTCTAGCAATGTCCTGAGAATAATTCTATGCAGGTTTCATCGTTTGTGCGAGTCACAAATATGACTTAGACCCGAAAAACGGTGAAAAAGGCGGAAAATGCATGTTTTCGAGAGACAAATCGTTTGTGCTTTTTCGCCGTCACTCGAAACTCGACTGATACCTATCAAATATTCTTCAGCGATGCCCAGAGAATGATTTTATGCAGGTTCCATCGTTTGTGCGAGTCACACATTGGACTTAGGCCCGCAAAACGGTGAAAAAGGCGAAAAATGCATGTTTTCGAGAGACAAATCGTTTGTGCTTTTTCTCCGACACTCGAAACTCGACTTATACCTGACGAATATTCTTCAGCAATGCCCAGAGAATGATTCTATGCAAGTTCCATCGTTTGTGCGAGTCACAAATGCGACTTTGATCTGAAAAACGGTGAAAAAAGGCGAAAAATGCATGGTTTTGAGAGATGAATCGTTTGTGCTCTTTTGCCGTCACTTGAAACTGATTTTATACGTATCAAATATTCTTCAAGGATGTCCAGAGGATGATTCTATGCAAGTTTCATCGTTCGTGCGATCCACAAATGTGACTCTGACCTGAAAAACGGTCAACAAAGGCGAAACATGCATGTTTTTCAGAGATAAATCGGTTGTGCTTTTTCGCCGTCACTTGAAACTGATTTTATACCTATCAAATATTCTTCAGGAATGTCCAAAGGATAATTCTTTGCAGGTTCCACCGGTTGTGCGGATCACACATAGGACATAGACCCGAAAAACGGTGGAAAACGGCGAAAAATGCATGTATTCGCGAGATAAATCGTTTGTGCTCTTTCGATGTCACTCGGAACTCATTTTATGACTATCAAATATTCTTCAGGGATGTCCAGAGGACGCTTGTTTGCAGGTTTCATCGTTTGTGCGAGTCACAAATATGACTCAGACCCGAAAAACGGTGAAAAAGGCGAAAAATGCACATTTTCGGGAGATAAATCGTTTGTGCTTTTCCGCCTCATTCGAAACTCATTTTATACCTATCAAATATTCTTCAGCGATGCCCAAAGAATCTTTCCGGGTCTAAGTCTTATGTGTGACTCGCACAAACGATGCAATCTGCATAGAATTATTCTCTGGACATTTCCAAAGAATATTTGATAGGTATAAAATCAGTTCCGTGTGACGGCGAAAGAGCACAAACAATTTATCTCTCGAAAACATGCATTTTTCGCCTTTTTTCACCGTTTTTCGGCTCTAAGTCCTATGTGTGACTCGCACAAACGATGGAACCTGCATAGAATCATTCTCTGGACATTCCTGGAGAATATTAGATAGGTATGAAATCATTTTCAAGTGACGGCGAAAAAGCACAAACGATTTATCTATCAAAAAGATGCATTTTTCGCCTTTTTTCACCGTTTTTCAGTTCGAAGTCACATTTGTGACTCGCACCAACGATGGAACTTGCATCGAATCATTCTCTGGGCATCGCTGAAGAATATTCGATAGGTATCAGTCGAGTTTCGAGTGACGGCGAAAAAGCACAAACGATTTGTCTCTCGAAAACATGCATTTTCCGCCTTTTTCACCGTTTCTCGGGTCTAAGTCATATTTGTGACTCGCACAAACGATGAAACCTGCATAGAATTATTCTCTGGACATTGCTAGAGAATATTACTTACTCATACAAACGATCCCGGTTCATGTCACACTGACCCATACGGTCATGTATCCGAGAACGTACTCTTTTCGCGTATTTTTCCAGGGGATTTCAGTGTTACTCGCGTAGATCGATATCTCCCAACCACAAATCAGTGTGATGATATTTCCCTAGCTTCCGGTTTTCCCCACCCTTCATCGACTGCTCATTGTCACTTTCAGCATCCGCTCGCTGATTATTTGTCATAACCTCATCCGCGCTTTCCGTTTTTACCATGTTCCCCACTTTTTCCTCTGTAACTTTTTTCCCTCAGGTTTTAATCGAAAACTGTACAGCACACAACCATCTGCGCGCCGAGCCCTTTCCAATGAGCATATGATCATTGAAATCGGAGCAAGCCGCCGGCGGGCCATTCTCCCATCCGTGCATGACCGCTGTACCCGAAGCAGCACAAACGAAATTTTTTATCGCACAAACCAGCACAAACGAAGCAGATTCTAATCCCATAAAGGAAAAATTTTTTCCGAATTTTTGCCGGCCAAGTTCACAGAGGTATATTATTGCAACCTTTTGAACCCGCTGGATGAAAAACTTCGTGGAAAAAGACCCGGTTTACGGAAGAAAAAAATCATTTTTCATCAAGACAACGTACGTTTTCACACAAGTGTTCTAGCGATGGTTAAACTGAACGAATTGAAGTACGAATTGTTCGAATACCCACCGTATCCACCAGATTTGGCTCCCTCCGACTATTACCTCTTCAGAAATTTGAAACAATTCCTTCGCGGAAAGCGTTTTTCGTCGAATGAAGAAGCTATTGCAGCTGTGGAACAGTATTTCGCGGAGCTTCCGGAAAATCATTACAGAGATGGTATAAAATTATCGGAGGATCGTTGGAGTAAGTGTGTTGAAGTTGAGGGAGACTATGTTGAATAAAAAGAATCATTTCATCAAAAAATACACATCCTTTCATTTTTGCTTTTAAAACTTTTCAACCAACCTGTAACTGGGTGAAAATTGAGGGTTCATATGAAATTGAGGAATAGACCTCACAGTTATTGCTCAATGTCTTGTCAATCTTATTGAGATCAAAAGTATTGGTCGAATATTGAAATCCACGCCTTGCTCATTGGGTTCTTATCTTTCATTGAAATTCGAAAAAAACTACTTCTGATCGGTTGAGAAATAAATATTGCCCCAACAGAACCTGAAATTTGTGTACGTCCAGGGAATGTCCAAATAGCCAGGGCCCCCCCAGACATCGAAAGTCAGGGAAAGTCAGGGAATTCTTATTCAATCAGAGAAAGTCAGGGAACGTTTGCAAAATGCTCCATTAGTCGGGGAAATCCATTGAAATGTATAAAAAGTCAGGGAAAATTGAAACATTTGATTCCAGCAAGAAATTTTCAAGGTTCATTTGTGTATTTTTTACCCAGCCAGCACAAATGATCAATTTGAATTCATAAAGACTTCCCAAAGACTCTCTGAATAGTCGCCGTTATGCAACCAATAATGAATTCAATGAGAATTCAATGAAGTAAAAATTAAAATGCATTGAATGCACGCAGAATTCATTATGGAGTCTTGATACGAATCCTTTCTGAACATTAAGTTATTCATCAACAGTTCGTTTTGAATTCAAAATATTCATAATAAATACATATTCATGAGCATAACGGGAACTCTTGTGCTGTATGGGTGAAGTATAAATTTCATTGAATTGCCTTGCGATTTTGTTTGCAAATACCATTCCTTTGGTTTGGTCAAAACGCGATGTCAGGCGAATAAGTATTCACAATTGATCTATTGACTGTGCTTATTTTATTTCAATCCGTAGATCACCTCCAAACGTCTCAAAATACTGTGAGAAAAGCGGTGTCAGAATTAACGACGCGCGGATTCTATAAAAGTCCACTCCGGAATTCAGTGTTGAAATAATTCCAAATGGTATTAGAATGACACCATACGGTGTCGAAATAACACCGTCAGGTGTTGAATCAACACCATCCGGAGTGGACTTTACCTAACACTGCCAAATTTTTTAGAGTGAAGTGCACGGAGAAAAGTATACGGTCATGGTTACTGTGAAGAATAGTAATTTGGTGACAGATATTTTTAAATTGTAACAAGTACCATTCAAAATCGGAGTCAATGCGATAAACTGTTCACGTTACCATGGAAACAATAGGTTAACATCGCAATGATCACCAAATCGCGCGTCGTCACTCAATTCCTGTTCTAAAATTGCGACGAGAATTACAGGTTGGTTGAAAAGTTTCTGCGCTCGAAATGAAAGAATACTGTTTTTGTTACGAAATATATTTTTTTATTCAATATAATTTCCTAGAAGCTCAATACACTTGCTCCAATGATCTTCCAATAATTTTATCCCATCCTTATAATGGTTTTCCGGAAGCTCTGCAAAATAACCGTATACGGCTGCTATGGCCTCTTCATTCGACGAAAAATGCTTTCCACGAAGGAATTGTTTGAGATTTCTGAAGAGATAGTAGTCGCTAGGAGCCAAATCTGGCGAATACGGTGGATGTTCAAGCAATTCGTACTTGAGTTCTTTGAATTTAGCCATCGTCAAAACACTTTTGTGAGCAGGTGCATTATCTTGATGAAAAATTATTTTTTTCTTCTTCAAACCAGGTCTTTTCTTACGAATTTTTTCATCCAGCTGATCCAAAAGGCTGCAGTAATATTCGGAGTTGATTGTTTTACCTTTCTGAAGATAATTGATGAACACAATTCCTTTTCCATCCCAAAAAACTGATGCCATAACCTTCTTTGCTGATCGTTGTGACTTCACCTGCTTTGGAGCTGAACAACCAGCTTCAGTCCACTGTAAACGTTCTTGTTTCAATTTAGGATCATGGTGGTAGATCCAAGTCTCATCCATAGTTATAAAACGACGCAAGAAGTCGGTTGTATTCTGCTCAAAACGCTCCAAATTACGCTGAGAAATTTGTTATCGATCCAGTTTTTGTTGAATTGTTAACGTGTGCAGCACTAACTTTCCAGACAGTTTTTTCATACGTAATCCTTCATGTAAAATATGGAGTACTCGTTCGTCTAAGATGCCTATGGCATTAGCAATTCCACGCTTATTCAAACTTGGATCTTCACTAACCATATTATGTACATGCTCAATGATTTCTGCTGTGGTTGCAGTTTTTGGTCGTCCTTCGCGTGGATCGTCTTCAAGGCTAGTACGAGCACGTTTAAATTCACCAGCCCAGAATTCAACGGTGCGTTTTGAAGGTGAGGACTCCTTATACACTTCTAACAATTGCTCATAAATTTCCTTTGCTTTTAAACCCTTCAAAACAAAGAACCTAATGACTGCAGGATATTCAATTTTTTCCATATCAAAAAAAATCAATGACACGTCAACTTCAAATGGCTTGTAAACAAAGAATGGAGTGACAGAATGACTTGTAACTTTGCATGTGTTCTCAGGACAGATATACCAACTTGAGAAAAAAAAAGTTTTGAGCTAGCAGTGCTATCTCTTGGTGAGCGCAGGAACTTTTCAACTAACCTGTAAAGTAAATGGTAATCAATCCCATATACTTTTCTCCGTGTGTAATACCATTCAAGGGAATATCCAAAAATTCACTACCTTACTTGATGTGAATCATAATAAATTACATGCCTAGAGTTCCACATCGCCGCAAACCTTGGATGGCTAACCCTGCTTAAAATGTCATATAGAATCGTATAGAATATCATAAAATATGATTCAAAAACATGATAGAAACTGTGAATCTTATCATGTTTTTGAAACATAATCTATGATATTCTATACGATTCTATATGACACTTCAAGCAGGGATTTCTGAAGGCTCAAAAATAGAATTGTAAAATTTTAACCTCCAAACATTGACGAATTTGAATTTTTCCGTCCCCCACTTCCTTATGCTCGAGTCCCCTCAAAGGAGGATCGTGAGTTTCTGAATACGCCCTTGATACCATTATATGGATAGGAAAGTATACATATACATCCTGTCAAAAAAGTACCGGGAATTGATCATTTAAAAAGTGCGGCTAACGGGTTTGTCAACATTCTTTTTGTTGTTAAGTTGGTACATTCGTCCTGTATATTGACGCGGAGTTCGAATGTCATCTGTCATTCAGTTTGTTTATAGTGCTCGATCTTTTCAGTTCTCTCAAGTATGTCCCGCGATTGTCACAATGGATACAAAGATTGAACAAAGAATTTGTTTTAAATTTTGCGTTGCAAATGGAATTTCGTGTGCCGAATCGCTGAAAATGTTGGAGAAGGCTTAGGCCGGAGACTCATGCCAGCGACTGTTGCACGCGACATCATTAGAAGAAAAAAGAGGAAAGATGTTTTCAACTCGGATCTCTTTTTTCTTCTAATGATGTCGCGCGCGACAGTCGCTAGCATGAGTACCCGGGGTTACGGTGAATTGACTCTATCGAAAACACGTGCATATGAGTGGTACAGTGCATTCAAAAGCGGTCGAGATGTGGTGGAAGATTTGCCTCGCTCTGGTCGTCCATCGACGTCTTCAACTGAAGTCAATATCGATAAAGCGAAGGAAATGGTGACTGAAAATCGTCACTCAAGTTTGAGAGAGATGGCAGGTGAACTTTCTGTGTCTTACGAATCAGTTCATACTATTTTACATGATTGTTTGGACATGAAACGCGTTGCCGCTCGATTAGTTCTGAAAGACTTGAATTTTCTCCAAAAACTGAATCGCGTACAGGTCGCTGAAGACATGCTAGAACGAGTCAATTTCGACCCCACATTCATAACACGCATTAAAACAGGTGATGAGACATGGGTTTACGAATATGACATGCAAACCAGTCAACAAGCTTCGGGGTGGCGGTTTCCAGCTGAGCCGGAACCGGAAAAGCCACGCCAAAGTCGAAAAGTGAAGGTAATGTTGACTGTGTTTTTTTATTATCGTGTTGTTGTACATTCGGAATTCTCGCCATAAGGTCAGACGGTGAATAAAGAATATCATCTAAGCGTTATGCAGCGTTCAAGAGAGCAAATTCGTCGAAAAAGGCCAGATTTGTGGAAAGAAAATTCATGGATTTTGCATCGCAATAATGCACCATCTCACAAGGCTTTCATTGTGAACCAATTTTTGGCCAAAAACTCAACGAATATCATCGAATAGCCACCGTATTCACCTGATCTGGCTCCAGCCGACTTTTTTCTGTTTCCAAATCTTGAATTACCACTACGAGGCACCCGTTTTGAATCGATAGAAGATATTAAAGAGAATTCACGGCGAGAACTGAAATCGATTCCGGAAAAAGCGTATAAAAAATGTTTTGATGATTGGATTGTCCGTTGGCATGAATGTATCATTTCGGGAGGGGACTACTTCGAAGGCGATACAATAGATTTGGAAGAATAAAAAATATTTGGTGTTTTATTCAAGAATTCCTGGTACTTTTTTGACAGAATGTATGTGCTTATCACACTCATATTCAAAGGAATTTGGTGATGATGCGATATACTGGTAAATTGTATCAATATTCCATCATAAATCATGACAATTCCACAATTTCATTCATAAGCTGAGTTTGCTTAGTGGCGTCCTAAGTTACCCCAACTTGCTCCAAGTATTTCAGATTTGCTATTTCCAGTTATAGAAACAAATTGATTAGTTTGGTACAATTTGAAGCAACTTGTGTGCTATCTGGGTATACTTATTTGAGAGTCAGGGAAAATTTTGAACATGGTCAGTGAAAGTCAGGAAAAGTCAGGGAAAATGACTCTTCAAGTTTTGGGGGAACCCTGATAGCTCTCTCAGACGTCCCTTGGAGCTTCAAATATCCTGCGGACGTACGCAGATTTTCGTTCTGTTGGGGTACTTTTTGTCAACGAATCACGCAAGTCAATTGACCAAGTACTTTACCACCAGTACTTGTCATAATCTCCTGACTTCATGACATCCCTTACGTGCAGACACATCCAATAATTATCGAGATAATACAGTGAACACTATTGCCCGTTGACCGGCATTCTCTCTTCTTCTCCTGTTCAAAGTTCATGATTGTTTGATTTTGGAATGATGATGATCAACCTTACGAATTTTTTTGGCTCACTCTGGTCAAACTGTTTGAAGTGTGCAACCATTGAATATTTTCCAATCTTCTTTGAATTCAGCACATTCAATTTTTATATCACTGAGATTCGAGGAGTGAACGGAGTCTACAGTAATTCCACATTCTCATTCTTATCCTCAAAAATGAAACACCCTAATGCAGAATAAAGGTTTTCGTTGACAAATCCCAAGGGCACTCGAGCGCTGCGACAGGTGGTTTTTTGAACAAAAATTGTATATGAAAAGAACGAGGAAACCTTTGCGCCAAGTTTATGGGAATAATTTAGATTGCACAAACAATGAAATGATGTGAATGAATAGTACTTACCTGAGAATAGACTCTGAAACACAATTCGGGTCAATTTAACATTTCCGAAGTTGATGAAACGTATGTGGAAAACGCGAAGCGATACCTGTCAATCATAAGCGACCATGATGGATTGGTTCAGCAGACGAGATGAAATTTTTCCATCATTCCGATACATCGAGAGGCAGTGTTGCTATATCCACCGAGCTGAGGAACAGGGTAGAGGGTGAATTTGCCGAAACAATATTTCACGGAATCAACATAATTAGACGATCGCTAGTGATAAGCGAAAAGTGACTAGCGGTTCTCAAATGATGTCTGTATATATTGGGTGTGCAAGTTGAGAATCGGCTTTTTCTTGTCAAATTCAATTTTATTAAAAAAAATACTTCTTTCAAGAATTATCAACTAAAATACTCGGCGTTTTTATCTTGTCTTTTGCCATTTATCGGTTAGTAGATAAATGCCTTCACGATGGAAACTTGGTGGGTTTGAAACAAAATAGTTATCCAGCCATTTCCGGACATCTTCAAAATTCATGAAATGCTGCTCCTTCAAATATGACGACATTGATCTGAATAAGTGATAATCAAAAGGAGCTTAGTCTGGTGAAAGTGCCGCATGAGGTACAACTTCCCAGCCTAAATTAAAGATGAGTTCCTGGGTTGGTTTTCCTGTATGTGGACGTGCATTATCATGCAGCAGCATCACTTTTCGCCTTCCTTGCCCCATAAATGTTTTTTTTTCCTCCAGAGCAACACTTACTTTGATCAGCTGGGCCCGGTAACGCTCAGCTGTAATAGTTTGGCCAGGTTCGAGAAGCTCATAGTAAATGGTTCTTTTCCATTACTAGCATATGTGGTTACGCAAAAAATAGCGGACCATTATATGATAGGGATTACCGTGAGAATGGAAGAAGGAAACAATGATGAGGTAACAGCTGGAGAAGTAAAATATATAAATACAAAGATAGTGAATAAGAAAATCAGAGAAATAGACTGGACAAACCTAGTTAATAGCTATGATGCAGAATACATATACAATGGAATTGTTGATAGATTTAAGGAAATTTATAATTCCAGCCAATCTGAAAAGAAAGTCATCAATATTAAGAATGATAAAGGCTGGATAAATGAAGAAATTCTAGGACAGATAAAAAAGAAAGAGAGATTATGGTCACGGATCAAGAAAGATAGGTACAATGAGAAATTAAGAACAGAATTCAAACAAGTAAGGAATGGACTAGTAAAATTAATAAGGAAACAGAAAAGTGACTATTACTATAAGCTATTAGAAAAATTAACAGGAAATATTAGAGATACTTGGAATTGTATTAATCAAATCTTAGGTAGGAGAAAGAAATTATCAGCATATGAGAACATTTTGAATTCTTTTGGCAATGAAGATAGGAACGAATTAGGGAATAGATTCTCATTGTCTTTCCAGGGGAAGATAGATAACATAAGAGCATCTTTGGGTAATGAAGATTCCAGGGTGGCGAGTGAACTGGAAAACCTGGAATTGTCAGGGAATTTGGAATTACCGGGAAAAGTCAGGGAAAAGTCATGGAATTTTAACCTGAGTCAGGGAAAATCGAAATTCCTCTATTTCCTGATATTATACCCAGAGAAAAATATTATATAATGTTTTGGGATGAAGATTAATGAATAATTCCCAGCATGTACTATTTTAACCTTGGGTTTGAAAAGATTTCATTGAGTTTGACAATAATTTATAGTAATTATTCACTAAAAACAATATAACCGATAGCTTTTTCGTCAAAATGAGGAAGTATAGAATAAAAATGATTTCAACTTCCCAGTCAGGCTCATTTGAACGTTTATAATGGTTCAATCTGAAATAACTGATGTCTTATTTTTCAATATCAATAGTACGAAGTGAACTAGATAAAAATCCAAATTAACTAACCCTAGAATACCCGAGAGGGTCGATTTGACTACTTTGTATTTTCTCTGACATTTCATTTTTCTTCATTTTATATAATTTAAAAGTTTAATCCTCGCGACTTTCATTGATTGAAATAACAATTGTTTCAATCAATATTGAATATTGATTGTTTGGTCCCTTTTGTGTGATTTAATATCGGTCTGCTTCCAGTAAAATTCAACATAAAATTGAGAACAATGCGATGCAAAAAAATGTGTATTGAAATTGACCCCCTCGGGCATTCCAGTGACAAATAAGGTGTATACACCCAAAAAATCATTTTGTTGAAATCTGATCAACAAAACAATTTTGTTATCCCAGCAAAATTTTTGTGGATCCATCAAAATTTTTCTCATATTAACAAAATTTTGTTGTTGTTTTGCTTTACAGTGTAGGTGTCCCATACAGCACATGAGAATTCTCAAAGAAGTTCAGAAATAGAACTGCTCGAGAGTTCTTTCAGAATACAAAGAGTTCCTGCAGAGTTTCAAAAAGAATTCGATTCGTTAGACATTTGCGAGTTCTTTCAAAATTCTTGAAGAAGTCTTATTGAATTTTAAAAAAACTCGCAAATGTCTAACGAATTGGATTCTTTTCGAAACTCTTCAAGAATTCTTCGTATTCTAAAAGAGTTTTCGTTCGAAATGTATTTATATAGATAGCTGAGGGTTAGACGAACTATTTGATACCAAATTTGTGAGAAATCGTAATCAGAAACATTTTCTATCATAAAAACAATTATTCAAAAATGTGACTTGTTACGTCTTTAATTATCATCCCTAATGAAAATGTTACACCGTGTTTCCTTGTTGGTAATTTCTAGTGAATTTTCTGATGGACCAATCACATTGGATTCCTGTAGTCACCATTATGATCTATTGAACTTGTATAAAACCTCATTAGTAACATACTTTGTATTATACATGTATGATGCTTGTATAAAAGTAGAAATCTCCCAGTGACAAAAACAAGGAAAAGTCAGTTTTGAGAGCTCTTAAGTTATGGAATGTCCAACCAAAAAAGATCTTCAAGTCTGATTTCATCTTCAAGACAGAAGTGAGGGTAAATATATCTTTTAGTTGGATATTGCTCAACTCTAAGAGTTCTAAAAAGTGAATTTTTCCGATTCAAGTGATGTTTGTTTACAGGAATGATCCCTAGTAGCAAGCGAACGTTCTATATATACGATGCACGTTCATAGTATATCTAAATATACTATGAACGTTCATAGTATATATACAACGTTCGCTTGCTACTTGGGATACTACTTACAATACATTCCCAACCCTGATCCAGTGTATAGGAGCATTGAAATAAAAAAATCAGGAAGGAGCCTGCTTAGCACACGGAGAGAAGAGAATGGTAATATTTACCATGCCACATAGTATTATGTATTATTTTAAATGAAATTGTGAATTTTACTATGTAAGAATAGGTTTCTTCCTCATTTTTCTGGTAATCATTACTATGTAGTATAGTAATTATCACGAGAAGAATAGTAAAGAATTCTATTCTTGCATAGTAGCCTTTACGATTTCATATAAAATAACAAAGAATACTATGTTGGCATGGGAAATATTACCATTCTCTTCTCTCCCTGTAATTTACTGAAATGTGGTAACACGGAAGAACCCATCTAGTGATTGGTGCTATACAGGGGTTTCTGTTGAGACGTCCAATGAGAAGTGTTTACTACCATAACCTAACCTGCACATAACTTGACACGAAAATCCATCAAACCCTAGTAGCAGCAGAATGTTGTATACACGGAGAGAAATGTTACATTATAAATTACTATATTGCTAGTAAGTACGGGACAGACTTTCCTTTATGATGACATTTATTCCGGTACTTTCTGAAAAATTACTATATTTGATAGTATAATACAGAAGAATCCTTGTATATCTACTACCAAATATAGTAATTTTTCAGAAAGTACCGGAGTAAATATCATCCTAAAGGAAAGTCTGTCCCGTACTTGCTAGCAATATAGTAATTTATAATGTAACATTTCTCTCCGTGTACGTACTATGCACGGTGTATCTAAATATCCTACACACACAGCACGGAAGTTCAAAAAGAACGTATAAGAATTCATAATGAATTCTTCAAACCCCAATTGAACTCTTTAAGAACTCTTTCTGAACTAGTGTGCTCTACGGGTACAGTGGGTGGATTTAATCCGTTCCCTCCTAGTTTTGATGACTTGTGGAAAACTATACTCTAATTCACAAATTTCTGATGAAAAATGAATTTCAACACTACATCAACATTTGAGGAATGATCCAGGTTGATAAATGATAATGAAATGGTTGATGATGATGGTTGAAAAGTTTGTAAATTGAATATTATAGATAAAATTGGAATCAATTTGTGGGTGTTCTCAAATTGATGAAATTAGGAGGGAACGGATTAAATCCACCCACTGTATGAACGTTTATAGTAGGTATACAACGTTCGGGTGCTACTTGAGAAAGTCCTACACATAAATAAGATGAATAGAAAGTGATTGATAACAGAAAATTGACCGTAATTAACGTTTTTCAATAGCACAATACCATTATTTCGTGAAGATTTAAATTTTAACATGAATTTCATTACATTCGGCAGCCATCTTTAATTACTCATCGCCATTTCACTGTGTTACTAAGAAGGCTCCTTCCTGAGTCTTTTACTTCAATGTATAGGAGAGATCAGTGTTTTAGACGCGTTTGTAGCGGTACCTGATGGTAACACACTTGAACTAACCTCACATCTATTTACCGACACAAGTAAAAGTGAGTGATACATGTAAATTAGTTCAAGTGTGTTACCGCTTAGCACCGCCACAACACGTCAAACACTGTACGCTTAAATTAATGGCTCCTGGTGTGTGACTTTCTGAATTTCTAAGCATAAAAGATTGAATCCTTGTATCTTATTGTACGCAAAAAGTGCAGCATTGTTAAAATATCCATCAAATACGAAGGTAAGAAATATTCCTGTACATGGAAACTGAAGAGGTGAATGTATTAGTTTATATTTGAGGTTATTTGAATTTTTTATTTATACGTAGTCCCATATCACATTTCCATAACCTTCTTTTCTAAGTGTATAGTTTTTGAAGGATTCATCAATCATTATAAGTGTTGAAATAGTAAGAATACTTGGAAACGTTTTTGAACATACCAATCATCAATTGATGGGATTAAAAAAAAATGATACATTCCAAAGTGGTTATTTTAACAACACCACAATTCTAACCCTTTAAGTCTACATACACAAATGCATCAGCGTGATGCATAAGGCCATAATGAGTTACACAGCCATCTCAGCAAAAGCATAACGCATTGCATAAAGCATAGCGCATATTGTATCATGTTTTTACTAAAGACCTAAATACACGAACGCATAATCATAAAGTACAGGTTATGCTTTCACTAAGATTGGCTGCATACGCTTTTATGTGCATAGGAGCTTTCCTGGTTAAAAGAATCCATTGAAATTAACAAATGAAATCCCATGGTATTTGGTCAGAACGTTGTACAAGATTTAATCAGATTTGGCAAGATTCTATCAGAATCACATTGGACAAAATGCATTCATGTGCTTAAATCCAATTGAAAAAAGTTGAACACACTAACTTGTGAGAGAAATTCATTATCAAAAATTACTGGTTATCCCATTAGACGGAGTATATAACATAAAAATTTTATATACTTGACACGAGATCACAAATTGATGAAAAAGAGCAGTAATTTTTTATGGCGAAAACTTTGAATGTTAAAATCAGTGATAGACAGCAGTAATTTCCTATGACATGACTCGGTAAAAAAAATTATCAAATGTTGAGTTTCAAATAAACTGAAAATCATAATATTTTCAAATATTACAGTTTATATATTTTATTTTTTATATTATGTTTTTCAATATTTTAGAATGATCCGTGGCTTCAGAGAAAGCAACGGGGTTCATGATCACAAATAATCATGCTCGACGCTAGTGGCGACAACATTTTTTTACAGTTCGAATAACGTTATGAAAAATCACTGATATTTCTCAACAATTTGTAATCACATGTCAAGCATATCTCCTATTTCATGACAAAAACCAGTAACTTTTACTTCTGAATTTCTCTTGGTGTAGAATTTGATCAGAACATTGTACAAGATTGAATGGGATTTGGCAAGAATCAACACAGAGAAAAGTATTTCTTTGAATCTCACAAATTTTTATTGAATAGGTTCAAATAGATATTTCTTTGAAGAAAATGAATATTTCTTTCATATAAACAATTTTTTTATTTGATTCCTTTTCCAAATAACGAATTCGTTTGTATCAAAGAAATATTCACTTTCTTTGAAGAAATATCTATTTGGACCTATTATTCAAATAACAATTTCTTGAATTCAAGGAAATGCTTTTCTCTGTGAATGAGATTTGGTGAGAGTCAATTGATTTTTTCCCCCCAGGGTGGCTTTATGTATGACGTCTATACATTTATGTCTCAGGCTGTAAGATTGCCTGCATAAAGCATTATGGCGTTATTATGGTTTATTATGGTTATGCGTTTGTGTGTTTAGCCTTTTAATGGGCTTATATTGTCATGCACAATTATTAGCATGCTCTTGCTCAATGAATCCAGATGAGTTACATGAGTTTTTTGCTACATTAAATTCAACATTTATTCATTCATCCACTGAATTTTTATGCAAAAATTATTCGTAAAGTATAATATAAAGTACATTGTGCCAAGAACTTAACTGGGCGTGACATAAACGGAATAATTGATGGTGATGAACGGATTTTTGAGAAAAAGTGCAATTTTGATCTTCATACTCATATCAAAATAAGGGAAAAAAACATTTCAAATTATGATGGTGGTAATAATAAATACACAGTGTGTAGTAGCCCACACAGCACAAAAGTTCAGAAAGAATTCATAATTAATTCATTTGAAACTGCAATGATTCAAAATGGATTCATTATGAACTTTTTATGAATTGTTGAGTTGTGTGAGAGAATATCTTCAGTGGCAATTTGGAAAATGACAATTATTGATTGCAATACAGAGTTAATTTTTCCACTTGAAAGTTTCAAATTGAAACGATAAGTGAAATTGCTAATACTCGGAGAAATATAAATATGTTATCGTTGTTCTATAATCATGTATAGGATTCTAACAACTCAAAGATCATTCGATTTCTACATTTGACAACAAGTGATATATTCAGATATTTCAATACAAGTTGTTCATAAAATTGAAAGAAAATTAAACATCATGAAAAAATGAAGAGAAAGAGAATTTAATTTGAAACTACCTGTACAAAGAAAATTTTATATTGAAGATTTATTAGACAAAAGTATCGTACTCATGGGATATACCTGATTATGACAATAGAAACTATAACTCTATATTTTCTTGTTACTCCGCTTGTTAAACTCAAGAAGAGTTGTAATCTATCGCATACTCATGGAGAGTTGGATGCTAGTCCATTAATCTCAATAAATTGATTGATTGCATACTCATGGTTTTGTCTGCCACAATAAAAGTATATGCCATGGCTACGATATAAATGCATTAATTTTCACTACATAATTTTCTCCGTATGCAGAAAAGAGTGAGAAGAAATTGAAAAATCAAATCTCATTTCCGTTCATATCGGATTCGAATCGTTGCAGAAACAAGATTCATAAATATCATCTTGAATTTACACTGAGAAAAAGGGTTCAGTTGAATATCAGACAGCTAAGAAATTCAGTCGCTCTAAATAAAAATTCATTTGAACCAAATAAATTTTATAAAATAAAAATATATTCGTCTCAGCTAAATTATTTATTTGAATATATTGCTTTGTTCAAATTGAGCTGGGACAACTAAATTTTAGTTGCCGCAGCTAAGTGCCTTTCTCTTAGTGTATTCCTACTTTTTTGTTTCTGGAATATGTGAATGGGCTAAGAATCCAGAATGGATACAAGTAAAACAATAATTCCATTTTAAGGATCTCTGGTGAAAATGCGTGCTCGTATAGTAAGCACAGTTCACTGGGAACCCGATTTCTTAAACTGAAAGAAAGGTTTCTTTGCCCTCATTCTAATAAATCTTTTTTTCAATGGACGAAAATTCAGTTCAATGGAAAAAGGGTTTATCAAACTGAAACAAAGACTTTTCAAGTTGAAACAAGAATATTTTCTTTCTTAAATTTGAAGAACATGATTTCAATTCAATGAAAAATATTTCTATGATAATGAATTATTTTTTCCATTCAAGACAAGATTTATCAGAATGAGGGCAAAGAAATTTTCTTTGAATCTAAGAAATTGGGCTCTCAGTGTTGAAGACAAAAAACAGAAAATGTTTCAAACTCCTCTTCCTGAAGCGTACAATGCTCACTGTGAAGTATTGAAATCATAAATTTCCAGTACGCTACACGCAAAGAAGTCGCGAGATATCAAATCACCGAACTCACGTTATTTTTTATCTCACAACTGTCATGAAACAGGATCAACCGATTTGTGATTTTTCATCTTAAACCGCGTGATTTTAGATCACCAAATTTTTTGAGTTTAGATTCCCAACTTTATGGTGAAATATCACGGGATTTGAGATTTATGTTCTCCAATGTTGTGATGTTTTTTTCACGCTGTTCAAAATAAAAAATAACTTGATCGCGAGATTGAAAATCACGTAAAATTCCGTGATTCAATATCTCGTGATTTTTCTGCGTGTATATATACACTTTTCACTTAATTTCAGAAATAGTAATATTACGTTTCATACAGCGTATGCGAGTCAATTCATACACATTTTAAGTATCCTTTTCAATAGTCAGCAATCATAGCATTCTATAGTTCAATAGATATAACAGTAGACTGCAATGATAAAACTCATGGATCCAAATCTCACCAAGCTATCACAATTTTTGCTCCCGGATTTTTCTGTATACGTTTCTCTTACATTGTTTGTACTCTTCATGGAACTCCAAATCTGTTCCGTTCATTCCTTATTTCAGTTTCCTTTTTCACCAGGAATTCGAGTACTTTCACTTTCATGTAATTCCTCAAATTTCCAATATCCAACCTGAATTTCCACAACTTTTGTTTTTTACTTTCAGATTTGATGCCTTTGATTCATAATTTGAGAGAATGTCTAACAAGAAATGTGTATTCCAAGTCGCTTGGCTCAGTGAACCTCAATTCAAAACTTGGGTTAATCAAGTTGACAATGATGTCCATTCGGCGCGATGTACCATATGTTCAAAAATCATCAATTTGAGTAACATGGGTCGTCAAGCTTTGAACAGTCATATGGATAGTAGCAAACACCAAAAGAATCTGAATTCTATTAAAAATGTAGCTCCCATAAAATCGTTCATTCCTGAAGATAATTCATCGAAATCTGACATCACTAGCAATAGTTCAAGTTCTTTTAGAAGTAATGTTGCTACATGTACATCATCAACGTCTGAACCTATATTGCTACCATCACCGAATAAAACCTCCGTAGTTGAAAAATCGAAATCACGTGGGCTCGAATCATTTGTCGTGAGAGACGATGCTACGAAAGCCGAAATATTATGGACCATTCAAAGTGTTCTAACACACACGTCACATCGTTCTGCTGGACAAGACGTTCAACTTTTCAAAATGATGCTTCCAGACAGTGACATTGCAAAGAGCATACGACTACAACGAGATGAAATTAGTTATCTAATTTTATTTGGTATCGCTCCTTATTTTAAAAATATATTGATTGATCAGCTCTCAGAATGTGAATTTATAACCATAGGTTTCGATGAATCTTTGAATAAAGTCGCTCAAAAGCAGCAGATGGATTTGAATATTCGATATTGGTCTAAAGATCAAGAAGAAGTGAAAACACGTTTTCTTACATCTGTTTTTCTGAAACGTTCGACCGCATCAGATTTGATATTGGGGTTCTTAGAAGCTGTACCCCCGGGACTTTTAAAGAAACTTCTTCAAATATCCATGGATGGACCCAACGTCAATTTCAAATTCCTCAAGGATATTAAACAACATCTTAAAGCTGATCCAAGCGATGTTGAATTACTAGAAATAGGTAGCTGCGGTTTACATACAATGCATTGTGCATTCAAAGCAGGAATTCAAGGAACAGGTTGGAACCTTATTCAATTCTTGAGGGCTCTATACAATTTTTTCAAAGATGTACCAGCAAGACGCCAAATTTATTCAGAATATACCAATTCTACATTGTATCCATTAAAATTTTGTTCAGTTCGATGGTTGAATAATGGTGCTGTTGCTCAAAGAGCATTGGATATGCTTCCTCAACTAATAACCTATATAGAAGCATTTGAAAAGCATCCAGAGAACAAACCAACAAGTGCAAGTTTTCACACAGTTGTAGATTTTTGCAAAGATCCACTCCTATCTGTAAAATTAACTTTTTTCAAATCGTTGGCGGATGATGTAGAACCTTTCCTCACTGAATTTCAAACAGATTCCCCACTTTCTCCGCTACTTTATAGTGCTCTCACTGGTGTCATTTGTGATCAAATGAAACGTATAGTCCAACCCTCCGTTATGAAAGAAACAACCTCGATACATAATTTGGATATGAAGGATGAACATAATTTATTGAAAGCAGCTGACATAGAGCTCGGAATTGCCACTTCAATAATTTTTAAAAAATTACCAAAGAAATGTGCAAATTCGGAAGTTCCTCAATTCCGTCGAGAAGCAAAAGTATGCCTGACTAAATTTATAATCAAGTTGCAAGAACGTTCTCCGCTTTCGTATAAATTGACCAAAGCCATAACATGTTTCGATCCTTCTGTTGCAATGAATTTGAAAGTTGGGGAACAAAGATTGAAAACATTATTAATTACTCTTGTAGAAAAAAATTGGGTTGATAGTGTAAAGGCAGAAAAAGCAGCGCGAGAATTTCAGAAAATTTGTTCTCTTCCCACGGTTCAAGAGTCATTGAAAACATTTTCCAAAGAAAAACAACGTTTAGACCATTTTTGGTTCAATTTATTTAAAGACTATGAACCATCCGAAAATATTCAGATAATTCTGAGAATAGTCATGATCTTATTTCATGGAAACGCTAATGTTGAAAGAGGTTTTTCGGTAAACAAAGAATGCCTAATAGAGAATATGAAGGAAGAGAGCCTTCTCGCGAAAAGAATTGTTTATGACACTGTGATCACTCTCGGTGGTATTGAAAATGTGCAAATCACAAAGCCTATGATCCATTCAGCTCACAACGCATACGGTAGGTATAGAGAAGCAATGGAAGAAAATCGAAAAAAAGCGAGTGTGGAAAATTCTCAAAGGGCAGAAAAGAGGATGAAATCTCTAAAAATAAGAGAAATTGAAGCCAAAAAAGCCGAAATGTTAACAGACATGCGTACACAAATAAGTCTTATGGATGACGAAATCGCTGATTTGAGAAAATGATAAAATCTGAGATCAATTCACGTCACAAACCTCAAATATTTTGAAATTCTCAATTAACACCTAGTCTTGATAGATGAATGTTTATTTTCATTGTTTAAATTATATCATATAAATGTATTGTGGTTTTCGTTCAAATATATGATGTTATAACAGAATTGATGATTATATAAACGGAGAAAAACTATGTTTTGAATATTACTACATTTTGCAATAAAGCAGTGTGGATAAGTGAAATAGTGTAATTTTTAAAACATAATGTAGTAAAAAGTTCATACTTTATGATGTGAAGTTGCGCCAAATGGCACGATTTGTTACTACACCACGTTGTAAAAATTATACTACTTCACTTGTCCGCACTACTTTAGTACAGAATGTAGTAATGTTTGGAACATGATTTTTCTCTGTGTTGTATTTTTAATTATTTTCCCAACCCAGTAGTACATGACAGAGCATACATTTTAAATTTAATAAATAGTACGGATGTGAAAAGGATGTTCTTTGAATATTTAAGGACGTTCATACGCCAACATATATCAAATTTGAAAAAATTATTGTCAAGTAGAGGCCCAAGGTCCAAGGAAGTTGATAATCATTCTCGTTTGGGCTTATATTTTCATTTATGACAAAAAACCAATCAACTCGAAATATAAACAAACAACTTTGTAATAGCCAAACCAAATTTCCACCGTTTACCTAGTAGAAACTTTTGTATTTTCAATCCGTTCATGACTTATGAGGGCTTATTTTGTTCCTTATGGAATTTTGAAGAACTTTATCGGAGAAAATGTTTGATATGTGTCTTCATAACCTCATCACACGCTTTTGTTTATAAAAAAATATATTTTATATTTTACTTTTCATAAACAAATACGAGTAATCGTTGTAAACATTACATGTCAAAAATTTTCTCCGATAAATTTGTTGAAAATTCCATAAGGAACAAAATGAGCCCTCATAAGTCAGGAACGGATTGAAAATAAAAAAGTTTCTACTAGGTAAACGGTGAAAATTTGATTTGGCTATTACAAAGTTATTTGTTTATATTTCGAGTTGATTCTTTTTTTGTCATAAATGAGAATATAAGCCCCAACGAGAATGATTATTAACTCCCTTGGACCTTGGTCCTCTACTTGACAATAATTTTTTCAAATTTGATATATGTTGGCGTATGAACGTCTTTAATTCCTCAAAAGCTTGAAATAATAACATTTATTATGTCGTGATAGCATCACTATTCAGATTTTTTTTACTGCATCATAAAAAAATAGAAATGGTCCTGATTTAGATGTATAACGGTGATAAATAGTCTTAATAATTCTCATAAATGATCAAATGAGGAATATAAAATTGAAGACAAACATAAGCGAAAATGAGGACGGAAAGTCAATACCCATAGATATCGATATGAATTTACTCATTATGCTTGTTGGAAAATTGGCTGAGAAACATAAGTAAACATTGGATTATAAGCAAAATCAATATTTCTCTCATGCATTTTCCTGTTTCAGTTAGTTTAATTCAGTTTTATTGATGCCTGAAGGCCAGATTAAATGAAAATCCCTTGTAAAATGATTCCTATAGGACCACATATAAACCACATATGGCCGTATATGGAAGGCAGTTTCATGTATGACCACATATGATCCACGTATAATTCATATTGATTGCATATATGGTGCATATAGGGCGCATATACGGCCCGTATATGTCATTTTTACGTATATACGGGCCGTATATGCACCCTATATGCGCCCTATATGCAATCAATATGAATTATACGTGGATCACATGTGATCATATATAAAACCGCTATCCATATATGGCCATATGTAATCTGTATGTGGTCCTATAGGAATCATTTTTACAAGGGATGTATATCAGGATTCAATTGGAACCAAATTGGTTCAATAAGTGTGGAAGAAATTGCGTGTGAGAATATTGATTTTGCATATAATCCGATGTCCAGACATAACAGTCTTTGGAATTCACTAATGCTCTATGTTGGAAATTTGTTTAGCATGAATTTTCCTAAAAAACTGCTCTTGTACAATCCTTACGATCAAAAGACATAGTTTCAGTAGTTAGTAGAAGATTGATATCAGTTGTTTTGAGAAAACTTAATCATTTCTTGTTGGTCAGGGCATTTTTTCTAATCACCTGGAAAAGTCAGGGAAAAGTCAGGGAATTTCCATGGTCCCAATTACTCGCCACCCTGAGATTCTCAAGAAACGACAGAGTTACACTGGAAGGAAAATGATAGGCAAAGAATTAGTAGTTTTAATATTAGAAAGATGACTGTTTCGGACTTGAATAACATATTAAAAAATATGAAAATTATTTGTGCTCCAGGGAAGGATAAAATAAGGATGATTGATTTGAAAAATAATATCGATGTCCTAGGAGTAGTATTGATCCACTTATGTAACTGCATCCTCAGCACAGGAAAAACCCCTGAAAAAATGAAAATGGTTATTTTGACACCAATATATAAAAACGGAGTGAAAAATGACACGAAAAATTATAGACCAATTGGGGGTCTGAACTCAATAATGAAGATAATAGAATATTTCATAAATCAAGAGATCTGTAAATATTGTACGAAGAATCAAATATTAGGTGAACAACAATATGGATTTATATCCGCTGAATCCACAACTTTACTCTTAGAAAATTTCATTGATGAAGCAAACCGTAAGGTCGATAAATACAAGTATACAATTTCGGTATATCTTGACCTATCGGCAGCTTTTGATACAGTGGATAACCAAATATTACTCAGAAAATTAGAAGAAGTAGGTATCGGGGGTAAAATGTTCAAATGGTTCCAGGATTATTTAACAAATGGACACATACAAGTACAAATAGGAAACTCTTTAAGTATACCTGCAGTACAGAAATATGGGGTATTCCAAGGAGCAATCCTTTCACCGATCCTGTTCAACATATATATGAGTGATCTGACCCGCTTGAAACTGCACTGAACACCTTATATATATGCCGACGATGTCGGGATGCAATTTGCTCACGAAAATCTGAAAACGGGAATAGAATTAGTACAAGAAGATATGAACAATATATGTGAATATCTAAATGTTAATAAATTAGTTTTGAACGCGAAGAAAACACAAGTCAGCATGCTTCGTAGTGGTCGAATAGATTTCGACTTGGACAACGAAAATAATAAACTGAAAATACACACGCATAGCTGTTTAATGAAAACAAATTGCGAAAATTGTACAACATTGCACTACTCACCGACGGTAAAATACTTGGGAATGCTGATAGATTCGGACCTCAAATGCAAGTCTCACATCGAGAACCTGTGTACCAAACTAAGATTAATTCTTTCAAAAATATATTATATCAAGAACCATCTTACCTTGAAAGCGAAAAAAACAATATATCATGCTCTTGTGGAATCATATATCAGATACGGAATAACGATTTATACTAGAGCACCGGAATATCCAAAAATGAGAATCACAGCATTAATTAACAGAATCATTAAAATTATGTTCGATCGTGGAAACAGAAAAGAATTTGGAATAATGAATTATGAACGGTTATACACATACGTATCAGTTATAAGATATTATTTTACACGAGAATATAGAGAAAAACAATATTGTTCAACATATAATATAAGAGAAACAAGCTATGTATATAAAACTGCGAACTATAATACTTATTTTGGAAAAGCTCCCAATGCATTTTACTTACCGAATCTATTTAATGATTTATTAGAAGAGATTCCAGATTTTGATCAAATAAACACTTCCGAAGAACTGAAAAGAATAATACGGAACTACTTATTCGATGAGATCCAGTAACATAGGAATTCGGAAACACTGACGAACATTTGCATACGAAAACTGACAGATGTATGTGAACAATGCCGGACATATTGAACCTTAGAAATTGAATTATGAGAGTGCGTACACGGGATTGAATAAAGGAGAATCCGTATAAAGATATGAACACGATTACAACTCGATAGGTAGATGATGATAACACGCAACCGTAAGAGAGATACGAAAATGTATAAAGACAAAGAAGAGAATGTTAGAATAAGATAGGATCATGAATTCAGTTATAGAAAGGAATGTGATGAAGCGTGATGTTACTGTTTATAATGAATGAATTAGAAAATTGAATAATTAGTAATGAGTGATGAAGACGACTATGTAAAAACAAAGAGTTTATGGACCCTCACCAAAAAGCTAATATGTAGCTTGGTGGGAGATTGGCCATGAAGATTACTGTAAATGAATTACCATGAATAAAGGGGAATTATAAAAAAAAAAAAAACATGTATGTATGTGTGTATGTATGTATGTATGTATGTATGTATGTATGTATGTATGTATGTATGCATGTATGTATGTGTGCATGTATGCATGTATGCATGTATGCATGTATGCATGTATGCATGTATGTATGTATGTATGTATGTATTAATCTGACAGTTCAGAGACCTTCTTATACATCCCAATTTCATGATATACGAGGTGTGTTCAAAAAGTGAGGTGACTTTTCAAATTTCGCGGGCAACGTACTTTCGATTATCGATTTTTTTGTTTTGTTATGTTGAACACTTTGTTCCGAAATTGCTAAATTTTGACCCACAGAACCGTCGCATGAGCATCGCTCAAGAACTGTTGAATGACGTCAACGACGACCCAGACTTACTCAAAAGGGTCATAACTGGTGACGAATCATGGGTATAAGGTTATGATGTCGAAACCAAAGTCCAATCGTCCCAATGAAAGACCCCAGATGAGCCAAGACCGAAAAAAGCACGCCAAGTTCGATCAAATGTCAAAGTTTTGCTCACTGTTTTCTTCGATTACCATGGCGTGGTGCATCAGGAGTTCTTACCATATGGTCGTACGGTCAATGAACAGTATTATCTCGAAGTTATGCGCCGTTTGCGAGAAGCGATACGAAGAAAACGTCCAGAATTGTGGAAAAATAATTCATGGCTTTTGCATCACGATAATGCCCCTGCTCACTCATCTTTGCTTGTGAGAGATTTTTTGGCCAAAAACAACACCACAATCATGCCTCAGCCACCATATTTACCGGATTTGGCCCCATGTGACTTTTTCTTGTTCCCAAAACTAAAGAGACCTATGAAAGGACGGAGATTTGCAACGATTGAAGAGATAAAGACTGCATTGCTGGAAGAGCTCAAGGCTATACCGAAAAGTGCTTATGAGAAGTGCTTTGAGGATTGGAAAAACCGTTGGCATAAGTGTATTGTATCTGAGGGGGATTACTTTGAAGGGGACAACATAAATATTGATAAATAAATAAATATTTTTTCTTAAAAATACAAAGTCACCTTACTTTTTGAACACACCTCGTACATTTGTTCGTACCGAGTTTAATATGGTATACATCATAATTATTTTGCGTCAAACGGTTTATGGTGGATGTACATGACTTTGTCTATACGCCAGTCATTTCGAGGACTTTTTCATACATCTCACAAAGCGAGGACCTATCAGAGTTTATGTCAGAGGTACACTGCTTTTTGGGGACTTTGTGATACATCACGCAGTCTGAGGACTTTCTGATGTACTACGCAGTTTGAGAACTCTTTGAAATGTATATGGAATTCCATATACAGCTGACATTTCGAGGACTCTCTTGTACATTACGAAATTCGAGTACTCATGGAAATCCGTGCATGCTGTATTCCAGGTGGAAAAATGCGATGTAAAACGATCGGATGGGTCAAAAACCGCATAAAGCACGATATATTCTATCGGTTGCTATGCGGTTTTTGACCAATCCAATCGTTTTTTATTGGATTTTATCCACTAGAAAAAGGCACCTCAAACAGACATAGGAACAGAAAAAGGACAGACATCGATATCATGCAAAAAAAAAATTCATGCTTTTCAGGACGTGAACCCGGGTCCACAGGGTTGCAATCTCTCACCTTGACCATGCGATCACGGAGGCTCGCTTGCGTACAATGAAACTATAGCCGTACATAGGGAATATTAGATTCCTTTCTGAAGTTCGGTGATAACGAAAGTCTACCCACACTGTTAAAAAAATCTGCCTCAAGTTTCATGAACGTATTATGAAACTTTTCCCTCAACACAATCTATAAAAATTCCGGTTATCGTATTGATTTCAATGAGATGGTTCTTAAAGTTGAGAATTTTCTTCTTAATTTTGATGAGATTTGTAAATTTAATAATTAGTTTCTTACATTTGAATAAGCAATTCTAACATTTCATAACTCTTATTGAATATGAAGCTGAAACTAGCAGCCGTAAAGCCAGCATCTGATTGTTGTAAGTTTGATTAAAGGTTGTTGAAGCTTTTTTTATATCAGAAACCGATTGAGCAGCCTTTCACTACACTTTCCAGATGCTTAGACTCTTGATAAAAATTCATTGTGGAGAGTTATAACAATCGGTTGCTAGCTTCACGACTACCAGCTTCAGCTTCATATATTGAATTTGAGGACTTGATCAAATTTAATATGGGAATATTGAATCTTACAAGGAATTTTCCAAGAAATTTGAGAATTTTTCTGCAGTCAGTATCGATATAAGTGCACAAGAGAGACTTCGAGATGCTGCATAAAGATTTCGATATACATTCCTAAAAGTCTTGGAACTGCGTGGTATATCAGAATGTCCTCAAACCGCGGTATATGTCAAAGAGTCCTCAAACTGCATGGTACATCAGGAAGTCCTCAGACTGTGCAATCTAGCGAAAAGTCCCCGAAGATCGGTGTACCTCTGAAACACATTCTGATGCGTTCTCGTTCTGCGGGATGTATAAAAACGTCCCTGAAATGACTGGCCTGTAGACAATGGCCTGCGCATTCGCCATGCATCATTTCGACATCGGATCATTTGAAGACGAATGGAATTGGAAATTTGGATATGCAATGGAGAATACGATATTTCACAATGGGAGAGTTCCAAACAGGAGATCCAGATTTCATGAAACTCTGCAGATTTGTGGGGCTCAGTATCGAGCTCAAAATTCCCCAGCCATTCGTGCAAATAACCAACTATTTCTACGAAACAAGAATTTTGAAAATCCATTATACAGTACGCCTATGATTTCCTTCTACGCAAGCTAGTCTTGGTAACTGATCGGTGGAGGTGATAGACTCCAAAAGCCCGGACCCGGGTTCGCGTTCTGCAGAGTATGGGGCCTTTTCGCATGATATTGTTGTGTTGTATTGTTTTCTGCATTGAATGTAAATACATGGATAGAAATCAACACAAGTGATGTGAATTGGGAAGGAATACCATTCATCCTCTCATCAATCTCTTTCATTAGACTCTGATTTATGGCATTGTCATGGTAAGTGGTTCATTGATTCGTTAGAACATCTCGACGTGAAATATCTTATGCTTGAATTCGAATTGTTGTGATATCTTCTCCGCAACGCAGAAGTATTACCCAGACAGCACAAGAGTTCAGAAAGAGATCGTCATGGATACATTGTATCCGTTCAGAACTCTTTCAGAACTCTTGTGCTGCCTGGGTATACAATGAATCTTTATTCCGTGGCACGGTGAATGACTGCGTCGCGGAAGACATATTGGACGAATGTGGATGTGATGGATTTTGATTTTTGCGTCTTGATTCATAATGCGATTCCAATGAACACTCCAGCCAAAAATACTCCAATTCGAATTATTTTGACAAATGGATGGACCACATATCATCAGCTCTCACGATGGAAGGAAAGGATATCATACAGTGCCTGGTGGAAAAATTCTGTTGAATTTCGTTCACCTTTGACACAGCCATATTTCAATAAAATTCAATAGAAATGATCAAACTCCAAGACATTTCAACGGAAGTCAACAAATTTCACTGAAAATTTACTGAATTTTGCGGACAATTATTGAATTTCGCCGAAATTTTGTTGAATTCTGCTAATTTTCAATAAAGAACGGATGTGCCAAAAAGGAACGAAACTAAACAAAATTCAACGAAATTTTTCCAGCAGGGGTGTGATGAATCAAGAATTGAGTCATATTTCCCCCCGATGCACATGAATTGTGTTGAAATCTATCCATATTCACATTCGATGGATGAAAAGAAACATCAATATCATGAGAAAAAATCCATGCTTTTCAGGACGTGAACCCGGGTCCGCAGGGTCGCAATCACTCATCTTGAGCATTCAGTCACGGAGGCTCGCTTGTGTACAATGAAACTATAGCCGTACTTGAGGAATATCAGATCCCTTCCCGAAGTTCGGTCATAACGATAGTCCACCCAGTCAGTATCGATATAAGTGCATCAGAGAGTCTTCGTGATGCTGCATATCTTATAAATTCGATATACATTTCGAAGAGTGTCGAACTGCGGGATGTATCAGAATGTCTTGAAACTGCGGTATATGTCGGAAAGTTCTCAAACTGCGTGATATATCAGAAAGTCCTCAAACTGTGTAATTTATCGAGAAGTCCCCAAAGATCGGTGCACCTCTGAAATACATTGTGGTGCGTCCTCGTTTTGCGGAATGTATGAAAACGTCCCTCAAATAACTGCACATTCGCCATATATCGTTTCGAAATTGAATTGTTTAAAAACGAATAAGATCCGAAATCAGGATATGCAATGAAGAATACAATATTCCACAAGGAGAGAGTGCTAAACAGGGGATCCCAATTTTTGTGGAACTTTGGAGGTTTGTGGGGCCCAGTATCAAGCTCAAAGTTCTCCAGCCCCTTGTGCAAACGGACAACCATTTTCTGGACATAAGAATTTCAAAGATCCAGACGTCCATAAAGGACATCGCCAATTTCGTTCCACGCAAGCTGGCCTGGGTGACTGATCGGTGGAGGTAATAGATTACGAAAGTGTGGATCCGGGTCCGCGTTCTGAAAAGTGTGGGTCCTCTTCCCATGATATTGGTGTGCTGTATTTCATTGTACATTTAATGTACATATATATATATAAATCAACACAATTCAAGAGAATGGGGCAGAATACGATTCATCTTTTCATTCATCACATTTCATAGTCGCTCCCCACACAGCAAGCAGTTCTTCAAGACGTCTAAAAGAGTCCTGAATTCATGTATCTTCAAGACATTTCTAAAAGACATCTTGAAGATGTCTTTTAGAAATGTATGAAAGATCTCTTGCTGCGCGAGTTCTATAAGACAACTGTAATTGAAATATATTCAAGAACACCCATAAACATTCCTTGGAGATATCTTCAAGAGCACTTTTAGAACAATCCCAATAGACCAATTAGATCAAACAGAAATAGAGGGGACATTGCAGTCATTCACGTATAGTTATTCACAGTGTCCCGCGCATTTGATTCACGTGTGCAGTGAGAAACGACGACGCCACTGATATTGTGCAATATTGATTATGTATAATTAATTATATATACATAAACATTCAAGATCCAATACTGGATAATAAAAGTATTACCGCAGAAAAGAAACGTGTAACCAATTACATTACAATAATATATTTTGTTTTGTGGCGAATGATCCTATTTGCGAAAACTAACCTATCGTTATGCAGAATCATATATTAGAGGAATATCAATTTATTATTTTATCCATTGTACCTCACTTTTGATGTACGTACCTAAATTGAATTTCCATCGAATTTCACATGCTTGTGCAAAATAGAATGTATCGAAATTCAGATTCAAGTGAATGAAATTGAATGTTAGAATATTTCGAATTTAGGTTACATAGATGCAGGAAAAATGCTTGAAGTATTTTTGCATTCGAATTATATGCGAACACCTCATATGTTATGGTAAGCCTTTATTCAAATTAATGAACCAAAATAATGAATGAATTCGTATGGTTATGGATATTTTAATATTTGAATCAAGACATTGTAATAATACTTTCAAGAAATCTTCAAGAGATATTTGAGAGTTGTTTAGAAAGTCTTCAGGAGGGATTTAAGAATTATTCAAGAAGGATTTAAGATCTCTTCAAGAGCTCTTGAAGACATCTTCAAGAAATCATTGAGAATTCCTCAACATTCCTTGAAGATATCTTCAAGAGCACTTTTAGAACAATCCCAATAGACCAATTAGATCAAACAGAAATAGAGGGGACATTGCAGTAATTCACGTATAGTTATTCACAGTGTCCCGCGCATTTGTTTCACGTGTGCAGTGAGGAACGACGACGCCACTGATATTGTGCAATATTAATTATGTATAATTAATTATATATACATAAACATTCAAGATCCAATACTGGATAATAAAAGTATTACCGCAGAAAAGAAACGTGTAACCAATTACATTACAATAATATATTTTGTTTTGTGGCGAGTGATCCTATTTGCGAAAACTAACCTATCGTTATGCAGAATCATATATTAGAGGAATATCAATTTATTATTTTATCCATTGTACCTCACTTTTGATGTACGTACCTAAATTGAATTTCCATCGAATTTCACATTCTTGTGCAAAATAGAATGTATCGAAATTCAGATTCAAGTGAATGAAATTGAATGTTAGAATATTTCGAATTTAGGTTACATAGATGCAGGAAAAATGCTTGAAGTATTTTTGCATTCGAATTATATGCGAACACCTCATATGTTATGGTAAGCCTTTATTCAAATTAATGAACCAAAATAATGAATGAATTCGTATGGTTATGGATATTTTAATATTTGAATCAAGACATTGTAATAATACTTTCAAGAAATCTTCAAGAGATATTTGAGAGTTGTTTAGAAAGTCTTCAGGAGGGATTTAAGAATTATTCAAGAAGGATTCAAGATCTCTTCAAGAGCTCTTGAAGACATCTTCAAGAAATCATTGAGAATTCCTCAACATTTCTTGAAGATGTCTTTTAGATTTCTTGAAGATAACTAAAAGATATCTAATGGTGTTGCATAAGACATCTCTTCGCTCACTTGCCGATTCGTAATTCGATTCCAATGAACGACCATGCTATCAAACACCCCAATTTGAATTATTTTGACGAATGAATGAACCACTTATCATCAGCTCTCATGATGGAGGAAGAAGTCATTATACAGTGGGATGAATGGAAAACTGAATCATATTTTCCCCCGATGCACAAGCATTGTGTTGAAATCTATCTATATCAACATCCAATGGGAGAAAAAGAAAATACCATGAAAAAAAAATCCATGCCTTTCAAGACGTGAACCCGGGTCCGCAGGGTCGCAATCACTTACCTTGATCATTCAGTCACGGAGGCTCTCTTGTGTAAAATGAAACTATAGCCGTACTTGGGGAATATCAGATCCCTTCCCAAAGTTCGTTAATAACGATAGTCCACCCAGTCAGCATCGAAATAAGTGCATAAGAGAGTCTTTGCGATGCTGCATATGGAATTCGATGTACATTCCAAAAAGTCTTGAGACTGGGTGATATATCAGAATGTCCCGGAAACTGCGGTGTATGCCGACAGATTTCAGTTATTTTTGTGAAAGAAAATAAAAAAAAATATTTCAGGTCATCTTTTCACCAACATCCCCAAACTCCGCAACATTTTGTAGTTGCTCGTTATACTGTTGAGAAATTATTATGCACCTTCGAGTAATCGAACCGCTGTAAACAACCTACCTGGACGTGAACCTACACCTATGCCTGATCGAGCTGAGCTAAACCGAAACTTGTGTCTGGGGCAGAAAAAGTTGCAACAAGTGTTTCTGGAGTACCTCGGTTGATTTCCTATAGAACCATGTGTTACAATAATAATCCAATCAGACTCGATGAATTTTTGAATCATTATAATATTAGGGACAGCGAAGTATTGAAAATTCTGTAATGATGTGCCAGTGAATGAAATTTGATTCCGACGTTGACAAATTTTCAATCCATGTAATTTTTTAACCTCAAAATTTTTGAATCACATATACTTATATGATATATGTACTGTGAGAGCTTGTATAATTTTCTCAATAAAATGAATTGAACTTACAATTATTGATATATAATTTCATATGAAGTGATTTGTGAATTTGGAAGTGAATTTAATTCAATGTATATTAAATCGACGCTCAAAGTTTCTATTTTTTGCAATGCTTCGGTTTGAGTCTGTATCCAAACTTTTGTTTACTTTCAAGATGCTTATTTCATTCTCTTGGAAACTTACAGAATTTCCTTCTTGCAAGTGATTGTGCTGATCTGGAATACCTTTAGTTCTGTATGATACTAATAATTGATCATCCTAGGTGTCATTAGTCAATACCGCATACCTGAGTCACTGTGTTTGATACCATGTATTGATAAACAATAGTGAGTATACCCTGTAACAATGAACAATACTGGATATAGTTGATCGATACCATGTATTCATGAACAATATTGGATACAGTTGATCGATGAACAAAATTGGATATAATTGATCGATACTACATATCCTGGTAGAAGATCATATTTAAGTTGTTTGAACTGTATACATGAACCTTAATGTTGATTTTATTTATGGAAATTGCAATTGTAGATCTCTTTCAAATATATAAAACTATTTTCAATTGAATCTTACGAAAGCTTTTCGAATTGATATTTCAGTACTGGATCATTTCAGTACTTTGGTTTGATTTTTTTATGAAAGAGTTTGTTTTTTGTGATTCATTAAGTAGTACAAAAAATGTTTACAAAACCCCAGTAATTTTACACTTTTGAATTATGACACATTGATTCTGATACATAGTTTAAAGTGTTTTGTCTTTTCAGATACCCAAGAACGTTTCAAACAAAACATTTTATTCTAAGTATCTAGATTTCATAGGAAATTCATTCAATGGAATATTTTGATCACAGCCTTCTTGTATTGTAAGAGTTCCTTTCAGATTCATATACTCTTACTGAAATACATTGAAAATCTGGATTATTCTTTGACTTATTCTCTTTTCATGGGCTTGTTTAATGGCTTATGCATATGTTTATCAATCGGATAACACTAATGTACAACTATCCAATTTTATTGTAAAATGTAATACCTTTTCATGTATCCATCTCATATATCTGTGGCCTGTGGCCTTCATTATGAAACATCCAGTATATCGTGCTTATGTTAGATTGAATTATGTATAATAATTTGATTAATTCTGATAAATGTTCGAAATATAATTAATGTTTCACAGTAAACGGTATAGATGTATGAGATGTATACATGAAAAGGTGTTATATTTTACAATGAAATTGGATAGTTGTATATTAGTGTTAAACGATTAATAAACATATACATAAGTCATTAAAAAAGCCCATGAAAAGAGAATGAGTCAAAGAATAATTCAGATTTTCAATGTATTTTAGTAAGAGTATATGAGTCTGAAAGGAACTCTCACAACACAAGAAGACTGTGATCAAAATATTCCATTGAATGAATTTTCAATGAAATGTAGATACTTAGAATAAAATTTTTTGTTTGAAACGTTCTTGGGTATCTGAGAAGACAAAACACTTTGAACTATGTATCAGAATAAATGTTTCACGATTCAAAAGTGTAAAATTACTGGGGTTTTGTGAACATTTTCTGTATAACTTAATGAATCACGAAAAACAAACTCTTTTATAAAAAAATCAACCCAAAGAACTGAAAGGATTTTCAGTACAGCCAGTACTGAAGTATCAATTTGGAAAGCTTTCGTAAGATTCAATTAAACATAGTTTTATATAATTGAAAGAGATCCACAATTGCAATTTCCATGAATAAAATCAACATTAAGGTTCATATATACAGTTCAAACAACCTTAATATGACCTTCTACAAGGGTATGTAGTATCGATCAACTATATCCAATTTTGTTCATCGATCCATGGCATCAATCCACTGTATCCAATATTGTTCATCGATACATGGTATTTATCAACTATATCCAATATTGTTTATTGTTACAGGGTATACTCACTATTGTTCATGAATACATGGTATCAGACACAGTGACTAATGAGGTATGAGACATGAGGTATTGGCTAATGACACCTAGGATTATCAATTATTGGTATCATATAGAACTAAAGGTATTCCAGATCAGTACCATCACTTCTCATAAGAAAACTCTATAAGTTTCCAAGACAATGAAATAATTATCCTGAAAGTAAAAAAAAGTATAGATGAATATTCGAAACCAAGCATTCCAAGAAATAGAAAATCTGAGCATTGATTTAATATGAATAAGCTGGGATATTTTACTCTAAGACAGGTGATATTTTAATTCACAAATAGGTGAAGTATAAATTCACTCTCTACTTACGAGTGATACTTTTCATTCTAGTTTGAAAAGTGCAGAGATTCATTCTACTAAAGTGATCTTGTCACTCTTGGAGAGTGAGAGTGCTAATGCATTTTACATTGAGAGTGGAAATTTCACTCTTAGAAATTTAGGGGGTATACTGTAGTAAGAACTACAACTCTTCACTTACAAGTAACACTTCGGAAGTGTAACTCACCGATTGGGATGAAACTTTGCACATAAATAGAACTCAAGAAAATATTGAACACGTGTTTTTTCTTTTTTCCTAAATGTCCCTTCTAGGGGTGTAAACCACCCAATAAGGGGGTCAAAATCCGCAAAATCGGAGTTCTCACCATTGAGAAAACTGTATGGCAAATTGCTAGAAATTCTTTTCAGTTATATATTTTTATTGCTCCTCGACAAAGTATTGAAAGAGTTTCAACCCCCTAACAGGTGTGGAACACCCCTAAGTGAGGGGGTTGATAGAGTAAAATCCCCAAAATAATCTATAAAATACAAAAATGCGAAACCTACAAAAATTTATTCTGCTGAATACATATACTTTGGTGCGAGAAATGATGAAAAAGATAACCAACCCCTCACAAGGCACAGAACATCCCTAAATTAGGGGTTGAAAATGTAGAAAGACGAAAAAAATTGAATAAATCGTAAACATGCAATTTCAGGAAACTTTGTCTTGCTGATCACATAGCTATCGGTGTGGCTAGTTATTGGGAAAGAAATTCGATCCCTACGAGACTTAAAACATCCCTTAATAAGGGATTGATAGGGTAAAATGCCAAAAATAATCTATAAAACACAAAAATGCGAAACCTATGAAATTTATTTTGCTGAATACACAGATTTTGATGCGAGAAACAATGAGAAAGATAATCGACCCCTCGCAAGGCACAGGACATTCCTAAATTAGGGGTTGAAAATGTAGAAAGACGAAAAAAAATTGAATAAATCGTGAACATGCAATTTCAGGAAACTTTGTCTTGCTGATCACATAGCTATCGGTGTGGCTAGTTATTGGGAAAGAAATTCGATCCCTACGAGACTTAAAACATCCCTTAATAAGGGATCGATAGGGTGAAATGCCAAACATAATCTTTAAAACCAAAAATGCCAAACCTATAAAATTTATTCTGCTGAATGCATAGATTTTGATGCGACAAATGATGAAGAAGATAACCAACCCCGTTCAAGGCACAGAATCCCTAAATTAGGGGGTGAAAATGTAGGAGAACGAAAAAAATTAGATAAATCGTAAACATACAATTTACTATTCAACGTAATTATTACAATAATGTGGCGAATTTGTTTCATTTGTTCCAAAAAAATGCTTTATACAAAGATTTTTGGTACACCATGCGCACTTGACAACTCCCAACTCAACACATAGTTCACAAATCGTATCAGCCCATTGAAAGCAGTACTGTACAGGCGTTTGGCATTTTTCTGGTTTATCTACAAGGTAACCACTTTTCCACCATGCATATTTAAACATATTCATAAATCTTGGCGACGAAAACTGATTATGTGTCAATGACTGTAACTTCAAAATATTATTTCGTAAATGCAAGTTTATGTCAAAATTGTGTAAAAGAACCATATCTGAAAAGCACTTAATAAAATTCTTCCACGGTCTGAAACCATAGACATCTAACGGCTGAATCAATCCAGTCGTTCCAGCAGGTATAGTGTTGACTTTTACAACTTTATTTCCCTTTTTTATATTTTCAAACACTTTTTCAGTCTGCCCAGACCAAGAATCCAACAGTAGTGAAGAATTGTTCGCAGCTACTGCTAAGAAGTCATTCTCATACCATTCAGCAACAATCTGAGATGTTGCTTTTCCAGATTTAGAAGCATGAACAGAAATATTTTCTGCTCTATACATGGTCCTTTCTACGATCGGTCCAAATTTGCCGTTGGTTTCTTGTAAGATAATCAGTAAAGGAGAGTGGAGTTTACCATTCGCCGAAATGATTGGTTGAATTGTGTAACTATGAGTCAGTAAATTCAAAGATTGAGCAAGACATTCCACTTTCAGAGTTCCCCTCACTGCCAATGTGCGCCCAGCGTGAGCTTCCAAATTGAACCCAGATTGATCGGAGTTATAAACGTTTGCTGTTCCTTTCGCTTCTATTTCTTTGCGCACCTTTTCCACGAATTTAGAAGCTGTCTGATTTAATTCAGCTGCATTTGACAACTGTGAAGTAGTGATGAATTTGTTAATTTTTCTGGAAACTATTCCATGCTTCACTTTAAAATTATGCACCCACGTTGACGAAGCCTTAAATAATTGAGAAGATAACTGCACTTCTTCCCTGGCTTTTAATGACCACCTTTTTATATCTACGTCGTGAATTGGTAAACTCTGATCAGTAGCACTATTAAACTGATTCAAAACGAATTCTGAAATTTCACGCAATTTTTCTAATCTCGTTCCTCCTTGTTCAATTTGTTGTTCCCATCTATACAGCATGCTTTGATGTTTTACTTTTGGAAACCGATTTTGAACGGACCTAAGACTTCTTCTTTTCAACTTTCCTGAACGCCAATAATCAACTGTCTTTTGTTTGTAATCAAAATGTACAGTATCTCCTGATAACAAATACCTATCTCCATCACCTTCAATGGAATCATCAAAGTCTTCTTCTATTTCATCAACTACTACTGCTTTAGGAATCACGCTTTCTTCATTGTAACATAGAGTATCACGGCTTTCAATTGATAGTTGGCAATCGGAAGAAGTCTTTATTAAATCTGCCAGATCAGAAGCAAAGCATCGTTCTTCATTGGTTATTTTAGATTCAATATCGTATTCAGGATCTTTGAAAGCGTAATGCAGTAAATTCAAAATATTTTTAGGATTCATCGGCATAATGAATTTGTGAAATTGTAGTTGAATCAAAAACCGATTATAAATGTACCATCCAATGATTATTTGCTCAAAATCAAAATAACAAAGAAAAACACACTGGAAACACAATTACTCACTTCACAGCTATAATGCACTATTCATGTGAAACATGTCATTACACGGAGAGAAAAATGGTGGACTAATCCCTGTCGCCATCTTCACGGAATCACTCGAACCAGTAACCATGGGGGGATTGGAAGCAACGCATAGAATTCCTCCATGCATTGGTTAGAATGATTGCGTGAAGGTGGCGTTGTCACGCATTGCGGCGTTAGAAAATAACTCTCAACATCGCATGCTTTTATTTCATGAGCACTTCGCAAGGGATTAGTCCGTCATTTTTCTCTCCATGTACGTGAATGTAGCCATTGTGTTTCACGTGAATGCAGCTATACAATCACGATGTAATAACAAGTTCAAAATGTAACTGATAAATGTTTAGTTGCTTAGTGTTTAACTTATTATTTACACACTTTTCACAGTGTCGATGCTTGATTTAGGCGTCTCCCGTCTCGTAGAAGGATGAATAATCGCCTAATTATTATTCTCATCAAAAGCTATATTTTGAACAAAAATATTTCTGTCAATCACATAATTGCATCTTACAAAATTCTTTGCCAGCTTTTTACACCTTCAACCCCTGAATCAAGGAGTCCTTGTGTCTTGTGGGGAGTTGATCAATTTGTTTTCATAGTGAACTTTACAGAAAGTTAAATGTTAAACGAAAAAGTTGCTGGTTGCATAATTCCATCTTATAGAGTTCCTCCGTGTTTTTGCACTACACCGAGGAAACTGATTAAAACAACTAAACATTTTTGTTGTTATGTGAACAACCAAAGACTTTTGTTCCTTTGACCAAAGTTTTGTATTCCCAACAAAATTATTTTGTTTTCAAATGTGTTAACAAAAAGAGTTTGTATCCAATATAAAACGTTTTGTTGCAACATAGAAAATTTGGTTGCCATAATTAAAGTTTTCGGTTCACATTTCAACAAAATATTTTTTCTCGGTGCATAGACCCTTGATTTAGGGGGATTTGCGCTTCGCAGGGTGTTAATTAATGTTGTGATCAATGGCGCAACGAAAGCTATGTATTGAGCAAAAAAAATTTTTTTTAATCGCATAATTACGAGTTATTCAATTTTTTTTCGTCTTTCTACATTTTCAACCCCTAATTTAGGAATTTTCTGTGCCTTGCAAGGGGTTGGTTATCTTTTTCATTGTTTCTCGCATCAAAATCTATGCATCCAGCAGAATAAATTTCATAGGTTTCGCATGTTTGTGTTTTATAGATTATTTTCGGGATTTTACTCTATCGATCTCTTATTTAGGGGTGTTTTAAGTCTCCTAGGGGTCGAATCTTTTTCCAATCACTAGCCGCCACGATAGCTATGTAATCAGCAAGAAAAAGTTTTCTGAAATTGCATGTTTACGATTTATTTAATTTTTTTTCGTCTTTCAACCCCTAATTTAGGGATGTTCTGTGCCTTGTGAAGGGTTGGTTATCTTTTTCATTATTTCTCGCACCAAAATCTATGTATTCAGCAGAATAAATTTTATAGATTTCGCGTTTTTGTATTTTATAGGTTATTTTGGGGATTTTACCCTATCAACCCCCTCACTTAGGGGTGTTCCACACCTGTTGGGGGGTTGAAACTCTTTCAATACTTTGTCGAGAAGCAATAAAAATATGTAACTGAAAAGAATTTCTAGCAATTTGCCATACAGTTTTCTCAATGGTGACAACTCTGATTTTGCGGATTTTTACCCCCTTATTGGGTAGTTTACACCCCTAGAAGGGACATTTAGGAAAAAAGAAAAAACACGTGTTCAATATTTTTTTGAGTTCTATTGATGTGCAAAGTTTCATCCCAATCGGTGAGTCACACTTCCGAAGTGTTACTTGTTAGATTATAGATGCAATTAAGAGAAATTACCTCTCGAATCTTGAAATGAATACAAAGTTATTTGCACTCATAAAATATGTCAATATTGTTGCTCAATTCCTACTCATTTTTAAAGTTAATCCATCAAAAATGTCGTCTTTTCTGATAAAAGGTGCAAGGAACATTTTATTCAATTCAAGATTGAAAAGATCATGTCTCTGCATTCAATTTATACCTGGAGTGAATACTTGTAATTATCAGTAGAGAAGATTCTACTCTATTATTATTTCATTAGTTCAGATAATCAAATACTGATGAGTACCTCATTAGTTTGTCCCAATCAATGCTAGTTGGATCCAACTTATCAGTTATTGACCCCTGCTAGTTTTTCCTAATTGGTTCTTCCTTCTTAGTGCCTCACCGGTCAAAGGGAAGAACTCGTAACATTTTTACCAGGGTCCTATTAAATATGCAGAATTAGAATTTTAATGTGAATTTATTACATTCAATAGGAATGAATAGGTTTTATTAACCACGGTTGAAGCACACTTTCAGATGATCTGAAAATGTCTTGCGAATCATATATTCCATCCCTGTAACTTCCCCAACACACAGATATTTTAGGTGATATTCACGTTCATTATACGTACATCTATGTTCAAGGGCTGTTCGGACCATCCAATGTCCGGACGTTCAATGCACCTCCACTGAATATTCTTTGGACCTTCCTGGTTTTTTGAAATTACAAACTATGACCGTAGAGTTTTCTTGTACGCCTGTTCAAAATATCTCATTGAACCCACTGATTCCGGTGCAGATTCTATTGGTTCAATGAAATCCTTTAAGCAGGAGTACTTGAACGAATTAAGTTTTCAATCCGTGCAACATCAATTGTGGTCCGACATTATCCAATTTGGTCAGTAGAAACAATGCGCACTATGAGATTATAAGAATTTTTATAATGAAAGGCGCGTATTATTTGATTCTATATCAAAATTTATATTTTCTTTAATTTAGGCTTATAATCATTATCGGTATATTATTGTATTATCAATATTGTGATTTTGATTTTCAAGATATCTAAAAGATGTCTTTTATTAAATCTTTAGAGACATCTTTGAAATAAAGTCTTTTAGACATTTTTGAGATAACTTCAAGAGACTTCTTAAAAATATCTTTAGTGAGACATCTAAGAGAAGTCTATAAGTTGTCTTTTAGAAATGTTGGAAAGATGTCTTTTCTTAGACATCTTCTAGATGTCTTTAGGATTTGTATGTTCATTGGCTTGTCAACGATTCATCGCATGCCAATGATAACTGGTTCATTGATTCGTTGGGACATTTTGAAGTGGAAGATTTTATGTTTGAATCGTTCACTTGGATTTGAATTCTTGTGACATCTCTTCCGGAACGCAGATATATTATACCATGGATCATTATTCGGTGACTCGATAAATTATTGCGTTGCGAAAAACATATCACCCGAATGTTGATGTAAATTTTGATTCCCGCTTACCGATATGTAATTCCATTCCAATGAACGACCATGCTATCAAACACCCGAATTCGAATTATTTTGACGAATGAATGAACCACTTATCATCAGCTCTCATGATGGAGGAAGAAGTCATTATACAGTGTGATGAATGGAAAACTGAATCATAATTTCCCCCGATGCACATGGATTGTGTTGGAATCGATCTATATTCACATCCAATGGGAGAAAAAAAAATATCACGAGAAGAAGAAATTCATACTTTTCAGGCCGTGAACCCGGGTCCACAGGGTGGCAATCACTCACCTTGACCATTCAGTCACGGAGGCTCGCTTGTGTGGATTCAAAGTATAGCCGTACTTGGGGAATATCAGATCCCTTCCCAAAGTCCGGTTATGACGATAGTCTACCCAGTCAGTATCGGAATAAGTGCATAAGAGAGTCTTTGCGATGCTGCATATGGAATTCGATATACATTCCGAAAAGTCTTGAGACTGCGTGATATATCAGAATGTCCCGGAAACTGCGGTGTATGTCGGAAAGTCCTCGAACTGCGTGATGCATCGAAAAGTCCTCAAAATGTGCAATCTATCGGAAAGTCCCCAAACATCGTTGTACCTCTGAGATACATCGTGATGCGTCCTTGTTTTGCGGGATGTATGAAAACGTCCCTGAAATAACTGGTATGTAGCCAATGTTCTGCGCATTCGCCTAATATCGTTTCGACATTGAATTATTCGGGAACGGATGAAATCCAAAATTCAGATATGCAATGAAGAATACAATATACACCAAGAAGAGAGTCCCAATTTTTGTGAAACTCTACAGGTTTGTGAGCCCCAGTATCAAGCTCAAGATTCTCCAGCCCCTTGTGCAAATGAACAACCATTTTTGAGAAACAAGGGTTTTGAAAATCCAGACGTTTATACAGTACGCCTATGATTGCCTTCTCCGCAAGCTGGGCTTGGTAACTGATCGGTGGAGGTGATAGACTGCGAAAGTGCGCACCCGGGTCCGCGTTCTGCAAAGTATGGTTTTTTTTGCATGACATTAGTATGTTGTATTGTTTCCTACATTGGACGTAAATATATTGATAGAAATCAACACAATCCACGTGGATGGGAGAGAATACGATTCATCCTTTCATTCACCACATTTCATAGTCGCTTTTCTACGATTCGTCGCATGCCAATGATAAGTGGTTCATTGGTTCGTTGGAACATTTCGAAGTGAAAGATTTCATGTTTGAATCGTTCACTTTGATTTGAATTCTTGTGACATGTCTTCCGGAATGGAGATATATTGTACCATGGATCATTATTCGGTGACTCGATGAATTATTGCGTTGCGAAAAACATATCACCCGAATGTTGATGTGGTAAATTTTGATTCCCCCTTTCCGATTCGTTATTCGAATCCAATGAACGACCCAGCTATCAAATACCCGAATTCGAATTATTTTGACGAATGAATGAACCACTTATCATCAGCTCTCATGATGGAGGAAGAAGTCATTATACAGTGTGATGAATGGAAAACTGAATCATAATTTCCCCCGATGCACATGGATTGCGTTGGAATCGATCTATATTCACATCCAATGGGAGAAAAAAAAATATCATGAGAAAAAAAAATTCATGCTTTTCAGGACGTGAATCCGGGTCCGCAGGGTAGCAATCATTCACCTTGATCATTCAGTCACGGAGGCTCGCTTGTGTGGAATGAAAGTATAGCCGTACTTGGAGAATATCGGAATCCCTTCCCAAAGTCCGTTAATGACGATAGTCTACCCAGTCAGTATCGGAATAGGTGCATAAGAGAGTCCTTGCGATGCTGCATATGAAATTCGATATACATTCCGAAAAGTCTTGAGACAGCGTGATACACCAGAATGTCCCGGAAACTGCAGTATATCCCGGAAAGTCCTCGAACTGCGTGATGCATCGAAAAGTCCTCAAACTGTGCAATCTATCGAAAAATCCCCAAATATCGGTGTACCTCTGAGATACATCGTGGTGCGTCCTTGTTTGGCGGGATGTATGAAAACGTCCCTGAAATAACTGGTATGTAGCCAATGTTCTGCACATTCGCCTAATATCGTTTCGACATTGAATTATTCGGAAACGATATGCAATGAAGAATACAATATACACAAAGGAGAGAGTCCCAATTTTTGTGGAACCGTAGAGGTTTGTGGGGCCCAGTATCAAGTTCAAGATTCTCCAGCCCCTTGTGCAAATGAACAACTATTTCCAAGAAACAAGGATTTTGAAAATCCAGACGTTGATATAGTACGCCTATAATTGTCTGCTACGCAAGCCAGCCTTGGTAACTGATCGGTGGAGGTGATAGACTGCGAAAGTGCGCACCCGGGTCCACGTTCTGCAAAGTATGGGTTGCTTTTGCATGATATTAATGTGTTGTATTGTTTCCTACATTGGATGTAAATATATTGATAGAAATCAACACAATCCACGTGGATGGGGCAGAATACGATATATCCTTTCATTCATCACATTTCATAGTCGCTTGTCTACGATTCGCACTGTTTGAATTGATTAGAGATATGTACGAAAAAGGAGAAGTACCGAAAGATTTCCAAGAGCATAAAATTGTCGCTATCCCGAAAAAACAAGGGGCAGACAAATGCGAGAACTACAGAACGATCAATTTAACTTCACATGCTTCGAAAATACTGACCAAAATTATATACAGGAGGATGGAAAATGAAATAGAGAGTAGATTGGCAGAAGATCAATTTGGTTTTAGAAAAAATAGGGGAACGCGAGAAGCAATTTTAGCACTCAGGGCAGTAATAGAGAAAAGGATAGCGCTGAAGAAATCTGTGTACATAGGTTTTGTAGACAGACAAAAGGCTTTCGATAATGTGGACTGGGAGAAGATGTTTGCGATCCTGAAGAAGGTGGGAATAAATTATAAAGATAGAAGAATAATATACGAATCATATAAGAATCAAAGTGCAATAATAGACATAGAGGGTCAGGAAGGGGAAGTACAAATAAGAAGAGGGGTGAGACAAGGATGCTCATTATCGCCACTGATTTTCAATTTATATATAGAAGAAGCAATGAACGAAGTGAAGGAGGAAATTCAATCGAAATTACAGATTCAGGGAGAAAATATAAGTATGTTCAGATTCGCGGATGACATAGCTATACTTGCCACGAGTAGCACTGAGTTAGAAAATATTCTCAACACTATGAGAACAATATTATTGGAAAACTCTTGTATGAATATAAATAAAGACAAAACAAAATTCATGATGTGTACAGCAGCGAAAACAGCTAGAAGAACAAAAATCAAAATAGATACCGAGACGATTGAACAGGTGAAAGAATTCAAATATCTAGGAAGCATAATCACAGAAAACGGCAAAAGCGAAAGAGATATAAGAGCAAGAATAGCACAAGGGAAACAGGCTTTTTACCAAAAGAAACAGTTATTATGCTCAAAAAATATAAGCTTGGAAGTAAGGAAGAAATTCTTGAAAAGTTATATCTGGAGCACAGCATTATACGGTTGCGAAACTTGGACAATGGGGAAAACTGATCAACAAAGACTTGAAGCTTTTGAAATGTGGTGTTATAGGAGGATGCTCAGAATAAAATGGATAGACAATGTCAAAAATGAAGAAGTACTGGAGCAGATAAATGAAGAAAGTCATCTTTTGAAACACATCGTGAAAAGGAGAAGCAATCTTATAGGACACACATTACGGCATGAGAGCTTATTGAAAACAATATTGGAAGGGAAAATGAATGGTAACACTGGTAAAGGTGGACCCAGAGCAGGTTATAGGAAGCAAATCGTACAAGACAAGGGATGTAGTAGATATGTAGAAATTAAACGTTTGGAGGATAATAGACAGGGGTGGAGGGTTTCATCAAACCAGTCGTAAGACTGACTACTTCATGATGATGATGATGATGGTTTTGTACATAAAAACTGAATTTTCAATCTCCAGAAGTGTGAGAATTGATTAGAAACTAAGAATATATATTGAAGCTACTAGTTAATACGCAACTTTTGACACCTTCCATGTACTAATTCGATGTTTATTGTTTGATATGAACTTACATGATAATAACTGAATTAGGGGAAAAGTAATCAAATGTTGATTATTTTCAACAGCCAGTAGAGGTCTGAAAGTACCCTACAAGATTTTATAAATTATTTTTCTCGCAATCAGCTGATTCAAGAGCAACTTTTGATCGCTATTGTATAGTTTGATTCTAAAAAAGAATTTTTTCGGGACACGCTAATGTATACACGTCTGCACGGCATGAAATCCAGTAACGAACTCCTAGGAAAGTCGGATGTTGTGCGAACTTTTTCCACAAAGTACGCCACCGAAAATTCCGAATTTCCCAATTATTTCTGGTGACTAAAGAATGAAATTGTCCAATTCGTCGACGTTTGGACGTTAAAATTTGACACTGGGAAAAAAGATGCGCTAAAAATACCATAATTTATAACATTTGAAGATTGCTCTTGACGAAATCGGATTATTCAAGTAAAAATTTCTACAAAAGCACTATTCTCCTTCAGGAAAGTCCAAGTAAGTATGGTATTTTTAGAGGTATTTTCATATGATCGATGTGATTCTGGCAAGAGTGATGCCCGAATCCTCTCAAGTATGGTACTTCCATGTGAATCGTCTTCTCAGTGTGTAATTTGATTTTGTAGCTCTTAGAAATTATTGACAAATTCAAAGGGTTCGGCAATCCGCAATCTCAAGCATGTACGCTGAAAAAAATTTTACTGTAAAAATTCCCATAATTGTCAGCAATTTCAGGATACTCCCTGAATCTGACTGGATATAGGGTTAATTTTATGAAAGTGTCATATCATGATAGTACATTATGATGTTATTATAGTATGTTTTCCCGTGATTGATCTTTTGTTCTCATAGAATTGAACTCACATTCAATTAATTTCAAAGAGTATCCTGAACTTGCTGACAATGGTGGAACTTTTCATAGTACAACTTTCCTTAGAGTAGTTTATTATTATTCGTGTCTATCCTTCATTGATATGAATAATGATATGATATAATCATAGCATATAAATATGAAATATAATATGATCATATAGTGATGATATTCATGTACCTTTTGGAAGAAGTTCATGCAAAATTTGACTTTCTACCCTCCCATCTTTTGGACTCGGGTTCCGTTGAGGGTTCGGTGTTGTTTCCATTGGATAAACTTCCCCGTTATCGAATGGAAAATGAATGGACAAAAATGAACTCTCAATGAACAACTCAATCTTCAGAGAGAACTCATATTGGGATTTCATAATGAATTGTCCGGGAATTCAATACGTTTTCATTTTGAATTCTTATTGAATTCATTATTGGTTACATAACGGGAACTATTCAAGAAATTTTCGAGAAGGCTCTATGGATTCGAATTGATCTTCTGTCCTGGCTGGGATAAAAATTCCATTCTCAATTGGAATATTTCTCAATTAGAAATTTATTTTCCTCTTTTTTGTTCTTCTGTATTCGCCAATTGAGGATAAACTGAAAAACATCAGAAAAATCAACCGATAACTGCATAATTTTGAGTCAATCAAATTTGCTCGTTAATTTGAGGAATTCAAATTAAGGAAGAAATTTTATTTGTTGATTGGAGAATCGGATTCAATTGTCAATCGAACGTCGATCCAATTCGGTTTCAATTGAATTACTCCCAACCCTCATACGAATGTATAGAGAAAAAATACATGAATGATACCGGTTGGAAGAACATTTGATGTTCACAATGATCGTTCATTGGATATTGATATTTCTGTGGATACGTCTGTCATCACCCTCACTTGAGCGTAAATTTTTTTCAAACATAGTTGATAATTATCAAAAATAGTTCGAAATTACTGTGCACGAATGCACAGGAGAACTGTATTCACGGATGAAGGTAATTGTTTCTTAAGGTATAATGTTGAAGGAAGAACAATCCTCTTTTGATAAATCATACGACATGAAACTGAAGGAATAATGTACGCGGATGAAATGAAGAAAAAAATGCCTTTTCAAAAGATTCTAACGCGGACGCACTACCACTTAAGCCATCGCTGGTTTTATTTTGTTTTGAAATATATTTATTTTATGAAGCCTGATCTCGTTACAATCACAATTGATGGATAACAAATATAAATCAAAACCAGTTTACATCTTAACGGACATGTAAATCCGACTCAAGGGTATTTCATAGCATCTCACAGTCCACTTAATTTATCGTTAAATAAAGTTCTCCTTTTTGTTTATGACTAATTTCAGAAAATATCCTCTCACTTCAGTTATTACAATAATTTTTTATATATCGGAGAGAGCGCTTCGTATTGAAAAAACCGATTACCTTCATCACATTGAAGTTAACCTTTAGAGGACGGGACTGGTCCCAAAAGGGACCACCCGGGGAAACGACATGTCTATTGTTTTTTAAGAGTACAATTTTGTGCTGAGATCGAAAAAAATAGTAAAAAAATCGTAAACGCGTCCTTGACCTTGAAACAGGCATTTAAAGGTCAAATTTGATTTTTCCCGTATTTTGAGGTCCAACTGTGTAGGCCTACGTTTTTTGGTGTGCTGAGTACGGGAAGAATAGCGAGAAAAATCCTGGATACGTTCTTGACCTTGACAAAGGTCATTTCGAGGTCATTTCAAGGTTCAATTTCTTTTTTTCCGTATTTTGAGTCCACACTGTGTATGCCCAAGTTTTTTTGGTATGCTGAGTACAAAAAAAAATGGTGTAAAAAATCCTGGACGTGTCCTTGACCTTGAAACAGGTCATTTCAAGGTCCGATTCGTTTTTTCTCCGTATTCTGAATCCAAATTGTGTATACCTACGCATTTTTGTGTGCCAAGTACAAAAAAAATGGTGGAAGAAATCCTGGCCGCATCCTTGACCTTGAAACAGGTAATTCCTAGGTCAAATTTGGATTTTTTCCCGTATTTTGAGCTTGAACTGTGTACGCCCAGGTTTTTTGGTGGCCTGAGTATGACAAGAATAGTGGAGGAAATCCTGGATGCGTCCTTGCCCTTGAAAAAGGTCATTTCAAGGTCCAATTTTATCTTTCCCGTATTTTCAGCTCAAACTGTGGAGCCTCCTTTAGTTGTTTTGCTGAGTACGCAAGAAACTTGTGGGAAAAATTCTACAAGACTCATTGATCTTGAATCCAAATATTTCAAGGTCCAATATTGGTTTCCCGATACCAGCCTGAGGCATTTCCAAGTTCGTTGATGGTCAAAGTACAGCGAAGAAACATCGTATCCCCCCCATTCTGCTGCAACTTCTTCTCATATATGGTGTGAGTTGTTTTCTCTTCCATTTGAGGAGCCTAGTCTGAGTGATGGGACGATTTACATTTGTTGAAAATCTTCTCAATTGTGGGAGCATATCGTCAATTGAAGAAGAAAGAAAGGTGGCACATGTTTCCTGATTGAGTTGGTTTTTTTCTCTTATTTCCGGATTATATCCTTTGGTGTTGAAATCCTGAGGATATGTTTGAGGTTGGGATACAGGTTGTCAGGAAACTGGAGCTACTATATGCTTCCTCGCTCTCAGCATGACCCAGGTCCAGCGACGTGGACGCGGCGAAAATTTGATGCCTTTGCGTCGGTTGATTTTCGTGAGTCCCGTCGCCTCTCACGTTGTTTTGAATTCATTCAACTCACGGTAAGATCACTACAGTGTGGTACACTTCGAAGCATGGCGTGATGTATAGAGAGATATTGAAAATAGGGCATATGTCATTTGTTCGCGTCAAGGTTTCACGCAAAGTGCACAATTGGCATCTTCGTTTCGTAGTAGATTGCAGGAAATGGCGACCAACCAATCGAGTGGCAGAGAGTTCGTTATTAGGAATGCTTTTAGTAGACTCCAGTTCCAATAATGATCTATGTATTTGTGAACGAAATGAAGGAAACGATGTATAGGGGCAAAGTGGAGCAAGTTCCCTGTAGGGGCACGTTTCTCCTCGCATCATAATTCCTCCATGTGCTGGTACAGCGCGTCAGGGGATGAATAATCGGGACGCATCATCCAATGCAGCATTCACGAAAATATCCGCTTGAAAGCGGCTCTTATCACAGTGTGAGGACTTTTTGAAAGATTTGGTTATTGCTGAGTAACCTTTACATGTCTTCACTCAAATTTAGAAAAAAGATTTTTCTCCACAGGTGAGGTGAGAATATCTTGGCCGGTCCTTTTCAGGATACTTCAACGAAGTTCTCATCTGGCGATATTCATTCCACGGACAGTCGTTCTTAGGATATTCGGCGGTTTTTATCTACAGATCAGGTAAGAATATCTTGGCCGGTCCTTTTCAGGACAATTCAAGAAAGTTCTCATTTGGCGGTATTTATCTCACCGACAGTCCTCAGGACAGTTGGCGTTTTTTCTCCGCAAGTGAGGTGAGAATATCTTGCCCGATCTCCTTCAGGATGATACAAGGAAGTTCTCATTTGGCAGTATTTATTTTACCGATAGTCCTTCTTAGGATAGTTGGCGGTTTTTCTCCACAGGTAGGGTGAAAATACCTTGGACGGTCCTCTTCAGGATAGTTCAAGAGCGTTGCGATTTCACGGTCTCCACTTCACAAACAGTTTTTCTCAGGATAGTGGTCAGTTTTCCTCCACAGGTGAGGTGAGGATATCTTGGCCGATCTCCTTCAGGATAGTTCGAGAGCGCTCTCATTTGGCGATAGTGACTCCACCGACAGTCCTTCTTAGTATAGTTGGAGGTTTTTCTCCATAGGTGAGGTGGTTGCACAGTTCTTTTCAGGATAGTTCAAGGACGTTCCCATTCGGCGATAGTCACCTCACCGATAGTCTTTTTCAGTTTGGTTGACGATTTTTCTTCTCAAGTGCAGATAGTATTTCTGGAGCAGGCGTTGGTTTATGAAATGGCTGAGAAGGAAGCTTGGAGTAGCGGTGAATCCGAACTACAACAAGAGGACACTGGGAATGAAGAATTTGATGCCGTTGATTTGGAAGACGCCGTCTATGATGTAACCCAGATCTTTGATGATGCGCATTTTCATCCATCAATCAAAGATTTTGAAGGTAGCTCTAAAATCAATCCCAACGCCCCCATAAGCGGAAATTCTCCAACAGATTTTTTCAATTATTTTTGCGGATCTTTCCTAGTTGAAAAGATCGTAACGGAGACAAATCGTTATTACGCCCAGAGTCATCAAATTCCATATCCCCATACGAAAGACTGGTGCCCTCTTACGAAAGATACATTTGAAATATTCCTTGGTCTCTCAATTCTCATGGGCCATGTTCGAAAAGGTGATTTGAAATCAGGATAGTTCAAGAGCGTTGCGATTCCACGGTCTTCACTTCACAAACAGTTTTTCTCAGGATAGTTGTCAGGTCTCTTCCACAAGTGAGGTGAGAATATCTTGGCCGATCTTCTTCAGGATAATACAAGAACGCTCTCATTTGGTGATAGTGACTCCACCGAAAGTCCTTCTTAGTATAGTTGGAGATTTTTCAGACAGTCCTTTTCCGAGATGAACTCGGTGAAATTCGAGTTGAACATGGATCTTTACAAACAATATCATAGACTTGCTCAATGATGTCTGATTTCGTTGCACTTTTTGGACGTCCACTACGTGATTGATCTTCAACGCTTGTACGACCACGTTTAAACTCTAAAACCCATCGATGTACAGGTGGAAATGAAGGAGCAGATTCCTTCAACACTTTCTTTATTTTAGTATCAATTTCTGCTGCTGATGAACATTCCAAAACAAAGAATTTGATCACTGCACGATATTCGGATTTTTCCATTCTCACGAAATACACTGACACGTCAACTTCAAATGGCTTGTAAACAAAGAATGAATTGATAGATCGGGATAAAATTGTGTGTGTGTGTTCAAATGCAGGATGAAATATGAAAATAGCGTATGAATTCCGATTCCTGTACTGGTTGATAGGTGTCACTTCCAAAACTTTTCAACCAACCTGTATTTCCTACCATCTCCTCAAATCCCCTATCACATAATCGATCACAGACTGTCCCTCACTCCCAATGTATGTGTTATCTCCTCTCTCATCCCCTTCCACGACCCCATTCATTTCTCACCCCTTCTTCTCAATCCGAATTTCCGTTAATCCTGCGACATCCCATTCCCCCACCTCTTTCCAGAAATCCTCTTCCTTCCCTCCTACACCTGCTACGTTCCAAAAACCTATTCTCAACCCCCTTCACCCTCTCCCTCTCTCTTCCTTTTTCCTACTCCCATGCTCCTCCTCCTTTTTTCTCCCCCCGCCTCATCCGAGAACCCACCTCTCCCCTCTTTTCGCCCACTTCCTCAATCCCTTCTGAACGACTCCCCTCTACTCCTCAATTTTTCCCCTTACTCATCCCATTTCCACCATCTCCTATCTATTCATATTCCTCCATATCCTGCCCACACACTTTCCTCTCTTTTCTCCAATTTGAACCCCATTTCCAATTATAATCCTACTGTAGCTGGAGCAGTTGCACGAAAAATTATGGCTCAGTACGATTTAGTAACTGTCCCTACAGTTACAGAAACAAGAATCATACAAATGATAAAATCATACCACGATTCATATTACAGAATACGGAAATCTTACACCAGGGACAAAGAAGAAGAAAGTTATAAAGTTGAGCTGGGAAAGTTTAAGAAGGAAGCTGTACAACTTTTCGATGTAGCACACTGTGAAATTTACAGTTGTACGAAAAGTTGTACAGCTTCCTTCTTGAACTTTCCCAGCTCAACTTTATAACTTTCTTCTTCTTTGTCCCTGGTGTAAGATTTCCGTATTCTGTAATATGAATCGTGGTATGATTTTATCATTTGTATGTTTCTTGTTTCTGTAACTGTAGGGACAGTTACTAAATCGTACTGAGCCATAATTTTCCGTGCAACTGCTCCAGCTACAGTGGAAAAACTAACTGTTTCGTAATTGACTTCTGAAGCCAGCTTAAATCGTTCTTCAAAACAACATCTCAAAACTTCCTCGTACGTAGGAAGTTGGGAAGTTGGTAGGTCCTTTGGACTCCCGAAAATTGGACAAGAAAATACTTTCCCACTCATGTGTTTCTTTGGCGCTTCCATCTTCCAATGATGGGAAAGCCTTGGAACTACAAAATGTACCCAATATAATCAGATAGAATGGAGGCCTACTACGCTCTAAATACCGTGAATATCAGTGGAAAAATAACAAAGTTGTTGAGGTAGTAATTTCTGGATCTCTACGAAAGAAAATCAGCAACCGCCAGTATTACGGCTTGCTGAAACAAATGAAGTACTTGCTGGAAAAAATGCAACGCCTCTGCTGTGCTCGTATATTTCTGTGCCGTTCGCGTCACGTGAGTGAGGTAAACAGTCGATCCGAATATCTGAGCAGTACACTTCTGATCAGCGTGTCCACAACGAATACGAGAACTGACGCATACGATTCACACGCAAAACTTCTATATTGCGTATATGTATGTATGTATGTATATTATATGTATATTAGGGTGGGCCGAAAAAACTCAACTTTTTTTTCTCGAGTCGCTATACCGCGGAAAAGTTGCGATTTGGAATGACAAAAAATATTTTTGAAAATCAATAAAAAATATCGATGTCTTCCGGTCGCGCAAAGCCCCCAAAGTTCATCAAAATAGGTAAAAATCCACTATTTCACGTGAATTTTCGAAATAAGTAGAGATATCATGATTCGAACGCTATAGCTGTAATTAATCAATGCTGAAATCATCGTGAACAATTGTGGAAAATCACCGAATTCAGTTTACCCATTAGCATGAAATTCATGCGGAATATTGAGGAAGCAAGTGCGTGCGTGCACTGAAAAAACAATGCAGCTGAATTTGAGTCCGAGTCCATTCTGTAGTTACTGTGACTGTATTATGACCATAAAAATGTGCAATAGATATGACCGAACGCGTGTGGATCCCTCAGAGAGAGAAGAAAAATGGAATTAGTATTACTTTCTTTATTTAATACAATGTATAGAATAAAGGAACCTTTATTTAGTCTGAGTGTGTTCTGTTAAAATATTTTATCTCTTTCCTACATGACTCTTTTCATTTCTTTCGAGTCACCACCTGGCGGGTGCCGGCAAGGAACCTGAGTCCACATGCGAATTTGGGAATCCCACCCACCCGGGAATTTTTGTCTGGGTCGATTTCTAGATAGCTTAATACCTAACCTTTCTAACTCACCGTATCTTGGTAACGGCTGAAGCGAACAAATCGTTTTTCACGGCAAATTATCAAAGATCCACTCAATTCATCCATTTTTCCAATCATTGTGATCCTCTTGCACCGCACTGTTGCGTAAAGAGTAAGTTTCGGAAGAATTTCAGAAAATTTTGAGATTGAAAAGAAATCACATACCTTATCTGGTAGCAAAAAGATAGTCAAAAAATCCTATGTAAGCCTTTTTCCCTCGCAACTTTCCCTTCATGCCATTTTCTTGATCCCTAGATAGCTTAATACCCTGGTTAAATAAATCGATTGATTCTCGCCAAATCTCATTGAATCTTGCACAATATTGCGACCAAATCCTATTCAACCATTTTCGATGAGATTCAATCAGATGAGTGTATTTTTTCAATGTGATTCTGATCGAATCTTGCTAAATCTGATTGAATCTTGCACAATGTTCTGACCAAATCCCAAACAATTTAATTTCGTCACATTCTATGGATTTTTTCAACCAGGGTACCTAACGTATCTTACTCACTGTATCTCGATAACGGCTTAAGCAAAAAAATTGATTCTTACGGCAAATTAATGCAAAAAGTTAGCAAGAAAAGATTCAATCGGTCCGATTGCAGTAAAATGGAGATGATCAGAGAGCTCAATAGACCTTAATGCACAAGAATTCGTTGAACAGAAGTGAGTGAAGAGTTAGTAGTTGACACAGCGGATTCATTTTTGTCATGCAGGATGTTACTTTTCATCTAATTCCATTCACGGAACAAGATACCGTGTCACGTTAAAAAGAAGATGTACGAGTAATGACCCTGAAGTCGTTTTGGAGCACAAAAAGTATATATGTGTATGTAAGTTACGAACGAAGAGAATAAGAGATCAATGAAATAGAGATTAATGCAGATCTTGGAATATTTTTGATGTATGAGAAGAAATATGAGTAGCTTCCTCATGGATCGAATTCAAACGGAAGATAAGTTAATGAGTGAAGTGGTCTGAAAGATATCAAATTAGAATTCAAGAAGAGAGATTTATAGGACACACGCTGCGACATGAGGGACGTGATTATACAAAACAGCATCAAAAGTGAAATAGTGTTCTGAAAAATTAAAATTCAACACTAGCTGTTTGACATGTGGAACTTTCCTATTTAAAATTCAGGGAGAAAGAGGGTACCCAAGTAGCACCGAAATGTACTATGAATGCACGCTCTTCGAATACTCAAAGTATGTTCTATGCACATTCTAAAGAGACTGTTTCATAATTGCTATGCACATTCATCGAACGTATGTAATCCAATATACGACGGTACGTTAACCGACCGTCGATTGAATGAATATCGTACATTTCGAATTCACTATGTACGTTCCAATTATATTCAAAACAGTCTCATTCGGATATTCTATGATCGTTCATTAGATGTTCTTCATATCTCATTCGTACATTCTACGAACGTGTTTATTTTGCATGTATTTTGAACTTCTGTTGCTGCTTGGGTACGTTTGAACATTGACTAAGTGGACACATTGGCAAAATTATCCACAATTCACATACTATAATATAATACTTACTTATAGTATAATTCAATACAATTCATATATACTTTACATATAATTATACATGAGTTATATATAATGTCGAAAATTTGTTTATTCAGTTTGTTGCTGCTTGATAATGTATATCATACTTGAAAACCTTTTCAGATACTCCTCTAACATGATTCAGAATCGCACGCATAGAAGGGAAATTCAATAGTTTCAATATTAAAACTCTGTTTAAAAAAAGTGCTTTCGGACAGACAAAGTAATATAACCCTGAATTCCAGAATGACAAATTTTATCATATTGTAACCAAAAATAATGGTCATACCATAGTTGATTTTTAACTGTTTTGTAACAAAAAATTATTCAGAAGTAACCGTGTTTCCATTGGTTAGCTTCATCCTTGGGGAAACTCCCTCCACATTGTTAAAAGTCACAAAAAATCTTGTATTGAAAATTATGTCAAATATCATAACAAGCTGTGATATAAAATTTCGTATTAACAATGATCCTAAATTTGGTAACAATATTATTGGAAGACACGGCCACATGTGTTGAGATGATAAAACATTTCGTAACACTGATACGTGAAAAACTTCATAGTCGTATATTAAGTTGTGTACTGAGTTTTCTAACAGTGCGTTTCGACTAAAACGTGTCAATTCTCTTTTAAACATTGGAAGAAAAATGAAGCGTTTTGGTTAGCAGGAAGTAAACTCCCCTAAGGGTTGGTAAAAAATGTTGACCAAACATTTTCAAACAAACATTGACCAAAACATCGCTTTCGTCTATAGGAGAGGGAAAAGTTCGATCTTGGTTGATCTCCGGTCAGAAATAGTAAAAAATTAAGAATTCACCGAAGTATGATCACAAAGGAATGGTTATTTGTGATTGAATTTTGATTGTATCAAATCCACTATGAAAATTATGATACAACCATTGCATTGATTTGAAATGATTTCAGAAACGAAAAGATTGCGTTGTTACTTTGAGAAACCACAAGAATGCGTCTATTTCAAATGAATCTTGAAAATATTATTTGAGAAACGATAGTAAGTAGGTAGAATGTGCATGATCGCGTCGAGTCATAAATAATTTAGTTATTCGTGGAATAAGATTTCTCAAGATTGTAAAATTGTTATTGTTCAACAAAGTTTAATCAAATCCGGGGAGTTTCGAATTTGGAAAAAAAAACCACTGGTGCTTAGAGGATGGGAAAGAAATTAAGAGTAAGAGCCACATGTTCCATGTGTTACACGTCGCACGACGGAGTGATAAAATATTCACAGCATCGAATGGGTGATCAAATCAATATTGCTTTATCATCAAATATCGTTGAAAGTATATTGTGGCACGATTCCAAATTTCTCCTCGCACACCCACGCTGACAAATGACTCGCCATTGGTGTAAGTGGTGTAAGCAGAAATTTACATTTCACGTATGCTCAGAATAACCAGCAATCCCAACTCCAAGATGAATGTGAATAGTTTGGAGTCTTTGTTGACATGAATATTATCGTTTATATCATAACGATCGCCATACAGACGATTACGTTCTTCGTTCCTCGTATTCCTAGTGCTTGAAGAATCATCTTTTACATGAATATATAAATCATTACTACTGTTTATAAACTTCTATAGTTCGAATCAAATAATCGTGACATTCGGATTATTATATCTCAACCTTTGACGATCGTAAAGCGTGGTGACTTCGCAACTACATTTGCCATGTTGTTCCACTCTGATCCACTGTCTTCTGGTATCATTATTCACTAAACTCCAAATTTCAATCTCCACTTCTTCGTAATAAATGTCTAATTCGACGGGGGTACAACTCATGTCCGGGCTACCGCAACAACCCGTGTGATCATCGCATCTTCTCAAAACAATATACACTGGGTGGTTTGCACTTTCACCGGGATGCTGATGCAGAGTTTGCATCAAGTCCCTTAAATTGTACGCCCGTGACTGCGGTGCTTTACAAGTGAATCTCCTAGCTTGATCTACCGCACGCGATAAATGAATTCTTTTTGTCGCAGACTGTTGCTGTGGTTGATTATGTTGATGATGATGATTATGACTGAGCGTGCCATTTATCAAACTCGCGATAGCACTATTCACAATAGACGGGATTACGAGAAGCCATATCCGCAAAGAAAAGCAAGAAATTCTTCCCTTCTTGTTAGAGCCTTCCATTTGAATATCGATAACTCAATGATATCATGAGATCGAAACATTCGAAACGTAGGAACGTCGACACGCTATTCTTCGAATTACTTTGTATATTTAGCGGTGCTCGTTTTTTGCTCTTGAATACACATGGCTTATTTATTTAAAGAGCAGGGACAATTGGTTTACTCTCCAAACTACTTGAAATCGTGAAACCAATGTGAATTGGGTGAGAAGAACTGAGACTTTCCGGCTGGCCGGACGAGTATTTATACATGGATGAGAAGAGCATGCACACATGTCTGTCGCTAGCGTTCAGAGTGGTGTCACGCTATGATGCTGTGAGGAATACAAGTGTATGAATTACACAATCATCAAAGGATTCCGATGGAAGAGGAATACGTTGGATTCTCGAAGAAAATAAATCGAAATTAAATGATACTGTCGATTACTGCCTCTCACGATAAGCGGATTCGATTCATTCAGTGTTCGAGACGCGTTAAACGTCGTGATTTCCAAACTGATGTCGTTATATGAATGGAATAAGAAAAAGAATATTCATGTAGAAAAATGGAAATGTATTAAGATATAATACCTGTTTGAGAAAGTTTCTTTTCCACATTTTTTTTCAGCAACCCAGATAACATAAAAATACCCGAAAAAATGATATCCTATAATATTTATTGATGAAAATACTTTCCCAAATTTTTCAGAGCTCAATTTCCTAAATAACTATGAACGCTCAGAAATGACGAATTTCGCCTCTTTCAGTTACGTGCCCATTCTGAATGCGGTGGTGGATCGGTGCACTTCTACGGAAAAATTTATCGACGAAAGATTACCTGAAGTTGAGTAAGACGAGTACATAGTGGCATTTCAACAAGGTTTGAAATCCAGTTGACTTCGTTTTACTCAATTGCAGACGCAAAATTCATCAAAAGGTTTCTTCACAATACTCAGATTGTGAAGATAATAAGAACATCCGAATGAATTTCAATCAATAGTCGCCCTGGTTGAGGTAGTATGGTCGTTTCTGGCTGGAGTCATTGAAGATTCACCCAGATAGAAATGAATGATCGAAAATGTCAATTTGATATGAATTTTGGAACATCGAAATAATCTCGGAATCAAGATCGATTCGATCGTACTGTGGTCAGTATCTCGAGCTCATTTTGTGCTCAATTAACGATGCACTGTAAGAAATTTCCATCGGAAATTTCCTATACATGTATGTGAAGTAATTAACATATACATTGTATTGGAGAATTTTCATGCGTCGCGAAAGTAAGAATACTATCATTGGTTCATCATTTCCCTATACATTCATGGCAAAAAATATGTGACTACACAACACCCGCACTCAGGATCGAAACCGGGTCGAAAGCGAGCACGCTACGACTTCAGCTGCGGCGCCGTACTCGCTTTTAGTGAGAACTTTTAAGTACATCTTATACGTGATTGATTTCTTTTTCCCATCTCCTTGTCGGAAAGCAAGAATGGACTTTGGCCGATTTTTTCGGGCGTTCAACCTACTGTACGTTGCGTCGGAAAATAACAAATGATCTCGACTGGATGTTGATTCGATATCAACTTGATGTTGGATATTAAATTACCTCTGGAATTCCTTCCCGTTGAAAATATTCTCAAACTATGTTTATTGAAGTGGGTCGAAAAATCAGATTACACCGGCACGGAAAAGTTGCCTTCGATGCTCCTCTTGACGTGTGCAAAACTTCAATGTTTTCAGCTCTGCCTCAGGAGTTGAAGTTTCCAACAAATGAATGAAAAATCGAATATTCTCAGATATCAGGTAATTTCGTTTCTTTAGTTCGAAAAATAATTCTTGTCAGAAAATCGGCATGAAAAATGCGAATGACATTTATGGCAAACTATATGTCGTTTACTGAAGAGTTATTCAGACCACAAGATAAGGTTCTGAATAGTTCCAGAACAGCTGTTGTTATGTTTTACTGAGTTGACATGACGTGCAATTCTCGAGTCCCTGCCTGTTATCAAAGTGCCTCAAAACTCACCACTTGAAGGTTGCTGCACTGCGAGTTTCATCCACCCACCCACCTCCTACTCAACCAACCAATCATATGCAGGATTTATAATTTCTCTACCAATTGTCCCAAATCTTTTATGTCTGATTTGAAAATATTTTTTCATTTAGTTTTCTAGATAATTGAAATTTCAATTGGTTTTATATTGAGATTTGGTATCGAACAAAGGCATGACTTTTCTTGACTTCAAAGTCGTACGAATATGATTTCCCCTTGCTTCTGCACCACGAACTACAGCTGAGGCTCCAGTGACGAGTTGCACGGTTTTTTCAATAGCTTGTGTATGGGAAGGGAAAGACATAAATTCCCAATCTAGCCAAACGTGAAAATCTTGCAGCTTCTGTTCTAGGTTCTCCATTGACTTGTCTGAAAGCACTGGGGGAGTCCCAATTTCGCATGTTTCCGAGTTGAAAATTTGAAAAAAGGAAAGGCAGGAGTCGTGCGCTACCGTGTATCTATACACGTGAACCGGGTTTTTACCGACCGAGAAGAACTTCAATGCACAATAACTCTACTAACACTGTATTTCACGAAAAATTGATTGAAGTTTCATTATATACCTCGAATATGCACTTTTGATTAAGCACACTACGAACTTGATCAGTTCATATGATTCCGAAATATAAACTTTTCAAATTTTCATGCGATCAAAATATCATGATTACGATTTCTTCTCCTTCATCGCCATAATGTATTTCTTTTATCATCACGATAGTCTTTCACTGTCGTAGGGGTGCGTTCCAATATTTGCTCTCCTCTAAGGCTGCCGTCTCATGCAATGAAAATTAACAACGGAACGGAACGTGCGGAATGAGCAGCACCAATCAAACTTATTCCGTCGTTTTTTTCTTCTCTACTGTCCCATGAACGGAAAAAGTAGCGGAAAGTGGATCGCGGAACCAATACGTTCTCAGAATTTTCAGTGACTGTTGGATGAAACCAGATAAAACTAGGCATACTTGAAAAGTATTGGTACCGCGATCCGCTTCCCGCTACTTTTTCTGTTCATGGGACAGTAGGGAACAGTGTTGTTAATCTATTACGTTTTTCCGATGGATCAACCTATGGCAAATGATATTTGATCAGAAACGCCAATAGGAACTTTCAGAAACGTAATAGATCAACAACTATGATAGGGAAGAGGAAACAGCGGAACGACTTTGGTTGGTGACGCTTATTCCGTACGTTCCGTTCCATAGTTAATTTTTGTACCATGGGAAGGCAGCCTAAATCATTCAATCAAGAGACGCGGTAGCGTCTCGACGCCAAGAACATGAAAAAAAAAAACAGAAAACATGTCAAGTGAAAAAGTCGCGTGACCGTGTATCTTCACTCCTAAACCGAGATTCAACGTCCTGAAAAAATTTTACACAAGCTATGTAAATATGTAAACCACTGATCTATAATATACACTGGATAGTGCATAGCATAGCCTTCCCGTATGCGAGCTTGGGTCTCATCAAGGTGCCGCCATGAAGGGGCAATTCCAACGTCTTTCTGATCAACAACCGCGCAGGATTGGTTGATTCTATTACATTCCGTTGGATAGGGGCAATTCCATCGATATATAAAGCTTTCTAAGTGGAACACGTTCGGCGAGCTATGCACTATCCAGTGTATACTATAGATCAGTGATGTGAACGTAAGAAACGTATGCGCAGAAACCATATACGAGATCTATGAAGGCTATCGTTCCTTACATTCACGTTTACGTAGCTTGTGTATTGAGGCCTTTGAAGTGGGTTTTCAATTTTCGCAATAGTATAGATGTATCTATCTCATTCTTCTTTCCAACATTCAATAGCGTTCATTTCAGTGTAGTATGGTCTATACAGTGATGCCAGGAAAGACGGTGTGGGCCGAAGAATCAGCCGAAAAATCACTCAAAATTATTCAAAACATCAACCAAGAGTGCACAAAATATCTCAACTTTACGATAGAATTTTTCCCCAGACTTGAAGAAGACCTAACCTCTGTCAATTCAACATATATTCACCCAAATAACTCGCAATTCTGAGAATCTGGAAGAAATTGATAGAACATATAATTTTCTTCGTTCAGTATTCTTCAAGAGGAGTACCCGGAGGATTTTGAGGTCGCTGACTACGAATCCATCATCAGATCTTCGAAATTCGAAAGGGCGGATCCAAGATGGTGGACGAAAAGTAGAAAAAAGCCTTGAAAATGGGTGAAAATCGGTATGCTGAGGTTTTTGAGGTCCCTGATTACGAATCCGTTATCAGATTTTCAAAATTCAAGATGGCGGATCCAAGATGGTGGATGAAGAGTCAAAAAAAACCTCGAAGATGGATTGAAATGGACATACTGAGATTTTCGAGGTCGCTGACTACGAATCCATCGTCAGATTTTCAAAATTCAAACTGTCGGATCCAACATGGCGGACGAAAAGTCAAAACAAGCCTCGAAAATGGATGAAAATCGGGATGCTGAGGTTTTTAAGGTTCCTGATTACGAATCCAGCATCAGATTTTCAAAATTCAAGATGGCGGACCCAAGATGGTGGATGAAAAGTAAAAAAAAGCCTCGAAGATGGCTTGAAATCGATCCACTGAGGTTTTTGAGGTTGCTGATCACGAATTCAGCATCAGATTTTCAAAATTCAAGATGGCTGATCTAATATGACATACCGAAATTTATAGCATCACTCAAAAACATGCAATAATGTTTTTACGTGAAGTTTGTGCAAGAAAATTGGTTGTTTCCGTTCGTTAATTGTTCCACATGCACGTTTCCTAAATCAACCTACGTAGCAAGTTTATATTCTCATATGTTTCCCAATCACTCATTTCTCCATGCGATGAACTTCGTCTTCATTTTCTCCGATTTACTTGATGATAATGTCAAATTCGATTACCCTAATAATAACTGATATTCACTTCTAATATTTTCATCACGCGCTACCAGTCTCATTACACCTGAGAATACTAATATTTTCTGAATTATTGAACTCGAAATTCAGCAAAACTATTGTTTATCCTATACAACTGTATGTTTCTTTGATATTCGAACATTTTTCCTCACCCGCCGAGGGTAATTGATTTTCGCGCCGCTTGTTTTCTTCTCGAACTCATTATCACATGAAGAACGAAAATCAAAATCGATGCAGAGACAATTCAGCAAGTCAAGGAATTTAAATATCTGGGAAGCATAATTACAGAAAACGGTAAAAGCGAAAGAGATATAAGAGCAAGAATAGCTCAAGGGAAACAGGCTTTCCACCAAAAGAAACAGTTACTATGTTCGAAGAATATTAGCTTAGCAGTGAGGGAGAAATTCTTGAAGAATTACGTTTGGAGCCCGGCATTGTATGGTTGCGAAACTTGGACAATTGGAAAAACGGACCAACGAAGACTTGATGCTTTTGAAATGTGGTGTTATAGAAAGATGCATAGAATAAAGTGGATAGAGAAAGTAAGAAATGAAGAACTACTTGAGAAGGTAAATGAAAAAAGAAGTCTCTTGAGACAGGTCGGGAAAAGGAGAAGTAATCTTATAGGACACATATTACGGCATGAGAGTTCATTGGACACAATATTGGAAGGGAAAATGAATGGTAAAACTGGTGAAGGTAGACCTAGAGCAAGTTATATGGAGCAAATCGTACAAGACAAGGGATGTAGTAGATATGTATAAATTCAACGTTTGGCGGATAATAGACAGGGGTGGAGGGTTTCATCAAACCAGTCGTAAGACTGATTACTTCATGATGATGATTATCACATGAAACATGGCACCAAAACGCCAAATAAAGTCAACAAATCTTGCAAATCATGAGGTCGACACATCGGATGATGATTATGATCAAATATTACTCCTACCAAATTCAAATGATTCTGGAGACTCAGATGAAGAATCCGATATGGATTACGATGGCAATTCCAATGAAATAGATGAAATTCTATCCGAGTATTCATACAAAAAACTATGTAGGTCATACGATGATAACCAAACAAAGTTGGCGAAAGATCAGGATTATGTTTGGGTTGATGGTGAGAAAAAGTATAACAATGAACTAATGAATGAATGTTTTCTCCGTGGAAGTCAAAAAAGATCTATACGTGAATCTTCACATGTTCAACTATTTGAACACTTTTTTTCAATTGAAATGAAAAATTATGTAGTGGAAACCACCAGAGAGAATGGATATACACTCTGAGTCCGAATGATTTGGACACTTACGAGGGTGGATTGATAAGTTTCCGGCCTGACCAAGAAAAACAACGTTTTTAAGAATTTTTCTTCTTTTATTTCTCAACATAATCTCCTCCAAGGCTGATACATTTCTCATAGCGGTGTTCTAGTCTAGTAATGCCATCTCTATAGACTGATTCGTCAAGCTCCTCAAAATACCCATTTACAGCTTCGATTACTTCTTCATTGTCCGCAAATCTCTCACCGCCAAGCCATTTTTTGAGGTTAGGAAACAGATAATAGTCACTCGGGGCTAGGTCTGAAGAGTAGGGAGGGTGCGGCATTAATTCAAACTTCAGATCGTTGATTTTAGCCATCGCAACGATTGACGTGTGCGCTGGTGCGTTATCGTGATGAAACAAGATTTTTTTCTTCACCAGATGAGGTCGTTTAATTTTCACTTCGTGGCTCAAACGTTGCAATAAGTCTGCGTAGTATTGACCAGTGATAGTTTTACCCTTTTCAAGGTAATCAATGTATATAATACCTCTTGCATCCCAAAAAACAGTAGCCATAACCTTGTTCGCCGAAAAAATTGTTTTTGCCTTCTTTGGAGTTGGTTCCCCTGGTCCAATCCACTGTTTAGACTGTTCTTTGGTTTCAGGAGTGTAGTGGTGGACCCAAGTTTCGTCAACGGTTACGAATCGACGCAAAAATTCGCTTGGATTACGCTTATACAACGCCAAATTGGCGGTAGAAATGTTCTTTCGAATCAATTTTTGGTCGACTGTTAGCAAACGCGGCACCCATCTTGCACAGAGCTTTTCCATATACAAATGTTGGTGCAAAATATTTTGTACACGTTCATATGACATCTTACAGGTCTCAGCTATCTCACGAACTTTTAATCTGCGATCTTTCAGCACTATTTGATGGATTTTTCGATCATATCTGGAGTTGTGACCTCAATGGGGCGTCCTGAGCGAGGCTCATCAGAGGTGCTCACACGACCCTTTTTAAACTCGGAAACCCACTGCTTAACGGTTGAATATGATGGGGAGGATGTCCCCAGTGTTGAGTCCATCTCTTCTTTAATTTCCTTCGGCGTTAACCCCTTCAAATAAAAGTATTTGATGACAGCACGATTTTCCAGCTTTTCCATTTTTACGAAAAACACAGAGGCGTCTTGGTCAGCGTGCTCTCAAAACTAAACTAACATGGCGATCGGACTGAAACTATAGCTACAAGCTATCTAAGGATGGTACTATAGAACGCCACCTCAAGGTAGGCCTAGTGGCGCCATCTCTTGGTCAGGCCGGAAACTTATCAATCCACCCTCGTATTTAGGAATTTTGATTTTATCAAGTTTCAATAAACGTGAATCTCAAAAAGATTGTTGGTCCCCGGACCCTCTTTTGTGTTGCGAAATTGTTCGATCTGCCATGCCACGTGATAATTTTCTTGAAATCAAATGGAACGTGAAGTATTCAAAAACTAGCGATGAAATTCACATTCAATTAACGTTCAATCAACTACACAGAGAAGAATGGATGGTTCCAATAACCAGTTCGTGAGTGAAACATGATCTAGTCAATTAATTTTTTATTGCAATCAACTATGTGATTGTGACAATCAATTCTGTTCGTTGATCTAACTGCATTTTGTGACAAGGTGATCATAACCAACAGAATTGATCGTAACAAATACACAATCCGTTACGATGATCAATTAATTGGTTAAACCATATTTGACCAACGAATTGGTTACTGCAATCCATCCATTTTCCCTTACGTATCAAATGTATGATAAGACCGGAAAGCTAATTTTTTCTCAGAATTTGTTCGGTTTTTTGTCTCTAGCTTGACTATTTCCGACTAGATCAGACCGAATTTTTATTCGAATCCGACCGCTTCTGTCAGGTTTTGTCTAGTAGTTCTATTAGTCTTCCAGCTGATGTACAAACAAAATCATGTCAGACAAAATTGATTGGAAGCCTTCGAATAAAAACAGACATAACCAATGGTTGTTTTAAATAATATAGTACAGAATGTTTTACCCAGACAACAAAAGTTGCTGTGCGACAGTTGCTTTTACTTTGTTTCTTAAGTTTATGCGAAATTGCTGGGAATTTTCCATGCATGTAATTCAGACTTTTATGAAATCGAGCTACTTCCCTGTAACATGAGAACAACTGTAGCTGAAATCCTAAATTTACAGCATACTTTTGTGCATTTGGCGACGCAACGTCCGCGCAAATTACTTCGAACTGTTGTCAAGTGTTTTCTACAATTTGCTGTATATTTACTTAGCGTTTTGCTGCTAGGGTAGTAATGTCTCAAAATAATGCTGCAATATTAGAAAATAATATACACTCCACAATGAAATTCGAATTATGAAAGAATTGAATGTACAAAATTAATCTGAACCAAAAACTTTATTTATGGATCATAATTCCATCAATGTTACGAAGAAGACGTAGATGATGGATTCTCTCGAAACAAAAACTATATTGAAATAAAGAGAGCCACTTTATAAATGGATGAATACTCATACCTACAGATTCAGATTATGTGAGGTCTACAGCGAACTTCCTCACTGAACCGTTGGATGAAGTACTGTTCTTATATTGGCGTGGAAAATTGCTCAAGGTGGTACTAGCGGCGTGCCAGTGACCAAATCGTTCATGACAGACTACGAACAAACGCCCCAATTAAATGGGAATATCGCTCTGTACATGACTTCTCTGATTCAAGTAGAAGTGCTGTACAGAGCGATATTTTGATTGAATTGAAGCGTTTGCCCGTAGTAGTGTGTTGTAAACGATTTGGTTGCTGCCACGGGGTAGTATCCCCTTAACCCATTAAGTCCGGGATATGCAGGATTTCAACTGTATTTTAACCGTTGCAAATGATATATAACTCATTGAAAACTCATGGCAAAAATACCTTACCTACTATTCTTGAGGTTGCTCTTTCGGTTGCTGAGGTCAAAATTACCTTCAGATGGCGCTGGAATACCGATATGGCCGATTTAAAATAAAAAGTCGACAAAAAATTGGAGGATATTTGACTTCGTGATTTTTTTTCGGGTTGAAAATGCACTCAAAATTATTCAAAACATCAACCAAGGGTGCACAAAATATCTCAACTTTACGATAGAATTTTTTCCCAGAGTTGAAGGAGACCTAACCTCTCTCAATTTACCATATATTCACCAAAATAACTCGCAATTCTGAGAATCTAGAGAAAATTGACAGAACATATAATTATATTCGTTCAGTATTCTTCAAGAGAAGTACCCGGAGGTTTTTGAGGTCACTGACTACGAATCAAACGTCGGATTTTCAAAATTCAAAACCCAGGAGTTGAAGGAGCTATATTGT